>CM062288.1:209910051-211180771 GCA_031216915.1 Pictodentalium vernedei
AGTCACATTGAACATTCAACCAATTGCATTCCTGCTATTTAAAACCAGGAATTTTTTCTTGGGAAACTCCAAGGCATTCCCTGTAGTTTTACACTTGTACTTCAAAGTGATTGGCTGTTTGCACATGGTGACATCATGATAGCATCTTACCTTCAAAATAGTGTGTACGTAAGTGTTTGATACGAGACCGTCGCAAGGTACATTGTTTTCAAATAAACAAAAGCAAGTCATTTGTTCTTCCTCTGCCGAGATAAATACGATAATACTTAACCAATCCATTACCACAATCACTTAAAATGTCAATTTATTTCATGTGCTAAGGTGTGCTAATTTTAACACTTTCCCGTGATAAAGTGAGACGTGCGAACACACACTTCACTTCAGTAATCTGAGGACAGCTGATGATAATATTATCAAGACACCTCTAGAGTACGTTTCATTTTGAAGTTTCGGAATTTCACCCGAAATGTTCGCTGCAATAGCGAATAAAGCATCAGCTGATAAACTGCCATTTTGGGGTATTATTTTGGAATTCAGACTCAACAGAATACCAAAGCAGTATGTTTCTGTCACAACCCTTGGAAGAATTTGGTCCCTAAAAATTAAAGCGCAAATTCAAGGGAAAAAATAAAATTAAAAAAAATATCCCAACCCACCGACCCTATTTTTTTCTGCTTGCAACTGGAACTGAAGTTTACCAAACCATTAATTGTTTTTTTTACCTAAGCAACTGTGTGTATACTATAGTAAGTTTTATGACAAACAGTCACATGCAATCATGATCATGCAGTCTCTGTAATATGTATCAAACTGTTCGTATACTATTCAAAAACTTGTCTTGTCGAATTAAGAGACTTCGTTAGGCACAGACTTGTCGAATTAAGACACTTTGTTAGGCAGAGACTTCATTAAGAGACTTGGGTAAACCGATGGCCTCATGAGGCCTTATGACTACCCGGTTCAGGGCACCAGTTGTGCATTAAAATTTTGTGTGAGTGGGAAATTCTAAATACTGGGAACTCAGATTGGGAAAATCTGGGGTTAAGAATTGGCAAAAATCATGCACAAATGTCATTGGACAGGGTCCCATAAATGTATTTTGTGATAAACAGACAAGAGTTAAACTGACAATGGATGATTGACTTGTATAAAAGTTTTTATGGGATGAAAGCAAGTGAGTGGCTAACTATTTTAGACTTTCTGTTCAGTGAAATACCCTGGCAGAAATCTATTAATTTTTCCTTTGGATTACTCTTTTTCCTGGAGCAGTAAATAATACTTCTGCAGTTCTGAAAATATTATTTTCTATCGAAAATACCCTCTGCATTTAACCTATGTTTTCCCTATTTTTTGTACAGTATATTTTTTATTTCAAGAAAACTTGTACTATAAAATTATAATACTGTACCACAATGTACATGCATGTAACTCATTTGCAAACCTGCAAATAAGCAGACTGGCATCTTGCAGAACGAGGTCCCCAGAGGGTAAACAGCAGGGTAGCATCACTAAATTTACCCTCTGTGAACCTCAATCTGAATCAAGGTCTTCGGTCTAAACAGAAAGAGGAACCCATAGGATATATTGGGAATTCTAGTCAACCGTATGGGATAACATCAGCAAATTCCCACTCTGTGGACCTCCATCTGCAAATGACATATTGCTTATTTTCAGGCTTGCTCAATGAATCTTGGATAAAAATTCAGGCCTAGTGGAAATATGATCAGGCTTTTGTATTTTATGCAAGATTTGCATAAGTTACATTCTGTGTATTCCTACTGTTTGAATCTACTACACATATACAAGGAATACAGAAGATTTTCCATGCTTCTGTCATGAGTGAGCAGTTATTTTTTTACTGGTGTTTAAGGTCACTTATTTTTCACAAAATGGCTACATGACTGCAACATGGAGATAAAGTCAAGCTTAGTCAATCATTTATACCCATGTTATCCATTTTAGAGGACTATCACCCCAAGCTATCCTGTTTGTGCGGCGTTAGTACGTTAAGGAGTTTGAAAGTTACTCGGCATTGCTTGGTGGTTCTCTTCTGGTACTCCAGCTTTCTCCACCAATAAAACCTGTCCGATACGAGGTGACCCTGGCTGTTGAAAGTGTCATTAAATCCCCATAAATGAATAAAGACATCCAAGCATTGGTGACTGGGTCCTATTTTACCAGTGAAACAGAGCTTGTTTACCACAGTAAACAAGCACTGCTTCACTTCCCAGGATTCCCATGGGGGGGGGGGGGGGAGTAAGCAGTTAACCAGCAATCAAAATCCTAACTGGGAAAAGCTTGTGACTGTTCTGTGCAGGTTAATTGAGTAATCATTTAACCCATTACCTTACATGTACATGAAAGGGAGACGACATTTGCAAACAAAAGTCCTGAATAAACTAATTTTTTTCATTCAAAAACATAGCTTGTGACCCATCATTGAAATGGTCTCAACAAGCTCATTCCAATGAGGGATCATAAGCTATGTTTTTCAGACAACAAATGAAAAAATAAAGAAAACTGAACGGAATATTTTTGTGAACAGCACTGTAGGGCTGCACGGGTATAACCGATAAACCGATACATACCGGTATTCAAACTAGTATCGATTAAATATCGGTGTTATTGCAAAAATATTGGTTTATCGTCATTTTTTATTTGCCCACAGTTCAATTTTCAAGATGTCCCTGAGTTTTTTAACTGTAGTCCTGAATGAATCATGTTATTTCTGTAAAGAACTAATTGGCTGCACCCTCCCAGGTAATACACAAATTGTGCAGTTGAACAAAATATTATTTTTAACAAAATTTCAACAAAACCATATCATGTGACCCCCTCATTGGAACATGCTCAACAAGCTCTTTCTAATGAGGGGTCACTTGATATGGTTTTCTGACTATTTTTGAAAATTTTGATTAACTAATATTAAAATCAAGAAGCCCCACTGGGCCTGAAGTGCTCACCTTGAACAAAACACAATATAAACAGAGTCCAAGAAAGAGTCTACATTAAGCAATCCATCTCCATAGGATATACTGTCAATCCTTGAGCCCCTCAGGAGTGACAAAAATAGTCCGAGTATCATGCCTTTTCTTCAGTTGATCATAATGTAAAATGTGGAGATCCCCTATGAAGCCTCTTGATACAACCTATGTGGATTAATCTTAGTACCTCTAGAGGGTACTGAATACAAAATTTTTAATTCTTCAGCAAAATGGCCAATTCTGGCTCCCATAGAGAGCCCAAATATTAACCCAGGCTCTTGATTTGAACACAGCTAAATCTGACTTCCCTAGAGATGTTGTATACAAATATGAAAGCATTCTGATTGTTGGATCTGAAGAAGAAAACTTTTTAAAGAAATTTCTTCATATTGCACTAAGTTAAAATTTGGGCTACAACAGTGAGCCCAAATATTAACCTATGAACCTGATTGATTTGCACACACTTGAATTTGACCACCCCCCCCCCCCCCACCCCCCCCCCCCCCCCCCCCCCCCCACCCCCTAGAGATGTTGTATACCAAATATGAAAGCATTCTGACTGGTGGATCTGAAGAAGAAGATTTTAAAGAAATTTCCTCATATTGCACCAAGTTAAAATTTGGGCTACAAGCGGGAGCCCAAATATTAACCCAGGGAATTAATTTGAACAAACTTGAATCTGACTCCCCTAGAGATGTTGTAAACCAAATAAGAAAGGCTTCTAACAGGTGAATCTGAAGAAGATTTTTTAAGAAATTCCTTCATATTGTACTAAGTTAAATTTCAGGTTCCCATATGGAGCCTAAATTTCAGGTTCCCATATGAAGCCCAAATATTAACCCAGGCACTCTAATTGAACAAACTTCAATCTGTCCCCCCTAGAGATGCTGTATACCAAATATGAATGCCTTCCGACTGGTGGATCTGGAGAAGATTTTTAAAGAAATTTCCTCATATTGCACGAAGTTGAAATTTGGGCTACCATAGCGAGCCCAAATATATACCTAGGGACACGATTTGAACAAACTTGAATTTGATCCCCCCAGAGATATTGCATACCAAATATGAAAGCATTCTGACTAATGGATCTGATGAAGAAAATTTTTAAAAATTATCCCCCATATTGAACTAAGTTAAAATTTGGGCTTCCATAGGAAGCCCAAATATTAACCTAGGGACTTGGTTTGAACAATCTTGAATCTGACCCTCATAACAATGATGTATACCAAACATTAAAAGATTCTGACTGGTGGTTCTGAAGAAGAAGATTTTTAAATAATATTCCCCATATTGCCCGAAGTTGAAAAACTCAGGCTCCTGTATTGAGCCCAAATATGAACCAATGGGCTTTACTTTAACAAACTTATATCTGACCCCCCTTTGAATGCTGTACACTGAATATCAAAAGATTCTGACCATTGATTCTGGAGAAAAGATTTTATTTTAATTTTTGCAAATATGCTGACTCAGCATTTTTTTTATGCCCTCTACAGAGCACCCTAACAACATAACCAATGGCAATGGTTTTTTACCTTTCAATTCTACTGGTCCTAAGGAAGCTTCATACCAAATAACAGCTCTCTGTTCTGTGTGGTTTGGGAAATATGGGCATTTGAATATATTTCTATTTTCAGCTCCTGGGTTTCCCACGGGGATGAGAGACATTTTTTTGTCACGTTTCAAGTACTTATGACCCAATAAGACCACATACCAAATTTGGTTCAAATCGGACCATCGGCTCAGAAAATAGAAATTTTGGGTGGGGCCAAAAATCTTACCCCTTCCCATTACAAAGTCAAATATTGCTTCACAAACTTTGTTTGAACAAAGTTGATTCTACACCTCAAAAGGAAGCTCTATTACGAATATCAAGTCATTGTACCCACTGGTTCATGAGAAGATCTTAAAAATATTTTGGAGCATTTTCCCCTACCCCCATCCCTATGGGGCTGGACATGTCGAGTTGAACAAAAATGCAATGCCCCTTCATGACCATCACTCACACAAACTTTCACTTGTATTGGCCAAGTGGTTTTGGAGAAGACCAAAACATGGTGTTGATGGATGGACGGACAGACGACAGATGGAGAGTGATGAGATTAGTTCAGTTTGACTTTGTCAAAGTGAGCTTAAAATTAATTTTGATATCATCTGCGTCGGGTAAAGAGTCATTCGAACTATATCATTAAGGCATGCTGAATTGTTCCGACTGCGAAGGATCGATTATGGTACGTATGCTCAGATATCTGAACAGACTTTCGATATACCGGTATGCCGTGGCATTTTTTTTAATACTGATATTTAGTTTCGAATACCATGCAGTCATCAAGCACTGGCCATTTTTTAATGTTACTCTGGGTACAGGGTTAAATTTTTATGAACTGCACTGGCGTTGTTACCTTACATTGGGAACAGGGTTAAACACTCATTACATTAGTCTTGATATAAAATTAACTCACCATCATCAACAACAGCTACTGTGACACCTTGTCCAGTAATATTCCTCTCCCAAACATCAGCAACATTAATATCCATGTGTTTTCTGTATTCATTGTGCTATAACATAAAATAATACATACAATCAGGGATGCACAAATTGGATAACCCAACGCTAAGTTTCTCGAAAGTTTATTCAAAATTTGACAATAACCTTTTCACTCTCCTCCAAAATCACCCGGTTCAAACTGGACTTACAAACAAATTTATCATAAATCTTTTTCCATGTCAATTGTTTTCCTTCCGTTTTCGTTTTTTCAGGGCTTTTTCTGTTTAATATTTATTGTTTGTCAGTAGTTGGAGAGTACTCTGAACTTAAGGAATTATGCTTTCACTTGCCTTATGGGTGGTGTATTTTGAAAGCCCAAGTTATATATACATACCTGACCAGTCAAATTACTTTTTGGATCGATCAAGGTGTTGATCATTGGTTAATCGATAAATCAGTTAACGATTTCAGCTCTAATATATATGTAGGCCATGCATGTCACATACAAGGTGAGTCACTGCTTATTAGTGAAAAGCATCAAGTTACATATTTACAGTACAGTCGCTGTGGACTGTTCGTAATCAACATGTGGTTAGTGATGTTCATGCATGCGTTCACTAGGTAATAAAAATCATCAGCAGCAAAATTTTAATTAATGAAGCACCGGGTTGTACCTGGTGCTTCATCAATTAAAGTTTTGATGATTATTCCTTTAATTAGTGTTTGGAATCTTATAATACTGTGTCTGAGGAAATATTGTCCACCTGTGGAAAGTGACCAGTCCACGGTGCCACGCTGTATTATGAATCATACTCAATCTTCAAGTATTTGCCATTGATGCAAAACTTCACACAACACTGTTGCCATAAAATTTTTTTTTTTTTTTTTCATGCAGCCGGAACCACATCACTTATTCATTTTTGCCTTTTCATTTTATTCCAAAAGAATAAAAATCATTTCCACAAGTGTTTCTTGTGTGCTATCTGAGAAAGTCATGGTGCTCCGACAAACACAGGGACTGCTGGGAAGAAAATGTAGGAGTGTGAATGATCAGTCTCCTCATTTTGACTTTGTGAGAGTGAAAAATTCAGGAGAGTGATTTTAACCCCTTACTTATGATGACAGCCCAAACTCACCAGCACTCTACGTGAAAATGATCATACAAATTTTGTTATTTTTTTCATTTTTGCTCTAAAAACATAGCCTATGACTCTTTATTGAGCTGGTTCCAATGACGTGTCATAAGATATGTTTTAAGAATGAGCTCGTTCCAATGAGGAGTCATAAGCTATGTTTTTAGCAAAAAACGAAAGATTTTAGTTATGCAGGGTAATGTTTTGCAAGTATCGTCTCCTAGTTGGGTCAGTTAACAAGTGATTGAAATGCAATATATAACTTGATGTTTAGATCTACATAATTTCTGCGCACATCATGAAGGCGAGTGATTAATTGCTCCCCGAGTGAAACACTTAGGAGAGTGATGGCGAGTGAGAGTGATCACTCTCCTTTCCCGTCAGTCCGAGCAAACAAGATATAATTTACTCTGGCAAAAAAGGTCTATAAACAAGGGGAATTCAGTTAGAGGTGAGCCGATATTGAATTTACCACATGAATCGATTTTGATTGTTTGAACGTCACCATCGGCAGATTACGATGACAATTCCAATGTTTCTAACTATATGTAATTGACATATATATTTACTGCTTATCATTTCATATAATGTATGTAAATTAACATGAAACCAATGACTGCTCTTCCTGTTTTGGCAAGTACTGGTAATCACCGTGCTGCCCTCGAAATTAAAAGAATTTCTAAGCGCAACAAATTTGCCGTGGACAAAGTTACAACCCATGCAATTTCGACGACCAGCCAACAGCACTGATTCAACAATTCTTATGCTGATGTATCAGTTGATTAAATAATTTCAACAAATTTATTGTTGACTTATGTCTCCTATAGTGCCCACTGGGATGTAAATAACTACATGTGTACTATTTATTTGATTTTAAAACTGATTTTGAGTAGGGCTGCAATGATTAATCATGAAACGAATGTATCGCGATTCATTCTCTGATGATATGTATCACAATTTGCTTGCACTGTATCACGATACATGTGGACTCAAACTTTCATCAATATTTTATTAATGTCACATCAAAAATGGCCTCATTGTTGACTATTTGCATCCATTATATTATGTAGTTTTCCTTTGAAATCGGGATTGTAGAAGTCTGAATTTACATTGCTCCCGGGTATTTGTTAGCACTGAATAGCACAAACCATTAACCTCACTCTTGAACCTTTGTATACTATGAACCAACAAATCACAAATTCCAAGGAAACTGAAGAGTGTGTCACGATGTTTTGTTGTCAAGAAGTTTGAGAAATCTAATTTCATTGAAATGAAACTGCTTGACTCAAAACTGTATGATGATTTGTTATTTGGCCATTGTGTGGGTGGATATTAGACTTTTCTCTCTACTCACCAGCCCAGTAGAAATTTGAGGACTCAAGAAGCAAATCTGCAGTTATGGACCACCAGGTTACCCAGTGGTCCATTACTGCAGATTTGCTTCTTGTGTCCTCACTTTTCGATGATTGACGAGTGTATCGTGAAATGTATCGAATCGTGAGGATCATATCCTGATATGCATCGTATCTTGAGCTGGGAGGTTGTGGGATTTGCACTGCAGTTGCGATTTCGGTTTTTAAAGCAAAAAACCTTGGTACCGGTTTTGGTTGTCCAGGAGTATATAGAAACTATCCATATATACCTATCAGATTGACTGCACATTATTCTTGCAACAACTTCTACTAAAACCTAACAAGGCATCTTCTGCTGATTTTATCAGTTGAATAAATAATTATAACATATCTATTCCTGTAATGTTGTAAAATGTCAGGCCAAGAAACCCCTGTGTTTAACTTTAGGGTAACCAGACCGCCCCTAAACTTTTTATTGAGTAAAAGTCACTCATATAGATCATTGTAACCCTAAATTTCCATTTGACTTCAACTGTGATTTTGAAACCGATTTTGGAGTTCAAGCTTTCAAAAATAAAAAAATTATAGTAATTTATATATTTTTTATACTTACCAATGACCCAGACTTAGCTGGTGCTAACACTAAAATATTCAGGGCCAAACACAAATTTTGCACCCCCCCCCCCCCACCCCCCCAATCCCCAAAATTTGCATCCAAATCAAAAAATCTAATGTCCTATATGGTCCTCCATACTTTTACCCACTGTGCATGTGCAGTGTCAAGAAAGTACCGAAATTGGTGCCAAATCCTCATTCTTACAACCAGTGCCTGGTAATTATATAATCAGTGGGGAGGTAAGAGTTCCCAACTTATGGGAGGGCCATCCCCGTCTGGGTCACTGGTAAGTATAAAAAATATATAAATTACTATAAATTTTTTCATATTTTTATACTGCAATCAATGACCCAGACTTAGCTGAATAGAAAAAAGACTGGAGGGCCTAGGACATAAAGGAAAA
This sequence comes from Pictodentalium vernedei, assembly GCA_031216915.1. Taxonomy (NCBI): domain Eukaryota; kingdom Metazoa; phylum Mollusca; class Scaphopoda; order Dentaliida; family Dentaliidae; genus Pictodentalium; species Pictodentalium vernedei. Next base: position 209,919,025 of record CM062288.1, read on the forward strand.
TCCAATAGGCTCAATTACATATAAAGAATTATCCCCCCAAGGAGAAAAAGAGAAACAGGATTTACATATATCTTTCTTGTTTATTAAAAATAAGAAAGACACATTACCAGTCCATAATTGAGCATGATAACATCAATGATCTCTATTAACATCCAATATAACCCATTATACTAATTTCTTAAAGGAAAGCCAATAAATAAAGATAGCCCAGAGAATGAGACTCTTTATACTCATTTAAAAGTGTCCGAGGATTGTATATTAACGCTCGTATGACACGTGACATATACAAATGCTTCACACTGAGCTACACTTTAAAAATATTACATAAATGAGATAAACATTAGCTTTACACTTTAAAACCATCCCAGCACCGACTCGGAATTACTGACTCAGGAGGAGGTATTCCCTTGCTTCTCACTATAAAGCCAGTGATATAAGGGAACACCATCCCCCTCCCCCCTTCCCCTTGCTCTGGGTCAATCACCACAGAACAAAGAGGGCAGCAGGACAGAGTCACTGCTGTAACAGAAAGCCTACATAACTATAGTTGCAACATTCTGAGCAACAGATAACGGACCTAAACATCTAAGGTCGCCAGAAATAGACTCAATATTTCTAAGGTAAAAGTTAAAAAATTTATAGTAATTTATATATTTTTTATACTTACCAATGACCCAGACTTAGCTGGTGCTAACTCTAACAAAACCAGGGCCAAACACAAATTTTGCCCCCCAATCCCCAAAATTTGCATCCAAAACAAAAAGAAATCATGTCCTAAAGGACCTCCATACTACGCCTCTACTGCGCATGCGCAGTGACGCAGACGTCCCGAAATTGGCGCCAATTATCATTCTCACTGGCAGTGCCTGGTCAGCGCTATGTACTCAGCGGGGAGGCAAGAGTTCCCAACTCCAGGGAGGGCCATCCCCGTCTGGGTCATTGGTAAGTATAAAAAATATATAAATTACTATAAATTTTTTAACATTTTTATACTGTACCAATGACCCAGACTTAGCTGAATAGTAAACAGGCTGGAGGGCCTAGGACATAGAGGAAAATCCAATAAGCTCAACTATATAGTAAAGAGGTAACCCCTTAAGGAGAAAAGGAGTCTTAGGCTTTACATGTATCTTTCTTATTTAATATTAAATTAGAAAGATACACTACCCTTAATAATTGAGCACAATAACATTCATGTTCTCTATTAACATCCAGTATAACCCTTATACTAATTATTTTTAAAGCAAGCCAATAAATAAAGTAGTCCAGAGAATTGAGACTCTTTATAGTCATTTAAAAGTGTCCGAGTATTGTATATTAAAGCCCGTTTGACACTTGACATATACAAATGCTTCACACCGAGCTACACTTTAAAAATAAGACATGAATGAAATTTAACATTAATATTACACTTTAAAACCATCCCGGAAGCGACTCAGAAATACTGACTTGGAGGAGGCATTCCCTTGCTTTTCACTATAAAGCAGGTGACCTAAGGGAACACCCCCCCCCCCCCCCCCTTCCCCTTGCCCTGGGTCAAATAGCCCAGAGCGAAGAGGGCAGCCGGATGGAGTCACTGCCGGAACAGAAAGCCTGCATAACTATAGTTGCAACTGTTTAGTGGACGACATTCTGAGCTACAGATAACGGACCTAAACAATGCAGGTCTCCAGAAATGGACTCAATATTTCTGAGATAAAAATTCGTAAAAGTGGATGGCTGAGACCAATAAGCAGCCTTCATTAAATCTGTAATAGCAACACTATTAGCATAAGCCCAGGAAGTAGAAAGAGCCCTTACTTCATGAGCTGAAATCTTAAGCACAGACTGCTGAGAAGAGGATAAATCTTCATAAGCAGTATGGATAGTTAACTGAATCCATCTAGCAATAGAATGGACTGAAATGTCCTTTCTATTAGGCATCAAAGACAGAAAGAAACGTTTCCGTCCCTTTCTGATAAACTGAGATCTCTGTTTATAGATACGTAATGCTCTAACAGGACAGAGTAAAGGCCTACGCCCCTCTGAAGACGGAAGAGCCTTAATAACAATAGGTTCCGGATATTTATTAGGAGCCTGATTCTTAGCTAAAAAACCCACATTAGTAGTGAAGGTGATAGTGTTCCCAACACTACGATAATGAGAATCATCCACCGATAGTGCATGAAGCTCACTGACTCTTCTAGCAGAAGAGAAAGCTAAGAGAAAAGCTGTCTTATAAGATAAGAATTTGAAATCTACTGTCCCAAGAGGTTCAAATGGCTTTTCCTTCAATTTAAGAAGAACCCAAGCTAAATTCCACTTAGGAATTAATCTAAGAGTTCTGGGTCTATTTATCGAAAAGTTTCTAACCAACTTCGATAAAGAGACATTAGATCCAATTTGTAAACTATCATGATGTGCATAGGTATCAGATAACATAGATCTATAACCCTTTATAGTAACAGGCTGCAGTTTGATTTCGTCAAACAAGTATACTAGAAAGTTTGCAATGTCTGGTATAGAGGAATCGAATATATCTACAGAATGATCCCTACATCAACGACGAAAAACCTTCCACTTAGCCGCATAGTTTAGCGAAGAGGAGGTCCTCCTACAGTTAGAAATCGCGTCCACTGCTCGTCCTGTAAAGTGCTTGCCATGCAAGAAGGACCGCACAACGGAAAAACGTGAAGGTTGAGACCTTGCGGGTTGTGATGGAGTTGGCGCGATTTCCCCCGCGAAAGAAGATCCTCCCGTGGAGGAAGCTTCCGCGGTAGGTCCCACAACAGACACCTGAGTAGATTTATCCACGGTCTCTGTGGCGACAGAGATGCTACCAACAGAATCTTGCATTGAGATTGTTTTATCTTTAGCAATACTTGTTGAATTAACAGCGCTGGAGGATACGCATATCCTATCATCCCGTCCCAAGGGATCGACAGAGCGTCTACTGCAAATGCTCTTGGATCCGGACACGGAGACACATACGTCTGCAACTGATTGTTGAGATGTGTCGCAAATAAGTCTATCATTGGCCGTTCCCATTGGTAGCAAATCTGATTGAATACTTGTTTGTTGAGAGTCCACTCCGACGGCAATAAGCGACCCTTTCGTGAAAGGGAGTCTGCTAGCACATTCAGACGACCCGGTATGTGACGGACCGAAAGAAGAACGTGATGTTCTAGCGCAAACAGAAGGATTCTTTCCGTTAGATTGAACAACGGAACTGAATGAGTGCCTCCCTGATTCCGTATATACGCCACTACTGTCGTATCGTCGGATAGGATTTGGACATGAGCATCGTGAATAATGTCCATCCAGTGACGTAACGCAAGCCAAATTGACATCATTTCCTTAATGTTTATGTGCTTGCACAGGAATTGCGGATCCCAAAGACCCTGGCATCTCGAATCCGTTGGGATTAATGATGCACCCCAACCTGTTTGACTGGCATCCGTCATAACGGTAAAACTCGGATCCGGCAACTGCAGCGGAACTCCTTGAGTTAACCACTGAATGTTTGCCCAAGTCTGAATCTCTTGTTTCACTTGATCTGACAAGAGAACGTCTACATCGAGCGAATGAATTTTCACACTCCAATTCTGAGTCAGGAAAATTTGAAGAGGACGTGTGCGTAACTGCCCCATCGGAATGAGATCCGCGGCGGCTCCGCACAGACCTATCAGTCTCATAAATTCTCTCGCCGTGACTTTGTCTGCGTGCAGAGAATAGCGAGCGTAACAACTGACTAATTTCGCTCTGGTTAACGGCAGACGAACGAGATTGTTGTGCGTCTCGAAGCTCATTCCCAGATGAGTGAATGACTTGGACAGCACCAGATCCGACTTCTCCTCGTTTACTATAAAACCGAGACGTCGGAGCAATAGAAGAAGATTCTGAACATCGTTCTGAAGCGTTAACTCGTTGCCGTACCTCTGAAGAATGTCGTCCAGGTAGGCCGACGTTACCGCAGATGAATGAGCTCGGAAGTAGATCATTACCGAGTTCATTACTCGAGTGAAAGCCCAGGGTGCTAGATTCAATCCGAAGCACATCGCCCGGAATTGATACACCACTCCTAGGACTGCGAAGCGTAGATACTTTCGGAATGTCAGATGTACCATGACGTGAAAGTACGCATCTTTGAGATCTATGCTCGTTGCATAATCGTTCACCCGAATACTCGCTCTGACCGATCGAATCGTCTCCATATAAAACTTCGGAGCGACGATCAGCTTGTTTATCCAGCTCAAATCTATGACTGGACGGAACGAGCCGTCTGGTTTCGGAACCAGAAACAGATGGCTGTAGAATCCCGGAGATTCCTGGTTTTCTACGACCTCTACCGCGTTCTTCATTAAAAGAGACTGCACCTCTGATAACAGGGCGTCTCTTTTCTGCGGATTTGACGGAAGATGAGTCCACTTTGGACTTCGAGTTAATGGAGGCTTTCGTTTGAAGGATATCTTTAGACCTTCCGAAGTCACTCCTCTCACCCAAGGGTCGTCCGTAATCGACGCCCATTCTTGTGAAAAGCTCGACAACCTTCCGCCAACCGGAGCGCGATAGAGGTTTAAGCCATCACCTCCTGGACCTGCGAGGCCTGCGGTAGGAGAAACCACGTCTTCCACGACCCCCACCTCGCCCCGTCGACCTCAGGGCGTCCGACCGATTGTCCCGGCCTGAAGGACGTCCCGAACGAGAGTCGCTATCCTGACGGTCTCTCGAATAAGACCAAGAGGACGCACCGGAACCTCTATAGGAACCTCTCTTGGGCGCATTAGACCCAGAAGTGCCTGTCTTATTCGTGTCTGCTGTATCCGACTTCTTAGGAGCAGATTTGAACAACAGAGAATCCTTAGCTTTCTTTGTAATTTTATCATAAATAGCGGAAAGCTTGCCGTCAAAGAGAAGTTCTCCTGAGACCGAAGCGACTCTAAGAGAGTTCTTCACCTTAGAATCCACTAGTGTGGATGTAGCTAGGGCTGCGTCACGTCTAACCAACTCCAGATTTGCCACTGAAAGGACGGAGTTACACGTGGAATAAGCTACTGCCCTTGAAAGAAGTCTTAAAGAGGATTGTATATCCTGAAACTCTTTCCCCTGAAGGCGCAGTGATAACGCCTTAGTAAGGTGATCTGCGTAAGATAAGGCATCTAAATTGGCTCTGTTAGACGCAATAGCTGTTTCCAACACCGCGGTTGGAATAGAAGCTGACGACGGTAATGATAGCTCTAAGTCTTCCGCCTCGTCGTCCATACGCAGAGGAACTCTCGGTATACCCTGTCCTGCCGTATCGAATTTATTCCTTGCATTAATGAAAGGCAGGTTGAGAGTATTAGCGGACAAGAAACCTGCTTTCCCCGTCCTGGAAGCAAGTTTAAATATAGCGTCGTTCAATAATTCAAATGTTCTTGCAACATTATTGGACTGCGACGGAAACTCGAGAGCGATGTCCCTGAACCGCTCAAAAAATTCAGAGTCCAATGACGCTATAATTCTCTTGTCCGGAAGCGCAGCAGTCTGGCCCGACGGAACAACTTGAGGGAGAAAGTGCCGGATGAAGTCCACGGCAGCTTTATGTTGTTCCGAAAGGGATAGCTCCAAGTCATCCGTATCCCTTTCACCATCCGGTCGGACCTCATGATGTTCCCGGTCGTCCGCCCCCGATGCTTCGGCGGAGCGTACCGACCCAGCGCCGTCGGATAATTCTCAATCCGACACCGTTTCTGTCGGCTGCTGGGATGCTGCGATAAGCTGTGCTATCTGCACAAGAATGTCCGGCGTCGAGACCTGCGGAGGCGCAGTCTTTCGCTGCTTCGCCGAGGGCAGCTCCGCATCAGATGGCTCCCGCATACTTTTCCTATGCGAACGTCCGGAGTCCATCAGTCTCGAATCCCTGGCTGCCGGATGGCGTGACCTGGTCGCCAAAGAATCCTTGATCGGCGAAGCTGGTAATATATCGGCGGTCACGCAGCCAAGGTGCGGTCGTGTGCGCTGACGAGAAGAGGAAGCCTTAACAGTCTCTGCGGACTGCTTATACAACGGAGCGTCCCGAGCGACGGACGTATGCTCCACTAAAGACACATTTTGTACCACAACATCTGGTCCCAGATGTTGTTGTACGAGAGAGGGGCCTCTCTCGCTCGCGGCCCGGCTGGACCTGGACGAGCTAGGAACCAGACTCAAAGGCTTCCTCCGTTCTCGCTTACTATCCGTCGTCACTGGGTGTGCATATATTATGTTTATAGTGCTCGCATCACCCAAAATTTCCTCTTGGACCGCATCGGACGAACCCGGCTGGCGAACCATTCGGTGAATGGACGCTACACCGGGCGAGCTAGCGGACGACATTTGTCTAATCTCCATGAGCACTTTTGCCGCTAGCTCTGAATTCATTTGTGACGACGGACGCACACTTGAAGAAGATAACATGGAAACATCACCCTGTTCTGGTTCCTCTGAAATAGAAACTGAGAGAGTAGAGTGACCTTGCGGAGAAAGAGCCGGCATCGCTCTTTTTCCAGAAACAACATATCGTGACACACGTTTCCAATGTTTCTCATCCCAATGTTCACATATAGGACAGGGATTAATGCGAGAACACTGACTACAATTAATACAATGATCATGAAAGTCAGAGGAAGATTTCTTCCTATTACAATTTGAACAACGTCCCTTCATTGTGAAAGAACAACAATAAGTCCTAGTTACTCGCAAAAACCCCTGACACAAAGATACATAACAACATGATCCATTAATAAATGAAAAAACAATTGCAAAACAAAATAATTTTGAAAAAATATTTTTTCAGCGAAGCCCAAGTTGCTGAAAAGTAACGTTGAGCCCCGATGGATCCGATGGCAAAGTGTGGTCAAAAATTTTAAATTTATATAAAATAATTAATGAGACACTTACGGATAATATAAATGTATCTTATAGTGAGATAAACTACAGCAAAGGCAAACAGCCCCCCTCAAAAAAGGCTGTTGCCAATGAAAACAAACAGTGTAAAAACACCAGAAAACATGACTCCAGGCACTGAAAAAACTGGCCCGGAATCAGTCATCAATTACACTCTATCTGATGCAAAACAGAGACTCCCAGGGGAGAATCTGCAGAACATCAGATGGAAGATGCAGAACACAAACGTTATACACCCCTGGGTGAAAACGTAACTATGGGGAAAATAACAGAAAACATTCTGTAACCAAGCAACTCTCCCAGGAAATTTTAGAAATGAAATTTCTCAAAAATATGCCAAAAGCATGGGAGAATTGCAAGGGGGGACTTTAGAAGGCTAGGGGAGAGGAAACACTGAATAAGCAGTGCAACAATTAGCAAGAATGACAACAAGAGGCCCATGCCTCGAAAATAGGCAACTTAACATAATTTCATCAAAAAATTTTAAGTACAGCCCTGATTATTTTTTGTCACTTCTTTTTCCTCTCCTCCTTCTATCCTCCTTAGAATCACATTTTCTCCAAAAATTACGTGTCTGGCATCCTTTAAACTGAGATTTACAAGCACAAAGATCAGTGAGATGTTGACTGATGAAGGGCCAAACAGAGAATGATAATTGGCGCCAATTTCGGGACGTCTGCGTCACTGCGCATGCGCAGTAGAGGCGTAGTATGGAGGTCCTTTAGGACATGATTTCTTTTTGTTTTGGATGCAAATTTTGGGGATTGGGGGGCAAAATTTGTGTTTGGCCCTGATTTTGTTAGAGTTAGCACCAGCTAAGTCTGGGTCATTGGTACAGTATAAAAATATTAGTGAACGTAGAAGGCTGAGACCAGTATGCAGCCTTCATCAGATTTGTAATAGCAATACTATTAGAATAAGCCCAAGATGTAGACAGCGCTCTAACTTCGTGCACTGAAATCTTAAGCACGGACTGCTGAGTTGAAGATAAACTTTCATAAGCAGTATGAGTAGCCAACTGAATCCACCTAGAAATAGAATGGACTGTAATGTCCTTTCTATTTGGAAGCAGAGACAGAAAGAAACGTTTTCGTCCCATTCTGATAAACTCAGATCTGCGTTTGTAAATACGCATAGCTCTAACTGGACACAGCAAAGGCCTATGGCCATCTGAGGATGGAAGAGCCCTAATAATAATAGGCTCAGGGTACTTATTAGGAGCCTGATTCTTAGCCAAAAATCCCACATTGGTAGTTAAAGTAATAGTATTACCAACACTACGATAGTGAGAATCATCAAGAGATAGAGCATGAAGCTTGCTAACTCTTCTAGCAGAAGCAAAGACTAAGAGAAAAGCTGTCTTATAAGATAAGTATTTGAAGTCTACCGTGTTAACCCTTTACCCAACACAGACGATATCAAAATTTATTATTTTAAAAATAATTTTTTTAAATTTTTAAAAAGACTTCAACAAAACCATATCATGTGACCCATCATTGGAACGAGCTCAATGAGCTTGTTCCAATGAGGGGGTCACATGATATGGTTTTGTTGATATATTTTGAAAAATTTAATTTTTTCAACTGCTCAGTTTGCATATTACGCGGGTGGATGCAGACGATTCGTTAGGTAAAGGGTTAAGGGGTTCAAAAGGAGCTTCTTTGAACTTCAGAAGAACCCAAGCTAAATTCCACTTAGGAATTAACCTAAGGGTTCTAGGTCTATTTATCGAAAAGTTTTTAACTAATTTTGATAAAGAGACATTAGATCAAATTTGTAAGCTATCATGATGAGCATATGTATCCGATAGCATAGACCTATAACCCTTAATAGTTATTGGCTGCAGTTTGATCTCGTCAAACAAGTAGACCAAAAAATTAGCAATGTCTGGAATGGAGGGATCATAAATATCAATCGAATGATCCCTACACCAATGAGAGAACATCTTCCACTTTGCTGCATAATTTAGCTAAGAGGAGGCCACTGCTCGCCCTGTAAATTGCTTGCCGTGCAAGAAGGACCGCACAACGGAAATACGTGAAGGTTGAGACCTTGCGGGTTGTGATGCAGTGTGCATGATTTCCCCTGCGAAAGAAGGTCCTCCCATGCAGGAAGCTTCCGAGGAATGTCCCATAACAGACACCTGAGTAGATTTATCCCTGGTCTCTGGGGCGAGAGATGCTACCATCAGAATCTTGCAGTGAGATTGCTTGATTTTTAGCAATATCTGTTGAAGTCAGTGAGATGTTACTGACCGAAGGGCCAAACAAAGAATGAGGATTTGGCTCCAATTTCGGTACTTCCTTGACACTGCGCATGTGCAGTGAGTAAAAGTAAGGAAGATCATATAGGACATTAGATTTTTTGATTTGGATGCAAATTTGGGGAATTGGGGGGGGGGGGGCAAAATTTGTGTTTGGCCCTGCATATTTTAGTGTTAGCATCAGCTAAGTCTGGGTCATTGGTTACAGTATAAAAATTTACAAATTTGTGGTTGTGTTTATTGGGGCACGGTTGCGATTTTCGGTAGTCTCACACTACCAATCCCGACCCGTGGTTGCGGTTAACCTCCCAGCTCTAATCGTATCATTAGAAAACGTATTGTTGCAGCCCTAATTTTGAGCCATAAACTTCAGAACCATGCATGAATATTAGTATTTCATCATGGACATTGGTCATCACAAATTGCCAATTGTCCGGCGACTTTGATTCAAGTATCATTTGCATCTGTTCAGAAGTATAAATTTATTTCTGTTTTTATACTATTACTATTATGGAATGTTGAACCATGTGTGTTGCAAGAATATGCTTCAGATCGACATCATTTACCAGGCTTTGTGAACCTTTACAAAATGAAATCTCTGACATTTTCACTAAGTTAATGTGCTCAGTTTTCTTTTCAAGCTGTGGCACATTCATAAGGCTAATAATAAATTGTTTACACCAAATTCCAAGGGAAATGCCCATGACATTCAATTACCATGGCAAAAATCATATCCTACTCCCACGACATTTGCCGACTGCCGGCTAATTTTGAGGGGTGCCCATGTGATGATCAGTGGTCCGCACACAAGTGGTGCATGTTATTCATTTCACAACAATGCTGGTGGTTGACATTTTTGCCTTTGATGTCACAAACCAATAAGAGAAACTGTTTGAAGTTGCACAGTAATTGAGGTGTATTAGGATGTTTGTTAATAAAGTACTTAGTATTGTTACTTTGAGGAGTATAATACTTATAATTTCAAGTTTCTAAAGCCTGTAGACTGTGCTAAAGGTATTCAGGCTTCAGGCTCGGTGAGCCATAATGGTTGAATGATCGCAACCAAAAGGGGACATTCTCATCTGGGCATCATCTGGAGTGATCCTACAAAGTTACAATGAAATCCCTTCATAAATATGACCTGTAGATGGTGCTCAAGATTTTCAGGCTTCATGCACCTGTAGCCATCACAGTTGGCCAATCACGACCAAAAGGGGATGTCATCATCTAGGCATTCTATGGAATCAATCTAACAGGTTACAATGAAATCCTTCCATAAATATGACCTATAGACTATGCTAAAGGTCTTTGGGTTCGGGCAGCCATAAAGGCTGAATGATCACGACCAAAAGGGGACGTTCTCATCTAGACATTATTTGGAGTCATCCTACCAAGCTACAATGAAATCCCTTCATAATTGACCTGTAGAATGTTCTAAAGGTTTTCGGGCTTCAGGCCCCTGTAGCCGTCACAGTTGCCCAATCGTGTCCAAAAGAGGATGTTCTCATCTAGACATTATATGAAGTCATCCTACCAAGTTACAATGAAATCCCTTCATAAATATGACCTGTAGACTGTGCTAAAGGTTTTCGGGCTCGGGCAGCCCTCCTGGTTGAATGATCGCAACCAAAAGGGAACAATCTCATCTGGGCATCATCTGGAGTGATCCTACGAAGTTACAATGAAATCCCTTCATAAATATGACCTGTAGACTGTGCTCAAGGTTTTCAGGCTTCGGGCACCTCTAGCCATCACAGTTGACCAATTACGACCAAAAGGGGATGTCATCATCTAGGCATTATATGGAGTCAACCTAACAGGTTACAATGAAATCCTTCCATAAATATGACCTTTTGCCTATGCTAAAGGTTTTTGGGCTCGGGCACCCATCAAGGCTGAATGATCGCAATCAAAATGGGACGTTCTAAACCAGACATTATTTGGAGTCATCCTACCAAGTTACAATGAAATGCCTTCATAAATATGACCTGAAGACTGTGCTAAAGGTTTTCGGGCTTCAGGCCCCTGTAGCCGTCACAGCTGCCCGATCACGTCCAAAAGGGGACCTCTCATCCAGACAATATATGAAGTCAACCCACCAAGTTACAATGAAATTCCTCAATAAATATGACCTGTAGACTGTACTAAAGCTTTTCGGGTTTTGGGCTCAGGAAGTCGTCACGGTTGGCAGGTCATGCCCAAATGGGGAAATTCTCATCTAGACATCATAAGGAGTCATCCTACCAAGTTACAATGAAATCCCACCATATTAAACATGACCTGCAGACTGTGCTAAAAGTTTTTGGGTTTTCGGGCTTGGGCAGCCATCACGGTTGACGGATCATGCCCAAAAGGGGACGTTCTCATCTAGGCATTATACAGAGGCATCCTGCCAAGTTACAATGAAATCCTTTCATAAATACGACCTGTAGACTGTGCTAATGGTTTTTGGGTTTTGGGCTCGGGCAGCCATACCGGTTGCCCCATCGCGACCAAAAGGGGACGTTCTCATCTGGACATGACCCCAAACCTGCATATGAAAATTCGTAACGATCAGACAAGAACTGCGGGGTGTAGCCCGTGCTAAAGGAAAATGTGAACAGACTCACAGACTAACAGTCTCACAGACTAACAGATTTCCGCATGCGTGATGGCAATAGCTTATCTTGACTATGTCAAGTTAAGCTAAAAATGGAAATTTCTAATAATAATTTCAGTATTTACTATACATACCACTGGCCCGGACATGCTAGAACTTTATTTGATAGAATTAAGGCCAAACTGTTAATTTAGAACACAACCATCCAATATAAAATTAAGCAAAATAAAAAAATACAGTACAGTCGCTGTGGACTGGCCGTAATCCACACATGGACAGTAATGTCCACGTGTACATTTACCGGGTAATAAAAATTGTCATCAGCAAAATTTCAATTAATTAAATTTTTGACGATTATTCTTAAAAATTTTGTTTGGAATCTAATATTATTGAGCCATGGAAATATTGCCCACCTGTGGAAAGTGACCCGTCTACAGCGGGCATACTGTAACACCATGTATGTGCCTCCTTCCGTAGCATCTGCGCATGTGCAGATCCAAGGAAGTGTCCTCCAATACCATCAATAACCATTCTTTTGTGATACCTTCTGAATGTAAATAGTTCTATGTGAGAAAAATTATTTTCACAACTAACAAAGATCTATGAACATTAAGTGACCCCAAACCACAATCAGCAGGGGTGTATAGCCTAAGATGCTAATTGTGGCCAAAACATTACATAATGATATTGCTTAAACAGCATAGGTAAGGCATAAAAGTTACATCTGCAACTGATTTAGAATGCCTAAGCTAACAAGAGGGGCTATAGGTGTAATACAATACGTCCAAAAGCATCAGCAATTGTGAACTGCTGAGGGGGAGTCTGGAGTTGAAAAATACATGACATGATCAATATTAAATAATTTGTAATGAATATAATAATGTGGTGATGGAACAGTAATGAATAAGGAATAAGGAGAATAGAACTCTCAAACTTTATTAAGGCCGGAATACAGAGCAACTACATGTACATGTACAGAAAATCTCGGCAATTACCTTGAACAAAAAGTTACCAATACCACACGTAACGAACATGTAAGTTATTTGACACCTAATGGTTGATAATACCTTAATTTTTCAAGTATATCTTTGAATATAAGAATACAATGAGGAATTCAAGTACATTTTACAAGTACCGGTATAAGAAAGTTAAAAAATTTATAGTAATTTATATATTTTTTATACTTACCAATGACCCAGACATAGCTGGTGCTAACTCTTAAAATATAGGGCCAAACACAAATTTTGCCCCCCAATCCCCAAAATTTGCATCTAAAACTAAAGAAAACATGTCCTGAAAGGCCCTCCACACTTCGCCCCTACTGCGCATGCGCAGTGTCAAGGACGTTCCGAAATTGGCGCCATTTAACATTCTAATAACCAGTGCCTGGTAAGCGCTATGTACTCAGCGGGGAGGCAAGAGTTCCCAACTCCTGGGAGGGCCATCCCCGTCTGGGTCATTGGTAAGTATAAAAAATATATAAATTACTATAAATTTTTTAACATTTTTATACTGTACCAATGACCCAGACATAGCTGAATAGTAAAAAGGCTGGAGGGCCAAGGACATAGAGCAAAATGGAATACGCTCAATAAATAAAATAGAGTCATCCCCTGTAGGGAAAAGAAGTAATAGGCCTTACATGTATCTTTCTTATTTATGATAAATTAGAAAGATACAACACCTTCCAAAATTGAGCTTCATACATCCATGTACTCTATTAATATCCAATATAATCCTTATACTAATAATTTTTAAAGTAAGCCAATAATAAAGTAAGTCTAGAGAATAGAGACTCTTATACTCCTAAAAGTGTCTGAGAATTGCATAATCATGTCCGTTGACATATGCAATATTCAAAAGCTATACTTTAAAAACTAAGACTTGAATGAATTTTATAAACTTAAACTTCTCACTAAACAACCATCCCAATAACAGCTCAGAACTACTAACTCCGGAGGAGGTATCCCCTTGTTTTCATAGTAAAACAGGTGACCCAAGGGAACACCCTCCCCCCCCCCCCCCCCCCCCCTTTTTCTTGCCCTGGGTCAAATAGCCCAGAGCGAAGAGGGCAGCCGAACGGAGACACTGCCGAAACAGACAGCCTACCTAGCTATAGTAGCAACTGTTAAGAGAATGACATTCTGAGCAGTAGATAATAGACCTAACAAAAGAGGCCTCAAGAAATTGACTCGATATTTCTAAGATAAAATTCATGAATGTGGATGGCTGAGCGCAATGAGCGGCCTTCAAAAATCTATAATAGCGACACTATTAAAGTAAGCCCAAGAAGTAGAAGAACTCTTACTTCATGAGCCGAAATCTTAAGCACAACTGCTAAGTCAATGATATACCATAAGCAGTACCGATAGTTAATAGAATCCATTAACAATAAAATGGAGCGTAACGTCCTTCTACTAGACATCAAAGACAGAAGAAGCTTACGCCCTTGAAATAAACAGATATCTGTTTATAAATACATAAACTGTACCCGGAAAGAGTAAAGGCCTATGCCCATACGAAGACGGAAGGACCTTAAATAATAGGTTCCGGATAATAGGAGCCTAACTCTTATGCAACAATCCAACCTAAATAGTAACGGAAGTATTGATTCCGAAACTATGAAAGTGAAAATCATCCATCGATAGTGCATGAAACTCACTGACTCTACAGTAAAAGAGAAACCAACAGAATTACTGTCTAAAAGGTCAGAATTTGAAAACTACTGTTTCCAGAGGCTCAAATGATTACTTAGCTAAATAAGAACCGAAGTTAAAATCCGTATAGGAATTTAATCTAAAGATTCTAAGTCTATTTATCAAAAAGTTACTAACTGACTTAGATAAAGAGACAAAAGACTCAATTGTAAACTATCGTAGAGTGCATAGGTATGAGGTAACAAAAACCTATAACCTAAATAATAACAGGCTGCAGTAGATCTTGTGAAACAAGTATACTAAAAAAATGCAATGAGTAGTATGGAGGGATCAACAATATGAACATAATGATCCCTACACCACGACGGAAGAGCCTCCACTTTAGTCGCATAGAATAGCGAAGAAGAGGATCTCCTATAGTAAGAAATCGCGTCCAAAGCTCGTCCAGTACAGTGCTAACAATGCAATACGGACCACACAACGGAATACATGAAGGTTGCGACCTTGCTGGTTGTGATAAAGATGACACGATTTACCCAGTGAAAAAAGATCCTCACATAGAGGAAGATTTCACGTTAAGACCCACAGTAGACAAGAGAGTAAATTACTCATGATCTCTGTGAAGATAGAGATGCTATCAACAGAAATGTATTGTGGTTGTTTATCTTAGCAATACCTGCTGAAACAACAGCGCCGGAGGATACGCGTATCCTATCATTCCGTCCTATAGATCAATAGAGCGTTAACACTATTAGCTCAGAGATCTGGACAAGCCAACACATACGTCTGCAATTGATTAGCAAGCTGTGTCATAAATAAATCATCATTGGGCGCTCCCATAGATAGCAAATCTGATTGAATACTTGTTTGTTGAGAGTCCATTCTGACAGCAACAAGCGACCCGTAAGAGAACGGGAGTCCGATAAAACAATCAGACGACCCGGAATATGACGGACCAAAACTGAACTTGGTGTACTATAACCAACAGATGCATTCTTTCCATTAAATTGAATAACGGAAACGAAAGAGTGCCTCCCTGGTTCCGGAGATACGCCACTACTGTCGAATTAAAGGACAGGAATTTGGGCATGCGTTTCTGAATAATGTTCATGCAATGACATAAAGCAAGCCTAAAAAACATTATTCCGCGGAAGTTAAACTGATAGCTAAAAGACTGCGGAACCCAAAGACCCTGGCACTTCGAATCCGTAGGGATCAGTATATATCCCAATCTGTTTGACTGGCAACCGTCATAACAGCCACACTCGGGTACGGCAACTGCGGCGGCACTCTCTGAGTCAACCACCGAATGTTTGCCCCAGTCTGAATCTCTTGTAACACTAGATAGACAAGAGAATGTATAAATCGAACAATTCATGGATTGCCGGAATGTTGCCGTCGAAGAGAAGCTCCTCCGAGAACGAAGCGACTCTGAGAGAGTTCTTAACCTTACTATCCACGCGTGTGGATGTAGCTAGGGCTGCGTCACGTCTAACCAACTCCAATCAGCCACTGAAGGGCGGAGTTATACGTGAACAAACTACTGCCCTCAAAAGAAATTACATTGAGAATAATATCCCGTAAATCTTTTCTTGAAAACGTAATGATAACGCCTCAGTAAGGCGGATTACGTATAATAAAGCGTCTAAGTTAAGTCTACTATACATAATGTCGTTCCCAACATTGAAATTGGAAAAGACATAAACGGCGAAAAAGAATATATGCAGTCTTTAATCACACCGTCTAGACGCATATGAACTCTCGGTATGCCCTGCTCTGCCAAAATAAATTATTTGTAAAAATGATAAAATGGCAGAAATGAGCAACGCGGACAAGAAACTAAACTATCATGCTTAGTAGCAGGCTTGTATATATATATAAATATATAGCGTCGAAAAATAAAACACATGTTGTAATGACAATATTGGACTGCGTCGGTAAGTCAGGGACAATGTCCCTGTACCGATCGAAAAATCCGAGTCCAATGACGCTATAAGTCTCTTATCCAAGATCGCAGCAATGAAGTCCGAAAAATAATCAGTGGAAGAAATGCCAGAAGATATGAAAGGCATCTTCCGATACTACTAAAGGGAAAACTCGAAATCTTTCGAATCCCTTTCGCCATCCTGTCGGACCCTATAAAGCGTTCGGTCGTCCGTAGCTGATGCAACCGCGGACCGCACCGACCCAGCGCCGTCGGATAATTCCTGATTCGACCGAGAAACTGTCAATTGCTGGGATGCTGCGAAACAACTGTGCTAACTCGGATAGCACGTCCGTCACTGAGGCCTGAGGAGAAGCGGTCTTACGATGCATTGCCGCTGGAAGCTCCGTGATTGTTACCCCGTGCATACTTCCAATATGCGAGCGACCGGAGTGTATAGGCCTCGTGTCCCTTGGCTACCGGATGGCGCGACCTATTCGCCGTGGAATCACTGAATGCCGAAACTGATCGGATACTCGAGGTCACGTAGCCAATGTGCGGTCGTGTGCCCTGCTGTGAGGATGAGGAAGCATTAAAGACAGTCTCTCGGACTGTCAATATAACAGAGCGTCCCGAGCAACGGACATATGCTCTGAATGTAAAATATCTGAACCACAACATGCGGTCCCCTATGTTGTTGGCTTCCTCCGATCTGTCCTCAATCTGCCGTCACTGGGTGAGTACTAAAGTAATTAAAGTGCTCGCATCACCCAAATCTCCTTCCTAGACCGCAACGGACGAACCCGGCAGCCGAACCATTCGATGAATGTACGCTACACCGGGTGAGCTAGCGAATGTCACTCCGTAAGCGATAGACATATTCCATGAGCACTTATTGCCGCTAACTCTTCATTAACTATGACGACAGAGGCACACTTTTGAAAGACATCTCCATAACTCTTCGAACAAGAAACCAGAAATGCTTGGATAGCAAGTATAAAATAATAATATATATAGCGTCGTTCAATAATTCGAAAGTTTGTGTGACATTATTGGACTATGTCGGAACTGAGGGACGATGTCCCTGAACCGAACCAAAAATTTCTAAGTCCACCGACGCTATCAGTTTCTTATCCGGCATCGCAGCATATGTTGTTCCGAAAGGGAAAGCTTGAAATCCTCCGAATCCCTTTCGGTATCCCGTCGGACCGGATGAAACTTTCGGACGTCCGTACCCGCTTCCGCGGAGCGTCCCGACCCAGCATCGTCGGATAAAATATATGCGACAGATTCAGTTGATGCTGGGATGCTGCGATAAACTGTGCTATTAAGGAAAGCACGTCCGTTCCCGAGGCCTGTGCAGTAGCGGACTTACGATGCATTGCCGCCGGAAGCTCCGTGTACATTGACTCCCGCACACTTCCTATGCGAACGTCCGGAGTCTGCAGGCCTCGAGTCCCCGGCTACCGACCCAGCGCTGTTGGATAATTCTCGATCCGACACCGTTTCTGTCGGGTGCTGGGATGCTGCGATAAGCTGTGCTATGTGCACAAGAATGTCCGGCGTCGAGACCTGCGGAGGCGCAGTCTATCGCTGCTTCGCCGAGGGCAGCTCCGCATCAGATGGCTCCCGCATACTTTTCCTATGCGAACGTCCGGAGTCCATCAGTCTCGAATCCCTGGCTGCCGGATGGTGTGACCTGGTCGCCGAAGAATCCTTGATCGGCGAAGCTGGTAATATATCGGCGGTCACGCAGCCAAGGTGCGGTCGTGTGCGCTGACGAGAAGAGGAAGCCTTAGCAGTCTCAGCGGACTGCCTATACAACGGAGCGTCCCGAGCGACGGACGTATGCTCCGCTAGCGACACATTTTGTACCACAACATCTGGGGCCAGATGTTGTTGAACGAGAGAGGGGCCTCTCTCGCTTGCCGTCCGGATGGACCGGAACGAGCTATGAACCGGACTAAAAGGCTTCCTCCGTTCTCCCTCCGATCCGCCGTCACTGGGTGTGCATTAAGTTAATTTTATAGTGCTCGCATCACCCCAAAATTCCTTCTAGACCGCAACGGACGAACCCGGCTGCCGAACCATTCGGTGAATGGACGCTACACCGGGCGAGCTAGCGGACGTCAAAGGCCGTCGAACCTACTAGGGTCCTCTTAGGCAATTGGCGTATAACATGAGCACTTTTCCGCTAGCCCTTCATTAATAGTGACGACGGAGGCACACTGTTGGAAGACATCACAGATACATCACCCTAATCTTGATCGTCTGAAATAGAAATTGATAAAGTAGAGTGACCCTGCGGGGAAAGGACCGGAGTGTCCAAATCCCCAACAACATACCGTGACATACGCTTCCCATATTGTCATCGAAATCATACGATACAGAACAGGAGTTAATGCGAGTACACTGACCACATATAGAATGATAATAAAGTCAGAGGAAGAC
Organism: Pictodentalium vernedei; assembly: GCA_031216915.1. Taxonomy (NCBI): domain Eukaryota; kingdom Metazoa; phylum Mollusca; class Scaphopoda; order Dentaliida; family Dentaliidae; genus Pictodentalium; species Pictodentalium vernedei. The sequence goes on from CM062288.1 coordinate 209,937,825, forward strand.
TTCCTCTTAAAACAATTGATCAATATCCTTTCAATGTGAAAAGAAAACAAGTCCTGGTACTCGCACTAACCCCTGGCAATCAAAATACATAATAATAATATGATCCATTAATATAGAAAAATAATTGAAATCAAAATATTTTGAAAAAATATTTTTTTCAGAACAGCCCAAGTTTCTGAAAAGTAACGTTGAGCCCCAATGGATCCCAAGCCTAAGTGTGGACAAAAATTTTAAAAATATTTTAAACAATTTATTCAACACTTACGAACAATAATAATGTATCTAGTTATGATTAAAATAACATAAAGATATTATTTTTTAGAAATCCCCCCCTCACATAGAGGGCTGTTGTAAATGTAAACAATGAGTGTAAAAACACTAAAATAAGACTCCAGGCACCCAGGCCCGAAATCAGTTACCAAAAATACACTATCTGATGCAAAACAGAGACTTCCAGGGAAGAAACTGCAGAACATCAGATGGTAGATGCAGAACACAACGCCTAACCACCCGTAGGTGAAGACGTAAACATGGGGAAAGAACAGAATTCATTCTGTTATTCAGCTAAAACTCCCAAGAAATTTTAGTAATAATAATTACAGAAACTATGCCAAAAGCATGGGAGAATAGCAAGGGGGAACTTAAAGGACAGGGAGAGAGGAAAACACTTGTAAAAACAGTGTAACTAAATAATCAGAATGACAAAATGGCTGCTGCCTTGAAAATAGGTAACTTAACATAATTTCATTAAAAAATTTTAAGTTACAGCCCTGATAATATTCTGTCACACATTCTTTTCCTCTCCTCCTTCTCTATCCTCCTTAGAATCACCATTTCACTAATATTTATGTGTCTGGCATCATTTAAACTGAGATTTAAAAGCACAAAGATCAGTCAGATGTTAACTGATGAAGGGCCAAACTTAGAATGATAAATGGCGCCAATTTCGGAACGTCCTTGACACTGCGCATGCGCAGTAGGGGCGAAGTGTGGAGGGCCTTTCAGGACATGTTTTCTTTAGTTTTAGATGCAAATTTTGGGGATTGGGGGGCAAAATTTGTGTTTGGCCCTATATTTTAAGAGTTAGCACCAGCTATGTCTGGGTCATTGGTACAGTATAAAAATATAATGATTTTCAAAACATATTGCATCCATGTAAATATCTACTCAAGTTGAAAACAGAACAAACTTCAATATTATTAATCCAAAAAGGCTAGAGCCTTCACAAGCTAGAGCAGGGCCCAGTTTGAGTGGGTAACCAAAGACTGTTGTCCTTGTGTGGCTGTTTCTAATGTAAACAAAAGGAAATAATTTTAAAAAAAAAAACATATTTCTATAAAAGTCAAAAGACGCTGAAATGCCTTGGAAGCAGAAGGGAAGGATACACATGTATTATGCATGATTGTTTCAGGGAATGACCCCAAAATTGGGTGACACTTGATTCTAATGTATACAAAACACCTGCAATGCTGACAGCCAAGGATCAGACAACATTCCCCCATGGTTGGGTTGTCACCAAATTGTGGACTGATGAATGTAAAAAGATTGAAAGCACAGCATCAAAATATCTCTGAGCAACAGGTTGTGATACAAAAAAAAAAAGAAACAAGAGGCCCCAAGAAGCCTTAACTGCTCACCAGCCAAAGTGGTTCAAAGAAGTATTTGGGGTCACATTCAGTTAGACATGGTTCATCAACACTACAAAGGAATGAAGTCATGAGAGACAAATTTTATGGAACTGGGGACATGGCTTGAACAAACTTGAATTTTACCCCCTTAAGGATGCTGCATACCAAATATCAAAAGCATTCATCTGCTGGATCTGAAGAAGATTTTTAAAGAAAATTCCTCATTTTGAACTAAGTTATCATTCAGGCTCCCATAGTTAGCCCAAATATGGACCTAGTGACATGGCTTAAACAAACTTGAATCTCACCCCCCTAAGGATGCTACATACCAAATATCAAAACATTCAAACTGCTGGATCTGAAGAAGATTTTTAAAGAAAATTCCTCATTTTGAACTAAGTTATAATTCGGGCTACCACAGTGAGCCCAAATATGAACCCAGGGACTTGGCTTGAACAAACTTGAATCTCACCCCACTAAACATGCTGCATATCCAATATCAAGAGATTCTGCCTGCTGGATCTTGAGAAGAAGATTTTTAAAGAAATTTGCCTGAAATGCACTAAGTTCAAATTTGGGCTCCTATACTGAGCCCAAATATGAACCCAGGGGGCCGATTTGAACAGACTTGAATCAGATATACCCCACAATGTTGCATACCAAATATCAAAAGATTCTGCCTGCTGGATCTGGAGAAGAAGATTTTTTAAGAAATTTGCCTGAAATGCACTAAGTTCAAATTCAAGCTTCTATAGTGAGCTCAAATATGAATCCAGGGGGCCGATTTGAACAAACTTGAAACAGATCCACCCCACAATGTTGCATACCAAATATCAAAAGATTCTGCCTGCTGGATCTGGAGAAGAAGATTTTTAAAGAAATTTGGCTGAAATGCACTAAGTTCAAATTCGGGCTTCTATACTGAGCCCAAATGTGAATCCAGGGGGCCGATTTGAACAAATTTGAATCAGGTCCACCTCACAATGTTGCATACCAAATATCAAAAGATTCTGCCTGCTGGATCTTGAGAAGAAGATTTTTAAAGAAATTTGCCTGAAATGCACTAAGTTTGAATTTGGGCTCCTATACTGAGCCCAAATATGAACCCAGGGGGCCAGTTTGAACAGACTTGAATCAGATATACCCCACAATGTTGCATACCAAATATCAAAAGATTCTGCCTGCTGGATCTGGAGAAGAAGATTTTTTAAGAAATTTGCCTGAAATGCACTAAGTTCAAATTCAAGCTTCTATAGTGAGCCCAAATATGAATCCAGGGGGCCGATTTGAACAAACTTGAAACAGATCCACCCCACAATGTTGCATACCAAATATCAAAAGATTCTGCCTGCTGGATCTGGAGAAGAAGATTTTTAAAGAAATTTGGCTGAAATGCACTAAGTTCAAATTCGGGCTTCTATACTGAGCCCAAATGTGAATCCAGGGGGCCGATTTGAACAAATTTGAATCAGGTCCACCTCACAATGTTGCATACCAAATATCAAAAGATTCTGCCTGCTGGATCTTGAGAAGAAGATTTTTAAAGAAATTTGCCTGAAATGCACTAAGTTTGAATTTGGGCTCCTATACTGAGCCCAAATATGAACCCAGGGGGCCGATTTGTACAAACTTGAATCAGATCCATCCCACAATGTTGCATACCAAATATCAAAAGATTCTGCATGCTGGATCTGGAGAAGAAGATTTTTTAAGAAATTTGCCTGAAATGCACTAAGTTCAAATTCGAGCTTCTATAGTGAGCCCAAATATGAATCCAGGGGGCCAATTTGAACAAACTTCAATCTGCCCCCCCTAGAGATGATGTATTCCAAATAGGAAAGAATTCTGCCCGGTTGATCTGAAGAAGAAGATTTTTTTGAATTTTGGAAAGAAATTCATGGGTGCTATCAGAGTTACGCCCCTTGTGGTGCCCCCTGTGGGTGCGGAAAGTTTATTTGTACAAGTCTGAATTGACATATGATGAGGAACATGCACACCAAATTTGGTTAAATTTGATCCAGTAGATTGGGAGGAGTAGTCGATAATGTAATGTTCACAACGGACGACAGACAACGACGGACGACGACAGATGACGGACGGCAAGTGATAAGTTAAGCTCCCTTCGGTGAGCTAAAAACCCAAGGGTTACGTATTACTAATGCAGGGTCAAGCTTTTTTCGCACCTGTAAGGCTTGCTATTATAAGAAAATGTAGTGTGAATACTGTAAGACCAACCTGAAATCAATATAGACACAGATGGAGAAATGTCATAGATTTAACACTTACATGTAACAACACTGTTTGCAAATGACTGGGTCATTTTGGTACAATACAAACTGAAACTGTACAAGTATGCAAATGCCTGGATCATTTCAGTAACATATACACTGAACCATACAATTATGCACAGGCTGGCACATCCAGGGGTTCAAGAGCATCATCCTTTTAGGAATAATGGATATTTACAACTTGATTCTGGACAAAGGAACACACGATACAGTCAGCACTGGTTCATGATCATGCCCTGTTAACCTGAACCAATCAATTCTGATGTATAGTACGTGGAGAGTGGATTGTGACTAAATCACCCATGGGGTGGAGTTATCACCCAAGCTATAACATTCAAATTTTGTACATATCGACAAAAAACACAAGCAATGTTTCAGCCAATGGACCTCCGGTTTAACCCGGAGGTCCACTGGCTGAAACTTTGCTTGTGCTGGTTATGCTTTGCAACAAATTTGCAATTATTGCTTGGGTGGAATCTCCACTCTGCAGGAGATTTAGTGATAATACACTCTCCATGTACATGTAGTGTACATCTTGATTCAGTTTTATTAAACAACCTGATGTTATTAGATTTTGGCTTGTCTTACTTTATTGAATAAAAAATTACGATATCCACCTGTTTCCCATGCCACTGATCTCTTGAAGTTGAACAGCTTATTGTCTCATTCAACACTCTAAAATTATCTGTCCTAATGCACATTGAAATCACAAAGGCAACAGTAAGCACATGAACTGCACCAAATTACTCGTTTTAGAGTAGATTTGTAAATGAGATGCATGCCTATCACACCTTTTCCCTTGAACAAGGATCCTCATAACGAAAACAAAGGACAAAATAATACCCCAATACATTGTAATTGATGCAGGAAAGCATTAATATAAAGATACAACTTGAGACACTGATGACGAAAAAAATTTTCTTATTGTTTCTAGAAATGACAGGGTATGATTAAGTAGACCTTTAATCGATTATTTTTCTTCAAAAGTCGATTATGAAATTTTATTCTTGTGATAGCTCTAATCAGTCCTGTACCCTTCACTGTCATTATATTCAACTTTTTCACAAGACCTAAATAAGTTAAAAATCTGTTTCTCAGGCTATCCCACATGGTCCTTTTAGTTGCTGTATGCTCTCTTTTTATAAACAATTCCATTCAAACGTATACATATAAATGATTGACAGTGGCCTGCAAATGCGTATATATAGTAGAATCCTCTTAATTGAATATCCATTTTGCCAGTGAAAATTATTCAGTTAACAGGAGTATACAATTAACAGGGATTTGGTCAGTTTTCTGTGTTCTGGAGGTAAACTTAGCATTTATTCTATTATATCTTGTTTGACAGAGCTCATAGAGCTCTGTCAAACAAGATGTAACAGAATAAATGCCTGTATTGGAAGTAGTGAGGCCAAGAAGGTTGATAAATAAGGGTAATTTGGTGCGTGTCACAGTACTTTTTTCGACATATTATAAAAATTTATATACAATTAACAGGAGTTTACTCTACAACCCATATGCAATTAAGAGATCAAATTTGTACTGAAGGTATGGTAAATGGTTTTGTGTTTGAAAATTACATTCAATTAACAGGGATATGCAATTAAGAGATATCCAATTAAGTGGGCTCCACTGTATTGCATTTAAGTGAATTACGTGGTCATTTTGGTAATTTGATATTTGTTTTATTTATGTCAGAACTCACAGGAATTTTAAAACTGAATTTGCGGTTGTGTTTATTGGAGCACGGTTACGATTTTCAGTAGTCTCACACTTTCGATCCCGACCTGTGTTTGTGGTTATTTATTTATTTATTGGTGTTTAAGGTCACATACTTATGCACAATGGCTAATCGTGACTGTGACAGTTTTATGGGTGGAGGAAGCCGGAGTACCCGGAGAGAACCACCGAGCAACGACGAGCAGCTGTCAGCTCTCCAACATCGTAACTCAACTCTGCACCGCAGCACAGGCAGGGTTAGATTGGTTGAAGACATGCACACCATCGACGTGCAGTACGCCTCAGTACACAGCGTCATCGTGCCCCCATGTAGGCAATCGGGGTGAAGTGTCTTGCCCAAGGACACAACGTGGTTGCCGCAGGTGGGATTGGAACCGAAGACCTCTCGGCTTGCAGCCTGCACCTCTACCAGCTGAGCCACCGCGCCCCCGTGTTTGTGGATAAGTTCCCAGCTCTACCCATAATTCTGTACCGTACTTGCTTGAGATATTATTGCCAAAGACCTGTATGGCATATATTAGTCAAACCGGAGAAAGTTTGTTCAAGTTATTGAGCTAACAAGCTCAAAATTCATAAAAATTGACTAATTAAGGCCCATAACTCTGTAATGAAAGATTGGGCTGGGGTTGGGCCAGTTTTCGAACTTGTTTCAGATATTATTGCAAAAGACCTGTATGGCAAATATTAGTCAAATCAGAGAACATCTGTTCAAGTTACTGCGCTAACAGTGCGAGGATGCCCAGATGCCCTGGCACCCACCCACCGACCGTTGCCAAACCATATGTCTCGGTTGTTAACACAACTCGACCAAAAATTGATAAAGCATTGCAAGTCTTCTTGCACTTAATTAAGGGACGAAATACTCCACCACCCATGTTATTCTGTAGATTATGAGGCCTAAAACATAAAACAAACCATGAACGTGAAGTTTTGATGGCAAACAAATAATTACAAAAATAAAATAAAAAATAAAATAAATATCGCCTGCCCACATGCAAATTTACAAAAAATGGCCTGAGAAACAGAAGATCTACTTTGCGGGGTGTCAAAAAACATATTTTTGTCTTCAGGGCTGAAGAAATATATATATGTATGTGTATATGTTTGTTTAAAACTTACCAAATGCCACTGGTTAGGAAACTGTGGATCCATAAAGTGCAAAGAGCGAACATTTCGTGGGCGAATTTTTTGCCGACAGAACCATTCAACCAACTGATGATCATTGAGGCTCTTTTCAGTAAAATAAGTAATTTCTTTTATTTTTGAAGTTCTATTTTGGAACAACTCTTTATGGATCTCATGTATCTTTCCAAATGACAAGGGTGATAATTTCTGTGATTTCAGTTTGTAAGGATGATGAAATAAGTAATGACCATCAAGATTTCCAATTTTACCAAGTAACTCAAGATTCAAGTCAGCTGCCACTGAAACTGCTAGAACATTCTGAAATTCATCCTCATTAGCAAGCTGTATATCAGAATCAACAGGACGGAATTTCTGATTCACGTCATTTATGGTATGAAATACATTTCCATGTTGTCCTTTCAACTTCAAAATAGAATATTTCAGATCGGAAAGATCAACACGAGCGTGAGTGTCTGCATCATCTTTTATCTTTACAGCCCAAAATAGGGTGTCTTCTGAGTTACTGATGTGCTGAGGATGTGGAATACCTTTGTTGAACACCAAACCACGACTTACAGATCCATCTGTCAATATGACTATATTTGATAAGAAAAGCCATATAAATACTGGAGCAGGTGGGAAATAAATTAGCATAATCTGAAAAAAAAGAAAATATGTCTTCATTAACAGTTTATCCAACGAATCAGCCACATCCGCCCGCATAATGTGCAAATTCAGCAGCTGAAAAAATACTATTTTTCAAACAACTTCAACAAAGCCATGTCATGTGACCCCTCTTTGGAACGAGGTCATCCCAAAGAGGGGTCACATGACATGGTTTTGTTGAAATTTTTTGGAAAATTTACAAAACTTGAAAAATTTATAGTAATTTATATATTTTTTATACTTACCAATGACCCAGACATAGCTGGTGCTAACTCTTAAAAATATAGGGCCAAACACAAATTTTGCCCCCCAATCCCAAAACTTTGCATCTAAAACCAAAGAAATCATGTCCTGAATGGCCCTCCATACTTCACCTCTACTGCGCATGCGCAGTGTCAAGGACGTCCCAAAATTGGCACCATTAATCATTCTTACCATCAGTGCCTGGTAAGCGCTGTGTCCTCAGCGGGGAGGTATGAGTTCCCAACTCCTGGGAGGGCCATCCCCGTCTGGGTCATTGGTAAGTATAAAAAATATATAAATTACTATAAATTTTTTAAGATTTTCATACTGTACCAATGACCCAGACATAGCTGAATAGTAAAAAGGCTGGAGGGCCCAGGACATAGAGGAAAATCCAATAAGCTCAACTATATAAAATAGAGTCATCTCCTGGAGGAGAAAAGGAGAATTAGGCTTCACATATATCTTTCTTATTTATGATAAATTAGAAAGACACAATACCTTCTGTAATTGAGCATCATAACATCCATATTCTCTATTAATATCCAGTATAATTCTTATACTAATTATTTTTAAAGTAAGCCAATAAATAAAGTTAGTCCAAAGAATTGAGACTCTTTATACTCTTTTAAAAGTGTCCGAGGATAGTATAATAACGCCCGTTTGACACGTGACATATTCAAATGCTATACTTTAAAACTATGACATGAATGAATTTTAAAACATAACTTTTCACTTAAAAAACCATCCCAGTAACAGCTCAGAATCACTGACTCCGGAGGAGGTATCCCCTTGTTTTCATAATAAAACAGGTGACCCAAGGGAACACCCTCCCCCCCCCCCCCCCCCCCCCCCCCCCACTTTTTCTTGCCCTGGGTCAAATAGCCCAGAGCGAAGAGGGCAGCAGGACGGAGTCACTGCCGGAACATAAAGCCTACATAGCTATAGCTGCAATTGTTAAGTGATCGACATTCTAAGCAGCTGATAAAGGACCTAAATAATGCAGGCCTCCAGAAATGGACTCAATATTTCTAAGATAAAAATTTGTGAATGTGGATGGCTGAGACCAATATGCAGCCTACTTTAAATCTATAATAGCAACACTATTTACATAAGCCCAAGATGTAGAAGAGCTCTTACTTCATGAGCCGAAATCTTAAGCACAGACTGCTGAGTTAAGGATAGATTATCCTAAGCAGTAGCGATAGTTAATTGAATGCATTTAGTAATAGAATGGACCGTAATGACCTTTCTATTAGGCATCAGAGCCAGAAGAAGCTTTACGTCCTTACTGATAAACTGAGATCTGTTAATAAATACATAAAGGTCTATCCAGACAGAGTAAAGGCCTATGCCCGTTCGAAGACGGAAGGACCTTAAAAACAATAGGTTCCGGATATTCATTAGGAGCCTGATTCTTAACCAAAAATACAACATTAGTAGTAAAGGTAAGAGTTTCCGATACTACGAAAGTGAGAATCGTCCACCGATAGTGCATGAAGCTCACTGACTCTTCAGCAGAAGAGAAGACTAAGAGAATTGCTGCCTTAAAAGGCCAGAATTTGACACTACTGTCTCAAGAGGTTCAAATGGTTGCTTTAGTTAATAAGAACCCAAGCTAAATTCCGTATAGGAATTAATCTAAGGATTCTAGGTCTATTATCGAAAAGTTTCAAACTAACTTAGATAAAAAGACATTAGGCTGAATAGTAAACTATCATGGTGTGCATAGGTATCAGATAACATAGACCTATAACCTATAAAAGTAACTGGCTGCAGTTGATCTCGTCAAACAAGTATACTAGAAAGTTTGCAATGTCTGGTATGGAGGGATCAAAAATATCAACATAAAGATCCCTACACCAACGACAGAAGACCCTCCACTTTAGCCGCATAGTATAGCGAAGAGGAGGTCCTCCTACAGTTAGAAATCGCGTCCACTGCTCGTCCTGTACAATGCTTGCCATGCAAGAAGGACCGCACAACGAAATACGTGAAGGTTGAGACCTTGCGGGTTGTGATGAAGTTGACACGATTTCCCCAGCGAAAAAAGATCCTGTCGTGGAGGAAGTTTCCGCGGTAAGTCCCACAGCAGACATGTAAGTAAATTTATCCACCGTCTCTGTGGAGACAGAGATGCTACCAACAGAATTGTATTGTGAATGTATAATCCTAGCAATACTTGCTGAATCAACAACGCTGGAGGATACGCATATCCTATCATCCCGCCCTACTAGATCGATAGAGCGTTAACTACATATGCTCGGGGATCCGGACACGGTGACACATACGTCTGCAATTGATTGGAGAGTTGTGTCGCAAATAAATAATTACAGGGCGCTCCCATTGGTAGCAAATCTGATTGAATACCTGTTTGTTGAGAGTCCATTCTGACGGCAACAAATGACCCTTACGTGAAAGGGAGTCTGCTAATACGAACCGACGACCCAGAATATGACGGACCGAAACAGAACTTGGTGTTCTATAACAAACAGAAGGATTCTTTCCGTTAAAATCAATAACGGAACCGAATGAGTGCCTCCCTGGTTCCGGATATACGCAACTACTGTCGTATTATCGGACAGGATTTGGACATGTGTTTCTGAATAATGTTCATCCAATGACATAGTGCAAGCTAAAATAATATCATTTCTTGGAAGTTAAGTGCTTGCCTAAAAACTGCGGAACCCAAAGACCCTGGCACTTCGAATCCGTTGGGATCAATATTGTGTCCCAACCTGTTTGACTGGCATCCGTCATAATCGAAAAACTCGGATCCGGCAACTACAGTGGAACTCTCTGAGTCAACCATCGAATGTTGCCCACGTCTGAATCTCTAGTTACACTTTATTGACAAGAGAACGTGTATATCTAGCAATTCAAAGATTGCTGAAAGGTTGCCGTCGAAGAGAAGCTTCTCCGAGACCGAAGCGACACTGAGAGAGTTCTTCACCTTACTATCCACACGCGTGGATGTAGCTAGGACTGCGTCATGTCTAACCAACTCCAGGTTGCCACTGAAGGGCGGAGTTATATGTGGAAAACTACTGCCCCTGAAAGAAATCTCATTGAGGATCATATCCTGGAATTCTTTCTCTTGAAGACGTAATGATAACGCCTCAGTAAGGTGGTCTACGTATGATAAAGCATCTAAGTTAAGTCTATTAGACATCATTGTCGTTTCCAACGTCGTGGTTGGAATTGACATAGACGGCGAAAAAGATAATTCCCAGTGTACAGCCTCGCCGTCTTAGATGCGTAGGAACTCTCGGTATGCCCAGTTCTGCCAATAAAAATTTATTTTCCTAGAATTGATGAAAGGCAGAATAGAGCATTGCGGACAAGAAACTGCGTCGGCAACTCAGGGACAATGTCCCTGAACCGATCCAAAACTCCGTGTCCAATGACGCTATTAGTCTCTTATCCAGCATCGCAGCAATGTAGTCCGACGGAACAACCTCTGGAAGATAATGCCGGAGGAAATGTAAGGCAGCTTCTGTTTTTCCGAAAGGGAAACCTCGAAATCGTCCGAATCCCTTTTGCCATCCTGTCGGACCCTATGAAGTGTTCGGTCGTCCGCACCTGGTGCAACAGCGGAGCACACCGACCCAGCGCCGTCGGATTATTCCTGATCCGACCGAGAATCTGTCGTTTGCTGGGATGCTGCGATAAGCTGTGCTATTTTGGATAGCACATCCGTCACTGAGGCCTGTGGAGAAGCGGTCTTACGATGCCTTGCCGCTGGAAGCTCCGTGTTCGTTACCCCGTGCATACTTCTATCATGCGAGCGACCAGAGTGTACAGGCCTCGTGTCCCTTGGCTACCGGATGGCGTGACCTGTTCGCCATGGAATCACTGAATGACGAAGCTGGCCGGATACTCGAGGTCACGTAGCCAATGTGCGGTCGTGTGCGCTGCTGTGAGGATGAGGAAGCATTATCGACAGTCACTCGGACTGTCTATATAACAGAGTGTCCCGAGCGGCGGACATATGCTCCGAATGTGAAATGTCTGTACCACAACATCCGGTCCCATATGTTGTTGTACGAGAGAGGGACCTCTCTCGCTCGCCGCCCGGACGGACGGACACTGGACGAGCTAGGAACCAGACTAACAGGCTTCCTCTGATCTCTCCTCTAATTCGTCGTCACTGGGTGTGAACTAAAGTCTATTATAGTGCTCGCATCACCCAAATCTCCTTCCTAGACCGCAACAGACGAACCCGACTGCCGAACCATTCGATGAATGGACGCTACACCGGGTGAGCTAGCGAATGTCAACTCCGTCGATCCTACTAGGGACCTCTTAGGCGATTGACGTATTCCATGAGCACTAATTGCCGCTAGCTCTTCATTAACTATGACAACAGAGGCACTCTTTTGAAAGACATCTCAGTAATTTTGCGAACAAAAAACCAGACATGCTTGTAAATAGCAAGCATATAAAAAATATATATATAGCGTCGTTCAATAAATCGAAAGTTTCTGAGACATTATTGGACTGTGTCGGAACTGAGGGACGATGTCCCTGAACCGAACCAAAAATTTCTATGTCCACCGACGCTATCAGTTTCTTATCCGGCATCGCAGCATTCTGGTCCGACGAAGAACCTCTAGAAGATGAAGTCGGATGACATATACAGTAGCTTATGTTGTTCCGAAAGGGAAAGCTCGAAATCCTCCGAATCCCTTTCGGCATCCCGTCGGACCGTATGAAATTTTCGGACGTCTGTGCTTCCGCGGAGCGTCCCGACCCAGCGTCGTCGGATATTACATGATGCGACAGAGATTCTGTCGTTGCTGGGATGCTGCGATAAGTTGTGCTATTTGGGATAGCATGTCCGTCACCGAGGCCTGTGCAGTAGCGGTCTTACGATGCTTTGCCGCTGGAAGCTCCGTGTACGTTGACTCCCGCATACTTTCTTATGCGAACGTCCGGAGTCTCCAGGCCTCGTGTCCCTGGCTATCGGATGGCGTGACCTGGTCGCCGAGGATTCTCTGATTGGCGAAGTTGACTGGATATCCAAGGTCACATAGCCAAGAGCAGTCGTGTGCGCTACCATGAGGATGAGGAAGCCTTATTGACAGTCCCTCCGGGCTGTCCATCTAACGGAGCGTCCCGAGCGGCGGACGTATGCTCCGAATGCGAAACATTTTGTACCACAACATCTGGGGCCAGATGTTGTTGTACGAGAGAGGAGCCTCTCTCGCTTGCAGTCCGGATGGACCTGGACGAGCTAGGAACCGGACTAAAAGGCTTCCTCCGTTCTCTCCTCTAATCCGCCGTCACAGGGTGTGCATTTGGTTGATTTATAGTGCCCGCATCACCCAAAACTCCTTCTGGACTGTAACGGACGAACCCGGCTGCCGAACCATTCGATGAATGGACGCTACACCGGGCGAGCTAGCGGACGTCAAAGGCCGTCGATCCTACTAGGGACCTCTCAGGCAATTGACGTATTTTCATGAGCACTTTTCCGCTAGCTCTTCATTAATTGTGACGACGAAGGCACACTTTTGGAAGACATCACGGATACATCACCCTGTTCTTGATCGTCTGAAATAGAGAATGATAAACTAGAGTGACCCTGCGGGGAAAGGACCGGAATGGCCATTTCCCCACTAACATACCATGACACACGCATCCCATGTTGTCATCGAAATTAACACATACGGAACAGGAGTTAGTGAGAGTACACTGACTACATTTATACAATGATTATGAAAGTCAGAGGAAGATTTCCTCTTATTACAATTGAACAATATCCTTTCAATGTGAAAAGAAAACAAAGTCCTAGTACTCGCACCAACCCCTGACAATCAAAATACATAATAACATGATCCATTAACATAGAAAAAATAATTGAAATCAAAAAATTTTGAAAAAATATTTTTTCAGAAAAGCCTAAGTTTCTGAAAAGTAACGTTGAGCCCCAATGGATCCCAAGCCTAAGTGTGGGCAAAAATTTTTTAAATATTTTAAAAAATTAATGCAACACTTACGAACAATAATAATGTATCTAGTAATGATTAAACTAACATCAAGATATTATTTTCAAGAAATCCCCCCTCACACAGAGGGCTGTTGTCAATGTAAACAAGAAGTGTAAAAACACCAGAAACAAGACTCCAGGCACTGATAACCCTGGCCCGAAATCAGTTACCAATAATACACTATCTGATGCAAAACAGAGACTTCCAGGGAAGAAACTGCAGAACATCAGATGGTATATGCAGAACACTATGCCTAACCACCCATAGGTGAAGACGTAAACATGGGGAAAAGAACAGAATTCATTCTGTTATCCAGCTAAAACTCCCAAGAAATTTTAGTAATAATATTACAGAAAATATGCCAAAAGCATGGGAGAATAGCTAGGGGGGACTTAAAGGAAAGGGAGAGAGGAAAACACTGAACAAGCAGTGTAACTTGATAACAAGAATGACAACAACAGGCTCTTGCCTCGAAAATAGGTAACTTAACATAATTTCATTAAAAAATTTTAAGTTACAGCCCTGATTATTTTCTGTCACTCATTTTTCCTCTCCTCCTTCTATATTCTCCTTAGAATCACCATTTCTCTAATATTTATGAGTCTGGCATCATTTAAACTGAGATTTACAAGCACAAAGATCAGTCAGATGTTAAGTGATGAAGGGTCAAACAAAGAATGATTAATGGCGCCAATTTCTGGACGTCCTTGACACTGCGCATGCGCAGTAGAGGTGAAGTATGGAGGGCCATTCAGGACATGATTTCTTTGGTTTTAGATGCAAATTTTGGGGATTGGGGGGCGAAATTTGTGTTTGGCCCTATATTTTTAAGAGTTAGCACCAGCTATGTCTGGGTCATTGGTACAGTATAAAAATACGATATTTAAAATAATAAATTTTGATATCGTCTGTGTTGGGTAAGGGGTTAATATTTCTTCATTCAATCACAATCATATAGCCCGTTATGGAAATATCGTCCTCAACATGTTTACTACAGTCTTTTGATTTTGAGACGACCTGTCGTGCTTGCATGCCATCGCACCTGCAATTTTTACTTTTTACGAGTTGACAACAGCACGCCTCGGCTCCACCAAGTGAGCGATTAACTCTTAATGAACAAATCAGCTGCAATGCTGCATTATCCAAATTGATTGTGTTCAAAGAAGAAATTTTCTTTTTCAATTTGAAAAAAACTCATTTATGCTGCAATAAGAGCTATATATGACTAAGGGAATAAATTTTATGAACCAATGAAAGTGTCAATGACACTGTAGCTCAACTTGACAAACTTGAACTTGTTAAGTTATAAATGAAATGACAAAATTGAAGATCATTAGTACCAATGTTATTTGATGAAATTTCAACATAACAACATTGTGTGTGCACAACATCAGAGTAATCCATGCATTTTTAAATGTAAACTGTAAAACTGGCTAAAGGAAGAATGTTGATACACAAATGCAGTATGTTCAGAGGTTATTGTAAATGGCAACTTTTTTCACAGAAATGAATGCTAATCAAAAGCTCTTATCTAAAGGTCTTGCCTAATGAGCACACCAAGTTCAAAAACAATCCTGTGATAAATGTGACCTGCAGGCCATGTCAAAGAATGTTGATGCACAAATGCAATAAATTCAAAGATTGTTGCTAACAGCAACAGTTTTTGGTGGAAATGAAAAGAAAATCAATAGCTCCTATCTTTGTCACCCTGCATAAGCTTTCAAAGTTTCAAAACAACCTGATAATGAATGTTCCCTCGGAGGCATACCAAAGGAAGATGTTTATGCACAAATGCACTAAGTAGAAGGTCATTGCTTCTGGCAATGTTTTTTTTATGGAAATTCATAAAGATACCCTGCAGAGAGTACAAAAGGGACAAGTTGATGCACAAATGCAGTAAGTTCAAAGGCTGGTGATAACGACAATAATTTTTTATGGAAATGAAAAAAGAGCAATAGCTCACATATAGAGGTCACCCCAAACACACATACCAAGTTTCAAAGTGATCCGATCATAAATGTGCCCTAAAGTATGTGTTAAAGGGAAATATTGAGGTCTGACTAAACTAAGTTCAAAGGTCAGCGGCAACATTTTTTTACAGAAATGGAAGAAAATCGATAGCTCCCATATAGATGTCAACTCACACAAGCACACTGAGTTTGCAAGTGATCCAATCATAAATGTGCCCTGCAGGGTGTGTCAACGGGAAATATTGATGCTTAACTGCACTAAGTTTTTACTAAGTTCATCGAAGGTCATTGCCAGTGGCAACATTTTTTGATGAAAATTGATAGCTCCAATCTAGAGGTAACCCCAAACAAGCATACAAAGTTTTAAACTGATCTGATCATAAATGTGTCCTTTATGGCATGCCAAAGGAATATATTGATGCCTGACTAAATTAAGTTCAAAGATCGTTGCCAATGGCAACATATTTTGATGGATGGAAATAGAAGAAATTGACAGCTCACATCTAGAGGTCACCCCAAACAAGCATGCCAGGTTTCAAAGCAATCCAATCATAAATGTGCCCTGTAGGGTATGCCAAAGGGAAATATTGAGGTCTGACTAAACTTAGTTCTAAGAACATTGGCCGCGGCAACATTTTTTGATGGAAATGGAAGAAAATCGATAGCTCCCATCAAGAGGTCACCCAAAACAAGCATGCCAGGTTTCAAAGCAATCCAATCATAAAAGTGCCCTGTAGGGTGTGCCAAAGGGAAATATTGAGGTCTGACTAAACTTACGTTCTAAGAACGTTGGCCGTGGCAACATTTATTGACGGAAATAAAAGAAAATCGATAGCTCCCATCTATAGGTCACCCCAAACAAGCATACCAGGTTTCAAAGAAGTCCGATCATAAATGTGCCCTGTAGCGTGTGCCAAATGAAAATATTGAGGTTTTCTGACTAAACTAAGTTCTAATAATATTGGCCGCAGCAACATTTTTTGACGGAAATGGAAAAAAATTGATAGCTTCCATCTAGAGGTCACCCCAAACAAGCATACCAGGTTTCAAAGCAATCCAATCATAAATGGGCCCTGTAGGGTGTGCCAAAGAGAAATATTGTGGTCTGACTAAACTAAGTTCTAAGAACGTTGGCCGTGGCAACATTTTTTGATGGATATTGAAGAAAATCGATAGCTCCCATCTAAAGGTCACCCTAAACAAGCATACCAGGTTTCAAAGCAATCCAATCATAAATGTGCCCTGTAGGGTGTGCCAAAGGGAAATATTGTGGTCTGACTAAACTAAGTTCTAAGAACGTTGGCCATGGCAACATTTTTTGACGGAAATTGAAGAAAATCGATAGCTCCCATCTAGAAGTCACCCTAAACAAGCATGCCAGGTTTCAAAGCAATCTGATCATAAATGTGTCCTGTAGGGTGTACCAAAGGGAAATACTGAGGTCTTCTGACTAAACTAAGTTCTAAGAACGTTGGCCGCGACAACATTTTTTACGGAAATTGAAGAAAATCGATAGCTCCCATCTAGAGGTCACCCCAAACAAGCATACCAAGTTTCAAAGCCATCCAATCATAAATGTGCCCTGTAGGGTGTGCCAAAGGGAAATATTGAGATTTCACTAAACTAAGTTCTAAAACGTTGTCCACAGCAACATTTTTTGGCGGAAATTGAAGAAAATCGATTGCCCCCATCTAAAGGTCACCCCAAACAAGCATACCAAGTTTCAAAGCGATCCAATCATAAATGTGCCCTGTAGGGTGTGCCAAAGGGAAATATTGAGGTTTGACTAAACTAAGTTCTAAGAATATTGGCCGCGGCAATATTTTTTGACGGAAATTGAAGAAAATCGATAGCTCCCATCTAGAGGTCACCCCAAACAAGCATACCAAGTTTCAAAGCGATCTGATCATAAATGCGACCTGTGAGGTGTGCCAAAGAAATTGTGGACGTACGTACTAACATACTGATGTACGTACGTACGCCGACGGACGAGAAGTGATGGCAATAGCTCAGCTTGACTTTGTCAAGTTGAGCTAAAAATAGCACATAAATGCATTTAATTCTTAACCTGCTGAGTATTTTAAAAATATTTTTCATCAAATCTAGTCATGGCTGCTTCAGAAAAATTTATCTAAATTAAACTCAGGCAATTGTTGGTGAATAAATCCATTCAATTTACTGGGTGCAAATTGGATTAAACATGCCCTAATTATACATATTTCAATGGCAAGAGAAATACAGCAGAATGCAAGAAGTTAAGGACTGTAGATTTTATTACTGCAATCATTTCAGATAATGTACAGTGGAGCCAAATGGATAATTCACTAACCTTAATGTTAATTACAGTAGTGGGGAGTTTCGAAGGGAAAACTAGCCTGACAAGAGCAAAGTGGGCGGCATAAATAAAATGCCCTCAAAACTGATATCGGATAAGATGGGGAAGCAAAACCCACACTGATCCAAGTCAGGACTCCAATGGATGGGTTGAGGTTTGTAGGGATTTTTAACACTTGTCACCTCAATGTTTTGTCAGTGAATGAATCACAAAACAGGATAATCATGTGACCAGAATTACCTGTAAATCTCATTGGCCATGACAGCAGATTGCAAATGGAACTATCCTTTCTAAAACATGATTGAACATTGGGAATCAGTGAAGCAAATCAAGCTCCACTGACCCCCAAGTTGATTTGGAATAAACATTATTTAACCCATTAACCCTAAACTGTACTTGAGTGAACCAGAAAAATTTATTGCCACATAAAGTCAACCATCATTCTTCTGGTTTTGTATATGTAACCTCCGCTTGGAACGAGCTCTTTGAGCTCGTTGTAATGAGGGCTCACATATGGTTTTGTTGAAATTTTTTAAGAACTGGGTGAAAGAAATTAAAATACCAAAAATTTGCAATTTTGGATATCATGTAACGGGTGAAAATCTATTCATGAGAAATAGGTCAAATAATAATTAGTAGAATTGAATTAATCTTCTCTGTTTTTGAAGATATTTGTTTCATTAATTATTACCTGAAGTGACAAGCAGATGACATTCGCAAGAATATTTCTTCATTTCCTGCATGACTAGAAATGTTTATTTTGGGCTCAAAAAGCATAACTTATGACCCTCAATGGAACAAGTTGAATGAGCCTCCAACTTCCAAGCTATGCTTTCAAGGCAAAAAATTAAAAATTTAGTAAAATTTGTGAATAGCATTGGTCGATTTTAGTCATTAAATATGTAAAATTGATGTTAGTTAAAGGGTTAAATTACACATTACTTGATAAAATGGATCTCAAATTTATCAGAATTTGATATGAAATGTCTGAACGTTATTCACTAAAACTGATCCGAGTCTCAGTAACCAAGAGTGAACAAGGTTAAAAAATGCAGATAGGATCACCGATCCAATGTCGAGTTGTGGCAGCACAAAAGTGGGTTTAATCATTATCAACTTATTGTCCAAAAACCAGTTGTTTACTTACAATTTACAATGTGAAGGGTCTTGCATTGGTGCAAGAACGATTCCAAAATAAATAGGGTTCGTTCTTGCACCAATGTCAACCTAACTATAAAGTCACTGTGACCTTGACCTTTGACCTAGTTAGTCCAAAAGAAATAAGGGTCCTCCACTCACCTAGGCCAACCTACCTATGAAGTTTCATGAATGTGGGTCAAACCATTATCAAGTTATCATGCGGAAACCAATTGTTTACGATTTACTATGTTGAAGGTCACTGTGACCTTGCCCTTTCACCTAGCGAAGTATAAAAAAATAGGGTTCTTCCTCACACTGATGCCAACCTACCTATGAAGTTTCATGAAAGTGGGTCAAACCATTATAAAGTTATCATCCGGAAACCAATTGTTTTGATTTACTATCTTCACGGTCACTGTGACCTTGACCTTTGACCTAGTGAGTCTAAAATAAATAGGGTTCTTCCTCTCGAGAAGGCCAACCTACATATGAGGTTTCATGAATGTGGGTTGAATCATAGTCAAGTTATCATCCGGAAACAATTGTTTACGATTTACTATGTTCAAAGTCACTATGACCTTGACCTTTGACCTGGAAAGTCCAAAATAAATACATGTAGGGTTCTTCCTCTCACCGATGCCAACCTACCTATGAAGTTTCATGAACATGGGTCGAACCATTATCAAGTTAGCATCCGGAAACCAATTGTTTACACCCGCCCACCCAACTGCCCACCCAACTGCCCGCCTGCCATTCATCAAACTATAAGTCTTCGTGACAACTCCACTAAAAATGCCATATAAAATTGTGACTCCTTAAAAAATTCTCTAAACGTGTAACCACTAAGATAAAAAAAATTAGAAATGGCCACCAAGGATGGCTAATTCCCTTGCAGTAAAGCCTTGATACAAGAACTAAACTATAATTACAAAAGAAAACTAGGAAGTGTTTTAGCACACTAAAACATATGTCTCCCCTTCCTTTTGAGGTCAGAGGTCAAGGTCACATGCAGTTCATCAAGGTAGCAGACATGCGGTTTCATGGTGACACATCCACATGTCAAAAAAAAAAATTCTGGTCTGGACAATTACTCCCTATTTAAAGTACATAAATTTGACCTTCAGGTCAAGGTCACATGAAGGTCATGATAACATGTGGTCTCATTATGATACATCCACATGCCAATCATCTAAATCCTAGGTCAAAAAACAAAAAAGTTCTGAGATGGACAATTATTCCCTATTTGAAGTACATAAATTTGACCTTGAGGTCAGAGGTCAAGGTCACATGCAGTTCATCAAGGTAGCAGACATGCAGTTTCATGGTGACACATCCACATGTCCAAAAAAAAAAAAATCTGGTCTGGACAATTACTCCCTATTTAAAGTACATAAATTTGACCTTGACGTCAAGGTCACATGAAGGTCATGATTACATGTGACATGCGGTCTAATTGCGATACATCCACATGTCAAATATCTAAGTCCTAGGTCAAAAAACAAAAAAGTTCTGGTCTGGATAATTATTCCCTATTTGAAGTACATAAATTTTACCTTGAGGTCAAGGTCACATGAAGGTCACGACATGCGGTGTCATGGTGACACATCCACATGTCAAATAACGAAGTCCTAGGTCAAAAAACAAAAAAATTCTGGTCTGGACAATTACTCCCTATTTGAAGTACATAAATTTGACCTTGAGGTCAAGGTCACATGAAGGTCACGACATGCAGCCTCATGGTGACACATCCACATGTCAAATAACGAAGTCCTAGGTCAAAAAACAAAAAAATTCTGGTCTGGACAATTACTCCCTATTTGAAGTCCATAAATTTGACCTTGAGGTCAAGGTCACATGAAGGTCACGACATGCGGTCTCATGGTGACACATCCACATGTCAAATAACCAAGTCCAAGGTCAAAAAACAAAAAAAATCTGGTCTGGACAAATTACTCCCTATTTGAAGTACATAAATTTGACCTTGAGGTCAAGGTCACATGAAGGTCACGACATGCGGTCTCATGGTGACACATCCACATGTCAAATAACCAAGTCCCAGGTCAAAAAACAACAAAATTCTAGTCTGGACAATTACTCCCTATTTGAAGTACATAAATTTGACCTTGAGGTCAAGGTCACATGAAGGTCACAATGGTACCGGCTCATGGTGATACATCCACGTGCCAAATATCTAAGGCCTGGCTCAAAAGACAAACAAGTTTTGGTCCAGACAAAGTTTCCTTGAAAAAAGCACAAATCTGACCTTCAGATCAAAGGTCAAGGTCACATGAAGGTCACAATGGTAAGCTACACACCGGCTCATGGTGATAAATCCACATGCCAAATATCTAACGCCTGACTCGAAATACAAAAAAGTTCTGGTCCAGACAGTTTACCTTAAAAAAGCGCATAAATCTTACCTTCAGGTCAAAGGTCAAGGTCACATGAAGGTCACTATTGTACACTGCACACCGGTTCATGGTGATACATCCACATGCCAAGTATCTAAGGTGTAGGTCAAAAGACAAAAAAGTTATGGCCCGGACAAAGTTTGTGTGATGTTTCCCTTAAAGAAACACATAAATCTGACCTTCAGGTCAAAGGTCAAGGCCACATGAAGGTCACTATGGTACACTGCACACCGGCTGATGGTGATACATCCACATGCCACATATCTAAGGTGTAGGTCAAAAGACAAAAATGTTATGGCCCAGACAAAGTTTGTATGAGAAGAAGAAGAAGAAGAAGAAGAAGAATATGCACTAAAACAAAATGTCTCCCTTCTGGGAAGGAGAGACATAACTAGACCTATTGATGAGTGTTACCAATTTGGGGGTGCGGTATATGTTTACCCTTTACCTGATGTAACGGCCAAAACCAGCCAGCTGGTACCGGGACAAAATTATTTTATGCGGAAATTCCTGAAAGACTGATAATCGTGTAATCGTGTATGGCACACTTGTACGACATATTTTCAACTTATCTGTGAATAAACATATCAAAACACTCCAATGGTGCATGTTCTGTTTGCACAGCGACCTCGATAAGGTTGACCATTTTGACTTTTAAAACTTAGCATCAAAGACAATGAAAGTGCCGTCATCAGTTACTTCAAAGAAATTATTCTGTGGTGACATCAAAGTAATCATAAAGCACGATTTCTGTGCTTTATGATTACTTTGATGTTGCTGTAGAATAATTGTACGATGCCATGTTTGTCTTTGCGATCTTGAGGACTGGGTTGGTTTAAATGTGAATTTCTCCCATCTGATTGGGATATCACCCAATTGTTGATTTTTCCCAGTACCGGTTTCGGCGGGATATACTCTGTCCCATCCCGGTACCGGTTATGTTGGTACAGGCAGTAATTTGACATGCCTGGACTGTGAGTGTACTAGCATTTTATTTATACCCATCAATTAATTTCCAAGAATCATCAAGTTTCATTTATTTAGTAACTCTTAATCCCAACTAGCTGATATTTCAACTCTTGTCAAGACATGCCTCCAATAAAGGCATGCCTTAATGATAAATTTGGAATATTTTATCAACTGGGACTTGTGCCACAACAGATTGAACAGTGCAGGTTTCTCCATCTCCATCAATTGGTTACCTTCGTGATGCCCTTGCATCTTGGTTTTTTTTTTAAATCAATATTAAAGGTCAATGCAATGCTATGAAATTTGTCGACCTCTTAATTGGTTTTGTTGCAAGCATTGTGTTAGAGTCTCGAACTGTCGTGTTACATTCAATCAGATGCAGCGGTCAAACAGGTCCGCATGACACTCGCAGAAATCGAGCAATGTATGCTGCTTACAAGACGTGAGACATGGATTTTGTGTAAGCATGTTATGCACACATGTACTTTGCATTTTGTGCAAAAAACAGGACAGGACTTTTACTTTTAACTGCACCTTGTGCCTAAGTCTTTTCAAGTGGGCAGCAAAGGTGTGACATTAGAGTTAAAACTAGAAGTTCTGTCACTGTATTGTGCACTATTTTGAAGTAATAGCATGCTGAGTAAGTGCACTTTTTTGTCCCTATCAAACTCAAACTGCCCCATTAGCATAACCCAATTCCTATAGAAAAACAGAGTGCCCAACAATTCTGTATGAGTAAATAGAGATCATTAACATCATTAATCCTCAACTGGGATACATGTATATGTAATGATGAAAATAGATATTAAAATTTGACTACATACACAGAATGAAGAGAGTGGATTACTACTTAATCGCAGCGCCATTATTCTCCACTCGAAAAGTATGTATAATTGTTCATAACAGCACAAGAAACACTAGCAAACTTTCAATATATGGACCACTGGGTGCAACCTGGTGGTCCATGTGATGAAAGTTTGCAATTGCTTCTTGTGTTTTGTCTAGGGATCTGCGAATCACAAATTTCTTTTCGAATCGAATCTCGAATCGAATCGTGTCTCTGATATCGACATCGAATTGAATCCCAAATCGAACCTTAAAAGACAAGTTATTTCATATTGCATCAAACGGAAGTTACGGAACACTGTGATGACCCATACGTGACGGAGTGAACACTTTAAACACCAGTAACTAAATATTCTCTGTAGCACCGTCGCTGAAACAGCTAGGCCTATTGTCCATAGTGTCAGTTTTTGAAGGCCTAACTTGTTACTATTCACGTTCTTAAGAACGTGAATAGTAACAAGTTAAGCCTTCAAAAACCAAAACTATGGATAATGTTTTGGGCCAAATTCACACCTTACCTAACAATTAAACATTGTCAATTACTCAAATAAATAGGAATTGAGCCTACATGAATGAATTTTCTAATGACAGTTTTATCCTATTTTTGTTGGAAATGTAACAAATTGAAGTTAGTACGAGAGATTTTAAAAAATCAAATCCTGAGACTGATTCGGGATCGATCTCGAAGCATACGTATGGTATCGATATCGAATCGAATCTCGAATATTCGCAGGACCCTAGTTTTGTCCTCGGAAAATGTAAATAATTACTACGTGAAAAATCTACTCTACAGCGATTTATTGGTAATCCTCCCTCAATATACTGTAGTCGCAATATTTTCTTTATGTTTGATCAGTTCAAATCAGGATTTCACTACCGACATCGCTAATAGCTCATTATATTTTGTATAGCACAGCGCAAAAATTCTTGTGTGTTTCAGACTACTTCATTCTTCTGCACTAAGGAATGCATTAACTAATGGGCATTCTCTGTGCTAATTGTGACAGGACTTCTTGTTTCAACTGTATATCATAATATATAATATTCAGAGTGAAATTTCTGGTATGAAATTTACTTGTGACCAGCTTCTCTTGTTATACTTATATTGTGTAAATAGCTTTCAAATCAGATCAGTAATATTAAAATCATTATATAATTACATATTTAATCATGCATGTATTTTATCAATATAGAGCATAAACTGGCCATTTTAAGGGACCTCCAGTGTTGAGGCCAAATTAAGGGTGACCGGTAGTTGTAACCATGATTATAGAGCATTCTATCAGTACATGCTAAACTACAGTACAGCTGCCGTGGACTGGTCATTTTCCATGTGTGAGCAATATTTCCATGGATGCAATAATATTAGATTTCAAACACTAATTATAGGAATAATCTTCAAAAAATTAATTAATGAAGCACCGGGTACAACCCAGTGCTTTATTAATTAAAATTGTGCTGCTTTTGATCACCTGGTAAACGTATGCATGGATAAAACTGCTCACATGTGGATTACGATCACTCCACTACGACATTACTGTAAAAGGTGACAACTTGTTTGTTTGTGGGGATGTGGTTATTGTAAATGATACCGGTACCATCATTCCATACCTTTTTGTTTCATGAGAACGAAGGGAGGGGGAAGATGCAATCATTCATGTAAAATATGCCCCCCCCCCCCCTCCCACACACACACACACTGGGAATAGACCTAAATTTTCCAACCGGTACTTCATAATTTCATCTCCAAAGTCTTACAATTTGGGCCTGGATTTTGGGATCAGAATTGTGTGTGTGTGTGTGTTTGTGACAAATACCAAACAAATAATCAGAAGATATATGAAAATCAAAGCAGAAATGGGCCAAATAGTCCAAATTAACAATGTGTCAGGACAATAAGCCATGCCAAACTATATTATAAAAAGCATGCCAATCAGGCATTCATCTCGACATTAAATTTGACCAGTCTATCACATATTGTTTTATTTTAGTGATATTTGTGGAAACGTTATCAAATAATTACGACAAACGATTACAATTTTTCATTTGCTTTGCACAGATATCCAAGAATTTGTTTTCACTTCCTTGATTGATTGATACCATGAATTACCCAGATCACTAAAACCTGTAGTTATATTAATGTTTTTAGCTATAACCAACGCCACTTGGGGTTACTTCATGTCCTGTCCTGGAAGCTCGGCGAATGGCGTCACAATGCACAGTTTTCGTGGGTGGCTGTTTTCCATGCAAATAAGGGTAATGACGATATTTTGGGGGCAAAGTTTACAGTGTGGCCACCATGGACTGGTCACTTTTCACGGGTGGGCAATATTTCCACGAACACAATAATATCAGACGCCAAACACTAATTACAGGAATAATCATCAACAATTATTAATGAAGCAACCCGAGGCTTCATTAATTAAAATTTTGCTGCTGATGATTTTTATTACCTTTTAAATGCATGCGTGGACATTACTGCCCATGCATGGATTACGACCACTCCACGGTGACTGTACTGTAGCGGAGATTGATTCTGATTGGATTGAATTATATGACAATATCATAGTGACTGCAGGCAAGGAAAAACAATTGTAAGTAATTTGGGAAAATTTGCTAATATCTAAACATTGCTGCTTCATCACCTTCAACAAAATGTTTGCCACCAATTATAGAATAAATATATTCTATACCCATTTTAAAAAGAAAAAACAAAGTCCCCACACCGGATTCTATTCGAAATTCAGAATTTAGTTTATTCATTGGGAGGTAACTCTACAGTCAACTTGGCCCGATGCTGGGGAATTCCCAAGAAAAGTTCAAGTTGGTTGACAGTAGATCAAGCGTTTGAAGTTTTCGAAAAATGAGTGAAAACAAAAAATAATCTTATTCCACACACCTTTAATGGTGTTCACAATATTTTCCAACAATTTTCAACATAATGACGTGGATTTTTTAATATTTGAAAAGCCATAGCCTCTTTATTTTTCTTGAGATAACATTTTTGAAATTGAAATCAAATGATTTTTGAAGATTCATGCTTTATTTGGGTACCGTATAACAAATGACCGAACTTCAGAAGCAGATAGAAACGGACCGAAATGGACCAAATTATGATATGGCTTAACCCTTTACCCAACACAGACGATATCACAATTTATTATTTTAAATATCATTTTTTAAAAGTTTTCAAAAAATTTCAACAAAACCATACCATGTGACCCCTCCCTCATTGGAACGGGCTCGACGACCCATTCCAACAAGGGGTCACATGATATGGTTTTGTTGAAATTTTTTGAAAAGTTAAAAAATTTATAGTAATTTATATATTTTTTATACTTACCAATGACCCAGACATAGCTGGTGCTAACTCTTAAAATATAGGGCCAAACACAAATTTTGCCCCCCAATCCCCAAAATTTGCATCTAAAACTAAAGAAAACATGTCCTGAAAGGCCCTCCACACTTCGCCCCTACTGCGCATGCGCAGTGTCAAGGACGTTCTGAAATTGGCGCCATTTATCATTCTAATAACCAGTGCCTGGTAAGCGCTATGTACTCAGCGGGGAGGCAAGAGTTCCCAACTCCTGGGAGGGCCATCCCCGTCTGGGTCATTGGTAAGTATAAAAAATATATAAATTACTATAAATTTTTTAACATTTTTATACTGTACCAATGACCCAGACATAGCTGAATAGTAAAAAGGCTGGAGGGCCAAGGACATAGAGCAAAATGGAATACGCTCAATAAAATAAAATAGAGTCATCCCCTGTAGGGAAAAGAAGTAATAGGTCTTACATGTATCTTTCTTATTTATGATAAATTAGAAAGATACAACACCTTCCAAAATTGAGCTTCATATATCCATGTACTCTATTAATATCCAATATAATCCTTATACTAATAATTTTTAAAGTAAGCCAATAATAAAGTAAGTCTAGAAAATAGAGACTCTTATACTCCTAAAAGTGTGTGAGAATTGCATAATCATGTCCGTTGACATATGCAATATTCAAAAGCTATACTTTAAAAACTAAGACTTGAATGAATTTTAAAAACTTAAACTTCTCACTAAACAACCATCCCAATAACAGCTCAGAATTACTAACTCCAGAGGAGGTATCCCCTTGTTTTCATAGTAAAACAGGTGACCCAAGGGAACACCCTCCCCCCCCCCCCCTTTTTCTTGCCCTGGGTCAAATAGCCCAGAGCGAAGAGGGCAGCCGAACGGAGACACTGCCGAAACAGACAGCCTACCTAGCTATAGTAGCAACTGTTAAGGGAATGACATTCTGAGCAGTAGATAATAGACCTAACAAAAGAGGCCTCAAGAAATTGACTCGATATTTCTAAGATAAAATTCATGAATGTGGATGGCTGAGCGCAATGAGTGGCCTTCAAAAATCTATAATAGCGACACTATTAATGTAAGCCCAAGAAGTAGAAGAACTCTTACTTCATGAGCCGAAATCTTAAGCACAACTGCTAAGTCAATGATATACCATAAGCAGTACCGATAGTTAATAGAATCCATTAACAAAAAAATGGAGCGTAACGTCCTTCTACTAGACATCAAAGACAGAAGAAGCTTACGCCCTTGTAATAAACAGATATCTGTTTATAAATACATAAACTGTACCCGGAAAGAGTAAAGGCCTATGCCCATACGAAGACGGAAGGACCTTAAAATAATAGGTTCCGGATAATAGGAGCCTAACTCTTATGCAACAATCCAACTTATATAGTAACGGAAGTATTGATTCCGAAACTATGAAAGTGAAAATCATCCATCGATAGTGCATGAAACTCACTGACTCTACAGTAAGAGAAACCAACAGAATTACTGTCTAAAAGGTCAGAATTTGAAAACTACTGTTTCCAGAGGCTCAAATGATTACTTAGCTAAATAAGAACCGAAGTTAAAATCCGTATAGGAATTTAATCTAAAGATTCTAAGTCTATTTATCAAAAAGTTACTAACTGACTTAGATAAAGAGACAAAAGACTCAATTGTAAACTATCGTAGAGTGCATAGGTATGAGGTAACATAAACCTATAACCTAAATAATAACAGGCTGCAGTAGATCTTGTGAAACAAGTATACTAAAAAATAGCAATGAGTAGTATGGAGGGATCAACAATATGAACATAATGATCCCTACACCACGACGGAAGAGCCTCCACTTTAGTCGCATAGAATAGCGAAGAAGAGGATCTCCTATAGTAAGAAATCGCGTCTAAAGCTCGTCCAGTACAGTGCTTACAATGCAATACGGACCACACAACGGAATACATGAAGGTTGCGACCTTGCTGGTTGTGATAAAGATGACACGATTTACCCAGTGAAAAAAGATCCTCACATAGAGGAAGATTTCACGTTAAGACCCACAGTAGACAAGAGAGTAAATTACTCATGATCTCTGTGAAGATAGAGATGCTATCAACAGAAATGTATTGTGGTTGTTTATCTTAGCAATACCTGCTAAAACAACAGCGCCAGAGGATACGCGTATCCTATCATTCCGTCCTATAGATCAATAGAGCGTTAACACTATTAGCTCAGAGATCTGGACAAGCCAACACAAACGTCTGCAATTGATTAGCAAGCTGTGTCATAAATAAATCATCATTGGGCGCTCCCATAGATAGCAAATCTGATTGAATACTTGTTTGTTGAGAGTCCATTCTGACAGCAACAAGCGACCCGTAAGAGAACGGGAGTCCGATAAAACAATCAGACGACCCGGAATATGACGGACCAAAACTGAACTTGGTGTACTATAACCAACAGACGGATTCTTTCCATTAAATTGAATAACGGAAACGAAAGAGTGCCTCCCTGGTTCCGGAGATACGCCACTACTGTCGAATTAAAGGACAGGAATTTGGGCATGCGTTTCTGAATAATGTTCATGCAATGACATAAAGCAAGCCTAAAAAACATTATTCCGCGGAAGTTAAACTGATAGCTAAAAGACTGCGGAACCCAAAGACCCTGGCACTTCGAATCCGTAGGGATCAGTATATATCCCAATCTGTTTGACTGGCAACCGTCATAACAGCCACACTCGGGTCCGGCAACTGCGGCGGCACTCTCTGAGTCAACCACCGAATGTTTGCCCCAGTCTGAATCTCTTGTAACACTAGATAGACAAGAGAACGTATAAATCGAGCAATTCATGGATTGCCGGAAAGTTGCCGTCGAAGAGAAGCTCCTCCGAGAACGAAGCGACTCTGAGAGAGTTCTTAACCTTACTATCCACGCGTGTGGATGTAGCTAGGGCTGCGTCACGTCTAACCAACTCCAATCAGCCACTGAAGGGCGGAGTTATACGTGAACAAACTACTGCCCTCAAAAGAAATTACATAGAGAATAATATCCCGTAAATCTTTTCTTGAAGACGTAATGATAACACCTCAGTAAGGCGGATTACGTATAATAAAGCGTCTAAGTTAAGTCTACTATACATAATGTCGTTCCCAACACTGAAACTGGAAAAGACATAAACGGCGAAAAAGAATATATGCAGTCTTTAATCACACCGTCTAGACGCATATGAACTCTCAGTATGCCCTGCTCTGCCAAAATAAACTATTTGTAAAAATGATAAAATGGCAGAAATGAGCAACGCGGACAAGAAACTAAACTATCATGCTTAGTAGCAGGCTTGTATATATATATATATATAGCGTCGAAAAATAAAACACATGTTGTAATGACAATATTGGACAGCGTCGGTAAGTCAGGGACAATGTCCCTGTACCGATCGAAAAATCCGAGTCCAATGACGCTATAAGTCTCTTATCCAAGATCGCAGCAATGAAGTCCGAAATAATAATCACTGGAAGAAATGCCAGAAGATATGAAAGGCATCTTCCGATACTACTAAAGGGAAAACTCGAAATCATTCGAATCCCTTTCGCCATCCTGTCGGACCCTATAAAGCATTCGGTCGTCCGTAGCTGATGCAACCGCGGACCGCACCGACCCAGCGCCGTCGAATAATTCCTGATTCGACCGAGAAACTGTCAATTGCTGGGATGCTGCGAAACAACTGTGCTAACTCGGATAGCACGTCCGTCACTGAGGCCTGAGGAGAAGCGGTCTTACGATGCATTGCCGCTGGAAGCTCCGTGATCGTTACCCCGTGCATACTTCCAATATGCGAGCGAACGGAGTGTATAGGCCTCGTGTCCCTTGGCTACCGGATGGCGCGACCTATTCGCCGTGGAATCACTGAATGCCGAAACTGATCGGATACTCGAGGTCACGTAGCCAATGTGCGGTCGTGTGCCCTGCTGTGAGGATGAGGAAGCATTAAAGACAGTCTCTCGGACTGTCAATATAACGGAGCGTCCCGAGCAACGGACATATGCTCCGAATGTAAAATATCTGAACCACAACATGCGGTCCCCTATGTTGTTGGGCGAGAGAGGAACCTCTCTCGCTCACAGCCCGGACGGACCTGGACAAGCCAGGAACCGGACTAACAGGCTTCCTCCGATCTGTCCTCAATCTGCCGTCACTGGGTGAGTACTAAAGTAATTAAAGTGCTCGCATCACCCAAATCTCCTTCCTAGACCGCAACGGACGAACCCGGCAGCCGAACCATTCGATGAATGTACGCTACACCGGGTGAGCTAGCGAATGTCACTCCGTAAGCGATAGACATATTCCATGAGCACTTATTGCCGCTAACTCTTCATTAACTATGACGACAGAGGCACACTTTTGAAAGACATCTCCATAACTCTTCGAACAAGAAACCAGAAATGCTTGGATAGCAAGCATAAAATAATAATATATATAGCGTCGTTCAATAATTCGAAAGTTTGTGTGACATTATTGGACTATGTCGGAACTGAGGGACGATGTCCCTGAACCGAACCAAAAATTTCTAAGTCCACCGACGCTATCAGTTTCTTATCCGGCATCGCAGCATATGTTGTTCCGAAAGGGAAAGCTTGAAATCCTCCGAATCCCTTTCGGTATCCCGTCGGACCGGATGAAACTTTCGGACGTCCGTACCCGCTTCCGCGGAGCGTCCCGACCCAGCATCGTCGGATAAAATATATGCGACAGATTCAGTTGATGCTGGGATGCTACGATAAACTGTGCTATTAAGGAAAGCACGTCCGTTCCCGAGGCCTGTGCAGTAGCGGACTTACGATGCATTGCCGCCGGAAGCTCCGTGTACGTTGACTCCCGCACACTTCCTATGCGAACGTCCGGAGTCTGCAGGCCTCGTGTCCCCGGCTACCGACCCAGCGCCGTCGGATAATTCTCGATCCGACACCGTTTCTGTTGGCTGCTGGGATGCTGCGATAAGCTGTGCTATGTGCACAAGAATGTCCGGCGTCGAGACCTGCGGAGGCGCAGTCTATCGCTGCTTCGCCGAGGGCAGCTCCGCATCAGATGGCTCCCGCATACTTTTCCTATGCGAACGTCCGGAGTCCATCGGTCTCGAATCCCTGGCTGCCGGATGGTGTGACCTGGTCGCCGAAGAATCCTTGATCGGCGAAGCTGGTAATATATCGGCGGTCACGCAGCCAAGGTGTGGTCGTGTGCGCTGACGAGAAGAGGAAGCCTTAGCAGTCTCAGCGGACTGCCTATACAACGGAGCGTCCCGAGCGACGGACGTATGCTCCGCTAGCGACACATTTTGTACCACAACATCTGGGGCCAGATGTTGTTGAACAAGAGAGGGGCCTCTCTCGCTTGCCGTCCGGATGGACCGGAACGAGCTATGAACCGGACTAAAAGGCTTCCTCCGTTCTCCCTCCGATCCGCCGTCACTGGGTGTGCATTAAGTTAATTTTATAGTGCTCGCATCACCCCAAAATTCCTTCTAGACCGCAACGGACGAACCCGGCTGCCGAACCATTCGGTGAATGGACGCTACACTGGGCGAGCTAGCGGACGTCAAAGGCCGTCGAACCTACTAGGGTCCTCTTAGGCAATTGGAGTATTACATGAGCACTTTTCCGCTAGCCCTTCATTAATTGTGACGACGGAGGCACACTGTTGGAAGACATCACAGATACATCACCCTAATCTTGATCGTCTGAAATAGAAATTGATAAAGTAGAGTGACCCTGCGGGGAAAGGACCGGAGTGTCCAAATCCCCAACAACATACCGTGACATACGCTTCCCATATTGTCATCGAAATCATACGATACAGAACAGGAGTTAATGCGAGTACACTGACCACATATAGAATGATAATAAGTCAGAGGAAGACTTCCTCTTAAAACAATTGATCAATATCCTTTCAATGTGAAAAGAAAACAAGTCCTGGTACTCGCACTAACCCCTGGCAATCAAAATACATAATAATAATATGATCCATTAAGATAGAAAAAATAACTGAAATCAAAATATTTTGAAAAAATATTTTTTCAGAACAGCCCAAGTTTCTGAAAAGTAACGTTGAGCCCAATGGATCCCAAGCCTAAGTGTGGACAAAAATTTTAAAAATATTTTAAACAATTTATTCAACACTTACGAACAATAATAATGTATCTAGTTATGATTAAAATAACATAAAGATATTATTTTTTAGAAATCCCCCCCTCACACAGAGGGCTGTTGTAAATGTAAACAATGAGTGTAAAAACACTAAAATAAGGCTCCAGGCACCCAGGCCCGAAATCAGTTACCAAAAATACACTATCTGATGCAAAACAGAGACTTCCAGGGAAGAAACTGCAGAACATCAGATGGTAGATGCAGAACACAACGCCTAACCACCCGTAGGTGAAGACGTAAACATGGGGAAAGAACAGAATTCATTCTGTTATTCAGCTAAAACTCCCAAGAAATTTTAGTAATAATAATTACAGAAACTATGCCAAAAGCATGGGAGAATAGCAAGGGGGAACTTAAAGGACAGGGAGAGAGGAAAACACTTGAAAAAACAGTGTAACTAAATAATCAGAATGACAACAAAATGGCTGCTGCCTTGAAAATAGGTAACTTAACATAATTTCATTAAAAAATTTTAAGTTACAGCCCTGATAATATTCTGTCACACATTCTTTTCCTCTCCTCCTTCTCTATCCTCCTTAGAATCACCATTTCACTAATATTTATGTGTCTGGCATCATTTAAACTGAGATTTAAAAGCACAAAGATCAGTCAGATGTTAACTGATGAAGGGCCAAACTTAGAATGATAAATGGCGCCAATTTCGGAACGTCCTTGACACTGCGCATGCGCAGTAGGGGCGAAGTGTGGAGGGCCTTTCAGGACATGTTTTCTTTAGTTTTAGATGCAAATTTTGGGGATTGGGGGGCAAAATTTGTGTTTGGCCCTATATTTTAAGAGTTAGCACCAGCTATGTCTGGGTCATTGGTACAGTATAAAAATATAATATTTTTTCAACTGCTGAATTTGCATATAATGCGGGCAGATGCGGGCGATTCGTTGGGTAAAGGGTTAACCAGTGAAGACAACAGAAAATATTTGGGGGGGGGGGGGGGGGGTGGTATTATTTCATCATAGCATTGCATTCTCCTTCCAGAAAACTTTGTTAAAAAATTAAATTGTACTTTCAAATAAAGCCTGAAGGTATGAAGCACATCACAAATTAACTCAGTAGCCAAACACCCCCATATTTGGTACATGGACATACACCTGTACGTGACTGGTAATTATTTGTTTCCTAGCTTGTAAATCATTGCTGGATATGTCATCTGCTACATGTGTGTGGGCATAAAGAAGAGACAGTGTGAGTGGGTGGGTGGGTGGGGTTGACTGTGTGTGTGTGGTGGAGGGGAATGTGGAAGTGCATGTGTGGTGGATGGGGGAGAATGGGAATCAAAGTCTATGTTTAGGGGCAAATGGCCCCCTTATGTCCCTTCTCCGAACATGTAGCATAGACACAAGGTTTAACATAAAAGGGCCTAGGTTTAGCAGCAATGGAATTACATGTAACCTATCAATAACAAACCCTAAACTAATTACAGGGGGGTATTACAATTTATTGTTCAACAAATTTCGTATGTACCCCAGAATAAAATACAAATTTTATTAATCCCCCCCCCAACCAACACCACACATCTGCAGGGCCATATCCAGGACATTTTTGGTACCAGTAAACCATTTGGGGTGCCCAAACTCCAGGCACCCAAACTCTTTGTATTCATGTGTAATCTCCATCCCATGGACCGCTAAAGCAGTTGAAATTCAGCAAAAATTATACATGACTAAAACCAGCATGAAGCTAATCCCTTGAATCCCGAACTAGGATACTTTAGCTGACTAAAAATTGCACTCTGATAAAAAAAAATGCACGGAACAGGTATGCGGAAAGCATGTGGAGGTATTACTGTAATTTCAACTTTTGTGTCTTTCAAAAATGTAATCTTCAGTATGGTAATCCTACTTTCAGTTATTTATTTATTTATTTATTGGTGTTTAAGGTCACATACTTATGCACAATGGCTAATCGTGACCGTGACAGTTTTACGGGTGGAGGAAGCCGGAGTACCCGGAGAGAACCACCGAGCAACGACGAGCAGCTGTCAGCTCTCCAACATCGTAACTCTGAACTCTGCACTACAGCACAGGCAGGGTTAGATTGGTTGAAGACATGCGCACCATCGACGTGCAGTACGCCTCAGTACACAGCGTCATCGTGCCCCCATGTAGGCAATCGGGGTGAAGTGTCTTGCCCAAGGACACAACGCGGTTGCCGCAGGTGGGATTCGAACCGAGGACCTCTCGGCTTGCAGCCTGCACCTCTACCAACTGAGCCACCGCGCCCCCCTACTTTCAGTTTCCGTCTCTACCGCCTATGCCTACGTCCTTTGGTTATGTCTGCGGCATATATGGTCAGGTGTCCCTAAATTATCTCTGGATATGGCCCTGATATGAAATGTTGCAAAGACAACCACTATTAGTAGAGAGACATGTATCAGCAGAGTGAAGCTGAGAGGAGGTTTCCTCTGAAAAAATATGGATAATTAGCAATTTTTGCCTTTTTCATCTGGGGGTATGCTTAGCTTTAAACCAGCCTTGAGCACAAATATGTCCTAAATAAACCAGTGGTGCTTCGTTTTCATACAGTAATAGCTAGAGAACACAACAAACTGAACTCAAACTCTGTAAGTTAGTGCTTCGTTTTCATTCAGTAATAGTTAGACAACACAACGAACTGAACTCAAACTCTATAAGTTCATTTTTATTCAAATACTAGAGTGGTGACAGAATTTTTAAATTTACCAAAAAAACCCAACTTTTTCTGAGCATCTTGCCATCATTCAATTTTGGGAACAGCGTCTTTTTAAATGGCAGGGGGGTGGGGTGGGGGGTGGATGGATTATAGATTATTTTTTTCCTCGGTTCTTATGCCAACATGAATGTAGAAATGCCTTCATCTCCAAGGAAAATGGGGTTTTTTTTAAAAATGGTTGGTTATTGTTGCTTTTTTTGTGCTTCTGCTGACCTTGACCTACATGTACAGACATCATATTGTTCTCAAAAGATGTCAGTGCTGGCATTCTCCTAAGTGAGACAGGCCTGTCATTTTGAGGAGGGTGATCGCCCTGGGCCACAGTCGCTCACCTGAACTGAAAATTCTGTGGATGGTAATCGTCCGTCTGACCCTTATTTCTGTGGGCAAAAAAGGGGTCATATTACTTATGTCAGGTGAGAGAAAATGTCTTTATATCTGTTGTATCAAAAATCTACAAAATATTTTCCTCGTTTCTTATTTTGTGGCAGTGAGATAAATTCTTTGAAACCATTTTCTTGTGAAGTAATAATGTTTTAGCTTCCGAAAAATGAAATGGAAATAATCGTAAATTGATCCACATTTTGCATTGATACACTGGGGAAGTCCATTATCAGCATTATCATGACTTCATTAACCTCGGGTTGAAATTACGCACCTCCTAGTTTAGCAGATTTCTGCTTAAAGAATGAAAAAAACATTTATTCAGGTGTGAGGGGGAATGACCAACTCTTATATTCTGGGTGCAGCATACTTTTAATTTTTTTAATTTATGGAAAATATATATGCTTTTGTGAACATAAATACAATGGTCGTACTGAGAAGTTTGTTTTAAGTCACTTTTGTATTGCGCAATGCTCCAAGACTTCAGCTATAAAAAGATTGTGATGGTGCATAACGTCATCTCGCGTGCTAATTTGCATACAGGAAACACCCTGGAAATCGACTGACTCGAAAACCATAACAGAACACTATTTTGACTGAAAACTGTGACACAGCCACTTTTAGCAATAACGATGACAATAATATTGTTTTAAAGGGAACTTACACTCATCAGTAAGAAAATACCAAATGAACATGCCAGCATCTTTTAGGTTTGTTTGTGTTGTCTTTTTTTTGTTTTGCAGCACTTTGAATGCAAAAATTTTAATTGTTTTTGCAATGACAACATCACATGCTTAAAATCCTTTGAAATGGAATTAAGCTGAAGACTCTCTGTATTTAATTTACGATAAAAGATACACAGGGGCTATGAGATAAAACCATCCTCAGTAGCCACCCTAAACTCAGTTTGTGTAAGTGAAAAATTGTCCTCCCAAGCCAAATTTAGGTGGGTGATTATCGCCCTCCTTCAGTTTTGAAAATGACAGGCCTGGTGAAGCAAAAACATATATTTTTGTGTTCTATACACCAAAACACATCCTTCATTTTAGTGTATAATTTGCGATCCTACTTCAAAATGAACACAAGTTAAAAAGGGGAAAATGTAAGTTAATAAAGCTCAAAAAGGGATGGAGGGTGTGTGCACTCATGTCTAAAATTTTATCTGCTTCTGGTGAGTATTTTGACAATTACAGGAATGTGAATTGTGATGCGTGGAGCAGATGATGTGTTTGTTATTTTGTCACTGTTGACTAAACCTACTAAATAATGAACACAACAGGCAACAGTGGGTAATTAATTAGCTGTGAAATTGAGTTGGATGATCGCTTGCAAAAATGGCTGGTTTAAAATTGTCTTTTTTTATTTTAGCCAGAGTTCGAAGCTCCGCTGGTTGTCTGCAGTTGGTGATTCTTTGGTCTGTTCTTTGGGCATGTAAAATCTGCCACTTTTGTGGTGTTGCCCCAGTGACGCATGGGAAAGGTGCACGATTGCTCTTGCGCAAAATCACTCATGCAAAAATTGTCCAAGGTGCGCGAATAAATGCTTGCATCTATTCTTGGGTGTGTTTTCATCCTTTTGAGTTGCGTCAACAGAAAAATTCAATTAAGTTTTGATGATGAGAAATTTTTAAGAATCACTCACAATTTGAAGCGTTTAAAGTACAATTCCAAACAATTTCCTTTCCGTCATTATGAACATGACACACATTA
Source organism: Pictodentalium vernedei (assembly GCA_031216915.1). Taxonomy (NCBI): domain Eukaryota; kingdom Metazoa; phylum Mollusca; class Scaphopoda; order Dentaliida; family Dentaliidae; genus Pictodentalium; species Pictodentalium vernedei. The sequence continues at coordinate 209,975,511 of CM062288.1, forward strand.
GTTCGCTTATACATCCACACACGACACACTAACAGGAAGAGGGTTGTACATTGACAAAATGAATACGCATGTTGAGATAAAAAAAGAAAACGTGGTCGAGATCTGAGAAACGTTTTAATATATTTCCATATTTTTCTTTTCAAACACCTGCAGAATGTTGCCGTGTTCCTTATTTTCTTTTATACACGTGACACCTGTCGCTCCAATTCACCTGTGACACAAATTAATTTGCCCGATTTGGAATTTACGCATCCATTTTCCACGATTTCAATAATCTGCCATTTAAAATCCAGGACTAACTAATTTTAGTGGGTTACATATATTTTCACTGTAAAAATTTCCATCCGTGTTCAGTTGTATTCATACATTCGTTTCAAAGGACGCTTGTCAATGGAAATTGCGAAATAAATTTTTGTACATGCCATAATATATAGTTCACTTCAGATTACCTAGATCTTAGAAGTTAAAACAACATTTCAGGAATTCTGGTAATAAATTTAACAAGAGGCCCTAGGGGTCCTGAGGGCACTCACCTGACATGGTAGTCTAAATATCAAACCAGGGACTTGATTTAATAAGCTGCATATGCCCCTCCTAAGAAAAGCATATACCAACTAGATGTAGCAGTTGTGCCCACACAATACATAGGATTTTTCCTTCTATTTCAGCGCCTGTACCTTTACGTCCCAAAACTGAGATAAACGCATAAAAAACAGATTTTTTATTATTTTTCTTTGGAAATTTTCGGAAGTCCCAAACAAAATATATTCAGCCTAAATTTTTTTTTTCTTCTTAAAACTGACCAAAACACATAAAAAAACAAAAAACTAATTTCCGGATTTTGATCCCAAAGTCCCACCTGGACCCCAAATTTTCAGTGTAAAAAAAAAAATTTTTTGTCTTAAAATTGACCGAAACGCATAAAAAACAAAAAAAAAATTCCGGATTTTGGTCCAAAATTTTCTAAGTCCCACCCGATCCCCAAATTTTCAGTGTAAACATTTTTTTTTTGTCTTAAAATTGACCGAAACACATAAAAAAAAAAAAAAAAAAAATCCGGATTTTGGTCCAAAATTTTCTAAGTCCCACCCGGCCCCCAAATTTTCAGTGTAAAAAAAAAAAATTTTTTGTCTTAAAATTGACCAAAACACATAAAAAACAAAACAAAAATTTCCGGATTTTGGTCCAAAATTTCAAAGTCCAAAACGGGACCCCAAATTTTCAGCCTAAATATGAACCCAGGGACTTGGCTTGAACAAACTTGAATCTCACCTCCCTAAGGATGCTGCACACCAAATATCAAAAGATTCTTATTGGTAAATCTGAAGAAGATTTTAAAAAAATATTCCTCATACTGCACTAATTTAAACATTTTGGCTCATATAGAGAGCCCAAATATGGACCCAGGGAATTGATTTCAATAAACATGTGAAACAATCTTCCAAAGATGTTATATGTGAAATTTGAAAGCTTTTGGAGCAGTGGTTTGGGAGAAAGGTAGTCTTATATGTTTTTCCCATAACCCACACAGTGTTAAAAAATGCTGACTCAGCACTTTTTCAAAGTCCCAAAAAAGTACCTCATGATAAAACCGATAGCAATTTTTTTGGATCAATCCATTCTGTTGGTCCTAAGCAAGCTTCAAACTAAATAAGAATTCTCAGTGCAGTGTAGTTTTTGAGATATGCGCATTTTAATTTTTTTCTATTTTTAGCTCCTGCGGTTACCATGGGACGACAGGAAGAATTTTTTTTGCTTAAATTAAGTACTTATGACCCAATAAGCCCTCATATCAAATTTGGTCCAAATCTGCCTCTCGGTTTGGAAAATAGAAATTTTGGGAGGGGCAAATATTCTTGCCCCTCCCATAATGATGGCAAATATAGCCCCACAAACTTCTCTTGAACAATCTGAGTCTACACCTCAAAAGGAAGCTGCACACCAAATATCAAGTCTCTGCTACTGCTGGTTCATGAGAAGAAGATTTTTTAAGATTTCAGCACACTTTTTGGGTGTGGCCCTACCAAGGGGCAAGGCAACTTAATTTGAACAAAATCAAATTGCGATGTCATAACAAACTATTATCTCAAATATCAATTAAATTGGTTCAGTGGTTTGGGAGGAGAAGATGCAAACACCATGTTCACGGACGAAGGACAGTGAGTGATCACTATATAGCTCTCCTGACTAAAAGTCAGGTGAGCTAATAAACAAACACTAGATTTCAAGCCTGCAATTTTATTCTGAACCATAGGCAAACAATAACATTAACTTAAGTATATTTAGAAAAAAATACACTTTGAATGTACAATTCAACAGTATCAAAAAAAAATGAACATTGAAATCAACACTCAATCAAAATCACTCTCCTCTCATTTTTCACTCTCGCAAACTTTATTTGAGGTGAGCGATTTTCCACTCGCCTCTATTTTGCTCCCATTCGTCACTGTTGCCCACTGGGAAGGTCCACTGCCATCAATGACAGATTTAATCTGTCTCAGGCTGTAAAAGGTGGTGGTGCTTCAAGGGATGTTCTCTTGTTGATCTTTGGGCACGTATAGTTTGCCGCTGGTGTGGCCCCAGTCGAAGCCTCATTGACAAGAATAGTCTGTCTCCGACTTGATCAGGCCAGTTGCCCCAGAGTACACATCCAGCAAATGAGAGGGTGGTATGGCCAGAGATTTGAAGCTCCCCAGACCGAATGATGATCCAAGATGACATAGAGCTTCCATTGGTTTAGGCGGAGCATCAGGGGGAGGGGGAGGTGGGGAGTGGACTCACTGAAGCAGCCCTGGCATGATATTCCATAAGGGTTATAAAAATAGGATTGGAGAAAGCTCCTGAAGTATTTTGGAAGTTGGGGTCATGCACCAATCCTTCGAGAAGGTTGAGATGCTATGTTTGCATACATTATCATTATTGCATACAATCGTTGTAAAAACAAGCAGGATACACATGAGAATTGGTCAAATCGTCCCCAAGAGTTGGTCAAAACATCCCCAACAATTGGTCAAAATGTCCCCAAGAGTTGGTCAAAAAGTCCCCAAGATTTGGTCAAAATGTCCCCAACTCATTTATCCTTTTTTCGTAGTTTCATCATATTTAATTTAGCAATGTTTATACTATTTCTCGGTTGAAATCTAGAATTCTAAGTCAGTTGGTCCAATACTCTGCTCTCGGCTGGACATGAACAGGACTTCAGCAGACTGGAATTAATTATTGAATGAATGAATGAATGAATGAAATGTTTCAGGGCGCCGAAAGCACACTGGGACGATGTGGGATTGAAATCTCCTTCAGCACAAATAACTTTACTTGCCTATGGATCCACAAGGGTAGGAAGCGAGGGTCAATAATCTTCTTGGTTTAGGTGTGCGCACGGACAGTAAGGTACTGGGGTCAGATTCCCCAATAACCTCGAACTGGAAGGTGACTTGGAATTGTGCATAACTACGAGATTCTGCTCTGTATTTTACTTAGAAACGTAGACTGGGCATATTTTTATGGATGGTAATACTGAAACCACACTATGATGATTGTCTTAGAAAAAAGAAAAGAAAAAGAAACAGTTGGTGTTCGAAAGCAGCCAAAGCACATATTATCCATAACGGTTATAAAAAAGGAAAAATTTTACCAATATGTGTTATTGAAAGATGGGAGTCACTCATCAGCCTATAAGGTAGAGTGGACGCTGAGCCTTGGCCATCTGCTCTGCCTTCAGGGGAACGGATGACAGGGTGATGGTAGTTGAACCCCACCCCCACAATGACAAAAAAAACCCACTCACAGGCATACACTTAAAAACGCTTAAAGGCTTGTTGTATCTTTATTCATATGTTTATTTATTTAAAATGTACACAGGTCCCAGCCAGGCAAGTTTGTTTCAATCCTTTCTTGGTGCATGGTTTCAAGCGTGGCGAGACAGTCCTCACTGACTGCGTTTGTCGTCTGAGAACTGTGATAATTTAAAATACCAATTGTTTTTGTTACCGTAAGCCATTGTTACTTTAAACACTTTGGTGACTTCCACTGTAACTAATATTCATACAAACTACGATGTGTTTCCACCAAGCCAGAATTATCCCACAATTATTCTGCATTAACAAATGACAAATTTGGACAGAATAAATAAAGTAACAGGCCATTCCCACTTACAATATCGGTGACATAAACCAATGATATTTTTTAGTCCTTTTGCAATAAATTTCATCCACGGAAAATTTCAGCTAAATATTCCTACAAGCTGGAAAAATCAGTTAACGTTTTCATAACAGTATTACAAGATAACACTGCATAAAATCAACAAATCAACAAGAAAAAAGTTATCGTTAAACACCTATTTGTCACAACTTCTTCTTAATAATTCAATTAAACACTTCATCGTGTTGATTCCGATTGGCTATGTGATTGTCATATAACAGTAGTCTATTGTTCTATGCCTTCTTTGATCCCAATACAATTATTTCATTGGTTTATGTCAAAAATAGTGTTAAAAGCTTGACTGGTCAAATTAATGCATGTTTATTAATCAATTTCTCTAGTGTAAAACGTGTAACACTTTACACTAGGGTGTGGTTGCTTAGTAAAAGATACATTATTAAAGGGTAAAACACCCACAAAATTCAGTTCGCCATACTCTCTTCGTGTCTTACCACTGTTTTCCCCACAGACAATACTGGGCCCGGCACTGGTATTAATAATAATTTTCTATTCATAAGGCAAATGTGAAATTAGGGGAGGCACGCATAAATATCGGCCTGACAGAAGCGGGGATATTTATAATTAATGTTTTGTAAAACAATAAATTTGTTTAAAATAACATCGCAAGTTTTTTCAATGGCCTCAGACAAGAACCAACAAAGGAGACGTTTTGACCAACTATTGGGGACATTATGACCAACTGTTGGGGACGTTTTGACTAATTTTTGGGAATGTTTTGACCAACTGTTTGGGGACGTTTTGACCAAAACATTTGGGGACATTTTGACCAAAACATTTGGGGACGTTTTGGTTTGGGGACGTCTTGACTAGGATTCTTGAAAATGTAAGTAAAGAGTAAACTAAAATTTAACTTTGCACATGTTTATTTTTAATGATATACTTTATTCAACTGATTAATGAGCTTTTACTCTGTTAAATGAGCAATTATATCCCCAAATGGGGATGATAATGGTATTTGCAGGTAATGAAAAAGATAATAATAAATATATAAAATATAAAAAAGACAATTTTAAACCGGCCATTTATGCAAGCGAAAATCCAACTCAATTTGACAGGAAATTAATTACACATTGCCTCTTGTGTTTGTTAGTGTGTAGGGTTGATCAACGGCGACGAATTAACGAACCCAAGTTCTGCGCCATGCAATGCATTTTAAATCTTAATCATTAAATTACTCATCAGGGGTACGGGTCGAAACGTACCCAAACCGAAACGTACCCAAGGAGTCAAAATGTACCCAGACCGAAACGTACCCAAACCAGGAGTCAAAACGTACCCACTGCAAATGGGCTTGGCGAAACTTCTGGCAGACAATTCGGGGCTCGTCTTTATACCCATTGATAAAAAATAAGATTTATTATGCAACAACATTTATTTGTTCAATCTATATAAAAACGTACATAGCACATCTACAAATAGCACGATAGTAGCAATAAACATAGCAACAGGTAAAAATAAAAAGTACATGTGTGAGGAGAGTACGAATGGTAATTTGGGGAAAGTAGATGCATAAATGTAGCAGACAATAAAAAACTATCATCGTAACAATACAATCAAAGCCAATCAAAGCCTTTAAAATTCAGAACCACTGTCCACGACTTCGAATTCTAATGGTGTTTCCTCAGAGTCTAATACTCCATCAGGGTTTTCATCAGGTATAGAGTTTTCATGCACGGGATCAACTATGTCATAGTCTCTATTAGATATATTGAATGATGCGTTATTTGATGATGTAGCTGCCGACGATGATAAACGCGTGCTCTCGTGAACAGGTGTCTCTGAATTATTAGCAGGCGCCACAAAACTGTCCTGAGTACTCTCTTGAACAGGCGCGTCCGAAGAGGGGGCTGAACACCCAGCACTGCCACATTGCCACTGAAAATCTGTAATCTCGCCACGCACAATTTGTCGGTACAGAGTCCTGTCGATTCCTGTTTGACATGTTCTATGCTGCCATCGGTTACATATATCACAACACAAGGCCTCCTGTCTTGCCCTCACATTCCGTTGGCAATAAAGGCACGGATACTCTGGTCGTACTCGCGGACGTGTTGACCTTTCCGACATGATGAACTTAATAACATCATCGGGTGGTTACGCATATTTTATAGATGGCTAAATGTTTTCAAAATAAAGTAAACAATATGGTATCATTAGAAATAAAAGGAAAACTCATAACATTCAATGCTGATTGATAATAGCTGTTTTTACATAGAACACTAACTTGTGTTTACACTGATCAGTAATAATCAGTGGTTACAATCATCACGTGAAAACATAACATTGTCGGTTCCTACAAAAAAGTAATCAAAAGTTTAACAATGCTTGATAAATGTTGTTACAACAGAACAAACTAACATGGGTTCACTATAATTAATAATGATTAATAATAACCAGCTGTACCAACAGAAAATATAATTGATTCTGCAATTGTTTTTAGTAATCACTCTCATTAACATTATGTTTTGAATGAATGACTTCTTCTTTCTTTATCTCTTTTTATTTGAGAAAAATGGTATTAGGTACGTTTTGACTCATGGTTTGGGTACGTTTCATTCTGGGTACGTTTTGGTCTGGGTACATTTTGACTCCTTGGGTACGTTTCGGTCTGGGTACGTTTCGGTCTGGGTACGTTTTGACCCGCATCCCTCATCAGAAGCAGATAAGATTTTATGAGTATAATACACCAGTACACACACTCTCTACCCATTTAAAACTTTTGTTAACTTATATTTTCCCCTTTTTTAGTTCTATTTGTTTATGCTCGTTCTTTAGTAGGACCCAGAATTTGTGTATATTCATTAATAACATTATTCTGAAAATTCATTTGAATTTTATTATGGAGTTTCACACTTTCGATTTTCATAGTAAATTCGTTTGCCACTACTTATATATCACCCATTTCTGTGTTCTGTGTTTAGAAATTTCTCCTCTCGCGTGAGCAGCAATATCTGAAGATGTCTAATGGCGAGGTGTTAGGCAAGGTTATCAATTTTCAGTTTTTCACTTGATCGTACATCGACAATAGGAAACAGCGTAACTAACGTCCCCTACTCGATTGCTTTTTAAGCATTTGTCATTTCAAAATATACATTTAAACGGTAACTCTTACACTAACCTACAACTCTATATCATTTAGATGAATGTAAAACAATGACCAGCATGAAACGGGCGATAGAATATTTCACTTTGAAATTTGAGCTGATAATTTCAAAACTTTTTTCCGGATGTTGCTGGAAGAATTTCTACATCCCAAAACTCAAACTTATATCCGGACCGAAGACAAACTATTATCCAGTGTGCTTTTCGGCTTCTGCCAATTCATGTGATATGGTTCGTTTCAGTGGTCATTCTGGAATACTCGGAATTACTAGTGGTATTCCGGTCAGAAACGGGGTGGGGGTGTTGGCATCTACGCTAAAGAGGAATTACAGCCCTCATTGATTACAGATCTCACAGAAGCAAGGACTCAGATTCCAGTATCCAACGAAATAGTCTGGGCAAAAATCAAGTTAGGAAGCAGGAGTGTTGCCGTTGGTGTTGTATACTTAGCAGTGGAGGGAAGTAAGCCCGAGTGGAATGATTCAATATATACAACTCTTAGATCGAATATCACAGAGCTTGAAAGCAGAGGGTTCAGTATTGTCCTAATGGGGGACTTCAATGGGCACATCGGGGATAAGGAGGAGGGCATACAGGGAGGTGATAGGAAAATTAACACGAATGGGAGGAAGATGTTGGACCTATCAAAAGAGCTTGGTTTAAAGATCCTGAACAAGGATGCGAAATGTAAGGGTAAATGGACCTGGGAGAGGAACGATAAGAAAACAATAATTGATTATATACTCACTGACATTAGCGTATGGAGGAAGGTTATAGATGTAGAAATAGATGACGAGGGAAAAAATGACTTGGGTAGTGATCACAACCTGGTAACAGTTAAGATTATGGGCAAAAAGACGAATAGAGACAGAAATACCTTCAAGGAAGTTTGGGGACTAAAACAAGGAGCCGACTGGAAGCAGTTTCGGGAAAAACTAAAACCAAATCTTGAATGTATAACTAGGGGTGCAAATGTCCAGAGTATTTCAGATGGCATAGTAAATAGCCTAACAGAGGCAGGGAAGGATTGTATAGGAAGGGTGAGGGTCCCAACGAGAGATCTTGGATACAGGGTTAACGAGGGACTGAAAAAGGCTATAAAAGAAAGGAAGGTAAAATGCGCTGCTTACAGAAGAAGTAGGAAGCTTAAAGGGGTGGATAACAATGACACGAGACTAATGAAAGGAGAATATGAACTGGCATGGAAAAAGGTGAATGAGATAAAGAATAATAATAGGAAGGAGCGCAATTGCAGTCTTGCCAGAACAATAAAGAAAACGGGGGGTTCGAGCTCAAACGTATTTTGGAACTGGGTAAATAAACGGGGGAAAAGTAGTGTGCAGAGTATCAAAGTGGATGGGGAAAGGACAGAAGATAAAGGCCGTATCGCTTCAGAGTTAGTCAAGCACTGGGAAAAGATAAACGATAGGCGATGGGGCAGTGGGTCCCCACCAAAAAGAAATAAACTGGTGGAGGAGAACCTATCCAATCGTGTATGTAGCGAAATAACGGCAGAAGAAGTGCGGAATGTGGTCTCGAAATTAAAAAATGGTAAAGCGGGAGGGACTGATGAAATTCCGAACGAATTCCTCAAAAATGGAGGGGAGGCACTTATTGAAGTCCTGACAAACCTTTTCAACCTGGCTCTGCGAAAGCAAGAGGTCCCCAGAGAGTGGAGAGAAAGTAAGGTGTCGTTCATACACAAAAAGGGGGATAAGGAAGCTCTAGATAACTATAGGGGGATATCAGTTAGTAGTAACATCGGAAAAGTATTCTGTAAGGTCATATACGGTAGACTAGAGGAAGTTATTGAAGAGAAAGGTTTTTTAGGAGAAATTCAAAATGGTTTCAGGAAAGGACGAAGAGTCACTGATCACCTATTTACACTCACCCAACTGATAGAATCAACAAAGGCTGAAAAGAAAAAGATGTTTCTGGCATTTCTAGATGTGAAAAAGCGTACGACCGAGTGTGGAGGGAAGGTATGTGGCGAAAGCTCGAGGGCATCGGACTGGGGGGTGACTTTGTGGGAATCATGAAAGCACTGTATACAGATGTGCAAAGCCAACTCAGTCTAGGGAGTATCACTACAAAACGAGTACCTATGGATATAGGCCTCAAGCAGGGGTGTATCTTTTCACCGATTTTGTTTGCATTGTATGTTAAAGATTTAGGGGACGAACTAATTCAGAGTGCGGAGGGGGTAAATGTTGGAGACATAAAGATACCAGGCTTATTCTTTGCGGACGACATGGTGTTAATGTCTAGAACTGAACAGGGGCTAGAGAAATTGCTGGAAAATGTTGGTAGATATGGGAACACTTGGCGGCTCGAACTAAATAAAAATAAAAGCAAGGTAATACCCGTTGGACGCAAGGTAGATATGACGAAGAGATGGAGAGTGGGGGAGTTCTCAATCCCCGAAGGGGAAAGCAAACAAATCACTGTAGGAGAAACGGGAGAGTATGAGTATCTAGGGGTAAGCATAAATATAACGGGAAGAGGGGCGTACAGAAATTACTCAGCCAAACTGATTCTGAAGGGGAAAAGAATTCTGAACCAACTAAAACTTTTAAGGAAAAATAGTTTCAACAAGGTCTTTGTGGGGAAAACACTGTGGGAGAGGGTGGGTTTACCAAGTATAACGTATGGCACGGACGTGATTCCATTAAACCAAACCGCTATTAAGAAGTTGGAAAGTACTCAGAATGATGCCGGCAGATGGATAACAGTGTCGAGTAATGCTGCAGCTTTGGAAGCAGTAAGGGGGGAGCTTGGGTGGATGAAAATCAAGGACAGGGTAGATTTGGGAAAACTGTGTTACTTTAACTACTTGAGAAACCTGCCTGACAACCGGTGGTGCAAATTGATGCTCGATACCATTTGGAATTCTAATATAGAAACGGGGTGGTCAAAACATGTGAGGGAACTAATGGACAATTACTCTATAGAGGTCACAAACATAGAAGTAGGAATGAAAGAAGGCAAAAGGTTTGTCAAAGAGAGAGTCATGGAAGATTGCAATCGAAACTGGCGAGCAGGGGTTAGCGTGAAAAGATCACTGCAGGGGTTACAATATAAAGAAAAGCCAGCTTTTGAGAAGTACCTAGATGGCACCTTTGGAGGGTCACTGTTGTTCAAACTGAGATCAAGATCACTGGAGCTTTGGGGAAAAATTGGGAGAGATGGGGAAAAGGGATGCCAAATGTGCCACTCTGGAGTAGTGGAGACCCTGGAACATTTTCTCTTGGAATGCCCACAGTATATACCTCATAGAACAAAATTTACTGGAAGAATAATGCAGAAGTGGGGTGAAGAAACAAAGGATAGATGGCTGAAGGGGGGCACGAGGGAGAGGGTAGAAATGCTTATTGAAGAAATTGAAAAAGAGGAAGTGAGGGACACTATTAAGCAGTTTATATCTGAATGCTGGGAGGAGAGGAGGGGAAGAGGGGGTGGGGTGCAGGGGGAATGATGGCCTTCTCTTATGAGGACCGCGACAAACCAGCGGCTGGCCAAAGAGTTATTATTATTATTATTACATAAAAACATGTCGCTCATACGCCATTCCTGGTTACTGCGACTATTATACAGATACAGACTCAACAAACAACTTCAATAACAACAGCAGCTCTCCGTCGCACATACGCCATTCCTGGTTACTGCGACTATTATACAGATACAGACTCAACAAACAAAAACAATGATTATTAATCTTGTCGTTTTTGTTGCCGGTTATCATTCTGGAGTATCACTCCGAGTCAGAGTAAACCGGCTCTCAAGGAGTTTTACTTCTTATTCTTGACACACACAGTTCAAACTAACTAAAATTAGGGAAACGCTGCGGCGAATATGAAAATTTTCAGGTCTAAGATGAATAATGGTTGTTTGTACATGCAATCCAACAATTTGAATTGAATAATACTGCTGAATCTGGACAGTATCCGAAAGAATAAAGGAAATAAATTTGAAACAACAAAAACAGTTTGTGTATCCATTACATGCCATATGAGAATATATGGTACCAGTGTCAGAAAGAAATATGGGCAAGTGAAATGCTGGCAATTTTGGGGAGATATGGAAACAAATTGAGACTCGAACTTAATGAAAACAAAAGCAACGTTATACCCATGAGTTGTAAGTGGGATCTATTCGGAGATGGAGAGTGGGTGACTTCTGTATTCCGGAAGGTACCAGTAAACATCTTAGTGTGGAGGACACAGTACAGGTGATTACCAGTATTTGAGCAGAAATATATGACAAGGTGATAACTTAAATTTACGATATTGTGTTTTAAAAAGTGTATATAATTTTGATAATTTTTCTCGCTTAGGTTAAAACCGTAAGTATTGTTATGTGTCAGACTGCGAAAAACCGATTTGTCAAGTAAGCCACATGTGTATCTTAATAGAAATAAATCAGACAAACGTGATAACTTTAATGGAGAGGAAGCTCAAAAGGAGTCTGTAACGTCAATTACCGCCTATCTGGTCTGACAGAACGATCTTGCCTTAAATGCTTAAAACAAAAGACGCTCGTTTAGCCATGCAAGGTAATCAGTCATCTAATTATAGGGCCATTAGTGTTGATAATCTTCTATACTTTCGTAGCACACGTGTAATGTCTGAGTTGTATGCACTTCCTCAATGTTTGACAGGGTACTGTCAGAAATGTCAAAGTATAGCAAACTTTATAGAATTTTAAATTAAGACAGATCTGTCGCGGCCAAGTTCAAGAGAAGCAATTAAAATGGGAATTAATGTTCTGACGATCAAATAAAGGTCGGGAGGTTTCTTGAAAAATCCATTTCAGTCTGAAGGCGTGTAAGACTGTGAGTCGTAGGCGAGGAGCTGGGGATATCCCATGCTATAGGTTAGAGGAGATGTCGCATCGATGCGAAAGTATAGGCACGTTGTAATGTAAGGGGAGTCACGTAGCTCATATTTAGAGTAGGAACAGCCGCGGGGCAAGTCGGTGGCCATAGATCAGTGTAGGATCAGAAGTAGGAAGTACGAGCTCAAGGAGCTCACAAATGTTAGTATTCGGGTAAACGGTATTACCTGCTGTAGAAGGTAAGCAATACGTAGGCAGAGTAGGCTTTGTCTGTATAAACATTATTCTGAGATAAACGGAGGGGTGCACTTCACCACCTAAGTGGCGACTGCTTGAGTGAAAAGGTTCATTCAAGTAACGATACATCAGTGGCCATGTGACGGCAATGGTAGAGTGACATTCCGTCACATGTTAGGGGAAAGGCATCCAAACAAAGTGACAATACGTTAGTGGCCATGTGATGGCAGTGGAATAGTGAAATTCCAGTTGCACGAAAAGACGACCTGAGGCCAAAGATACTATATATTGAGTCGAGAGGACCAAAGACCAACGACAAGGAAGGGAAGAGAACGCGGGCCCGCAAAGTGACTCAAAAACTATGTAGGTGGGGTGTGATTGGCATTTTGTGTTATTCATTGGATTTTTTGTAAGTTACAAATAAGTTACAAATTACCATATTTTTCTATATGTATTAAAATTGTTCATTTTAGTGAACCACTGTTGATTTACGCTTTTTGAGGAAAACCCGTTGACCCCTTCAGGATAAGAACCACCCCAACAAAAACGAAACGGGCGGGTTCGTCACGGTGAGACATACGTTCACGCACGGATTCCGGCTGGCTGAATACGCCGCGTGAATCTATTTCCCCAGCAACGACAAAGTCCGGTTTCCGACAATATAGATATCACAGGAAGAAGCATCTACTGAAACAAGAACCAATAAACCAACTGTGAAGGAGAAGCAAATTCTTAAACAAATGAAATTTTTAGGGAGAAACATGTTCGATAAGGTTTTCGTGGGGAAAACTATTTGGGAAATGGCGGGTGTACCAAGTATAACATATGGTGCGGAAGTGATACCCCTAACCCAAATGGCTATAAAGAGCTTGTAAACTCTGCAGAATGATGCAGGCCGAGTAGGGTCGAGTGGCAGTAGAAGCAATTAAAGGGATGAGCTTGGGAGAATGAGGATCAAAGACAGGATAGACTTAATGAAACTCTGTTATCTTAACTATTTGGTAAATCATCCCGACAGCTGATGGTGTAAACTAATTTTTCAGAATATTTGGAATTCAAATACAAAGACAGGGTGGACTGGGCAAGTGAGGGAGCTAATAGAGAACTATTCCATGGAGATCACTGACTCAGAAAAATGGAAATTGACAAGATTGAGATTTGGGGAAAATTAAATACTTTAGTAACAGTTGCAGCAGATTTAATATCTTTTATTCGAAAATAATTGAAATTTTTAACCATATGTATGCGCACACATAAACACACACGCCAACCCTAACACATCGTCACACACCCTCCCACACACACTCTATTGTCTAGGTTCCCACAAAATCGACAATACAAGACACCCCCCCCCCCCCCTCCCCACACACACACACACACACACATTCACCCTTACATTGGATACTTGGGTGTTTACTGTCAAACTGAGTACCGATACGCAAATACACATCGGTTGTTAGCGTTATTTACGCATAATCGTTGACCTAACACTGCTGCGACACAAAGAGGACACGCAGATCAGCAATCACAATCATCACATAAAGAGGACAAAGAACAAGAACTATAATTATGGGTAAGTGGAACTGCATGTGGAACAGAGTGGGGAACAGTTGGCCTTTGGTCCCTCGAGAAACATAACTGACCAAGTAACTGAGAAAAAGGAAGCAGTGGTATAATCAGGATTGTGAGGTAAGATGGTCACATGTAAAATTGTGGTCTGTGAATAGCGTTATGGAGAGGTGTGCCTATAGCCGACGTATGTACTAGTACCGAAGCAAAGAAACTGCGCAAGTAACCTGGAAAACATACAACCTACCAATAAAAAGGTAAATGTTTCTTTGATTTGAAGTTGACCTTTGACGGCCGTGATTGTGAGAATGGGGATCCCGGATGTACATGTGGAGCGACCACAGAAAATAGATTTCCTATACCAGCACACAGAATTACAAGCAAAAACGTATTTTTTAGTAACTGCGAGGGGGCGCGGTGGCTCAGTAAGTAGAGGTGCAGGCTGCAAGCCGAGAGGTCCTCGGTTCGAATCCCACCTGCGGCAACCTCGTTGAGTCCTTGGGCAAGACACTTCACCCCCATTGCCCATGTGGGGGCTCGGTGACGCTGCGCACTAAGGCGTACTGCTCGTCGATGGTGCACCTGTCTTCAATCAATGCTAACCCTGCTTGTGTGGAGTTAGTATGTTGGGGAGCTGACAGTTGCCGGTGGTTCTCTCCGGGTACTCCGGCTTCCTCCACCCGTAAAACTGTCGTAGTCATGATTAGCAATTGTGCAGAAATATGTGACCTTAAACACCAATAAATAAATAAATAGTAACTGCGACGTCAATATGTGACCTTCTGACAAACATTTAACATTCACAGTTTGCGCACATGCATGTCTAGTTTCATAACAATCTTGGCAGGTTCTAGTGTCATGTGAAAGCTTAATTATGAACGAAATAGCGAAATGCCGTTTATTAAAAATTTCATTTTTTGTCTCAAAAACATAGGTTATGACTCCTCGTTGGAACGAGCTCGTTGAGCTCGTTCCAACGAGGGGTCATAACCTATGTTTTTGAGACAAAAAATGAAAAAAAATTAGTTATTCAAGAATTATTTTTGCAAGTGTCGTCTGCTTTTCAGGTTAGGTAAAGGGTTAACTGTGCTGTTGTTAGGATTGTGCAACGATATACGCTGCACTCTTACATCTATGGGAATGGCGGGAAGACAGCCACTCAGGCTACGCCATCTCCTTGTAGAACAGTCTAGTTTCACACATATGTATGTATATTGTTTTGTATTCATGTATTAATGTCGCTGCTATTCAACGTATTTGTATATACTAGTGATGTACTACAAAATAAAATTGTCTATCTATCTGAAGCCAACCACAGCACTTTCGTCGTTCTGTATCCAGCGCGTTCCACATTTTCATGCTGCTGCCGAAAGGAAGCTGAAACAAGTAATCACGAGAACGTAATCGAAAAAGGTAAATTCTGCCATCGTTTTTTACAGTGTGCAATGGTCTATTGATTTAGGTGTTGGACTCCTTAATGCCAGGAGGAGTTGCAGAGGGTTCGACTCCCGACAGAGGATCAGAAACCAACATTCTAAATTCCTCTAAAACATGACTGCATGTAGGCCTATCCTTAAAAAACACACACACACTTGGAAGAAGTCCATACGGCCTTATTCGATACTTGAAACAACGTACCTCGCTTTAGCCAACATACATGTTCAAATCAGGGCTGGGGGTCTATTACTTTCATATGTAAATTATTATATTACTATTACTTTTGATTTTTTTTCTTATTATATTATATTACAATTACTTTTGGAAATTTGATTACTAAATTTTATTACAATTACTTTTCAAAAAGTAATATATATTACTTTTTATTACTTCTATTACATTTGTAAATTACCCAAATTTCATGCAGAAATGTGTTCCCATAACGCAGATCACGACATGCATTGAGAGAACAAAAGCTTCTGCTTCATATGTAGTCTTCAATACTCAGGGAGTTTTAAAAAAAAATAATGTAACA
Source organism: Pictodentalium vernedei (assembly GCA_031216915.1). Lineage (NCBI taxonomy): Eukaryota > Metazoa > Mollusca > Scaphopoda > Dentaliida > Dentaliidae > Pictodentalium > Pictodentalium vernedei. The sequence continues at coordinate 209,991,445 of CM062288.1, forward strand.
TCCTGTTTTTCTTTCATCAACAACACCTTTTGTTTTGCATTATTTTTCTCCCAATACTATTAGGGGACAGTCTCCCACACTGATTCATTAACCCTTTAACATATCAGCCAAGAAAAATTATACCATTTGCTGATAATATAAAAGGTGTAGGCTTTCCATGCAAACATTATGCCTGTGTAAAAGTGCAGTATCGATAGAAATACATGCAAACTATACCATTTTGTTACATTACTTTAATAATAATTTGCCTGATAAAAACAGTTACGGTATCATTGTTTGAAGGGTAACATATCTAGTCTTCCTAACAATGATACCAGGGACTGGCTATCTCGACACAGATATAATTTATGTACATTAATTCACATTTATGCTAGAACTTTTTTTCAGTTGACACTGTACTAATCACATTGGTATTTTATGTTACAGTGTTGTTAATCTCCCCATGCAACCTTTGTCCGATGTTTAATAGGTCAGAATTAGAGCAGTTGATTGGAGAGAACAATAGGATTAAATAAAAATAATTACAAGTGTCAAAGTCATAAAAATAAGATCCTTCCTAAATGACCGAAAACTTAAAGTCATGGTCAACAACGAAATATCCGACAGTGTCCCCCTCCAGGATGGCATCCCCAGGGGTCCGTCCTCACCCCCCTCTTCTTTCGCCACATACGTCAATGATCTCAAAATTACTAAGAACCGCGTCCAAATTTGCGAATGATAAAGGGTTATGGGACACGGGCAATCGAACCACCCGCATTTAAAAAAATCCCTCCAAAACACACTTGACCACCTAGAGCGCTGATGTGCGAAGTGGAGAATTAAACTCAACATCAACAAAGCCCAAAGAATTACCTTCACACCCGTAGGATCAAAAATCGCGACTTTGTCCTGAATTTACAGTACAAAGTCATTCCAGTATGCACCGAAACAACATTCCCCGGGAATAAAAAATACCGACAATATCGTTATTAAGGCAACTAAACGAATAAGTCTGCTAAAAATGCTACGCGGCACCTCCTGAGGTGCCAACGAAGCAATCCTACTTAAACTATACAATGCATTCGTGCGCCCCGTGCCCGTATTCGAGTACGGAGCACTCGTTTTCAGTGAAACTCATACATCCAATATCATAAAACTCCATAAAGTCCAACATCATAGGCTCTTCTACGCTACTGGGGTATACTCTAGAACAAAGGAACAAGGCCAGACAAACGAAACTATTGCATATATAGATAGAAGCGGTGAATTCTGGGTAATTACCAAAGGAACGTGTCTTTTAATGGGAAAAACGTCATGGGATAGGGATCCAAAAGGGGATTCTGGGAGAATTCTAAGCCAGAACATTACTCCTGTTCAATCGAACGCACCCCTTGTACCCCCTTAGTACTATAGCACTACGTGCTAAGTCAATAAAACCAATAACATGGGAAATCCGTATCAAATAATGTCAATTTCGGTGTTTTGGGTGGATTTTGGTGATTTGGAGGGATTGTCGGGTTGTTTGTGGTAATTAGATTTACTCTTCTACAATCGAACATATCCTCCGAACATACCCCGTCTTATTGCACAAAAATTGGGTAACATAGCAACCACGTGCTACCATAGAAACCAAGATGGCGGCCTCCAGTATACAAAATGGACGACGGAAACACGTATCACCTTAACAACTGCCGAGAGATAGAACAGTGATACACCACCCCAGTGTGGCTGGGTATAGTAACCAGGCTGCCTCTCTTTTCATTCAAGAAAATCTCGTAGTAAGCCGTAACTAAATACGGTTTTGAACCCAATCGGATCCTGGCCCGTTTGTTGGCTCCTGGCCCAGCTACATTACTTCGTAATCCCTCTCCTACTAAATTCTGCGATAACATCATTAAAAACGCACTGGGACACAATCTGGTACCCCCCCCCCCCCCTCCCCCAAGAGAGAGAAAGAACATTAATCCATCACCGCAGTGTGGCTGGGTTTGGTAAACAGGCTGCCTCTCTTCTCGATTACGCGATAACAGCAGCAATTACACCTCGGTGTATGGTCGGTCTATCACTAGGCTGCTATTAACAAATGTCACAACAACTCTCCTTCCTGTCTCCGGGATATCATCAGCCACCCAGTAAGGGCCATGGGTGGATGGGGGCATGACTCACCTTTATTTCTATTAGACACACAGACGACTCAGCACACACCTAAACCGGTAAGACAATAGCAGCAGACGACGCCCGCCGAAAAGATACGACGGAGCTCCTGAACAACAGACACAACAACTCCGACCAACGCCCCATCAACGGAACAGATCAACAGAAGAGACCAAGGCAGACTATTCATGCCTGGGACGGCTCCAGCGTACGAACAACAGACAATAAGCGGCAGACTCTATTTGCTGAAGACACAATAAAACCTTGAAGACAGACAACAAATCTAATCACACAGGACATGCGTTTTGCCCACTAACCATTCTGGGATTATTATAACCGCTATGGAACTTTTGAAACCGCTACGGACTTCTGTCATCCTCCAGTCTATCCCCAGAGGTGACGAGCATTGGTCCTGCGTCCTCTTTTTGCCCTTTTTGTTAAAGCTCCCTGGACGCATCAAGGTCCCGAACGAATAGGATAATAGCAGGCCTGTCCCCGAACCAGGAAAGGTCGGGTTGGTGGTACCTTGTCAATGATCGTTATTGTCTCTGTAACTGCCTCCTTATCCATAATCTTCCATCTACAACTATCATAACGAGCTCGAGGCAGACTATACTTGCCGATGAAGGCTCTACTAAAAAGCTATAAATAAGTGGCAGACGATACTTAAACAATATTTTATTTCATAACTCAGTTTTAGACTAATATACAGAAAAGCAATAAATTAACATTTCACAAATTGGTTGTTATGAGATAGGATTCAGCAGAAAGCTAGAACCTTATGTAAGGTGTTTCCAGTTATGAATTACTCATACAATAGATAAGGCTCGAAAGCTGTATGATTCAAATACTAATTTTAGTAGCTGAAATAAAATATAAGTGTTAAGAGAGAGAAAGTTAAAGGAAAGAGGTGCGATGGCGAAATTAAGAATAATGATATTCATACCGGAATTAAAGAAAAAGGGAAAGAAGGAATGAACACACCCAAGGGGAAAAGCAATGCTTGGCATTCTACTTACTACTGCAACACGATGGAATAAGATGATATCCACACAAGGCAATCACCGAAAACAAAGTATTCATGGAAGCAACAAGTGGGATGTATCTCCGTTTAGAATCTTTTTGTGCAGACTATACTTGCCTGAAGACCACCAGCACACGAGAACTAGAACCCTTTTTCCCACACTCTCTTCCTCCTTTTCTCCGACAGGGTATGATGCTGAAGAAGCTGATTCCAAATTTTGAGAAACTATATACAAATAGTGAGGGTCGAAAGGAGCTTGCCTCATGCCGCCCATGCGCGCCAATCGGCGCGCGAAACCATCGATTTTGCTTTGCTAACAATAAGAAAACAATTTATTCCCTCTAAAGTCTTACTGGAATCATTTGTTGGATATTATAAGAGGATTCCAATTAATGATACCATCGTCTGGCTTTATCATAACAGGAAAAATACAAGCTGAATAATTTCAAGGTTAACTTCGAATTTTATTATATTTTTTTTTTATCTGTCTGACATAACCCATTACCTAACATAGAGACCACGAATGGTCAGAAAATTATCCAATAAAAGCATTCATACATGGATGTCATTAACCCTTTACCCAACGCAGACGATATCAAAATTGATTATTTTAAATACCATTTTTTTTTAATTTGTAAAAAAAATTCAACAAAACCATATCATGTGAGCCCTCGTTGGAACGAGCTTGTCGAGCTCGTTCCAACGAGGGGTCACATGATATGATTTTGTTGAAATTTTTTGAAAAATAATATTTTTTCAACTGCTGAATTTGCATATTACGCGGGCGGATGCGTCGATTCGTTGGGTAAAGGGTTAAAACCGACTTGACTAGAATGATGGTTCTAATGATATCCACATTTGTATGTTTTCGTTGAAAAATTGCAATAGGGTTTTTTTTTTTTTTAGATGTGGAATTTAATTTATTTTTTAACAAAACTGTGTTAAGTAAAGGGTTAACTCAGTCCTCACTAGAAAAACTACACAATGATCGATGAACGAAATTCATCTACAAACACAATGATAGATAGGTGGATGTTTGTTTACATAACAAGCTACATTTGATCAAAAGAAAAGGTTTTTTTTCTGTCTATAAATTCAAAGTAGTGTTTGTAACCTTGGATTGAAACCACTCGCATAATAATGTATATACACAACGGTGTATCTGTGAAATCACAGATTAGCTGTGTTTATGAAAACCCTTTACCCAACGAATCGCCCGTATCCGCCCGTGTAATATGTAAATTCAGCATTTGAAAAAAATATTATTTTTCAAAAAATTTCAACAAAACCATATCATGTGACCCCTCGTTGGAACGAGCTCATCGAGCTCGTTCCAACGAGGGTTCACATGATATGGTTTTGTTGAAATTTTTTGAAAAGTTTGAAAAAATTATACTTAAAATTATAAATTTTGATATCGTCTGCGTTGGTTAAAGGGTTATATCATGTTTAAATATATTTATATATCAGTTATTTTTCACACTATTTTATTATATTACTTTTACTTGTAATAAAAAAATCTTATCTACTTATTACTTGACTTTACTTTCAATATTATAATATATACCGTAGGGTGTCCTCATGGAAGCAGCCTTTCTATCTCTCTGTCCACATCTACATTTTCTTTGGTGGAAGTGTATCTATCTGGTATTTGACATATTCTGCCTTAAAGTCGTACTTGATATTATTAGTTACCCCATGTCAGACATGGGGTAACGAATTTATCTATTGACTTTCCGTTTTAGAAGTACAATCTATTTCATGTGTGAACACACACAACATGAGATCTTTTATCTTCCATTGTTGAGCCATACAGGTTTCTGTGGAATTTTTGTGCAAAAGAGTTTTTGTGAAAATATGCCGATATGACTAGTATAAAAAAAAATATTGAATTTCTTTTTTTCTTTTTTGTCTCAAAAACATAGCTTATGAACCCCACATTGGAGGGTACTCGACAAGCTCATTCCAATAAGGGGTCATGAGCTATATTTTGGAGATAAAAAATTAAAATATAATACATGTACACCGTAAAACTGGAATGACGCGTCTTCTACGGGGTATGGACAATTCGTAGATTTCGGAACGAGGCTTCCACTGGGTATGGGCAATTTGTCAGTGGCTGGGCGGACGTATCGTGGGTTTCAATGAATATGGTCTCATACCACGTATCTATCAACCAATCAAATCAAAAACTTCACTTTAGTCAATAGATAAATTATATTACTTATTATGTTACCCCAGCCCTGATTCAAATAAATACGAAATACAATTTCATTGAATCAGTTCTCACGTGTTTGCTCAAATACATTTAAATCAGTCAATGAAATAATTGAATAAACATAATTAAGATGCAGAAACAATAGTTTGTTGACAAGCAAGGATCCAAGATCGAGAGAATTATCCAATCAGTTATCTCTCCCGAGCTTGCGAAATAGATGTTTGGCTACTTCTCTGCATAAAAAGTGGAAAGAGATTTTCGTAAAAGCGTTCGATTCCGTTTGGCACAACGGAATGCGCCTAAAATTATCCAGAATGAATCTCCCCATGAAAATGCTTAGATTTCTCTACTCCATCCTAAACGATCGCGAAATAAAAATCAGAGTCAACAACGAAATGTCCGATAGTGCAGACACCCCAAGGATCCGTCCTCAGCCCCTCCTATGTATCATCTACGTCAATGATCTCAACATCTCCGATTATCGCGTTCAAATCTCACAATGTGTGGACTATAAGGGCCTCTGGGACTCTAATAACACCGCGAACCTAGTTCAAAAACCTCTGCAACGCGCTTTCGATGACCTTGAGCAATGGTGTGCAAAATGGAGAATCAAGCTGAACGCTAACGAAACCCAAAGAATCAGTAGGAAAAAACAATAGGGACTTTGACCTAAAACTACTGGACAAAGTCCTATCTGAATGCACAGAGGCAAACTTCCTTGACGTAACCATTCACCAAAACCTATCCTTCAACAAACACACCAACTATATTGCCAGCAAAGTGACAAGACGTATTAACTTGCTAAAATGCTACGAGACACATCCTGGGGAGCCAACCAGACAATTCTACTTAAACTATACAAAGCTTTCGTGCGGCAAGTACTCGAGTACGGGGAACTAATCCCAACCTACTTAAATCAAACCAGTATGGGAAAACTCCAAAAGGTCCAAAACCACGCGCTCAGGGTCGCCCCCCCCCCCCCCTGCTTTCTGGGATACACCTATCAAAATACTCCACGACAGAATCGAAATTCCAACCATTAAAGACCGCCTCGCCTCCATAGCCGCGAAAATTCGCGACCGGCTCGCCGACAGCCAACTAATATCCGAACTCCACGACATTTTCGAGAGCCGACAAAAACCTAAAAATGCCACAATTTAATCTAACCACCCTGTAAGTACTAAGTAGGAACTCAAACCGCGGAAGTAAGGGCAGGAAATGACACCCTCGGGTGTGGCATTTTGTGAAGGCCTGCCCCCCCCCCCCCCTCTAATTTTGACCGCAACATACCTAACTAAGAGCACCCGTAAGTAGGAATCAAACCGCGGGGTGAGAGCAGGAAATAACACCCTCGGTGTGGCATTTTGTGAAGGCCTGCTCCCCTGCCTCTAACTTGGACTGCAGCATACCTGACTAAGACTACCCATACCGACTTTAATAAGCAGCATTAATAACAGATAACTAGGAGCTTGGGGAAGGTGAATTAACATGCAGTAAAATCAGCTCTGCTGAGACCATATACCAGAGTGGCGCTGCCTTCACCTATTTTAACTTAACAATTAATAGCAGGATTAATTAGGAACATAGGGAAGGTGAATAAACAGGCAGTGAAATCAGCTCAGCTGCGACTATTACCCGATGGGCTGCCTTCACCTATCTAGCTATAATAATCGCTCAACCATTAATAAGCAAGTATATAGGAACATAAAATACAGGCCATATGAAAATTGCGGGCTGCTCCCAGGGATCGATTACCAACTACAATTACATATTTTTGTTAATTTAAAAAACCGACTAATTCTGCCTTTTCTCTTTTAGCAGGTACACACAGATGCTTTCTTTTTTTATCTCCAGCTCCCCAATAACCGCTATGGAAAAACACAGTAACCGCTATGGACTCTGAACATCCCCAGCTCCACCCCTAGAAGTGGTCACTCACATTCTGGGAGGCGAGCGTTGGTCCTTCGTCCCGTTTTTACCCCTTTCTGTAAGCGCCGGTAGCGCACATTCTGCCCGCCCAAATAGGTTACAATGCAGGCCTGCCCCCGAACCAGGGAAGTTCGGGTCTTTCTCTGGATGGTCCCCGAAAGGGGCCGTTGTTGTTTTTTCCACGATCCAACGAAAATGAACCAGTTACCATCTACCACCTGAGGCAGACTATACTTGCCAATGATGAACCACCACCACATCACGACTACACCATAATAAGTGGCAGACTTTACTTGGCTGAAAATACCATCACAGCTGACAGGGGCGCCAGAAGCAAGGGGGCGAGGTGGGGCAGGTCGTGCCTTTTTCCGGACAGGCAATTTTTAACTGAGCCAACTAGTGAATTAGTTCTCAAACCGGGTAAATGGTTGATAACGTGTTTAAGAGCCTTTGATGGAAGTTGGTGGGGGGGGGGGGGGGGCAGTACATAGAGACAAGGTATATCGAAGGGCGGCTCTGTCTTTCCCCGTGGTCTGATCAACAGCAACACACAGCTCCATTCATCACACCAATTAACAAATTAGTAAAATGCCATTTAACCGAACCAAAGGTTTATCAATGACGCATGTCTGTCAAATTGATTCCATTCAAAATTTCCAACGATTGCGTAATGCAGCATACTCTCTGAACACATAGGCTGATTCCGGCTCATTTTCGGACATTTTACAGCGAACACGTTTTATATACGACCATCCGAAATGCTTGGCCACATTGGAAAAGTATATATGGACCAAGTTTCAATCCGGAATATAGCACAAGAATTTGTTTGCGCAAGTGACTGCAGAACGAAATATTTCGGAAAGTATTAAATGGACGTGGCGTCGGGTTTCTGTTCGGATCCACAGGGGGCTGGAAACGTAAATAGGCTCTATATATAGATATACCATTTTTATGGTATATCTATATAGAGGGCCTATTTTTTACGTTCCCAGCCCCTGGAATCAAATTAGATTGTTTACTGTACATACATCAATATAACAAAATAAATATATATAACGAGGATTAAGTATTGTTTGTTTTATTGTAGACTTTTTTCAAGAGAAAATAGATCATTTCGCTATCGACACTGATCGACACGCCATTTTATGCAAGGAAAACAACGAATTAGCTGAGGTGCACGATGGGGTGAATATTATCATACTTGCTCGACAGGGGTGTAACAAATTCGTGTGCGTAGCATTTAGATCTTTCTGTTCAATGCGAGGGGATTTGACAGGAAGTTTTTTGGACAGAAACCATTTATAATTTGAAAATAGTCTACAATAAAACAAACAATACTTAATCTTCGTTATATATATTGATTATGGCGTACGCTTCATTAAATTGTCAGGGAATACGCATAATTCCATAGTTCAAACCTTTGAAATATGCCGGCATTATATCGATCTTGTCCCCTCCCCCATTTCGAAAATATAGGAAAATGGATTATATATTCAGCAGGGGCGTAGCCAGGATTCTATATGGGGGGGGGGGGGGGCTTGCCATTTGGGTGTGGGGACCATGATATTTGGAAGGTAGTTGTGGGGTTTCGCCCCCACCCCCACCCCGAAAAAATGCAAACTGTCACATACTGTTTTTACCCCCTACCTTTCTTCAGGAGTCATCAGAATCGATTTCCCCCAGAGTCTAGCAACTTAACCTTCTTCCCGGTGGTGGGCCCATGCCTTCGATTGGGGATCCTCGCTCTGCCACTGGGGCCACCGCTGATATTGTATTTCGAGAATGCCATGGTTTATCGTGGCACTTTTTAAGTGAACCGCGTGAGAAACGTGATCTCCCCAATGACAGAAGGCCAGCGATACGGTGGTGCGAATAGTAAAAGCGGAAAGTATAGGGACTGGGTTTAGTGGTCAGTGTCATTCAGTGTTAATCTGTTAATCCTACATGGGCTGACTTACATGAACCGGAGATTGGGAAGGCCCCACAGCGACCACATCATAAAAGGCCCATATAAAGTTTAAAAAACCCAGCGTAAATCAGCATTTGAATTGCTGGTTTTGATGAATCCACCTCGCCCCCAACCTTTTCCCTAATAAACATGTGGAAGGTTGAGTTGCTGGAAAATAATTGACACTTGTAGGATATTCAAATGTCTGATATATCTTTCAAAATATTCTATAGTAATATCTTTTTTCAGCTTGGGATATCTTCCAATCGGTTTATTTCAAAGTAATGAAAAAAAAAACTGCAATACGAAACTGACATCTGAGCACAGTACCTACTGCTTTTCTCTGACAGACACTGACGCTTTAAATAGGCTACCTTGAACTTGCACTCCAAGATTGGGCATCAAGTAATTGGAAGAACTCCAAATCTATTGGTTGTTAATTCCAGTCGCCCACAATACATATTGTGTATGATACACAATAATGTGTATAGCGGCGATTGGAATTAATAAGTAATGAATTGTTCACGATAATTTTTACCTGGGGAGGTCTAGACCTAACTAGGACCCTCTGGCCGTTACCTCACTTTCCTACTTCCCTGAAGGGAAGTGGGAGAAGGGGGAAATGGCCGCGGGTCCTAGATAGACGTGGTTGGGTGGGGGTGGGGCGAAACCTCACAGCGACCTTCCAAATATCACGATTGCCCCCCCCTCCATTATAGAATCCTGGCTACGCCCCTGCTAGATATATAATCTATTTCCAATATTTTCGAAATGGGGGTGGGGAGACGCTCTGAAACGTGGGGGTAAAAACAGTTAGTTACTACGGTTTGCATTTGGGGGCCCCTAGCCCCCCCCCCCCCCCCCCCGGCCCACTACTGGGAGCTCACACATAGAGATTGGTGGAGTAAACGTAAGGGGTCCGGTCTTAGTCTTAATGGCTCCTGTGGGTATCATTGGGGTGGGACTTACAGGAATCTAGAACTAGTATCCACTGATGTGTGTATGGGTGGTTTTAATATTAATTATCACCTTGGCACGTGTTAGGCGAAACGCTAACAGAAAATAAATTATGAACCCCCGTTTTAAAAAAAATAGCTTGAACACAACCTTTTGCCGGTAAAAAGGACGGTAAGTGTATAAAAACTACGTTCTAAAGTACTAAATATACCTCTGAATGTGTGAAGTGACAATTTAATGAAGCGTACGTAATATATAACGAAGATTAAGTATTGTTTGTTTTATTGCAGACTATTTTCAAATTATAAATGGTTTCTCTCCCCAAAACTTTCTGTTAAATCCCCTCGTAGTGAACAGAAAGATCTAAATGTTACTCACACGAATTAGTTACACCTCTGTCGAGCAAGTATGATAATGTTCACCACGTCGTGCACCTCAGCTAATTCGTTGTTTTCCTTGCACAAAATGGCGTTTCGATCAGTGTCGATAGTGAAATGATCTATTTTCTCTTGAAAATAGTCTACAATAGAACAAACAATACTTAATCTTCGTTATAATTATATATATTTATTATTGCGTACCCTTAATTAAATTGTAATTTTTCACACATTCAGAGGTACATTTAGTACTTTAAAACGTAGTTTTTATACACTTACCGTCCCTTTTACCGACAAAGGGTATGTCCCGATTATTGTTGCAATGTATTCAGTCTCACAAAAATACTCTCATTCACATCTTTATGTTCTTTCCGGGTATTATCACTCGTAACCCGCCGACTATGCATTTGTTATTTTTACATAACCAAAATGGCCAAATCTTTGTGATGTTTTCATAACAAAGAAAGGTAATGTACAATACAAACACGAAGATAATGCATTATTTCAGGAAGGCAATCAGTTTTCTAACACGCAGTTCGTAGAATGCAAAGCATAGTTTGTAATTATGGTGTGCAGACATGGAGATATTCGCCCTGTAACATGTGTGACCTATCTATTTACCCAAATTAGTTGCCCCAACATCTCGTAAAGAACTAAGAATTCGCCCCCCCAAAAAGAAACCGAAAGGGTAATATACTTGCGACTATCGAATAACGAATTCTCAAGGAGGTTCTAAGCTGTAGAATGCCAGTAACTTCGACCCACCGTAACTTCGACCCACCGTAACTTCGACCCGAAATTTATGGTAACTTCGACCCACTTTGACTTTGGTAACTTTGACCCACTTTTGGTAAGTTCGACCCACTATCAAAACCACCATATCAGGCTGATTGGTTTGTCCAATTATTTATAAATAAAATATAAACTTCTTTTCTTTTTATTGTTCCCCTTTCAATACAATATTATATACATATATATTCACATCAATACATGTAATCAGCAAGACACAAGTGAACGTGGGTTCTATGTTTTTTTTATATGTACATGAACAAGTATAAGGCTAAGCATATAAAGAATATAAAAAGTATATTTAAAAACACATTTCAGCATATATATATATTATATATATTTACTCTCAGGACCGAAATAAGCATACCCGCACCGTTATTAATTTTTGGGATAAATGTTAGTCTTTGTAAGACTGTGACCCGGGGCCCTCCTGGCCCTCACAGTCTTTGAGAGACCCGTTCAAATCTAGTCTGACTAAAAATGAAAGAAACTGACCGCATTTGGGTCGACTCAGTTCACGCTTCATATCGAAGACACAAATCACATAATCAACATTCTACTTGTCGTACTCAGCCCAAATATAATTTATTTACGTGTCTGCATCATTTTTTAACGCAAACACAGCATCAAATTCAAGAAATGTTGAAAAATATCCGACTTCAACACGTAAAATAACATGTTTCAAAGATAAACAAATTGTACTACGCATGCGCACAGATACTGTGCGCATGTGTAGTACAATTTGTATATCTTTGAAATCGGTGTTTTTTGACGTGTTGAAGTCGGATATTTTTCAACATTTCGTGAATTTGATGCTGTGTTTGCGTTAAAAAATGATGCAGACACGTAAATAAATTATATTTGGGCTGAGTACGATAAGTAGAATGTTGATTATGTGATTTGTGTCTTCGATATGAAGCGTGAACTGAGTCGACCCAAATGCGGTCAGTTTCTTTCATTTTTAGTCAGACTAGATTTGAACGGGTCTCTCAAAGACTGTGAGGGCCAGGAGGGCCCCGGGTTAACAGTCTTACAAAGACTAGGATAAATGTATGCATGTTGGGGGGGGTCACTGTTGTTCAAGCTGAGGTCGCGGTCCCTGGAGCTGAGGGGAAAAATTGGGAAAAACAGCGAAAAGGAGTGCCAGATGTGTAACTTGGGCATGGTGGAGACCCTGGAACACTTTCTTCTAGAATGCCCAAAGTATCAGTCTAAAAGAATGAGATTCACTGGGAGTATAATGGGGAAGTGGGATGGGAGAATGAAGGACATGTGGTTAGGGGAAGACTCAAAGGAGAGGGTTGATATGCTAATCTGTGAGATTGGGAAGAATGGGGCAAGGGATGTCATCAAGCAGTTCGTCTCCAAGTGTTGGGAGGAGAGGAGAAGCGTGGGAATAGGAAGGCAGTTGGGAGTTCAGGGGTAACCATGGCCTTCTCGTCTGAGAACTGCGACAAAACAGCGGCTGGCCAAAGTGTTATTATGTTTATTATGTCTGGTAAATGTATGCAAATATGAATATCATTGGATACAGGTTGATTCAGCCATGCAAATAAAGATATCGTTGGAACCGGGTGAATCTGCCGGTTCCAACGATATCCATATTAACATGGTTTTATTGAGTATTACGAATGAAAATTTTATGAAAAATGAAATTATATTAATTTTGGGGTAAAGGGATAAACATTACACATTTAAATTTCGCCATGTACTGTTAATAAAATTGGAACAGATTACTCTTATTCCACACTGTATGCTTATTTGGAACCCGAAAGTAACTATATTCAGATGTTTAAACTAATTCACAAAGTTGGGCCATTCAATGAAGCACAAAGTTTCAATAATTTTTTAACATTTATATCTCCAGAGATAAAACTGTCCCATGCTTCAAAAAGTTTGTTTTGTAGTTCTCTGTACTGCTTTCTCTGTCGCTTTTTCAACTTTATGTCTGAAATAAGTTTGGCACTTAATGTCACTAACTCACTTTCTCTATGTAACGAGTCAATTAGAGTATAATAATGAGAATTACTGCTAGCTTTGCTGTTCAGTGTTGTGCCACCCTTCCGTATCATTGTTCGTTCTAACACTTTGATTGAAAACACTCCAGTTTTGTGGTGGCCATATTGTGTTTTGAATCCAGTTTCGTTCTACATACGAAATGAAAGTTGTCAACTGATTTGAATCCGAGGCGTCACCCTTCAATGTTTCAAATGTAGAAGGTATTTTCTCATGAGGAAGAAAACAAAGTGCCATGAATTTTCTAAGATACTTGTTCACGCTCCTATCTTCCTTGTACGGTGTGGTAAGTCCAACTTCCTGAATTTTCTTCCAAAGAGCCAGCATGAAGTGAAAAGCACACCCACGAATAATTACTGTGGGTAAAACGTCTTGGAATGCATTCCACATTGCACTTTCGAAGTCAGTAACCAGCTCTTCGACACAGTACGTTAATAGCAGTTCTTTTATTGCACAAAGTACAGATTTGTAGTCTTCAGCTCTTTTTCCAGACATTAACTCAAAAAGAAGAGGCACTTGTTTCACGTTATCACATTGTTTTATAAATGCATGAACACTGAATAGCTGATAGAATGGTTTGCAAATAACCTTGAAAGTTGAGTCAATATACCACCGTTTTGCATTCTTAAAAGAAATTGAAGTTGTTTATCTGTTGCAAATAGAATGTGCCGATTACCACTCACTGTTATGTCCTTTCTAAAAAAATTTGCTGGAATATGTTGTTGTTGGAGTTTAAAACTCAGATCTTTAGGTTCATTTGGTCGTAAATTTTGTCGCAAGTTATTAGCATTCCTGGCGAGATATTCTGTACTTTGAATGACGTCACATGGTTGGTCTTCTATCTCCTTCAGTAGCACCAACATATAAATAAAATTAAAATTAATATTGTTGTTTATTTGTCATTGCATGTTCACCTCCTGTATGAGAAAAAACCCACTGATATGCCTGTGATATGACGTAATCACTTCACACCTAATGCTAGAATGTGTCTATCTATAGAGGAACTATTTCATTAATTAATTATCTCTAATAATAACAGGGTAACAATAATAAAATGATAAAAATGAATAATCGATGTAGCTGTTATCATAAAACATATAAAATATGACATTAAAGACCTACTCAAGGGGGGGGGGGGGGGGGGTATTCCAAGGTACGTTTGATTTGCTTATTGGTTATTATTGTGTGACTGTAAAAAAGGTTTATCGTAACCTGATTTTGCAGATATTTTGGGCCAATGATTGGATTTGGGGCACACCGTTTTGGGGGATCTAAAAGCCAGTAAAGATTAAATATTATGTAAATAAAAGCTGTTTGAAATTTAAATTTGAAATAGATAATTACCTCGTTTACAATATCCGATGCAGGTCTTAAAATATTTTCTTTGGCTATTTTCTTTACATCTCTGGCCACCTTTGCTGCTGTTGCTGATCCAGGATTTGCTGAGTGAATATGACTTCTAGGTCCTGGAGTGAAAATGTCACCATTTTGCATCACTGTTGCTGGGCAGCACCCTGTTGTATTTTTTATACTACATCTCCAGACAGTTGATCTCTGAAATAAAGCAAAAGCACCCGGATTATAGTAAGATAGTGAGAAATATCAATTGTACATGCATGGTGAGCATTCAGTTAACTGGTAGAGTGCTAAATTATTTCCGGTCACCAAAATTTATTCACCGGTCTTTGCCATGTTGCAGTTTATGGGAGAGTGCCAAAAGGCACTCTCCCATAAATTGCAACAAGGCAAATCCATACAATTGAAATAATTTTACTTCAAAGATAATATGAATTACACCCACAGAGTATGAAGCCTTTCAATTGTTGCACCTGCACTTCAGAATAAAGCCCAAATATGGCCTTCCAGCACTCTACCAGTTAAAATTAATAAGGCTGAGTTCAAAAGATGCATCCTATAATAATAATAAACTTTGGCCATACGCTGATTTGCTGCGGTCCTCTAGTGAAGAGGCCCCTTTCATCCCTCCTACTACGAGTCCCTCTGCCCCCTTCACCCTTTCACCTAGCCTCCCAACTTTCGAAGACGTACTGTTTTATAGCCTCTCGCATTAATGGCTTTCCAATCTCCCAAACGAATATGTTAACCCTTTCTCTTGAATTTGCTTTCTCCCCTGTATCCCTTGATTCGTCTTCTTATAATAATTGATCCCGAAGAGCGTAGGTATTAATTAATTTCTTTTTGAATTTGAATTGGAAACAGTTTAAAGTATTGTTAAAACAACTATTAATTACTTACTATTTTGCCTTTTTTTTCGTGTAGGAATATCAAAGTTTATTGAAAAGTTTGTCACCCCTCTCCTTGATGTACACAGAACTATCTCATACTCATTTTGTAAATCCTGTTGTTCATGTGGAAGTACTGGCACTTGTGACTCAACGAGAGACATCTCTTCCAGACGTGGCGGTACAATAAAACTAGGAGGAGTGATGGGAGAGTCAGATGTCGTTTCAGTCATAATTTGTTGTGCAATTGTTAACTGTTCATTAGTTGCAGTCCTATGTGCAGCTGGTATCATAGGAGAATCCATGAATACCACAAGCGAAGTCTCTATGTTGAATGTTCCGATGTTGTTTGCTGTTGTCTCATTTTGAATAGTGTTTCCTGATGCACACACAACACTTGTAAAGGCAATGTCTCTTTTGTTTTTTATTGCGGAACGATAGTCATGACGTGATATACCTGTGTTGCAAGTGCGATGAGTCCAATACACACATGAATCACATTGGATAGCTTCCTGACTTGGGCGAACAACGGTATTACAAACGCGAAAATTGTCCGACTCAACCATTTTTCACAATACTTTCCAACCTGGTTGGGGGACTATATAGGGTTTTTGAGTAAATAACATGGTTTCATAGTTTGCAAAAATAAAAACATTTGTTTTTATAAGTAGCAGAATACTAATCACTTCTTTTTTGAAAACTACCGCTTTCAGATTATCAAACACTTTCTCAAAACACGCAGTTATGGCCATTTCGGGATTATCAATCACTTTCTCAACACATGCAATTACAGTAGAATCCTCTTAATTGAATATCCATTTTTCCAGTGAAAATTATTCATTTAACAGGAGTATACAATTAACAGGGATTTGGTCAGTTTCCTGTGTTCTGGAGGTAAACTGAGCATTTATTTTATTATATCTTGTTTGACAGAGCTCATAGAGCTCTGTCAAAACAAGATATAATAGAATAAATACCTGTATTGGATGTAGTGAGGCCAAAAAGGTTGATAAATAAGGGGAATATGGTGCGTGTCACAGTAATTTTTTCGACATTACAAAAATTTATATACAATTAACAGGAGTTTACTCTACAACCCATATGCAATTAACAGATCAAATTTGTACTGAAGATATGGTAAATTGTTTTGTGTTTGAAAATTATATTCAATTAACAGGGATATACAATTACGAGATATCCAATTAAGTGGGCTCCACTGTATTACATAAGTTGACCACGAATCTGTAATCAGTCACCAATGAAAACAACAACTGAACTCATCATTATTATTGCTTCTGATTTGTTTATTCAAGGTCAGGACAAACCAATCAGCCTGTTCTGGTGGTTTTGATAGTGGGTCGAACTTACTTGACAGTGGGTCGAACTTACCAAAAGTGGGTCGAAGTTACCAAAGTGGGTCGAAGTTACCAATTCGGGTCGAAGTTGCGGTGGGTCGAAGTTACTGGATACCAAGCTGTACACATCTTAAAGGCACCTCATTCTGAGTTACAGAGCTTTAGACTATCCTGATATGAATTACACCCAAACCGGCCTCCAGCCAAACCAGCCTCCACAATTTCGCCCATACCGGCCTCCACAATTTGACCCAAACCGGCCTCCGCACAATTTAACCACACTCGTCTATTAGTAGCTTTTCATGACATTGTAGCAAAATTTAGATGTAAGAAATATGAGAAAAAATATTTGCCTACCTCCTTTTCCGAAAATTTTATCCACATACAGGTACAGAAAATCCAATTATCCATTTGAAAATACCCAAAACGGCTAAACACAACTTGTCGTTTCCAAATCCGTAAATTCCTGAAAAGGTTACTGACACAGTGACAAGATGCTACTATCAAAACTGTGTGATGACTGGTTAAGGTTATTTCAAACAAGCTTTCCCAAAACAAATTGGTATTATTCAGACTGAATGCTGATTGGTTACTATTTTTCAAAAACGCATTCCCAAAATCTCGATGTGATCTGGCGCCGCTGATTATCAAAACAACATGTCATGCACAAATCAAATAAAAAATGGAACAAACATTTGTTTTTACAAGATTTAGTGGTTTTTGAAGTGTACTCTGTGATCAACTTTAGGGTGCTTTGCAGAAAACCACTGAAATCATATCATCTGCCACAAACAATAGATCAAAATGTTTTATGTCTGTTTTTGTTCTTGTGGCTATTTACGATACCATGATGAAAAAACTCCCAAGACAAACTCTGTCAGCTGTCGCAGTTTTAATTAACAAAAAAATTAGATTGATCATTGAATTATTGTGTTAATAAATGTATGTACATAATTTAAAAAGGTCTGTATTTCTTTTTCCCGCGCTTAAAATTCTTGGACGCCGATTTGGGTAAAACTGTGGTGGACGTTCAGGGTAAAATTTTGGAGGCTGGTTTGGGTAAAATGTAGAGGCCGATTTGGGTTTATTGAAGGTCGGTTTGAGTAAAAATGTTGGAGGCCGGTTTGGTTGGAGGCCGGTTTGGGTGTATTCGTCCTGATACTACTAGTCCACTCTTTGAGTTTGACTCTGAAGTCGTAAAATAATGTTTGGTGTAGTGTGTCCGGACCAGTGGCTGAATCACACTTCATATCAGTTGTGTGTTGGGAAATGTGTGTCCATTTTTAAACCCCTTTCTTACCGTATTGACTATTGAAAGAATACAGCATACCATGGTGGGACAAGGAAATAATAGATGATTTTCTCCATTCATTCAACTATTCCACCAGTCATTCCCCCAGACCAGATCTCCTCCCCTGTTTTTTTAGCTCACGACAGTCAGGTGAATTCCTAATTCAGCGATCTGAACATAGTGGCCACCCCACTATGTTTAGATTCCACCCATTCAAAATCTCAGCAATGATCCCATGCAAAACTGATGGGAACTTTGGCCATGAAAATAATAAATATTTATTGATTGCATACCTGTCTTATGTTACTGTCATTGATAGAGCAATTACTTATTCACATTACGACAGTGTCTTTTAGACTGAATCAGATTTTCTTTTGTGTTCAAAAATTGCCCATACATGTACTGTTTGCAATTGAATTCAAGTGATGAAAAAAGGAGCTGGAATATGCATAGACAAATACTGGTGCCACTCATCTCTTTGCAAGAGTGCAGCCGAAAAGCATCTGTGAAATGGATATGCATGGTCAGTGCCTGAGCCTTTTTAACTGGTAGAGTGCTGGAAGCCCATATTTGGGTTCTGTTCTAAAGTACAGGTACTGCAACGTAAAGGCTTCATATTCTGTGGATGTGCCTTATACTCTCGGGATCCGAATAAACATACCCGTATGTTTATTAAAATTTTGTTAAACTTCGCACCCCTACATTGCTTATTTGGACCCCTTTGTTTATTTATTTTGATGGTCGGAAACCGGTGACATGAAAAGTTCAGGCAAATAAATGATAAAACTCTGCAGCATAGGCAAAAATCTTGCTTTTCATGTTGACCACTTTACAACAAAACAAAAAATCCCCCCTCCCCAGTTTCTGTATAAATAATTAATAAATTTTGTCCCTACTTTTATTCAATTTCAGAAAAGTTTCCACCCCCTACTATTATTCCGCTCCCTACTTTTCTTTAATATCATGAAATTTTCCTCCCCCTACTATTATACCGCCCCCTTCTTTTATTTGGATCCCAAGAGCATTATCATTAAAATTAAATAATTATACCCCACTTTCAAAGAAAATGGGGTATACTGGATTACATGTGTCCGTGTGTCCGTGCATCTGTCCGTCTGTGCATCCGTGTGTGAGTCCGTCCAAGAATATTCATAACTTAAGTAAATTATTATTTTCTATAATATTTTTTGGTCATAGGTATGCCCACACTAGTTATTTTTTTTTATTACTTGTTTTTATTACTTGTTCACTTAGAAATTGTGTCCGTCCGAGCAAAATTTTGTTTGTTCAGCCTGTATCTCGGGTATCAAATGTTCTATTGCAATAAAATTTGCCGTGAACACTGCTTATGGTATAGGCTTTAAAAAAAGGATTCCACTTTTTTCTCACATTCTCCTTTATAGAGTTATCCCCCTTTTTGGACTTAGAAATTGTAGGAAATAGACAATATTTGTCTGTTCAGCCTGTATCTCAGGTATGGGTTATCAGATTTCAGTGAAGTAAGGCTTGCAGTTTGCCTGTGACAAAGGCTTTTGCCTCATTGCATAAAACTTCCAAACACCAAACAATTTACCATACCTTTTGACTTAGAAATTGTTATACCCCCACTTTTGAAGAAAATGGGGGTATACTGGATTACATGCGTCTGTCTGTGCATCCGTCCATCTGTGTGTCTGTCCATGTGTGAGTCCGTCCAAAAATATTTATAACTTTCATTAGTTTCTATAATATTTGTTGGTCATCGGTATGCCCACACTAGGCAGTACACCACGTGGGGGTATGCACTGGACGACAGTCCAGCTCTTGTTTAGTCTGCATGGATTTGCATTGTTGCAGTTTATGGGAAAGTGCCTTAGGGCACTCTCCCATAAATTGTAACAAGGCAAAGTCATGCCAACAAATTCTGATGACCAAAAATAATTTAGCACTCTACCAATCAAAATAGAGATGGGCAATATACCGAAAAACCAAACTGATACCGATATCATGGGGATACTGAAAAACTGAACCGAGCCAATCAATGAATACCAAAACCATCTGTATTTTTTAATTTTTCTATATTTGCTATTTATAAGGCCTTGTCGGACCTTTATATTCCTTTATTTTGGGCACACCCTTTTGCCCTAATGTGGGCACCTTAAAACCAGAAATAACAGCCTTATTCCTTTATGTTTTATTGCCATGCCTTTCTTTGTGTTTCTGTGATCAGGGAGTTATTTTCAAATGCAGAAGAGGCACAGAGAATTTTTATATTTTTCTTGATGTCTTCACACCTTTTCTAATTTGTAATGTGTAAATGGTGTGAAATTGGGGTAATCTAAAAATCTGGCCTTGTTGAGGCTCAATAGCAATTGAAATGTTCATTTTCATGAAAGAAGTGACTGATTTTCTTGGGACTGGGCAAGTGTTCTAAATTCCCACTAGACTACAATCTGTACATGTCCAGTTGCTTAGCAGTGATTCCTAGTCAAGTCTTTGCATCCTGTAGCCAAGACTTGACTAGAAATCACCACTCAGCCTGACGGCCCAGGTGTTTTGTCCATTGTTAGCGGGATCATCTATTGACATCTAAAGATGGTATGTTGAGGGCACATGCTCTGAGATTGCAAAAACCTGAAATAGGCCTTTAAAGGTTAAGGCAAGTTTGGAACAACAGGGTATTTTTTGTTTGGTTTCGCATAACTGTTTGCAAAGTAAGATATCCCGGGTGCGATCCATTCAATTTTACTGAAACTTGATTTGCATGGTGTGATTCAATGTTTTTTCTGATATTTCAAACTGCAAGTTTTTCCCATAAGGCAAGTGGGCAGTAATCAATTCAATTTTGTTTGACAGGGCTCATTGAGCTCTGTCAAACAGGAATGAATGAATTAAATTCTCAGTTACATGTGGAAAAATATGCTGCCTAAAATTTCATCATTTTGGTATCATTTTCCAAGGATTAAATTACCTGTTCAGAGGCCATAGATTTTGTCTGACTTGGATAGAGACATTCAAAGCTTAGAGGCAGCTGCCACACAAGATGAATGTATTAAAGTAAGGCCTCTGGTACAAGGTTTCCCATCTTAGGACATGAATGCTGAATAATGGGTGCAGTTGCCCTCCTGAACTTTCTTCTAGTCACCCTGAACCCCCTCCTGTCACTTTCATATCTACAGGCCTGCTGCTTATCTTCTGCAGTGAATTGAAAATGGGATTCCAGTAGCATTGTATACAGTACAGTCTCCATGGACTGGTCATAATCCGTGCGTGGACAGTGATGTCCATGTAAGCATTTATCAGGTAATCAAAATCATCATCAGCACAATTTTAATTAATGAAGCATTGGGTTGTACCTGGTGCTTCGTTAATTAAATTTTTTCTGATTATTTCTGTAATTAGTGTTTGAAATCTAATATTGTGTCTGTGGAAATATTGCCTACCAGTCCAGTGGAAGTGACCAATAGTGTTAAACCGATTACCAATAATGGTCGCTGACCGATTACCGGTTATTTGAGCTCACAATCGGCCGATTCTGGCACCGATTCCGACTGTAATACCGTGCACCACTAGACAAGTCGAGACTTGAAAGAACTACATTAAACTGAACATTTTTCACAGTGTTAAACTTCGGTGACTGGAGTCGCCGTAAAATTACCAGTCGCACGCATTTGGGCGGTAAACGTGGCTCTCAGAGCCACGTTTACCGCCCAGGTGCGTGTGATTGGTAATTTTACTGCGACCTGAGTCAATGGTGTGCAGCCTTCACTTTTCCAGTATGAACTGGCCATTGCTACAAGTATGCTCAATTGTAAGCTTTACATGTCGTTTAACTTGTATATCCCGTAAAGGTGCATCTAGAGAGATTAAGAATACATGCTGTAGCTGTTTCTCAACTTTATTGAATGAATCATCACAAAATGCTTGGCAACAATCGGTTGAACCGATGTTCCAGGAGCCGTTGCCATTGTTATCCGATTGCCCACAATCGGCTGATTGTGGTGGCCGGTTCCGATAATCGGTTGAACACTAGTGACCAATCCATGGTGGCCAAACTGTACTAGTACAATTGGACACTGGTGTATCACTTGAATAATGTACCCAAAGTAAATTAGTCATCTGAACTAGCTACTTAAAGATATATTAATTAACTCTGGTGTGAAACCCGCAACAACATTCATGTAATCAGCACAGATACTACTATTCATTCCCCGATTACCTCAAGTGTAAACTTTTCTACTGTAAATGATCTGTTAGGAATAAGGTTCCTGATTTTGTAGAACACATCGTCAATAACAAAATGGATTTCTGTTTGGTTACAGAGACTTGGCTAACTGATCAGGACAGTGTAATTGTTTCCGGACTTTCCGGTGAAGGATAGATTTTCAAGAGTGCCCCTAGGATTAATGCTAGGACTGGAGGTGGAATTGGTCTCATGTACCGAGAGAATATACAAATTAAAACCTCAACCCAAGGGGATAAATCCTCTTTTGAATATGCCGAATGGACTATATGCTGGGCTGACACCAACATCCGAACTGTGGGTGAATATCAACCACCTTACTCCAAAAATAATCCTATCTCGACCAGTGTTTTCTTTGAAGAATTTTCTGTGTATCTTGAATCCATTGTTATGTGTTCTGAAAAACTCCTTATCATCAGTGATTTTAATATACATATGGATGACAACAATGACAGTGATGCTAACAAGTTTATGAACCTCTTAGAAACATTTGGTTTACAACAACATGTTACTGGGCCTACTCATACCTCTGGACACACTCTTGACCTTATCATCACAAGATGTACTAATGACTTTCAGCTTTCTGAGCCATTAATCCCATTCAGATTATCTGACCATTCATTTGTTGAGTGCAGACTAGGTTTTCGAAAACCATCACTGACACGTAAGGAAATAACACTTCGAAAATTCAATCAAATTGACATTAACAAACTTAAATGTGACATTGAAAAATCATGTTTGTGTAATTCTCAGTGTGCTAACCTGGATGATCTGGCAAAATCATACATTGTCTTGTCTGATGGATGAGCATGCCCCTCTGAAAACAAAAACATTAATTATTCGCCCAAATATACCCTGGTTTACCAATGAACTGAGAAATCTGAAAGCTAATTGTCAAAAGCAGGAGCGGGAAAGATCTAAATCTTACAGTGAGGAAGCAGCATATAAGACTATTCGTAATCAGTTCTCCAACAAACTAAAAGATGCCAGAAAATCTTACTACACATCATGTGTTGAAGCTTGCAATGGTGACAGCAAAAAACTGTTTAAAGTTGTTAAAAATCTGTGTACAGAAAAACAAAGTGTGTCATTTCCACCACACGATGACCCATCAAAGCTAGCTGATCAATTGGGCGAATTCTTCATCCAAAAAATAAACTCAATTCAGGAAAAAATTCAAAACATAAATGTGGACAAAATTTACATCAAAAAGAGACCATCAGAAAAAGAGCTTTCAACTTTTCGTCCATTAGAAATCCACGTAGTAACCAAATTAATAAAAGAATCCTCAAATGCCTCATGTCAACTTGACCCAATGCCAACATCTATTGTCAAATTAGGTGTAGACTCTTTGGCTCCTGTAATCACAAAAATGATCAACATGTCTCTGCTAGAAGGATATATGCCTGATGTGAGGAAAATAGCAATTGTTAATCCTCTTCTAAAGAAACAAGGTGCGGAACTTGTGTTTAAAAACATCTGACCAGTGAGTAACTTACCGTTCATCTCTAAACTGTGTGAAAAAGCTGCAATTGACCAGCTAATGTTACATAGTGATATGCATGCTCCATTACCGGCCAACACGTCTGGATTCAGAAAATTTCACTCGACTGAAACGGCATTACTCAAGGTTCAGAATGACATCCTCCTTAATATGGAGTCTGGAATGGTAACATTGCTTGTTCTTATAGACCTTAGTGCTGCTTTTGACACTGTTTATCATAAAACTCTGCTAGAGACAATGAATTCTGATTTTGGACTTAATGTTGCTAGCTGGCTATCATCATACCTCAAGAATAGACAGCAGCATGTATCAATAAATGGCAATCTGTCAAAAGACTTCCATCTTGAATGTGGAGTCCCACAGGGCAGTTGCCTCGGTCCTGTTCTGTTTCTATTCTATATTTCAAAAATGTTTGCCATCATTGAATCTCACCTGCCTGACGTCCATGGTTATGCTGATGACACACAGGTCTATTTCTCTTTTCGACCATCAATCAAGGATCAAACTAAAGCTCTGGAAACTATTGTCATGTATTTCGGACATTCCCACATGGATGGTTTCAAACAAATTAATGATAAATGATGATAAGACTGAATTCCTAATAATTGGTTCACGACAGCAACTCACTAAAGTTGACATCAATTCAGTGAAGGTAGGAGATTCTGCCATCAGTGCAAGTAACAGTGTACGTAATCTTGGTGCCTTCTTCGACTCTACCATGTCTATGGACAGTTTCTGCAAAAACCCTAGTTCATGCCTTAGTAACTTCACATTTGGATTATTGTAATGCCTTACTGTTCAACCTTCCACAATATCATTACTCTCGCCTGCAGAGGGTACTAAATGCATCAGCCTGAGTGGTATGTAGGGTATCACGATCTTAACACATCACTCCTGTTCTGAGGGATATGCACTGGCTGCCAGTCAAGTACAGAATAATTTTCAAAACTTTTCAAAACTTTATTATTAGTTTTTAAGACACAAAACAACATGTCACCAGCCTACTTAGAAGAACTCCTTTATACCAATACAACCTGAGGTCCGATGGTAAAATGCTACCACATGTTCCAAAACATAGGTGTAAGACATTTGGAGATAGGTCATTCTCATTTGCAGACCCTCACTTGTGGAATATTTTACCAGAACATCGAAAAAGACTGTCAAATGTCAACCTTTTCAAGAAAGATCTCAAAACATACCTGATTCAAAAAGCCTATAAGTGATGTTGTGGACTGTAAGATACTGTATATATTCTGTTTGTATATTTGCACAAGCTCAGTAACATGTACAGCACCTTAGAATATGGTTCTCCATCTTTTGAACTATAATTTTGGCGCTATATAAATGTGTATAATATTTTTATTATTATATATCATCATTCAGGTAACATAAGTACATTCAAAGTCGATTCCCATAAAAAAAACCCCACGAAGTGGAGATTTCAACAAACCAAACAAACGGCTTCGTTGTTTACTGGAGGTAGGTCAACTGACTTGAACTTTATTTTTTATCGACTTCAGAGAGAGGGAGAGGGGGGTCATCTAGGAACGATTAATCGATTATTATCGATTATTTGTGACGATTAAATTAATCGATTCCTAAATTAAATAAAAAATCGTGACAGCCCTACTTCAAGCGCTCTCCCGTAAAATGTGAGAAGGCAAATCCATACAGACCTAATAATTTCATTACAAAGATTATATGAAGCACCCCACAGAATACTCACACTTCAGAATAAAGCCCAAGTATGGGCTTCCAGCACACTACCAGTTAACCTGTTTTCATTTAAGACAAAAATAATAAATGGTCTGGTTCAGGTTGCATCTAAAAGAAGAAGAGTGTCTGCCAGTCAGGAATTATTTTCTCATTTTTTTCACATTTGTAGAACAATGGCATATTAAAGTCAAGTGTGCGTGTCATACATGTGGTGTCCAAGGCTCGAAATGTTCACAAATGTCTACCTGTCCCAGGAGACAGGTAGTTTTTATTTCTGCCTGTTTCCACCTGAACATGTTGAAGAACACAATGTGCCATAGGCATGAAGACATGAGTTGGGGTGAGGATGGGAGGGTGTGTCTCCATTTCCATCAATGAAGGTTTGGGGCACTCCTGAATAAAATTATGGTAATTCCATGCTAATTCTGGTGCCTATTGATAGTCATATTGGAGGTTCAGTAATGCCATGTTTTACGGCACAAATATAGGCTGGTACAAATCTAGAGCTGAAATGGTTAACCGATTAATCAATGATCAACATCTTGATAAATCCAAAAAGTAATTGATCGATTTACCATTACTTTTGAACTACTGTATTATATGGGTTAACAAAGGAACAAACTTGCTCCAAAACAGGCAATGATTGTCACACTAACTGACATCAATTATATGAGACAGAGTAAAGCATGCAAGTTACTTGCTGACATACTTGTTCACTCGCATGATCTTCATACTGTATCAGTGGCTGGAAATGGTCATTCTTAACCCTTTACCCAATGCGGGTAGCAGACGATACTTGCAAAATATATTCATGAATTACTAAAAAAATTTCAATTTTTGTCTCAGAAATATAGCTTATGACCCATCATTGGAATGAGCTCAATGAGCTCATTCCAGTGAGGGGTCATAAGCTATGTTTTTGAGATAAAAATGAAAAACATAATAGATTTGAATGGAGATTTTTGTATGTAGGCCGAGTCGGTTTTGTTTGTTACTTTGGGTAAAGGGTTCATGATATAAATCATCAACAATATGGCACTTATTCAGATATCTATTTGGACAAGTGAAAATCAGTTAACCAAGGTTAATCCACATGATTAATCAATCAAGAAAAACCCTTAACCATTTCAGCTCTATACAAATCCTATGTGTCACAAGCAACAGGTCACAGAGAAATTCTACTTGTCCGAGACAGGTTGACAGGTGTACATATCGAGCCCTTTGATGCTTAACTGACTACACGTACATATTATTTGATTTTTGATGACAATATCTCGTACAATTTTGCTTCAAAAGTGCATACTTTAAGGACACAGCAATTTGAGCTAATGTTTGAAAACTGCACCAAGTGTGCATGAGAGTGGTTTAAAGAAAAAACAGAAATGAAACTTTTGAGGTACCATACTCTTTATTAATCTGTGACTTGTCATTTTTTGTCACTACATTTGCTTGAAATGTATGGCAGGAATGCACAAATTGGATAACCCGATCTTAAATTCATCCAAAGGTTATTCAAAATTTTCTAGAAGAACCTTTTTTTGTCAAGTGCTCATAAAAAGATTTGGGTTGGCATGAAAATTAGGATTGGTTGGGAAACGTGAACCATTTCATTTTTTTTGCATCACCTTAAGGCCATAGTTAATTAATTTTCAGTTGAGTGTTATTTGCCTCATTTTGTTTTTTGCCTGAAATAATGACAAATTTTCTTCATTATTGCCTCTGCAAATGGGTCACCTCCTTTATCGGGCCAGGAGAATACACCATCTCATGTTTCTTCCTCATCCATTGAAATACCATCTGGATTATTACCTCAATTTTGTGCGATTGATGTAGCAATCTTGCAATAATGAGGCAATAGTCTGGTGTTATTAAGGGTAAAATGTTGACTAATGGTACATTTTTGTTATAGGCTGTGTTCTGTATAAAAACCTTGGCCTGTGAAAGTACTACTATCTGAGACAACCTACAAATGTAAGGAAGCAGTGTGTAAGTACTAAATGATAACATATGAAACTTGTGGAAAGGGATACAGTGCACCATTTACAAGGATATAATTTATAATTAATAATGACCCCATTCTGCATTTTTAGCTCAACTTTGACAAAGTCAAATTTGAGCTATTGTCATGGCCCGTCATCCGTCTGCCCGTCTGTCCGTACGTCAACAATTGGCTATGGCTCGGGCTAGAGGTCGTATTTATGAACCGATCATTACGAAACTTTTTGTGTACCTTTGTTATGACCCTGGGACGGGAACGAGTGTTTTTAGGTGTGGTCCGAAATTCAAGATGGCTGCCAGCGGCCATTTTGTACCGATGATGCAAAAATCAGTTTTTTGTACAGAACTTCTGTATGAAAGTTCTGATTTGAATAAAGTTTTGTATAAATGTTTAGTACCATGGGATATATCACATATAATACGGGTTTTTTTCATGTGCGTAAATTATGCAAATTAGACTGACTTTGATTTATTTAGTGTTACTTTCAGAGCTGTAAGTGCCAAGCTGCTATGGCTCGGGCTAGAGGCCGTATTTATGAACCGATCTTTACGAAACTTCTTGGGTACCTTTATTATGACTGTGGGACGAGAACGAGTGTTTTTGGGTGCGGTCCGAAATTCAAGATGGCTGCCAGCTGCCATTTTGTACCGACGATGCAGAAATCTGTTTTTTGTACAGAACTTCCATATGAAAGCTCTGATTTGAATAATTTTTTGTATGAATGTTTAGTACCATGGGATACATCACATATAATACGGGTTTTTTTCTCGTGCGTAAATTATGCAAATTAGACTAACTTTGATGTTTTTTGGTGTTACTTTCAGCACTGTAAGTGCAAATGCCAATACGGCTCGGGCTAGAGGCCGTATTTATGAACCGATCTTTACGAAACTTCTTGGGTACCTTTGTTATCACCGTGGAACGAGAACGAGTGTTTTGGGGCCCGGTCCGAAATTCAAGATGGCCGATGGCAGCCATTTTGTACGAAATTTGGTGCAATCAGATTTTTGCACAGAACTTCCTTATGAAAGCGCTGATTTGAATAATTTTTTGTGTGAATGTTTAGTACCATGGGATACATCACATATAATACAGGTTTTTTCTCGTGCAGAAATTATGCAAATTAGATGAACTTTGATTTTTTCAGTGCTGCTTACACACAGTAAGTACACATGTCAATACGGCTCGGGCTAGAGTCTGTATTTATGAACCGATCTTCACGAAACGTCTTGGGTACCTTTGTTATCACCTTGGGACGAGAACGAGTGTTTCTGGGTGCGGTCCAAAATTCAAGATGGCTGCCAGTGGCCATTTTGTATCGAAATTAGGTCTAATCAGTTTTTTGTCACAACTTCTACACAGCTCATATTTGTGAACTGATCTTCACGAAACTTCTTGGGTACCTTTGTTTTCACCTTGGGACAGGAATGAGTGTGTTTTGGGGTGCCTTTGTTATCACTGTGCTATGAGAACAAATATTTTGGGGTTCAGTCAGATCCACTCAGGGACTCAAAGATTTTTTCTAGTTTAGCATCTGACTGTCACCCACCTTTACAATACTTTACCTATACATTTGTTACAGGCAACGCTCAGTATTTATGTACAGACCGTTACAATACTTTATATGTACCTTTGTTATCAGGTCATTACCTAGGTGTTTGTCATTGCTGTGTCACATACTATACATGTACATGTCTTTGTCTTGACAAGTTGAGCTACAGTGTCATTGACACTTTCATTTTTTTGATAACCTGGAATAATGCTAAATTGAAAATTAACTAACCAGGGCCTAAAGCAAATTTTTAATTTTTAAAAGTTTACTTTAGAGACTTTATGTACCTGGGCTATGACAGTGGATGTCTGAGATGGGGTGGGTGGGTGGGGGGGGGGGGGGGACGGGGAGCTATCAAAAATGGGAGAAAAGTTTCTCAAGGAGAAGTTACATGTTTTTGAGGACAGAATAGGAAGTAATTACCTCATGCCTGAGAAAATCATGTCTGAGGAAAAAGCCAACTAACTCTTCGTCTTATGTTACAATGTAACCTCCAGATTATACTTGATATAAAAAATCGAAAAATTTTTTGGGTTTTTTTGTTTGCTTTTAAAACATCGCTCATAAATGCCCCCTCATTGTATCAAGGTCTTTTTAATGAGATACTATATAAACTATGCTTTGGTAATGAAAAATTACCACCATGGGAATTCTGGAAAATGGAGCAGTGCTTGTTTACTGTGGTAAACAAGTTCTGCTTTTCTGGTAAAATAGGACTCGGAACCAATGCCTGATGTAGAAACCCTTTAAGGTGGACAGCATGCTGGTAGATATCAATGATTGGCAAAACTTGACTTTACACCTATGTTGAAGTCATGATGCAGACAAAGATGCTGAAAATGACTTAATAAATAAATAAATAAATAAATAAATAAAATAAATATAAACAAATTTTATTTTTGTGTTCAGAAGAAAATTTCAAATTAGTTATGTTTTTACATTGAAAGACAGACGTTCTGAGATTTTTTTTTTCTTTATCCCCTGCAGGGAAGGGTTCCATCCATGGCACATCTGTTCTTTGAGTATCCTTTCATCTGTCTATCTACATGTATATGACCACTCATGCAGAGCATTTTATTTATGCATTCACTTGGCACAGTAGTTATTGGATTATAATAATTATTGTGTGCTGCTTTATGTAAACAAAGTTTTGGACAAATTTGAAAATTGACCATCTGCACTCTGATGTCAAAATATATATCAGAATTTCAAGTTGCAAATGTTTGTCAAATTGTCATAATGCAACTGGGATATTTAAGCAATTCATTCTTGTTTGACAGAGTTCAGAGCCTATTATCATAAAAGCTCTGCCGTCTACAGACAACCACAGACCTTTGCTATGTCCAGTCAGGACTATACTCATATATAAACACCGATCAGAGTTTATTGGAAAAGGAAGAAAACACTTCTTTTTATCATTAATTCCTAACAGAAAAGATATATCTGTTCAGTCTATTGCTAGATGGATTCAGATGGCAATACGTATTGCCTTTAAAAATCTATCTTCGGATCAGCTTACTGTTAATAAGATATCAGCACATGAAGTTGGAGCGCTGTCCACTTCTTGGGCCTATTCTAACAGTACAGCCATTACTGATCTCATGAAGGCTGCGT
Source organism: Pictodentalium vernedei (assembly GCA_031216915.1). NCBI lineage: Eukaryota > Metazoa > Mollusca > Scaphopoda > Dentaliida > Dentaliidae > Pictodentalium > Pictodentalium vernedei. The sequence continues at coordinate 210,022,332 of CM062288.1, forward strand.
ACTGGACACAGACTTATACATTTACAAAGTTTTACCTTAGGAATATAGAGTCCATCTCTGGTGACCTTAGGTGTTTAGGTCCTTTATTTATTGGTCAGAATGTCATCCACTAAAGGATTACAGCTATAGTTATTTATGCTTTCCGTTCCAGCATTGACGCTGTTCTGCTGCCCTCTTCATTCTGTGGTTATGTGACCCAGAACAAGGAGAAGGGTGGGGGGGGGGGGGGGGAGTTCCCTTAATATCATCTGGCTTTATAGTGAAAAGTAAAGGAAGACCTCCTCCGGTGTCAGTAGTTCCGAGTCGGTACTGGGATGGTTTTAATGTGTAGCTCAGTGGAAGCAATTATTATGTCTGATTTATGTAATATTTTTAAAGTGTAGCTCGGTGTGAAGCATTTGTATATGTCACGTGTCAAACAGGCGTTAATATACAATCCTTGGACACTTTTAAATGAGTATAAAGAGTCTTATTCTCTGGACTGTCTTTATATATTGGCTTCCCTTCACGGAATTAGCATAATGGGTTATGCTGGCATTAAAAATGGAGAATTATATATTATGTAATACTCAATTACATTGTTGGTGTTGTCTTTCTTATTTCGAGTAAATGAGAAAGACATATGTAATTCGGTTCTCTCCTATTCTCCTGTAGGAGATATCCTTTAAGAAGTGATTGAGTAATTGGATTTTCCTTTATGTCCTAGGCCCTCCAGCCTATTTACTATTCAGCTAAGTCTGGGTCATTGGTTGTTGTGTAAAAATATTATAAATTTATAGTAATTTGTATATTTTTATACTTACCAATGGCCCAGACGGGGATGGCCCTCCCATGAGTGGGCACTCATACCTCCCCGCTGATTATAACATTTAGCAGGTACTGTAGAAAGAATGATACTTGGTGCCAGTTTTGGTGCTTCCTGGACACTGCGCATGCACAGATGTCAAATGTATGGAGGACCACATAGGACATTCAATTTTCGGTTTTACATGCAAATTTGGGGGATTGGGGGGCAAAATTTGTGTTTGGCCCTGGATAATTTTGAGTTAGCACCAGCTAAGTCTGGGCCATTGGTAAGTATAAAAATATACAAATTACTATGAATTTACTATTTTCAGTTTCATTTTTTAATTCAGTTACCTCCCTTGATGTTTCTCTCCAATGTTGATATATTCGGGCATCGCGTATGTATCTGTAAACAGTGTGCCATACAACTTCACAACACACATTAACATCAAAGTTATTATTCATTTAAGACACAAAGTATCTGTGCTTAGTATTTTCCTGGTTAATACAGCCAAGTGTTTTGTATTATTACACAAAACCGTATAACATACAATCATCACATGAGAACAATATCGTGTGATTGTATCATTTATTACGATCTTCCCCCACCCAACTCCCAAAAATGCAAATATTATTTTGGCTAATACTGCTCAGCACTATACATGAAAACTATGAGAACTTATGTGGTATTAAGCTTTCGTAATTGGTGATTTATCAACGAAATTCTGCAGTATAACAGGCACTAACAGATTTTCTTCTGGGTCCTATTTCGAAATCGGCATAACTGGCAAAGAAATAATCAGTAATCGGTTCATAGCAAGTTTTGATAATCGGTTCATCACTAGAAATTTCAGAAATTTTCAAAAAGTGGGGTATACTGGATTGTGCCTGTCTGTGCATCCATCCATGCATCTGTGCATATTTCCGTACGCCTGTCTGTCCACACTCAGAGTCTCTAATAATATTTCTTACTTTTCACTTTTTAGTCTTATCCCTAGGGCTGCATGGTATATTGATAAACCAATATATACCTGTATTCAAACCAATATCGATTGAATACCAGTGTAATTACAAATATATCGGTTTATCGTCATTATTTATTTACCCACAATTTAATTTTCAAGATGTCTTGAGTTTTTTACCTGTAACCCTGAATGAATAATATTATCCTTTTACCCAAGGAATCATCTGCATGTGCTCACGTAATATACAATTTCAGCAGTTGAAAAAGTAATTTTCAACAAAACTATATCATGTGACCCCTCATTGGAACAAGCTCGTTGACCTCGTTCCAGTGAGGGGTCACATGATATTATTTTGTAGAATTTTTTTAGGAAAATCTGATTAATTTTTTTTTAAATAATAAATTTTGATATCGTCTGCCTTGGGTAAAGGTTTTTCGAACCGCGTCATCAAGGCATGCTAATTTATTCTGACTGTGATGCCTCAAGCCTCGATTGTGGTACTTATATTCATTTTTCTGAACAGTTTTCGATATGCCGGTATAGCGTGGTATTTTTTTGATTACCGATTCCGGTATTCAGTTTTGAATATCGTGCAGCCCTACTTATCCTCCTTTTTAACTTTGAAAATTCGCTGTTTGCCTCGTTTTAATTGTTCTGGTACAATTGCGTTAACAGTTCCAGCAGTGGGAAATGCATTGGAATGCATCTTATCGTTGGTGAGCTTCCAAAAGGTCATAGCTCCCATTTTGGCGTGAAACACATTTATACATATTTGAAATCTGTGGGTCCGAATACATAAGATGTACAAGAACAGAAGTAACTGATCCGGGAGAATTGTGTTGTTTGGTCTGAAATGTTCACATATAGTTCCAAAGTATCGTATCTTCAAAGCATTTTTACAAAAATAGAGAATGCAGTTAAGTTACACTCTGTCAGGCCTAGATATCTTAAGTTACATTATAAGTTTTTCTCATCATCTGTTCCACATTTACGTTAGCATTTGTATAAACATTATGAAGTTTTGCATTGCACAGCTCAGGGATCAAAATACTCTTTTTTTATTTGCATAGCAAACTGCTATACATTTTCAAAAAATTTATAGCATTTTTTGAAAATTGTGTAGCATTTTTATGTTTCAAATTCAATGTACAATAATGAGTGCTTTTGTTCCCTAGAAAGCATTTGACACTTAGTTACATGTAAATTAGTAAAAAAATACAAAGAAATTTATACAGTCAGGAAATGCTGCTATTAACTTGCAGTAGCAGCATTACCTAGGTCTGTAAATTTCTGTAGTGCCACACTGCCACCTGGCACCAACAGACGTGAAATCATTAACACTTTCACTACTGTAGCTTTCAAAGTTTCAAGTGGTTTGATCCATGCATTACCAGTACCTGCATGTATGGTAGAGACATACTGATTTTGATACTCTGTCATCATGTGAGTGGGCTTCTATCCCCAGTTAACTTTTTACTAGGGTGGATACTTGAGGACTTGGAGGCAAATCGGCAGTTCATGGACCTCCAGGTATTCTACCTCATCCTGGAGGTCCATGAACTGCTGATTTGCCATTGTTTCTACCAGACAATAAGTTGCAAGTTAGGACTAATGCACATTGTCCACCATGATATAGTACTTAAGAATGTGCATTGCATTTCGCTATGCATATTTAATGATTGCACAGCTTTTCCTGAATTTTGCATAGCAAAATGCGATGCGATGCGATATCACTTATTTTGATCCCTGACACAGCTTTAATAATCTGTATGTTCCTTTCCAGATAGTCTCTGACAAAATGCTGAAAATTAAATGTTTCATTGCACTCTCCCCGCAGTTCAAAAATGTTTATACTCCCCCCCGTGGGGGGTGGGGGGGGGGTGGGTATACTGGAATCACCTTGTCTGTCTGTCCATCCATCTATCTGTCTGTACGTCTGTCTGTCCACACGTCCGTCCATCTGTACACATAAGGTTGTCCAGAGATTTTCTCGGCTGTTTCTGGACCAATCTACTCAAAACTTGGTCTGAATGTTCACCGCCATGGGAACATGTGCACCTGCGATTATAGTTTTGGTCGGATTATTTTTGCCAGAATTATGCCTCTCTTCGACTAGAAAAAACAGGCCTACAATTTTGTCCAGATATTTTCTCAGATGTTTATGGGTCGATTCCTTTGAAACATGGTATGGATGTTTACTACCATGGGAACCTGTGCATCTGCGATTATATTTTCGATTGGACTTTTTTTTGCCTGAGTTATGCCCCATTTTCATCTTTCGGAATTTTGTCTGGAGATTTTTGTTTCTGCTAAAATTAAAAAAAATAAAAAAACATTCAAACTGCAGTATGAAGTGAGTGTGAAATGAGCCTCCTTTGAAATACTTGACAGTTGTCGTCGTCAAAGCAAAACCAACTGGATGTCAGACTCAGAATGTTATTCATGATGAAGAATGTAAATTGTCATTCTGCTACTGAACACTTGAAACCAAACTGAATACCATGAACAGTTATTCAATATATAATTAGAAATGTTTGTTTCTACACACATACACAACCATTCAGTCTACTTGTTCCACATTTAAATATAGGAGAATTTGTGGTTGTGCTGACTTAAACTTCCTTTGAGAATTGATCATAGCAATCTATATCAGTTACCCAGTTACAAATTTCAAATACCATTGTACTTGTAACTGGTGAACTGTTTCAGCCATATTAACAATATTAATAATATTGTTGGTGACAGTTAAAAAAAAAAGCTGCAATGATTTTAAACATTTTGGTAGAGTTATTTCCCTTTGTACACTTTTTTCAGTTAATTTTTTAAATATTTCTTCAGGTTCATGTAACTACTATAACCTGAAGAGTATTCATCAGTTTTTGATATATTTCAGTATGTTCCTTTATGTTAAACCTTTACCCAGTGCAAATGATATCAAAATTTATTATTTTAATTATTGTTTTTAACATTTTTCCAAAAAACTTCAACAAAATCATATCTCGTGACCATTTTTTAAAATATATTTTTTTAGGTACTTAATTTGTAAATTACATGGGCAGATGCAGCTGATTCACTGAGTAAAGGCTTAAGTCCTTGCATGCCACTGGCAGATATTCCTACCAAGGACAGGATTTCTCTTGCCACTGAAATAAGCAGAGGGCTCGATTTAAGTGGATTCGCACATCGTTTTTGAATCAGTTTTCAGCCATACATGTAGCTAATCAATTTCACATGACAAAAACATATAAATAATAGGAAATGCTAATCAAAATTTATCCAAGTTAGTAAACTGCTATTCAATTTTTAAAAATTAAATAGACCCCTGGTCAATTAAGTATCATATGGGGACTTTCAACCAGACTTTGCCTTGTAAACTGGATGGATTTTTTTCACCAACTTTTTCTGAAGTTAAATTTAGATAAATTTTTCATCAAATCAAGTCATGGCTGCCTCACAACAGCCTTGATTAGATTTGGTGAAAAATATCTTGAGAATGCACAGCAGGTTAAGAGTTAATCACCACATCTTTGACCCTTAGGGAACAGATATGGAGTAGAGCTCCATCCATCTCTATGTGTGTCTGTCCATTCATTCATCCTTGAATCTTTCTTAGTCTGTTTGTCACCCTTTTGTTTGAAAAATTTCTTAACCCTTTGAACCCTAGCGGCCGTTTTTCTGGCCAGGAACATGATACGTCATAATTTCATTAAATAGGATGGATGCTAAGTGAATGTGTGTGGTAGACCAATCAATATTTTCAACGTGCAGCCTCAAGGCTGCACGTTGAAAATATTAATTGGTCTACCCCCAAATAAAGAGTATAGACTCTTCCCATTGCTGCCATTGAACTGATATGGAAGATACTAGGGTTCAAAGGGTGAAATTATAATTATTAGATTTCAGTAAATTTTAATGTGCTGCTTTACATTTATATCAACAATGTCTTCAACAAGTGCAAACCTAGCCATCATTTGTTGTAAATTAGGAGTGTTATTGCACTTTGTTTCCTGAAATTCACTGAAATTTTATTGTTTTTTTTTTTCTTTTTATTGGTGTGTAACCACATCGTCAACAGCCTTGGTCCCTTGCTTCAGAACGTTTTACATGTGGCGGAAGCCGAAGTACCCAGAGATAACCACTGAGTCGCGCTGAGCAATTGTCAGACTCCCCAACATACTAACTCAGCACAAGCAGGGTTAGCATTGGTTGAAGACAAGAGCACCATCGATGTGCACTACACCTTATGCACTCTCCCATAAACTGTAACAAGGAAAATTCATATAGGCTAAATAATTTAGATTCAAAGATAATATGAAGGACATCCTCACTGTTTGAAGCCTTTGAGTTGCCATACAAACACTTTAGAAGAAAGCTCAAATATGGGCTTCCAGCACTCTATCAGTTAAACAGTCTTATCCAGGGTTATTGGATAGCCTCTCACAAATGGCTATTTTGGACCATAGTTTTATTTTGTGATGGTGTGGATTTAGTACAGTACAGCCATCATGGACCAGTCGTAATCAACGCATGGGTGTTGATGTCCACGCAAGCATTGACCAGGTAATAAAAATCATCATCAGCAAAATTTTAATTAATGAAGCACTAGGTTGTACCCGGTGCTTCATTAATTAAAGTTTTGATGGTTATTCCTAGAATTAGTGTTCGGAATCTAATATTATTGTGTCTGTGGAAATATTGTCCACCCATGGAAAGGGACCAGACAGGCGGCTGTATTGTAAATAATGCTCATTAATGGTGATATGGCCAAAATAATCTATTGATGGTCTTGATTTAAACTGTGTTCAATCAGGTGCATTTCAGTTGGAGGTGAAGGTCACTCAGTAGTGTTTAATGACTAACTCAGACCTGTTTGGGAGCTGACATTTTGCAGGTGACAAATGGAACAGTTTTTGCGGAAATTTGCTTTGAGAAAGCCTGTTGAAAAAATGAATAAGAAAGCCATGTTTTTTCCTTGTCAATTTTCATTGTGTGTTGTAAAATCCTCAGTGGGGGTCTAAAGAATTCCTATAACAGAGTTTTATCGCTACCGATGCATGGAAATTGGAATTACCCCAAAATGAGAAAATTTTGATCCCTTTTTTTGAGCCATCAACTGTGTCATTCAAACAAGTATATTTGAATGTTACTATGCACCTCATACTGTTTCTATGGCTTACTTGCAACATTACAGTTACCCACAGACCCTTACTCAGTGATATTTTTTAAAATTTTAGAATGTTTTTTGCAATGTTAGACTTTTTTGTTAGTCTGAATTTCTAACCTGTTTTGCAATACAGGTACATGAGTGGAGGCTACCACCGGTATGCTGTAGCTTTTATATTTCATATATGTGTTACATGTATCAATATAAGACGACATTAATGGTTGACTGGACATTTTTGCAGACTTTTGGAGTTTTTAATGCCATGTTGGACTTTTTTGTAAGTGTGGAGTTAGAAAATGCCTGACCTGTTTTGCTCTACATGTACATGTCATTGAGTGGAGGCTACTATCATTATGCTGTAGTTTTTATATTTCATATATATGTTACATACATCAGTATAAGTCCTCATTAACCCTTGAATGGATATTTTTGCAGATTTCGGATTTTTTTAATACAATGTTCGACATTTTTGTTAGTTTGGACTTAGTAAATTTCTGACCTGTTTTGCAATACATGTACATAATTTCATGGTGATGAACTATGGAGGTTATTCACCCTGGTAAAAATAAGTGAATAAAAAAGATTTGTATATTTTGAAAGTTTGATCAGATGTAGACTACTTTGGGTGAGTGTGAACCTGATGTGCTTGACTTGTAATAAGCGTAGATTTATTGCATGGCATGCATTGATGAGCTGATGGGGATGGATACCCCCTTCTTGTTAAATTTCATTGTGTTGCAGCATAACAATATCTTTCATAAGTAGAGCTTAGCGGTATTGAAATTTCAAGTTCGGTTTTGATATCGTTATTTTTAAAAGGATTTACCTCAGTATCGGTATGGTATTAGGTGCCACCAGCATGCCAATATCGAATGGTATTTTTGGTATACTGCCCAGATGCAGATCACCTTTTACAGCTAACAGCTACAGAGTTGTCAAAATGTTGAAAGAAACACGGGCATATGCCACCAATCATTTGATGTAACAGAAAAGATGAGAGAAAATACCCTGGGGGTATTTTTTCTCTGCATTTTTATTTACTTCAAATGACTAGTGACAACTGCCATCAGAAATACAAAATTTTGTTACTCCCTCAGTACAGTATATCAGTCCTGGTAATTCACCCTCAGCAATCATCAATGCCAAGGAAAATGCCGAGGAAAATAAAAATATCCACAGCAAAAATATTGCCGAGGGTGGCTTGAGAAAGCCTTGTGGTGGCAGAAATTGCACAACTTCCAGATTATACAAGAATCAAACCATGTGGTCTGCGCTATGTTCTACTGCTAATCTTTTAATTTATATACTACTCAAAGTTTGCTAAGCATCAAGTACATCCAACTACCTGTTTTACGTTTTAGTTGAAATATTGTAATGAAAAGTGTATATATATTTTTTTTTTATATTATCTTTAATGATTTAAGTAAGATTCTATTTGTGTTTGACATTATTTTTTAGCTTTTGAATATGATAACCATGGAAAATAGATGTTATTGATAAAAGAGGAAATTTTTCAATATGCCAAAAAGTTGTCGGAGTGAACTGGTATGGCTTCAATATTGAGTATGAAACCCATTACTGTTAATTACAGCTTGACAATGCCTTCTCATGCCCCCAATCAGGTTCCTGGTGGTACTTTGTGGGATGTAGTTCCATTCTTGGACAAGCATGTTCGTTTGGATTGAAGTCAGGGGATCTTGCTGGCCAGTCCATATGCTCAATCCCCTTCCTCTGTCGGTACTCCTCGACAGCATGGGCAACATGAGGACGGGCATTATCGTCCATCAGAATGAATCTATCATCCACTGCACCTGCATACAATCTGATGTGGACATCCAGGATCTCATCAATATACCATTGCGCAGTCAATGTACCACTTTCAAGGATAAAAAGCTCTGTACATCCATCCCTGCTAATGCCGCCCCAGACCATGATTGACCCACCACCATAGCAGTCATGCTCAGCAATGTTGGCTGCATGGAATCGCTCTCCTGGTCTTCTCCATACCCTAGAATGCCTATCTGTGTGGTCTAGGCAGTACCTTGACTCATCTGTAAAAAGGACAGGTCACCAAGCTTCTCTGGTCCATCCAACGTGGTCCATGGCCCATTCATATCATGCCTGACGGTGGTGGTTCTGGGACAGCGGAATGCGAATGTACATTGTCTTCTCGATCGGAGACCACCTTTATGCAACCTTGCCCGGATAGTCTGCGTCGAAACATTTACCCTGGATGCATTCTGAAAGTCACTGCGAAGCTCGGTTTCTGTGGCAAAGTAGTTCCTACGGGTCTGAATGATCAAAAAAGGGTCTTCAGCTGCAGATGTTGCCCTGTCTCTGCCACCACCATGCCTGTGCCATACTGCTGAAATCTTGCCCAGGCTCTGGTGATCTCTGTATGGTGCACATGAAGGGCTTCACCAACCCGACGATGGGTAGCCCCTTGCTCCACCATCCCTACAGCCCGCCACATTTCTGCTTCAGACAAATAGTCTTCTTACATTTGCATTTGCCATATTCAATCATTAAATCACAAGGGTTTGTGTTGAAATGAAGATTGAATACCCCACACATGTCATGTACATGTAGACAGTACACGAAAACATCATGAAAATCAAGGGATACATGCTTTCCATGACGGTTCCGAAAAGTCTGCCTGTCAAGAGAGCTAAATGTAAACACTGGGGACCATCCCAATACATTCCTCAATCATATCTGCCACAAATATCGCAAATATGTCACAAGCAAACTTCACAATGATGTGTCAAATATTTTGTGCTTAGCATACTTTGAGTAGTATAGTACAAGTTGCAGCATAACCACTAGAAACTATGTGTTCTGCTTCTTCTATGTTGATAACACCAGAATCTGGTATCAGTTTCTGTATACATGACATTTGAGAGTATGCCCTGCACCCGATATTTTTATACTGTACCAATGACCCAGACATAGCTGGTGCTAACTCTTAAAATATAGGGCCAAACACAAATTTTGCCCCCCAATCCCCAAAATTTGCATCTAAAACTAAAGAAAACATGTCCTGAAAGGCCCTCCACACTTCGCCCCTACTGCACATGCGCAGTGTCAAGGACGTTCCGAAATTGGCGCCATTAATCATTCTAAGTTTGGCCCTTCATCAGTTAACATCTGACTGATCTTTGTGCTTATAAATCTCAGTTTAAATGATGCCAGACACATAAATATTAGTGAAATGGTGATTCTAAGGAGGATAGAAAAGGAGGAGAGGAAAAGAATGTGTGACAGAATATTATCAGGGCTGTAACTTAAAATTTTTTAATGAAATTATGTTAAGTTACCTATTTTCAAGGCAGCAGCCATTTTGTTGTCATTCTGATTATTTAGTTACACTGTTTTTTTTAAGTGTTTTCCTCTCTCCCTGTCCTTTAAGTTCCCCCTTGCTATTCTCCCATGCTTTTGGCATAGTTTTTGTAATTATTATTACTAAATTTTCTTGGGAGTTTTAGCTGAATAACAGAATGAATTCTGTTCTTTCCCCATGTTTACGTCTTCACCTAGGGGTGGTTAGGCGTTGTGTTCTGCATCTACCATCTGATGTTCTGCAGTTTCTTCCCTGGAAGTCTCTGTTTTGCATCAGATAGTGTATTTTGGTAACTGATTTCGGGCCTGGGTGCCCCCTCTGTGTGAGGGGGGGATTTCTAAAAAATAATATCTTGATGTTATTTTAATCATAACTAGATACATTATTATTGTTCGTAAGTGTTGAATAAATTGTTTAAAATATTTTTAAAATTTTTGTCCACACTTAGGCTTGGGATCCATTGGGGCTCAATGTTACTTTTCAGAAACTTGGGCTGTTCTGAAAAAATATTTTTTCAAAATATTTTGATTTCAATTATTTTTTCTATATCAATGGATCATATTATTATTATGTATTTTGATTGCCAGGGGTTAGTGCGAGTACCAGGACTTGTTTTCTTTTCACTTTGAAAGGATATTGATCAATTGTTTTAAGAGGAAGTCTTCCTCTGACTTTATTATCATTCTATATGTGGTCAGTGTACTCGCATTAACTCCTGTTCTGTATCGTATGATTTCGATGACAATATGGGAAGCGTATGTCACGGTATGTTGTTGGGGATTTGGACACTCCGGTCCTTTCCCCGCAGGGTCACTCTACTTTATCAATTTCTATTTCAGACGATCAAGATTAGGGTGATATATCTGTGATGTCTTCCAACAGTGTGCCTCCGTCGTCACAATTAATGAAGGGTTAGCGGAAAAGTGCTCATGTAAATACGCCAATTGCCTAAGAGGACCCTAGTAGGTTCGACGGCCTTTGACGTCCGCTAGCTCGCCCGGTGTAGCATCCATTCACCGAATGGTTCGGCAGCCGGGTTCGTCCGTTGCGGTCTAGAAGGAATTTTGGGGTGATGCGAGCACTATAAACTAACCTAATGCACACCCAGTGACGGCGGATCGGAGGGAGAACGCAGGAAGCCTTTTAGTCCGGTTCATAGCTCGTTCCGGTCCATCCGGACGGCAAGCGAGAGAGGCCCCTCTCTCGTTCAACAACATCTGGCCCCAGATGTTGTGGTACAAAATGTGTCGTAAGCGGAGCATACGTCCGTCGCTCGGGACGCTCCGTTGTATAGGCAGTCCGCTGAGACTGCTAAGGCTTCCTCTTCTCGTCAACGCACACGACCGCACCTTGGCTGCGTGACCGCCGATATATTACCAGCTTCGCCGAACAAGGATTCTTCGGCGACCAGGTCACACCATCCGGTAGCCAGGGACACGAGGCCTGCAGACTCCGGACGTTCGCATAGGAAGTGTGCGGGAGTCAACGTACACGGAGCTTCCGGCGGCAATGCATCGTAAGACCGCTACTGCACAGGCCTCGGGAACGGACGTGCTTTCCTTAATAGCACAGTTTATCGCAGCATCCCAGCATCAACTGAATCTGTCGCATATATTTTATCCGACGATGCTGGGTCGGGACGCTCCGCGGAAGCGGGTACGGACGTCCGAAAGTTTCATCCGGTCCGACGGGATACCGAAAGGGATTCGGAGGATTTCGAGCTTTCCCTTTCGGAACAACATATGCTGTTGTGTATGTCATCTGACTTGGTCTTCTCCAGCTTCTTTCGTCGGACCAGAATGCTGCGATGCCGGATAAGAAACTGATAGCGTCGGTGGACTTAGAAATTTTTGGTTCGGTTCAGGGACATCGTCCCTCAGTTCCGACATAGTCCAATAATGTCACACAAACTTTTGAATTATTGAACGACGCTATATATATTATTATTTTATGCTTGCTAACCAAGCATTTCTGGTTTCTTGTTCGAAGAGTTATGGAGATGTCTTTCAAGAGTGTGCCTCTGTCGTCATAGTTAATGAAGAGTTAGCGGCAATAAGTGCTCATGGAATATGTCTATCGCCTACGGAGTGACATTCGCTAGCTCACCCGGTGTAGCGTACATTCATCGAATGGTTCGGCTGCCGGGTTCGTCCGTTGCGGTCTAGGAAGGAGATTTGGGTGATGCGAGCACTTTAATTACTTTAGTACTCACCCAGTGACGGCAGATTGAGGACAGATCGGAGGAAGCCTGTTAGTCCGGTTCCTGGCTGGTCCAGGTCCGTCCGGGCTGTGAGCGAGAGAGGTCCCTCTCTCGCCCAACAACATAGGGGACCGCATGTTGTGGTTCAGATATTTTACATTCGGAGCATATGTCCGTTGGTCGGGACGCTCCGTTATATTGACAGTCCGAGAGACTGTCTTTAATGCTTCCTCATCCTCACACCAGGGCACACGACCGCACATTGGCTACGTGACCTCGAGTATCCGATCAGTTTCGGCATTCAGTGATTCCACGGCGAATAGGTCGCGCCATCCGGTAGCCAAGGGACACGAGGCCTATACACTCCGTTCGCTCGCATATTGGTAGTATGCATGGGGTAGCGATCACGGAGCTTCCAGCGGCAATGCATCGTAAGACCGCTTCTCCTCAGGCCTCAGTGACGGACGTGCTATCCGAGTTAGCACAGTTGTTTCGCAGCATCCCAGCAATTGACAGTTTCTCGGTCGAATCAGGAATTATCCGACGGCACTGGGTCGGTGCGGTCCGCGGTTGCATCAGGTACGGACGACCGAACGCTTTATAGGGTCCGACAGGATGGCGAAAGGGATTCGAAAGATTTCGAGTTTTCCCTTTAGTAGTATCGGAAGATGCCTTTCATATCTTTTGGCATTATCTTCCAGTGATTATTATTTCGGACTTCATTGCTGCGATCTTGGATAAGAGACTTATAGCGTCATTGGACTCAGATTTTTCGATCGGTTCGGGGACATTGTCCCTGACTTACCGACGTAGTCCAATAATGTCATTACAACATGTGTTTTATTTTTCGACGCTATATATATATATATATACAAGCCTGCTACTAAGCATGATAGTTTAGTTTCTTGTCCGCGTTGCTCATTTCTGCCTTTTTATCATCTATACAAATAGTTTATTTTGGCAGAGCAGGGCATACCGAGAGTTCATATGCGTCTAGACGGTGTGATTAAAAACTGCATATATTCTTTTTCGCCGTTTATGTCTTTTCCAATTTCAATGTTGGGAACGACATTATGTATAGTAGACTTAACTTAGACGCTTTATTATACGTAATCCGCCTTACTGAGGCGTTATCATTACGTCTTCAAGAAAAGATTTACGGGATATTATTCTCAATGTAATTTCTTTTGAGGGCAGTAGTTTGTTCACGTATAACTCCGCCCTTCAGTGGCTGATTGGAGTTAGTTAGACGTGACGCAGCCCTAGCTACATCCACTCACGTGGATAGTAAGGTTAAGAACTCTCTCAGAGTTGCTTCGTTCTCGGAGGAGCTTCTCTTCGACGGCAACTTTTCGGCAATCCATGAATTGCTCGATTTACACGTTCTCTTGTCTATCTAGTGTTACAAGAGATTCAGACTGGGGCAAACATTCGGTGGTTGACTCAGAGAGTGCCGCCGCAGTTGCCGGACCCGAGTGTGGCTGTTATGACGGTTGCCAGTCATACAGATTGGGATATAATACTGATCCCTACGGATTCGAAGTGCCAGGGTCTTTGGGTTCCGCAGTTTTTTAGCAATCAGTTTTCTTCTGCGGAATAATGTTTTTTAGGCTTGCTTTATGTCATTGCATGAACATTATTCAGAAACGCATGCCCAAATTCCTGTCCTTTAATTCGACAGTAGTGGCGTATCTCCGGAACCAGGGAGGCACTCTTTTGTTTCCGTTATTCAATTTAATGGAAAGAATCCGTCTGTTGGTTATAGTACACCAAGTTCAGTTTTGGTCCGTCATATTCCGGGTCGTCTGTTTGTTTTATCGGACTCCCGTTCTCTTACGGGTCGCTTGTTGCTGTCAGAATGGACTCTCAACAAACAAGTATTCAATCAGATTTGCTATCTATGGGAGCGCCCAATGATGATTTATTTATGACACAGCTTGCTAATCAATTGCAGACGTATGTGTTGGCTTGTCCAGATCTCTGAGCTAATATTCTTAACGCTCTATTGATCTATAGGACGGAATGATAGGATACGCGTATCCTCCGGCGCTGTTGTTTCAGCAGGTATTGCTAAGATAAACAACCACAATACATTTCTGTTGATAGCATCTCTATCTTCACAGAGATCATGAGTAATTTTCTCTCTTGTCTACTGTGGGTTTTAACGTGAAATCTTCCTCTATGTGAGGATCTTTTTCACTGGGTAAATCGTGTCATCTTTATCACAACCTGCAAGGTCGCAACCTTCATGTATTCCGTTGTGTGGTCCGTATTGCATTGTAAGCACTGTACTGGACGAGCTTTGGACGCGATTTCTTACTATAGGAGATCCTCTTCTTCGCTATTCTATGCGGCTAAAGTGGAGGCTCTTCCGTCGTGGTGTAGGGATCATTATGTTCATATTGTTGATCCCTCCATACTACTCATTGCTATTTTTTAGTATACTTGTTTCACAAGATCTACTGCAGCCTGTTATTATTTAGGTTATAGGTTTATGTTACCTCATACCTATGCACTCTACGATAGTTTACAATTGAGTCTTTTGTCTCTTTATCTAAGTCAGTTAGTAACTTTTTGATAAATAGACTTAGAATCTTTAGATTAAATTCCTATATGGATTTTAACTTCGGTTCTTATTTAGCTAAGTAATCATTTGAGCCTCTGGAAACAGTAGTTTTCAAATTCTGACCTTTTAGACAGTAATTCTGTTGGTTTCTCTTTTACTGTAGAGTCAGTGAGTTTCATGCACTATCGATGGATGATTTTCACTTTCATAGTTTCGGAATCAATACTTCCGTTACTATTTAGGTTGGATTGTTGCATAAGAGTTAGGCTCCTATTATCCGGAACCTATTATTTTAAGGTCCTTCCGTCTTCGTATGGGCATAGGCCTTTACTCTTTCCGGGTACAGTTTATGTATTTATAAACAGATTTCTGTTTATTACTATGGGCGTAAGCTTCTTCTGTCTTTGATGTCTAGTAGAAGGACGTTACGCTCCATTTTATTGTTAATGGATTCTATTAACTATCGGTACTGCTTATAGTATATCATTGACTTAGCAGTTGTGCTTAAGATTTCGGCTCATGAAGTAAGAGTTCTTCTACTTCTTGGGCTTACATTAATAGTGTCGCTATTATAGATTTTTGAAGGCCGCTCATTGCGCTCAACAATCCACATTCATGAATTTTATCTCAGAAATATCGAGTCCATTTCTGGAGGCCTCTATTGTTAGGTCTATTATCTACTGCTCAGAATGTCATTCACTTAACAGTTGCTACTATAGCTAGGTAGGCTGTCTGTTTCGGCAGTGTCTCCGTTCGGCTGCCCTCTTCGCTCTAGGCTATTTGACCCAGGGCAAGAAAAAGGGGGGGGGGGGGGAGGGTGTTCCCTTGGGTCACCTGTTTTACTATGAAAACAAGGGGATACCTCCTCCGGAGTTAGTAATTCTGAGCTGTTATTGGGATGGTTGTTTAGTGAGAAGTTTAGGTTTTTAAAATTCATTCAAGTCTTAGTTTTTAAAGTATAGCTTTTGAATATTGCATATGTCAACGGACATGATTATGCAATCCTCAGACACTTTTAGGAGTATAAGAGTCTCTATTCTCTAGACTTACTTTATTTATTGGCTTACTTTAAAAATTATTAGTATAAGGATTATATTGGATATTAATAGAGTACATGGATGTATGAAGCTCAATTTTGGAAGGTGTTGTATCTTTCTAATTTAACATAAAATAAGAAAGATACATGTAAGGCCTATTACTTCTTTTCCCTACAGGGGATGACTCTATTTTATTTTATTGAGCGTATTCCATTTTGCTCTATGTCCTTGGCCCTCCAGCCTTTTTACTATTCAGCTATGTCTGGGTCATTGGTACAGTATAAAAATGTTAAAAAATTTATAGTAATTTATATATTTTTTATACTTACCAATGACCCAGACGGGGATGGCCCTCCCAGGAGTTGGGAACTCTTGCCTCCCCGCTGAGTACATAGTGCTTACCAGGCACTGGTTATTAGAATGATTAATGGCGCCAATTTCGGAACGTCCTTGACACTGCACATGCGCAGTAGGGGCGAAGTGTGGAGGGCCTTTCAGGACATGTTTTCTTTAGTTTTAGATGCAAATTTTGGGGATTGGGGGGCAAAATTTGTGTTTGGCCCTATATTTTAAGAGTTAGCACCAGCTATGTCTGGGTCATTGGTAAGTATAAAAAATATATAAATTACTATAAATTTTTTAACTTTTTAGCTCAACTTTGGCGAAGCCAAATTTGAGGTATTGTCATGGCCCGCCGTCCGTCTGTCCGTCCGTCCGTCCGTCCGTCGTGCCGTCAACATGGCTTGGGCTAGATGACGTATTTATGAACTGATCTTTTGGAAACTTGTTTGGGTACCTTTGTTATCACCGTGGGACGAGAACGAGTGTTTTGGGGTCCGGTCCGGAATTCAATATGGCTGCAGCCAGCTATTTTATACAAAATTATGTGCAATCAGATTTTTGCACAGAACTTCCATATGAAAGTTCTAATTTGAATAATTTTTTGTATGAATGTTTAGTACCATGGGGTACATCACATATAATACAGGTTTTTTTCTCGTGCTTAAATTATGCAAATTAGACTAACTTTGATTTATTTAGTGTTACTTTCAGCACTGTAAGTGCAAATGCCAATACGGCTCGGGCTAGAGGCCATATTTATGAACCGATCTTTACGAAACTTCTTGGGTACCTTTGTTATCACCGTGGGACGAGAACGAGTGTTTTGGGGTCCGGTCTGAAATTCAAGATGGCCGCTGGCAGCCATTTCGTACAAAATTAGGTGCAATCAGATTTTTGCGCAGAACTTCCATATGAAAGTGCTGATTTGAATAATTTTTTGTATGAATGTTTAGTACCATGGGATACATCACATATAATACAGGTTTTTTTCTCGTGCATAAATTATGCCAATTAGACTAACTTTGATCTATTTAGTGTTACTTTCAGCACTGTAACTGCAAATGCCAATATGGCTCAGGCTAGAGGCTGTATTTATGAACCGATCTTTACGAAACTTCTTGGGTACCTTTGTTATCATCGTGGGACGAGAACGAGCAGTGTTTTTGCGTGCGGTCCGAGATTCAAGATGGCCGCCATCAGCCATTTTGTACCGAAATTAGTGCAATCGTTTTTTTGTACAGAACTTCTGTATGAAAGTTTTGATTTGAATAAATTTTTTGGTGAATTTTTACTAACATGGAATACATCACATATAATACGGGTTTTTCTCTTGTGCTGAAATTATGCAAATTAGATGAACTTTGATTTATTCAGTGCTACTTATACACAGAAAGTGCACATGTCAATACGGCTCGGGCTAGGGGCTGTATTTATGAACCGATGTTCACAAAATTTCTTGGGTACCTTTGTTATCACTGTGGGACGAGAACGAGTGTTTTTGGTTGCAGTCCCAAATTCAAGCTGGCTGCCGGTGGCTATTTTGTACCGAAATTAGGTGCAATCTGTTTTTTGTTCAGAACTTCTATATGAAGGTTCTGATTTGAATAAATTTTTGAATGAATGTTCAGTAACATGGAATACATCACATATAATACAGGTTTTTTCTCGTGCAAAAATTATGCAAATTAGATGAACTTTGATTTATTCAGGGCTACTTATACACAGTAAGTACACATGTCAATATGCCTCGGGCTAGGGGCTGTATTTATGAACTGATCTTCACGAAACTTCTTGGGTACCTTTGTTATCAATCACCTTGGGACGAGAACGAGTGTTTTGGGGTGCAGTCCAAAATTTCAAGATGGCCACTGGTGGCCATTTAGACAAACTTTGATTTATTAAGTGCTACTTATACACAGTAAGTGCACATTTCAATACAGCTCTGGCTAGAGGTATCTAACTGTCACCCACCTTTACAAAACTTTACCTGTACATTTGTTACAGGCAACGGTCAGTATTTATGTACAGACCTTTACACTACTTTACATATACATTTGTTATCAGGTCTTTACCTAGATATGTGTCATTGCTGTGTCATACGCTATGCATGTGCATGTCTTACACAAGTTGAGCTACAGTGTCATTGACACTTTCATTACAAAATCAAACAGGCTTCACGACAATTACTGCAGAAGCACCAGTTTTTCACAGCAATATTTTTCCCAAGCAAATGAAGATAAAATTCCAGGACTGGTAAATTCACTAAATTGCTATTGGCTAGATCCTATACTGAACACTATTTATGGTATACCACCCATCTTTATTCATAAGTTTGAGAACTATCTTGATCTGTTGAAAAAGAGGAGTCTCATATTTGGGCTCCCAGTAGGAACCCGAAATTTAAATTGGTGTAATACGTGGAATATTCTTTAAAAATCTTCTTATTCAGATCCATCAGTCAGAATCTTTTCATATTGGATATGTAGCATCCTGAGTGTTGTGAGATTCATGTTTGCTCAAACCAAGTCTCTGGTTCCATATTTGCACTGTCATGATAAATGCATCCTAGTACTCAAGGAAGAATACACTTGGGTCAACTTTTTAGAGCAATATAAAAGGGTCTGTTTGTGGCTGTAAGAGGACTTAACCCTTTACCCAACGAATCGCTCACATCCGCCCGCGTAATATGCAAATACAGCTGCTGAAAAAATATTATTTCTCGAAAAATTTCAACAAAACCATATCATGTGACCCCTCTTTGGAACGAGCTCGTTCCAAAGAGGGGTCACATGATATGGTTTTGTTGAAATTTTTTTTAAAAATTTCAAAAAATGATATTTAAAATAATAAATTTTGAAATCGTCGCGTTGGGTAAAGGGTTAACCCTTTAAATCCACACACCTGCTTTTCTGGCCCAGGAATATATCATTATGTCATTAAGTAGAATAGATGCTATGCGAATGTGTGGGTTAGACCAATCAATATTTTCAACATGCAGCATCAAGGCGGCACACTGAAAATATGAATTGATCTGCAACCAAATAATGAATATGGACCCTTCCAATTGCTGCCATTGAATTGATATGGAAGATACCACCAGGGTTTAAAAGGTTAAGGGTTAATATCAAACCAATTCTATGCATTTATTGGTCGAGTGTAACAACCGTGCCCTACGGTTTGGCAATGGTCGGTGTGTGCACTGTTAGCACGATAACTTGCACAAATGTTCTCCAATTTGACTAATATTTGCTACACAGGTTGTCTGCAATAATATCTCAAGCGAGTTCGAAAACTGGCCCGGCCCGATTTATTCGTTACAGAGTTATGGGCCTTAATTCATCAATATTTATGAATTTTGAGCTTGTTAGCGCAATAACTTGAACACACATTCTCTGATTTGACTAATATTTATCATACAAGTCTTTTGCAAGAATATCTCAAGCAAGTTCAAACACTGGCCTGGCCCGATTTATTGTTATGAAGTTATGGGCCTTAATTAGTCAATTTTTAGCTCAACTTTGGCGAAGCCAAATTTGAGCTTATGCCATGGCCTGTCGTCCGTCTGGCCGTCTGGCCGTCTGGCCATCAACAATTGAATATGGCTCGGGCTAGAGGCCGTATTTATGAACCGATCTTTACGAAACTTCTTGGGTACCTTTGTTATGACCGTGGGACGAGAACGAGTGTTTTTGGGTGTGATCCGAAATTCAAGATGGCTGCCAGCTGTCATTTTGTCCCGACGATGCAGAAATCTGTTTTTTGTACAGAACTTCCATATGAAAGGTCTGATTTGAATAATTTTTTGTATGAGTGTTTAGTACCATGGGATACATCACATATAGTACAGGTTTTTTTCTCGTGCGTAAATTATGCAAATTAGACTAACTTTGATGTTTTTTGGTGTTACTTTCAGCACTGTAAGTGCAAATGCCAATACGGCTCGGGCTAGAGGCCGTATTTATGAACCAATCTTTACGAAACTCCTGGGGTACCTTTGTTATCACCGTGGGACGAGAACGAGTGTTTTTGGGTCCGGTCCGAAATTCAAGATGGCCGATAGCAGCCATTTTGTACAAAATTTGGTGCAGTCAGATTTTTGCCCAGAACTTCCATATGAAAGTGCTGATTTGAATAATTTTTTGTGTGATTGTTTAGTACCATGGGATACATCACATATAATACAGGTTTTTTTCTCGTGCAGAAATTATGCAAATTAGATGAACTTTGATTTTTTCTGTGCTACTTACACACAGTAAGTACGCATGTCAATACGGCTCGGGCTAGAGTCTGTATTTATGAACCGATCTTCACAAAACGTCTTGGGTACCTTTGTTATCACCTTGGGACGAGAACGAGTGTTTCTGGGTGCGGTCCAAAATTCAAGATGGCTGCCAGTGGCCATTTTGTACTGAAATTAGGTCCAATCAGTTTTTTGTCACAACTTCTACACAGCTCATATTTGTGAATTGATCTTCACGAAACTTCTTGGGTACCTTTGTTTTCACCTTGGGACAGGAATGAGTGTGTTTTGGGGTGCCTTTGTTAACACTGTGCTATGAGAACAAATATTTTGGGGTTCAGTCAGACCCACTCTGGGACTCAAAGATTTTTTTCTAGTTTAGCATCTGACTGTCACCCACCTTTACAATACTTTACCTATACATTTGTTACAGGCAACGGTCAGTATTTATGTACAGACCATTACAATACTTTATATGTACCTTTGTTATCAGGTCATTACCTAGATGTTTGTCATTGCTGTGTCACATACTATACATGTACATGTCTTTGTCTTGACAAGTTGAGCTACAGTGTCATTGACACTTTCATTACGACTTGATCTCGCTAGCACAATAACTTGAACAAACGTTCTCCAATTTGACTAATATTTACCATACAGGCCTTTTGCAAGAATATCTCCAGCAAATTCAAGAAATGACCTGGTCCGATTTTTCGTTACATAGTTATGGGTATTAATTAGTCGATTTTTACAAATTTTTAGCTTGTTAGCAAATAACTTGAAGAAACGTTCTTCCATTTGACTGATATTTAGTGAACAGGTTTTCTGCAATAATATCTCAAGCGAGTTCGAAAACTGGCCAGGCCTGATTTATCGTTACAGAGTTATATGCCTTAATCAGTCAATTTTTACAACTTTTGAGCTCGTTAGCACAATAACTTGAACAAACGTTCTCTAGTTTGACTAATATTGACCATACAGGTCTTTTGCAAAAATATCTCAAGCAAGTTCAAGAACTGGCTTGGCCCGATTTTTTGTTACATACTTATGGGCCTTAATTAGTCAATTTTTATGACTTTTGAGCTTGTTAGCACAATAACTTGAACAAACATTCTCCAGTTTGACTAAAATTTACCATACAGGTCTTTTGCTAGAATATCTCAAGCAAATTTCGAGAACTGGCCCAGCCCGATCTTTCATTACAGAGTTATGGGCCTTAATTCACTATTTATAAGGCCCTGTTGAGGCTTGATAACAGTTGAAAGGTTCGTTTTCATGAAAGAAGTGACTAACTTCCTTTTCCGTTAACACTGTTAAGGCAGCCAAGACCTGACTAGAAATTATTGTCCAGGTGATTTGTCTATTGTCAGCAGGACTTCCTAAAGATGGCATGGTCAGTGCACATGCTCTGAGATCGCAAAAGCCTGAAGTAGGTCTTTAAACATTAAGGTGAGTTTAGAACAAGTCACAAAATTACTGTAGATATGATTTGTGTTCATAAAAGAATGCTACTATTGAGCTCATTGGCAGTGGCATTTATAGTATTGTGGTAGAGTGATATAAGAACAACTTATTCTGTTTTTTTCCAGATGTGAATTCCCCTTTGGTACTGTCAGCAAACTTCAGTCAAGTCAGATTTCAAATACCAATCTGATACAGAGGCATACCTGCCTTAAAATACCGAAACTGATACCGAAATTAAAATTCCAATACTGCCCATCTCTACTGCTGTGGTAACATTTCCGAATTTCAAGAACAATTTTTTTTTGTGCCAAATATTTAGTCTAATGGAGATGTTTTAGTGCCAAATCAAAATCTTTAGTGCAATTGGCTAAATTGGCCCCTGACAATGTGAACACTGATGGCAGGGTAATTTAGGCTAACCCTAAAAACCGAGAACATTTCAAAATCTATTTCAAATGTATAATAACCACTTCAGATTGAAATAATATTCAATATTTGAATGATACTTTCACTGAAAGTGACCATTAGATGTCGAAAATATTTTAAAGTTTTCATATTTTCTGTTCAGAATATGGAGTGCATAAATAGTCCACATGCTAACTAACTGTTTAATTAGTAATACTCCATCGATTAGCAGATTAACGTGTATTCTAATATGTTGGTGCTTGTTTTAATAATTAGCTGTCTGATAGAATTAAAATTGTGTGTTTAGTGGCTACATGATGAAATCCTTCTGTCCAAACCAGTCAAATACAATTCCCATCACCATTTACCCAGGCTTTGGACCAGCATGCCGGAACATGTCTGGTTTAATTTTTTAGCTTAACTTGACAAAGTCAAGATAAGCTATTACCTTTACCCCATGCAGAAGTCTGTGAGTCTGGACGTCTGTGAGTCTGGACTTCTGTTATAGGCTACACCCTGTAGTTCTTGTCCGATCATCACAAAATTTCATATGCAGGTTCGAGGTCATGTCTAGATGAGAACATCCCCGTTTGGTTACGATTGGTTGACTGTGATGGCTGCTAGAGCCCCAAAACCTTTAGCGCAGTCTACAGGTCATCATATTTATGAAGGGATTTCATTGTAACTTGATAGGATGACTCTGTATAATGTCTAGATGAGAACGTCTCCTTTTGGTCACGAGTGGTCAACATTGACAGTTGCGAGGGCCAGAAACCCGAAAAACTTTAGCACAGTCTACAGGTCATATTTATGAAGGGATTTCATTGTACCTTGGTAGGATGACTCCGTATGATGTCTAGATGAGAATGTCCTCTTTTAGTCATGATTGGTCACCATAATGGCTGCGAGAGCCTGAAAACCGAAAACCTTAAGCACAGTCTACAGGTCATATTTATGAAGGGATTTCATAGTAACTTGCTAGGATGACTCCGTTTAATGTCTAGATGGGAACATCCTCTTTTTGTCTCGATTGGTAAACCCTGATGGTTACCCAGGCCCAAAGCCCAAAGACCAGCACAGTTTACAGGTCATATTGATGAAGGGATTTTATTGTAACTTGGTAGGATGACTCTGTATAATGTCTAGTTGAGAACGTCGTATTTTGGCTGTGATCGGTCAACCATGACAGCCGCACATGCACGTGACCTAGATTTGTTTAGCACCGTCTACAGTTCATATTAAGGAAGCAATTTCATTATAATTTGGAAGGATAACTTTGTATGATGTCTAGATGAAACTGTGATATTTTGGTCACGATCGGTCAGCCGTTACTACTGCCTGGTCTCTTGACCTAGATTCCTTTAGCGCTACTTACAGCTTGTTTGTATGAAGGGATTTCATTGTAACTTGGTAGGATAACTTGGTATGATATCTAGACGAGACTCTCCTATTTTGGTCATGATCGGTCAATCATGACCGACTAACCGTCACATGGCCTAGAGTCCTTTAGCAAAGTCTACGAGTTACATTTATGAAGGGATTTCATTGTAACTTGGTAACTTGGTAGGATGATTCGTTTTGGAATGATTTTACTGTAACTTGGTAACTTTGGTTGACATACGTTAACTGTTAGGGCCACATCAACCCAGGTTTTCATTCTTTAGTACAGTCTACACTCAAATTATTCTTATTGAAAACAAAGCATACAGTGAACAGAAATTAACATATTCTCAATTATCTCAATTCTTGTCTTATTTCATAATCATTTCATAAACATTGAACATTATCCTTTTCATCAAACACTACTCACAGTCAAGTTAAGCTACAGTGTCATTGACACTTTAATTTTTTTTCATGTGCTTTTGCACTGCTATTGTGCCAGATTGTCATACACAAATTTTCTATGTTTATAGTGCACAATTTACATGTCTAATTTAACTTCCTGTTTATCCTGTTGTATTTTTTGTACTTATTTTGCACTCGAGCCCTTTTCGGGTCTCAGCACAATTACCCACGTTTAAGGGAAGTGCAGGCCTGCTGTTTTCAAAATTTTGCTTAATGCATTTATCATTCACCTGGTCTGTTGAGCTCTAGTAACTTATCATATGTTCTTCTGTACTTGATTCAGGTAATGCATTAGGTAACTTAAATATATATGTATCGCATCTATGCTGATGTATGAACTGTTGTATCATAGCCAAGTTCCTGCTACTATGGGCAATATCCTGATGAATAGAGATGAATCCTAAGGAACAATAATGAAGCAGTGTTGCAGCAATTCAGATACAAATTAGTTGCAATTACAGCCTAATCTTGGCATGGGCTAGCATGTAGCAGAAAAGTATGGTATCCATATTCACTATTTGTGGCAGAGACATGAATAATTGCCATTTCCTGATTTTGTTCCTATGTTACATCTTAAGATGATCAACATTTTAAAATGATGTTCGGCATCAACCAATTATCAGCATAGGTGTTTGAATTTGACTGAAGTATAACTGCTCTGTTGGCCAATAATTGGCTAACAGAGCAGACTTCTTCAGGCAGATGCAAACACCTATGCAGCTGATAATTGGTTGATGCTCAACATCGTTACACCATTCATTTGTGTGGTACTACTAGTATTAGTAGATCATTGACTTGGTGTAAATTTCACGTGACCCGCTCGGCTTCAATTTGGTTCGACCCATTTTTTGTTTGCATGTTTTCATTTTAGGTAACCTCCATGCAACCCAAATGGCCATTTGCCTCAAATCGACAGGCGTGGGAGTGTGTATCTAACTTCATATTTCAGTACTTTTTGTAAATATATAGCACTTGAACCCTGATTTCAGGTCTTGACACAATTATCCACATTTTCTCCAGAATATTTTTTTTTTAAATTAACAAATTCAAATTCAAACATTTTCTACATATTTTCTGAAATTCTTATTTCTTTAACCCTTTACCCAACGTAACGGCCAAAACCGGCCAGCACTTTTCTCAAAACTCGCCAATTAATTTTCATTATTTTTTTCATTTTTTGTCTCAAAAACATAGGTTATGACCCCTCATTGGAACGAGCTCGTTCCAATGAGGGGTCATAACCTATGTTTTTGAGACAAAAAATGAAAAAAATTAGTTATTCAAGAATATTTTTTGCAAGTGTCGTCTGCTTTTCATGTTAGGTAAAGGGTTAAATTGAAAATTCAAGCTTTTATTTGAAAGAATTATTTGTAAATCCAAAGAGGAATCATTTTCTGATGGACAAATCGAGCAGTGGTAAATAAGTGTTGATTTATTTGTATAACAGAAAATTAATCCACCTGGTTTATTCCCAACAATATGAATTTAATTAAAATGACTATATAACCCATTTATTTTGAGGTTTTCCATCATAAACTGCTAACACAGCTTACTTTTGGACAAAGAGATTTCAGTTAACTGATTGAGTGCTGGAAGCACATTTTGGGGCTTTATCCTGAAGTGTGGGTACCAGAGCTAAAAGGCGTCATATTCTGTGGATGTACTTCATGCATGGATGTGTCACCTTGGATTCCGAGGTGCTAACAACTAGACAATGGAGCCCCCAATTGTAATACAAGAGACACTGGTCAGAGTGAAGGCTGCCCTTGCTACCACCTGGAGTATCCAGGTGCTCAAGGGTAAAATTCACCTGACAGTGGATTTTGAAAAAGAAACCGAACCGTCATCCTTGGAGAGGTGTAGCACCTTTCGTGAGGGGATTTCCCCCCGCACTGATCACCCTCCAAGTGACATGGACTTGCTGGATGATGCTAAGAAGACAGAAGCCGCCGACATGAAGAAGAAAAGAAAAAGAAAGAAGGGACCTTCTGCCAGACGATGTGATGCCCGCCGACTGACGGTGTTCATGGAGAAGAAAAGGATGGAAAAGGAAGAGAGGGAAGCTAACCATGGGGTTGAAAGCTCAATGCCTGCTACCCCTGGTCTTTCCATGTTCAGCTCAGTTCCTTCCACTCCTGTGGAGGGTCTGGAGGACACTGGTTCTCCAGGTAACACTCCAATCTCCAGCCAATCACACTCTTCCTCGGAAGAGGAGATGGAGGAGGAAGGTTTGTTTATGGAGCAGCAAATTGAGCCAGACATCGCACATGTTCCTAAACCCACTCTTGCTCTTCCAGCCTTTTCCGACCAGGACACCATCCAGTAAGCTTACATCGTGGAGTCCATGGAGAGCATCCTAGGGGAAAAGGTCAGAGATGACGAACACCTAGCCTTTCTTCTAAAAACGATGAAAGCCTTGGAAAACCGCGGACTTAATGAAAACACGATTAGAGGAGCAATAGAGAGTGTCCGCAGCCACTATCTCCGCACAACTCCAAAGAGCTCTCCACCACCAACAGCTGCAAGGGCTAGACTGTATCAACCAAATCAGCCCTTCATCACCCCTCCTTCAACACCACCAAAGGAGGTATCACCATCGCAGCCACCTCCTCCAAAAAAGAACAGAAGGAAATACAGATGGCACTGAGTACGTTTTTCACTTTCCTCCTTTGCAACAGCCAGACTAGTCTAAACCACTTACAGTTAAAGAGGGTCGAAAGGGGCTTGCCCCACAGCATCCCTGCACGCCTTCGGCGCACAAAAACCTTTTCAATTCTGATGTACTTCAGTTAATTTTTGGTGTGATATTATTAAGTTTGGGTGGATTTGCCCTGTTAAAATTAATGGGAGAGTGGCTTTAGGCACTGTCCCATTAATTGTAAGAAGGCAATAATATGTGAACAAAATTTCAACAATCACAAAAACTTAGTACGCTACTAGTTAACAGAGGCGCCATGCTTTGTTACAAAATGCTGTTTGCTATAGTTTTTTTGTATCTTTTTTATCAACAAAACTCCCAAACACATGCATAAAATAAAACCCTAAAATACTTCAAATAGCATACATTGTAATGTATACGTTCTTTTAAAAGTAAACTTCCCCCAAATTTGATGAGAAAACCTTTTTCATCTTGTTGGGATTCGTCTTGTTGGGATCATCTTGTTGGGATTGTCTTGTTGGGACATTTTACCAATTCATTTTGTTGGGATTCGTCTTGTTGGGATGACACCATCCACCGACCCCAAGCTTTGTTAATTAGAAAAGCAATCATCAGCAATGCTCAGTAATCTTCTTAACTGTGAAAACACTTCTCATAAGGACAACAGTGTAACACACTATTTTTTTTAACAGAAAATATGTAAACTTTCAAGTATATTCAACATTTAAAGATTACTTTCGTTGGTATACCTCTCATATACTGAATATGATTCAAACTGGCATGGTTAGTTTTCATTTTAAATTGATTTTGACGTGTTCTCAGTTGTCCTCGGTTCTTAGTTTTTAGGTTTACCCATTTTCTTCTGGGGTGGGAGGGGGTGCTGTGTACTAAGGCATACTGCACATCGATGGAGCGCTTGCCTTCAAACCAATGCTAAACCTACTTGTGCAGAGTTTGGTACATATGGCAGTCTGACAGTTGCTTGCTACAGCTCAGTGGTTCTCTACAGGTACTCTGACTTCCTCCACTTGTAAAACTGTCAGACACTAGGTGACTGACACTGTCAGTTGGAAGTGTCATTAAATCCCAATAAATAAATAATAGAGCACACTGGAAAATTATAAGAAATTCTATTACAGAGGCCTACTTCAACTGAAAAGTTCTTTGAATGACATTTTAATAAATCATCAGTTTGAAATTTTTCTATAAATATATAATTTTCCCCTACATTCTTCAGTTCTCTCCAGGACATCACCTAATCAATTATGAAAAAATATGTCTCAAAGTGGTCTTCATTAAATTCTCATATATGTAAAAGAAGTTTATGATTTACATAAGTGTGAAAGTGTCTCAGATATTAATTCCTCCAGGCTCCACTGGGCACCTAATGGTGCATAGTAAAATGAAGTGTCATTAAAAAGCCATAAGATGGGTGAAATTTCAGTGCATCTTGTCATTATAGTTTTCTACAAATAATTTGAGAAACATTACACTCATCAAAATATGCTTCACAGCATAAAAATAACAAATGTCATATCTTCCTTTTTGGAGTTTGTGTTTTTTCTAAATGAAGTTGCTGGATAAATATGTCCAATATAAGGAATGTGAAGATTATAGAGTTTGAGCATAAGATTAAAATTCTTCTTTTTTTTTCTTTTTTTTTTTTAATTCAAGTTGGCTTCATCCTCATCTTTGTCTTCTCTTTGTTTCTTTTCTTGTTCTATCTTTACTTTCTTCTTCCTGTTATTTTTCTACTGGTTTAAACAATATTAGTCCAGCAAATGCCTCATGTTATTTTCTAATCAAATAGTCTATACAACAAGGGAGACGACTTCCAAAAGCTTATAGCTTATTGTTGAATCCCTTACATTTATTCTTGAATTCTGTTGTTCTGTTACATTGTATACCATTAATTTCATGAGTTGTGCATTTTTTTCTGTTTGCGTGATGTATACAATTGTCACTTTCAGTAATAAATATTGTTTAAACAAAGATTAGCTGAGCTTACAATACCATGATTGCAAAGGCAATCTCTCTTTCGATCAGATCATGATCTCATTGTAATTCGTTAAACCAGTGAGTTAAGATTTCATACAGGCGAAAAAAAACAAAAAATACCTTCATTTAGAGTAACCCTCCAACCATAAAAAATCCTACCTGTTCAAAAAGTTTTATTTTATAAAATAAGACATTTGTGTCAAGTGTGTACATTTTGTAAATGTAAGCAAAGAAATTTCCAAGCACAAAATTAAAAAACTCTGTTATCAGAACTAA
This sequence comes from Pictodentalium vernedei, assembly GCA_031216915.1. Taxonomy (NCBI): domain Eukaryota; kingdom Metazoa; phylum Mollusca; class Scaphopoda; order Dentaliida; family Dentaliidae; genus Pictodentalium; species Pictodentalium vernedei. The sequence goes on from CM062288.1 coordinate 210,051,619, forward strand.
AGCACCTTTTCAGTCATCAATGTACACTATGAAATGTATCTATCCAATACACATCAGTGACATTTTTAGCTCAACTTGACAATGTCAAGTATGAGCTATGAGCTATTGGGAGGGATGCAATCTGTCATCCATCCAAAATTCATTTAACACACCATACAGGCATCTCTAACCTGAACAGTTTCAAACTGCATATGCGGCTTGAGGGTAATGTCTAGATGGAAGCTATCAAATGTTTCCGAATTTCGTAGAAAAACATGGCCACTGGTGGCCATGTTGGATTTGGCATATAAATTGTGAACAGTTCCATTTGCACACCTACAGGTCGCATCTCTCACCTGATCAGTTTCAAATTTCATATGTTGCGTTGGGGTAATGTTTAAATGGGAGCTGTCCATTTTTCTCTGAATTTCGTTGAAAAACATGGCTGCCAACAGCCATCTTGGATTTAGAATATAAATTATCAACAATTCCATTGGCACACCCTGCAAATTTCATATGTAGCTTTGGTGTGATGTCTAGATGGGAGCTGTCATGTCTTTGTAGCTCACCTGACTTTCAGTCAGGAGAGCTATAGTGATCACTCACTATCCGTCATCCCGCGTCCGTCGTCCGTGAACATGGTGTTTGCGGCGTCTTCTCCTCCCAAACCGCTGAACCAATTTAATTGTTACTTGAGATAGTAGTTTGTTATGACATCGCAATTTGATTTTGTTCAAATCAAGTTGCCTTGCCCTTTGGTAGGGCCACACCCAAAAAGTGTGCTGAAATCTTAAAAAATCTTCTTCTCATGAACCAGCAGTAGTAGAGACTTGATATTTGGTGTGCAGCTTTCTTTTGAGGTGTAGACTCAGATTTGTTCAAGAGAAGTTTGTGGGGCTATATTTGGCGTCGTAATGGGAGGGGCAAGAATATTTGCCCCTCCCAAAATTTCTATTTTCCAAACTGAGAGGCAAATTTGGACCAAATTTGATATGAGGGCTTATTGGGTCATAAGTACTTATTTTATGCAAAAAAAATTTTCCCGTCGCCCCATGGGAACCGCAGGAGCTAAAAATAGAAAAAAATTAAAAACGCTCATATCTCCAAAACTAAATGGCACTGAGAATTCTTATTTGTTGTGAAGCTTCCTTAGGACCAACAGAATGGAATGGTCAAAAAAAGATTGCCATCGATTTTATGATGGTGTACTTTTTGGGGACTTTGAAAAAGTGCTGAGTCAGCATTTTTTAAATCTGTGGGTAATGGGAAAAAACATATAAGACTATTTTCTCCCAAAACACTGCTCCAGAAAGCTTTCAAATTTCACATATAACATCTTTGGAAGATTGTTTCACATGTTTATTGAAATCAATTGCCTGTGTCGATATTTGGGCTCTCTATGGGAGCCCAAATGTTTAAGTTAGTGCAGTATGAGGAGTATTTTTTAAAAATCTTCTTCTTCAGATCTACCAATAAGAATGTTTTGATATTTGGTATGCAGCATCCTTAGGGGGGGTGAGATTCAAGTTTGTTGAAGCCAAGTCCCTGGGTTCATATTTAGGCTGAAAATTTGGGATATCGTTGCGGACTTAGAAATTTTGGACCAAAATCCAGAATTTTTTTTAAAAATTTTTATGCGTTTCGGTCAATTTTAAGACACAAAAAAAAAAAAAAATTTTTTACACTCAAAATTTGGGGTCCGGGTGGGACTTGGAAAATTTTGGACCAAAATCCGGAATTTTTTTTTTTGTTTTTTATGCGTTTCGGCCAATTTTAAGACCAAAAAAAAAAAAAAAATTTTTTCACACTCAAAATTTGGGGTCCGGGTGGGACAGAAAATTTTGGACCAAAATCCGGAATTTTGTTTTTGTTTTTTATGCGTTTTGGTCAATTTTAAGACAAAAAAAAATTTTTTTTCTCAATTGTGGGACGTAAAAGTGCAGAAACTGAAAATAAAAGGAAAATCCTGTGTACTGTGTAGGCACAATCACTTCATCTAGTTGGTATATGCTCTTCTTAGGAGGGGCATATGCAGCTTATTTAAGTCCCTGGTTTGATATTTAGACTACCATGTCAGGTGAGCACCCGCAGGCCCCCTGGGTCCTCTTGTTTAATTTTGTTAAAAAACATGGTTGCCAGTGGCCATCTCAGATTTTGCTATTAAATTGTCTACAATTCCTGTAGCACATCCTACAGGCCAACCTTTTTTCAAATTTCGTATGATTCTGATGCCCTTAAAAAAAGTTACAAATTTTATTGAAAATATGGCCACCACTGGCCATCTTGGATTTTTAATTTAGAAGAGTCACAGTTCATTTAGCACATTCTACAGGTCACTTCTCATATAAAAAATTTTTCCACATATGCAGCTTCACACACACACACACATCACATACACGCACACATGTCTGTCATCTGTGAACATGATGTTTGCACCTTCTCAAAAACTGCTGAACCGATTTCAGTTAAATTTTGAGGTGATTATTTGTTGTGACATCACATTTTTTTTTGTTCAGATCAACTTGCGCAGCCCCATAGGGAGGGAGTGGGTTAAAATGCTCCAAAATATTTTACAAGTCTAAAATCTTCTCATGAACCAGTAGGTACAAGGACTTGAAACATGTATTTGGTACGGAGCTTCCTTTTGAAGTGTAGAATCAGATTTGTTCAAACGAACCTTGTAGTGCAATATTTGCCTTTGTAATGGGAGTGGCAAGATTTTTGGCCCCGCCCCAAATCTCGGTTTTTTTTCTGAACCGATGAGCCCCTTTGAACCAGATTTGGTATGTGGTATTATTCAGTCACAAGTACTTGATTCATGCCCAAAAAATTTCTGTACCTCTGTGGGAATCTCAGGAACTAAAAGTAGAGATATTTTCAAATGTCCATATTTCCCAATCTGCACAGAATGGATTACTGTTATTTATTGTTATTAATAAAACAATAAATATATATATTGTTATTATTACTGTTATTTGGTATGAACCATCCTTAGCACCAGTAGAATGGAATTGTAAAAAGAAATTGCCACCGGTTGTGTGAGGGTGTTCACAGGGTTGGGAGGGTTGAGGGTTGGGAGGCATCGAAAAAATGGTAATTCAGCATATTTGCAAAACATTTTCCCCAGAACCACTGATCAGAATCTTTTGATATTTGGTATACAGCATACATAAGGGGTCAGATACAAGTTTATTAAAATTAAGCCTCTCAGTTCATATGTGGGCTCAAAACAGGAGCCCAAATTTTAACTTAGGGCAATATGGGGAATAATCTTTAAAAATCTTCTTCTTCCTGACCACCTGTCAGAATCTTTTAATATTTGGTATATATCATTGTTTTAAGGGTCAGATTCATGTTTGGTCAAATCAGGTCCGTATATGGGGGTCCGAAACTTTCACATGGTGCAATATGGGGAATAATCTTTAAAAATCTTCTTCTTCAGATCCACCGGTCAGGGTGTTTTGAGATTTGGTATGCAGCATCCTTAGGGAGGTCACATCTAAGTTTGTTCAAACCAAGTCTCTGGGTTAATATTTGGGCTACCTATTGGAGCCCGAATTTTAATTTAGTCCAGTATGAGGAATAATCTTTAAAATTCTTCTTCTCCAGAACTACTAGTCAGAAACTTTTGATATATGGTATATAGAATCCTTACAGGGGTTAGCATCAACTTTATTCAAATCAAGTCGATCAGTTAATAATTGGGCTTTCTATGAGAGCCCCTATATTAACTTTATCAATATGGGAAATGAACTTTAAACATCTTCTTTTTCAGATCCACTACTCAAATCTTTTGATATTAGGTGTACAGCATCCTTACAGGGGTCAGATTCAAGTTTGTTCAAAGCAAGGCCCTCAATTAATATTTGGGCTCCCTGTGGTGTTCCAAATTTTAACTTGGTGCATTATGAGGAATAATCTTTAAAAATCTTCGTCTTCAGATCCAACAGTCAGAATCTTTTGATATTTGGCATACAGCATCCTTAGGGAGGTCAGATCTAAGTTTGTTCAAATCAAGTCTCTTAGTTAATACATGTATTTGGGCTTCCTATTGGAGCCTGAATTTTAACTTAGTTGAACATGAGGAATAATATTCAAAACTTTGTTTCTTCAGAAACACTAGTCAGAATCTTTTGATATATGGTATACAGAATCCTTACAGGTGTCAGTATCAAAGTTGTTCAAATCAAATCCATTGGTTAATAATTGCGGTTTCTGTGGGAGCCAGAATTAAAATTTAACCTATACAGTATGGGGACAAATCTTTAAAAACCTTCTTCTTCAGACCCACCAGTCAGAATCCCAGTAATATCACATCTGCGTTTGTTCAAACCAAGTCCCTGGGTTAATATGTGGGCTCCCTATTGGAGCCTGAATTTTAATTTAGTCCAGTATGAGGAATAATCTTTAAAACTCATCTTCTCGAGAAACACTTGTCAGAATCTTTTGATATATGGTATACAGAATCCTAACATGGGGTCAGTATCAAATTTGTTCAAATCAAGTCCATCGGTTGATAATTGGGCTCTCTACGGGAGCCTGAGTTTTATTAATATTGAGTATACAGCATTTTCCTGGGGGGCAGATTCAAGATTGTTCAGAGCAAGTCCCTCATTTAATATTTGGGCTCCCAATGGGGACCCATATTTTAGCTTAGTGCAGTATGAGGAATAATCTTCAAAAATCTTCAGATCAGAATCTTTTGATATTTGGTATCCAGCATCCTTAGGGAGGTTAGACCTAATTTTGCTCAAACCATGTCATTGAGTTAATATTTGGGCTCTCTATTGGAGCCCAAATTTTAAATTAGTCCAATATAAGGAATAATCTTTAAAACTCTTCTTCTCCAGAACCAATGGTCAGAATCTTTTGACATGTGGTATACAGGATCCTTACATGGGTCAGGATCAAGTTTGTTCAAATCTGGCCCATCGGTTAACCTGTTGAGTGCTGGAAGCCACTATCAGGGCCTTCCACAAAAATCTTTTTTTTTCAGATCCACCACTCAAAATCTACTGATATTGAGTGTACATTTCCTTATGTGGGTCAGATTCTAGTGTGTTCAAAGCAAGTCCCCCAGTTAATATTTCAGCTCCCAATGGGGTGGGGGGGGGGGGGGGGCGAATTTTAACCTAGTGCAGTGTGGGGAATAATCTTTAAAAATCTCCTTCTTCAGATCCACCACAAAATCCTTACAGGGGTTGGATTCAATTTGTTCAACTCATGTCCATCGGTTAATAATTGGGCTCTCTAAGAGAAATTTAACTTAGTGCAATATGATGAATAATCTTTAAAATTTTCTTCAGATCCACCAGTTAGCACCTTATGATATTTGGTATACAGCATCTTTAGGGAAGTCAGATCTAAGTTTGTTCAAAGCAAACCTCTGGGTTAATATTTGGGCTCCCTGTTGGGGCCCGAATTTTAACTTAGTCCAATATCAGGAATAATCTTTTAAAACCTGCTTCTTCAGATACAATCATAATCTTTTATTTGGTATACAGCATCCTTGGAGGGTTCAGATCCGATTTGTTCAAATAAAGTCCCTGGGGTGAGATTTGTGTACCCTGTGGGGGGGGGGGGGAGGGGGGAGGGCCAAATTTTAACATAGTGCAAAATTAGTAATATTCTCAAAATCTTCTTCTCCAAAACCACCAGTCCGAATCTTTTGATATTTGGTACACAACATCCTTCAAGTTTGTTCAAGTTAAGTCCCCAGGTTGATATTTGGACTCCCTAGTTTTGCATTACTGAAAATCTGGGCATTATATTTGTGGAAGCATCCCAATACTAGAAAAAAATCATCTGGCATAAGCAACGAGTTATAAATAATTCATTCCTCTGTAGTGTTAACTAGCCATAGATACTAATTAAATCCTTCTTTAAACAACTATGGTCAGGTGAGTGTCTCAGGCCCCATGGTGCCTCTTGTTTTTTTTAGTTTGGTATGTCCTTTTTTAGTTTGATATGTCCTTTTTTAGTTTGATATGTCCTTTAGGAAGTACCAGGTACCAAACAAAAGAAATAAATCACAGCCTTACAGTCCTTGCTTCACAGTTTGGACCAATATCTGCATTATCTGCTAAGTAGAAAATCTGCCCATCCAAAAGATGGGTGGATGAGTCACTGGCTAATTCACTGCTTGTTATTCTTGTATCAGGTACACAGGTTGAGATGGCAACCTCAAAATTGTTGGTACCAGAAAGACACTACAAAAAATATTTGATGGCCTGTTAACATTATATATTTTTCTGCTATATATAATACTGAAGGACAAAATGTTCAAAGGTTCCTGCAGATGGTTTTTTAACTGAATATTTTGTTGTGCATTCCTTTCTGCCTTATCTGTAGGTGTAATATTTTATGTTCCCAAGACTCATTTGTAACTAAAATTAATTGAGCAAAGAGATAACCTTTTCGTCTTGACTCATGATAGTGAAAAATAGTTGGTTTTATTTATACTGATTAATGTGAATTGTCAAAAACTGATACTATGTGTTCTGTGGCAATAGCTTTAATGACATTCTAAATTATAGAGTATAATTTTTTGAATTTCTGCTTCTGAATAAATTGTTGTTCACCCTTTTGAAACCATGACTATTTTTATATGCCCATTTTATAAAAACGATTGTATTATGTTATGGCGTTGGAGTTCATCCATCCGTCTGTCTGTCTGTCCGGAAATGTTTTCTTGACTTTTTTCGTTATGGATGGTCATATTGAAAAAAATTTGGGGTTTCAGCTATGTTATGGATATTTACAGATCAAGTTCGAATTTTGTTCTGCTCAGTTGATTTTTGGTGGAGTTACGTGCCCTTGCACTTAGTTACCTTTTCCTGACTTTTTTTCATTATGGATTAACATATTGATAAAATGTTTTATCTATAGCTTTGTTATGGATACTTACAGATCAAGTTCGAATTTTGTTCCACTCAGTTGATTTTTGGTGGAGTTACTGCCCTTGAACTTAGAATTTTTAAAGTTTTCTGGATTTTTTTCATTTTCCGGATTTTTTTTCGTTGGACATATTGAGGGAAATTTTTTGTATACAGTTAAAACTAGAAGTCCTGTCATGAAATGTGCGCTTATCTAGGCTTAATTGTGCGTAGGAATTGCGCGCAATTGCCATACCGAATGGGATACAAAGCACGGCAGGTTCTCCTGATTACACATAGCAAACACAGGCAATGTTTCTGCCAATGGACCTCCGGGTTACCTGGAGGTCCATTGGCTGAAACATTGCTTGTGCACAGGCCATATGTACAGAATTTGATAGCCTCAATGTGGTCATAACGCGTAGATTAACGCGCAAATCGACGTGCTATTTGTGCGCATTTCATGACAGGGCTTCTAGTTTTAACTGTACAGCTTTGTTATGGATACTTACAGATCAAGTTCGAATTTCGTTCTGCTCTGTTGATTTTTGGTGGAGTTACTCCCCTTGAACTTAGTTACCGTTTTCTGTTTTTTTTTTCGTTATGGATTGACATGTTGAGAAAATTTTTATATATAGCTTTGTTATGGATACTTTCAAATCTAGTTCGAATTTTGTGTCACTCGGTTGATTTTTGGTGGAGTTACTGCCCTTGAACTTAGAATTTTTAGAGTTTTCCGGATTTTTTTTTTTCATTTTCTGGACTTTTTTTTCGTGATGGTTGGACATATTGAGAAAATTTTGGGTGTATAGCTTTGTTGTGGATACTTACTAAAAGGCCATGTGAGCTTTTCTCATTAGTTGGCGTCCGTCGTCCAGCATCCGTAAACTTTTCACATTTTCATCTTCTTCTCTGTAACCGCTGAGCCGGTGTGAACCAAACTTGGCAGGAATGGTCTATGGGAGGTCCTTTACAAACGATCCTCATTTTGTTCCCTTCAGATGAAAAACATGGCTTCCAGAGACATTTTTGATTCTGGTTGGTGGATTTTCAAAAATCTTCTCCTCTGAAACTGCCAGGCCAAATGTTTTGAAACTTCATATAAATGATGACTGGGACCCCCTCTACCTACGATCCTCATTTAATGTTGATCGCGTTGCCACAATTGCGGCTTATAGTTACTATAGAAACCCAATGGGAAATCACATTTTCATCTTCTCCGGAACTACTAAGCCGATGTGATCCAAACTTGGCAGGGATGGTCTATGGGAGGTCCTCTACAAATGATCCTCATTTTGTTCCCGTGGGTTGAAAAACATGGCCGCCAGAAGCATTCTTTGATTCTGATTGGTGGATTTTAAAAACTCTTCTCCTCTGAAACTGCCAAGCCAAATGTTTTGATATTTCATATAAGTGATGACTGGGACCCCCTCTACCAACAATCATCATTTAATGTTGATCGGGTTGTAAACATGGCCACAATTGTGGCTTATAGTTACTATAGAAACCCTATGGGAAATCACATTTTCATCTTCTTCTCTGGAACTACTGAGCCAACATGAACCAAATTTCGCAGGAATGGTCTATAAGAAGATGGAAATATGTGGCCACCAGAGGCTATATTCTAATGCTTAACCCAATGCCTCTCCTGTCTGCATGAAGATCGGTACTGTCAGCAAAATACTTGTTTTTTGAGAATCTGGTAAAGGTTGGTTTCAGTTTTTCTCCACTGAGAACTGGGGAAAAAACTCCCAAAACATTGTGTATACAGTACAGGTCAAAATAAGCTGCAGCATAACTGCAATAAACTAAGTAAACTGCTGGTCCAGCACTCACAAGATCAGAATCTGACATTTTCTGGAAAGCTATCGGTGAGAGCTTTCCAGAAAATGGTGTCAGCTTCTAGTCTTATCAGTGTAGGAAGAGAAAGATACATAGTTTATAGGATTAACCTACAACTTATTTTGACTTGTACTGTAAAACAACTTCAACTGTAAAGTAATTATCTCTTCTCTCTTACTTGTTAGAAAAATAGTGAATGATGACAGGTGTTTGGAAAGAATGGAAGTTTGTTTATATTCTGTTCCCATCATGTCAGCTTAGATGACAGTAATTATATATATCTTTTAAGATCTGACAAAAATTGGAGTAAAATGTGTTTCCTGTAACCCTTTACCTATCCAAAAGCTATTTTGAAAGAGAATACTGTCTGAAAAAATTGTAATTTTCAAAATATTTTAACCCTTTTTTACTGATTTTTTTTTGTTGAAACAGAATTCATAAATGTGTGCATTTTCAAGAAAATCTTCTTTGAAACTACAAGGCCAAATGGTTTGAAAAACTTAATGTGACTGATGACTCTAACCCCCTCTACCAATGATCCTCATTTAATCTTCATCAGGTTGCAATTATGGCTGCATTTGTGGCTTATAGTTATTATAAAAACCTATAGGAAAATCACATTTTCTTCATCTTCACTGAAAGTACTGATCCAATGTGAACCAGACTTGGCAGGTATGGTCTATGAGAGGTTCTCTACAACTGTTACTCATTTTATTTCTGTTGGGTGAAAAACGTGGCTGCCAGAACCCAGAAGCATTCTTTGATTCTGATTGGTCAATTTTGAAAACTCTTCTCCTCTGAAACCACAGGGCCAAATGTTTTGAAATTTTGTATGGTTGATGGCTGGGACACCCTCTACCAACAATCCTCATTTAATGTTGATCGTTTTGCAAACATGGCCACAATTGCAGTTTATAGTTACTGTAGAAAAACCCTATGGGAAATTGCATTTTCATCTTCTCTCTGGAACTAGTGAGCCGACATGAACCAAAAACTTGGCAAGAATGGTCTATACGAGGCGCCCTCTACAAACGATTCTCTCTGTTGGTTGGAAAATATGGCCACCAGATACATTCTATGATTCTGTTTGGTGGATTCAAATGTTTTGAAACGTCACGTCATTGAAGACTGGGACACCTACTACCAATGACCCTCATGTAATGTTGATGTAATGTTGCAAACATGGCCACAATTGCAGCTCATAGTTACCATGGAAAGCCTATGGGAAATCACATTTTTATATGTAGTTCCAGGTGAGCGATTACAGGCTCTGTAGAGCCTCTAGTTTATGTTTTATAATTTCTGGAAGTGCGGGCATATTATGCACCAGCTAATGGTGTCCTCTTGTTAGCTCACCTGGCCTAAAAGGCCATGTTAGCTTTTCTCATCTGAAACTGCCAGGCCAAAGGTTTTGATACTTCACATAAATGATGACTGGGACCCCCTCTACCAACGATCCTCATTTAATGTTGATTGGGATGTAAACATGGCCACAATTGCGGCTTATATTTACTATAGAAACCCTATGGGAAATCACATTTTCATCTTCTTCTCAGGAACTACTGAGGTGATGTGAAAACAAACCTGGTAGGGATAGTCGATGGGAGGCCCTCTACAAACGATCCTCAATTTGTTCCTGTGGGTTGAAAAACATGGCCGCCAGAGGCATTCTTTGATTCTGATTGGTGGATTTTAAAAAATCTTCTCCTCTGAAACTGCCAGGCCTAATGTTGTGATACTTCACATAACTAATGACTGGTACCCCCTCTACCAACGGTCCTCATTTAATATTGATCGGGTTGTAAACATGGCCACAATTGCAGCTTATAGTTACTATAGAAACCCTTTGGGAAATCACATTTTTATCTTCTTCTCTGGAACTACTGAGCCGCCGTGAAGACAAACCTGGCAGGGATAATCTATGGGATCTCCTTTACAAACGATCCTCATTTTGTTCCCATGCATTTGAAAACATGGCCGCCAGAGGCATTCTTTGATTCTGATTGGTGGATTTTGAAAAATCTTCTCCTCTGAAACCACAGAATCAAATGTTTTGAAACTTTGCTTGGTTGATGACTGGGACCCCCTCTACCAACGATCCTCATTTAATGGTGAGTGGGTTGTAAACATGGCCACAATAGCGGCTTATAGTTTCTATAGAAACCCTATGGGAAATCACATTTTCATTTTCTTCTCTGGAACTTCTGAGCTGACGTGAACCAAACCTGGCAGGGATAGTCTATGGGAGGTCTTCTACAAATGCTTCTCATTTTTGTTACCGTGCATTGAAAAACATGGCTGCCAGAAGCATTTTTTAGATTCCGATTGGTGGATCTTGAAAAATCTTCTCTGAAACCACAAGGCCAAATGTTTTGAAACTTTGCATGGTTGATGACTGAGACACCCTCTACCAACAATCCTCATTTAATGTTGATCGTGTTGCAACCATGGCTACAATTGCAGCTTATAGTTACAATAGAAACTCTATGGGAAATCACATTTTCATCTTCTTCTCTTGAACTACTGAGCCGACATGAACCAAACTTTGCAGGAATGGTCTATAGGAGGCCGTCTACAAACAATCCTCTTTTTGTTTTCATTGGTTAGAAAATATAGCCACCAGAGACATTCTCTGATTCTGACTGATGGATTTTGCAAAAATCTTCCCCTCTGAAACTACAAAGTCAAATGTTTTGAAACTTCACGTGATTGAGGACTGGGACACCTTCTACCAATGATCCTCATGTAATGTTGATGTAATGTTGCAAACATGGCCACAATTGCAGCTCATAGTTACCATGGAAAGCCTATGGGAAATCACATTTTTATATGTAGTTCCAGGTGAGCGATTACAGGCTCTTTAGAGCCCCTAGTTTTTCTCTTAAAATTGCCGAATATAAACCTCCTTTTTCTTTTAGAATATGACCTGGGCCTATTTGTATGGTTTTATTGAAAAATTGTGAAATTTGTTTTCGAAAAAATGTGAAATTTATTTTATTTTTTTAAAAATACGGTTAGGTAAAGGGTTAATAGTGATATTCTGTTAAAATTCCCTATTTCATAAAATTTCACTTTGGAAAAAGTGAGTCTCCCTCTAAAATAGTGAGACTTAATATGTCTGCTTTCCACAGGGGGAGAATATTTCCATGGACCCAATAATATAAGATTCCAAACACTAATTACAGGAATAATCATCAAAAAGTTAATTAATGTAGCACCAAGTACAATCTGGTGCTTCATTAATTAAAACTTTGATGATTATGATTTTCATTAACTGGTAAACGACCAGTCCATAGCGGCTGTACTGTATATATGATTTTTCAGCATAATTGTTTCATGAGCTACTAGCAGGTGAAATATAAATTTTCATCGAGTGACCTTGACCACCTGTTGAAAAAGAAATACAAGAACATTGAATTTGAGATGCCATTTTCATTTTGTTTTTGTTGATGCAGTCTTAATTTAGCAGTATTTTATACTCAAAATGTCGACCCACTGCTGAGAGTTTGTCGCGATTGGATCGCTGTCTGATTTGGAAAATGACCTTTTTTGTGATCGCAGTACTGTATTATATGACTTGTCTATTCCAAAGAAATGTTTATTTTAGGCCCCACAAAGTAGATCTGTTTCTCAAGCCATTTTTTGTAAAACTGTGTGTCGGTGGTGAGTTTTTTATTTTATTTTTCTAATTGTTTCTTTGCCATCAAAAGTTCATGCTCTTGGTTTGTTAGCTCAACTTTGGCAAAGCCAAATTTGTGCTTATGCCATGTCCGTTTGTCCGTCTGTCCATCAACAATTCAATACAGCTCAGGCTAGAGGCTGTATTTATGAACCGATCTTTACGAAACTTCTTGGGTACCTTTGTTATGACCGTGGAACGAGAACGAGTGTTTTGGGGTCCAATCCGAAATTCAAGTTGGCTGCTGGCAGCCATTTTGTACAAAATTAGGTGCAATCAGATTTTTGCACAGAACTTCCATATGAAAGCGCTGATTTGAATAATTTTTTGTGTGAATGTTTGGTACCATGGGATACATCACATATAATACAAGTTTTTTTCTCGTGCAGAAATTATGCAAATTAGATGAACTTTGATTTTTTCAGTGCTACTTACACACAATAAGTACACATGTCAATACGGCTCGGGCTAGAGTCTGTATATTTATGAAACGATCTTCACGATACATCTTGGGTACCTTTGTTATCACCTTGGGATGAGAACGAGTGTTTCTGGGTGCGGTCTAAAATTCAAGATGGCTGCCAGTGGCCATTTTGTACCAAAATTAGGTCTAATCAGTTTTTTGTACACAACTTCTATATGGCTCAGGCTGGAGGCCGTATTTATGAACCGATCTTTACGAAACCTCTTGGGTACCTTTCTTATCACCGTGGGATGAGAACGAGTGTTTTTGGGTGTGGTCTGAAATTCAAGATGACCACCAGCAGTCATTTTGTACCAAAATTAGTGCAATCAGTTGTTTGTACAGAACTTCTGTATGAAAGTTCTGATTTGAATAAATTTTTGTATGAATGTTTAGTAACATGGAATACAGCGCATATAGTACAGGTTTTTTTGTCGTGCAGAAATTATGCAAATTAGATGAACTTTGCTTTATTTATTTATTTATTCGTGTTTAAGGTCATATATTTCTGCACAATGGCTAACCATGACCGTGACAGTTTTACGGGTGGAGGAAGCCGAGGTACCCGGAGAGAACCACCGAGCAACGGCGAGCAACTGTCATCTCCCCAACATACCAACTCCACACAAGCAGGGTTAGCATTGGTTGAAGACAGGTGCACCATCGACATGCAGTATGCCTTAGTACACAGCGTCACCGTGCCCCCACGTGGGCAATGGGGGTGAAGTGTCTTGCCCACTTTGCTTTATTCAGTGCAACTTATACACTGTAAGTGCACATGTCAATACGGCTCGGGCTAAAGGCTGTATTTATGAACCGATCTTCACAAAACTTCTTGGGTACCTTTGTTATCACCTTGGGACGAGAACAAGTGTTTCTGGATGCGGTCCAAAATTCAAGATGGCTGCCAGTGGCCATTTTGTACCAAAATTAAGTCCAATCAGTTTTTTGTCACAACTTCTATACAGCTCGTATTTATGAACTGATCTTCACGAAACTTCTTTGGTACCTTTGTTTTCACCTTGGGACAGGAACGAGTGTGTTTTGGGGTGCCTTTGTTATCACTGTGCTATGAGAACAAATATTTTGGGGTTCAGTCAGACCAACTCTGGGACTCAAAAGATTTCTTTTCTAGTTTAGCATCTGACTGTCACCCACCTTTACAGTACTTTACCTATACATTTGTTAAAGGCTACGGTCAGTATTTATGTACAGACCGTTACAATACTTTATATGTACCTTTGTTATCAGGTCATTACCTAGATGTTTGTCATTGCTGTGTCACATACTATACATGTACATGTCTTAACAAGTTGAGCTACAGTGTCATTGACACTTTCATTTTATGTTTTAGGCCTCATAATCTACAGAATAGCATGGGGATGGTGTATTTCGTCCCTTGAGTGCAAGAAGGCTTTGCAGTGCTAAAGCATTGCAAAACCTTGTTGCACTCAAGGGACAAATTTATCAATATTATATTACCTTGTGTAAAATATCAGACATAAACCATTTAATTATTATTTTTTTAAGTGTGCATTGGTTATAAAAAGAGAGCATGCGGCAGCAAGGACCATGTGGAAGGGCCTGAGATACAGATTTTTAAACTTTTTTTAGGCCTTAATTCAAATTATTGCAAAGTAATTGCTTCGAAAGTGACAAAACATGCTATTTTACAAGCCATCAGTGGATAGCCAATGAATCACTTTCTGTGACAACCACTTTAATCCCCTGCTCTTCTTCCTACAGTTCTTTAGAAATGCAACAAGACTTGGCATCTCAGATGCTATTTTTGTTTGTTTTTAGCTTAACTTGTCATAGTCAAGATAAGCTATTTCCATCACGCGTGTGGAAGTCTATGAGTCTGTAAGTCTGTGAGTCTGTTCACATTTTCCTTTAGCAAGGGCTACTCCCCGCAGTTCTTGTCTGATCGTCACGAAATTTCATATGCAGGTTTGGGGTCGTATCTAGATGAGAACGTCCCCTTTTGGTCACGATCGGTCAACCGGTATGGCAGCCCGAGACCAAAACCCGAAAATCATAAGCACAGTCTACAGGTCGTATTTATGAAGGGATTTCATTGTAACTTGGTAGGATGCCTCTGTATAATGCCTAGATGAGAATGTCCCCTTTTGGGCATGATCTATCAACCGTGATGGCTGCCCAAGCCCAAAACCCAAAAACTTTTAGCACAGTCTGCAGGTCATGTTTAATATGGAGGGATTTCATTGTAACTTGGTAGGATGACTCCTTATGATGTCTAGATGAGAATTTCCCCATTTGGCATGATCTGCCAACCGTGACGACTGCCCGAGCCCAAAACCTGAAAACCTTTAGCACAGTCTACAGGTCATATTTATGAAGGGATTTCATTGTAACTTGGTAGGATGACTCCAAATAATGTCTAGATGAGAACGTCCCATTTTGATCATGATCATTCAGCCTTTATGGGTGCCCAAGCCCAAAAACCTTTAGCATAGGCAAATGGTCATATTTATGGAAGTATTTCATTGTAACCTGTTAGGTTGACTCCCTATAATGCCTAGATGATGACATCCCCTTTTGGTCATGATTGGTCAACTGTGATGGCTACAGGTGCCCAAATCCCGAAAACCTTGAGCACAGTCTACAGGTCATATTTATAAAGGGATTTCAGTGCAACTTTGTAGGATCACTCCAGATGATGCCCAGATGAGATTGTCCCCTTTGGTTGCGATCATTCAACCATGATGGCCGCCCGAGCCCAAAGCCCAAAAACCTTTAGCACAGTCTACAGGTCATTTTTATGAAGGGATTTCATTGTAACTTGGTAGGTTAAACTTCATATAATGTCTAGATGAGAACGTCCCCTTTTGGACACGATTGGGCAACTGTGACAGTTACAGGGGCCGGACCCTGAAAACCTTTAGAACACTCTACAGGTCATAATTATGAAGGGATTTCATTGTAGCTTGGTAGGATGACTCCAAACAATGTCTAGATGAGAACGTCCCCTTTTGGTCACGATCATTCAGCCTTGATGGCTGACCGAGCCCAAAAACCTTTAGCATAGTCTATAGGTCGTATTTATGGAAGGATTTCATTGTAACTTGTTAGGTTGAGTCCATATAATGCCTAGATGATGACATCCAGTTTTGGTCATGATTGGTCAACTGTGATGGCTACAGGTGCCCAAAGCCCAAAAATCTTGAGCACAGTCTACAGGTCATATTTATTAATGGATTTCATTGTAACTTCATAGGATCACTCCAGATGATACCCAGATGAGAATGTCCCCTTTTGGTTACGATCATTCAGCCATGATGGCTGCCTGAGCCTGAAGCCCGAAAACCTTTAGCACAGTCTTCAGTTCATATTTATGAAGGGATTTCATTGTAACTTGGTAGGATGACTTCATATAATGTCTAGATGAGAACAGCCCCTTTTGGACACCATTAGGCAACTGTGACGGCTACAGAGGCCTGAAGCCCGAAAACCTTTAGCACAGTCTACAGGTGATATTTATGAAGGGATTTCATTGTAGCTTGGTAGGATGACTCCAAATAATGTCTAGATGAGAATGTCCCCTTTTGGTGGGGACGATCATTCAGCCTTGATGGCTGCCCGAGCCCAAAACCCCAAAACCTTTAGCATAGTCTATAGGTCATATTTATGAAAGGATTTCATTGTAACCTGTTAGTTTGACTCCATATAATGCCTAGATGATGACATCCCCTTTTGGTTGTGATTGGTCAACTGTGATGACTGCAGGGGCCCAAAGCCCGAAAACCTTGAGCACAGTCTACAGGTCATATTTATGAAGGAATTTCATTGTAACTTCGTAGGATCACTCCAGATGATGCCCAGATGAGAATGTCCCCATTTGGTTGCGATCATTCAACCATGATGACTGCCCGAGCCCAAAGCCCAAAAACCTTTAGCACAGTCTACAGGTCATATTTATGAAGGGATTTCATTGTATACTTGGTAGGTTGACTTCATATAATGTCTAGATGAGAACGTCCCCTTTGGACGCAATTGGGAAACTGACGGCTGCAGGGGCCCGAAGCCCAAAAACCTTTAGCACAGTCTACAGGCCATATTTGTGAAGGGATTTCAATGTAACTCGATAGGATGACTCATTTTGGAATAATTTCACTGTAACTTGGTAACTTTCGTTGATATACGTTAACTGTGAGGTCCACATACATTAACTGTGAGTTCATATTAACCCACCCCTCAGCTCTTTAGTACAGTGTACACCTCATATTATTTTTATCAAAAACATAGCATACAGGGAACAGAAATGAACATATTCCCAATTATCACAATTCTTGTCTTATTTCATAATCCTTTCATAAACATTGAATATTATCCTTTTCATCAAACACAACACACAAGTTAAGTTAGTGTCATTTCTTCATCAGCTCACCTGACTGAAACTTCTTATCAGCAGTTGCCATCACTTGACATCTGTCACTGGTTGGCTTTTGTATATCAGTTTCCTTTTTCAGAACCAATGGTCCACATCACAATTTCCCCATATCTTTCCTATCTCTAACCAGCATCTACCCAAGTCCCCCTCTGACCGCTTCCAGTGAGGCTGCATTACTTGACCTGGTTATTCGACATGCATCATTTTGCAAAATCGCACAAGTTATTTACTTCTGTTTGCTTAACTCTTAACCTGCTGCCAAGCCAGAAAATAAGCAGACTGTCATCTGCAAAATGAGGTCCCCAGAGGGTGAATTTAGTGATGCTACCCTGCACAGCAGGGTAGCATCACTAAATTTACCCTCTGTGAACCTCAGTCTGAATCAGAGTCTCAAACCTAAACAAAAAGATGAACCCAGAGGATAAATTGGCCCACTGTATGGGATAGCATCAGCAAATTCACCCTCTGGGGACCTCATTCTGCACATGACAAACTGCTTATTTTCAGGCTTACCTGCCAGGTATTTTCAAGATATTTTTCATTGAATTTAGTCATGGCTGCTGTGTAGCAGCCATGACTAGATTTGATGAAAAAATCATCTAAATTTAACTCAAGAAATCAATGGTGAAAAATCCATTCGGTTTTACAGAAGTAAAATTTGATTAAATGTGCCCATATTATATTTATTTCAGCGGCAACAGAAATTCTGTCCTGGGCAGGAATATCTGCCAGTCACATGTAAGGAGTTAAAGAGATTACATCCGTTCCATAAATTATTCTTGGTAATCCCACCCTCTCCAAAATAGTTTTTCCAACGAACACCTTGTTGAAGCTACCTGTATTCCTTCCTCATAGTTTGAATTGATGGAGTATTCTTTTCCCCTTTGTATTCAGTTTATTGGTATGGTTTCTCTAACCTGTAACAATCAAGTTCACCCCAAAGTATTTGTATTCTCCCATTTCCCTCACTATTTGGTGCTTTTTAGCTCACCGAAGGGAGCTAAACTTATCACTTGCCGTCCGTCCGTCGTCGTGAACATTTTTCAAACGACTTCTCCTCTGAAACTGCTAGGTCGATGTGCTCGAAAACTCGATTTGCTCGAACCTTGGTATGGTTGTTCATTACCATATGTCAATTCAAGTTTGTTCAAATGAAATGTCCACGTCCCTTGGGACTCTGTATGGGGCATAATTCTGATAGCACCATATGAATTATAGAAAAATTATTAAAAAATCTTCTTCTCCAGAACCAGTGGGCAGAATCTTTTGATACTTGGTATGCAGCATCTTGGTATGGGTCTGATTCAAGTTTGTTCAAATTGGCCCCCTGGATTCATATTTGGGCTCACTATAGAAACCCAAATTCGAACTTAGTGCATTTCAGGCAAATTTCTTAAAAAATCTTCTTCTCCAGATCCAGCAGGCAGAATCTTTTGATATTTGGTATGCAACATTGTGGGGTGGATCTGATTCAAGTTTGTTCAAATTGGCTCCCTGGATTCAGATTTGGGCTCAGTATAGAAGCCCAAATTCAAACTTAGTGCATTTCAGGCAAATTTCTTAAAAAATCTTCTTCTCCAGATCCAGCAGGCAGAATCTTTTGATATTTGGTATGCAACATTGTGGGGTGGATCTGATTCAAGTTTTTTCAAATCGGCTCCCTGGATTCAGATTTGGGCTCAGTATAGAAGCCCAAATTCAAACTTAGTGCATTTCAGGCAAATTTCTTAAAAATCTTCTTCTCCAGATCCAGCAGGCAGAATCTTTTGATATTTGGTATGCAACATTATGGGGTAGATCTGATTCAAGTTTGTTCAAATTGTCCCCCTGGATTCAGATTTGGGCTCAGTATAGAAGCCTGAATTCGAACTTAGTGCATTTCAGGCAAATTTCTTAAAAAATCTTCTTCCCAAGATCCAACAGGCAGAATCTTTTGATATTTGGTATGCGACATTGAGGGTTGGCTCTGATTCAAGTTTGTTCAAATCGGCCCCTGGATTCATATTTGGGCTCACTATAAAAGCTTGAATTCGAACTTAGTGCATTTCAGGCAAATTTCTTAAAAATCTTCTTCTTCAGATCCAGCAGGCAGAATCTTTTGATATTTGGTATGCAACATTGTGGGTGGATTTGATTCAAGTGTGTTCAAATCGGCCCCCTGGGTTCATATTTGGGCTCAGTATAGGAGCCCAATTTCAACTTCGTGCATTTCAGGCAAATTTCTTTAAAAATCTTCTTCTCAAGATCCAGCAGACAGAATGTTTTGATATTGGGTATGCAGCATGCTTAGGGGGTGAGATTCAAGTTTGTTCAAGCCAAGTTCCTGAGTTTATATTTGGGCTCACTGTGGTAGCCGGAATTATAACTTAGTTCAAAATGAGGAATTTTCTTAAAAAATCTTCTTCTTCAGATCCAGCAGTCGGAATGTTTTGATATGTGGCGTGTAGCATCCTTAGGGGGGTGAGATTCAACTTTCATAAAGCCAAGTCCCTGGGTCCATATTTGGGCTCCCTTTGGGAGTCCGAATTATAACTTAGTCAATTTGAGGAATTTTTCTTTAAAAATCTTCTTCTTCAGATTCAGCAGTCGGAATGTTTTGATATTTGGCATGCAGCATCCTTAGGGGGTGAGATTCAAGTTTGTTCAAGCCAAGTCCCTGGGTTCATATTTGGGCTCACTGTGGGAGCCCGAATGATAACTTAGTTCAAAATCCTTGGGGGGGGGGGGGGGGGGGCAGGTGTAGGGGGGGGGGGGTAAGATTCAAGTTTGTTCAAGCCATGGCCCTAGTTCCATAAAATTTGTCTCTCATGACTTCATTCCTTTGTAGTGTTGATGAACCACCACTTTGGCCGGTGAGCGATTAAGGCTCCTTGGGGCCTCTTGTTCTCTTTACCAATAGAAAAGTTACCCACCCTCCATCTTTAATGCTCATCTACTCTATGGCCCTCAGGTTTTACTTGAGTTTTTTTTAGCTCATCTTGACAAAGTCAAGCTGAGCTAATCTCATCGCTCTCCGTCCGTCGTCCGTCCGTCTGTCCATCGTCCATCAGCACCATGTTTTGGTCTTCTCCAAAGCCAATGGGGGAATTCAAGTGAAAGTTTGTGTGGGTGATGGTCCCAAAGGGGCATTTCATTTTTGTTCAACTCAACATGCCCATCCCCATAGGGAGGGAGTGGGGGAAAATGCTCCAAAATATTTTTAAAATCTTCTTCTCACGAACCAGTGTGTACAATGACTTGATATTTGCTATGGAGCTTCAATATGAGGTGTAGAATCAAGTTTGTTCAAACGAAGTTCGTGAAATAATATTTGGCTTTGTTATAGGAGGGGTAAGATTTTTGGCACCGCCCAAAATTTCTATTTTCTGAACCGATGGTCTGGTATGAACCAAATTTGGTATGTGGTATTATTGAGTCATAAGTACTTGACCCATGCAAAAAAAAAATTCCCACATCCCCATGGGAACAGTGGGAGCTAAAAATAGAAAATATTTTCAAACGCCCATATTTCCCAAATCTCACGGAACAGAGAGCTGTTATTTGGTATGAAGTATCCTTAGGACCAGTAGAATTGAATAGTAAAAAAAATTGCCATCGGTTATGTTAGGGTGTTCTGTAATGGGCATCGAAAAAATACTGAGTCAGCATATTTGCAAAAATTAAAAAAAATCTTTTCTCCAGAACCAATCATCAGAATCATTTCATATTTGGTATACAGCATTCATAGGGGGGTCAGATAAAAGTTTGTTGAAATAAAGCTCATTGGTTAATATTTGGGCTCTCTACAGGAGCCCGAAGTTTTAACATAGGGTAATATGGGGAATATTCTTTAAAAATATGCTTCTTCAGAACCACCAGTCAGAATCTTTTAATGTTTGGTATACATCATTGTTATGAGGGTCAGATTCAAGATTGTTCAAACCAAGTCCCTATGTTAATATTTGGGCTTCCTACGGAAGCCCAAATTTGATCTTTGTTCAATATGGAGGGTAATTTAAAAAATCTTCTTCTTCAGATCCACCAGGCAGAATGCTTTGTTATTTGGTATGCAACATCTCTAAGGGGGTCAGATTCAGTTTTGTTTAAATCAGATCCCTGGGTGTATATTTGGGCTCGCTGTGGTAGCCCAAATTTTTACTTAGTGCAATATGAGGAAATTTCTTTAAAAATCTTCTTCTTCAGATCCACCAGTCGGAATGCTTTCATATTTGGTATACAACATCTCTAGGGGGGAGGGGGCAGATTCCAGGTTGTTCAATTCGTGTGCCTAGGTTAATATTTGGGCTCCATATGGGAACATGAAATTCAGCTTAGTACGATATGAGGGAATTTCTTCAAAAATACAATATGAGAGAATTTCTTAAAAAATCTTCTTCAGATCCACTCAGAATGCTTTCACATTTGGTATACAACATCTCTGGGGGGGGGGCAGATTCAAGTTTGTTCGAATCGGATCCATAGGTTAATATTTGGGCTCGCTATGGTAGCCCAAATTTGTACTTAGTGCAATTCGAAGAAATTTCTTTACAATATCTCTTCTTCAGATCCAACAGTCCGAATGCTTTCATATTTGATACACAACAACTCTAGGGAAGTCAGATTCAGCTGTGTTCAAATCAAGAGCCTGGGTTAATATTTGGGCTCTCTGTGGGAGCCGGAATTGGCCATTTTGCTGAAGAATTAAACATTTTGTATTCACTACCCTCTGGAGGTGTGTAACTAAGATTAATCCACATAGGTTGTATCAAGGGGCTTCATAGGGGAGCTCTACATTTTACTTTGTGATCAACTGAAGAAAAGGCATAATGCCCAGATTATTTTTGTCACTCCTGAGGGACTCAAGGATTGACAGTGTAGCCTATGGAGATGGCTTGCTTAATGCAGACTCATTCTTGGACTCTGTTTAAACTGTGTTCTGTTCAAGATGAGTGCTTCAGGCCCCGTGGGGCCTCTTGTTTCATTCATTTCCAGTTGCCATTTATTCCCATACTTTCCTACATTGGTTAACAGTTTCTGCAGTCCTTCTTCGTTCTCAGCCAGTAAAACCATATCATCAGCAATGAACAGCCCTGGGATTTTTGTCTTCCACATATGATCCACTCTGCATTTGCCATTAGCTCTTCTTCTAAATCTTAGATAATAAGCTATTAATTGAAAATAGAAAGTTTTCTTATTTGGAATTCATTAAAAAAAAACGATAAGGCTTTTTAACTCTCTGCACTCTGTTTTCGAGAAAATTCAACATTTGAAACACATACACAAGCCACTGTTGTCGAGAAAATCTGACATTTGCATATCCCATAATTGGCCTGTCAGCTTGCGGAATATCAACACTGGGGGGTATTCCCCGTTTGTTTATGAATTAGAGCCAATGAAAGTCTTTCAAGTACGAAGTTAATCCCTCTGTGCTACTATATAAAGTAACGGAGATATTCTAATTTTTTGTCCCGTAAAGGGACGAATCATCTAAATATGGATGTCGGGAAAATCTGACATTTGCATAACCCATAAAATGTAATTTGTTGCATAAAATGACATTATGTTCATTTCCCGACCTGTTTACGTTTAATATCCAATAAAAATTGGGAAAATTCGGCCGGTTATTAATTTTCTTGTTGAAAAATTTCAACATTTATACACGCCTTCACGTGAACTCTCAGTTGATGAGTCACTCATCGCCTGTAAAGGCAGAGCTGCATTTGTCCAGTATATTCCCAACAAACCGCTTAAGTGGGGCATCAAAGCATGGACCCTATCTGAAGCAAAGACTGGTTATTGTTATAACAGGAAAGGTGGCCGGTAATGTGACCACAACTGTTGATGTTGTCGCAGACATTTGTAGACCAATAAGAGAAATGTGCACATGGACACTTATTTTTCCTTGCCCGATTTATTCAATGAATTAGTAGCCTTCGATATCACCGGGTTAATTGGTTACATGTTTCATAGGGTGCAGGATTCAGAGAACTAATGGAAATACTTACAATGGATTGTTGAAATTATTTTAAAGTGAATTCCAAAAATGAAAACGTATTCTATTTTCAGTTAATAGCTTGTTAGATGTACAATGCAAATAGAATCAGTGAAAGGATGCACCCTTGTTTAATGTTTATCTCTTTTGGGATCCTTTTTGTAGGGATGTTTCCCATGTTGAGTTTACTCTGCACATCCCTGTACAGTGCTTTCAAGATTTATTTATTTATTTAACCCTTTACCCAACGAATCGGCCGCATCCGCCCACGTAATATGCAAATTCAGCAGTTGAAAAAATATTATTTTTCAAAAAATTTCAACAAAACCATATCATGTGACCCCTGGTTGAAACAAGCTCATTCCAACGAGGGGTCGCATGATATGGTTTTGTTAAACTTTTTGGAAAAATTTAAAAAAATATTTAAAATAATAAATTTTGATATCGTCTGTGTTGGGTAAAGGGTTAACGACACTTTCAACAGCCAGGGTCACCTTGTGTTGAACAGTTTTATGGGTGGAGGAAGCCAGAGTACCAGGAGAGAACCACCAAGCAATGGTGAGTAACTGTCAGGCTTCCCAAAGTACTAACTCCACTTTTTCAAGAAGAAAATTTCAGCATTTTTTGTGCTTTCTGAGAAAATACTGAATATTTCTGCAGTCTGGATTCTTTCCTCAAGTGCAAAGTTAATCTGGATTACACAGCCTATTATTCTTGGACTGTTAAACCTATTTGCCACTCTATTGAAGTTATTCACTCCTAATAAGAGACAGTTACCTCACACCGGATGCCTTTAGATTAATGAGTTTTAATTGCTGACATTCAAAACGTGTTTGTTTAATTACACCTCAGAGGAACTCCATTCCATCAACAACACAACGGATCATGTCAAGCATAGGCCTAAAGCATATATTTTTAAAGCCTTAAAAAAATAAAAAATACTAAAACCTCAGCCTTTCCTCTTCTGCTGTCTCCTGCCATGGTCGTGATCTGCAGTAAAATTCAATCCAAAACGTCAAAGAAGTGTCGAAAGGGGCTTGCCCCAAATCATCCATGTGTGCCTTCCACACGAAACCGTTCGTTCATCAACCTGAATTTTGTTTTACCAACTTCAGCTCAGACAAAGTATACCAACTAAAAGGATTAAAAATTCAACATTCATGTAATCAGCACAGATACTATTCATTCTCAGATTACCTCTAGTGTAAAATTCTCAACCGTGAATGCCAAGATTTGTGAGGAACAAGGTGCCTGATTTTATAGAACATGTCGTCAATGGCAAAACTGATTTCTGTTTGGTTACTGAGACTTGGCAAAATGATCAAGACATAGTAATTGTTTTGGACTTTCCTATGAAGGATATATTTTCAAAAGTGCTCCTAGGATCAATTCTAGGACTGGAGGTGGAATTGGTCTCATGTGCCAAGAAAATATCCATATTAAAACCTCAACTCAAGGAGATAAATCATCTTTTGAATATGCGGAATGGACCGCTGGGCTAACACCAGTAACCGAACTGTGGGTGTATATCGACCACCTTGCTCCAGAAATCATCCTATCTCGACCAAGATGCACTAATGATTTTCAGCTCACTGACCCATTAACCTCGACCGGATTATCTAACCATTCATTTGTCGAATGCATGCTAGATATTCAAAAACCATCACTGACACACAAAGAAGTAACATTTCAAAAACTCAATCAAATTGACATTAATAAACTTAAATATGACATCGAAAAAATCAGATTTATGTGATTCTCAGTGTGCTAACCTGGATGATCTGGTGAAAATCATACAACACTTTGTCCCATCTATTTGATGAGCATGCTCCTCGGAAAACAAAAATATTTATTATTTGGCCAAGTGTACCATGGTTTACCAATGAACTGAGAACTCTGAAAGCTAATCATCAAAAACAAGAGTGGAAAAGATCTAAATCTTACAAAGAGGAAGCAGCATATCAGGACTATTCGTAACCAGTTCTCCAACAAAATACAATATGCCAGAACATCTTACTACACAACATGTGTTGAAGCTTGTAATGGTGACAGCAAAAAACTGTTTAAAGTTGTTAAAGATCTGTGTACAGAAAAACAGAGTGTGTCATTACCACCACACGATGATCCATCAAAGCTAGCTGATCAGTTTGGCGAGTTCTTCATTAACCCTTTACCCAACGTAACGGCCAAAACCGGCCAGCGCGATTCTCAAAAATCGCCAATGAATTTTTATTATTTTTTCATTTTTTGTCTCAAAAACATAGGTTATGACCCCTCGTTGGAACGAGCTCGTCGAGCTCGTTCCAACGAGGGGTCATAACCTATGTTTTTGAGACAAAAAATGAAAAAAATTAGTTATTCAAGAATTTTTTTTGCAAGTGTCGTCTGCTTTTCATGTTAGGTAAAGGGGTAAAAAAATAAAATTCAAGAAAAAATTCACAACATAAAGGTAGACAAAACTGACATCAAGCAGAGACCATTAGAAAAAGAACTTTCAACTTTTCGACCTTTAGAAATCCATGAGGTAACCAAATTAATGAAAGAATCCTCAAATGTCTCATGTCAACTCGAACCCAATGCCAACATCTATTATCAAATCATGTGTAGACACTTTGGCTCCTGTAATCACAAAAATGATTAACATGTCTCTGCTAGAAGGATATATGTCTGACGTGTAGAAAATCGTGATTGTGAACCCACTTCTGAAGAAACTAGGTGCAGAACTTGTGTTTAAAAACTTTTGGCCAGTGAGTAACTTACCATTCCTTTCTAAACTGTGTGAAAAAGCTGCCATTGACCAGCTAATGTTACACAGTGATATGCATGCTCCATTACCGGCCAACACATCTGGATTCAGAAAATTTCTCTCAACTAAAACGGCATTATGCAAAGTTCAGAATGATATCCTGCTTAATATGGAATCTGGAAGGGTAACCTTGCTTGTTCTTTTAGACCTTAGTGCTGCTTTTGACACTGTTTGTCCTAAAACTCTGCTAGAGACCATGAACTCTGATTTTGGACTTAGTGGTGTAGCCACTAGCTGGCTATCATCATACCTGAAGAACATACAGCAACATGCATCAATAAACGATAACCTATCAAAAGACTTCCATCTGGAATGTGGAGGCCCACAGAGCTGTTGCCTCGGTCTTGTTCTGTTTCTATTCTATATTTCAAAAATGTTCACCATCATTAAATCACACCTACCTGACGTTCATGATTATGCTGATGACACACAGTTCTATTTCTCTTTTCGATCATCAAACAAGGATCAAACTAAAGCTCAAGAAATTATTGAATCATGTATTTCAGACATTCGCACTTGGATGATTTCAAACAAATTAATGATAAATGATGATAAGACTGAATTCCTAATAATTGGTTCATGTCATCAACTCACTAAAATTGACATCAACTCATTGAAGGTAGGGGACTCCATCATTAGGGCAAGTGACAGTGTATGTAATCTTGGTGCCTTCTTTGGCTGAAACATGTTCATGGACAAAATGTTACTGTTCAACCTTCCACAATACCAGTACTCTCATCTGCAGAAAGTATTAAATGCATCAGCCCGAGTGGTGTATAGAGTATCATGATCTCAACACATCACTCCTGTTTTGATGGATCTGCGCTGGCTGCCAGTATAAAGTACAGAATCATTTTCAAAACTTTATTATTAGTTTTCAAGGCTCAAAATAACCAGCCTACTAAGAAGAACTCATCAATACCAAGAATGTGTGTCAGTACAACCTGAGGTCTGATGGTAAAATTCTACTACAAATTCCAAGACATTTGGAGATAAGTCAACATTCTCATTTACGGGTCCTCACTTGTGGAATAATTTACCTGATCATCTAAAAAAAAAAAACTGTCAAATGTCAACACTTTCAAGAAAGATCTCAAAACATATCTATTTCAAAAAGCTTATTAGTGATGTTCTGGTCTGTAAAATACTGTATATATTCTGTTTGTATATTTGCATGAGCTCAGTAACATGTACAGCAACTTAGAATTTGGTTCTTTATCCATTGAACTATAATTTTGGCGCTATATAAATGGGTATATTATTACTATTATTATCCATACTCCATTTTGTAACATCCAGGAAGACCATGGACATCTTTCTTTTATTGACTTTTGTTGGTTCTGTTAGTTGGTTGAGACTAAATAAGTAGCCAGTGACTCCTCTTTCTTTCTGAACCCATTCTCGATTTTCCCCAGGAATCCCATCTTGACAATTTCTGCAAGCCTTCCATAGAAAAAATTGCAGAATGACTTCCCGGTATTGCTACTAACCAAGTCTGGAAATAAACAGACTCATCTGCAGAATGAAGTCCCCAGAGTGTGAATTTGGTGATGCTACCCTGCACAGCAGGGTAGCATCACTAAATTTACTCTCTGTGTACCTCAGTCTGAATCACAGTCTTAAGCCAAAACAGAAACAGGAACCCAGAGGATATATTAGGGGATTCTAGCCCACTGTATGGGATAGCATCAGTGAATTCACCCTCCAATAAAATAAATTTGGCCTCCATCTGCAAATGACAGATTGCGTATTTCCAAACGCCGGACATAATCCCATCGGACATAATCCCATCTGGACAAAATCCCAGCGGACAAAATCCCATACATGGGCAGACAGAATCCCAGTTGGGTATAAAAAATAAAAAGACACAATTTTTTATCCCATTCGATTCAAGTACTTTTATTTCTTAATATCAATAATATTAACATTAACAGCAGAATTAATATAAGCACTGTAACTATGTTCTTCAAAGTAACTAGTGATTTATTATAACAATACCAGCGATAATAAGTATAAAGAACAACAATAACTATAGGTTAAGGCAGGTGTGTTTATACTAATTTATGATAAAAAATATGCAATATTGTGACACTTCTAATAATGAAGGCAGTATGTTTTGACAGTTCTACCGTAATTGGCCAAGGTTTATTGTTTTTCCAGTGCTATTTTCAAAGGTTGGTGTTTTGTTACCAATTCACAACTTCTTCACAGCCTCTCTGGCGTCGCTGGCCAATGGTTTTGGACTTGGATAGTTGTTAACTGAGAGAGCTTACCAAGAATTAATGTTAATGACGACTGGTATTTTTATGGTAGAAAATAGAGGATACCTTTTCCTTTGAAATGCATCAATTGTGCCTTAATTAACTACATAAGACTTAGACATACAAAAATACTTTTTACCACTGAAAATACCAGTAAGTAACATTAGTTATTGCAGCGGAAAAAATATTGCCTGGTGTTTTGTCCGCCCATGTCTGGGATTTTGTCCGCTGGGATTTTGTCCGGGTAAAAAATCTGGGATATTGTCCGGATGGGATTTTGTCCGCGCACCGTATTTCCAAGCTTGCTACAAATGGATCTCCTATAATAATCTAAAACTTCTCTATCTTGATCCCTTTCTGGGATTATGATGGCTCAGTGGTTAGAACACTGAACTTCAAACCCAAAGGTTGACGGTTTTGATCCCTACCAGTGGTAACTGCATTGAGTCCTTGGGCAAGATGCGTAAACCTGATTGCCCACCTGGAGGCAACATAGCTTTGTATGCTAAGGGGTATTGCTGCTGTATTGCAACTGCTGCTAACCTTGCTTGTGCAGAGTTAGTGCATTGGGGAGTCTGCCAGTTGCTTGCCTCTGCTCAGCAGTTCTCTCTGAGCACTCTGGCTGTCTCCACCCATAAAACTGTCTAACCGAATGTGGCCCTGGATGCTGAAAGTGTCATTAAACCCCAATAAAACAAACAAGCAAAGATCAATGTTCCCTGCTGTGTGAACAATTGTCAAAACTTAACTTTATACCTGTGTTGCAGTCACGATATAGCCATAGGTACTGAAAATTACCTTAAACATCAATAATTAAATAAAATAAATAACACCTCAGTGGAGTCCAGTCATTTCCGTTTGTCAGATTGATGTGTTGTATTGTTGAAGATAAAGGGATATGCAAGAAATCTTGTCAGGTGTGTATTATCTCCCTTTAGTCACATCTCTAACAAAAAGTTAAGATATTTCTCATCCAGTTTCAACTGGTTAAGTGCTGAATTATTTTTCAAAGGTGAATTTAAACATGGATGTTTTTTTTTTTTTTTAAATTCCACACTATAAGCAAGATTTGCCTTAGTTTAGCAAGAATTTGTTCACAAATAATTGTTTTGTTACAATTTATTGGAGAGTGCCAATAGCCATTGACAATAGCACTAAACTTTCACTCTACAACACACCAGGTTGTTTTGAAAAAAAATTACCAACACATCCACAAAGTATATCATCTCTATAATAATATAAATAAACTGGAAAAAAATATATGGTCCCACATGAAATTTGAATTTAAATTTCAAAATTTTCCCTAATACCGTATGGTCTTACACTGAATGACCTTGACACTTTTTTTTCATGCCTCATGTTTTTGAGAGATTCTCACATTCCAGCACAAAATTACAAACACACTTTTTAATCCTTTCTGAAGTGGACAAAAAAAAAATGTAATTAAAGGTTTCAAAGCCAACAGATATTGAACCATTCAGCCAATCATCCCCATTTAATCCTACTCACAACTTTGGGTGTCAAATGCACCAGGTCACAATTAAGTACTGTTCATGAAGAATGAGTTACCACTAAAACATACTCAAAACAATTTTCTACTTACAAATATAATAGAACCCCGTTATCTGAATAGCCACTAGCCACTGAAAAATATTCAGTTGACACAAGTATATAATTAACAGGAATTGGGTCATTTTCCTAGTGCCAGTGATGGCCATCACTCAATATCATCTCCGAAGTGGCAGACTATACTTGCCTGAAAATCCAGATCGACTGCACCCTCGGGGAGGGGTAGTACCTTTGTGAGAGGACCCAACCTCTCACACTGGTCCTCACCCGAGGGTTCAACCAACATCAGTCAAAGAGACCATCACACCACAACCGGTGACACCTGCCGAGTACCTGAACCTGTTCCGCCTTCAACACGAGTAGACATGTGGAATTTAGTCATTTACAGTCACTGAGGGTCGAAAGGGGCTTGTTCCCCATACTGTCCCTGCACGCCTTCGGCACGTTAAACCATTCCATTCAGGATCATTTTCCTACAGTACAGCCGCTGTGGTCTGGTCACTTTCCATGGGTTTAAAATATTTCCACGGACGCAATAATATTAGATTCCAAACATAGTAATAATCATCAAAAATTTAATTAATGAAGCATCGGGTACAACCCGGTGCTTCTTTAATTAAAATTTTGCTAATGATGATTTTTATTACCTGGTAAATGCTGGTAAATACTGTCCATGCTTGGATTACGACCAGTTCATGGTGACTGTACTGTATCTTAACCCTTTACCCAACGAATCGCCCGCATCCGCCCACGTAATATGCAAATTCAGCTGCTGAAAAAATATTATTGTTCGAAAAATTTCAACAAAACCATATCATGTGACCCCTCTTTGCAACGAGCTCGTCGAAAAATTTTTTAAAAATGATATTTAAAATTAGAAATTTTGATATCTTCTGCGTTGGGTAAAGGGTTAATGTTATAAACTGAGCATTTATGAATTTATTGTATTATATCGCATTTGACAGAGCTCACTGAGCTCTGTCATATGAGATTCAGTACAGCTGCTGTGCACTTGTCACTTTCCACGGGTGGGCCATATTTCCACAGACACAATAATATTACATTCCAAACACTAATTATTGGAGTACTCATTTTTGCTTATAATGATTTTTGTTACTTGGTAAAGGCATTCGCAGACATCACTGACCATGCATGGAATTTGACCAATCCAGGGCTGTTTTACTGTATAATAAATTAAATGTCAATATTGATGCCAGAAAGTCGATAAATATGGGGAATTCAGTCGATGTTAGAGTAATTCTTCTTCAGATTTTTAGATTTTTATTCAGTTAACCCTTTGAACACTGGTGGTATCTTCCATGCCAATTAACCCTTTACCTAACGAATCACCCGCATCCGCCCGCGTAATATGCAAACTGAGCAGTTGAAAAAATTAAATTTTTCAAAATATTTCCACAAAACCATATCATGTGGCCCCTCATTGGAACGAGCTCATTTAGCTCGTTCCAATGAGGGGGTCGTATGATATGGATGGTTTTGTTGAAATTTTTTGAAAAATTTAAAAAAATGACATTTAAAATAATAAATTTTGATATCGTCTGCATTGGGTAAAGGGTTAAATGGCAGAAATTGGAAGAGCCCATATCCATTATTTGGGGGTAGAGCCTGAAGGCTGCACATTGAAAATATTAATTGTTCTACCACACACGTTCACTTAGTAGCCATCCTACTTAATGAAATTATGACGTATCGTGTTCCTGGACTGGAAAAACGGCCTCTCATGTTGAAAGAGTTATCTGACAGAGTATAAGATTTTTATTCATTTAACAGGAGTTTTCGCTATAACCTACATGCAATTAACAGGTCAAATTTGTACTGTAGGTATGCTAAATAGTTTGGAGTTTGCAAATTATATTCATTTAACAGGTTATTCAATTAAAAGATATATAATTAATTGGTCTCCACTGTACATGAACATGCAGTCAGTCTGTCATTACAAAAGAGCTCAGAGAATTTTTGATCGAGTTGCGGCTGGTTCATAGCCTGGTCAGTATTCTCTGTCAACCATCTTGCCAATAGCACTGTTGAATCTCATGTTTGGAGGAAGGATAACACTGCATTTCAGATGCTATATTTAGCTCACCTGACTGAAAGTCAGTTGGAGCTGTTGCCATCACTTGGCATCCATCGTCCGTCATCTGTTAACTTATATGGCACAGACTATCTCTGGAATATACCCTTTCTACTTTGTTCAAATGAAGCTGCTGCCATCTTTGGGCTGTGGTTAATGCCCAACTTTAAAAATCTTCTCATGAGCCACCAGAGAGAATGCCTTGATATTTGGTATGGAACTTACTTTAGTGAAGCAGATTAAAGTTTTTTCAAAGGAACTCAGTAGGCCAAAATCTGGGCTCCCTGTGGGGCTCCACTTAAAATTTCTCATTCCAGAACCAGTGGGCTGATTTGAACCAAATTTGTCATGGAGGATAACTTGGTCATAAGTACTTGATTTATGCTGGAAAATGTTTTGGGGAGTGAGGTAGAGAGAAGCATAGAAGTTTAAAAAAAAAAAAAAATTTCTATGGACTCTTTTTTGAGACTTCACAGAACAGATCTTTGTTTTTGCCTGAGAAGCTTTCCTTGGACCAGCAGAAAGAAATGACCAAAAAATTGCCTTTGGTTGTTTCACGGCAAATAAAAAAATTGTTCTTGCTGTCCATCACTTACTGACACACTCATCTCTTTTGACAACTTGATACAGGTGAGTGTTTTAGGCTAACTTGAGCCTCTAGTTAACTAGCTGTTTTCTCTTGATTTCTAATAATGTATTATTTATTAAACCACGATCCACTGGTGTAAGTGTATCACAACAAGATCGCAGTCTGCTCGAAAAAGGGACCCCTAGAAGTGGAGCAGTGCTTAAAAACTGTGGTAAACAAGTTCTGCTTTACTGATAAAATGGGACCTGGAACCAATGCCTGGGATGAAAGTTCTCTAAAGTTGGCAGCACAGATACACACACAATTGACTAAACTTGACTTGATCCCAATGTTGCGGCATGAGATAGCCAAAGATGCTGAAAGTGACCATAAACACCATTAACCGGTAGAGTGCAAAATAATTTTTGGTTGTAAAAATTTGATCACGTCTTTTTATTACAGTTTATGGGGCACTCTCCCATAAATTATAACAAGGCAAATTCATACCGAGTAAATAATTTCACTTTGAAGATAATATGAAGTACATCAACAGAGTATAAACCCCTTAGTTATGGTACATTCAATTCTGTTCAATTCATAATAAAAACCAGATATACACAGAATGACACATGTGTGTGAATAGGTTAATCGATATGGCACAAGTGCCAGCGCGGAAGGATAAAACGAGAGGCCACAGGCCTCGAGTTTTATCCTTCTGTGATTGGCACAAGTGCCATATCGATTAACCCATTCACATGTATTTGTCATTTTGTGTTTATTACATGCCTTCATGTCTGTAAAAACAATTGTTAGAGGGACACTCCGCAATTCATTTGACAATCATCAATAAAAAGAACACATTTTATCACCAACCAAATTTGCAAGGGGAACCCGTGTTTCTATTTCATCCCTGAGAACTGGCACATAGAACACACTGGAACTTAAGGGACAATTTTCAGCTATCGCTAGTGATTCAAATTGTAATTGCAATGCACGATTTGTAGAAAATTCCAGTGAAATTTTGCTTCTATTTCAAAATAGTCCATCAATGATTTCCGTTCTGCACATATGTGCGGAATACATTTTCATTTTCTGCATGGTTTAGTGTTGCTGTAGATGGGTATTACATAGAACAGGCATGTAATAAATGGCCTTGCAGCACTCAACCAGTTAAATAAATATAAAGAAACTGCTTTTGTGATATCTGTGTGGTACCATACTTGCCTAAATATGTGTTTTCAGCACTCAACAAGTTAAATAAATAAAGAGACTGCTTTTGTGATATCTGTGTGGTACCACACTTGCCTAAATATGGGCTTTCTGCACTCAACCACTTAAATAAATAAAGAGACCGCTTTTGTGATATCAAAATGGTACCATACTTGCCTAAATATGGGCTTTCAGCACTCAACCAGTTAAATAAATAAATTAATTATATAGTAAATAAATAAATAGAGACTGCTTTTGTGATCTCTGTGGTTACGGAATTGGACATCAGACCAAAAGGTCCATGGTTTGATCCCCGCCAGGAGTAACTGCCCTTTGTCTATGGGCAAGGCACTTCATCCTGATTGCCCAGATGGGGGGCATGGTGGCACTGTGTTCTAAGGCATACTGCACTTTGATGGTGCACCTGTCTTCAACCAATCTAACCCTGCTTGTGTGGAATGAATACATTGGGGTGTCTGGCAGCTGCTCACCATTGCTTGGTGGTTCTCTCCAGGGACTCCAGCTTCCTCCACCCATAAAACTGTTCGAGACAAGGTGACTCTGGCTGTCAAAAGTGATGTTAAACTCAATAAATAAATAAATAAATAAATAAATAAATAAATAAATAAATAAATAAATAAATAAATTTATTCCCATGTCTGTAAACTGAAGTGGATGAGGGTATTTTGTCAGTTTCTGAAAATTAAAGTGAGGGACATATTCCCCCCAGAGGGGATTTTTTTTCCCAAGCGGATTTCACCCAAAAGAGATTTTGTCCAGGAGGATTTTGTCAGGATACCAAACTTTTTAGGGGTTACCAAACAACTTTATTTTATCTGGTGCAGATTCTGTTGAGCTATCAGGCAGTCTCCAGAGTGCACAAATATTTCTTTCTTCACAAGAAATAAGTGGATTGATTTCTGTTATTAAAAAGGAATTAAATGTAAGGTTTACCATCGTTAATTAGTAATATTTATTTTATAAAGATATAGCATAAATAAGAATAAAAGTCTATTAAGTTGGGTACTTATGACAACTTTGTAGTATGTGTAATTCATCAAGGGTATCAACTTTTTGAGCTGTTATAAAATAACTTTCTGCAAAAGCCACCGAACATCAACCACTTAACACTGTGATTGGTTATTACAACTGACAGTTATGAATGATTGACAGTGATAAGGTAAACCCTCTAACAGATTTTTTTCCACTTTCCAGTTTTATCTTCATTTTATAGGCTATTAAAAGCCTGGTG
This sequence comes from Pictodentalium vernedei, assembly GCA_031216915.1. NCBI lineage: Eukaryota > Metazoa > Mollusca > Scaphopoda > Dentaliida > Dentaliidae > Pictodentalium > Pictodentalium vernedei. Next base: position 210,086,596 of record CM062288.1, read on the forward strand.
ATAATCTGTTACAATGTTACCAAGGTGATAATGTCTTTTAAATGTTAATAAATTAATCCTCCAACCATTGTTCACAGACACAAGCTTCTGTAATAAAATCCTCAGCTTTTCTAGTTATCAATTGGGTTATCTGTTTCTGTTCATCTATTTTATAACAGTGTTCAAAGTTTTCTGTTTGTTCTCAAGTGCTTGTGCATGCTTTTACATACAATATAAAAATTTTTCATTTGGTGAAACTGTGTTTATCAGGTCCATGCAACTCTTTCAGCAATAGATCCCATCTCAGTGTTCTGTTTACTTATTTGTGTTACGATTGGAGTCAAAACAAAGTACAAATCATGAAAACACATCCTCTCACTTTTTGTCCATGTGCTGATTTAGCACAGATTGTTCTATTTACTTTTCAGTTTCAGATGCACAAGGCAGTGCTTCATTTCTGTCAGCCACACAAGACAGAGGATGGCAGCTGGTCGTCGTTGCTCAGTGGTTCTCTCCGGGTACTCCAGCTTCCTCCACCCGTAAAACTGTCACATCATGATTAGCCATTGTGCATAAATATGTGACCTTAAACATCAATAAATAAATAAATAAATAAGACAGAGGAAAATAGTACACCTAAATTTTTTAAGATACACTGTTGTTGCAAATAAAATTGTCACTGCAAGATACTCAATAGAAGTGTTTTTGGAAAATGTTTGTTTTTTATTATTGAGTTCTGTATGGGAACATCGGGAAGTGATGCAGTACTTGTTTACTGTGGTAAACAAGCCTGAAAATAAGTGGACTGTCATCTGCAAAATGAGGTCCCCAGAGGGTGAATTTGGTGATGCTACCCTGCACAGCATGGTAGCATCGCGAAATTTACCCTCTGTGAACCTCAGTCTGAATCAAGGTCTCAAGCCAAAACAGAAAGATGTACCTAGAGGATAAATTGGCCCACTGTAATGGATAGCATTAGCAATTCACTTTCTGGGGACCCCATTTTGCAAATGACAGGTTGCTTATATTCAGGCTTGGTGGTAAACAAGCTCTGTTTTACTTGTAGAATAGGATCCAGTAACCAATGCCTCGGGTGGAAGACCTCTATTTATTTATTGGTGTTTAAGTTCACATACTTCTGCACAATGGCTAATCATGACCACGTCAAAGTCCTCTAAAATGGGCAACATTGGTATAAATGATTGGCTGAATATGATTTTATACCCATGTTGCATTCACAATTAGCCATTGTGCAGAAATATTTTATCTCAACTCCCTGCACTCTGATGTCAAAATATCAAAATGTATAACTATAATTTTTTCCCATAATGCACCTAGGAATTTAATCAGTTCAGTCTTGTTTGACAGAGCTCATTGAGCTCTGTCAAACAAGATTGAATTGGTTAAATTTCAAGTTGCATTGTGGGAAAAAAAATTGCTGCTTAAAATTTTGATATTTTGACATCAGAGTGCAGCGGGTTAAACACCAAGAAATAAATAGAATTTATTATTGAGTATTTTACTGATTAGCTTCTCATTCAGGAGTCATTCCTCATACATATCCGGACAAAATGCTCTTAGGACAAAATGCCCTCAGACATAAGACCCTTGGACCAAATGCCCTTAGGATAGAATGCCCTCAGTAAATTTGCAGGTGTTGACAGAGTGCCCTAAGTACATAATTCCCTTTGGATAAAATGCCTTCAGATGTATTCCAGCATATAAAATGACTGAATGATGCTCTGAATTAAGGTATTTGTCTCATATATCGTCCATTGAGTGGAACAAGGAAGTCGCCATCTGCAATGGCTTTAACATTGCAGATGTCGCCTTGTACCACACAAGGGACGATATATCACTTGATTCAAAAGACAGATATTAAAATTGAATAAAAATAATAATGAAAACATTAATTTCTATCTGGTTTGATAGCAAGAATAACACAGTTACTTATCACAAAAAACACTGAAATTATAAATTCCAAGGTTATTAGTTGTATACAGCAGCATTTTATGCTTAATATTTCTTTCTATCTTACTAACAGAAGTAGGTGGATTTTGTTCTGAGGGCATTTTGTCCACCCAATAATTTTCTCTGAGGGCATTTTATCCTAAGGGAATTTTGGTTTAAGCCTTTACCTAACATAATGGCCAAAAATGACCAGAAAATTAACCAGAATAAGCTTACCACAGCCTAAAATATCTCCGAAGTTTCTCAATAAAACCATACAAATATGGTTATCATAAGAACCAGCTCGTTGAGCTGGTTCTAATGCTATTCATATTTTATAGTTTTATTGAAAAATTGTGAAATTTGTTTTTGAAAAATGTGAAATTTAATTTATTTTTTAAAAATACTGTGTTAGGGTAAAGGGTTATAGGCATTTTATCCCAAGGCCATTTTGTCCAAGGGCATTTCATCCTAAGTGCATTTTGTGCAAGGACATTTTGTCCTACAATCTCGTTATCTCAGGCCTACACGTTTTCACGCCCCCAAAATATCAACAGTATGATATATCCAATTACTATGTCACACCTTAGACTTTACACTGTTTAACCATGACATGAATAAGGTCACCCTTCTTGACTTCAAAGCCATTGCTCAGGAGTTTAGTATCACAGCACTTCCTGTTTCAGTGAACATGTTGACAACAACTAACACTAACAGTATGTGGAGAGTGGATTGTAACAAATTCACCCACAGAGTGGAGTTATCACCCAAAAGTATCAATTTCAAATTCTGTACATATGGACAAAAAACACATGCAAGGTTTCAGCCAATGTAAACCTGGAGGTCAATTGGCTGGAACTTTGTTTGTGCTTTTTATGCTTTGCAACAAATTTTCGATTATTGCTTGGGTGGAATCGCCACTCTGCAGGTGATTTAGTGATAATACACATACTGTAGTGGAGCACTACTGGTTGATGTATTGGTTAGAAATCTGAGATGCTGTGGTTACGATATATATAGTATACATGTTAATGCATCCCCCCCCCCACCCCATGGGATGGGAACCCCAAAAAGTGGATCTGTGCTTGTTTACTGCTGTAAACAAGTTCCACTTTACTGGTAAAATAGGATCCATAATCAATGCTTGGGGTGGACATCCCCAAAAGTGGACATCATATGTATAAACAGTTGCCTAAACTTGACTTCATACCTGTATGTATTTTAGGCCCCTGTGAATATGGATTTTTCTTCGAATCGACTTTCGACTCGAACTTGCCCAAAAAATGTTCGAGTCAACCGAACATCAAATTTGAACCAAGTTAGCTGAAATTTGGGTTCCAAGTGCAGTTTCGTACATGATATTTCCAGTTTAAAATAGCCACATTAGGATTCTTTTGACATTGTACTGATGATTTATCCACATATTCATGCTAATGTTCAGCAGTTTGTACGTTAACAATGCAGCACACTTGAACGCATGGTTGAATAGGAGACAAAGAATCTGTATGTACCTGTGATTGCTTTGCTACTTTCTCAACTTTAAGCTTTACATCATCCGGTTTTCCTCATCTTGAAGCGATGGATACTTCTTACTGAAGTGTACCAGAGGTGAGATGTAGTCCCTGTCGCTTGGGTTTTGTGCGAAGTCTTACATGTATTATATATATATATGTAGCCGTGGCTTTATCCACTGTAAAATATGAGTGTATTACTGATGTCATTTGGAATCACATGACATGCGTGATTCCAAATGACATTGGTAATACACTGTAAATTCCATGTTGACGATGTGTGCTTGTGGTTCGCACTCAATTCCCCGCATTGTTTTGACACTTTAGCCAGTATTAAATGTATGAATGTATGAATACAAAGACATTTCTTGATAAGTTTTTCTAATATTCGAATTTTAGAGTCATGATTTTATTTTTGACTCAAATTTGTTGATCGACTCGAACAATCGAATATTCGCAGGGGCCTATTGTATTTGTTGTTATGATGTCATAGATGTATGACTACAAACAATAAACAAATATGAGTTTATGTCTGGGTGGAAATTCAACTCTGTGGGTGTTTTGTTAGCAATCAGATACTGTGTTTGTCTCGATCTGGACATGATACACTACTCACTGTTTCAAGATTTCCTTTATAAAATACTGTGAAATCAAGACCAAAGCTAATTTAAGCATGAAATTACTAACAAAAATGGCATCTGAGATACAGAGCAGTTACAATATTACCATAGATGCTGAAAGTGACCTTGAATATCAATAAAACAGGTGTGTTTTTAGCTTAACTTGACAAAGTCAAGATAAGCTATTGCCATCACTCACATGGAAGTCTGTTAGTCTGTGAGTCTGTTCACATTTTCCTTTAGCACAGGCTACACCCTGTAGTTCTTGTATCGTCACGAAATTTCTTATGCAGGTTTGAGGTCATGTCTAGATGAGAACGTCCCCTTTTGGTCACGATCGGTCATCCGTGATGGCTGCCCGAGCCCCAAACCCAAAAACCTTTAGCACAGTCTACAGGTCGTATTTATGAAGGCATTTCATTGTAATGTGGTAGGATGACTGTATAATGTCTAGATGAGAACGTCCTCTTTTGGTCATGATCTGTCCACCATGATGCTGCCCAAGCCGGAAACCCAAAAACTGTTAGCACAGATTACATGTCATGTTTAATATGTAGGGATTTCATAGTAACTTAGGAGGATGACTCTATATAATGTCTAGATGAGAACTTCCCCATTTGGCCGCGATCTGTCAACTATGATGGCTGTCCGAGCCCAAGACCCGAAAACCTTTAGCACAGTCTACAGGTCGTATTCATGGAGAGATTTCATTGTAACTTGGTAGGATGACTCCATATAATGTCTAGATGAGAATGTCCCCTTTTTGATCGCGATTTGTCAACTGTGATGGCTACAGGGGCCCAAAGCCTGAAAACCTTTAGTGCAGTCTACAGGTCATATTTATGAAGGAATTTCATAATAACTTGGTAGGATGATTCCAGATAATGTCTAGATGAGAATGTCCCCTTTTGGTAGCGATCATTCACCCGTGATGGCTGCCCGAGCCAAAAACCTTTAGCATAGACTACTGGGCGAATTTTTAAAGGGATTTTATTGTAGCTTGGTATGATGACACCATGTAATGTTTAGATGAGAACGTCCCCTTTTGGTCATGATTGGTCAACTGACGGTTACAGGGGCCCAAAGCCCAAAAACCTTTAGCACTGTCTACAGGCTGTATTTATGAAGGGATTTCATAGTAACTTGTTAGGATGATTCCAGATAATGTCTAGATGAGAACATCCCTTTTTGGTAGAGATCATTCAACCGTCATGGCTGCTCAAGCCCAAAACACGAAAACCTTTAGCATGATCTACAGGTTGTATTTATGAAGGGATTTCATTGTATCTTGGTGGGATGACTTAGTATAACATCTAGATGAGGACATCCCCTTTTGGTTACGATCGATCAACTGTGATGGCTACACAGGCCCGAAGCCCAAAAACCTTTAGCACAGTCTACAGGCCATATTTATGAAGGGATTTCATTGTAACTTAATAGGATGACTCATTTTGGAATAATTTCACTGTAACCTGGTAACTTTGCTTGACATACATTAACTGTGAGGGCCACATTAACCTACCCCTCAGTTCTTTAGTACAGTCTACACTTCAAATTATTTTTATTGAAAGCATCGCATACAGGGAACAGAAATGAACATATTCTCAATTATCACAATTCTTGTCGTATTTCATAATCCTTTCATAAACATTGAACATTATCCTTTTCATCAAACACAACACACGGTCAAGTTAAGCTACAGTGTCATTGACACTTTCATTTCATTTCTTTTTATGCTCCCGCCAGAAATTTCGGGGAGAGCATATAGTCACTGCTTTGTTTGCCCGCCCACACGTTGGTCTGTCCATCTATCCAGCCAGCCATCCATCTTTCCGTCCATCTGTCTGTATGTCTGTTCATCCATGCATGCATCCGTCGTCAGTGATATCTCAGCAGAGAGTGGATGGATTTCAATGAAATTTGGTATGAGGGATCCTTGTGACAAGCTGCTCCCACACATTTATAAAAAAGTTGGCGTATATTTTTCACTAGAGTTATGGCCCTTGCATTTCAAAGATGGGTGCCAAATTATATCCCAAAGCTGGGGACCACTATTTTACGAATCTGCTTGTTAACTAAGTCGACTGCAGGGGAGCATCCATCAGTTTTACTGATTCTCTTGTTTAAATACAAGTAGGTGAGCTCCTACAGTGTTGTGCAAGGGGAAGTGGACAGAGAATTTCAACCAGATCACAATCCAGTTGTGATCACGTCCAAATTCACTGTCCGATTTTGTAATCATGGTGCTGTACTACAGCTTTGCAAACAGATTTGTAATCAAACCTGAATATAAGCAATCTGTCATTTGCAGAATGATGTCCCCAGAGGGTGAATTTGCTGAAGTTATCCCATACAGTTGGCCAATTTATCCTCTGGGTACGTCTTTCTGTTTAGGCTTGAGACCTTGATTCAGATTGAGGTTCACAGAGGGTGAATTTAGTGATCCTACCCTGCTGTGCAGCTTAGCATCACCAAATTCACCCTCTGGAGACCTCATTTTGCAGATGACAGTCTGCTTATTTTCAGGCTTGCTTGTAATATTTTCCAGCCAAAATATACAGAGCTGATTGGCAATACAATGGGAACCATTTAATTGAATATCTCCTAATTGAATAACCCTGTTAATTGATATAATTTTCAAACACACAATCATTGACCATATCTTCAGAACAATTTTGACCTGTTAATTGCAAAAAGGTTATGGAGTAAACTCCTAATTGAATAAAATTTCATTGATATGTCGAGAAATTATCGTTAAGATCACTGAATTCCCCTTACTTATAGACCTATTTGGTCTCATGAGTGCATCAAATGCATGCACTTAATCTATTATATCTTGTTTGACAAAGCTCAACAAGCTCTGTCAAACAAGATAGAATAACTGATCCGTTTATCTCTAGAATACAGGAAATTGACCAAATCTTTGTTCTCTCCTGGGGAAACCTTTCAAGTAACGCAGTGTTTGTTTACTATGGTAAGCAGGCTTTGTTTTTCTGGTAAAATAAAACCCAGTCACCAATGCTTGGGGTGAAAGACCTCCAAAAAGGGCATCATGGGTATAAACAATTGATTAAACTTGACTTTATCTCCATGTTTAGCTATTGTGCATAATTATGTGACATTAAACACCAGTAAATAAATCCCAGTTAATTGAATACTGTTGTTAACCCATTACCTAATGAATCAGGCACATCTGCTCACGTAATTTTAAAATTAAACAGTTGAAAATTGATATATTTTCAAAATATTTTTAAAAAAAACATCATGTGACCCCCTCATTGGAATGAGCACATAGAGCTCATTCCAGTGAGGGATCACATGATACGATTTTGTTGAAATATTTTTTTCAATTTAACTGGTAAAGTGCTGAGTTTTTTCTGACAACAAATCAAAGCTCATTATATACGGCTCTATTACATTTAATTGGATAGTGCCTTATAGGCACTATCCAATTAAATGTCAGAGAGCAAGGTATTGTATAAAAAATGTGATTCATATCAGGGACAATAAAGGCTTCCTCAGGCAGAATGTAGCTACAGACAGTTATTGCTTGTCACTTTTAGTAAAGCCCAAAATAGGGCTTCCAGCACGCTACCAGTTAAAGAAACAAAAATTAAAATAATAAATTTTTATATCGCCTTCGTTGGGTAAAGGGATAATTGAATAATTATATCTGATAAAGTTAAAAGCCATTCCTCTGTAATAATTAAAAAAAAATAGATTTTTTGCATTGTCGTAAAATCATCCTGTGGAACAGTGGAACCCTGGTATTTGAATAACCATTTTCTCAGTGAAATATATTCAATTAACAGGAGTATTCAATTAATTGAAATTTCAAATTTGGTAATTTTCCTGCACTCTAGTGATAAACTGAACATTTTGTTCTGTTATATCTTGTTTAATAGTGCTTATAGGGCACTGTCAAACAAGACAAAATAGATTGTCCCCATATCCCGGTAAATTGTGTCATTTGATTGGCCAGAATGCCAAGGACAAATAGCCATGGCAAACAGCACACCCAACATCCAAGGTATATGAGAGCATGCAACATCCAGAGTGTAAGTGCACACAAAACATCAGGGATATATAGTTTTACTGAAGCTTTTTCACTTTTGCTCACCTCGATATAAAAATCGAACCAAATAACCTGAAAATACCCACAAATATCATCAGATTTCTGACAATTCGATCATATTTTGCTGTTATAAAATAAATAGTCGAATAATTAAATTGAACAACTTGAGAAAAATAAAATATAAGAGCAAATCTATCAACAAAAGAGTCGATATGTTTACGCGTTTTCCTAGGGAAAGGTTTGTAACTCTGTTGTCTTCTGCATTTGTAAAAACAAAACAATTATTCCTGCATTTGGTCCAACTGATTGCAGAGCATGAGAAATGGGTCCACAAATTTGTTTCCATTATGTTTCTGTTGTGTTTCAAACGGGACAAAAACATTACCTCTGCTAACATGTATGGTAGAAGGAGATTTAATACCTGGATGTCTCATTTAAACACCTCGCCTGCAGCTTGGTGTTTAAAAAACGACATCCATGTATTAAATCTCCATGAACCATACATGTTGGCAGAGATAACTTATATTAAACGCCTGTATTGGCTGAACCAAGGTCACATAGGAATATGTGGGGAATTCAATGGTTGTCAGACTAAATCTTCAATAAATTACAAGATTATTCAATTAACAGGTGTTCACTTTATAACCTAAATGCAGTTAACACATCAGGAGCTCAGTGGCTCAGTGGTTATGGCATTGAACTTCAACTGTGAGGTCCATGGTTCGATCCACGCCTGGGGTATCTGCATTGTGTCATTGCTCACGTGGGGGCATGGTGGCATTGTGTACTGAGGCATCCTGCTTGTCGATGGTGCACCTGCCTTCAACCAATGCTAACCCTACTTGTGTGGAGTTAGTATGTTGGGGAGTCTGGCAGTTGCTCACTGTTGCTCATTGGTTCTCTCTGGGTACTCCAGCTTCCTCCACCCATAAAACTGTCTGACACAAGTGACCCTGGCTGTCAATAGTGTCGTTAAAATCCAATAAATAAATAAACACATCAAATTTGTGGTGGTGCTATTGTAAATGGTTTGGTATTTTGAAATTATGTTCAGTTAACAAGGTTATTCATTGAGCAGATATCGAGTTAAGTAGGCCCCACTGTACCAAAACAGTTGTGAGAACTCCAGCACCATATGCCAAATATTCACATGCAAGAAGTCAGTACTGTATAACTATAATGTATTCATTGTACAACTGCTTACATCTGTGTATTAAAAGCTTGACTTCTTCAATTTCAGACAACTTCAGGTTTTATGGAATTAATGAAGCTATCAAAGTTATCTTAATGCAGACTGGATAAGGTAATTAAGTGGTGTTAATCTTCTAATTTATTATATGAAGACTGAAGTGCTACAAGTTATGTGGTTTAGGTGTGTTACTTCTTACAGATACAGAATATCCAGAAAGTTTCAGCTGTTTAAATTTTGTTGTTATTTGTGTATTTATGTATGTGTAGGTGTGTGCAAGTACATGTACAGGCATTTGAACATGCATGCTTAGTAGGGCTGTCATGATTAATCGATTAATTGATTGTCGATCAGTCATGTCGAAATCGATTAGTATTTTTCGTTGTCGAGGAATCGGTAAATTTTACTCCGTTTTAGATGTTTAATAATTAAAAAAAAATTTGAGGAAAAAACTATTGTTTCTAAAGGTAAAAGGTCAAGAACATCAAAGTTAAACCTCAAGAAGCCATTAGAAGCATTTGTCTTTTAGGTACATTCAAAGCTTTGATGTTCTGAACTTTTGAACCGTCAGTGTAATAATCAAGACCGGTCATCAGTTGCGAACTTGCGAAGTTCGCAACTGACGACCAGTCTTGATTATTACACTGACGGTTCAAAAGTTCAGAACATCAAAGCTTTGAATGTACCTAAAAGAGGATCGTCTTCTTTGTTTACTTGAGGTAGGTCAACTGACTTGAACTTCATTTTTAACATCTTCAAAGAGAGGGAGAGGAGGGGGGCATCTAAGTACGATTAATCGATTATGATCGATTATTTGCGATGATTAATCGATTCCTAAATTAAAAAATAGTGACTGCCCTAATGCTTAGAAGAGAGATAACATATATTTGGATTTAGGTATTAGAGATGGGTAATATACCGAAAAACCAAACCGATACTGATATCATGGGGATACCAAAAAATCAAACTGTACCAATCATTGAATACCAAAACCAAGGCTCTGTTGAGGCTTGATAACAGTTGAAAAGTTCAGTTTCATGAAAGAAGTGACTGATTTTCTTTTCAGTTTTGTTAACTGTCAGTGGACTGGGCAACAGTCCTGAATTCCCACTAGACTACAACCTATACATGTCCAACTGCTTAGCAGTGACTTCTAGTCAAGTCATTGCTCAGGTGTTTTGTCTATTGTCAGCAGGACTTCCTAAAGATGACATGGTCAGGGCACATGCTCTGAGATCACAAAAGTCTGTAATAGGTCTTTAAACATTCAGGCACGTTTAGAACAAGGCACAAAATTACTGAAGATATGATTTGCGGTTGTAAAGAATGCCACCGTTGAGTTCATTGGCAGTGTCATTAATAGCATTGTGGTAGAATGATACAAGAAGAACTTATTCTGATTTTCCTCATCTGAATTCCTCTTTGGTACTATCAGCAAACCTCAGTCAAGTCAGATACAGAATACCGAACCAATACCGATGTATACCCCCTCCCCCCCCCCCCCAAAAAAAAAATAATACTGAAACCGTTACTGAACTCAAAACTCCAATACCGCCCATCTCTATACAGTGCCCATGCCATTGATTGTTACATGAGTTGAAATTGTCTTTTTTATTAATGTTTCTCACCTGTGATACACATTAATTATATGGGGAGATATTTGGCGGGAGAAACTCAACATCACATCATGTAAACGTCAATGTCATCAGCTCTGAAATGGTGAATCTTGGCATTTTTCTCATTCCTTCAATGCATTGGCCCTGTCTTCATGCTGTTGTTTTCCAAGTATATACCTTTGGTACAACAACATCCTGCATTCAGGTAGATTGAGTGGCACATGACCAGAATCTGGCTGAGTTTAGGTGTGGGAATGGCAAAATCTCACCCTTGGAGCAAGATATTTGTGCCCAAAACTCAACACTCCTCTTGTGTGGCTGAAATATTTTGCCCTCTGGTGAGATTTTTTCATCCCACATCCACTTCCGTAGAGGATAGTATAATATTCCCAGATGGGCTTGTTTGTCTACCATGCTCTGCATCATTCTAGATCAGATCATAACACTGAAACAGTTGATATTTTGAGTCCAGGTATAATTTGGTATCACTGTATTGTGATGATAATCTAGGGTTCTCCAAAGCTTTGAAATTCAATTTGTCTTAAAATTGTTGCAGTGATCTAATTCAATTCGATTCCAGTTGCGCTGATTCAGAATTTTTCGAACTGACAAAATGTTCTCAAAATCAGGGTTCCCACGGAATGGCCTTGAATTCAACAAAGTGTGGTTCAAGTACTTGAAATCCTAGAAAATGATCAAGTGAGCCTTGAAAATCCTTGAATTTTTGCGAAATAAAAACACGCTGATGATATCAGTAATTAAGCCTTTACCCAACGAATCGGTCACATCTGCCCGCCTAATATGAAAATTCAGTAGCTGAAAAAATATTATTTTTAAAAAAATCTCAACAAAACCATATCATGCGACCCCTCTTTGGAACGAGCTCATTCCAATGAGGGTTCACATGATAAGGTTTTATTGAATTTTTCAGAAAATTTTAAAAAAAAGGTATTTAAAATAATAAATTTTGATATCGTCTGTGTTGGGTAAAGGGTGAACAGCCTCCATCGTTGGGTACACTAGTGATCATATATCATCATTCATGGTGGTAAGGCCTTGAAAATCCTTGAATTCGGTTGCTGTAAGGTCTTTTACAAAATGTTGGGAAATGGCCTTCAATAGCCTTAAATTTAATCAGTCCTTGCCTGCAGGAACCCTGAAAATCCTTCTAAGTGGCTCTGCTTGGATTCTTCTTCTATCATCAGGTCTTCTATACAGGAGACCCACGTGATAGAAGAAGAGTACAGGAAGATTCCACTTCAGAAATTACTTTGATTCTATCATGGAATATTCCACTTTTTGGTTTATTTGCTCCAACAGGTTAGTTTGTTTTTATTGGGTTTTTAACGACACTTTTGATACCCAGGATACCTGATATCGACACTTTTGTGGGTGGATGACCTGAAGAGAACAACTGGGCAGTGGCAAGTAACTGTCATACTCCCCAGCATACTAACTCTGTACATGCAGGGTTAGCATTGGTTGAACACAAGTGCACCATTGACATGCAGTATGCCTTAGTATACAAAGCCTCTGTGCACCCACAATCAGGATTAAGTGCCTTGCCCAAGTACACAATGCAGTTACCCCTGACTGGGATTGAACTGTGGGCCTCTCGGTTTGAAGTCCCATACCCTATCCTCTGAGCCACTGCACTCCCCTTGCATACCAGAGGCAGACTGGCCATATGGTCTGCTAGGAAAGTTCCCGGTGGGCCCCCTATTGGGTTCCCCCTGGCCCCCCCAAAATTGATGCAGCCCAACACATGTTGGTACATGAAATTTTGTGAAAATGACCAAAAGGCAAAATGGATCTGATTGTATCGACTACCAGTATATAAAATGTTCTCAATGCGGACTGCCATTGATCGGTCAGATGAAAGGAAACAGTGTTCCTTCAGTTTCAGAAATCAAAAATTTTATCTGATTGGATCGAACTAGTGTCTTCCCAATGGATCCTCCCCCACCCCTTGTAGAACCATTTTTGTTGAATGATCGATGAAGATGATACAAAATGCCATTGAAATGTCCTCTATGTGGACTGCTATTGATCGTTCAGATGTAAGGAAGCCTCATTCGTTCAGTTTACAGAATCAAAATTTTCTCTGGGTCTCGGACCCCCTTGGTGAATTACCCAATAACTTCTCTTGGCCCAGTCCGCCCCTGTTGCATACAATACTTGAGTGGAGACTGACAATATTTAGAGTGGTAAGAGGTACAGTATCTGCAACTACAGTAGAACCTGTCTTGAGAGACCGCCCTTTGGGCCACGCAAAAGTGGTCTCTCAAGACAGGTGGTCTCTCATAACAGGTTTCAGGTTTTCTCAAGTCAGTGAATAACCAACCACAAAATTCAGAAATGGAGAAGAATGGATTTTTAGCTCAACTTTGACGAAGTCAAATTTGAGCTATTGTCATGGCCCGTCGTCCGTCGTCCGTCTGTCCGTCTGTCCGTCTGTCCGTACGTCAACAATTGGCTATGGCTCGGGCTAGAGGTCGTATTTATGAACCGATCTTTACGAAACTTCTTATGTACCTTTGTTATGACCCTGGGACGGGAACGAGTGTTTTTAGGTGTGGTCTGAAATTCAAGATGGCTGCCAGTGGCCATTTTGTACCGATGATGCAAAAATCAGTTTTTTGTACAGAACTTCTGTATGAAAGTTCTGATTTGAATAAAGTTTTGTATAAATGTTTAGTACCATGGGATACATCACATATAATACGGGTTTTTTTCTCGTGCTTAAATTATGCAAATTAGACTGACTTTGATTTATTTAGTGTTACTTTCAGAGCTGTAAGTGCCAAGCTGCTATGGCTCGGGCTAGAGGCCGTATTTATGAACCGATCTTTACGAAACTTCTTGGGTACCTTTGTTATGACCGTGGGACGAGAACGAGTGTTTTTGGGTGTGGTCCGAAATTCAAGATGGCTGCCAGCTGCCATTTTGTACCGACGATGCAGAAATCTGTTTTTTGTACAGAACTTCCATATGAAAGCTCTGATTTGAATAATTTTTTGTATGAATGTTTAGTACCATGGGATACATCACATATAATACAGGTTTTTTTCTCGTACGTAAATTGTGCAAATTAGACTAATTTTGATGTTTTTTTGGGGTTACCTTCAGCACTGTAAGTGCAAATGCCAATACGGCTCGGGCTAGAGGCCGTATTTATGAACCGATCTTTACGAAACTTCTTGGGTACCTTTGGTATCACCGTGGGACGAGAACGAGTGTTTTGGGGTCCGGTCCGAAATTCAAGATGGCCGATGGCAGCCATTTTGTACAAAATTAGGTGCAATCAGATTTTTGCACAGAACTTCCATATGAAAGCCCTGATTTGAATAATTTTTGTGTGTGAATGTTTAGTACCATGGGATACATCACATATAATACGGGTTTTTTTCTCGTGCAGAAATTATGCAAATTAGATGAACTTTGATTTTTTCAGTGCGACTTACACACAGTAAGTACACATGTCAATACGGCTCAGACTAGAGTCTGTATTTATGAACTGATCTTCACGAAATGTCTTGGGTACCTTTGTTATCACCTTGGGACGAGAACGAGTGTTTCTGGGTGCGGTCTAAAATTCAAGATGGCTGCTAGTGGCCATTTTGTACCGAAATTAGGTCTAATCAGTTTTTTGTACACAACTTCTATACAGCTCAGACTAGAGGCCATATTTATGAACCAATCTTTACGAAACTTCTTGGGTACCTTTGTTATCACCGTGGGATGAGAGCGAGTGTTTTTGGGTGTGGTCCGAAATTCAAGATGGCCACCAGCAGCCATTTTGTACCAAAATTAGTGCAATCAGTCTTTTGTATAGAACTTCTGTATGAAAGTTCTGATTTTAATAAATTTTTGTATGAATGTTTAGTAACATGGAATACATCACATATTGTAAGGGGTTTTTTTTCGTGCAGAAATTATGCAAATTAGATGAACTTTGATTTATTCAGTGCTACTTACACAATGTAAGCACACATGTCAATACGGCTCAGGGTAGAGGCTGTATTTATGAACCGATCTTGGGTACCTTTGTTATCTCCTTGGGATGAGAATGAGTGTTTCTGGGTATGGTCCAAAATTCAAGATGGCTGCCAGTGGCCATTTTGTACTGAAATTAGGTCCAATCAGTTTTTTGTCACAAGTTCTATACAGCTCGTATTTATGAACTGATCTTCACAAAACTTCTTGAGTACTTTTGTTTTCACCTTGGGACAGGAACGAGTGTGTTTTGGGGTGCCTTTGTTATCATTGTGCTATGAGAACAAATATTTTGGGGTTCAGTCAGACCCACTCTGGGACTCAAAGATTTTTTCTAGTTCAGCATCTGACTGTCACCCACCTTTACAATACTTTACCTATACATTTGTTACAGGCAACGGTCAGTATTTATGTACAGACCGTTACAATACTTTATATGTACCTTTGTTATCAGGTCATTACCTAGATGTTTGTCATTGCTGTGTCACATACTATACATGTACATGTCTTTGTCTTGACAAGTTGAGCTACAGTGTCATTGACACTTTCATTGTAATTACTTTGTAGCTGTTCTTTTTTATGAAGTTTGTGTAACAAATTGAAATGGACTCTTATAAAAATTATAAAAATAAATTAGTGTTGAAAATCTTCATTGAAGATTTTCAACACCAATTTATTTTTATAATTTTTATAACAGTCTGTTTCAAATTTGTTACAAAAAGATTTTCAACACAAATTTATTTTTATTCCTGTCTGTCACATTTCAGGTATGTATGAAATTGTTTATTCAGCAGTAATCCTAATCTTTTCACAGGGGTCTTATAAAAACATCTCAATCTGTAATGAGTTAGCAACTGAAACCCAATTAAGAGCTTTTAATAGTTTTAATTATGTTAGTATAACCACAATGGATTTTCCAATTCCAGAACAGGTAAAAAGTTTTTGTCATGGTTTCAGTCTTCAAAGGGGCGGTCTCTCAAGACAGGTCCATTCAAATACAAGTTGGTACCAGGTCACAGTTGTCTCTCAAGACAGGTGGTCTCTCAAGACAGGTGGTCTCCCATAGCAGGTCCATTATAGAGTAAAACCAGTCGGTGCCTGGCAGATGTGGTCTCTCAAGACAGGTGGTCTCTCAAGACAGTGGTCTCTCAAGACAGGTTTTACTGTAGTGGTGAGATTCGATTTGAGAAATGATTTGATTAAAAATCCTGTGCCTCATTCTTTTTGGAATTTGATTAGATCCGAAATTTGAGATTCACTGGGCCCTATGATGGTCTTGTTTCTAGATAATTTTTTTTTTCTTTCAGAAAAATAGTCTTTAATTTCCTGATTGATAACCAGCACAACATAGGATGATGGCATCAAAATAGAATACACATGTTGCAGGTAAGTGAACTTGATGGGGTGTAGTGAAGAATCAGTTGACCAGTCTGCTAGTGAGTTATAGCTGAAGTCTTCATCTAGCACAACTTTCACCATCCAATACACCAGTATATGTTCTCACACAGTATGGAAGGGTGAATCACCACAAAAACACCCATAGAGTGGAGTTTTCATACAACATTAGAAACAAGAAAAATTTAGCAAATAGAGGAGATCGGCATTTCCCCCGCTTGATCATGTGTGCCCACCAAAGCCCCCCCCACCCACCCCCACCCCCCATTTCCTCACATGAACTTTGTTTCCAAAACAAATTACACATGGAATGTTAACAGTGCTCAAACTTTTGTCATAAAATTGAGGATGTGAAGTGAACTCAAAAGTTAAATAAATGTATATCGTTATATTACACCCGTGTGTTAAAATTAACTTTTACAATAAGTATCAATCGTAATATTTACTCTTTGCATGCTGCTGGCTAGGGCTGAAATAGTTATTCATTTTTGGTAACCAGTTAACCGATTGGGAAAACCAGTTAATGACCAATTAACAGTTCTTTGATAGAGTCAGTAATAAATTTGGGTAAGAACATCTCATGCTACAGCACAGTGCAACGCACGATGAAAGATGATTGTTGGAAGAAATTAAAGCGACCCGTACATGCCTACCTCAGTGTCTGCGCCTTGGCAAAACAACATCTGAGTTCCTTTTTACCCCTAGCACTCTGGGAGTGCCACAAATTTTTTTTTCTATCACTCTGTTTTTCTCTTGTTTAACTATGAATTTAACCAAATATATCTTGTTTGACAGAGCTCACTGAGCTCTGTCAAACAAGGTATATTTGGTTAAATATCAACCTGCATTATGGGAAATATTTGCTACTGAAAACTTTGCCATTTTGACATCAGAGTGCAGAGAGTTAAGTCATAATTGCACAACACAATCCACTGGTCTCCAGAATTTCATTTAACAATTATATGTTATATTTCATATTCAGATTGGGTAAACAGACCACTCGTGTGCACGTTGAAAACTGGACAGTGTTACTGAAAGCATGATACATCGTAGAGATAATTTTGTGATTTTGGCTATGACTGTCAGATGCTGTAAACAGTATTGAAATCACAGGAACTGAGAAATTGAGAACCACTGAATTATTCATGGATTGAGCTATTTGGCTGGAAGCATATGTAATTTGGATGGTTTTCAATTTTATGAATAAGCATACAAAGTCACAAGGCTATTATAATGAATTCCACACTGGAGTTTGGCTGCAAATGCATCATGTGCTGAATGCAGTTAAGCATCACAGAAACAACCTGAATAAAATAAATCATAATCTAACAACCAGTTCGTCCCCTGAGTTCCAATGCGTTCTATTTTCCAGTAGGCACATACAACACATTTTGCACTCTGCTGATTTTTTTATTTTGATCCTCGACAAGAATAAAATTATTCCAAACTTCTGATCTTCTCCTCTCCATATTTCAAATTTTAACATTTTTATTTTCATTTGTTATTCCGACTTCTCTAATGACACTTCAACTTCAGAATGAAATTTTGCAAGGGGGCTACTGGAATAATTTACAAATCTGTACATTACAAACCCCCCCCCCCCCCTCCGCCCCCCTCCTGCAATACAACTGGGTCAAGCTAACATACTGATGAACTTCACAGATCAGCGACTTCAAACGCACCGAATGGAACAATGGCGCAGAGTTCAAAATTTCTTGTCAGTTATCACTTTCAGATCATTTTGTTTTAGTTGTGCAACAACAATAAAAAACAACAGGAAAGAAAACAGATACCATTAGTTACAAAACATCATTTCTAATTCTAACGTCTGCTATTCAATAGGGCGACCTAAAACTGAAGATATCTTTCATTTTGATTGCATTCTGTCCATACTGTTCTGCACATTGTAAATATATGTAACGGTTAACCACGGTTACAGATTTCATGACGATTCATAATTGACACAGAACCTCTAACAGTTAACCAGTTAACCATTTCAGCTCTACAGCTGGTGGATATTCCTGCCCTGGACAGCAAATCTCTTGTCACTAGAATAAGTCATATTTGTGCATTTTTAATTAAATTTACCTCCTGTAAATTGAAGCACCGTAAATTGAAGCAAAGTTTTGACCAATGATTTCTTGAGATAAATTTCTAAAAGATTTTAATGAAATCTAATCATGGCTGCTTTATAGCAGGCATGACTACATTTGCTGAAAATATTTTTAAAAGTACTCAGCGTGTTAAGAGTTAATAATATGGTAAATCTGAGTTAAAAAAAAACAACTTTTTTAAAGAATACATTGAAATGTGACTAAATTAATTTTCTTATTTTTGTTGCTTTGCAAATTGAAACTATGAACAACCATTATGAAAGTTAAACATTCTAAATGTGTTGATATAAATAGAGTGTTGTCAATACCAGTCATTTAGGAGTATACATAGAGATGGGCATAATTGGAATTTGGGGTTCAGTATCGGTTTGGGTATTTTTAGGTGAGTACACCACGGTATCTGTTCGGTGTACGGTATCCAGGGCTTCATTTAACTGGATTCACATAACAGTTTTCGAATCAATTTTCAACTATAACTAAGCAATTTCAAATGAAAAATCATATAAATAATAGGAAATGCTAATCCAAATTTATCCAAGTTAAAAAACTGCTATTCAATTTTTAAAAATTAAATCGACCCCTGACGGTATCTGACTTCCAAAGACCAGGAAAATACAGAATAAGTTATTCTTGTATCATTCTACTGTGGCACCACAAATGCCACTACCAATGAGCTGAAGACTGACATTCTTTTGCCTACAGAAATCATACAGTAATGCCAAATACCGGGCTTTTGCAATCTCAGAGCATATGACTTTTACATGACATCATTAGGAGGTTCTGCAGACTATAGTCAAAACCCCTGGGCAGTGATTTCTAGTCAAGTCATGGCTGCCTTAACAGGCAGGCAAGACTTCACTAGAAATCACTGCTAAGCAACTGGACATGAACAGATTGTACATGCCCAAGCCCTTAAGGGTTAACAAAACTGATAAGTAAATCAACCATTTCCTTCATGAAAATGAACACTTCTACTACTATCAGGACTCAACAAAGCCTCATAAATATAGCAAATTTTAGAAAATTTGAATATCAGATGCTTCAGTGATTGGTTCGGTTTGGTTTTTAGGTGTCCCCATGATATTTGTATCGGTTTGGTTTTTAGCTCACCTGAGCGAAGCTCAAGGGGAGCTTTATTAATCACTTTCTGTCTGTCGTCCGCCCATCCGTCCGTCCATCCGTCCGTCATAAACTTTACATTATCGACTTCTCCTCACAAACTACTGGACCAAATTCAACAAATTTTGCTGTGCATGTTCCCTATCATATGTCAATTCAAGTTTGTTCAAATAAAGTTGCCACGCCCACAGGGGGTACCACAGGGGGCATAACTCTGATAGCACCCATGAACTTCTTTTCCAAAATCAAAATAAATCTTCTTCTTCAGATCCACCAGGCAGAATTCTTTCATATTTGGTATACAACATCTCTAGGGGAGTCAGATTCAAGTTTGTTCAAATCGAGTCCCTGGGTTCATATTTGGGCTCCCTATGGGAGCCCGAATTTTAACTTAGTGCAATATGAGGATTATTCTTTAAAAATCTTCTTCTTCAGATCCACCAGGCAGAATTCTTTCATATTTGGTGTACAACATCTCTAGGTGGATCAGATTCAGGTTTGTTCAAATCGAGTCCCTGGGTTCATATTTGGGCTCCCTATGGGAGCCCGAATTTTAACTTAGTGCAAAATGAGGATTATTCTTTAAAAATCTTCTTCTTTAGATCCACCAGGCAGAATTCTTTCATATTTGGTTTACAACATCTCTGGGGGAGTCAGATTCAAGTTTGTTCAAATCGAGTCCCTGGGTTCATATTTGGGCTCCCTATGGGAGCCTGAATTTTAACTTAGTGCAATATGAGGATTATTCTTTAACTGGTAAAGTGCTGAGTTTTTTCTGACAACAAATCAAAGCTCATCATATACTGCTCTATTACATTTAATTGGATAGTGCCTTATAGGCACTATCCAATTAAATGTAATAGAGCAAGGTATTGTATAAAAAATCTGATTCATATCAGGGACAATAAAGGCTTCCTCAGGCAAAATGTAGCTACAGACAGTTATTGCCTGTCACTTTTAGTAAAGCCCAAAATAGGGCTTCCGGCACTCTACCAGTTAAAAATCTTCTTCTTCAGATCCACCAGGCAGAATTCTTTCATATTTGGTGTACAACATCTCTAGGTGGATCAGATTCAGGTTTGTTCAAATCGAGTCCCTGGGTTCATATTTGGGCTCCCTATGGGAGCCCGAATTTTAACTTGGTGCAAAATGAGGATTATTCTTTAAAAATCTTCTTCTTTAGGTCCACCAGGCAGAATTCTTTCATATTTGGTTTATAACATCTCTGGGGGGGTCAGATTCAAGTTTGTTCAAATCGAGTCCTTGGGTTCATATTTGGGCTCCCTATGGGAGCCCGAATTTTAACTTAGTGCAATATGAGGATTATTCTTTAAAAATCTTCTTCTTCAGATCCACCAGGCAGAATTCTTTCATATTTGGTATACAACATCTCTAGGGCTGTCAGATTCAAGTTTTTTCAAATGGAGTCCCTGTGTTGATATTTGGGCTCCCTATGGGAGCCCGAATTTTAACTTAGTGCAATATGAGGATTATTCTTTAAAAATCTTTTTCTTCAGATCCACCAGGCAGAATTCTTTCATATTTGGTATACAACATCTCTAGGGGGTCTGATTCAATTTTGTTCAAATCGATTCCCTGGGTTGGTATTTGGGCTGCTTATGGGAGCCCGAAGTTTAACTTAGTGCAATATGAGGATTATTCTTTAATATTCGTCTTCTCCAGACCCACCAGGCAGAATTCTTTCATATTTGGTATACAACATCTCTAGGGGGGTCAGATTCAAGTTTGTTCAAATCGAGTCCCTGGATTCATATTTGGGCTCCCTATGGGAGCCCGAATTTTAACTTAGTGCAATATGAGGATTATTCTTTAAAAATCTTCTTCTTCAGATCCTCCAGGCAGAATTATTTCATATTTGGTATGCAACATCTCTAGGGGGATCAGATTCAGGTTTGTTCAAATCGAGTCCCTGGATTCATATTTGGGCTCCCTATGGGAGCCCGAATTTTAACTTAGTGCAAAATGAGGATCATTCTTTAAAAATCTTCTTCTTCAGATCCACCAGGCAGAATTCTTTCATATTTGGTTTACAACATCTCTAGGGGGTCAGATTCAAGTTTGTTCAAATCAAGTCCCTGGGGTCATATTTGGGCTCTCTATGGGAGCCCGAATTTTAACTTAGTGCATTATGAGGAATATTCTCAAAAATTCATCTTCGGTTTCACCAATAAAAATCTTTTGATATTATGCAAAAAACAGTTTTACCCATATGAATCCACCACCCCCTCCTATACCCTTTGGGGTTCAGTAAGGTGGAAACATTTTTTTTACTCCAAAATACAATATCCTTAAATGGGCAGATTCAAGTTTGTTCAAATCAATTCCTCGGTGTTCTTCCCTCAAAACTGCAATGGAATAAAACCCCTTGGAAGTTTGGTAGTTCTGTCTTCAGCTGGTAGAATTGAACCCAGTCAGCAAGACATATGATAATAATCATCTGACATGGCACCAGAGTTATAAATAATTTCATGACTTCTTTCCTATGAATGTTGATAAGCCTTAGCCATGGCTAGCTAATTTTGATCCCAAATACTTCTTTGAACTACTTTGTCAGGTGAGCGATTAAAGGCCCCTTGGGGCCTCTTGTTCAGTATATTATTGCCCATCTCTAATACACAGTTGAATTGTATATTAGGAAATATGTGTATTAAGAAGTGAATGATGGTAACCATCATCGCTGTCTCTTTCTCCATTTTGCTTCACACCTGTTTATTGTTTTGTACATAAAGGTCATGTTAGGGGGGTGTACTTCATTAATATGAGAAATAGTGATAAAGACTATTGACTGGAACTTTGCTTTTTATCTGTATACTTTCTCGACAGGTAAACGTTATTTCATTGAGGGAAACACCATTACGCAGGTGCATTAGTAAATCCTCTCCATTGATGAAATTGATGGAGGTGTCGAGAGTGATTTCCCATAACCCCCTATAAACCCATTTGTATGAAAAATTAGCTTGCTGTCAGTGTGGAAAATCCCTTCGCATTCCCTCCTCTGTCTTAATGCTATGTACTTTGTGATGTACCAGTGACATACCAAGTATGCACCCATGTCAGAAACCTTTGGCTCGCTGCCCCTCACAGTTGTCATTCCAGCTTTGGGCCTGTTATCATCTGTTGGTGTTCAAGTTGATCATTTTACTCTTAAAGTCATAATTCTGACTTTGATCAGTTTTTGTTGCAACAAAAGAGTTTACCTAACATGCTGTCTTTGGGTGAACTTGTTAGTTTCATCTAAGTACCTTGGCAGTCTTGCCAAGAAACAACAGTAGAGCTACAAAATAGACCGTCAAAGTGAAGCAAAAATGAATAAACGTCTCCAGGCTTTTAAGGCTTAAAATTAACTTGGGTTTTGGCAATATACTTCGTCATTCTCATGTGTGATTTTGTCCTTACACCATTGTTTTCAGCTTATCTATCCATGCATGCAGCCATCCAATCCTGGAAATAAGCTATCTGTCATTTCTAGATGGCGATCCCCGGAGTGAATTTGCTGGTGCTATCTCATACAATGGACTAGAATCCCCCAATATATCCTCTGGGTTCCTCTTTTTGTTTAGGCCTGAGAACTTTATTCAGATTGAGGTTCACAGAGGGTAAATTTAGTGATGCTACCCTGCTCTGCAGGGTAGCATTACCAAATTCACCCACTGGGGACCTCATCCTGCAGATGATAGTCTGCTTATTACCTGGTTTGCAGCCATCAGTCTTATACCATGATTGCTGACTGTATTCAACATTTCCCAATACAATAGAGAAACTGAGAAGTGTACTAGGTACACAATGCTTGGAATCTGGCCTGCTTGTAAGAATGTCATGTAGGAATGCTTCTTATTGGTCATTACACATCTGACTGTTATGACGTGAATGAAATACTTTCACACAAAATGGTGTCTAGTAAGGATGTAAACAGACTGCTGAATGTGATGTTTTTCTTTAAAAATATCAACCTCATTCACTTAACCCTTTATCTAACATGAAAAGCAGATGACTCTTGCAAACAAAATTCTTGAATAACTAATTTTTTTTCATTTTTTGTCTCAAAAACATGGTTTATGACCCCTCATTGGAACGAGCTGGATGAGCTCGTCCCAAAAAGAGGTCATAACCTATATTTTTGAGACAAAAAATAAAAAAATAATGAAAATTAAATGGCGATTTTTGTGAAGGGCGCTGGCTGGTTTTGGCCATTATGTTGGGTAAAGGGTTAATTCAAATGGAATTGTGGGTATAAATACAGAACCTGACCCCAGTAGAGTGTGGGGGAGAAGAATCAACAATGCTTGTTGGACTTTTTTGTGTATTTCACCTTGTTGCATGTGTTATACAGGAAAACTCCAACTTGTGTCGTCCAGTTGCCTACACTCTACCTTATAGTGTTCTGTCGTGGTATGTGATAGTTTCATTTCATTTTCATCCTGCAATTTTAAAAAAATCATACGACTTTTGGCATACTTTTGTTAAAAAACATGTTTGATTTTGATGACTTTCTAAATTTTGTTTACCGGAAGAAAATTTTTGTTTTGGTCCAAATGACATTATGAAATGAATTGATTTCCACATACTTTAAAAACTACACAATATCAATGCACATACAGTGTACCTGTTATTTTCTATGAGCTATTCAGATGAAGATTTTACAATCACCAGAATTAGTCGTAACAATTGGCAATGTCATTTGGCTATTGCTTTTACAATGCATTGCCAATTGCAATGGTTTATTCCAAAGACTGGTCTGTCTTACATGTATCCATTATGTTGGGGTGGATTTTGATTCATTCATTATAACCCCACTCTTGAAGAGAATGGAGATATACTGGATTACAGGCATCCACCCAGGGGTCAGCCTGGCAGCTGATTTTAGGGAGAAGTGACTTCTCCCTCCAGAGACTTCAGGGAGAAGTCAGGGGCCAGGAGGGAGAAGTCAGTGGACATGAGGAAGAAGTCAGAAAAAAACATAAAACGTATATGACATCGTGACAAAATAAATGTACACAGAGGACACAATTGTGAAGACAAAAATAAATAAAAGTTATACAAATATACATACACACACAAAACTAAGTCATGTAGGTTAAAATCCTCCCCTCTCCCCTACAAAAAATTGTGTTGTTCATGGTTTCTGAATACCCTGACTCTTTCCCTAACAGTGATGACTAGGGTTACCATGCAGTTGATTTTGTATTTGCCTCAATGCAATGGATTTGAAATTTAACATTACCCATGGTGAGAGTGTTCTTCTCTGTAATAGAAGGTATATTCTTTTAAAAAAATATTTAAAGTATTTAAAATAAATTTCAAGTTCACATAAGAAGCTGAGTCATTCAGGGTTTCTGAATGTCCAAATTGAATTGAAAAGCGTAGTTAAAATTTTTTTTCCATATCATTCGTAAATTAAGCGTCATTAACAATTTGATCCACCCATCCATCTTTGCATTCATCTGTCCACATATTTTTTCCTAGAGTTACAGTCCTTACTTAGTCAATTTTTTATGATTTTTCTCTGTCTGCAGCGATATCTAAGAAGTGAGTGGATGGATTTCATTGAAATTTGGTATGAGGGTTCCTTGTGACAAGCCGCTCCTGTACATATAAAAAAGTTGCCTGCATTTTTCCAACAGAATTATGGCCCTTACTTTGTTTTTAATTCATTTATATTTCATCAGTCTAGAACTGCAGTGGGGTTATAAATTGCCTTCAGCAATAACTCTTGTTCCAGCATAGAAGTATATTTTTAACCCTTTACTCGAATTGGTTATTTTAAATATTTTTATGACCCTGCCATAAAATGGCTTTGTGCATATAGTGTTACTCTTGTCCATTTTTCATTCCATCTTTCTGTCCTTCCATTATTCATTCCAAAATAACAGTTTTCCAACTTTTTCACCACACATTGAGATAATTGGCTGATTTCTAGTATGTGTTTTTTGTCATGGGTACCTACAAATCGTGTTCTAGTTTGGTCCCGTCAGATGATTTTTCACAGAGTTATTGGTCTTGAACTTAGTTAATGATGTGAAGATTCAAGAGAATCAGTTTCCCAAACTTTTTTTTAGCTCACCTGACTTTCAGTCAGGAGAGCTATAGTGATCACTCACCGTCCGTCGTCCGTAAACATGGTGTTTGCGTCTTCTCCTCCCAAACCGCTGAACCAATTTAATTGATTTTTGAGATAATAGTTTGTTATGACATTGCAATTTGATTTTGTTCAGAGCAAGTTGCCTCGCCCCTTGGTAAGGCCATGCCCAAAAAGTGTGCCTAAATCTTAAAAAATCTTCTTCTCATGAACCAACAGTAGCAGAGACTTGATATTAGGTGTGCAGCTGAGTCAGCATTTTTTAACACTGTGGGTAATGGGAAAAACATGTAAGACTACTTTTCTCCCAAACCACAGCTCCAAAAGCTTTCAAATTTCACATATAACATCTTTGGAAGATTGTTTCACATGTTTATTGAAATCAATTTCCTGGGTCCATATTTGGGCTCTCTATGGGAGCCCAAATGTTTAAATTAGTGCAGTATGAGGAATATTCTTTAAAAATCTTCTTCCTCAGATCTACCAATAAGAATGTTTTGATATTTGGTATGCAGCATCCATTGGATCAAAATCCGGAAATCTTTTTTTTTTTTTGTTATGCGTTTCGGTCAATTTTAAGACAAACATTTTTTTTTTTTTTTTACACTGAAAATTTGGGGTCTGGGTGGGACCAAAATCCAGAAATTTGTTTTTTTGTTTTTTATGCGTTTCGGTCATTTTTAAGACAGAAAAAAATTTTTTTTTCGCACTGAAAATTTGGGTTACGGGTGGACTTAGAAAATTTGAAATCCGGAAATTAGTTTTTTGGTTTTTTATGCATTTTGGTCAATTTTAAGAAGAAAAACAAGTTTTAGGCTGAAAATATTTTGTTTGGGAGTTCGAAAATTTCCGAACAAAAATAAAAAAAAATCTGTTTTTTATGCATTTATCTCAATTTTGGGACGTAAAAGTGCAGGAACTGAAAATAGAAGGACAATCCTGAGTATTGTGTGTCACAATCTCTTCATCTGGTCGGTATATGCTTTTCTTAGGAGGGGTGTATGCAGCTTATTCAAGTCAAGTCCCTGGTTTGATATTTAGACTACCATGTCAGGTGAGTGCCCTCAGGCCCCCTGGGGCCTCTTGTTTTACACAGAGGCATATGTGTCGTACTGACACATCTACTTTTTAGCTCACCTGGCTGCAAGTCAGTGGGAGCTATTGCCATCACTTGGCGTCCGGATCCATCGTCCAGTATCTGTCGTCCATTAACTTTTTCAAACTTGACTTTTCTTCACAACCACTAGGCCAAATTCAAACATATATTGCTCAGGCCATCTATGGAGTATACCCTTTCTGTTTTGTTCAAATGAAGCAGCTGCCATATTCGGGCTCTGGTTAATGCTCCAAAAGCCTAAAAATCTTTAAAACTCTTCTTCTCATGAACCACCAGAGGAATGCCTTGATATTTGGTATGGAACTTTCTTTGGTGTTAAAGTTTCTGCAAGGGAAGTTGGTATGTCAATATTTGTTCTCTCTGTGAGGGCATATCCATTTTGGGCTCTGCCCCAAATTTCTATTTCAAGATCCAGTGGGCCAATTTCAACCAAATTTGGCATGTTGTTTAAGTGGGTCCTAAGTAATTGATCGATGCCCCCCCCCCCCCCCCCCCCCCCCCAAAAAAAAAAAATTTCACATCCCCATGGCAACTAAAAACAGAAAAAAATTCAAAAGCCCAGATTTCCCAAACCACAGGGAACACAGAGCTGTTATTTTTAGCTCAACTTTGACGAAGTCAAATTTGAGCTATTGTCATGGCCCGTCGTCCGTCGTCCATCTGTCCGTCTTTCCGTCTGTCCATCTGGCCGTCTGTCCGTCTGTCCGTCTGTCCGTACGTCAACAATTGGCTATGGCTCGGGCTAGAGGTCATATTTATGAACCGATCTTTACGAAACTTCTTGTGTACCTTTGTTATGACCCTGGGACGGGAACGAGTGTTTTTAGGTGTGGTCCGAAATTCAAGATGGCTGCCAGCGGCCATTTTGTACCGATGATGCAAAAATCAGTTTTTTGTACAGAACTTCTGTATGAAAGTTCTGATTTGAATAAAGTTTTGTATAAATGTTTAGTACCATGGGATACATCACATATAATACGGTTTTTTTCTCGTGCGTAAAGTATGCAAATTAGACTGACTTTGATTTATTTAGTGTTACTTTCAGAGCTGTAAGTGCCAAGCTGCTATGGCTCGGGCTAGAGGCCGTATTTATGAACCAATCTTTACGAAACTTCTTGGGTACCTTTGCTATGACCCTGGGACGGGAACGAGTGTTTTTGGGTGTGGTCCGAAATTCAAGATGGCTGCCAGTGGCCATTTTGTACCGATGATGCAAAAATCAGTTTTTTGTCCAGAACTTCTGTATGAAAGTTCTGATTTGAATAAAGTTTTGTATAAATGTATAGTACAATGGGATACATCACATATAATACAGGTTTTTTTCTCGTGCGTAAATTATGCAAATTAGACTAACTTTGATTTATTTAGTGTTACTTTCAGAGCTGTAAGTGCCAAGCTGCTATGGCTCGGGCTAGAGGCCGTATTTATGAACCAATCTTTACGAAACTTCTTGGGTACCTTTGTTATGACCGTGGGACGAGTACGAGTGTTTTTGGGTGCAGTCCCAAATTCCAGCTGGCTGCCAGCAGCCATTTTAAAAGTACCGACGATGCCGAAATCTGTTTTTTGTACAGAACTTCCATATGAAAGCTCTGATTTGGATAATTTTTTGTATGAATGTTTAGTACCATGGGATACATTACATATATTACAGGTTTTTTTCTTGTGCGTAAATTATGCAAATTAGGCTAACTTTGATTTATTTAGTGTTACTTTCAGCACTGTGAGTGCAAATCCCAATACGGCTCGGGCTAGAGGCCGTATTTATGAACCGATCTTCACGAAACTTCTTGGGTACATTTGTTATCACTGTGGGACGAGAAGGAGTGTTTTTGGGTCCAGTCTGAAATTCAAGATGGCCGCTAGCAGCCATTTTGTTCAAAATTAAGTGCAATCAGATTTTTGCGCAGAACTTCCAAATGAAAGATCTGATTTGAATAAATTTTTGTAAGAATGTTTAGTACCATGGGATACATTACATATAATACAGAGTTTTTCTCGTGAATAAATTATGCAAATTAGGGGTCCAGGTGGGACTTTGGTTTTTTATGCGTTTTGGTCAATTTTAAGACAAAAAAAAAAAAATTTTTTTTACACTGAAAATTTGGGGTCCGGGTGGGACTTAGAAAATTTTGGACCCAAATCCGGAAATTAGTTTTTTGTGTTTTGATGCATTTTGGTCAATTTTAAGAAGAAGAAGAAAAAATTTTAGTCTGAAAATATTTTGTTTGGGACTGAAAATTTCCACACAAAAATAATAATCTGCAATGATTGGTCTTAATCTGTAGTCCATTACAGTCACCTTGTAATTCTTTTATTATTGTTGACTGGGCCAAAACAAATACTAATTCCTGTCATATTCATTATTCAGTTGTCTTGGTCACAGCAAGTACTAATTCCTGTCATATCCAAGTTGAGCTACAGAGTCATTGACTCTTTCATTTATGAAGCATCCTTAGTACCAGTAGAATGGAGTAGTTAAAAAAAATTGCCACCGGTTCTATCAGGGTGTCACATAGAGAGTATTGAAAAAAATGATGAGGCACCATTTTTGCAGTAAGATTTCTCTTTACAAATTGTTAGAGTTTCCAGTTTTATCTCACCCATTAAATTCTGTCAACATCTACCTGTCAAACTCACATGTCATCTTGTTTTGTTAAGCTATAGGGATTGAAAATAACCCTGAAATGCTTTAACCCTCTCTGGCAGAGAAAAAATTGATCTGATTCCTGTATGAATATCTTTAATTTAACTCTCTGAAGACTTAAAAGTGTTTTTCAAATATTTTATTTTATGTTGAACCCTTTCAATTCTGTCCATATATATGTTTTTTCTGGTTCCTTGGAAAAAAAGTTATCTGATTCATGTATGAATATCTTTAATTTAACCCTCTCATGACTTCACTGTGTCTTCCAAAGATTGTATTTCATGTTGAACCCTTTCAATGTTGTGCACATATATGGTTTTTTCCTGTTTTTTTTAAATATTTATCTGATTCCTGTATGAATGTCTTAAATTTAACCCTCTCAAGACTTCAATGTGGGTTTCAAAGATTTTATTGATGCCTTGATCAAACCTTTTCAATGCTGTGCACATATATGTTTTTTTCTGTTTTCTTGGAAAAAATTTCTCTGATTCCTGTATGAATATCTTTAATTTAACCATTTCAAGACATCAGTGTGGGTTCCAAAGATTTTATTTCATGTAATACTGTTAACGAAAACGAAAATGATTTCTTTATAAATGTTTACCCCCAAAAATAAGCCTCCGTAAATGCTCTTTCTGTTTTGTTTATTTTTGATGCTTTAACCATTTTCACACAGACTTGAATTTACTGGTGGCAGTAAAATTCTGTTTCTCTAGTTTGAAATTTTTCTTATTTTTTAAAACTACTGGGCCAAATTCATTCATTTATGGCACAGACCATCTTTGGAGTAAACCTTTTCTCCTTTGTTCAAATGAAGTTGCTGCCGTCGTCAGGCTGATGGAATTTACTCTTTTGATTTTTCCCCTCATAATTACTATATCTCTTGGGGTGGGGTTAAGCCTAAAATGCTTTAAAAATCCTCTTTTTATAAGCCACTTGCAGTAATGCTTACATTTCTTGTTTGGAACTTACTTTAGTGATGCAGATTCACTTTTTTGAAAGAAACTCAACAAGTCAAAATTTGGGCTCCCAAATTTGTGCTATACTCAAAATTTATATTTTCAGATTCAATGGGCAGATGTGAACCAAATTTGTCATGTAGTGTATAACTGGGTCAGAAATATTTCATTCATGCCTGAATTTTTATTTTTTTTTTGGTGGGGGTGGGGGGGGGGGGGTGGTGGGGGTGGGGACGTAGAGAGAACCACAGTAGTTGAAAAAAAAAAAATGTTGTTTGGTTGTTGTTTTTTATACCCCCCGCAAACAAAGTTTGGGGGGGGGGGGGGTATATAGGAATCACCCTGTCTGTCTGTCCGTCCATCTGTCCATCTGTCCGTCCATCTGTCCATCCTTATAAGCGCAACTCCTCCTAAACCGTTTGAAGAATTTTCATGAAACTTTACACAATGGAAGAACTCCATATGAAGATGTGCATGAAGCAATATTATTCCGTTCTGACAGGCGCGGGGGTATCACTTTGTGAGCTTGCTCACAGTACCTCTAGTTTAACACTTCACAGAACAGAGCTTGCTATGAAGCTTTCCTAGGACCAGCAAAAATGAATGGCCAAGAAATTTGCCTTTGTAAAATTGCTCTTACTGCTGATCACTTACTGATACACTCATCTCTTTTGACAACCATAGCCAGTTGAGTGTTTTAGGCTCACTTGAGCCTCTTGTTAAAACGTTTTTCTCAAATTTCAACAAAACCATATCATGTGACCCCTCATTGGAACAAGCTCAAGAAGCTCATTCCAATGAGGGGTCACATGATATGGTTCTGTTCCTGGTCGGATGATTTTTCACAGAGTTATTGACCTTGAACTTAGTTTATGATGTGAAAAGATAATCAGTTTTCCGAACTTTTTTTTTTTTTTGCATGTGAGGGCATAAGTGTCATACTGATGCATCTACTTTTTATTACCTTGAAAATTTTTTCGGGGGCATATAGTCTTTGTCATTTCCGTATGTCTGTCTGTTCTTCACGAGGATTTTCATGTCCACTCCATAACTCTGAGATGCTTCGTTGGATTTTGTTGAAACTGCATACACGTTGCTTATGGAGAGATGAGGTGTTGCCCACGATTTTTTGTTTGTTTGCTGGAGGTCAAGGCCACAGATCAAGATCATAGTTCGGGGGCATTGTAGTCGGGCCATCACTGTTAGTCTTGTTTAAAATTTGTTCTCAGTTTAAACAAAACCATATCATGTGACTCCCTCATTGTTATGAGTCTAAGGAGCTCATTCCAATTAGGGGTCATATGATATAGTTCTATTAAAAATGTTGGAAAAAAGTTTTTCTTCATCTGCTCCATTTGTAAGTATGCGGGTGGATTTGGCCGATTCGTTAGGTAAAGAGTTAAAAGTCTACAGGTAGCTGTCACTTTATGACACAGAGAATAGTTTAAGTCTGTCAATCAAATCACTTACCTGTCACTGCGACACAGAGATTAGTTTAAGCCTGTCAATCAAATACAGCTTGTACATATCAACAAACTAGCAATCTCATGTAACAGTTTTATGTTAGGGCCCTGTGAATCCCCCATTTTCAATTCAAATTGAATCTTGAATTGAATTGAGACTTGTCAAAATTGAATCGGACATAGTCAGATGTTGCTGATCAAATTGATAGGGGTGCACCAAACATAATAGTCAAATATATTGTTTATCAAATTATGTTCACTGTTTCTGCTCAACTGGTGGGTCACTGAATGAAGTGTTGAAAGATTTATCGCTATTTTTTGTGCCCGGGTAACTTTTAGTAATTTAAATCGCGTAGTTAAATTATATGACCATGTTGAAAGTCAACAAGTGGAAATACTGTCTGAGTAGTTGTTTTAGTCAAGTGTCATCTGCCTTGTCATCTGCCTGAGTAGGCTGATGAA
The DNA here is from genome assembly GCA_031216915.1 of Pictodentalium vernedei. Taxonomy (NCBI): domain Eukaryota; kingdom Metazoa; phylum Mollusca; class Scaphopoda; order Dentaliida; family Dentaliidae; genus Pictodentalium; species Pictodentalium vernedei. The sequence goes on from CM062288.1 coordinate 210,118,905, forward strand.
ACTTGCCTAATAATGACTGCGTAGGGGACTTCCCATGGGAGGTAACTTGATCTGCCCTGCATCTAGCCCACTCAGTAACAGTTACATCCCTTGACTTTATTCCGCATTTCTTCTCAGGAGTGAATTGCTTACAGTGTGAATGTAACTTAGAACTGTAAGAGAAAGATATCTAAGCATTGGATGGGAATGTGAGCTGAGTGTTAATTCCAACAACAAACCAACTCTTCATTATCAAAAATTAAAAGGAGCAGGTGAGAGAATTACTGGACTAGACATTACACAGGGCTTTCCTCTTGCAAAAGCTCATCACTGACATTCTTTAGAAACATTCAATTTCCTCTCGGCAGTGATTGTGACCAGTGAGACTGGAATTAGCATAGGTGGTGGTATGAACACAGATTCTATTTGATTTCAGATCAAACCAAATAGCAACTTAAGATTGGAAATCGAATCGTAGGGCTGCACGGTATATTGATAAACCCTTACATAGCGGTATTCGAAGCAGTATCGATTGAACACCGGTGTAATTACAAAAATATTGGTATAGCATCATTATTTATTTCCTTAATTTTAAAGATGTCTTGAGTTTTAACTGTAGTCCTGAATGAATAATATTATCCCTTTACCCAATGAATCAGCCTCACCCGCCCACGTACTCTACAAATTCAGCACTTAAAAAAAATAATTTTCAAAAAATTTAGCAAGACCATATCATGTGACTCCCTCATTAGAACGTGCTTTTCAAGCTCGTTCCAATGAGGGGTCACATGACATTGTTTTGTTTAAATTTTTGGAAGCATTTAATACACTAATATTTAAAATAATAAATTTTGATATCATGTGCAGTGGGTAAAGGGTTATTCAAACTTCATCATCAAAGCAGGTAATTTGTTCCACTGTGATGGCTCAAGTCCCGATTGTGATACGTATGTTCAGATATCTGAGTAGTCTTTCAATAAAGAGGTATACTGCTGTATTTTTTTGTATACGGATACCAGTATTCAGTTGAGAATATAGTGCAGTCCTATTGAATCAAAACACGATGCTTCGCAGGACCAGTTTTATGCCTATATAGAGGTCTTTGAACGTGCTCTTTATTGGGCATCAGTTCTCGGCCCTTCTACTGCTTGATGACTCCAAGAATTTTTGAGGGTGTGTCACCCCTAATACCCACCAGGATCTTTGCACCTGAGTGTACAGTATGGCTGCCATGGACTGGTCACTTTCCATGGGTAGGCAATATTTCTACGCACACAATAATATAAGATTCCAAAAACTAATTATAGGAATAATCATCAAAAATTTGATAAATGAAGCACCGGGTACAACCCAGTGCTTCATTAATTAAAAATTTGCTGATGATGATTTTTATTACCTGGTAAATGCATGCGTGGATATTACTGCCCACGCGTGGATTGCAACCAGTCCATGGCAGCTGTACTGTACACACCAGAATCTTTGCACCTGAGTGTATGCTGGTGAAGTTTGAGTATGATATTTGCTTGCTGCGAGATAAGATTCATTCTGTTGTAAGAAAGCCAGCAGACAGAACATCTGTCTTTTTAGCATATATTTAGGTAATGTTACATGTGACCTTGTGGTGGGCTTAGGATTTATTCCATCTTTGATAATTCTTGAAGTATCACATATATCATCAGGCTATATGTTTGGAACATCCAGTCAGAAACGCAAAAATACATCACTTGATCACCAGGGAACAACACTGGTGGAGTATGCTTCTAAAACATCCCATGGAGATGTACTCCAGTAAATCATGGGCCTTTCACAGCATGCTGCTGGTGTCAGTTTGTTCCAGCCGCAGAACCCACATATTCAAGGGCAGATAACCCATTTATCACCCAGCAGTTGATAAGTGGGTTGATAACAGAGAACAGATGTCTGGACAGAAGCCATATGCAGCTGTGTGAAAAATAATGTTAGTATACAGTGACAATCAAAATATTGTGTAGGCTACTTGTCTGCACATACATTGTCAACCATGTGCTTACAACTATTTTAAACATCAGTTTAGAAATTGAATTCATAGATAGATACCTTGACAAGAAAGGGAACCCCCACTGACGCTGTAAAAAATATTGGGGAGCATTAATAAAATTGTTCCATGTACAGCAACAGTAAGAAGTTTACATAACTCTTTGTCAGCAGAGAGCAGAATTTTCTGCCAAAATTAAAATTACAGCACAGTCGCTGTGGACTGGTCTCAATCCACGTGGGCAGTGATGTCCATGTATGCATTTACTAGGTAAGAAAAATCGTCAGCAGCAAAATTTTAATTAACCCTTTACCCAACGTAACGGCCAAAACCGGCCAGCGCTATTCTCAAAAATCGCCAATTCATTTTCAAAATATTTTCATTTTTTGTCTCAAAAACATAGGTTATGACCCCTCGTTGGAACGAGCTCGTCGAGCTCATTCCAACGAGGGGTCATAACCTATGTTTTTGAGACAAAAAATGAAAAAAATTAATTATTCAAGAATTTTTTTTGCAAGTGTCGTCTGCTTTTCATGTTAGGTAAAGGGTTAATGAAGCACCGGGTTGTACCCAATGCTTCATTAATTAATTTTTTGATGATTATTGCTATAATTAGTGCTTGTAATCTATTATTATTATTGCAACCATCGAAATATTGCAAGCCCGTGGAAGGTGACCAGTTCACAGCAGCTGTACTGTATCTGTTACCCAATAGAAGTATGTTAGTGGTTTCACCATGGATGTCCCAAGAAGTCGAGCAGTGTTTGTTTACTGCTTTAAACAAGTTCTTCTTTATTTGGGAAATAGAACTCGCAATCAACACCTGGGGTGGAAGTCCTCTGAAGTGGGCAACAAAAAACCACCTTATCTTAACCAGCCCTATTGAGCTGCTAGAAAAGCCGGATATCATAAGCCAAGATACTATATAATCGTTATAAGAGCTTGTGTTTTACAAAATTTTCTCGGAAATTCACCCAGACCCCCATCAATGGGAGGGGAGCTATGCACCTTGGTGGGGGAGAGTATGGGAGGTGGACACCCCCAGAGGGGGTGATTCCCTCCCATACTCTCCCCCATCTCAGGGCTACACACCCAGGGTATGCCTTCGACATACAGCTGCTACTTTGCCCCCCTATGTCGGGTGATTTTAATGCTTCTAGTTTCGGGCTTGGCAGGGTGAATGATATATGGGTTTTGTATATACCCAGTGATTTATCAGGGAGTTTTTCAGAACTTATCGACAAGTATCTCATAGAGGAGAAAACTTTGAAGTTGTAGACATGTACCTATTAACTTAGGGAAACATATTATCATTTGCTACACCAACTGAGGTGAAAACCCATTAGTCCAGTCAGATTTCTGCCATGCTCTAGTGCAATTCTAAAGCTTTTTAAGAGCTGGCTTGGAGAAATACTGTATCCCTATTATTTCCAGCTGTTTAAAGGTATCTAAATGTAATTTTTAAGTTAATGAACTTAACAAATGTTGGTATGATATCATAGATTGTAGATATAACGTTGGAGCCATGTGATTTATGATTGTGCAAAAATTCAAATTACGCTAATGAATTATGGGAAAATCGACTGGAACAAACATTTCCTGGTGTACAAAAAGTTACCATCAGCCAAAAACACTACACCCTGGCACAAGACATAGTCTGGATTTCGATGGTGATTTATTCTAGTTTCAGTGCAAGTTGAAGAATAAAAAAAAATGAATTAGAGAGAAAAATGCCAATAGGAAGATGTGGAGATTCTAAACTCCTCTCCTTGACAAATTGTTTATGTCATGTACCATGATTTGATTAGGAAAATGATCTATACAGATATGATAATGTAGTGTTATCGTTTTAACTTGTAACAATGAGTTGATGGGTTTTTAGATTGTCTTTTTCAAGCATCAGTAAGACCCATTGGGTATCAGCCAGCTGTCTTAACCCTTTTCCTAACACAATCCCATGTAAATTGGGCAAAGGTTTGTTTCACTCGACTCTCGCATCCATCCCTCATCCCAATTTTTTATCCACCTGTCTTAACAGTAAGCACATGAATTCCAGAGATAGTCCCAGTAAACTCTCTTACTTGTTGTCTAAGGACAACAAGTAAGAGAGTTTACTGGTACTATCTTTGGAATTCATGTGCTTACTCTTCCTGTGGGAACCCCAAGAAGTGAACCAGTGCTTATTTACTGAAATAAACAAGCACTGGTTCACTGGTAAAATAGGATCCTGTAACCAATGCCTGGGGTTAAAAGTCATCTGGGGGGGCGCGGTGGCTCAGTTGGTAGAGGTGCAGGCTGCAAGCCGAGAGGTCCTCGGTTCGAATCCCACCTGCGGCAACCGCGTTGTGTCCTTGGGCAAGACACTTCACCCCGATTGCCTACATGGGGGCACAATGACGCTGTGTACTGAGGCGTACTGCACGTCGATGGTACGCATGTCTTCAACCAATCTAACCCTGCCTGTGCTGCGGTGCAGAGTTCAGAGTTACGATGTTGGGGAGCTGGCAGCTGCTCGTCGTTGCTCGGTGGTTCTCTCCGGGTACTCCGGCTTCCTCCACCCGTAAAACTGTCACGGTCACGATTAGCCATTGTGCATAAGTATGTGACCTTAAACACCAATAAATAAATAAATAAAAGTCATCTGAAATGCCCAACATGGGTAAAAACTAGAGCCCCTCACAAAAGTGTATTACAGCATATTATCACTTCAATGAAGGAAACTTGGGAAATAAGCTGTAATATCCAAAGAGCTGCTTCGTTAAGTATTTGCACTAATGAATGTAAATATATCACTGTCACCTTTCAATTCTTTTGGTAAAAATATCAGTAAAAAGGTTACCTGAGAAAGAGATACCTTCGAGATGTCATGGTAACCCCTTTTTCAGGTTGCTTTAAATTCAGTTTGTCTTACACTACTTATTACATTCCTTGACTTCTAATCACTTATAGAGAGTAGTCGGATGAAAAATAACAAGGCATGATTTTGGTTGTTCTTTTGGGTTGAGGATTCTCATGGCTTTTTGAATGTCCTGGAATCTGAAAATCATTTCCACCAACTCACTCCACTCTCCTGTGGGAACCCTGGAAAGTTAAACAGTGCTTTTTTACTGTTATGGTGAACAAGCTCTTGTTTTACTGGTAAAATAGGAACCGATCCAGGACTGTAGCTAGGAGGTTTTCAACATGGGGTGGGGTGGAGGGTGAGGTGGGTGGCGGTGTGTAGATCTATGAAAATTCAAACTAGGGATGGATACTTAGAGGGGTGCTTCCCCTCCCCTCCCCTCCTCCACACTCACACACTCATATCCCCACCTCCAGAGAGGAGGAAATTTTTCAAAATGCTGACTCCGAGCGACTGTACCGGTTGGTTTTAAGGCATTCTGAAAATATTTCCAAGCAGTGTTAATGACTGCAGCTATAATTTGAGGTTTTAAGACGGCACAAAACGACAATTTCTTGTGGTACTGTAGTCTGTAAGTACTAAGTAGGCCCTATCTGCCTTAATTAGGCATTGTGTCAATTACATGAATGTACACATACATGGAGAATGCTACAAAAATCAGTATTCAACCAATAATTCATTAATTAATCATCTCAAATATGAGGTCATGCTGAGCAGTGAGCACACTAATCTTGAAATGAAATCAATGACAATTCATTATGCTTACAAAGTATGAGTTATGAGTTAGCTAACTGACTCAGCTGGTGGAGGGGGGGGGGGAGGGGGAGAGGGTGGGTGAACGGTGGCTCAGTAGGTAAAAGGTGCAGACTGCCAAGCTGAGAGGTCCTCAGTTCGAATTCCACCTGTGGCAACCGCCTTGTGTCCTTGGGCAAGACACTTCATCCCCATTGCCCACGTGGGGGCATGGTGGCATTGTGTACTAAGGGGTACTGCACATGTGTTGGTGCACTTGTCTTCAACCAATGCTAACACTGCTTGTGCAGAGTTAGTATGTTGGGGAGCTGCACGCCATTGCTCGGTGATTCTCTCTGGGTACTCTGGCTTCCTCCACCTGTAAAACTGTTGTAGTCATGATTAGCCATTGTGCAGAAATATGTGACCTTAAACAACAATAGATAATAGATAACTGACTCGGCCTATATCTCAAAATATGTGAGATATTAATTCAACAAGAATGATTCCAAATATTTCCACATGCGACTAGTTGATACATTCATTACTGTGACCTTTGTTTCAACCAATCCAGTCATCTACAATCCCCTGTCGGAACCCCAGGAAATGGAGGAGTGCTTCTGCAGTGTGATAAGCAAGTTCTGCTTTGATGGTGAAATAGGACCTGTAACCAGTTCTTGGGTATAGGTAAAAACTATTGGCTGAACTTGATTTCATATCATGCTGCTGCCATTATATAGATACTGAATGTGACATTAACTCTTTGAACTCTAGTGGTATCTTCCAAGCCAGTTTGGGGTAGACTAATTAATATTGAAAATATTGATCGGTTACACCACACATTTACTGAACAGCCATCCTATTTAATGATGTATACAGATTAAGATTATGTGCATGTCCTGTGATTTGTATCAAATTCGAGGTGGTGTCGAGAATAAGATCTCAACGAGCCGGCTTTAGCGGCGAGTTGTGATCCCATTTTTGGACACCACCGAGAATCTGATGCAAATCACAGGACATGCACATTATCATGACAGTTCTGTCACATAAACAGATTAAATCGTAAATTATTAAAAAAGGTTTGGGACATAATTTTGGGTCGAACACTGAAATGCTCATAGAATGTATTCACGCACCTGTTATGATTGTCTGTTGCATTACCAGAAACGAGTCAGCTATATATGATACGGAATCAGAATGAGTCATCTATATGATACAGAATTGGAACACATTATGTGATACATACCGTTTTTCGGGCAAAAATCAATGTGATTAATTGATAAAATGATGTACCATGTTCCTAGTGGGAAAAGCGGCCGCGGGGTTCAAGGGGTTAAACACAAATATATAAATTAATAAATCATGCACAGGCACACTCCAATAAATTGTAACAAGACAAATGCATTTGAACCAAATAAGTTTGCTCCTAACTGAATCCAAAGCACATCCACAGAGCCCAATCCTGGTAATTTATACTTGTTTCCTCGGCAAAAAAATTGCTGTGGAAAACTGGTGCTTCTACAGCAATTGCTGTGAAGGCTGTTCAGTTGTGTAAAAATCATCAGGGGGCAGGGCATAGTCTTAATTGTCATGTACATGTAGTATGTGGTGAGGTGAAAACTTTCAAGTAACTTTAACATATGAAAGTAGTTTGAGATACATGTGTATATAATCACAATCAATGTGTAGAATCTCTCACTCAATTAGATCATGCTAATATCATGAACCATGTGAATGCTGAGAAAAAGCTTGGAAGTAAGCAGGCAACTTGCTCAATATGTCTAGTATGAGTGAAAATAAGATGCAGCATAACCACAAACTAAGTATCTCACTGCTTCTAGGTTGATAACACCAGAGTCTGACATCAGTTTCTGGAAAGCTCTGTAAGAGCTTTCCAGAAACTGATGTCAGATTCTGCTATTATCAACATAGAAGAAGCAGAACACATAGTTTCTAGTGGTTATGCTGCAATTTGTACCGTAAAGTGTAAGATTAGCAATACAACATAGTGCAACCCACATGGTTTGATTCCTTGTGTAACCTGGAAGTTGTGCAATTTCTACCACCACAAGGTTTTCTGAAGAAGCCATCCTCGGCAGTATTTTTTTTTTTCATTTCCTCGGCTTTTTCCTCGGCACTGCTGATTGCTGAGGGTGAATTACCAGGGCTAACAGACTGTGGAAGTCCTTCACCCAATCTGTTAACTTGAGGCCCAGTGCATGTTTTAGGTTACAATACACTATATAGAGGCAAAAGCACCCCCTAACGGATTCTACCTCAACATTTAATACAGGATAAAATGAAGTAGATTAGCTGATTGGGGCAATATTTATTGATTTTGAAACCCTCAATAAAAATGTAACAGTGTCTATTTTGGAAAAGACTTAAAATATTAAGACTGGTTGTCCTTTCAAAATTGTTAGAGTTGAAAAATAAGGCGAGGGGGACAAGTAAAATATGCCTTTTCAATTGAGTGAGAAACTTGACGGTAGTTGGAGAATCGCCAAACTTGAACACAAAAAACATTTTTTAATGGGATGATAAACTAAGTGGATATACATGTAGTACTGTTTTCCCCCCAAATGATCTTGATGAGCTTAGAAGACAGGAAAATGTTAACACTGTCGCCAGTGCAAATCTTTTGTGTATTGCAACCATGAGGAGGTGAGGGTGGGGATTGTGAGGAAGGTTGTGGTTAAAAGATATCTTGACTTGAACCCTTTACCAATTCTTCACCTTTCCCAGATAAACATTTGTAAAGCTTGAATTGTCAATAGTAGTAATAGTGATATGTTTTTATGCCATGATAACCTATTCTACTATATATAAAAAGCCTATGATACAAATTTTAGCTTTACACGCCAACTGTGATGAACACACCAGCAATGGGATTTCAGTAGTTAAAATTTACACCAACAGTGGAACTACATCCAAGTTGACCTTTGGAGAACTCGACCTGAATGCAAACTTGTCTAATTTTATCACTCGACACCTCGCGAAGCGTGAAATGAAAATTGCAATTATTTACTATGTTTCTAAATGAGTTTACCTCATAAAATACCCAAAATTAACAAACATGCATTGAAATAGTAGTCGAAATAGTATGTTATTAAAATGAAAGAGGACCTGTGGTTTGCTCGTTTCTTTTTCCATTTCGTTTCGGCGATAAAATTGACAATGGAAGTACCACCCACTGGTGCTCATGTAAACAGAAACAGATTCTCACGTATGTATGTCTGCTGTTCAGTAAAATCAAAAAAGAAAAAAAAATTTTTAAATCTTTTGATCCGACGATCATGGTATAAATAAAATATACCAAAAGTAGCATGGTTTACCAAATGTTCACCACTCGTGGTGAACATTTGGTACACCAAGCTACTATGGTATATTGTATATATTTCAGTGACATATGCTTTATTATACCCCACGCAACGAAGTTGCAGGGGTATAATGTTTTTGACTGGTCCGTCCGTCCGTCAGTCCGTCAGTCAGTCCTACTTGTTTTCCAGACTTTTTTTCTACCCCCTTCCAGATATTGAGCTGATTTTTGGTATGTGAGTCTAACATGGTGGCCTACAGATCAAGTTTGCATTTTTTTCCACTCCACTGATTTTTACCGAAATTACGGCCCTTGGACTCTGAAAAATTCATCAAAATTACAGTTTTCCGGACTTTTTTTCTACACGCTTCCAGATATTGAGCTGTTTTTGGGTATGTTAGTCTAACATGGTGGCCTACAGATCATGTTTGCATTTTGTTCCGCTCCACTGATTTTTACCGAAATTACGGCCCTTGAACTTTGAAAAGTTCATCAAAATTACAGTTTTGCAGATTTTTTCCTACACGCTTCCAGATATTGAGCTGATTTTTGGTATGTTAGTCTAACATGGTGGCCTACAGAACAAGTTTGCGTTTTGTTCCGCTCCACTGATTTTTACCGAAATTACGACCCTTAGACTCTGAAAAATGCATTAAAATTACAGTTTTCCGGAGGACTTTTTTTCTACACGCTTCCAGATATTGAGCTGATGTTTGGTTTGTTAGTCTGACATGGTGGCCTACAGATCAAGTTTGCATTTTGTTCCGCTCCACTGATTTTTCCGAAATTACGGCCCTTGAACTTTGAAAAGTTCATCAAAATTACAGTTTTCCGGACTTTTTTCCTACACGCTTCCAGATCTTGAGCTGATTTTTGATATGTTAGTCTAACATGGTGGCCTACAGAACAACTTTGGGTTTTGTTCCGCTCCACTGATTTTTACCAAAATTACGGTCCCGTGGACTGTGAAAAGTTCATCAAAATTACAGTTTTCCGGGCTTTTTCTCTGCTTGAATTCTTTCAATACCATTGAAACTACAGAACACTGTTTTCTGCAGTATTCCTAGAATCTTTGTTTATTTTTAAAAAATGATTAGAGCTTGAAATATCGGGGCGCGTGGGGTATGTGAGCGTGCTCACTAAGGTTCTGTATTATTTTAAAGTAATTAAAGTAAAATGTAAGGTAGTACTCAGCTTGATGGATCCAAATGTCACATGTCTTAGACAATCAAATTACCGACTTGGTCTCTTATAATAAAAATCTCTAAATTCTTACATCCTATGTAAATTTTCCCTGAATTAAAAGCATGATAATTGAGCATTCAATTGGCCATTTCATGTTTGAAAAACCCTAAAGACACAGAAAATAAATATTATTGAATTTTACCAAGGGAATGTTAAAGAGGATGTCCAGTGTGAACGAGAGGAAACATAAAATAGTCTCTCTTTTCCTCTGGGAATGTGAGCTGGCTCATCTTAAGAAGGTGAGAGTTGGTGGTGGATAACTTAGTACACTCGTAGTGAAAACTGGCTCAGAAGAACCATAAAATGAAGTAAACTTGACAACTAGTTTCTTGTTGATCAACCCAATAAATCTGTCATTGTCACTTTTCAGTCGTATCTTCTTCATGCTTCATTGTTGTCATTGTAAACCTTAAGGCCTTGAAAGTACTTGAAATTTGTGTATTATTTTTTAAAGTTCTTCATTTTTAGCTCAACTTGACAACGTAAAGTATGAGATATTGGGATGGGTTGTGATCTGTCGTCCATCCATACGTCCGTACATCTGTCCATCCACAATTCATTTAGCACACCCTGAAGGCCCGCTCTCACTTGATCAGTTTTACATTTCATATATGGCTTTGGGGTAATTTTTAGATGGGAGATATCAGATTTTTCCGAATTTCATTGAAAAACATGGCCACCAGCAACCATCTTGGATTTGGCATATAAATTGTCACCAATTCCATTAGCACACCCTACAGGCCGCATCTTTCACCTGATTTTTTTTCAAATTTCATATGTAGCTCTTTGGTGTAATGTCTAGATGTGAGCTATCAAATTTTTCTGAATTTCGTTGAAAAACATGGCCACCAGTGTCCATCTTGGAATTGTCAACAATTCCATTAGAACACCATACAGGCCACATCCCTCACCCAATCTTTTTCATATTTCATATGTATCTTTGATCTTTGGTGTCATGCCTAGATGGGAGCTATCAAATTTTCCTGAATTTCGTTGAAAAACATGGCTGCAAGTGGCCATCTTGGATTTGACATATAAATTGTCAGCAGTTCCATTAGCACACCCTACAGCTAGACCACCTCCCTCACCTGATCTTTTTCACATTTCCTATGTACCTTTGATGTGATGCCTAGATGGGAGCTATTGATTTTTTTTTTAAAAACTTGCCTGCCAGCATCCATCTTAGATTTGGCATATAAATTGTCGACATTCCCTTTAGCATACACACCGTGGGGTGCTTCTCTCACTCAGTCTTTTCCAACTCTCTTATGTGGCATTAGGGTGATGTCTGCATTGGAGCTATCATGTGTTTTATAATTTTGTTAAAAAACATGCCAGCCAGTGACCTTCTCAGATTTTGCAATTAAATTGTCTACAATACCACATCCTACAGTTAGTTAGTTATTTAGTAATGTCCCTTCTTGGTGAAGTTGAGCTGAAGTGTCATTGACATTTTCATTAAGGATGCATCGAAGTTTAACCCATGGAAGCTGGGGATGTAAGATAGAATTTACTAGACAATAAAAGCAAGGCTTATTTCCTACCAGTTGTTTTTAATCAAGTGTCATCTGCCTGAATCGACAGATGACACTTGACTAAAAATAATTGGTCATATTATGCAACTTTTTTTGTTCACAGAGCAGAGCCGCATGGTTAAAACCCTTAATCTACTTGTGATTTAAATCTAATTACCGGCCCTAGTACCTATTTAATCTATATATTAACTGTCCGAAGGAAGTCAAGAACGGTCAAGAACCCTTTGAAGCCATTTTCAAGGATCTTTTACACAATTTTTTAGACTTTTCCATGCAAAATGCACATAGCTGTGGGTAAGGCTTCTGATTAAGAATATAGGTATTAGTTAACACCTAAACACCTAAAGTCAAGTCTTCTCACCTTGTTGTGCAGCATGGACTCATACTAACATCTGATTAACAGTGAACAAAAAAGTTGCACAATATGACCAATTATTTTTAGCCAAGTGTCATCTGCCTACTCAGGCAGATGACACTTGGCTAAAAACAACTGGTCGGACATAAGCCTTGCTTTACGAGTGGTTAAATCTGGTTACTGGCCCTAGTACCTATTTGGTTTATTTATACCATGCTCTTAATAAATAATCGACTTTGTCACTAGTGATCAACCAATTATATCATAGTCCCATGAACCGATTACCGATTATTCAGAGTCATAATCGGCCGATTCCGATTATTAATTGAGTACCCATGTTTAGGGTTGCCACGACTGTTCGATAAATAATTGAGTCGACTTACCGTTGGAAGGTGCAATAGGCGACTATTATTTTTCATAGTCGACTATTTTTTAGTCATGTACATCATACCACTGAATGATGATATTGATCTGAGAGGGGCATGTAACATTTCTTGATACCTGTTATTCTTTTTATGTGGACCCATACTATGTATGGTACACATAATGCCGGCATCCGGGGTGGCCATCCGTTGTTCGTCCGGGCCAACATTGGGGGTTTAGGGGATATTATTATTAGGGGCTACCTCCAAATTAAGGTAGTGTTAGGGTTAGGAGTGAGTTGGGGTGGGGTGGGGTTAGGGTTAGGGATAGCCCTAGAGTAGGGCTTAAGGTTGGGGAGGGTTAGGTCCTGGGGGGGGCTTGGTTGGGGTCAGGGGTGGGGTTTTAGTTTTAGTAGCCCCTAAACTGAAATATAGCTCCTAATCCTATTGGTTTGGCTAGGGTGGGGTTGAGTGAGGGGTGGGGTGGGGTGGGGGTTAGGGGTAGCCCCCAGAGTAGGGCTTAAGGTTGGGGGGTTAGGTCCTGAGGGTGGGTGGGGGTTAGGGTCTGGGGTGGGCTTTTAGGGTTTAGGGTCAGGGTGGGGTAGGGTTAGGGTGTGGTTTTTGGGTGGAGGGGTGGGGTTAGGATTAAATATAAGTTCTAGGGTGGAGGGGATGGGGTTCTGGGTAAAATAAGGTTTTGGACATACAAAATGTTTTTTTGGTAGCCCATAAACCCGAAATGTTGGAGCGTCCGTCCGTCCATCTGTCCCTCCGGCGTCCGTATCCATTTCTTTGGCATTCGATAACTTGAAAAATATTGCTTGGATTGTCAAGTTACTTTATATTTGTGTTCAGGTTACTGATGTGCCGAGCTGTATAGTTTTTGGTGTAAATCTGATAATTTGATCCTGAGATTTTAACCCTTTATCCTTCAAATTGAAAATTCCTCCAATCCCTTTGGCATTCGATAACTTGAAAAATATTGCTTGGATTGTCAAGTCACTTTATATTTGTATTCAGGTTACTGATGTGCCGAGCTGTATAGTTTTTGGTGTAAATCTGATAATTTGATCCTGAGATATTAACCCTTTATCCTTCAAATTGAAAATTCCTCCAATCCCTTTGGCATTCGATAACTTGAAAAATATTGCTTGGATTGTCGAGTTACTTTATATTTGTGTTCAGGTTTCTGATGTGCCAAGCTGTATAGTTTTTGGTGTAAATCTGATAATTTGATCCTGAGATATTAACCCTTTATCCTTCAAATTGAAAATTTCTCCAATCCCTTTGGCATGAGATAACTCAAAAAATATCAATCCGATTGTCATGTGACTTTATATATGTATTCAGGTTACTGATGTGCTGTGCTGTATAGTTTTTTTTATGTAAATCTGATAATTTGATCTGGAGATGTTTACCCTTTATCCATCAAATTAGCCACTCCTCCAATCCATTTCTATATGTACCCATACCATGTATGGTGTACATAATGTCGGCATCCGTGGTGGCCCTCCGTCATACAGCTTTCTACTAGTTGCACATATTGGTACACATCTGACGATTTCATCGGCCTATTTTTATTCATTGTTCATATCATGAAAATAGGCAGAAACTTTGACTTGACCCACGCATATTATCTCATGAAATGGACGTTGTCATGCCTAACTACGTACTGGATTAAGCTACTGTGAACAAATTGTTGATAATCCAAGTTAATTGTTGCCACTTTAAATCCAATAATTTTATTATCGATGTGGAAGTTATTGACATAAAAAAATTTCCAAACTTGGAAGTGTCAGCATCATGGGACACAAAATTGATTACATCATTGAGAAATTCCCAGTAAACCCTAGTATTTTTCTGAACATACATAGACCACAGGCACTCTACACAAGCTGAGTAATCGAAAGAAAAATGATATCTGAGAGCATTTTTAGCTCAACTTGACAAAGTCAAGCTGAGCTATTGCCATCACTTCTCGTCCGTCGGCGAACATACGTTAGTATGTTAGTACGTTAGTACGTACGTCCACAATTTCCTTTGGCACACCTCACAGGTCGCATTTATGATCAGATTACTTTGAAACTTGGTTTGCTTGTTTGGGGTGACCTCTAGATGGGAGCTATTGATTTTCTTCAATTTCCGTCAAAAAATGTTGCCGCGGCCAATGTTTTTAGAACTTAGTTTAGTCAAACCACAATATTTCCCTTTGGCACACCCTACAGGGCACATTTATGATTTGATTGCTTTGAAACCTGGTATGCTTATTTAGGGTGACCTCTAGATGGAAGCTATCGATTTTCTTCAATTTCCGGCAAAAAATGTTGCCACGGCCAACGTTCGTAGAACTTAGTTTAGTCAGACCTCAATATTTCCCTTTGGCACACCATACAGGGCACATTTATGATCAGATTGCTTTGAAGCCTGGTATGCTTGTTTGGGGAGACCTCTAGATGGGAGCTATCGATTTTCTTCAATTTCCGTCAAAAAATGTTGCCACGGCCAACGTTCTTAGAACTTAGTTTAGTCAGAAGACTCAATATTTCCCTTTTGCACACCCTACAGGGTACATTTATGATCGGATTGCTTTGAAACCTGGCATGCTTGTTTGGGGTGACCTCTAGATGAGAGCTATCGATTTTCTTCGTTTTCTGTCAAAAAATGTTGCCGCAGCCAACGTTCTTAGAACTTAGTTTAGTCAGACCACTATATTTCCCTTTGGCACACCCTACAGGGCACATTTATGATTTGATTCCTTTGAAACCTGGTATGCTTGTTTAGGGTGACCTCTAGATGGGAGCTATCGATTTTCTTCAATTTCCGGCAAAAAATGTTGCCACGACCAACGTTCGTAGAACTTAGTTTAGTCAGACCTCAATATTTCCCTTTGGCACACCCTACAGGGCACATTTATGATCAGATTGCTTTGAAACCTGGTATGCTTGTTTAGGGTGACCTCTAGATGGGAGCTATCAATTTTCTTCAATTTCCGGCAAAAAATGTTGCCACGGCCAACGTTCTGAGAACTTAGTTTAGTCTGAAAACTCAATATTTCCCTTTGGCACACCCTACAGGGCACATTTATGATCAGATTGCTTTGAAACCTGGTATGCTTGTTTGGGGTGACCTCTAGATGGGAGTTTTTGATTTTCTTCAATTTCCATCAAAAAATGTTGCCTCAGCCAACATTCTTAGAACTTAATTTAGTCCGACCACAATATTTCCCTTTGGCTGAACCTACAGGGCACATTTATGATTAGATTGCTTTGAAACCTGGTATGCTTATTTACGGTGACCTCTAGATGGGAGTTATCGATCTTCTTCCATTTCCGTCAAAAAATGTTGCCAAGACCAACGTTCTTAGAACTTAGTCTAGTCAGACCACAATATTTCCCTTTTGTACACCCTACAGGGTACATTTATGATCGGATTGCTTTGAAACCTGGCATGCATGTTTGGGGAGGCCTCTAGATGGGTGCTATCGATTTTCTTCAGTTTTCGTTAAAAAATGTTGCCACTGGCAATGACCTTCAATTAAATTAGTAAAAACTTAGTGCAGTTAAGCATCAATATTTCCCTTTGACACACCCTGCAGGGCACATTTATGATTGGATCACTTGCAAACTTGGTGAGCTTGTGTGGGGGTGACATCTATATGGGAGCTGTCGATTTTCTTCCATTTCTGTCAAAAAATGTTGACCTTTGAACTTAGTTTAGTCAGACCTCAATATTTCCCTTTAACACGGCCTTCAGGGCACGTTTATGATCGGATCACTTTGGAACTTGGATGTGTGTTCCGTGTGACCTCTAGATGTGAGCTATTGCTTTCTTTCATTTCCATAAAAAATTATTGTTGTTATCACCAACCTTTGAACTTACTACATTTGTGCATCAACTTATCCCTTTTGCACTCTCTGCAGGGTATATTTATGAATTTTCATAAAAAACCCCATTGCCACAAGCAATGACCTTCTACTTAGTGCATTAACATCTTCCTTTGGCATGCCTCAGAGGGCACATTCATTATCAGGTTGTTTTGAAACTTTGTAAGCTTATGCAGGGTGACAAAGATAGGAGCTTTTGATTTTCTTTTCATTTCAATCAAAAACTGTTGCTGTTAGCAACAATCTTTGAATTTATTGCATTTGTGCATCAACATTCTTTGACATGGCCTACAGGCCACATTTATCATAGGATTGTTTTTGAACTTGGTGTGCTCATTAGGCAAGAACTTTAGATAAGAGCTATTGATAAGCATTCATTTCTGTGAAAAAAGTTTCCATTTACAATAACCTCTGAACATACTGCATTTGTGTATCAACATTCTTCCTTTAGCCAGTCTTACAGTTTACATTTAAAAATGCATGGATTACTCTTGACATTGTGCACACAGAATGCTGTTATGTTGAAATTTCAAAAAATAACATTGGTACCAATGATCTTCAATTTTGCCATTTCATTTATAACTTACCAAGTTCAGGTTTGTCAAATTGAGCTACAGTGTCATTGACACTTTCATTGAACTGATGCTGACATGCCCCCATAATGGTATATATAAATATTATGGGGGCACGAATACCTGTGACATAGACCAGGGGAAATAACAACATTTAACTGATCATTATGACGACGTGGTGTCACTCACTTGGTGAGCGGAGCTTACTTTGATGGATGCGTTAAGTCTGCTTTTTTTTTTCATTTCTTCGTTGAAAATTCTGATATTGATAATTTGATATTTTGATTTTCTCCCATTGATGCTTCTTTCATTATCTCTGATAGAGTATTAGTGTTGTTTAATAATAGAGTTATTATGACCAGGTGTTGCTTCATTCTGACATTTGCTGGGATAGAGTTATTGGTTGGTGTCGATGTTGTTTCCTTTTTTTGATCACATGACTGTTCCGTTTCACAAAACATGCATGATGTAAATTGCAGTCAGCTTTGGACATGATTCCAAGAGACCAGCATTTCCTGAAATTTATGATAAATCCATCGAAACAATGGGTAGTAAATGTATCGGAGCTGTCCAGCAGGCACTTTGCAAAATTGCCGTCCGTGATTTGTGACTTGTGTTCGAAAAAAAATGACAATCGGTGAGGACCGATATTTTTCTGGTATTGCCGATTCGATTCCGATACCCTGTGATCGGCTGATTATGTCAGCTGATACAGTTAACTGTCTGATCACTATTTGTCACTTAAAATGGAGAAAGAATGATACTTTCTATTGCAAACATGTGGGTTTGTTTTGTTTACTTCTGCATCGGTAGGGAGTACTCCCGGCTGCACTTGAATGCTTGCTTGAAAGCTAGACATATTGTCAATGTTGATTGAATTTACCTTGCTGTTTCAGTCAACTTATCATTAACAATTCTTAAATTTTATTTTAAATATTTAATTGTAGGTATTTTAAACTTAATAAGTCATTGCACGTAGAAGAAGATAGTACTGCAAAATGTCATATGTTTGAGTGAAACATCGTGAAGTGCACTCCTGTAGGTGTAATTTTTGTAATGGAATTCCCATTGAAAACGTTTTAACCGCAGTAATAGCTTTACACCGGTAGAGGGGTTAAAAGCTAAAATATAACATACAGGCTTTTCACAGATAGTAACATAGGTGAGCATGGTTTTAAATGATCTTAAATGTGGCAGTCAGGGTTAAACTTATTCTATCAATCATTTATGTTATTACTTATGAAAAACAATGATGGAATTTCAGAGTTTGTAATGCTCTGGTTTGTGGCCAGGTGAGACAGATGGTACATCTCACTTCCTTTAATTAAGTTGTGAAGAGAGCCCAGAGAAGCTGCATACATAGACATGCTTGTAGAGTGGTATATCTACAATGTACTTCAAGATATGTATCATTTAGAAATGCTTTCCTTTACATAAGTGATTCTTCTAAATGCTGCAATAAAAGAGGTGTTGTCTGTGCAGCCATTGGCTGTTTACCGTGGTATCAAAGAAATCCTGAAAACTCTGATTTACTGTTTGAAGTTTAGATGGTCTCTAAGAAGGCTTAGTCTTTAATTAAAACATGTACTTTGTTCGTACATAAACTCCTTTGAGGAGTTTTATAAAAGCCGTGAATTTTACAGTCATGCACAAAGCAAAAGTTGAGAGCAGAGGAAGAATATTTTAAAGATTTTTTGCTTATCTGTAAACTTTTTGAAGTTTTAACCCTTTACCTAACACAGTATTTTTAAAAAATAAATTAAATTTCACATTTTTCGAAAACAAATTTCACAATTTTATAATAAAACCGTACAAATATGGATGTCATTAGAACCAGCTCGACGAGCTGGTTCTAATGATATCCATAGTTGTATGGTTTTATTGAGAAAATTCAGAGATATAGTAGTTTGTGGTAGGGTTTTCCTGGTTAATTTTCTGACCGTTTTTGGCTGCTATGTTAGGTAAAGGGTTAACACTCTGGATTGATTCTGTACAAAGTAGTTTTCAAGGCCAGAATAACCCTTTACCTAACAAATCAGCTGCATTCACTAGTGTAGTTTTAAATTGAGCATTTGAAAACAAAATACTTTTCAAAGGATTTTAACAAAACCATATCATGTGGCTCCTCATTGCCAAGCCTGTTGGAATGAGGGGGTCACATGATATTGTTTTGTTGAAGTTTTTTGAAAATCAAAAAAACTAAAAAAGTACTATTGTGTATGTTTTGGAAAGGATTAACCCTTTACCTAACATGAAAAGCAGACAACACTTGCAAAAGAAATTCTTCATTAACTAATATTTTTCATTTTTTTTTCAAAAACATAGGTTATGACCCCTCATTGGAGCAAGCTCGTTCCAATGAGGAGTCATAACCTATGTTTTTGAGATAAAAAATGAAAGAAATAATGAAAATTAATTGGCGATTTTTTAGAATAGCGCTGGCCGGTTTTGGCCGTTACGTTGGGTAAAGGGCTAAAACAGTTCATCGATTTTCATCCAATTTTTAACCCTTTACCTAAACCCACTAGTGGGCGACACTTGCCAAATAATTAAACATTTTCATTTTTTTACTTCTCCCAAAACATAGCTTATGATCCTTCGAAGATTGGAATGAACTCAAATTTTGTTAAGCATGCTGTCAGATATGGCTGATTATATTAGGTAAAGGGTTAAAAAAAAACAGATGAGGTTGACTTTTAGTTTCAATTTTTGATACAGAAAGCATGCAATTTTCTCCATCGATATGCAAGACAGTATTTATTAAATCAACCCTATTGAATAGCCAGTCTAACTGTGAAGTATATTCAGTTTACACTTTATCTATTGAATCGGCCACGTAATTTACAAATATAGTAAAGGCTCATATGATATTGTTTTATTGAAATTTTTTTTCAAATTCAAAATAAAAATAATTCGAATAAATTTTGTTATCGTGTACGTTGTATAAAGGGTGAACAGGAATATTCAATTAACCCTTTACCCAACGTAATGGCCAAAACTGGCCAGCTCTATTCTAAAAAATAGCCAATTAATTTTCATTATATTTTCATTTTTTGTCTCAAAAACATAGGTTATGACGCCTACTTGGAACGAGCTCGTTGAGCTCGTTCCAATGAGGGGCCATAATCTATGTTTTTGAGATAAAAAATGAAAAACATTAGTTATTCAAGAATTTTTTTTGCAAGTGTTGTCTGCTTTTCATGTTAGGTAAAGGGTTAACATGGGATTTGGTCGTTTTTCTGTATTCCAGTGATGGAATGAGCATTTATTTTAGTATTTCTTGTGTTTGACAGAGGTTATGGTGCTCTGTGGAACAAGATTTAATAAATTAAATGCTTATAATGGAAGTACAAAGACCAGATCAGTCTAAGTGGATAATTATCAGAGTAATTCTTTCATGGTTCAGGAGATTTTTTATTCACTAAACCGTAGTTTACTCTATCTATCCAGTTAACAGATCAGATTTGTTCTGGAGGTATGGAATATGGTGTCAACCCTGTCAGATTGTGTCAGCTGTCGGCAGTGCCAAGGCAAAAGTCAAAGAAAAATAAATAAAACTGCTGATGGAAAATGAATGAATGAATGAATGAATGAATGAATGAATGAATGAATGAATGAATGAATGAATGAATGAATGAATGAATGAATGAATGAATGAATGATTTGCTGTATAATACATGATTGTACAACATGAAATAGTGAGACAGTAAGCATGGTACTGCAGGGTAACGGCATAGCCTTGAGGCTGTCTCCCTGCCACACCCAAATATTAGTTTGCAAATACATTTCAGATAGTAGACTTATTCACAATTCTTTGTTCTATTAAACAATCAGTCACAATTCTTTGTTCTATTAAACAATCAGTTTTTTCCAGATATTGAATACCTTTTCAGTATGATGGTCCATTCCACAGTGTGTGGTGATAATTTGTTGACTTAAGAAGCTGTTTGATCTGATAACCATTTTCTCCCTTTTAGGACTTCAGTAACAAATAATATAGGGGAAGGGGGGGGGGAGGTATACCTTGAAGTCTGAATACAAGTTAACATACCTTTTTGGACAACCATAGTAAAAATTTATCATAGATTAACAAGCTTGATAGCGCCGGAGCAAGGCGCCACTTCCTGTGGAGCTCTCAGAGAGAGATCCACAAAAGTCATGCCATGGTTCGGTGCTATCAGGGCATGGAGGCAGGGCCAGAATTTGGGTGTTGTGATACTGTATGTTAGCACTAGAAGATGTAACATGGAATGCTTTAAAGACTTGGCCCTTTTTTGAAAAAAATATCACCAAAGGTGTTAAGTGAACATTCAGGTTTGGTTTGGGTATTAAAGTATTCCCTCAGTCTAAGGTTCAGTATTGTTATGGTGTTACAGTGTCAAACATAGAGCAGTGTCCCAGTCTAAGGTTCAGTATTGTTATGGTGTTACAGTGTCAAACATAGAGCAATGTCCCAGTCTAAGGTTCAGTATTGTTATGGTGTTACAATGTCAAACATAGAGCAATGTACCTTTCGTGAATTAATAAATATCACATGTGTTCATCTGGGTCCTGCCCATTATTTTTTTGATTGCTCAACAGCTCGGCAGTAACCGACCAGGGGTCCTCTGTGATTGGCACTGTGAAGAATTAGTGGTGGACAAAACAGCATTTTTCAACCAATGTTGTGGTCAGAAATGAAAAAGTGTTGGATTACCTGACCAGCACTGGCTGCCTAACGTGGACTGACCCCTGGTTTATCCCCAGTTGGTGATATCCTGGTATTTCTTTTTGAGATTGTGTTGCAGATGCTTCATTAGAAGCATCTGCAACTCAATCACAAAATGTATGCCTACATCTAAAATGCTGATTCAAAACTGCTGAAGCAAAATGTGTTTTTGCCTAGTGATAGTCATTTTACTAACACAAATTGTTGCCTATGTTTCTATCTCAGAATTGAATATACTGTTAAAAACCATGTTCCTGGATATTTATTCACATTTTATTATCTCACATAATATTGAATAGAAATAATACCTTTGAAATTCATCTCACCCATGTACATGGAGTGAACTGACTTACGGGTTTATTTTTTGTGTTTATGGGCAGTTATTTTGTCGAACATCCTAGAAATCATATGGTTTTGAAATTGCCTAAATCTTAAAAGAACAGAATAATCATTCACTTGAACTTATAAAATAGAGATGGGCAATATACTGAAAAAATGGAACTGATACCGATATCATGAGGATACCGAAAAAATGAACCGAACCAATCATTGCATAACAAAACTATCTGTATTTTCAAATTTTCCTACATTTGCTATTTATAAGACCTTGTTAAGGTTTGATAGCAGCTGAAAGAAATGACTGATTTTCTTTTCAGTTTTGTTAACCCTAAAAACCCTGGGTAATTGCCCTGCATTCCCACTAGCCCACAACCAGTGCATGTCCAGTTGCTTAGCATTGATTTATTGTAAAGGCTTGGATGCCTGTTACGGCAGCCAAGACTTGACTAGAAATCACTGCCCAGGTGATTTTTGTCTATTGTCAGCATGACTTCTACTGATGGTATGTAAAGGGCTCTGAGATTGCAAAAGTCTGAAATAGGTGTTTGAAGGTTGAGGTATGTTTCAAACAAGTCACAAAATTACTGTAGATATGATTTGTGCAGGCAAAATAATACCAATGTTGAACTCATTGGAAGTGCATTTGTGGGGCTGTAGTAGAATAATACATGAACATCTTATTCTGTATCTCCTTAGTGTGAGTTCCTCTTTGGTACCATCAGTAAATCTCAGTCAAGTCAGATGCCGATTTAAGAACCGATACTGCTGTATAACCCCCTAAAAATGCTGAAACCAATACCGAACTCAAAATTCCAATTCCGACCATCTCTATTATAAAATCTTTTCCAGCAAAGGTTTATTGTGGTCCTTGAAAACTTTAAAAGTCCTTGAATTAAAAAATGGGTTTTCAAGACCTTGAAAGTACTTGCAATTTGTGCATTTGCTTTGAAAGACAATGATTTTTAAAGATACTTTAAAGTTTTAACTCAGGCATGGCTGGGAAGTGAGAGAGAACATCAAAAGGTATCAAGATTTTGGGTAGCAGTTGTTTTTATACCCCCGCTTCGAAGAAGTGGGGGCTATATAGGAATCGCCCTGTACGTCCGTCCGTCCGTCCGTACGTCCGTCCGTACGTCTTTCCGGACATGAAATTCTTGTGTGCGCAACTCCTCCTACATTTATCAATCAATTTGGACAAAACTTTTCAGACATCATCACTACTAAGTGAACATGCGCATATTCCAAGATTTTTGATCTGCGACAATTTTAACCAGGTTATCTCCTTTTGACTTAGATTTATTATGTCTTTCCGTTCGAATAAATCCTTGTGTGCGCAACTCCTCCTACATTAATGAACCGATTTTGATGAAACCTTTCAAACATCATCTCTACTAAGTGAACATGTGCATATTCCAAACTTTTTGATCTGCGACAATTTTAACCAGGTTATCTCTCTTGAACTTTGATTTAATATGGGTTTCTGCATGAAATTCTTGTGTGCGCAACTCCTCCTACATTTATCAATCAATTTGGACGAAAGTTTACAGACATCATCACTACTAAGTGAACATGCGCATATTCCAAAATTTTTGAGCTGTGGCAATTTTTACTAGGTTATCTCCCTTTAACTTAGATTTATTATGGGTTTCTACATGAAATTCTTGTGTGTGCAACTCCTCCTACATTTATCAATCAATTTAGACAAAACTTTTCAGACATCATCACTACTAAGTGAACATGCGCATATTCCAAGATTTTTGATCGGCGACAATTTTAACCAGGTTATCTCCCTTTGACTTAGATTTATTATGTCTTTCCGTTCGAACAAATTCTTGTGTGCGCAACTCCTCCTACATTAATGAACCGATTTTGATGAAACCTTTCAAACATCATCTCTACTAAGTGAACATGTGCATATTCCAAACTTTTTGATCTGCGACAATTTTAACCAGGTTATCTCTCTTGAACTTTGATTTAATATGGGTTTCTGCATGAAATTCTTGTGTGGGCTACTCCTCCTACATTTATCAATCAATTTGAACGAAAGTTTACAGACATCATCACTACTAAGTGAACATGCGCATATTCCAAAATTTTTTAGCTGTGGCTATTTTAACTAGGTTATCTCCCTTTAACTTAGATTTATTATGGGTTTCTACATGAAATTCTTGTGCGTGCAACTCCTCCTACATTTATCAATCAATTTTGACGAAACCTTTCAAACATTATCACAACTAAGTGAACATACGCATATTCCCAAATTTTTGATCTGCGACAATTTTAACCAGGTTATCTCCCTTTAACTTGGATTTATTATGGGTTTTCAAATGGGATTCTTGTGTGTGCAACTCCTCCTACATTAATGAACCGATTTTGAATACATGTTACACATTGTAAATGTGTTTTTCCAAATGTAAACCATATATGTGTGGGCTCTTTAAGTATTCAGTGCTGTTCTGTGGAAGGCCACATGCAAATACAAATTTCAACAACAAAAAATGATCCTTATGTATACATTTCCTTATGGCCTTCGCCTACATGATCAGAAGTGCATTCCTCTAAAAACCCAAAGCGGGGGTATTAATCACCTTCAGTGATAGTTCTAGTTAGTCAAGTGTTGTCTGCCTGGATAAGCAGACGACATTTGACTAAAAATACCTACTCAAGTAAAACAAATTTCTTATTGACTATTAGCCACACATCAGTAGGAGACCCTGCTGTACAACATCGGAGAAAAGCAGATCAGACGTGTTCACTCTCCTGGAATGCCTGGGAAAATCCTGAAAATTCAGTGTAGTTCCAAGCCTCCTGGATTGGAAACAGTTTGGGTAAAAAATGACGGAAAATGGTCCAGACAAATATTATTTCGTTTCGAGACATTCAGTGTTAAATTATAGGCCTTGAAGCATCAGTTTATAATGAATGGAACAAAAAATATGAAGGCAAATAATTATATTACAAATATTTCTCTTATATCGATTTTTATTTGTTTTATTGGAGCCGTGGCAGTAACTGGTTCTCGTCAGATCACCGAAGTTAAACAACACCGAGCCCGATTAATCCTTGGATGGGTGGCTGTCTGAGTGATCGATTTGGACTCCCGCATTGTGTCCTTGGGTAAGGCACTTAACCCTGATTGTCCACATGGGGGCAAGATGATGTTGTGTACTAAGGCGTGCTGCACGTCAATGATGCGCATATCTTCAACCAATCTAACCCTGTCTGTTCTGCAGTGCGGAGTTACGACATTGGGGAGCTGGGAGCTGACAGCTGTTCGTCATTGTTTGGTGGTTCTCTCTGGGTACTCTGGCTTCCTCCGCCCGTAAAACTGTCACTGACACGATATGACCTTGGCTGTTAATGTGTTGTTAAACCTTAATAAATAAATAAATAAATCTGTTTTATTCATTTCAGTTTAGCTGAGTGGTCAATTTACAAGTACCGAAGCAAAAATAAGTGACATAAGCACATCACCCCTTGACATCCACCTTCACTTAAATAATAATTCCTGATGTATAAAATGTACGAAAAAGAATTAAACAATATACATTTATTTAGTTAGTTCAAATATCCACTTGTTTTTCATTCAGTTATGCACTCGATCAGTAATCCACTATGGTTAAATAGAAGAATACAGAAATGGGGCTCAATTTGCTCACAGAAATTCACCTTACTTCTGTGATATGCCGAATAGTTAAGGCTGAAAATCGATACACAGTGGACGTAGTATCAAATAGTCAATAACACTGATTTTTGTTCTATTGTATGAGTCATAGTTGAGGCATATATTCCCGGAAAGTGTCGAACGGTATTTGCACAGGTGAAAACAAAGTTATCAATTACTGATGATGAGAAAAAAATCCCACCCCCCAAAGGCCAAAAAGTCCCCTTAGTGAAATCAGTGCATGTAAAGGGAAACTTGGATTAGGAAGGGGGGGGGGGGGGGTCGGGGAGGGACTTGAAGAAAAGAAGGAGGTGAAGATATTCAAACCAATGATTTTTTAACATGGCATAAACGGCATCAGAAAATTTTCAACCTATGAACGACTGGGTACTACCTGGTGCCACTGGTGGTCCAAGAGCTGAAAATTTCTAGTTCTTAAGTATTGCTCCCATACATACTTTTCCCTGAAATTCATCCAATTTCCCTGAAAATTTCCCTTAGATTTACAGAAAAAATTTTCTGAGGTTAACATGTCTGGTGTTTAGGCTTCTAGATGTTAACTAATACCTGTATTCTTAATGAGAAATCTTTGGAGCATGGTGACTCAGTGTGTAGATCATTGGACCTTTTATATGAAAGGTTAACGGCTCAATTCCTGACAGTGATGTTTAACATGTGTTGGGTCCTTGGGGAAGACACTTAACTCTTAACCTGCTAAGTATTTTCAAGATATTTTAATAAAATCTAGTCATGGCTGCTTCAGAGCAGCCATGACTAGATTTTATTAAAATATCTTGAAAAAAATTCATCAAAAATTTAACTCAGGAAATTATGGATGAAAATAGATGAAAATATTCATTCAGTTTACGGGAATAAACTTTGCTCAAATGTGCCAAAATTGTACTTATTTCAATGGCAAGCGAAATCCTGTCCTGCGGGAGGCGGGGAATATCTGCCAGCAGCATACAAGGAGTTAATCCAAATTGCTCTCATGAGAGCATGATAATGGTGTGTACTAAGACATACAGCACATCGATGGTGCACTTGCTTTCAACTTCTGCTAACTCTGTTTGTGTAGAGTTAGTAAATTGGGGAGTGTGATGGTTGCTCACAACTTTTTAGTGGTTCTCCACAGGTACTCCAGCTTCATCCACCCATAAAACTGTCCGACTCTAGCTGTTGAAAGTGTTGTTAAGCCCTAATAAGCAAACAATCAGAAAAATGTCTTTATATACAATGGCATAGTGTGGATTCGAGCCCATGCCAAGAGAGTTTCCTTTGGCACCAACCGTCCAACGAAACTATACTAAACCATGCGTGGTTTAGTATAGTTTTGCTTGGCGGCACACTCAATGTGCATGGTTTTTAGTATAGTTTCGCTAGGCAGTTGGCACCAAGCAAACTTTGCTTGGGTTTGTACCCCTGCTATGTCATTGTAAATGAAGCCAGCGTCTTTTCTTGATTGTATGGAACAGGGGAATTTGAAAAAGAGACCTTCTAGCTGATTTCCATGCAGTGCAGTATGTAAAATTAAGTGATGCAATTACAAGATGAATAATCAGAAAAATGTCTAAAAGGTCCTTGAAAATGACTTGATAGGGTCCTTGAAAATGACTTGATAGGGTCCTTGAAATAACTTCATCCTTCAGACTTTAAATCCTGCAAGCCTATTTTTTCTCTAACTGTCCTCTATGAATTCAGTTCTGTTGATCTTGGTTATATTTTTCACATGAATTAAGTATGAAGGATGTAACAGCAGGATGTCTGGTGACTTTATACCCGCTTTGTTAGCAGTGTCGGTCGTGTGCAAACAGTTAATAAGTTTGTTAATAAGAGTTCAGGTTTTAGGATCTAGAAAGACATCAGTCAATTGATAGTATTTTCACAGAAGGCAAATCATTTTCATCAATGATATTTGCTAACAGGTTTATGACCATCAAAAAAAACAACCTCAAGTTTTCTCCACATCCTTATGATTCTTTTAAAATCTTCAGTCAATGGATTGCATATTTTTTACACATGTATCTGATGAATTAAAGTGTTTAGTGTAGGACATCTGTATCTGATTGGTTTAACCCACTGCACACTGAGGTCAAATATCAAAGTTTTTTTGCTCCTGTTTTTCCCCATAATGCACCTACAGTCTGGTTGCTGTGGACTGGTCACTTTCCACGGGTCAGCAATATTTCCACGGACACAATAATATTAGATTCTAAACTCTAATAAAAGGAATAATCTTCAAAAAGTTAATTAATGAAGCACTGGGTACAACCCAAGACTTCATTAATTAAAATTTTGCTGATGATGATTTTATATTACCTGGTAAATGCATGCACTACCCACACATGGATTACAACCACTTCACGGCAACTGTACTGTAGAATAAGCGCGTCAGTGATGAGCTTTGTCAGACAAAACTCAATTGGTTAACCCTTTACCTAACATGAAAAGCAGACGACTCTTGAAAAAAAAAATCTTGAATAACTAATTTTTTTCATTTTTTTGTCTCAAAAACATAGGTTATGACCCCTCATTGGAACGAGCTCGACAAGCTCGTTCCAATGAGGGGTCATAACCTATGTTTTTGAGACAAAAAATGAAAAAATAATGAAAATTAATTGACGATTTTTGAGAATAGCGCTGGCCGGTTTTGGCCGTTACGTTGGGTAAAGGGTTAAATAGCTAGTTGTATGATGGTAAAAAATGGCTGTTTAAAATTTTGATATTTTGCCCATTAGTGTCGAGATTCCCATTCAAATGATAAGTCCTTGCATTCTGGCCCCTTCCTTGAAGAGTTCTTGAATTTGTTTCTATTCTTGAAAAGTACTTAATTTTCCACTCCGCCTTGAAAAGTGCTAAAAATTCAGTTTACCTTTCACCTCTGAGACAAGAAGTTTCATGATAACCCAGCCCACATACATGCAATATCACAACATCAGTCAGGGACCACATCTCTTTTGATCTCTGTATTGTCCCTCAAGTGCAACAAGGTGCCATCTGCAATGCTTTAGCATTGCAGATGGCGCCTTGTTGAACTCAAGGGATGGAAAATACCAAGTTGGATTTTCTAGAAATCCGGTTTTTGGGCGCTGAAATTCTTTGTGTTGTTATAACTTGTTGATGATGTTGCTTTAATTTAATTCTCTGATGTCAGCGGGAGCCCTGAGTATGCACAAGGTTAAATACTCGAATTCAGTATTTGTTCTTTAACCCTTCACCTAACACAACTATCTCTTGCCATCACGCGTGCGGAAGTCTGTTAGTCTTTGAGACTGTGAGTCTCTTCACAATTTCCTTTAGCACAGGCTACACCCAGTAGTTCTTGTCTGATTGTCACGAAATTTCATATGCAGGTTTGAGGTCATGTCTAGATGAGAACATCCCCTTTTGGTCATGATCGGTCAACCGGTATGGCTGCCTGAACCCAAAACCATTAGCACAGTCTACAGGTCGTATTTATGAAGGAATTTCATTGTAACTTGGTAGGATGCCTCTGTATAATGCCTAGATGAGAACGTCCCCTTTTGGTCAAGATCTGTCAACTGTGATGGCTGCCCAAGCCTGAAATCCAAAAACTTTTAGCACAGTCTGCAGGTCATATTTAATATGGAGGGATTTCATTGTAACTTGGTAGGATGACTCCGTATGATGTCTAGATGAAAACTTCCCCATTTGGTCGTGATCTGTCAACCATGAGCCCAAAACACGAAAACCTTTAGCACAGTCTACAGATCATATTTATGGGGGGATTTCATTGTAACTTGGTAGGTTGACTTCATATAATGTCTACATGAGAATGTCTCCTTTTGGACGTGATTGGGCAACTGTGATAGCTACAGGGGCCCGAAGTCTGAAAACCTTTAGCACAGTCTACAGGTCATATTTATGAAGGGATTTCATTGTAACTTGGTAGGATGACCCCAAATAATGTCTAAATGAGAACGTCCCTTTTTGTCGCAATCATTCAGCCTTGGTGGCTGCGCGAGCCCAAAACCTTTAGCATAGTCTATAGGTTGTATTTATAGAAGGATTTTATTGTAAAATGTTAGGTTGACTCCATATAATGCCTAGATGATGACATCCCCTTGTGGTCATGATTGGTCAACTATGACGGCTACAGGGGCCCGAAGCCCGAAAACCTTGAGCACAGTCTACAGGTCATATTTATGAAGGGATTTCATTGTAACTTTGTAGGATCACTCCAGATGATGCCCAGATGAGAATGTCCCCTTTTGGTTGCGATCATTCAACCATGATTGCTGCCCGAACCTGAAGACCGAAAACCTTTAGCACAGTCTACAGGTCATATTTATGAAGGGATTTCATTGTAACTTAGTAGGTTGACTTCATATAATGTCTAGATGAGAACGTCCCCTTTTGGACGTGATTGGGCAACTGATGGCAACAGGGGCCCGAAGCCCAAAAACCTTTAGCACAGTCTACAGGTCATAATTATGAAGGGATTCATTGTAACTTTAGTAGGATGACTACAAATATTTTCTAGATGAGAACGTCCCCTTTTGGTTGCGATCATTCAACCATGATGGCTGCCCAAGCCCAAAGCCAGAAAACCTTTAGCACAGTCTACAGGTCATATTTATGAAGGAATTTCATTGTAACTTGGAAGGTTGACTTCATATAATGTCTAGATGAGAACGTCCCCTTTGGGACGCATTGGGCACCTGTGACGGCTACAGGGGCCCATAGCCTAAAAACCATTAGCACAGTCTACAGGTCGTATTTATGAAGGAATTTCATTGTAACTTGGTAGGATGCCTCTGTATAATGCCTAGATGAGAACGTCCCCTTTTGGTCATGATCTGTCAACCGTGATGGCTGCCCAAGCCCGAAACCCAAAAACTTTTAGCACAGTCTGCAGGTCATATTTAATATGGAGGGATTTCATTGTAACTTAGTAGGATGACTCCGTATGTCTAGATGAGAACTTCCCCATTTGGTGCGATCTGTCAACCGTGATGACTGCCCGAGCCCAAAACCCGAAAACCTTTAGCACAGTCTATATGTCATATTTATGGAGGGATTTCATAGTAACTTGGTAGGTTGACTTCATATAATGTCTAGATGAGAATGTCCCCTTTTGGACGTGATTGGGCAACTGTGACGGCTACAGGGGCCCGAAGTCTGAAAACCTTCAGCACAGTCTACAGGTCATATTTATGAAGGGATTTCATTGTAACTTGGTAGGATGACTCCAAATAATGTCAAGATGAGAACGTCCCCTTTTGGTCGCGATCATTCAGCCTTGATGGCTGCCCAAGCCCAAAACCCTTTAGCATAGTCTATAGGTTGTATTTATGGAAGGATTTCATTGTAACTTGTTAGGTTGACTCCATTATAATGCCTAGATGATGACATCCCCTTTTGGTCATGATTGGTCAACAGTGACGGCTGCAGGGGCCTGAAGCCCGAAAACCTTGGGCACAGTCTACAGGTCACATTTATGAAGGGATTTCATTGTAACTTCATAGGATCACTCCAGATGATGCCCAGATGAGAATGTCCCCTTTTGGTTGCGATCATTCAACCATGATGGCTGCCCGATCCAAAGCCCAAAAACTTTTAGCACAGTCTACAGATCATATTTCTGAAGGGATTTCATTGTAACATGATAGGTTGACTTCATATAGTGTCTAAATGAGAACGTCCCCTTTTGGACGTGATTGGGCAACTGTGATGACTACAGGGGCCCAAAGCCTGAAAACCTTAAGTACAGTCTGCATGTCATATTTTTGAAGGGATTTCATTGTAACTTGGTAGGATGACTCCAAATAATATCTAGATGAGAGTGTCCCCTTTTGGTCGCGATCATTCAGCCTTGATGGCTGCCCGAGAACCAAAACCTTTAGCATAGTCTATAGGTCGTATTTATGTAAGGATTTCATTGTAACTTGTTAGGTTGACTCCATATAATGCCTAGATGATGACATCCCCTTTTGGTCATGATTGGTCAGTTGTGATGGCTTCAGAGGCCCGAAGCCCAAAAACCTTGAGCACTGTCTACAGGTCATATTTATGTATTTATTCAGTGTAACTTCGTAGGATCACTCCAGATGATGCCCAGATCACAATGTCCCCTTTTGGTTAGGATCATTCAACCATGATGGCTTCCCGAGCCCAAAACCCGAAAAATTTTAGTACAGACTACAGGTCATATTTGTGAAGGGATTTCGTTGTAACTCAGTAGAATAACTCAGTATAATATCGAGATGAGGACGTCCCCTTTTAGTTGCAATCGGTCAACCGCCATGGCTTCACAGGCCTGAAGCCCGAAAACCTTTAGCACAGTCTGCAGGCCATATTTATGAAGGGATTTCAATGTAACTTGATTGGATGACTCATTTTGGAATAATTTTACTGTAACTTGGTAACTTCGTTGACAAACTTTAACTGTGAGGGCCACATACATTAACTGTGAGGTTCACATTAACCCACCCCTTAGCTCTTTAGTACAGTGTACACCTCATATTATTTTTATTAAAAGCATAGCATACAGGGAACAGAAATTAACATATTCCCAATTATCACAATTCTTGTCTTATTTCATAATCCTTTCATAAACATTGAAAATTATCCTTTTCATCAAACACAACACACAGACAAGTTAAGCTCCAGTGTCATTGACACTTTCATTTTTATAATAACAGCAGTCTGCAGCAAGGCGGCTGCGGACTGCAGATATTATTTTATCCTTCCTGTATATTGATATTGGACTGACCCATCTCACTGTAAATGTACACAAAGGCAATACCATTCCAGGAAACGAGGGTTCAAAGGCTTAAAGCACTACTTCTCCTCTACATGAAATTAGAGTTGAAAACTTGATCGGCTTATTTTGGAGGATGTGAAGATACTTATTTAGCCTCATGGTCCAGGAAATGTATGAGTGAAACACAATATCTTGAAAAAGATCTTCACATGAACTGTTAACCCTTTACCTAACGTGAAAAGCAGACGACACTTGCAAAAATAATTCTTGAATAACTAATTTTTTTCATTTTTTGTCTCCAAAACATAGGTTATGACCCCTCGTTGGAACGAGCTCGACGGGTCATAACCTATGTTTTTGAGACAAAAAATGAAAAAAATAATGAAAATTAATTGGCGATTTTTGAGAATAGCGCTGGCCGGTTTTGGCCGTTACGTTAGGTAAAGGGTTAAATGGAGTAAGTTGATATTTGGTATTCAGCTCTCTTTTGAGGTGAAGAATGTAGTTTGTTGAATGAAAGTTTGAGAGGCAGTATTTGCAGTTTTTCTTGTAGAGGCAACACTTTTTGGTCCCACCCAAATTTTCAGTTTTCTGAACCCCTGAATCATTTTGAATGAGATTTTAAAATCCATTTTTATAGGCTTTATGTATGTAGTTTATTTATGCAAAAAAAATTGCCAGGATTTGGTCAGAATCTTTGCAGCTAGTCTAAAAATACTACAAAAATTCATCAAGAATATGTAGAAACTTCTTCCTGTCCTGTTGTTTTTTTCTATCCTCCTGAAAGAGCAACTCCCAGACTCCCCAACGTAATAACTCCATAACTGTAAGCAGTTAGTGTTCAACCAATGATCAGAATTGGCCACCCCAATCGGCCGATTATAGGCAGTCGGATGAAAACGGCAATGGCTCCTGGAACATTGATTCAACCTATTGTTGCCAAGCCTTTTGTAATGATTTATTAACCACATTTTATTATCTTCTGCAATTGTTCAATTGTTAATGTAAAATGATGTTAATGATACCATTCAATAAAGTTGAGAAACAACCACAATGCATATTCTTAATTTCTCTAGACACCCCATTATGGGATATACAAGTTAAAGGACATGTAAAGCTTACAACTGAGTGTACTTGCGGCAGTCGCTCGTTCATCCCAGAAAAAGTAAAGGTTACACTTCATTGATTCAGGTTGCAGTAAAATCACCAGTCGCATGCATTTGGGCAGTATATGTGGCTCTGAGTGTACTCATCTGATCATTTTACTGTGACCTGAGTCAGCGACGTTCAACACTGTGAAATATGTTCAATTTAATGTAGTTCCTTTCGAGCCTCGAATCGTCTAGTAGTACACGGTATTACAATCGGAATCGGCCGATTGTGAGATCAAATAACTGGTAATCTGTCAGCAGCCATTTCTGGTAATCAGTTGAACACTATAGGCAATCAGGATTAGAAGCCTTGCCCAAGAACACAACACAGTTACCCCTGGTGGGTATTGAACCTTGGCTTGAACCTTTAAGTTTGAAGTTCGGTGCCATAACCACCGAGCCATTGCTCTCCCTTTCCTGAAAGATAAACGCCTGTTCATTGTGTGCCCTACCTCATTCCTTCCCAGCCTTCCCTATTTAGCCCAAGAACATTAGGTTTCACTAGGGAAAAAAATCGGAGAAAGCTGATTTTTTCAGGGAATGTCGAGTACATGTCACTGAACGATTAGACAAAAGTCCCCTAAAATCCCAGTTGAGCTTTTTTTTCTACAGCCTTTTTTCGAAAACGCGTTTGAAAAAAATCAAAAAAAATCGCACGAACTTTGTAACCTCGAATTGATCCAACTGTATTTTTTGTTTATGCATATTTCGAGCTACATAATGTCTAATATACATTTACCTAGAGGAAAATGTGCATTCTGTGACAATTTCTGCGAAAAATTATTGAAAATTCACAAAAAAGTATCGGATTTACGCAAAAAATGACGATTTTCCTAACGGATTTGCCCAAAGGGTCGTAGTACAGAACGGGATGTTAGTTGGACAGACAATAAAAAATCCACCACCATTTGAAGACTTTTATCATTGCTTACAAAATAGACATTATGGAAGACCCCCTCTGCTTCTGGCCGAGTTCCCCTTTTGGCATAAAATTCGTCAGCATGAGAACTCAACTATTTTCGGGCTTGGGACCGAACAGACACGTCTGTGTCTGGCAGCATTAGATCAATAAATAATATTTACAGAATGTACAAAAATCAATAAATAATATTTACAGAATGTACAAATCAATCAACATGGATTAAGTTACATTGACTATTATCAACGCTATATACAGAAATGACATGACCTATATACATATTATTCATCGAACTCAGAAATTTCCGACAGGACAGTGTTTCTGTGGTTGTTACAAGAATCCGAACTGCAGTTACACAAACCTGAGCAAGAGAGTCCTGCCTTCTTACACCCACACCTTTTTGTACAAGCACTCTTGCAACCACAACTGATCAGATTCAGTAGGTTATCGGGGGCACATGGCTTTGTGGCTGCAGTCGGTACAAGAAGTCCATTGTCTAGCGACCACCCCCAATCCGTCGGAGGAAGCGAAGTGCCCAGCCATTGTTGGACCTGGAGATAACATCTGTAGACATGTTGTTGTGCAGCATCGCTGCTTGGTGGGAGTGAGGCTAGGTCGATGGGTTTATTCAGTTTAGATTTTGCTACATAACGCTTGTAAGTGACATATCTATATTGGTCGAGAGAGGAAACAGTTTTACTCCCGTATAAGATCAGGAGAAGTTGTTCCCCAGGAGCGGCTACTGCACTTGGTGTACTGTCATCCGCCAAAATTGTGTTGACATACTGTTGTGAGTCGCTAGTAACATCGGAGACAATTGTACTGAATACTTTCTTCTTACCAACTCGAAAGAGTGCAGAAGTAGTGTCACAACCACTTATAGAATGTGCTACAAGGAGGTTGCTTCTATGGTCACCCATTTTGGTTGCTATTTCACTAACTGAAACTAGTAAGTTTGGGGTAATGGAATACATCATGTGAATATTACATCCCGGTTGAACTCGAGAGGTAAGAATGACTAACAAGTCTGTGTCTGTTCCCACAACGACAACATTGTTGTCATCTTGAGCGATGTCAAGTGCAGTTTCGGCTATCAGTACATCAGCATCAGCCTCGGCCTGCTTGAACTGAATATTGATAGCAGATAGCTCCTGCGTTAGAAGATCGATCAGTTGGGTTTTGTTCTTGGCATTTGCAAGGAAATTGGATTGGGGTGTGGTGGCTGGTAACTCGGGTGAGATATTGATATCAATGGAATACCTGTCTTTAGATCTACGGGCTTGTTCCATGCCCTTTGTCGACATTGTACAAGCATAACCATCAAAAACAACCACGACATTCGCCCCAAAATGTCTCACTAGATAATTGGAATATGATGTACATATGTCCTTATATGACGACTGTTTAGGCCATACAACTGCCCTCAATTAAAATCCACCATCTACAACAAACAGAGAATGTTCTGGGATTTTAGTTTGCTCGGAACCGTATGTTTTGAGGATCTTACCGAGCGTGCTTTTCTGTGTCTTCCTCATTCCAGCAGAATCAAACAATGCTGGTGGTTTCGGGGCGAGTTCATATTTGAGATACTCTTCCATCTCTGCTTGTGACTGAATAACACATGTGATGCGGTTGAACAGAATTGTGGGGTCAATCACTACCTTACTTTCACGGACTTTGATGCTATTTGCCATCGATGCGAAAGACTTCACAGTGTCAACACGTCGTGGTTTGATGCTGTTGAACGTTTTGCTTACAACATTCGATATGCAACATTCACCAATTTTGCGAACTTGGTCACAGTTCACAGTTTCGTCGGCCACAAGCCCGGTCGCTATAGAGACTAATTGTAGTGGATCTCTATTCTGAAAGGGGGAATGCACTCTGAGCCAGTTCAATAATTTGGTGATATCATTGGCATCAGTCAATTGTGAACTTTGACGGAGATCCCGATGTTGTTCGCCATGACCAGTGTGAACATGAACAAAATTTTCGAGAGCATTACATATCGGAAGGCAAAGAGGTAGTCCATGTACCCATTTCGCAACAGTGCTATCGGTTATTCCCCAGCCATGTGTGAGACCACCAGGGAGCTTGAACATTCTCATTAAACACTGCTCTATGGTCTGATCAGAATATATCCCATCCCAGAATTTATCTGAGCGCCTTATGGTAAAGTAACCTTTCTCAGTGAACAACTTCAAATCATCCTGTTGCATTATTTCTGTTAGCTCATTGATCTGCTGCAAATAGAGATGAGAACTTTTTGCGTATGCAAAATGACCACCTGCGTGAAATACTGGAATCATATTGCGAACACAATATGTGTGGAGTTCCCAGTCGCCTGTGCGCTCTGCTCTCAAGAACAACTGGAGAAGACCTATTTGCTCGTAGTATTGTACCCAAAGCTTTCCTGTGCGTCCTATGGACGCATTCTGGAGCAGTTCGTGTAATTTTGACAGTAGATGGTTGACACTTTCTTGATTGACAGCGTCAGCTGTTGTACATTCACCTCTGGCAAGTCCACAGAATATTTCATTGACTTCTGTGCAGTCTATGTTATCTAGTGTTCGGCTTTCTTCAAACACAAGTTTTGTAATGGCAATTTGTGTTAGCAAATGGGCACGAACTGCTCTTGAATATGCATGACCACTGATCAAATGATGGATTGACCCACCAGCATAAACAGTCCCCCAAAGTTCATCCAAGCCGCTACCAGCCATGATCGAACCAATTGCCCCTAAATATGACATAATCATATGGAAGCCGCCGAGTCTAACGAAAACTTTTGTCAACTTATCTGACGAAGACACAATCTCCACTGCTTTGATATAAAGTGGTTGGTCAAACGTCACTGGACAAACGTTCAGTCCCTGTTTCTCACATTCAGTTTGTGCAAACATGAGAGCAGTGTAAATTGTGCTCGGGTTGGATGGATCAAAATTAATAAAGGGAAGTATCTCGACATCACTTGTTTCATAATCATCTGATGATGTGACAATGTGCATATATCCAGCCCAAGATGGGCAAGGTACTCTCAGTACATGCGTCAAAGACCAAAGACTGTCGACTCTTTTTGCGAGTTTCAAATTTTTCGGATCAGATTCACCCAAAGTTGATAAATCTTTCATCACAATTTCGTCAAGACCCGATTTGCTTGGTTTACTGTAACCTTTCAAAGGGATGTAACCGAATTCACCAGAGCCAATATTCGAATGATCACCAGATAGTCGTTTTATCGGAGACTCTTCTGTGTGATCTCTGCTTGGAGTTATACAGGCGATGCCTCCCATACTATGGAAAGTATTCTTGCCATCTAGCGTGCGCACATTACAATCGGCGCTATCGAAAACGAATTGTGTGAAGTTCGCAAGTCTAGGCGACGGACCTTTGCTTATCATGACAGAATGAACGTATTGTTGAACTTCCCGGTAGCTAGAAGAGAACATTAGTCCATTCAGAATGTCGATCAATTCCCGAGATGCGAATTTCCTATGTATGTAAACTGCTACCGACAATAATACTGGTGACAAGAATGAACGGGGCCGACAAGAACTTATTAGAGACTGACCTATGGCTGTCACGCGTCTCTGGTTGGCTTGGATGTTTTGCCCATGCTGCGACGGAGCAACAATCCCTTGTAACAAGGTTTGGAGTGTATCGGGTAGTAGATCACTAGATACAGATAACGAATCGGGTTTGGGATAAACGTCACACTCGTAAATGGCTGACCGAATATCATCGCGGACTATAGCCGATGCTTTCTTGACGATGCGCATACATTCATCAGTTTCTTTGGTACATTTGTCTGAGTACCACGAATCATATAGTATTTTGTCTGATGAATCTCGGAATGTGACAACATTTTTTAGGGACCTCAGTGTTGTAATAGAGATTCTACTACCGAAATGCTCAAGCAGTTTGGTTTTAAGATGTTTAATTGTATAACCGACTTCGTCACCAAGATACGATTCAAACGTCTCTGCCAATTCGCTCAAGGAAAACTGACACTCATCGCTGTTCTCCATAAAGGTACACAATTCATGGAATGCAAGTGCTTTCTTGTCTGCAACAGGCCTACCCCGTGAAAGAGTTCGCTCAGGCTTATCTCTGACAAATCCTGTCCAGCAATCATGGTGATACCGACCTTCCTCGGCCACTAGATCGATAGCATGACCGATCCGAGTAAGTACAGACTCACCCCATTCATCACTACGTTTCAAACAACGGGTTCTGATACTATCAACAAAAGTCAATGTTTCAACGGTGTGGACTTCTCTTCTACGTTGAACAGGTATATGAGTTTGTTTGTCGGCGGATTCTCCACAGAACAGACAATGGAGTTTAAAATTGAAAGCATCTTGATCAGAGCGCAATTTTTTTGTCATAGATGGACCAGCTTCGTCAGATTCAGCTGCATCTAGAGACATTCTCTTACTTTTTCTTACAGAACTTTCCCGTGTATAATTCTTGTAGCAGAATTTGTGAATTTTCTCACCAACTGTGGGTTTCTTCGAACCGGCAACCAACTTTTCTATACCCCGCTCACCAAATGTAGTTATTCTGGACGAGCCGGTCAACTCATCGTTACATTTGATACATTTATCCATTGCCAAAGTCACAACAGAAAAAAGATGATAGACACAATTAACTCAAGTACAATACCACAGAACAGATATCAATGTGCGGACCTGCTTCGTTGTCACCGTAAGGTATCAACAGGTAACGCTAAGTGATATGCCAACAACATAACTGATCAGTTCTACAAATAACACAAGACTCTAATAATCAACAACAGGCAAAATTACATATATATCTATCAAGGGATCATTGGTTTCAATATCTAGGCATCAAATGCGGAGTGTCCAATACTGAACAGAGCAAATTGTGCAATAGACAGACCTGGAATGCGGAATTAAACAGCGTTTCCTGATGAAAGTCGTTCAAGGCTATTTTGCATCAAATTAAAGAGCGTTGTCTGTACAATACAAATTTGTTTATGAGTACACATCAAGGGCGTGCACACATTACATGCCAATGCATCTTGAGTGTAGGCGAACACCACATTATGTGATTTAATCGAACATGGAAATTGAAACAATGATGCTATAATACGGTATTTCAATGAGAAAAGTCGATGCCGTTTGACTTTGAGTTTAGGGGGTATGGTTAATATTTCACACGTTTCACCAGTTCATTATGGAATAAATGACTATTGTTATATATCATTATAAAGCCACTGCTTTTCTGCAATTTTTGATATATAATTTAACTCCCAAAGTAGTCGTAGATTTGATTTAATGGACGTTGTGTACCGTTGTGTGTATGAAAACAATAAATTTTTTTTCGTAATTTTGTACATTTTCGTGAATATTTCACCATTGAGTGTGAGGATTGGTACAAAGTTGGCATTTTCTGTTGGGGATATGTATTCTCAATATAATTCAGCACGATATTTATGATTCTCACCCTACTAAGGCGAATAAGAATGAGAAATATGGAGCTGGGTCGAATTTTTAAAAAAATTTTTTTTTTCATCAAAAAAACGCTATAACTAAAAAAGCTCAACTCGGATTCGCGGGGACTTTTCACACTTTATCCGCAATGTGTGTCCCGGAAACATATAAAAAAATCAGCTTTCTCCGATTTTTTTCCTTACTTTCTCATTTTTATGTCTAATGTGCCTGGACTATATTCATTTTCATCTCACATGGAAGAATATCTAGGGATCCCATTCATTTGAAATTATTGTCATAATGATAAATGAGGGATCGTGATGGCTCATTGGTTGAAGCACTGGAGTTTAAACCTTTACCCAACATACCGACTAAAACTGGCCAGCGCTATTCTAAAATATCGCCAATTAATTTTCATTATTTTTTTCATTTTTTGTCTCCAAAACATAGGTTATGAGCCCTTGTTGAAACGAGCTCGTTCCAACAAGGGCTCATAACCTATGTTTTGGAGACAAAAAATGAGAAAAATTAGTTATTCAAGAATTTTTTTGGTAAGTGTCATCTGCTTTTCATGTTAGTTAAAGGGTTAAACCAAACGGTCGATGGTTCAGTCTTGACCAGTGGTAACAGCAAGATTCTTAATCCTGATTGCCCATGTGCAGACACTGGGTGTTCGTATTACAGTAGGTACAATCAAATGTTTACTAACCACCGTCTCAATTTTGTATTTATTTGGTGTTTAAGGTCACTTTCAGCATCTTTGGCTATACCATGGCCGCAAAATAGATATGAAGTCAGACTTAGACAATCTTTTATATCTATGCTGCCCACTCTAGAAGACTTCCACTGGAGGCGTTGTTCCAGTTCCTTTTTTACCAGTGAAGCAGAACTTATTTACTGCAGGAAACAAGCACTGTTTCACATCCTGTAGTTCCCATGGGTGTAGTTTAGTATTTACTTTGTTGCCTGATCATGGAGAACAAACTTTTTCTTCATACACAAATTTATGCACAATATGTTGAGTGGGTTAACCCTCTGGATTCTGATGTCTAAATATCAAAATTTCAAGTTATAAATATTTCCCATAATGCACTTGGGAATTTAACCAATTCAGCCTTGTTTGACAGAGAATTCATTGAGCTCTGTCAAACAAGACTAAATTGGTTAAATTCGTAGGTGCATCATGGGAAAAATTTTCTGTCTGAAATATTTGTATTTTTGACATCAGAGTGCCGAGGGTTATATTAAATCTTTTCCAAAACGAGGTGACACATCTTCTCACGCACATCCTTTCTTCTCCTTTACCACTTTTCATATGTAATGTATTCATGCACCTCTTCATTAGATGGATATACACTGCCAGTTGAGAGTTAATGGTGTCAAAATACAGAGGCTGTATGGAAGATTTAACAAGAAAAATTGTGATTATTTTTTATTCAAAAACATCCACGTTCTACAAACAGCAGACAGAGTCTGCCAGATCAGACATGAAAGAGGAGTGTTTGAAATTATGGTGTTGGCAAAGAGCAACCAAACCCAAACGATGATCTTGACATTCTACTCATTTCATATAAAAGCCATCAAAATAGGCATATATCATAATTCTTGAAGGAAAAACATTTACATATCGCTACTGATTAAACAAATAGCTTAGCAGAGGAAGCTGGTCGTTTATTTCACATTTACACGAATATTCTCAATTTGAATGCCCATTACCCATATGGTTTTTATCATCAGATGCAAACTTATGCACATTATTTAAAACGGTACCTTAACCTTTCAAATGACATGCACAAAGCAAGCCACTATCTTATTAACAGGATGCTATTTAAAATATGTTCCAATCCAGGATAAATGAATTTTATGTCTTAACATTTTTGTTCTCCCAAAATATTTTATTTTTATACGGCAACTCTCAAAGAGAATAGGCAATATACTAGATTACATATATTTGTCCATTTGTTTGTCTGTCTTGCCATCCATCCATCCATCCATCCATCCATCCATCCATCCATCCATCCATCCATCCATCCATCCATCCATCCCATCCATCCATCCATCCATCCATCCATCCATCCATCCATCCATCCATCCATCCATCCATCCATCCATCCATCCATCCATCCGTCCATCCATCCATCCATCCATCCATCCATCCATCCATCTTTAAAATTATTTTATGCAAGTCTTGCCATCCATCCATCCATCCATCCATCCATCCATCCATCCATCCATCCATCTTTAAAATGATTTTATGGATAAAAAAATTACCCCTGGGGTGGGTGGCTGGGTATGGTCCATTGGGTAAGTGGTGTTGTATGTCACGTCACATCCCCATCTCTTAACCCTTTACCCAACGTAATGGCCAAAACCGGCCAGCGCTATTCTAAAAAATCGCCTATTAATTTTAATTATTTTTTCATTTTTTGTCTCAAAAACATAGGTTATGACCCCTCATTGGAACAAGCTCATCGAGCTCGTTCCAATGAGTGGTCATAACCTATGTTTTTGAGACAAAAAATGAAAAAAAATAGTTATTCAAGAATTTTTTTTGCAAGTGTCATCTGCTTTTCATGTTAGGTAAAGGGTTAAACTTGACTCCAGTGGGGTTTGTCAGCACCTCTGGTAGAGTTAGGAGGTTGTGGGATTTACACTGCAGTTGCAGTTTTGGATTTTTAAAAAAGGGTCAGTTGTGGTTGCAGTTTCGGTTGTCCATGAGCATATAGAAACCATCCGTATATACCTATCAGATCGGTCCTATAACTACAACATCTTCAACTAACAACTAGCAAGGCATCTTTTGTTGATTGTATTGGTTGAATAAATAATTATAACATATCTATGACTGTAGT
Organism: Pictodentalium vernedei; assembly: GCA_031216915.1. Classification (NCBI taxonomy): domain Eukaryota; kingdom Metazoa; phylum Mollusca; class Scaphopoda; order Dentaliida; family Dentaliidae; genus Pictodentalium; species Pictodentalium vernedei. The sequence continues at coordinate 210,161,620 of CM062288.1, forward strand.
GTTGTAAAATGTCAGGCCAGAAAAGACCAAACAAACTGTGTTTAGGGTAACCCGACTGACCCTAAAAAAGTATACCAACCCTAAAAATTTTATCAAGTAAAAGTTGCTCATTTAGATCCTTGTAACCCTAAATTTCCATCGGACTTCAACTCTGAATTTGAAACCGATTTTGGAGTTCAAGCTTTCAAAATTATGTGTAGGAATAAATATATATCGGACAGTAAATGAAGAGCAAGTGGCAAGTTTTAGTTCAGCAAAGGAAAACGAATTTGATAAACTGATGAACATTTTCAGTGCACCACCATTGTTGTTGACATGTCATGAATATTAATGAAATTATGTTGAGTTTCGTGTATCGATACTGAAATCTTGGCTTGCTGTCTTGAAAATGTCATTGGTGCAAGTATAGTGTTCAACAGTTTTGTTTATTAATTCCATTCAAAACCTATACACAGAAATGATTGCCAGTGGCCAGAAAATGTGTATATATTACATTTAAGTGAATCATGTGGTCATTTTGGTAATTCGATATTCATTGTTTTCTCTCTCAGAATGTGCTGGAATTTTAAAACCGAATTTGCAGTTGTGTTTATTAGAGTGCGGTTGCAATTTTCGGTAGTCTCACACTACCAATCCCAATCCGTGGTTGCGGATAACCTCTCAGCTCTAACCCCTGGTGCAATCCCTTGTTTATAACCTTTTTTCATCAAAACTAGTCATTGCTTCTTCAAAGCAGCCATGACAAGATTTGATGAAAAATTCAACTTGAAAAATCAATCTTGGGAAGTGGCGAACAGTCCTTGTTTACTGTTTTAAAAAAGTTCTGTTTTACTGGTAAAATTGGACCTGGTAACCAATGCATGTGGCAGAAGTTCTCTCAAGTGGGCCGCATTACTATAGGAATAATCTATTGGTTAAATAGCGGATAAATAACTTGTTGATGTTGTATAGGTGAGAGAAAGCTCCCGAGTTAGGGCTGTTCGGTCTGAGACGGGGTGCTTTCTCTCACCTATCTAACATCAACGAGTTATTTATCCTACTTAAAAACTTTTTGTTATTGGATAGTTCAATAGACGTAAAATATCCAACAGTTAGTTGTTGGATATACAACTATCCAACTATTAAGCGTGGGAAAGTCAAGCTATATACCAATGAATAACAATGGATGACGTCGGTAAAAGTTTTAAACTTTATTTCCTATTTGTCAAGATTGTAGTCATGATAGAGTCACAGATGCCGTCAGTGACCTTAAAACACCAATAAATACAGAGAACGTCACAATGTGTGAATGTTTTCATCAATAAGGCATGAGTACCAGAACAGAAGGATAGAGCGAGAGGCTGTGCCTTTCGTTCTATCACTGTGCTATGGCATGGGTGCCATATTGATGAACGCATTCACACATCGTGGCTTTCTGTGTCTATTACATATCCTCTATGACATAGAATCCATTAATTTAAAAATTCGGTCTAATTTGTAGAATTTGACAGTTCTGATTGGCAAACATGTGTGACAGATCAATGCGTAAACAGAAAAATATAAATGAAAATTATGTCCAAATAGGTTATTTATTCGTATTTTCAAGAAATTAGCTGCCGTTATCTGAGAGATATTTGCTTCATAGTCAGAACTTGAGTGTTATAAAATCATTCCCCATTTATAGAATATGTTTAATTTTGTTTTAATTTAATTTTGGTGGAGTTGAACAAAAGCATTTTTAGCTCTCCAGACTTTCAGTCAGGAGAGCTATAGTGATCACTCACCTTCCGTCGTCCGTCTCCTGTGTTGTCAGTCGTCCGCTGTCCGTGAACATGGTGTTTGCATCTTCTCCTCCCGAACCACTGAACCAATTTAATTGATACTTGAGATAATAGTTTGTTATGACATTGCAATTTGATTTTGTTCAAATCAAGTTGCCTCGCCCCTTGGTAGGGCCACGTCCAAAAAGTGGGCTTAAATCTTAAAAAATCTTCTTCTCATGAACTAGCAGTAGCAGAGACTTGATATTTGGCGTGCAGCTTCCATTTGAGGTGTAGACTCAGATTTGTTCAAGAGAAGTTCAAGGAGCTATATTTGCCTTCATTATGGGAGGGGCAAGAATTTTTGCCCCGCCCAAAATTTCTATGTTCCAAACCGAGAGGCAGATTTGAACCAAATTTGATATGAGTGCTTATTGGGTCATAAGTACTTAATTTGTACCCATTTTTTTTCCCCATCGCCACATGGGAACCGCAGGAGCTAAAAATTGAAAAAAATGAAAACGCCCATATCTCCAAAACTACACGGCACTGAGAATTCTTATTTGGTGTGAAGCTTCCTTAGGATCAACAGAATGGACTGGTAAAAAAAAATTGCTATCGATTTTATCATGGGGTACTTTTTGGGGACTTGAAAAAGTGCTGAGTCAGCATTTTTTAACACTGTGGGTAATGGGAAAAACATTTAAGACTACTTTTCTCCCAAACCACTGCTCCAAAAGCTTTCAAATTTCACATATAACATCTTTGGAAGATTGTTTCACATGTTTATTGAAATCAAATCCCTGGGTCCATATTTGGGCTCTCTATGGGAGCCCAAATGTTTAAATTAGTGCAGTATGGGGAATATTCTTTAAAAATCTTCTTCTTTAGATCTACCAATCAGAATCTTTTCATATTTGGTATGCAGCATGCTTAGGGGGGTGAGATTCAAGTTTGTTCAAGCCAAGTCCCTGGGTTCATATTTGGGCTCATTGTGGGAGTCCGAATTATAACTTAGTTCAAAATGAGGAATTTTCTTTAAAAATCTTCTTCTTCAGATCCAGCAGTCGGAATGTTTTGATATGTGGTATGCAGCATCTTTAGGGAGGTGAGATTCAAGTTTGTTCAAGCCATGTCCCTAGGTCCATATTTGGGCTCACTGGGGGAGCTCTCATTGTAACTTAGTCCAAAATGAGGAATTTTCTTAAAAAATCTTCTTCTTCAGATCCAGCAGTCAGAATGTTTTGATATTTGGTGTGCAGTATCCTATCCTTAGGGGGTGAGATTCAAGTTTGTTAAAGCCAAGTCCCTGGGTTGAAATTTGGGCTCCCTGTGGGAGCCCGAATCTTCTTCTTCAGATCCACCAGTCAGAATCCTTTCATGTTTGGTATACAACATCTGTAGGGGCATCAGATTCAAGTTTGTTCAAATCAAGTCCCTGGGTTATTAATTGGGTTCCCTGTATACAGGAGCCCAATTTTTAACTTGTTGAAATATGAGGAAATGTCCTTCTTCTTCTTCAGATCCACCAGTCAGAATGCTTTCATATTTGATATACAACATCTCTGGGGGGGGGGGGGGGGGGGGGGAGGGGGGGGGGGTCAGATTCAAGTTTGTTCAAATTGGGTCCCTGTGTTAGTATTTGAGCTCTCTATTGGAGCCCAAAGTTTAATTTTGTGCAGTTTGAGGAAATTTCTTTAAAAATCTTCTTCTTCAGATCCACCTGTCAGAATCCTTTCATGTCTGGTATACAACATCAATTTATAGGGGGCCAGATTCAAGTTTGTTCAAATCGAGCTCCTCAGTTAATATTTGCGCTCCTTATGGGAGCCCGAATTTTAACTTAGTGCAATATGAGGAAATTCCTTTAAAAATCTACTTCTTCAGATCCACCAATCAGAATCCTTTAACATTTGGTGTAGATCATCTCTAGGGGTGGGTGGGAAGGGGGGGATCAGATTCAAGTTTGTTGACATCGGGTCACTGGGTTGAAAATTATGGGTATGGTTGGGTTCCAGATATTTGGGACCAAAATTCGGAGAAAAAATTTTTTGCGATTTTTTTATGTGTTTTGTTCAATTTTGAGATGAAAAGAACACAACATTTTTGCCTGAAAATTTTGGGTATGGTTCCAACTTGGAAATTCGGGACCAAAGTTTGTAAAAAAAACATTTCGCGTTTTTTATGCGTTTTTGTTCAATTTTGAGACAAAAAAAAAAAATTTGGCCTGAAAATTTTGTTGTTGATTTTTTATGCGTTTTGTTCAATTTTGAGACGAAAAAACCCTCCAATTTTTATAGCCTGAAAATTTTTGGGTCCAGTTCTGACTTGTTTTGAATATCTTCTTCTTTAGACCCTGTAGTCAGAATGCTTTCATATTTGGTATACAACATCTCTAGGAGGGTTATATTCATGTTTGTTCAATACTAGTCCCTGGGTTGATATTTGGGCTCCCTGTGGGGGCCGAAATTTTAACTTAGTGCAATATAAGGAAATTTCTTTAAAAATCTTCTTCAGATCCACCAGCTAGAATCCTTTCATCTTTGGTATACAATATCTCTTGGAGGGTAAGACTCAAGTTTGTTCAAATCTTACCCCTGAGTTATTAATTTGGGCTACCTATGGGAGCCTGAATTTTAACTAAGTGTAATATGAGGGAATTTCTTTTAAAATCTTCTTCAGATCAACCAGTCAGAATCCTTTCATATTTGGTATACAACATCTCTAGGTGGATCAGATTCAAGTTTGTTCAAATTGGGTCCCAAGTTTAACTTAGTGCAATGTGAGGTGATTTCTTTAAAAACCTTCTTCAGATCCACCAGTCAGAATTCTTTCATATTTGGTATATGACATCGCAAGGAGCATCAGATTCAAGTTTGTTCAGTTTGGTTCAACTTGAGTCCCTGGCTTAATATTTGGGCTCTATGGGTGGAGGTGGGGTGGAGGGTGGTGGCAGGGAGGCATGCTAGATTCAGGTTTGTTCAAATCCATTCCTTAGTGTTTTCCCAAAAAATTTTCCTCTCATGACTTCCTTCCGTTGTGTTGATGAATCATGTCTAACTGAATGTGACCCCAAATACTTCTTTGAACGACTTTGACAGGTCAGCGATGAAGGCACCTTGGGGCCTCTTGTTTATTATTATTATTATTCGAATAAGTTGAGGGCTTTTGATTAATCATCCTGGATATCTGTACATCTGTATGCCCATATGCCCATACATCCACTCATGTACTTAATATTTGTCTTCTGGTCTGTTCGTCTGTCCATCCAGATGAAATTCTTGTGTGGAACTCCTCCTACATTTATCAGCTGATCTTGATGAAGTTTCTCAGACATGACTAACATCTGAATAAGCGCATATTTAAAAAAATCTCCAAATTACATAGAGAGTAATCGCTTGACTGGACTGGTTACGTGAAATAATTCATGAGAGGTGAGGGACATTGTACAAACACGAGTGCTCAAATGAGCACGAATGTTTTACAATATAGTCCATCACCTCGAATGAATTATTTAACGTAACCAGTCCAGTCAAGCAATTACTCTGTTTATTACTTTTCATTATTAACGATAATTATATTATATAACCCTTTCCCTAACGTAACGGCCAGCACTATTCTCAAAAATCACCAATTAATTTTCATTATTTTTTCAATTTTTTTGTCTCTAAAACATAGGTTTTGACCTCTCATTGGAACAAGCTCATCAAGCTCGTTCCAATGAGGGGTCATAACCTATGTTTTTGAGACAAAAAATGAAAATAATAGCTCTTCAAGAATTTTTTTTCTGAGTGTCGTCTGCTTTTCATATTAGGTAAAGAGTTAAAAAAACAATGAAGTCCCCATTACACCCATGGCAAAGCGTCTTCCTTTTGTGTGCACAGATACGTGACACAGTTGTTGATTGCATAATTCACTTGTGAAGTTATCGTTTATAATCAAACAGGGTATCTTCCACCCTGGGTATCCCCCCCTCCCCGGGATGCAATAGGTTATCTCCCCCACCCCACCCTGTGTATCTTCCCCACCTCCCCACCACCCCATCCACACACAACACAGGCGAACTTAACATTTTTAGCTGCGACTAGCAGCTCTATAAGTGGCAATGTCGGTCTGTCTGTCTGTCTGTCTGTCTGTCTGTCTGTCTGTCTGTCTGTCTGTCTGTCTGTCTGTCTGTCTGTCTGTCTGTCTGTCTGTCTGTCTGTCTGTCTGTCTGTCGGTCGGTCGGTCGGTCGGTCGGTCGGTCTGTCTGTCTGTCTGTCTGTCGGTCTGTCGGTCGGTCGGTCGGTCTGTCTGTGACCAACGAGTTTGAAAACTCAATAACTTTCGAAATACTTGATGGAATGACTTTATATTTGACATGTAAGTGTATCTTATTGATGTCTAGCCACTGTTCAGTGCATGTGTTGTTCCAAATATTTTTCTTGGAGTTATGGCCCTTGATGAACTTAGAATGTCGGTCGGTCTGTCTGTGACCAACGAGTTTCAAAACTCAATAACTTTTGAAATACATGATGGAATGACTCTATATTTGGCATGTAAGTGTATCTTATTGATGTCTAGCCACTGTTCAGTGCATGTGTTGTTCCAAATATTTTTCTTGGAGTTATAGCCCTTGATGAACTTAGAATTTTTTTAAATTGCACCACCCGTTGCAGCTACGGCGTCGATGTTGCGATTTTTTTTAAGCTGAAAAGCATTATTCATAAGAGAAAAAGTCAAATAGTAACTTGGTATAAGCAAGAGGCTCTGAATGGAAGAAAGAAAATAAAAATGAATATTAAATTAACCTCTCCTCTCTACCCAAGATTATTATTTTTTCAAACCTAAAGAAATTAGTATCAGAACGCAGGTCAACACTATAACTCTTTAATGAGTGTAAATAAGATGAGAGTATTGTTATTTTGCCACTACTGATTCAGATTATTGGTTTCAGCGATTTAAATGACAATATTAATCCAGGGTTTTGACGGGGGGAAGATACTGTTGTAACAGGGTATTTTCCCCCCTCGGTATCTTGCCCCCTGGGGGGGGGGGGGGGAGATGCACTAGGGTATCTCCCCCCCTCTTCCCACTGCTACCACTGGATGTCATAAAGATGCACTGGGGTATCTTCCCCTCCACTTTGTGTATCTTCCATTGAATGCACTTTATATCAACAGCCTGATGTTATCCATGTTGGGTATCTTCCCCCCCTGGGTATCTTTCCCCCTGAGGGGGAAGATGCACTAGGGTATCTTCCCCCCTCCACTCTGTGTAACTTCCACTGAATGTCATAAAAAATAATAAATGTGGTAAAGGTACTCAAATCTAGGAATTCCCCCTCAGCTCCCTATATCAGCACATGCCTGATGTTATCCATATTGAAAAAAGATTAGAGGGGGTAAGATAGCCAGGGTGGGGGTGGGGAGGAGGAAGATACCATTGTATCTGGGGGGGGGGGAGATGCACTAGGGTATCTCCCCCCACCCCAACCCCACCCCACTCTGTATCTTCCACTGAATGTCATAAATGAAAGTGTCAATGACACTGTAGCTCAACTTGACAAACTTGAACTTGGTAAGTTATAAATGAAATGGCAAAATTGAAGATCATTGGTACCAATGTTATTTGATGAAATTTCAACATAACAGCATTGTGTGTGCACAACGTCAGAGTAATCCATGCATTTTTAAATGTAAACTGTAAGACTGGCTAAAGGAAGAATGTTGATACATAAATGCAGTATGTTCAGAGGTTATTGTATGCAACTTTTTTCCCAGAAATGAATGTTGATCAATACCTCTTATCTAAAGGTCTTGCCTAATGAGCACACCAAGTTCAAAAACAATCCTATGATAAATGTGGCCTGTAGGCCTGTAGGCCATGTCAAGGAATGTTGATGCACAAATGCAATAAATTCAAAGATTGTTGCTAACAGCAACAGTTTTTGATGGAAATGAAAAGAAAATCAATAGCTCCTATCTTTGTCGCCCTGCATAAGCATACAAAGTTTCAAAACAACTTGATAATGAATGTGCCCTCTGAGGCATGCCACAGGAAGATGTTAATGCACAAATGCACTAAGTAGAAGGTCATTGCATGTGGCAATGATTTTTGGGGCATTTTTTATGGAAATTCATAAGTATACCCTGCAGAGAGTGCAAAAGGGATAAGTTGATGCACAAATGCAGTAAGTTCAAAGGCTGGTGATAACGACAATAATTTTTTATGGAAATGAAAAAAAGCAATAGCTCACATCTAGAGGTCACCCCGAACACACATACCAAGTTTCAGAGTGATCTGATCATAATTGTGCCCTGAAGGGTGTGTTAAAGGGAAATATTGAGGTCTGACTAAACTAAGTTCAAAGGTCAGCGGCAACATTTTTTGACAGAAATGGAAGAAAATCGACAGCTCCCATATAGATGTCACCCCACACAAGCACACCAAGTTTGCAAGCGATCCAATCATAATGTGCTCTGCAGGGTGTGTCAAAGGGAAATATTGATGCTCAACTGAACTAAGTTTTTACTAAGTTCATCGAAGGTCATTGCCAGTGGCAACATTTTTTGACGGAAATCGAAGAAAATCGATAGCGCCCATCTAGAGGTAATCCCAAACAAGCATACAAAGTTTCAAACTGATCTGACCATAAAAGTGCCCTGCAGGGCATGCCAAAGGAATATATTGATGCCTGACTAAACTAACTTCAAAGATCGTTGCAAGCAGCAACATTTTTTGATGGATGGAAATGGAAGAAAATCGATAGCTCCCATCTAGAGGTCACCCCAAACAAGCATGCCAGGTTTCAAAGTAATCCGATCATAAATGTGTCCTGTAGGGTGTGCCAAAGGGAAATATTGAGGTCTGACTAAACTAAGTTCTAAGAACGTTGGCCGCGGCAACATTTTTTGACGGAAATGGAAGAAAATCGATAGCTCCCATCTAGAAGTCTCCCCAAACAAGCATGCCAGGTTTCAAAGCAATCTGATCATAAATGTACCCTGTAGGGTGTGCCAAATGGAAATATTGAGGTCTGACTAAACTAAGTTCTAAGAACGTTGGCCACGGCAACATATTTTGACGGAAATGGAAGAAAATCGATAGCTCCCATCTAGAGGTCACCCCAAACAAGCATGCCAGGTTTTAAAGCAATCCAATCATAAATGTGCCCTCCAGGGTGTGCCAAAGGGAAATATTGAGGTCTGACTAAACTAAGTTCTAAAAATGTTGGCCGCGGAAACATTTTTTGACGGAAAGTGAAGAAAATTGATAGCTCCCATCTAGAGGTCACCCCAAACAAGCATAACAAGTTTCAAAGCGATCTGATCATAAATGCGACATGTGAGGTGTGCCAAAGGAAACGTACACGTACGTACATGTACGTATGTACACGTACATACGTACGTACGTACGTATGTACGTACGTACGCCAATGGACAAGAAGTGATGGCAATAGCTCAGCTTGACTTTGTCAAGTTGAGCTAAAAATAATAAATGTGGTTAGGGTATGTTACAACCAGTAGTGTATAAATTTACATGTAATGTCGAAATCGACCAGTAATGTCGAAAAAATTAACCAGTAATGTCGAAATCAACCAGTAATGTCGAAAAAATCGACCAGTAATGTAAAAATCCGTAATGTCGAAAAATTAACCAGTAGTGTCAAAAAGTGATGACCAAAATGACGATTTTTCGCAAAAATTTCAATATTTTTTCGAGTTGCTCAAATTGTACTTTTGCCTACATTTATCGACTTTTAACCATTTTCGCGCAAGTTTAAACACATTTACCCAGTAAATATGGAATTTTATGTTTAACAATTATTTCCCTCTTTCATATGCACAACATATCCCATCCTATTTGCTCTCTCTCTCTCTCTCTCTCTCTCTTTCTCTCTATCTATCTCCCCTCTCTTTCTATCCCATGTCCCTCTGCCTTTGCCCCCCTTCTCTCTCCATCATTCTCTCTCTCTATCCCCCTCTCACTCTGTCTTTGCCCAGCTCTCTTTCCCCATCTCTCTCTCTCTCTCTCTCTCTCTCTCTAGATAGATAGATAATGAATTGATACGACGCTGAAATATTTAGTCTAGTATTTAGAGCTCGCACAGACAGACATACAGTCACACATGTGGGCTGGCAAGTGTGTAGGCAGGCAGGTTAGCAGCATCCAGGCAGACGGACAGAAATCCAGACAGACAGATAGCAATGTGGCGTGTGAAAAATAATCCCTAGACGTGGATAGACAACTGAATGACGGAAAGACAGGCAGACCTACATACAAAGATTGCTTGGTTGGTTGATTGATTGATTGATTGATTGATTGATTTCGTTTACGACACTTAGTTTAAAGCACGCGCACCATACACGTGTCATTTCGGCATGTGGCTTGGCACACGAAGTCAACGTGCACCTGGGATAAAGTGTCATTCCCAAGGACACAACTCAACTGACCTCGTCAGGTATAGAAGCCAGATATTCATCAAATTGAATTGCGAGGCAATTTCTCGATTGAGCTAATAGTGCTCCCCACGTACATGCGGGTACATGCGGGTGACGCAGACTGACTGACTGATGGATGTAGGTAAAATGACAGGTAGCAAATTGGTAGAACTAGATGATAGACATGTAGCAAATATCGGGTAGTGACTGACATTATAATAGTTGATTTCGACATTACTGGTTAATTTTTTCGACATTAATGGTCGATTTCGACATTACTGGTAAATTTATACACTACTGGTTGTAACAGGGTACTCAAATCTAGGGATTCCCCCCAGCACCCTTTATCAACACTAGGGTATCTTCCACCACTCTGTGTATCTTCTACTGAATGTCATAAAAATAATAAATGTGGTTAGGGTACTTAAATCCATGTTGGAAAAAAAATTAGAGGGGGGAAGGGGGAAGATACCCAGGGGGGGGGGGGGGAAGATACACTAGTGTATCTACCCATGTGGGGGATGCACTAGTGTATCTTCCCTGGGGGAAGCGAATATGTGCATGTTAAAAAATTAAGAGGTGCTGTATTGTCACCTTGTATGTCCACCTATACAAATTTTAATGTTCACAACTCCTGCATGTACATTTTTGAACCGATTTTAATGAATCTTCTCAGAATAACCACTCCCATGCGAACATGCACATATCCCCAAATTTTCTAGTTTTGACTAAGGCCCCACAAAGTAGATCTTCTGTTTCTCAGGCCATTTTTTGTAAAATTGCATGTGGGTGGGTGGTTTTTATTTCATTTTTAGATCACCTGGCCTAAAAGGCCATGTGAGCTTTTGCTATCACTTGGCGTCCATCGTAAACTTTTCAGATTTTCATTTTCTTCTCTGAAACTTCTGAGCCAAGGTGAACCAAACTTGGCAGGAATGGTCTATGGGAGGTTCTCTACAAACGATCCTAATTTTTAGCTTAACTTGACATAGTCAAGATAAGCTATTGCCATCACGCATGCGGAAGTCTGTGAGTCTGGGAGTCTGTTAGTCTGTGAGTCTGTTAGTCTGTGAGTCTGTGATTCTGTTAGTCTGTGAGTCTGTTATTCTGTTAGTCTGTGAGTCTGTTAGTCTGTGAGTCTGTGAGTCTGTTAGTCTGTGAGTCTGTGACGTCTGTTCACATTTTCCTTTAGCACGGGCTACACCCCGCAGTTCTTGTCTGATCGTCACGAAATTTCATATGCAGGTTTGGGGTCATGTCTAGATGAGAACGTCCCCTTTTGGTCACGATCGGGCAACCGGTATGGCTGCCCGAGCCCAAAACCCGAAAACCATTAGCACAGTCTACAGGACGTATTTATGAAGGGATTTCATTGTAACTTGGTAGGATGCCTCTGTATAATGCCTAGATGAGAACGTCCTCTTTTGGGCATGATCTATCAACCGTGATGGCTGCCCAAGCCCGAAACCCAAAAACTTTTAGCACAGTCTGCAGGTCATGTTTAATGTGGAGGGATTTCATTGTAACTTGGTAGGTTGACTCCTTATGATGTCTAGATGAGAATTTCCCCATTTGGGCATGATCTGCCAACCGTGACGACTGCCCGAGCCCAAAACCCGAAAACCTTTACCACAGTCTACAGGTCATATTTATTGAGGAATTTCATTGTAACTTGGTGGGTTGACTTCATACAATGTCTAGATGAGAAAGTCACCTTTTGGGCATGATTGGGCAACTGTGACGGCTACAGGGGCCCAAAGCCTGAAAACCTTTAGCACAGTCTAGAGGTCATATTTATGAAGGGATTTCATTGTAACTTGGTAGGATGACTCCAAATAATGTCTAGATGAGAATGTCCCATTTTGATTGCGATCATGCAGCCTTGATGGGTGCCCGAGCCCAAAAACCTTTAGCATAGGCAAAAGGTCATATTTATGGAAGGATTTCATTGTAACCTGTTAGGTTGACTCCATGTAATGCCTGGATGATGACATCCCCTTTTGGTCGTGATTGGTCAGTTGTGATGGCTACTAGTGCCCAAAGCCCGAAAACCTTGAGCACAGTCTACAGGTCATATTTATGAAGGGATTTCATTGTAACTTCTTAGGATCACTCCAGATGATGCCCAGATGAGATTGTCCCCTATGGTTGCGATCATTCAGCCATGATGGCTGCCCGAGCCCGAAGCCCGAAAACCTTTAGCACAGTCTACAGGTCATATTTATGAAGGGATTTCATTGTAACTTGGTAGGTTAACTTCATATAATGTCTAGATGAGAACGTCCCCTTTTGGACATGATTGGGCTACTGTGACGGCTAAAGGTGCCCGAAGCCCGAAAACCTTTAGCACAGTCTACAGGTCATATTTATGAGGGGATTTCATTGTAACTTGGTAGGATGACTCCAAATAATGTCTAGATGAGAACGTCCCATTTTGGCCGTGATCATTCAGCCTTGATGGCTGCCCGAGCCCAAAAACCTTTAACATAGGCAAAAGGTTATATGTATAGAAGGATTTCATTGTAACCTGTTAGGTTGACTCCATATAATGCCTAGATGATGACATCCCCTTTTGGTTGTGATTGGTCAGCTGTGATGGCTACAGGTGCCCGAAGCCCGAAAATCTTGAGCACAGTCTACAGGTCATATTTATGAAGGGATTTCATTGTAACTTCGCAGGATCACTCCAGATGATGCCCAGATGAGATTGTCCCCTTTGGTTGCGATCATTCAACCATGATGTCTGCCCGAGCCCGAAAACCTTTAGCACAGTCTACAGGTCATATTTATGAAGGGATTTCATTGTAACTTGGTAGGTTGACTTCATATAATGTCTAGATGAGAACGTCCACTTTTGGACACGATTGGGCAACTGTGACGGCTTCAGGGGCTCAAAGCCCAAAAACCTTTAGAACAGTCTACAGGTCATAATTATGAAGGGATTTCATTGTAGCTTGGTAGGATGACTCCAAATAGTGTCCAGATGAGAATGTCCCCTTTTGGTTGCGATCATTCAACCATGATGGGCTGCCAGAGCCCAAAGCCCAAAAACCTTTAGCACAGTCTACAGGTCATATTTATTAAGGGATTTCATTGTAACTTGGTAGATTGACTTCATATAATGTCTAGATGAGAACGTCCCCTTTGGACGCAATTGGGAAACTGACGGCTACAGGGGCCCGAAGCCCGAAAACCTTTAGCACAGTCTACAGGCCATATTTATGAGGGGATTTTAGTGTAACTTGATAGGATGACTCGTTTTGGAATAATTTCACTGTAACTTGGTAACTTTTGTTGATATATGTTAACTGTGACGGCCACATACATTAACTGTGAGGACATATTAACCCACCCCTCAGTACAGTGTACACCTCATATCATTTTTATCATAAACATAGCACACAGGGAACAGAAATGAACATATTCCCAATTACCACAATTCTTGTCTTATTTCATAATCCTTTCATAAACATTGAACATTATCCTTTTCATCAAACACAACACACAAGTTAAGCTACAGTGTCATTGACACTTTCATTCCTAATTTTGTTCCCGTCAGTTTAAAAACATGGCCACCAGAGGCATTCTTTGATTCTGATTGGTGCATTTTGAAAAATCTTCTCCTCTGAAACTACAAGGCCAAATGTTTTGAAACTTTGTGTTATTGATGACTGGGACACCCTCTACCAACGATCCTCATTTAATGTTGATCAGTTTACAAACATGGCCACAATTTTGGCTTATAGTTGCTATAGGAACCCTATGGGAAATCACATTTTCATTTTCTTCTCTGGAACTACTTAGCTGATGTGAATCAAACTTGGCAGGAATGGTCTATGGGAGGTACTCTACGAACGATGCTCATTTTGTTCCAGTCGGATGGAAAAATTGGCCGCCAAAGGCATTCTTTGATTCTTATTGGTAGATTTTGAAAATTCTTCTCCTCTGAAACCACAGGGCCAAATGTTTTGAAACTTCACATGATCGATGACTGTGACACCCTCTACCAACGGTTCTCATTTAATGTTGATCGGGTTGCAAACATGACTGCAATTGCAACTTATAGTTACTATAGAAACCCTATGAGAAATCACATTTTCATCTTCTGTTCTGCCTGGTGAGCGATTACAGGCTCTTTAGAGCCTCTTGTTTATTTTTGTAATTGTTTCTTCAACAGCAAAAGTTCATGTTCTTGGTTTGTTATATGTTCTAGGCCTCATCATCTAGAGAACAGCATGGGTGGCGATGTATTTTGTCCCTTGAGTGCAAGAAGCTTTGCAGTGCTAAAGCATTGCAAAGCCTTGTTTCACTCAAGGAAACAAATTTATCAATTTTATTAACTTGAGTAAAATATCAGACATAAACCATTTAATTTTGTAAGTTTGCATTGGTTATAAAAAGTGAGCATTTGGCAGCCGAAAAGGACCATGTGGGTGGGCCTGAGAAATAGATTTTAACTTTTTTAGGCCTAATCTAAACTAGTTTTAAAATTGCTAGTTTATTTGAAAATATTCTAAAAAAATGGTAGTTAAATCTCTTCATGTCACTGAAATATTAATTAAAAAAGTAACACATTTTATGTTCAATCTATTTTCAGAATACACAAGAGCATGAATGTGGGTGGCTACGCAAAATGAAAATAGAATGAAACGAGGTAACAATATATAAAGAACATCTCTTATGTTTGTGTGTAAAATGCTATGATCACAAAAGCAGATTGAGAATTTCGACAGGATCATGCTTGGTTCACTTTCTGCCCTACAAGAAACAACATAGTGAAATCTCAGGAGTGCGAGTTTAAAATCGAAAGGTTAAGTGTTTGATCCTGAGCAGCGGTAACTGTAGGGATCTGGAAAGCTTCGAGATTCGATTTGAATTTGAATCTTAAGTTGGTTTTTGGTTCGATTCGAAATCAACTGTCCCATTCATTTTCCTTCAAATCTTTTCACTGGAATTTCACTTGGTATCAGTCATCTTAGTCGCCGCACAAAATGTATAGCTGAGACAGGCTGAGATAGAAATTGCACATAAATAATATTGAAAACAAAGACTGACTGTAATTTCAACTATATTATCATAAAAAGCATCTGCACCCATGCCATCATCCATGCAAATTCCAGTTTCACTAGTCGCTACCACTGCTGAAAACATTTGATTTAAAGTTCCCAAGCAATATCGACGATGAGCTCACTGTTGCTAGCGGCGAGCCCCGTGCAGTGCCGAGTCCAGAATTTTGTTTTCACAAAAGTCTTTAATGATAATATTCCAACTACATCATCAAGGCATGCCTTCGACAAAGGCATGCCTTGATGATGTAGTTGGAATATTTTATCAGTCAGGACTTCAACAAGATGCCTGTATTCGATTTGATTTTGAATAACAGACTCGACTTGATAAGAGATTTTATTTGAATTGAAAACATGTGATTCGCAGGGCCCCAGGTAACTGCACTGTGTCCTTGGGCAAGCCTGAAAATAAGCAGACTGTCAATTTCAAAATGAGGTCCCCAGAGGGTGAATTTGGTGATGTTACCCTGCACAGGAGGGTAGCATCACCAAATTTACCCTCTGTGAACCTTAGTCTGAATGAAGGTCTAAAATCAAAACAGAAAGATGTACCTAGAGGATAAATTGGCCCACTGTATTGGATAGCATCAGCAAATTCACTCTCTGGGGACCTCGTTTTGTAAATGACAGGTTGCTTATATTCAGGCTTGTCCTTGGGCAAGACACATAATGCCGATTACCTATGGGGGTATAGTGGTATTGTGAACTAAGACATACTGTACATTGATGGGGCATTTTCTTCAACTACTGCTAACTGCTTGTGCAGTGTTCTTATGTTGGGGAATCTGACAGGTGCTCATCGCTGCTTGGTTCTTTCCATGTACTCTGGTTTCTGCCACCTGTAAAACTGTCCAACATGATGTGACCCTGGCAGTCAAAGTGCCATTAAGCCTCAATAAAACAAAAACAAATACACTGTTGAATCTCAACAATGACTCTTGGGTGCTAAATTTGCTTGTTTTTTCTTGATTCAGTTTTGATTATGCATAGTTTATTCATGACTGTGGCGGCTCAGTGATTACAGTATTGGGCTTCAACTTGAAAGGCTCACGGTTTGATCCCCGTCGGGGGCGCGGTGGCTCAGTTGGTAGAGGTGCAGGCTGCAAGCCGAGAGGTCCGCGGTTCGAATCCCACCTGCGGCAACCGCGTTGTGTCCTTGGGCAAGACACTTCACCCCAATTGCCTAAATGGGGGCACGATGACACTGTGTACTGAGGCGTACTGCACGTCGATGGTGCGCATGTCTTCAACCAATCTAACCCTGCCTGTGCTGCGGTGCAGAATTCAGAGTTACGATGTTGGAGAGCTGACAGCTGCTCGTCGTTGCTCGGTGGTTCTCTCCGGGTACTCGGGCTTCCTCCACCCGTAAAACTGTCACGGTCACGATTAGCCATCGTGCATAAGTATGTGACCTTAAACACCAATAAATAAATAAATTGATCCCCGTCAACAGTAACTGTGTTATGTCCTTAGGCAAGGCACTTAATCCTGATTGCCCACATGTTGGCCTGCTTGGCACTTGTCTTCAACCAATGCTAACCCTGTTTGTGTGGAGTTACTACGTTGGGGAGTCTGACAGTTGCTCACTGTTGTTCACTGGTTCTCTCCAGGTACTCTCGCTTCCATCCCTGTAAAAATGTCTGACACGAGGTGATCCTGGCCATCTAAAGTCTCGTTAAACCCCAATAAATAAATAAATTCATGAAAATCTTACCCCACTGGTGAAATTAAATCATGGATTGAGAAATGACTATATTTATTACAGTATCTTCTGTGAGTATGATGATCTAAACTGTTTCGTGTAAGGAAAATTTGAGCTTTCACTTGAGGGTAGGATGGGAAAATCTCACCCTAGGGAAAAATATTTGACCCAGACACGAGGCATCAAATATTGTTCCCGGAGAGTGAAATTTTTCATCCCACCCCCACACAACACAAGGATGATATTAGCGAAGGGCATTAAGAATTACTCTTGTCTGTCCATCCATTTGTACATTCATCCCTACATATGTATGTCTGTCCATCCATACGTATGTGCGTACATCCATCCCTTTTTATGTCTGTACCCCATTGCCCATGTGGGGGCACGGTGATGCTGTGCACTAAGGCGTACTGCACGTCGATGGTGCACCTGTCTTCAACCAATGCTAACCCTTCTTGTGTGGAGTTAGTATGTTGGGGAGCTGACAGTTGCTCGCCATTGCTCGGTGGTTCTCTCCGGGTACTCCAGCTTCCTCCACCCGTAAAACTGTCGTGGTCATGATTAGCCGTTGTGCAGAAATATGTTACCTTAAACACCAATATATGTCTGTACATCTGTCCCAAAATACATACGAATGTATGTACGTCCCGAATATGGTTTCTTGATGATAACTTTAATTTGACTAAATGAAATGAAACAAAATTTTATACATAGGTTTGTTTATAACCACATAATACAGGTTGGGATTGATAGTGGGCTTGGTCTGATATTTTTTGGCAGAGTCGTGTCACTTTTTAGCTCAACTTTGGCGAAGCCAAATTTGAGCTTATGCCATGGCCAGTCGGCCGTCTGTCCGTCAACAGTTCAATACGGCTCGGGCTAGAGGTCGTATTTATGAACCGATCTTTACGATACTTCTTGCGTACCTTTGTTATGACCATGGGACGAGAACGAGCGTTTTGGGGTCCGATCCGAAATTCAAGTTGGCCACTGGCGGCCATTTTGTACAGACTTAGGTGCAATCAGATTTTTGCACAGAACTTCCATATGAAAGCTCTGATTTGGATAATTTTTTTATGAATGTTTAGTACCATAGGATACATCACATATAATACAGGTTTTTTTCTCGTACGTAAATTATGCAAATTAAGTGCTGAAAGTGTTACTTTCAGCACTGTAAGTGCAAATGCCAATACGGCTCGGGCTAAAGGCCGTATTTATAAACCGATCTTTACGAAACTTCTTGGGTACCTTTGGTATCACCGTGGGATGAGAACAAGTGTTTTTGGGTGCGGTCCAAAATTCAAGATGGCCGATGGCAGCTATTTTGTACAAAATTAGGTACAATCAGATTTTTGCACAGAACTTCCATATGAAAGAGCTGATTTGAAAAATTTTGTGTGTGAATGTTTAGTACCATGGGATACATCACATATAATACAGGGTTTTTTCTCGTGCAGAAATTATGCAAATTAGATGAACTTTGATTTTTTCAGTGCAACTTACACACAGCAAGTACACAAGTCAATATGGCTCGGGCTAAAGGCTGTATTTATCAACCGATCTTCACGAAACTTCTTGGGTACCTCTGTTATCACCTTGGGACGAGAATGAGTGTTTCTGAGTGCGGTCCAAATTCAAGATGGCTGCCAGTGGCCATTTTGTACCGAAATTAGGTCTAATCAGTTTTTTGTACACAACTTCTATACGGCTCAGGTTAGAGGCTGTATTTATGAACCGATCTTTACGAAACTTCTTGGGTACCTTTGTTATCACCATGGGATGAGAACGAGTGTTTTTGGATGTGGTCCGAAATTCAAGATGGCCACCAGCAGCCATTTTGTACCAAAATTAGTGCAATCAGTCTTTTGTATAGAACTTCTGTATGAAAGTTCTGATTTGAATAAATTTTTGTATGAATGTTTAGTAAAATGGAATACATCACATATAGTACAGGTTTTTTACTCGTGCAGAAATTATGCAAATTAGATGAATTTTGATTTATTTAGTGCTACTTATACGCTATAAGTGCACATGTCAATACGGCTCGGGTTAGAGGCTGTATTTATCAACCGATCTTCACGAAACTTCTTGGGTACCTTTGTTATCACCTTGGGATGAGAACGAGTGTTTCTTTTTTTTTTTTTTTTCTTTTTTTTTTAAACAATATTTTATTTCTCTAATGAAGAAATGGGTTTGGTAAACAGGCATGCCTATGTCATACCGTACCCTACATGAACAAATTACATATAAAACTAGGAAACAAACAAATTACATGAAAAGTGGTGCTTGTGCTCTTTTAGTTGAGATGTCTTTTATATACAGATGTCAGCAATGCCAACAGTCCCGACAGCTGGCCTTCAAGTGCCCCCGGGTATCTAAAATGGTTGCATCAGTGACATGTCGTTTCACAGTGCAACAAGTCAGAGTCTAATGCACAGTCTAAAGTACAGCTCCAACGCTATGTTGCCCCGAACGTAGTTGTGCGATTCAAATGTTTATTTCAAGTAGTGTTTCTGAGTGTGGTCCAAAATTCAAGATGGCTGTCAGTGGCCATTTTGTACTGAAATTAGGTCCAATCAGTTTTTTGTCACAACTTCTATACAGCTCGTATTTATGAACTGATCAGCACAAAACTTCTTGGGTACCTTTGTTTTCACCTTGGGACAGGAATGAGTGTGTTTTGGGGTGCCTTTGTTATCACTGTGCTATGAGAACAAATATTTTGGGGTTCAGTCAGACCCACTCTGGGACTCAAAGATTTCTTTTCTAGTTTAGCATCTGACTGTCACCCACCTTTACAATACTTTACCTATACATTTGTTACAGTCAGTATTTATGTACAGACCGTTACAATACTTTATATGTACCTTTGTTATCAGGTCATTACCTAGATGTTTGTCATCTCTGTGTCACATACTATACATGTACATGTCTTGACAAGTTGAGCTACAGTGTCATTGACACTTTCATTTTGACTTAGAAGACCTGTTGATATTGGTTTTTCGGATGGTAACTTGAGTTGTAGATTTCAGATTTCAATCAAACTTGGAGTATAGCTTACTGTAGACAATATACCCGACAGGTTTGATTTTGAGTGTGGTGCAATAACTTTTATCTGAGTTATGGCACCTTTTTGGACATTGTTAACCACTAAATACAGTTTATCATAAAGCGGGGTCATTACTGTTCCATGGACACAGTTGGTGACCTGCTGTATTGGTGCTATTGTTTAATGGAGATAAGGTAAGATATTTATTAAATCAGTATCAGTAAAGATAAATGACTAGAAACTCATGCTTGGCAGTGGAGGGGGGGGGGGAGGGGGAGGGGGGGGGGGGTTATATCCACCCTTGGCATTGCACTTGTTTCTCAATTCACACCACATGACATCAAAATCAAAATACTCCTCAGGCAATGAAACTTTAATGTTCAACTTATTCATTTATATGTTCATTGGGGTTTAACAACACTTTTGACAACCAGGGTCACCTCGTTGACCAATTTTATGGGTGGAGGAAGCCAGAGTACCTGGAGAGAACCACTGAGCAGCGGTGAGCAAATGCCAGACTCCACAACGTACTAACTCCACACAAGCAGGATTAGCATTGGTTGAAGACAAGTGCACCATTGACATGCAGTACGCCTTAGTACACAGTGTCACCATGCCCCCATGTGGGCAATCGGATTAAGTACCTTGCCCATGGTCACGATGCAGTTAGTGGAGATTGAACCATGGACTTTTTGGTTTGAAATCCAATACCATAACCACTGAGCCACTGCATTCCCTTTAACCCTTTACCTAACTTGAAAAGCAGACGACACTTGCAAAAAAAATTCTTGAATAACTCATTTTTTTCATTTTTTGTCTCAAAAACATAGGTTATGACCCCTCATTGGAACGAGCTCGACGAGCTCGTTCCAACGAGGGGTCATAACCTATGTTTTTGAGTCAAACAATGAAAAAATAATGAAAATTAATTGGCAATTTTTTAGAATAGCGCTGGCTGGTTTTGGCCGTTACGTTGGGTAAAGGGTTAATGTTCATCAGATTGATCATAGAGAAAAATGAATTTTGTATTCAAAAAGAGCATCAGAAAGTTCTGTATATTCGAAAGATAAAAAATATGAAACTCACCATTAGCTCACCACAGCAATGGGTTAGCATACTGAAGTGAGTTGAAACCACATTTCAGTGATGTTACTTTTGACATTATTAATTTTAATGACGTTATGTGGAGTTTGTGGGAGAAAAATCAACGTCAAGTGGTGGGGGCTTGCTGTTAATTTCGTATGTACACAAGCACTGTCTTGTGTTGGTCTTTATATTGTGTAAGTTTCATTGTGATATCTCCTTCCACTAAAAGGTTATGTCCCAGACAAGAAGAGGTTTAGACCCTCATACTCACAGATGGTACTTTTTGAGCTTTTGATTCACAGAAAATAAATCTTCATAGAATTTTTCAAATTCAATTGTCCAGAATATATCATTTCTTTTTCCAACCAACTGAAATATTTCAGAAGAGTGAATTTAAACATAGAGGATGACCTATTTGAGAGTTAGACTGGCTCCAGGCCATGACAGTGTTGAATTTCTTACAAATTAGAATAAGACTGGTGGCTTGAGATCTTGCACTCAGACATCAAAGTATCAAAATTTCAACTTGCAAATTTTGTCCTGAATACAACCCAGAATTTAACCCTTTGAACTCTAGTGGTATCTTCTTTGGCAGTTCAATGGCAGCAATTAGAAGAGTCCATATTCATTATTTTGGGTAGACCAATCAATATTTTCAACGCCCAGCCTCAGGGCTGCACGTTGAAAATATTAATTGGTCTACCCCACACATTTACTGAACAGCCATCCTATTTTATAATGTTATGGCGTATCATGTTGCTGCCCGGAAAAACGGCTGCTAGGGTTCAAAGGGTTAAAAAATTCAATCTTGTTTTGACAGAGCTCTTTGTACTCGATGAAATAGAATTGAGTTGCATTAACAGAAATTTATTGCTTGAAATTTTGGTATATTGATATCAGCGTGTGGGAGAATTCATTGAACGTAACTTTTAAACACTAATAGTGTTCAACCGATTACCAAAAATGGCCGCTGACCTATTACAAGTTATTTGAGCTCACACTCGGCCTATTCCGATTCCAATTGTAATACTGTGCAATACTAGATAAGTTGAGGCTTGAAAGAACTACGTTAAGTTGAACGTATTTCACAATGTTAAACATTGTTGACACAGATTGCAGTAAAATGACCAGACGTGCAAACTTGGGCAATATACATGGCTCTCAGGGCCATGTGTACCGCCCAAGTGCACGCGACTGGTCATTTTACTGCGACCTGAGTCAAGGGAGTGCAACCTTCACTTTTTCCTGTATAAACTGTTGATTGCCGCAAGAATGCTCAATTGTAAGCTTTACATGTCGTTTAACTTGTATGTATTCTTAAAGGGGCGTCTCGAGAAATTAAGAATACACATTGTGGTTGTTTCTCAACTTTATTGAATGGTATCATTGACATCATTTTACATTAACAATTGAACAATTGCAGAAGATAATAAAATGTGGTTAATGAATCATCACAAAAAAATGCTTGGCAACAATCGGTTTAACCGATGTTCCAGAAGCCATTGCTGTTGTATTCCGATTGTCCACAATCGGCCGATTGGGGTGGCCAATTCCAATCATCGATTGAACACTAAACACCAAATTTTTTAACTGGTTGGGTGCTGGAAGCGACTATCATGACTCTATTGAAAAGTGCTGGAAGCCACGTACTATAGTGGTTTTACACTGTATACATTAGAACAGTATTTGCTCAGCAGTAGAACAAAAAGTAGTTCTATAAAATTGTTTTGTTACAGTTTATTGGAGAGTGTCAACAGGCACTCTCCAATAAACTGCAACAAATCGATTATGAACAAAATCATGCTAAAATAAGGCTCTCATTGCTGGTATCAATAGAATCTTTGAAAAAAAATACTCTTGTTACAAATCACCTGGGGTGTGGTGGCGTTGTGGTAACCAGTTCTCGTCAGATCACTGAAGTTAAGCAACATCGAGCCTGGTTAGTCCTTGGATGGATGACCATCCGAGTGATCGATTCGGACTCCCGCGTTGTGTCCTTGGGCAAGGCACTTAACCCTGATTGTCCATATGGGAGCACGATGACGCTGTGTACTAAGGCGTACTGCACGTCAATGGTGCACATGTCTTCAACCAATCTAACCCTGCCTGTGCTGCAGTGCAGAGTTACGATGTTGGAGAGCTGGCAGCTGCTCATCGTTGCTTGGTGGTTCTCTCCAGGTACTCCGGCTTCCTCTACCCATAAAACTCTCACCGATACAATGTGATCTTGGCTGTTAAAGTGTTGTTAAACCTTAATAAATAATTAAGTAATACAAATCACCATTGAAACTGAATTTAGCAAACTACCAGTTAATATACCTGCAGTACAAAGTTGACTTGTTAATTGTAAATAAAATACTTTGATATATAAAAACTTTATTCTGTCGACACCCAAATTCCTCATCTTTACACATCTCTTCATCCTCAGTTTTATCTAATATAAAGCATTTAATGATTCATTTATATCTTTTTGAAGGTTTTGATATATTGAAACCTTATACTAACATCACCCATATTCACTATCTTTACACACCTGGTCAGTCTCATGTTTTCCAAGGTTTAGAGGAAAATGACTGTTTTGAATAGGTACATGGTACCTTCTAAAAAGCTGTAGGTATTCTTTATATTATATGCATTTCAGTGTTCTAATTGAAACTAAAACATTGCAAGACCTAAAAAAAAGTTAAAAATCTGTTTCTCAGGCCCTACCGCATGGACCTTTTGGCTGCCCCTTGTTCTATTTTTATAACCAATGCAAACTTAAAAAAATATAAATTAAATGGTTTATGTCTAATATTTTTCCCAAGTTAATAAAATTGATAAATTTGGCCCTTGAGTGCAATCAGGCTTTACAATGCTTTGGTATTGCCAAGCCTTCTTGCACTCAAGGGACAAAATACACCACCACCCATACTATTCTGTAGATTATGAGACCTAAAACATAAAATAAACCAGCAACATGAACTGTTGATGGAAAAGAAATAATTGCAAAAATAAAAAAAATGCCAGCCCACATGCAATTTTACAAAAAATGGCCTGAGAAACAGAAGATCTGCTTTGTGGGGCCTTATTTATACACTAAGACATTGAAAATATGCAGTGAAATTGATCTACACTATGACATCATTCGCTTCACTTCTCTTATAGTCTTATAGTCTTGTGACAATAGATATCAAAACATATTTGTTAGACATTTCTTGCTATCTTATTGGGTAACATATAATAAAAGCTGTTCCACTCCCTCTGTCAAACGAGATATGATAGAATCAATATTCAACTTATTACCTTGGCTGTTGGAAGTGATGTTAAACTCCAATAAACAAACGTCACCAGCATGTTTGAAAATGACGGAATTTTGGTTGCAAAAATGATTTTGATTGCAAAAGTTGGTATTTAAATAACAGGGTTCTACCATACAGGTTTCTTTTACCTAGAGAACAGGCCAGGTCTGGACAGATTTATCCTTATGCCCCCTGTCTCAGATTAGGGGATCTCAGGGATAGAGTAGAGAGCTCTGCCAGTATGTCTGTACTTCAGGTATCAATAGACATTTTTAGCTTAACTTGACAAGTCAAGATAGGCTATTGCCATCACGCATGCAGACGTCTGTGAGTCTGTAAGTCTGGGAGTCAGTGAGTCTGTTCACCTTTTCTTTAGCACAGGCTACACCCCATAGTTCTAGTCTGATTATCACTAAATTTCATGTGTAGGTTGGAGGTGATGTCTAGATGAGAATGTCATATTTTGGTCGCGATCGGTCAACCGTGATGGCCGCATGGGTTCGAAATCCGAAAGCCTTTAGCACAGTCTACAGGTTGTATTTATGAAAAGATTTCATTGTAACTTGATAGGATGACTGTATAATGTCTAGAAGAGAACATCGTATTTTGGTCAGGTTAGGTCTACCAAGACAGGCGCAGAGGCACATTACCTAGATTCCTTTAGCACAGTCTACAGGTTGCATTCATGAAGGATTTCATTGTAAATTGGTAGGATGACTCGGTATGATGTCCAGATGAGACAGTCCTATTTTGGTCATGATGGTCAGCCATTACCGCTGCTTGGGTACATGACCTAGATTCCTTTAGCACTGTCTGCAGGTCATCTTTATGGAGGGATTTCATTGTAACTTGGTATGATATCTAGTTATTTCATCCTGTGGCCCTGTTTTGGTTGAGATTGGTCAACCATTAGGTCCGCACAAGTTTGAGTCTAAATTCCTTTATCACAGTCCACACCTCTTATTATTCTTGTTGAATGCATAAACTATAAGGTACAGAACTTGACGTATTGTCAGTTGTCACAATTCTTGTCTTATTTACTCCTAATACCCTGGTAGTATTTCAAATTTTTCGGGCATTGACTCCAAATGCCCATGCAGCATGAACAATTTAACAAATTATATCTTGTTTGACAGAGCTCAATGAGCTCCGTCAAACAGGATATAATTTTTTAAATCCTCCGTTGCATTGTGGGAAAAATTTGCTGCTGACAACTTTGGTATTTTGACATCAGAGCACAGAGGGTTAATAATCCTTTCATAAACATGCAACATCATTTTTTTTGTATGATGTCCAGATGAGAACATTTTAGTTTGGTCATGATCTGTCAACTGAGACAGCTGTGCTGGTTAGAATCCTAAAATCTTTATTTACCACAGTCTACAGGTCATATTTATGAAACAGTTTCATTGTAACTTGATAGTATGACTTGGTCTGATGACTAGATGAGAACATCCTACCTGCGTTTGGGGCTAAATTGGTCAATGGTAAGGGCCTCACGACCTCTTGCTTTTAAAACCTTCGACTTAGCCGATAGGCCGTATTTTTGAGATGATTTCATTGCAACTTGGTTATGTAACTTGATGCTGTGATGTCCAGATGGATTTCTGAATGAATGTCTGGATGAATTTCCCATTTCTGTTCAGATCGATCAACCATGAGAGGCGTACAGGCCCCAAGCCTCAGACCTAATTCTTCTACCAAATGGAATGATTTTGTGGTAACTTGGTAAATTTGGTTGACATATGTTAACTGCGAGGGCCACATCAACCCAGGCCTCTATTTAGTACAGTCTACACCTCAAATTATTCTTGTTGAAAACATAGCATGTAGGGTACAGAACATATTTTTCATAATCCTTTCATAAACATTGAACATTATCCTTTTCATCAAACACTGCACACAATCAGGTTAAGCTGCAGTGTCATTGACACTTTCATTGAATGCCCTCTGGTATGGTTGTAGATCAGCTTGGGGGTAAGGCTATCAACATAAGCTGGGTGTCATCCACTAAGTTATACCCGAGTTATAGGTCTTGTTGAACTTTGAAATATACTCAAATATCTTGTTAATGCAAACATTTTGTGTTGTAATTCAACCATCAGTAATCCTACTTGAAGGTCATTTGTTGTGATGCTAGGTTAGTATAGAGGAAAGGCTCTCAACTTAGGGTTTGTATCATCACTTAATTTTTACCCAAGTTACTCTCGAGTGCCTAATAATAGTACAGGGCGAAATAATAGTATAGGGTGGAAAATTACAAGACGTGAGTCAGCCGCTATGCTCAGAGCCGTTTTTATAACACAGATGTCTGATGCAATTGAAGTGGTGAATGGCTAAATTACTTTCAGTTATCATATATTTCACATGGATTTGACTTGTTGCAATTGCAATTGCAATTCTGTTTCAACGATGGTATGAAGCACACCCACTGAGTACTAGGGCTTAAAGTTATGATAGCAGTACTTCAGAATAAAGCCCAAATATATGCTTCCAGATCTCTGCCAGTTAACATTTCCATTGCATCCTGTGTTTGCTTGCATGTGCACCTTACTAGTTTGTTTTGGTGAACTTCTTGAGATAAGCTCTGCTCTGTACATTCAATTGCTGGAAATTAATAATCATACAGGGTCAAATAAGGATCGTACAGGCGGGGATTTTGTTCAAAAAATAATAATCATACATGTATGATTATTAGGCACTCAAGAGTATATAGCCATTGTGGACTGTAAAATGTTATGAGATTTCTTGATCTTACAAACATGTTGTATTTTAACTCAAGCATCGATACCCCAATTTAAATGTATGGAAACCTATGAGGATGATGTTGTAAACGGGTCTTGGAAAATTTTAAGTGTGGTCACATATAAAGTCTACACCTGCAGGGAGTAATTTAAGTGCTAACACATTCCATTTTGCAATGCATTTTTAGCTCACCTGAGAGAAGCTCAAGGGGTGCTTAACCCTTTACCTAATGAATCGACCACATCCACCCATATAATTTGCAAATTACGGAGTTGAAAAAAAAAATTTTTTCAAAACATTTCAACAAAACCACATCATGTGACCCCTTATCGGAATGAGCTCAGCGAGCTTGTTCCAGTGAGGGGGTCACATGATATGGTTTTGTTGAAATGTTTTGAAAAATATGAAAAAACAAAAATTAAAATAGCAAATTTTGATATTGTCTGCGTTGCGTTGGGTAAAGAGTAAAGTGATTACTTTCTGCCCAACATCACTCCATCTATTGTCTGTCGACTTTTCCTCATACACCACTGGGCCGAATTGAACACTGAACCAAAAAATCTTCTCCAGAACTACCAGTCAGAATCTTTTGGTACTTGGTATACAACATCCTTAGAGGGGGCAAATTCAGGTTTGTTCGAAACAAGTCTCTGAGTTCATATTTAAGGCTCCCTATGAGAACCCAAATTTTAACTTGCTACAATATGAGGAAACATATTTAAAATTTTCTTCTTCAGATCTACCAGTCAAAATCTTTTGATACTTGGTATACTTCATCGTAAGGGGGTTCAAGGTGAAGTTTGTTCAAATCAAGTCCCTGAAGTCATGCTTCGGTTCCCAAATTTTAACTTCGTGTAATATGATGAATATTCTTTAAACTTCTTCTTCTTTAATTCCATCAGTCCGAATCATTTGATATTTGGTATGTAGCATTCTTAAGTGGGGTGTGGATTCAAGTTTGTTCGAATCAAGTCCAAGGGTTCATATTTGGGCTCCTTATGGGGACCCAAATTTTAACTCAGTCCAGTATGGCAAAATTTTTTTTAAAATCTTCTTCTTGAGATCCACCAGTCAGAATCTTTTTATGATTGGTATAGCACATCCTTGGGGGTCAGATTCCCGTTTGTTCAAATCAACTCCCTGGGGTCTTATTTGGTGGGCGTCCTATGGGAACTCAAACTTTAACATAGTGCAATATGAAGACTATTATTTACTAGGCATAATGTTTTGATATATGATATGCAGCATCCTTAGGAGGTTCAGATTCAAGTTTGTTCATAGCAAGTCCATTTGGGCTCCCTATGGGAACCTGAATTTTAACTTTGTGCAAAATGAGAAAATTTATTTCAAAATCATCTTAAGATCTACTAGTCAACATCTTCTGATATTTGGTATACTACATCTTTAAGAGGGAGAGGAGGAGGCACCTCAAACTCAAAGTTTGTTCAAATCAAGTCCCTGGAGAGATATTAAGGCTCTCTGTTGGAGTCCGAATTTTAACTTTGTGTAATATGAGGAATATTCTTTAAAAATCTTCTTCTTCGGATTCATCGGTCAGAATCTCTTGATATTGGGTTTGGAGCACCCTAAGTAGGGGGAGATTCAAGATTGTTCAACTCAAGCCCCTAGGGTCATATTTGGGCTCTCTATTGGAACTCAGGACTTTAACTTAATGCAATATGAGGAATATTCTTTAAAAACCCTTTTTCAGATTTACCAGTCAGAATGTTTTGCTATTTGATATGCAGTGTTCTTAAGAGGTTCAGATTCAATTCTAATCAAATCAAGTCCCTGGGGTCATATTTGAGCTCCTTGTGGGAGCAAAAAATTTATAACTTGGTGCAGTATGAGGAATATTCTTTGAAAATTCTCTTCTTCAGATCTACAAGTCAGAATCTTTTGATATTTGATATGCAGCAACCTTAGGAGGTTGAGATTTCAGTTTGTTCCAATCAATTCCCTTGGGTCATATTTAGGCTGCTTGTGGGATACCAACTTTTAACTTAGTGCAATATAAGTACTATTCTTTAAAAAATCTTCTTGACACTCATGAGTCAGATTCTTTTGTTAAATAGTATTGACATCCTTAGTGTGGTGAGATTCAAGTTTGTTCAAATCAAATCCCTGGGGTCATATTTGGACTACCGGCGGGAGCCCGAGTTTTAACTTAATTGCAGCATGGGGAATATTCTTCTTCAGATCCACCAGGCAGAATCTTTGGTATATAGCATTACGAAAACTCCAAGATTAATGTTTGTTCAAAGTGTTACGCTAGACTGATTTTGTTGGGCACCAGAGGGGTTTGAAATTTAACACAGAACCCACTGCAGAATTTACTAGAGGGGTTTGAAATTTAACAATGAACCCAATGTAGAATTTACTATTTGTTTAAATGAACTGTGCCAATGCATAACAGAGCTGGTAAACTTTAGTTAGATGTAAATGTGAGTACATAAGATTAACATTTGTTCAAATGGGGTTTCACAAGGCCTCTTTAGGGCTGGAGGATGGGGAGGAGGGTCTGTTGGTCAAAATGTTTGGGGTTTTTTTTGCTTGGGAGCAAAGTTTGGAGGATTTTTGAGTGATTTCATGCAAAAAAAAGCTTTTGCTCTGTTGTGGAGGCTGAGAGGACATGGATAGGATCAACATGGTGATTTTTTTTCTTTTTGCTTCCAAATGAGTTTTGAAGGGGTTTAAGTGATTTTACGCAGAAAAGGAAAAAAAAAAACAAAAACAGTTTACCCAACAGATCATTCTCCGCCACCCCCATTCCCCTTGCTAAATTAAATTAACTATATTAACATGTAGATGCTGATTGTGACCATAAATCCTTCTTTCAACAATTTTATCGGCTGAGCGATTAAGGCCTCTTGGGGGCCTCCTGTTTAGGTTTAGTGTCCGATTAGTGATCATGAACACAAGCACAAAACCCAACCAGCAATTCACCCCAAGCATAGTTTTAAATACTGTCAGTGACAGTCATTCATCATTCAGTTGCTTTGTTTCTCAGATTGATGATGGAACAGAATCATCCTAGTTATGCCGAATGAGTAACAGTCACTACAACATATGGAATTTGACAGAAATTCTCCAGCTGGGCCAAACAGCTCAGCTGTATTTTGAAGCACGAATCATGGGTGTGTTATTAAACCGATCTTGACTGTAACCAAACTGATCCACTTTCCACCTACAAATGGGTACACGGTGGCTTGGTGGTTATGGCATTAAACTTCAAACCGAAAGGTTCACGGTTCGATCCCTGCCAGGGGTAACTGCATTGTGTCCTTGGGCAAGGCTCATCATCCTGATTGCCCAAGTGGGGGCACAGTGGCGCTGTGTACTAAGGCGTGCTGGATGTCAATGGTGCACTTGTCTTCAATCTTCAACCAATGTTAACCATGCTTGCAGGGAGTTAGTACGTTGGGGAATACATTTGACAGTTGCTCGCCATTGCTCGATGGTTCTCTTCGGATACTTCAGCTTCCTCTACCTATAAAACTGGCCAACACGAGTTGACCCTAGCTGTCAAAAGTGTCGTTAACCCCCAATAAATAAATAAATAAATAAATATTCCACCTACAAATAGGGATCAGTTACTCACCATAAACAATATCTACTAAACTGGTACAGTGGAAACTGTTAATTTAATAGCCACTTTGCCAATGAAAATTATTCTATTAACAGGAGTATTCAATTTATTTTTTTTTTTATTAGGGTTTAACGACACATTAACAGCCAGGGTCATATCATGTCGGTGACAGTTTGACGGGTGGAGGAAGCCGGAGTACCCGGAGAGAACCACCGAGCAACGATGAGCAGCTGTCAGCTCTCCAACATCGTAACTCTGAACTCTGCACCGCGGCACAGGCAGGGTTAGATTGGTTGAAGACATGCGCACCATCGACGTGCAGTACGCCTTAGTACACAGCGTCATCGTGCCCCCATGTAGACAATCGGGGTTAAGTGCCTTGCCCAAGGACACAACGCGGGAGCACGAATCAGTCGCTGAAATGGTCACCCATCCAACTACTAACCGCGCTCGACGTTGCTTAACTTCGGTGATCTGACGAGAACCGGTTACCGCGATGCCACCGCGCCCCCGAGCCCCCGAGTATTCAATTAACAGGGATTGTGTCACTTTCCTGTATTCTAGAGATAAACTTAACATTTATTCTATTATATCTTGTTTGACGAAGTTCCATGAGCTCTGTCAAACAATATATAATAGATTAAATGCCTGTATTGGATGTACTGAGGACAAAAAGGTCTATAAACAAAGAAAAACTGGGGAGAGTCAGGGTCATTTCCCGACAGGTTACAAGATTTTTTTACCTGTGTCGGCAGTGGCAGAGCAGGTCTAGTAACCGCTCGACTCCGTCCGTCAGTCTGTCATTCCGTCAGTCCTTCAGTTTGCGTCAGTCTGTCCGAAACACTTTTTCCGTCAAAGTTTTCTTGGCTTCTATGAAAGGGAATGATTTTATATTTGGTCTGCTGCTTCATAATGATGAGTTGTATCGTGTAAGCAATTTTCAGATCTGCCGTGCAGCCACTTCCTGTTTGCCGATACTTTGAAATTTTGGTGTACCCACTGAACATTGAAATTTTCCGTCAAGGTTTTCTCGGCTTCTATGCAAGGGATTGATTTTATATTTGGTCTGCTGCTTCATAATGATGAGTTGTATTGTGTAAGCAATTTTCAGATCTGCCGTGCAGCCACTTCCTGTTTGCCGATACTTTGAAATTTTACTGTACCCACTGAACATTGAAATTTTTTGGCAAACTTTTCTCGGCTTCTATGCAAGGGATTGATTTTATATTTCATCTGGAGCCTGATAATGATCAGTTGTATCGTGTATGCAATTTTCAGATCTGCCGTGCAGCCACTTCCTGTTTGCCGATTCAATTGTATGCAGTGACGCAGGTCCAGACCCGGTATTGGTCTTGGCTTGTTTATTCAATTAACAGGAGTTTACTCTATAACTTATATTCAATTAACAGGTCAAATTTGTACTGGAGTTATAGTAAATGGTTTTGTGTTGGGAAATTGTATTCAGTTAACAGGGTTATTCAGTTAAGAGATATCCAATTAAGAGAGCTCTACTGTAGTTGCACTATAAAAAAAACAAGTTTGACGGGGAATCCAAAATTCCATGGATATCATATTGTCCCTTGAGTGCAATAAGGTGTCATCTGCAATGCTGAAGAGCAATTTTACTTTATTTTAGTCATTTTTATTTTAGTTGGTTTGAGTGTTCCACTGTACAAATGTTGAGGGCTTAAAGTGCTGCCAGTATGGAATTATGGCTCTCCTTAATTTGATTTTGCAAAGTCTGTAAAGAGCAAAGGCAACGCCCTTCTCAAATCATCAGCCTGGTTAACCCCACCTGTCAGGTAACCATTCTAATTCTGTTTGGAATTTAACATTGTTATAGGTTTGTTTCCCTATTTTTGTGGACATTTGTGCACAGATGACAAAGATATACATGTATTCTTTCCTGCCCTAGTTATAGATATTCCAATCAATAAGTATTTAATTTCCCTTGAAAACATAAAGATGTTAATGTAATTTTTGGAACTCTCTGGCATATCATAAAACTACGGCATTGGTAAGTCTTCATTTTTGATTGAAATATCATCAAAATATCAATCACATTAAATCTCCATTGAGCAACAATTCTAGCTTTGATTCGCAGAAAATTAATTTTTCTGAAATTTTTCTGAATCGGCCAGAATATATCGGTTGGAAAAGTGAACTGCTGGTTTACTTTTCCAATCACCTGAAATATTCTGTATGAATGAATCTAAACATTCGCAGTGACCTTAACAAGGGTTAGACTGGTTCCAGGCCATAACAGCGTCAAATTTTTTACAGAGTTAGAATGATTAGCCCTTTGCACAATGATATCAAAATACCACAATTACGTGCAACAAACTTTTCCTATAATGCAACTTGGAATTCAACCAATTCAGTCTTGTTTGACAGAGCTCAATGAACTCTGTCAAACAAGATGAATTGGTTAAATTCCTATTTGCATTGGGGCCCACAAAGTAGATCTGTTTCTCAGGCCATTTTTAGCTCAACTTGACAAAGTCAAGCTGAGCTATTGCCATCACTTCTCGTCCGTCGGCATACGTACGTACGTACGTATGTACGTATGTATGTACGTACGTACGTTAGTACGTACGTCCACAATTTCCTTTGGCACACCTCACAGGTCGCATTTATGATCAGATTTCTTTGAAACTTGGTATGCTTGTTTGGGATGACGTCTAGATGGGAGCTATCGATTTTCTTCAATTTCCGTCAAAAAATGTTGCCGCGGCCAACGTTCTTAGAACTTAGTTTAGTCAAATCACAATATTTCCCTTTGGCACACCCTACAGGGCACATTTATGATTTGATTGCTTTGAAACCTGGTATGCTTATTTAGGGTGACCTCTAGATGGGAGCTATCGATTTTCTTCAATTTCCGGCAAAAAATGTTGCCACGGCCAACGTTCATAGAACTTAGTTTAGTCAGACCTCAATATTTCCCTTTGGCACACCCTACAGGGCACATTTATGATCAGATTGCTTTGAAACCTGGTATGCTTGTTTGGGGTGACCTCTAGATGGGAGCTATCGATTTTCGTCAATTTCTGTCAAAAAATGTTGCCGCGGCCAACGTTCTTAGAACTTAGTTTAGTCAGAAGACTCAATATTTCCCTTTGGCACACCCTACAGGGTACATTTATGATCGGATTGCTTTGAAACCTGGCATGCTTGTTCGGGGTGACCTCTAGATGGGAGCTATCGATTTTCTTCAATTTCTGGCAAAAAATGTTGCCACGGCCAACGTTCGTAGAACTTAGTTTAGTCAGACCTCAATATTTCCCTTTGGCACACCCTACAGGGCCCATTTATGATCAGATTGCTTTGAAACCTGGTATGCTTGTTTGGGGAGACCTCTAGGTGGGAGCTATCGATTTTCTTCAATTTCTGTCAAAAAATGTTGCCGCGGCCAACATTCTTAGAACTTAGTTTAGTCAGAAGACTCTATATTTCCCTTTGGCACACCCTACAGGGTACATTTATGATCAGTTTGCTTTGAAACCTGGCATGGTTGGTTGGGGTGACCTCTAGATGGGAGCTATCGATTTTCTTCAATTTCTGTCAAAAAATGTTGCCGCGGCCAACATTTTTAGAACTCAGTTTAGTCAGACCACAATATTTCCCTTTTGCACACCCTATAGGGCACATTTATGATTTGATTGCTTTGAAACCTGGTATGCTTGTTTGGGGAGACCTCTAGATGGGAGCTATCGATTTTCTTCAATTTACGTTAAAAAATGTTGCCGCGGCCAATGTTCTTAGAACTTAGTTTAGTCAGAAGACTCAATATTTCCCTTTGACACACCCTACAGGGCACATTTATGATCGGATTGCTTTGAAACCTGGCATGCTTGTTTGGGGTGACCTCTAGATGGGAGCTATCGATTTTCTTCAATTTCCATCGAAAAATGTTGCTGCAGCCAACATTCTTAGAACTTAGTTTAGTCAGACCACAATATTTCCCTTTGGCTCACCCTGCAGGGCACATTTACGATTAGATTGCTTGAAACCTGGTATGCTTATTTAGGGTGACCTCTAGATGGGAGCTATCGATTTTCTTCCATTTCCGTCAAAAAATGTTGCCACGGCCAACGTTCTTAGAATTTAGTCAGACCACAATATTTCCCTTTTGTACACCCTACAGGGCACATTTATGATCGGATTGCTTTGAACGTGGCATGCTTGTTTGGGGAGGCCTCTAGATGGGAGCTATCAATTTTCTTCGGTTTCTGTCAAAAAGTGTTGCCACTGGCAAAAAAAAATGACATTGGTACCAATGATCTTCAATTTTGCCATTTCATTTATAACTTACCAAGTTCAAGTTTGTCAAGTTGAGCTACAGTGTCATTGACACTTTCATTTATAAAAAATGGGCAGGCGATTTTTTTTATATTTTTATACTGTACCAATGACCCAGACATAGCTGGTGCTAACTCTTAAAATATAGGGCCAAACACAAATTTTGCCCCCCAATCCCCAAAATTTGCATCTAAAACTAAAGAAAACATGTCCTGAAAGGCCCTCCACACCTCGCCCCCACTGCGCATGCGCAGTGTCAAGGATGTTCCGAAATTGGCGCCATTTATCATTCTAAGTTTGGCCCTTCATCAGTTAACATCTGACTGATCTTTGTGCTTTTAAATCTCAGTTTAAATGATGCCAGACACATAAATATTAGTGAAATGGTGATTCTAAGGAGGATAGAAAAGGAGGAGAGGAAAAGAATGTGTGACAGAATATTATCAGGGCTGTAACTTAAAATTTTTTAATGAAATTATGTTAAGTTACCTATTTTCAAGGCAGCAGCCATTTTGTTGTCATTCTGATTATTTAGTTACACTGTTTTTTCAAGTGTTTTTCCTCTCTCCCTGTCCTTTAAGTTCCCCCTTGCTATTCTCCCATGCTTTTGGCATAGTTTCTGTAATTATTATTACTAAAATTTCTTGGGAGTTTTAGCTTAATAACAGAATGAATTCTGTTCTTTCCCCATGTTTACGTCTTCACCTACGGGTGGTTAGGCGTTGTGTTCTGCATCTACCATCTGATGTTCTGCAGTTTCTTCCCTGGAAGTCTCTGTTTTGCATCAGATGGTGTATTTTTGGTAACTGATTTCGGGCCTGGGTGCCTGGAGTCTTATTTTAGTGTTTTTACACTCATTGTTTACATTTACAACAGCCCTCTGTGTGAGGGGGGGATTTCTAAATAATAATATCTTTATGTTATTTTAATCATAACTAGATACTTTATTATTGTTCGTAAGTGTTGAATAAATTGTTTAAAATATTTTTAAAATTTTTGTCCACACTTAGGCTTGGGATCCATTGGGGCTCAACGTTACTTTTCAGAAACTTGGGCTGTTCTGAAAAAATATTTTTTCAAAATATTTTGATTTCAATTATTTTTTCTATATTAATGGATCATATTATTATTATGTATTTTGATTGCCAGGGGTTAGTGCGAGTACCAGGACTGGTTTTCTTTTCACATTGAAAGGATATTGATCAATTGTTTTAAGAGGAAGTCTTCCTCTGACCTTATTATCATTCTATATGTGGTCAGTGTACTCGCATTAACTCCTGTTCTGTATCGTATAATTTCGATGACAATATGGGAAGCGTATGTCACGGTATGTTGTTGGGGATTTGGACACTCCGGTCCTTTCCCCGCAGGGTCACTCTACTTTATCAATTTCTATTTCAGACGATCAAGATTAGGGTGATGTATCTGTGATGTCTTCCAACAGTGTGCCTCCGTCGTCACAATTAATGAAGGGCTAGCGGAAAAGTGCTCATGTAATACGCCAATTGCCTAAGAGGACCCTAGTAGGTTCGACGGCCTTTGACGTCCGCTAGCTCGCCCGGTGTAGCGTCCATTCACCGAATGGTTCGGCAGCCGGGTTTGTCCGTTGCGGTCTAGAAGGAATTTTGGGGTGATGCGAGCACTATAAAATTAACTTAATGCACACCCAGTGACGGCGGATCGGAGGGAGAACGGAGGAAGCCTTTTAGTCCGGTTCATAGCTCGTTCCGGTCCATCCGGACGGCAAGCGAGAGAGGCCCCTCTCTCGTTCAACAACATCTGGCCCCAGATGTTGTGGTACAAATGTGTCGTTAGCGGAGCATACGTCCGTCGCTCGGGACGCTCCGTTGTATAGGCAGTCCGCTGAGACTGCTAAGGCTTCCTCTTCTCGTCAGCGCACACGACCGCACCTTGGCTGCGTGACCGCCGATATATTACCAGCTTCGCCGATCAAGGATTCTTCGGCGACCAGGTCACACCATCCGGCAGCCAGGGATTCGAGACCGATGGACTCCGGACGTTCGCATAGGAAGTATGCGGGAGCCATCTGATGCGGAGCTGCCCTCGGCGAAGCACCGATAGACTGCGCCTCCGCTGGTCTCGACGCCGGACATTCTTGTGCACATAGCACAGCTTATCGCAGCATCCCAGCAGCCGACAGAAACGGTGTCGGATCGAGAATTATCCGACAGCGCTGGGTCGGTAGCCGGGGACTCGAGGCCTGCAGACTCCGGACGTTCGCATAGGAAGTGTGCGGGAGTCAACGTACACGGAGCTTCCAGCGGCAATGCATCGTAAGTCCGCTACTGCACAGGCCTCGGGAACGGACGTGCTTTCCTTAATAGCACAGTTTATCGCAGCATCCCAGCATCAACTGAATCTGTCGCATATATTTTATCCGACGATGCTGGGTCGGGACGCTCCGCGGAAGCGGGTACGGACGTCCGAAAGTTTCATCCGGTCCAACGGGATACCGAAAGGGATTCGGTGGATTTCAAGCTTTCCCTTTCGGAACAACATATGCTGCGATGCCGGATAAGAAACTGATAGCGTCGGTGGACTTAGAAATTTTTGGTTCGGTTCAGGGACATCGTCCCTCAGTTCCGACATAGTCCAATAATGTCACACAAACTTTCGAATTATTGAACGACGCTATATATATTATTATTTTATGCTTGCTATCCAAGCATTTCTGGTTTCTTGTTCGAAGAGTTATGGAGATGTCTTTCAAAAGTGTGCCTCTGTCGTCATAGTTAATGAAGAGTTAGCGGCAATAAGTGCTCATGGAATATGTCTATCGCTTACGGAGTGACATTCGCTAGCTCACCCGGTGTAGCGTACATTCATCGAATGGTTCGGCTGCCGGGTTCGTCCGTTGCGGTCTAGGAAGGAGATTTGGGTGATGCGAGCACTTTAATTACTTTAGTACTCACCCAGTGACGGCAGATTGAGGACAGATCGGAGGAAGCCAACAACATAGGGGACCGCATGTTGTGGTTCAGATATTTTACATTCGGAGCATATGTCCGTTGCTCGGGACGCTCCGTTATATTGACAGTCCGAGAGACTGTCTTTAATGCTTCCTCATCCTCACAGCAGGGCACACGACCGCACATTGGCTACGTGACCTCGAGTATCCGATCAGTTTCGGCATTCAGTGATTCCACAGCGAATAGGTCGCGCCATCCGGTAGCCAAGGGACACGAGGCCTATACACTCCGTTCGCTCGCATATTGGAAGTATGCACGGGGTAACGATCTCGGAGCTTCCTGCGGCAATGCATCGTAAGACCGCTGCTCCTCAGGCCTCAGTGACGGACGTGCTATCCGAGTTAGCACAGTTGTTTCGCAGCATCCCAGCAATTGACGGTTTCTCGGTCGAATCAGGAATTATCCGACGGCGCTGGGTCGGTGCGGTCCGCGGTTGCATCAAGCTACGGACGACCGAACGCTTTATAGGGTCCGACAGGATGGCGAAAGGGATTCGAAAGATTTCGAGTTTTCCCTTTAGTAGTATCGGAAGATGCCTTTCATATCTTCTGGCATTTCTTCCAGTGCTTATTTTTCGGACTTCATTGCTGCGATCTTGGATAAGAGACTTATAGCGTCATTGGACTCGGATTTTTCGATCGGTACAGGGACTTTGTCCCTGACTTACCGACGCAGTCCAATATTGTCATTACAACATGTGTTTTATTTTTCGACGCTATATATTATATATATATATACAAGCCTGCTACTAAGCATGATAGTTTAGTTTCTTGTCCGCGTGGCTCATTTCTGCCATTTTATCTTTTTTACATATAGTTTATTTTGGCAGAGCAGGGCATACCGAGAGTTCATATGCGTCTAGACGGTGTGATTAAAGACTGCATATATTCTTTTTCGCCGTTTATGTCTTTTCCAATTTCAATGTTGGGAACGACATTATGTATAGTAGATTTAACTTAGACGCTTTATTATACGTAATCCGCCTTACTGAGGCGTTATCATTAGGTCTTCAAGAAAAGATTTACGGGATATTATTCTCAATGTAATTTCTTTTGAGGGCAGTAGTTTGTTCACGTATAACTCCGCCCTTCAGTGGCTGATTGGAGTTGGTTAGACGTGATGCAGCCCTAGCTACATCCACGCGTGGATAGTAGGTTAAGAACTCTCTCAGAGTCGCTTCGTTCTCGGAGGAGCTTCTCTTCGACGGCAACTTTCCGGCAATCCATGAATTGCTTGATTTATACATTCTCTTGTCTATCTAGTGTTACAAGAGATTCAGACTGGGGCAAACATTCGGTGGTTGACTCAGAGAGTGCCGCCGCAGTTGCCGGACCCTAGTGTGGCTGTTATGACGGTTGCCAGTCAAACAGATTGGGATATATACTGATCCCTACGGATTCGAAGTGCCAGGGTCTTTGGGTTCCGCAGTCTTTTAGCTATCAGTTTAACTTCCGCGGAATAATGTTTTTTAGGCTTGCTTTATGTCATTGCATGAACATTATTCAGAAACGCATGCCCAAATTCCTGTCCTTTAATTCGACAGTAGTGGCGTATCTCCGGAACCAGGGAGGCACTCTTTCGTTTCCGTTATTCAATTTAATGGAAAGAATCCGTCTGTTGGTTATAGTACACCAAGTTCAGTTTTGGTCCGTCATATTCTGGGTCGTCTGATTGTTTTATCGCACTCCCGTTCTCTTACGGGTCGCTTGTTGCTGTCAGAATGGACTCTCAACAAACAAGTATTTAATCAGATTTGCTATCTATGGGAGCGCCCAATGATGTTTTATTTATGACACAGCTTGCTATTCAATTGCAGACGTATGTGTAGGCTTGTCCAGATCTCTGAGCTAATACTGTTAACGCTCTATTGATCTATAGGACGCAATGATAGGATACGCGTATCCTCCGGCGCTGTTGTTTTAGCAGGTATTGCTAAGATAAACAACCACAATACATTTCTGTTGATAGCATCTCTAT
This sequence comes from Pictodentalium vernedei, assembly GCA_031216915.1. Classification (NCBI taxonomy): domain Eukaryota; kingdom Metazoa; phylum Mollusca; class Scaphopoda; order Dentaliida; family Dentaliidae; genus Pictodentalium; species Pictodentalium vernedei. The sequence continues at coordinate 210,201,572 of CM062288.1, forward strand.
CTTCACAGAGATCATGAGTAATTTACTCTCTTGTCTACTGTGGATCTTAACGTGAAATCTTCCTCTATGTGAGGATCTTTTTTCACTGGGTAAATCGTGTCATCTTTATCACAACCAGCAAGGTCGCAACCTTCATGTATTCCGTTGTGTGGTCCGTATTGCATTGTAAGCACTGTACTGGACGAGCTTTGGACGCGATTTCTTACTATAGGAGATCCTCTTCTTCGCTATTCTATGCGACTAAAGTGGAGGCTCTTCCGTCGTGGTGTAGGGATCATTATGTTCATATGGTTGATCCCTCCATACTACGCATTGCTAGTTTTTAGTATACTTGTTTCACAAGATCTACTGCAGCCTGTTGTTATTTAGGTTATAGGTTTATGTTACCTCATACCTATGCACTCTACGATAGTTTACAATTGAGTCTTTTGTCTCTTTATCTAAGTCAGTTAGTAACTTTTTGATAAATAGACTTAGAATCTTTAGATTAAATTCCTATACGGATTTTAACTTCGGTTCTTATTTAGCTAAGTAATCATTTGAGCCTCTGGAAACAGTAGTTTTCAAATTCTGACCTTTTAGACAGTAATTCTGTTGGTTTCTTTTTTACTGTACAGTCAGTGAGTTTCATGCACTATCGATGGATGATTTTCACTTTCATAGTTTCGGAATCAATACTTCCGTTACTATTTAGGTTGGATTGTTGCATAAGAGTTAGGCTCCTATTATCCGGAACCTATTATTTTAAGGTCCTTCCGTCTTCGTATGGGCATAGGCCTTTACTCTTTCCGGGTACAGTTTATGTATTTATAAACAGATATCTGTTTATTACATGGGCGTAAGCTTCTTCTGTCTTTGATGTCTAGTAGAAGGACGTTACGCTCCATTTTATTGTTAATGGATTCTATTAACTAGCGTACTGCTTATGGTATATCATTGGCTTAGCAGTTGTGCTTAAGATTTCGGCTCATGAAGTAAGAGTTCTTCTACTTCTTGGGCTTACATTAATAGTGTTGCTATTATAGATTTTTGAAGGCTGCTCATTGCGCTCAGCCATCCATTCATGAATTTTATCTCAGAAATATCGAGTCCATTTCTGGAGGCCTCTATTGTTAGGTCTATTATCTACTGCTCAGAATGTCATTCTCTTAACAGTTGCTACTATAGCTAGGTAGGCTGTCTGTTTCGGCAGTGTCTCCGTTCGGCTGCCCTCTTCGCTCTGGGCTATTTGACCCAGGGCAAGAAAAAGGGGGGGGGAGGGTGTTCCCTTGGGTCACCTGTTTTTACTATGAAAACAAGGGGATACCTCCTCCGGAGTTAGTAATTCTGAGCTGTTATTGGGATGGTTGTTTAGTGAGAAGTTTAAGTTTATAAAATTCATTCAAGTCTTAGTTTTTAAAGTATAGCTTTTGAATATTGCATATGTCAACGGACATGATTATGCAATTCTCACACACTTTTTGGAGTATAAGAGTCTCTATTCTCTAGACTTACTTTATTATTGGCTTACTTTAAAAATTATTAGTATAAGGATTATTGGATATTAATAGAGTACATGGATGTATGAAGCTCAATTTTTGGAAGGTGTTGTATCTTTCTAATTTATCATAAATAAGAAAGATACATGTAAGGCCTATTACTTCTTTTCCCTACAGGGGATGACTCTATTTTATTTTATTGAGCGTATTCCATTTTGCTCTATGTCCTTGGCCCTCCAGCCTTTTTACTATTCAGCTATGTCTGGGTCATTGGTACAGTATAAAAATGTTAAAAAATTTATAGTAATTTATATATTTTTTATACTTACCAATGACCCAGACGGGGATGGCCCTCCCAGGAGTTGGGAACTCTTGCCTCCCCGCTGAGTACATAGCGCTTACCAGGCACTGGTTATTAGAATGATAAATGGCGCCAATTTCGGAACGTCCTTGACACTGCGCATGCGCAGTGGGGGCGAGGTGTGGAGGGCCTTTCAGGACATGTTTTCTTTAGTTTTAGATGCAAATTTTGGGGATTGGGGGTCAAAATTTGTGTTTGGCCCTATATTTTAAGAGTTAGCACCAGCTATGTCTGGGTCATTGGTAAGTATAAAAAATATATAAATTACTATAAATTTTTTAACTTTTGTAATTATTTCTTTGCCACCAAAGGTTCATATTCTTGGCTTGTTAGCTCACCTGAGAAAGCTCAGTGGGAGCTTTACTGATCACTTTTCGTCCACAGTCCATCCGTCCATCCATCTGTCTGTCATCTGTTGTTAACTTTACATTATCGACTTCTCCTCACAAACTACTGGACCAAATCTGGTGTGCATCTTCCTTATCATATGCCAATTCAAGTTAGTTCAAACAAAGTTGCCACGCACACGTGGGGTACTACAAGCATCATAACTCTGGTAGTACCCATATATTTGAAGAAAAAAAATAAAAAAATCTTCTTCTCCAGAACCGTCTATCAGAATCTTCTGATATTTGGTATGCAACTTCTCTAGGGGTGTCAGACTCAAGTTTGTTCAAATTGAACCTCTGAGTTAATATTTGAGCTCCCTATGGGAGCCCGAAGTTTAATTTTGTGCAATATGAGGAAATTTCTTTAAAAATCTTCTTCAGATCCACCAGTCAGAATCCTTTCATATTTGGTATACAACATCTCTTGGGAGGTCAGATTCAAGTTTGTTCAAATCGAATCCCTGAGTTAATATTTGGGCTCCATAGTGCAATAGTACCGTCTATCAGAATCTTCTGATATTTGGTATGTAACTTCTCTAGGGGTGTCAGACTCAAGTTTGTTCAAATCGAGTCTCTGAGTTAATATTTGGGCTCCCTATGGGAGCCTGAAGTTTAATTTTGGGCAATATGAGGAAATTTTGTTAAAAATCTTCTTCAGATCCACCAGTCAGAATGCTTTCATATTTGGTATACAACATCTGTAGGGGGATCGGATTCAAGTTTGTTCAAATTGGGTCCCTGTGTTAATATTTGGGCTCTCTATTGAATCCCAAAGTTTAACTTAGTATAATATGATGAAATTTCTTTAAAAATCTTCTTCAGATCCACCAGTCAGAATCCTTTCATATTTGGTATACAACTTCTCTAGGGGGGTCAGATTAAAGTTTTCTCAAATCGAGTCCCTGAGTTAATATTTGGACTACCTGTGGCAGCCCAAAGTTTAACTTCGTGCAATATGAGTATATTTCTTTAAAAATGTTGTTCTTCAGATCCACCATTCAGAATCCTTTCATATTTGGTATACAACCTTTCTAGGTGTGTTAGATTTTGGTTTGTTCAAATCGAGTCCCTGAGTTTATATTTGGGCTTCAAAATCTCCTTCTTCAGATCCACCTGGCAGAATGCTTTCATATTTGGTATACAACATCTCTAGAGGGATCAGATTCAAGTTTGTTCAAATCAGGTCCCTGGGTTGATATTTGGGCTCTCTGTTGGAGCCCGAAGTTTAACTTGGTACAATATGGGGAAATTTCTTTAAAACTATTTTTCTTCAGATCCACCAGTAAGAATCCTTTCATATTTGTTATACAACATCTCTTGGGAGTCAGATTCAAGTTTGTTCAAATCGTGTCTGTGGGTTAATATTTGGTCTCCCTATGGGGGCCCAAATTTTAACTTAGCGCAATATGAGGAAATATCTTAAAAAAATTTCTTCTCCAGAACGATCAATCAGAATGCTTCCATATTTGGTATACAACATATCTAAAGGGGGGAGGTGGTGGTTAGATTGAAGTTTGTTCAAATCGGGTCAATGGGTTAATATTGGGGCTCTCTATTGGAGCCTGAAGTTTAATTTAGTACCATATGAGGAGGTTTCTTTAAAAATCTCCTTCAGATCCACTAGTCAGAATCCTTTCATATTTGGTATATAACATCTTTAGGGGGTTCGGATTCAAGTTTGTTCAGTTCAAGTCCATGGTTTAATATTTGGGCTCTATGGAGGTGGGGAGCAGGGAGGGGGGCAGGTTAGGTCAAGGTTGTTTAAATCTATTCCTTAGTGTTTTACCATAAAATTTTCCTTTCAAACGACAGTGACATCACTAGAGCTGAAACAGTTAAGGGGTTTTCTTGATCGATTAATCACGTGGATTAACCTTGGTTAACCAATTAATCACTTGTCCAAATAGATATCTGAATAATTGCCATACTGTTTATGATTTACAGCATGAACCCTTTATCCAACGTAACAAACAAAACCGACTAGGCCTTTCTACAAAAATCTCCATTCAAATTTATTATGTCTTCAATTTTTGTCTCAAAACATAGATTATGACCCCTCATTGGAACAAGCTCTATGTTTTTGAGACCAAAATTGAAAATTTTTAGTAATTCATGAGTTTGTATTGCAAGTATCGTCTGCTACCCACAAGGGGTAAAGGGTTAAGAATGACCATTTCAAGCCACTGACACAGTATGATGATCAGGCAAGTAAACAAGTATGTCAGCAAGTAACTTGCATACTTTACTCTGTCTCATATAATTGGTATGAGTCAGTGTGACAATGTTTGCCTGTTTTGGAGCGAGCAAGTTTGTTCCTTAGTTAACCCATATAATACAGTAGTTCAAAAGTAAACGTTAATCAATCAATTACTTTTTGGATCGATCAAGATGTTGATCATTGATTAATCGATTAATCGATTAATCGGTTAACCGTTTCAGCTCTAGACATAACAACCCTTGGAAATTTGGCAGTGCTTGTCTACAGCTGTTAGAATTGGAAGCAGTCAGAAAGACCTATGATAATAATCAGCTGACATGGATATTAGAGTTATGAATAAATTCATGTCTTCCTCTGTAGTGTTGATGAACCATGACTAACTGAATGCGACCCAAAATATTTCTTCTGACCACTTGGTCTGATGAGCGATTAAGGCCCCTTGGGGCCTCTTGTTTTATGTTTTAGGCCTCATAATGTACAGAATAGCATGGGTGGTAGTGTATTTCGTCCTTTGAGTGCAAGAAGGCTTTGCAGTGCTATAGCATTGCAAAGCCTTATTGCACTCCAGGGACAAATTTATCAGTTTTATTAACTTGGATAAAATATCAGATAACCTATTTAATTTTTATGCAAGCAAATACTTAATGTAGATAACAATTACTAGAAAAGCTACGAAGAGGTAATTTCTGTCCGACAACACCATGTGGCTGTAAACTCCACAATGCCAGCTTGTCAGTCAAACAGCTGGCATACACCCACTGAATAAACCTGGGGAGAGTGGAAGCATCTCAAAGTTAGCTACATGAGTAAGGCAAGACAGTATTTGTCTGGTGAAAATGGTAACAGCCAACTGGATCATCTGGAACATGAATAACTAAACCAAAAGAAGCAACCACCAGAATGCTGCAAGGAAAAGGTGGACACAGAGGGGAGTGGCAGCCCCAATTTGGAAGCTATGACCCTTCAGGCCTGAAAATGAGCAGTCTGACATTTGCAGAATTAGGTCCCCAGAGGGTGAATTTGATGATGCTACGCCATACAGTGGGCAAATGTATCCTCTAGGTACCTCTTTCTGTTTAGTTTTGAGACCCTGATTCAGATTGAGGTTCACAGACCTCATTTTGCAGATGACTGTTTGCTTATTTTCTGGCTTGTGACCCTTGTAGATCTTAAAATCTAAACAAAAGAAATTAGGGATAGCATGCAGCATTTTGTCAAAATATGAATGAGAAATGAGATCCCCTGAGAGGGAAATAAGGGGCCCACGACCAAACTGCACAGTGATAAATAACGCATCAGTAAAGTGACGGGACAACATGCCGGATTAACCTGTTTACATAACCGGATTAGGTGTGGCTGCCCATGAGGATTATGTTTGAAATGGCGGAAGGTAACCCTGCTTCCTGAGCAGAAATCTGAATGTCGGCCAAACTGTAGCACGTGCTGGGTACCCTGTGTACTTACACATATACTACTCAAAGTTTGCTAAGCACCAAGTATATACTACTACCTGTTTTACGTTATAGTTGAAATATTGTAATGAAAAGTGTATATATATTTTATTTAATTATATCTTTAATGATTTAAGTTCAGAAATTAAGATTTTATTTGTGTTTGACATTATTTTTTATCTTTTGAATACGATAACCATGGAAAATGGATGTTATTGGTAAAAGAGGAAATTTTTCAATTTGCCAAAAAGTTGATGGAGCGAACTGGTATGGGTTCGATATCGAGTATGAGACCCATTACCATTAATTACAGCTTGACAACGCCTTCTCATGCTCCCAATCAGGTTCCTGGTGGTACTTTGTGGGATGTTGTTCCATTCTTGGACCAGCATGGCACCAAGCTCCTGGACACTTCTTGGCTAGACTGGACAGGCTGAAATTGCAAGCTGCAACTCATTCCAGACATGTTCGCTTGGATTGAGGTAAGGCCAGTCCATATGCTCAATCCCCCCTGCCCCCTCTGTCGGTACTCCCCGACAGCATGGGCAACATGAATCTATCACCCACTGCACCTGCATACAATCTGAGGTGGACATCCAGGATCTCATCAATATACCGCTGTGCAGTCAATGTACCACGTCCAAGGACACGGAGCTCTGTACGTACATCCCTGCTGATGCTGCCCCAGACCATGATTGACCCTCTACTATAGTGGTCATGCTCAGCAATGTTGGCTGCATGGAATCGCCCTCTGGTCCAGACCCTAGAACGCTTATCTGTGTGGTCTAGGCAGTACCTTGACTCATCTTTAAAAAGGACAGGTTGCCAATCTTCTCTGGTCCATCCAACGCGGTCCATGGCCCATTCATCTCATGCCTGGCGGTGGTTCTGGGACTGCAGAATGCGAATACATGGTCTTCTTGATCGGAGACCACCTTCATGCAACCTTGCCCAGATAGTATGCGTCGAAACATTTACCCCGGATGCATTCTAAAGGTCACTGCGAAGCTGGGTTGCTGTGGCAAAATGGTTCCTACAGGCCTGAATGATCAAAAACCGGTCTTCAGCTGCAGATGTTGCCCTGTCTCTGCCACCACCATGCCATTTTACTGGTGTGCCATACTGCTGAAATCTTGCCCAGGCTCTGGTGATCACTGTATGTTGCACACCAACAGCTTCACCAACCTGACAATGGGTAGCCCCTTGCTCCACCACTTCTACAGCCCGCCACATTTCTGCTTCAGACAAATGTCTTCTTACATTTGCATTTGCCATATTCAATCATTAAATCACAAGGGTTTGTGTTGAAGATTGAATACCCCACACATGTCATGTACATGTGGACAGTACACGAAAAGATCATGAAAATCAAGGGATATATGCTTTCCATGACTGTCACGAAAAGTCTGCCTGTCAGGAGAGCTAAATGTAAACACTGGGGACCATCTCCATACATTCCTCAATCATATCCACTAAAAATATCGCAAATATGTCACAAGCAAATTTCACAATGATGTGTCAAATATTTGGTGCTTAGCAAACTTTGAGTAGTATAGTTCCCCAACGTGCAAATGCATAAAGAGCCATTGAAAACAATGCACGAAATAAAGAACTAACATAGCTATTGGGGGCGCACTGTGGAACTGCCAACTGGTCCAACAAAGATTCTGTTATAGGTATTCTGGTGACAACCAATGGTCTGAGGTTATGACAACCAGGGGCCAATACTATAAAACTTTTACATTTGTATTTTTCAGAATTGTATTTTCTATTTATGGAAATAATAAACTGATATGAGCCATTAGCATTTTCAAAGATGTGGCAATTTGCCAGCTGGCAAATTGCCATATCTTTTAAAATGCTAATGATTCATTTCGGTCATTTATATTCACTTGTAGAAAATACAACTTGGGAAAATACAAATTTCAGCAAAAAATTGTCGATGGGATCAGATGGCCCACGAAGTTTATGCATGAATGTGATCCCAGACAAGAGCGACCACACAGAAGTGATTTGTACTGCCGATTGAGTAAGTAACAAATGAATAGGCATAATGTGGTAATTGGAAAGGGGGGAGAATCTTGCTAACTGTGTTCCCGACAGAACCCCACCAGTAACTGCCACGACTGATGATAGCTAGCCTGAGTTGCTGGAGACAGTGAGCAGGACAAGATGTAATTCAAAGTTGCACCAAGCTCTCTATGCTTAGGTTGGATGGAATCTGTTGGTTGTGGATCTGCCCATGGTGCTGACTGTTTGAATTTGTCCACCTGCAAGCGAGAAAGTTGATCAGCTAAAAAATTCTGCTTTCTGACACGTGTTCAGCCTTAGCCGTAATATTGTATTGTAGCATGATCAAAACCAATGACACAGCAGGCATAATAAAAAAACATCCTTGGATGTTTGCTTATTGATTAAGGAAACCACAGCTTTGTAATCGGAAGAAAGGATAATTTTCTTATTGCGAATTAAATCCCCCCAAGTTGCCACAATAGGATATAGCTCTAAAATAGTGATGTTGAACTTTCTTGCCTGCATCGACCACTCATCATCAAATTACGACTTAACAAATATAGCAGCATAGCCAAAAGTGGACTAGGCATCTGCATATAGGCGCAGTGTGTCCGACGTGACCCACGCTCTTTCTAAAAACATTGTCCAACCATTTTATGATTTCAAAAAGCATTTCCATAAGATCATCCTTAGCCTCTTTTGTAAGCTGTGTACGATGATATGGCTTTTGAACCTGGCACAACCACCGTACAAGCAAAGTTCAGAATACCTTCAACAGACTGCAGTTCACATAGGGTGTTTTTTTTAGCCTGCAAAAGAGAGGCGATTGTTTGTTGACATTTTACTAATTTATCCAGAGGCAAATGCTCCTCCATGACCACCATATCCAACTCAGTGCCCAGAAATTCCAGAACTTGAAAAGGTCCAACAGTTTTATCAGCAGCAATAGGCACATCCAATAAATCGCAAATATCCAGAAATTGTGTTGGTGTTTTTAGTTCATCTTGACAAAGTCAAGCTGAGCTAATCTCATTGCTCTCCGTCCATTGTCTGTCGTCCGTCATCCGCCGTCCGCCGTCCGTCAACACCATGTTTTGGTCTTTTCCAAAGCCACTGGGCCAATTCAAGTGAAAGTTTGTGTGAGTGATGGTCCCAAAGGGGCATTTCATTTTTGTTCAACTCAACATAGGGAGGGACTGGGGGAAAATGCTCCAAAATATTTTTAAAATCTTCTTCTCAAGAACCAGTGTGTACAAATTCAGTACAATGACTTGATATTTGCTATGGAGCTTCCATATGAGGTGTAGAATCAAGTTTGTTCAAACGAAGTTCGTGAAGTAATATTTGGCTTTGTAATAGGAGGGGTAAGATTTTTGGCCCCGCCCAAAATTTCTGTTTTCTGAACCGATGGTCCGGTATGAACCAAATTTGGTTTGTGGTATTATTGGGTCATAAGTACTTGACCCATGCAAAAAAAAAATTCCCGCATCCCCCTGGGAACCCTGGGAGCTAAAAATAGAAATATTTTCAAAACGTCCATATTTCCCAAACCACACGGAACAGAAAGTTGTTATTTGGTATGAAGTATCCTTATGACCAGTAGAATTGAATGGTAAAAAAAAATTTGCCTTCGGTTATGTTAGGGTGTTCTGTAATGGCATATAAAAATGCTGAGTCAGCATATTTGCAAAAATTTTTTAAAATCTTTTCTCCAGAACCAATCATCAGAATCTTTTGATATTTGGTATACAGCATTCATAGAGAGGTCAGATAAAAGTTGTTGAAATAAAGCTCATTGGTTCATATTTGGGCTCTCTACAGGAGCCCGAAGTTTTAACATAGGGTAATATGGAGAATATTTTTTTAAAATCTTCTTCTTCAGAACCACCAGTCAGAATCTTTTAATATTTGGTATACATCATTGTTATGAGGGTCAGATTCAAGATTGTTCAAACCAGGTCCATAGGTTAATATTTGGGCTTCCTACGGAAGCCCAAATTTTATCTTTGTTCAATATGGAGGGTAATTTAAAAAAATCTTCTTCAGATCCACCAGTCAGAATGCTATCATATTTGGTATGCAACATCTCTAAGGGGGTCAGATTCGAAATTGTTCAAATCAGATCCCTAGGTATATATTTGGGCTCACTATTGTAGCCCAAATTTTTTACTCAGTTCAATATGAGGAAATTTTTTTAAAAATCTTCTTCTTCAGATCCACCAGTCGGAATGCTTTCACATCTGGTATACAACATCTCTAGGGGGGGTCAGATTCCAGGTTGTTCATTTCGAGTGCCTAGGTTATTATTTCGGCTTCATATGGGACATGAAATTTAACTTAGTACAATATGAGGGAATTTCTTCAAAAATCTTCTTCTTCAGATTCACTTGTCAGAATGCTTTCACATTTGGTGTACAACATCTCTAGGGGGGGGCAGATTCAAGTTTGTTCAAATTGGATCCGTAGGTTAATATTTGGGCTCGCTATGGTAGCCCAAATTTGAACTTAGTGCAATTCAAATAAATTTCTTTACAATTTCTCTTCTTCAGATCCAACAGTCAGAATGCTTTCATATTCAGTACACAACATCTCTAGGAAAGTCAGATTCAACTGTGTTCAAATCAAGAGCCTGGGTTAATATTTGGGCTCTCTATGGGAGCCAGAATTGGCCATTTTGCTGAAGAATTAAAAATTTTGTATTCAGTACCCTCTGGAGGTGTGTAACTAAGATTAATCCACATAGGTTGTATCAAGGGGTTTCATAGGGGAGCTTTGCATTTCGCTTTATGATCAACTGAAGAAAAGGCATGATGCCCAGATTATTTTTGATTGATAGTGTAGCCTATGGAGATGGCTTGCTTAATGTAGGCCCATTCTTGGACTCTGTTTAAATTGTGTTCTGTTCAAGATGAGCACTTCAGGCCCCGTGGGGCCTCTTGTTTTGGTATACCGATTATAATCAGTATAATTTTCAATACTGTAACCGATCTCGGCATATTAAATCATAATCGGTATACCAAAAAGTCTGTTTTACCCCAGTATGCAAATTTCAGCATGCTTATCAAGGGTTACAAGAAGTGATTTTATGTCACTGGTGTGGATTATTGTTGGTTTAAATTTGGGTCTTTTACCTTTTTACCACCCTATCTGCCTTTGCAGACCATGAAACCTTTCTTTATTACTTTTCTTTCCCAACTGTTCAAGCAGTTTGTCTCAACAATGACCATTACTACGCAAGTGATTGAATATTGTTTACCTCAAATTTACCTCGAAGACACATGGACTGTATTCCAGTAAGCATGCATAGTTAGTCACACTGTACATTTCGACCAATGGCATGCCTGCTGTTTAAAACCTGGAAATTTTCTTTAGGAAATGCCAAGGGATTCCCTGTAGTTTTATTGGCTCAACTTGACAAAGTCAATTTGAGCTATTGCCATCACTTCTCGTCCGTCGACATACGTACGTACGTAACTACGTTAGTACGTTAGTACATACGTCCGTCCACAATTTCCTTTGACACACCTCACAGGTCGCATTTATGATCAGATTACTTTGAAACTTGGTATGCTTGTTTGGGGTGACCTCTAGATGGGAGCTATCGATTTTCGTCAATTTCCGTCAAAAAATGTTGCCGCGGCCAACGTTCTTAGAACTTAGTTTAGTCAAACCACAATATTTCCCTTTGGCACACCCTACAGATCACATTTATGATTTGATTGCTTTGAAACCTGGTATGCTTATTTAGGGTGACCTCTAGATGGGAGCTATCGATTTTCTTCAATTTCCGGCAAAAAATGTTGCCACGGCCAACGTTCGTAGAACTTAGGTTAGTCAGAAGACTCAATATTTCCCTTTGGCACACCCTACAGGGCACATTTATGATCAGATTGCTTTGAAACCTGGTATGCTTGTTTGGGGAGACCTCTAGATGGGAGCTATCGATTTTCTTCAATCACTGTCAAAAAATGTTGCCGCGGCCAACGTTCTTAGAACTTAGTTTAGTCAGAAGACTCAATATTTCCCTTTGGCACACCCTACAGAGTATATTTATGATCGGATTGCTTTGAAACCTGGCATGCTTGTTTGGGGTGACCTCTAGATGGGAGCTATCGATTTTCTTCAATTTCCGTCAAAAAATGTTGCCACGGCCAACATTTTTAGAACTCAGTTTAGTCAGACCACAATATTTCCCTTTGGCACACCCTACAGGGCACATTTATGATTTGATTGCTTTGAAACCTGGTATGCTTGTTTGGGGAGACCTCTAGATGGGAGCTATCGATTTTCTTCAATTTCCGTCAAAAAATGTTGCCGCGGCCAACGTTCTTAGAACTTAGTTTAGTCAGAAGACTCAATATTTCCCTTTGGCACACCCTACAGGGCACATTTATGATCGGATTGCTTTGAAACCTGTTTGTTTGGAGAGGAGGAACTATATTGTTTTCAAATAAACAAAAAGCAAGTCATTTGTGCTTTCTTCGCCAAGACAAATTTGATGATACTTAACCATTCCATTACCACAATCACTTAAAAGGGCAGTTTATTTTAAAGTGTTTAGAGGTGCTAATTTTAACACTTCTTATGATATAGTGCTTGTGTGAATGCACACTACAGAATCTGAGGACTTCTAAATATTATAATATTATGGAGACTCCTCAAAGTCCATTTTGTTCCAGAGTTGAGGAATTACATCCAAAAAGTCCACTGCCATCGCGAATAAAGCATCCTCCAATTAACTGCCATTTTGGGTGTAATTATTAGCAGACGTTTTGGTCTTCCAGGCAAAGATTTTGGGCGAAGTTGCAAGCAGACATTTCATCCCTATACATCGTTAGGCACAACATAGTCAAAAATAATTGGTATAACGGTATACCATGATATGATTTTCTGAATACTCCAGTATTTAAATATTCCAATACTTTCCAACGCTATCCAAAAATACTTTTAAGTGCAGAGGAGCACTTCTGCTGCGACCTAACTAAAGCAAGAAAATTGTCAAGGACATGTAGAATGTTGGGGACCGAAAAGTTCTGAACGGCAATCCATTGCAAGGCAGAACTGAAACTTTCAAAAATCTTACAGGAGGTAGAGCAGCCCATTGGTAAACATTTGTCAAAGAAGAAGTTGTCACGCCACTGAAAGCCTAACAGGTGACGATCTAACGGGTGCACTGAGATAAACCGGAATGCCAACTTAATGTCGGTTTTAGCTAAGAAGCAATGAGTGCCCAGTCACTTGATGATAGCAATAGCATCTTGAATCATAGAGTACTGGACAGATGCCAACTCTTGGGGTGTGCCATCATTCCCCGGGGCCCCATGGGGATAAGACAAGTAGTGTATAGCCCGAAACTCACCTGGGGCTTTCTTTGGGACAACTACCAGTGGTGAGACATGCAAAATTGAAAATGGTGGCTGGACAAACAGGGCCCTCTACCCTACCAGAAGTGATCTATTTCTCCAATTTGCAATCCCGGAAAAGGGGATACTCTTTGGCTGATGTCATGTTGATTACCACTGGTGAAGGAGGGACCTCAGAACACCCTAACCTAAACCCCTTTGAAAAACCTTGCACAAGGTGTGGTATGCTTAATGGTGACCCCTGAAGGAGCAACTTCAAAACTTCTTTCTTACTTGAATTATTGGTTTGTGGTCCTTTGATGTTGGGTCTGCCCATGAATTTGTGACCTGACCTTCCATGAAAAAGGGCAAACATTGCCGTTCTCTACGCGAAGGACATTTGGTGAAAGAATGCTCACCGTCTCGGGCAAAACAAATATGGCTATACTTACAATGGCCCACGCTGGTCTTGCTGCTATGGAAGCGGTAACAATACCCCCTAGGCCACTGCAAAGTGCAAGCCCTCAGAGCCCCAGTCTCGCATTCCTGTGGCAGAGATGTGGTCTGGCTGGGTTGTGAAACAGAGGCATGTAAGGCTTTGATCCATAATTTCATGTGGATGGCATCGCATTGGAGAGAAGGATCAAACTGCTTCAATGCCCAAAAATTTTGATCTTAAAAGGAGCAGTTGCGCTATCATCAGCCAATGCTCGGATCAAAGATTGATTATAAAATGTATTATTTTTTTAAGTTTGCATTGGTTATAAAAAATAGAGCATGTGGCAGCCAAAATGACCATGCAAGAGGGTCTGAGAAACAGATTCTTAACTTTCTAAGGCCTTATGGGGAAGGAAAAAATGCAGTCTGATCTTTTGATACAGTGGAGCCCACTTAATTGGATATCTCTTAACTGAATAACCCTGTTAATTGAATAAAATTTCCCAACACAAAACCATTTACCATACCATCAGTACAAATTTGACCTGTTCATTGAATGTAGGTTTTAGAGTAAACTTCTGTTAATTGAATAAAAAATCTTGTAACCTGTCAAGAAATTACCCTGACTCTCCCCATGCAGTTTTCCTTTGTTTGTAGACCTGTATGTCCTCAGTACATCCAATATGGGCATTTAATCTATTATATCTTGTTTGACAGAGCTCATGGAAATCTGTCAAACAAGATATACTAGAATAAATGCTAAATTTATCTCTAGAATACAGGAAAGTGACACAATCCCTGTTAATTGAATACTCGTGTCAATTGAATAATTTTTATTGGCAAAGTGGCTATTCATTTAACAGGGTTCCACTGTACTATCAACTCTTTCTGCAATCTTAGCATAACAGCAGCTCAAGAAACAGTAATTAACACTTTGGAACAATCAAAAGCAGAAGAACTGAAAAGGGACCATGATACAGAGCATCTGCCTCAAATCCTGGAAGATATTAATCACAAGAGAAAAACTCCAGTTTCAATACATTTTAACCCCTAGCACTCAGGTCATCCAATCACTCTGTTTTTCTCTTATTCAACCCTTTACCCAATGCAGACGATATCAAAATTTATTATTTTAAATATCATTTTTTAAATTTTTTCAAAACATTTCAACAAAACCATATCATGTGGCCACTCATTGGAATGAGCTCGACGAGCTCATTCCAAAGAGGGGTCACATGATATGGTTTTGTTGAAATTTTTTGAAAAATAATATTTTTTCAGCTGCTGAATTTGCATATTACGCAGGTGGATGTGGGCGATTCATTGGGTAGAGGGTTAACTATTAACCAATTATATCTTGTTTGACAGAGCAAACTGGGGATTAACGGTGGGCATTAGTGCTTAGTGAAAAAATGCAGTCTGATCTTTTGATATTTTAACATCAGTGTGCATAGAGTTAAACACAGACAAACAATGGGTTACAGAGTAGATTATTCTCTATAGGAACTGGGAACATGGCTAAATCTATTCATCATCTACACCTCACAAATAATTTCTACTGGTCGTCACCCACGATTCAATCTTTGTTTGCGTTCACTTGTATTAGCTCCCGATTTATCCATTGAGCAAACACTCATTTCTATGTGGAAATGCTTGACAGAGAGAAACAAGTTGTAATTTCATAAAATAAATAAAGAAATTGTATTTTAAATTGCCAAAGTCAGATCAGAACTTTTGTTAGAAACTTGGAAAAATAAACTCATGGGAAGTTGATCAAACACGCCCCTGTGACAAAGGTAGAACTTCTGAGTGCTGATTATAAAATCTGCCAGAGGCCACTTCCCTTCACATAATCATCTTGCATATTCTATCAAAAAAGGAAACATCAAAGGCACCACTATAACTTTTTAATTTTTTTTCAATACATATGAATAATCAACAAGCAAGGTGCGTGCTAGACAAGAGACAAGATAGTGTGTACATAATAGTAATGAAAAAAACAGTCGGAATTTCCTGCTGTGTTGGTATATAATTATCAATACCTGACAGAAATACAAAATGTTGGGAGTACAAAGTTTTTCAGGGCATATACGGAGCCAGTTGAAATAAGCTGTAAGATAACCATTAAAAAAATTGAAAGTATCTTTTCCTTCTTTGATAATATCAGGGTCCAATACAGTAAAACCCTGTTAATTGAATAACCACCTTGTCATTGAAAAATATTCATTTAACAGGATTATTCATTTAACAGAAAATTTTACTGTATTTTTGTGATTAACTGAGGATTTTTCCCTGTATGTTCAGTTAAAATGTTAATTGAATTGTCACTTTGACAGTGAAAAATATTCATTTAACTGGTAGAGTGCTAGAAGCCACTATCAGGGCTTTAATATGAAGAGTAGGTACACCAGCCAAAAGTTGTCATATTCTGTGGATGTGCTTCATATTATCTTGGCACTCTCCCATAAATTGTAACAAGGCAAAGACACATAAACAAATTTTGATGAGCAAAAATAACTTAGCGCTCTACCAGTTAAACAGAGTATTTAACCCTTAACCCATTTTTCCACCCAGGAACATGATGCGTCATAATTGCATTAAGTATGAGAGCTGCTAAGTGAATGTGTGGAGTAGACCGATCAATATTTATTGAAAATATTTATTGTTCTACCCCCAAATAATCACTATGGACTCTCCTGATTGCTGTCATAGAACTGACATGGAAGATACCATTAGGGTTCAATGGGTTATGGGCCTAATTCTGACTTTGATCACATTTTTTTGCAACAGAACAGGTGCTGCTACATGCAGTCTTTGGGTTAACTCACAAGTTACATTCCAAGTACCTTGGTAGTTGCTTTTAGGCAAGTCTTGGCCACCTATTTTGAAAGCCAAAACTTGCCAAAAAACAGCTGCAAAGCTTTAGGATATAGACTGTCAAAGTGTAGTAAAAATATTTAACCCTTTACCTAACATGAAAAGCAGACGACACTTGCAAACAAAATTCTTAAATAACTATTTTTTTTTCATTTTTTGTCTCAAAAACATAGGTTATGACCCCACTTTGGAACGAGCTCGATGAGCTCGTTCCAAAGAGGGGTCATAACCTATGTTTTTGAGACAAAAAATGAAAAAAATAATGAAAATTAATTGGCGATTTTAGTGAATAGCGCTGGCCGGTTTTGGCCGTTACGTTGGGTAAAGGGTTAATAATCTCTAGATCTGTAAGGGTTAATTAACAGGTATTTGGTCATTTTCATGTGTGGTAGTGATAAACTGAGCATTTATGCTATTATGTCTTGTTAGACAGTACTTATCTCATATTTGGTATAATAGATTAAATATCTATATTTTATGTACTTAGGCAACCAAGTAGGCCTTGTAGTGGAGGTATGGTAAATGGTTTGGTGGTTGTAAGTTGTTTGCAGTCAGCAGATTATTCATTTAAGAGCTTTCCAATTAAGTGAGCTTCACTGTCTTGTTTGTCAGAATTGATGGAGCTTGGTCAAACAGGACATAATAGATTAATGCTTTTATAATGGAACCCAGTTAATTGAATAGCCACTTTGCCAGTGTTCGTCAAGTGTGATATTCCAATAGATCACAATTTTTTTTTATTCAGTTAGCAGAAGTTTAGAACCTGTATGCAAATAACAGATCAAATCTGCACTGAAACCTGCCATATGGTCCTTCAGTTTTGGAAATTATTAGCATTTAGCAAGTAGATTCAATAAAGTATCCAATTAACCCTTACCTAATGAATTGACTGCAAACCGCCTGAGAAAGGTACAAATTAAGCAGTTGAAAAAAATACATTTTTCAAAACATTTCAACAAAATCATATCATGTGACTTCTCATTGAAACGAGCTTGTCATGCTCATTCCTTTGAGGGTCACATCATATGATTTTGTTGAAATTTTTAAAAAAAATTTAAAAACCAATAATTAAATTAATAAGTTTTGATATCTTGAGGGTTGGGTAAAGGGTTAAGTGGGCTCCACTGTATCGGATGTACTGAGGTCAAGCAGATCTATAACCATGGGGAATTCAGTAGTTGTCAAAGAAATTAAATAATAATTAATTAACACAGATTAACTGGAGTTTACTTTATAGTCTATTTTCAATTAACAGGTCACATTTGTATTGAAGGCAGGAACAAATCCAGGAATTTTTTGGGGACACCTGTTTTTCAAATCAGGATATCCCCAAATAAATTGAGATGTCTTAATACAGATGATTAAACCACTGCATGTGTCTTGAAGTGCTTTTTATCAATTGCATGTGTAAAGATTTCTACTAAATATTGGAAATAATTGCTTCAAACTGGTAGATTTCAAAGTTGAATGATATTTTCCTGCAGGAATTTGAGGACATTTGGGCTCCAGAGTTTGTGCGCCCATACCTGTAACAGGTATCACATCGGCTCTGGATCCACCTCTGATTAAAGGCATGGTGTTTGGAAGTTTGGCAGTTAACAGGATAAATCAACTGAGAGATATCCAATTAAGTGTGCTCCACTATACTATAAAGCTTTTATAACTCTGTTTTCCAGAGTTTTGCAGTAGAACCATGTTAATTGAATGCCTTAACCAAATGCTGTCAATGTGTATTGTTTGTAGAGATGACCACTGGTGATCAGTAAAGTGGCAATGACAAGAAATGGCTAGTGATCGTTGGGAGCGAGATAAGGATTAGAGGGCTATGAGTACTAACCGCACTGAGGCCTCTCCTCACACCCTTCACATCCTCATACGAGGAGATGATCATTGGTGATTGCCATTGGCGATCACCAGGGATGCCTAGTGATTGCTTGTGGCTAGTGATCGTTACTAGCGATCGTCAGTGATCATCTCCCTGTATGAGGATGAGAGGGCTCTGAGGAGAGGCCCCATTGAGTCCTCACCTCACAGCCGTCACATCCATATCTCGCTCCCAATGATCACTAAAGATCACAGATATCCCAGAGTTGACCGGATCAGAACCAGATTAACCGCAACAGCAAATCACCACCAGACATTGTAGGGCTGCAATTTATAGAAATTTTACTCTTTACGATTTTGGGTGTATAAATCGGGGAACAACATGTAAACCTCTAGTGGACGTAGTGGTTTGCTATAGGTGTATTGATTTTACTAGGCTTTGATGCACTGTTATTTATTGGGGTTTTACAACACTTTCAACAGCCAGGATCATATCGTGTCGGTGGAGGAAGCCGGAGTACTGGGATAAAACCGCCAAACAGCAGCGAATAACTGTCAGACTCTCCATCGCACTAACCTGTGTTAGCATTGGTCAGCATTGGTTGAAGGCGTGTGCACCATCGGTGTGTTATACGTCTTAGTACACTTTGCCACTGTGTTCCCACATAAGCAATCCAGATTAAGTGTCTTGCTCAAGGACACAGGGTGAGTGACCCGGACCCGGCTCAAACTTTTGACCATTTGGTCTCAAGTTCGACAATGTAGTGTGCTTTAACTCGTTGAAATGAATAAAGAAATTTTGAGTGAAGCAGCTGAACTGTATGGGTGAACAACGTGTTATTAATTTTTGTTTGTTTGTGTGTGTGTGTGGGGGGGGATGGGTGGTGGTTACGCACAATGAAGGTGCACGTGGCCGTCTATATGGGTGCGAGGTCCACTTACACCCTTAATTAATCATATAATATTTTTCATGCAAAACAAGAGAACCGAGAAGGCCACCAAGACACAAAGAGCCACCTGCCCATGAGACGGAGGAGAAAGAGGGAGGAGACCACAATACCCATCCACCATTTGGAGTCACCGAGGAGATCCACAGGTGCCCTCTGCTCGCGACTCAGGCTTCGGCGTCCAGACGTAGACCGCTCATGCGACACCACGCCGAATGCTAAAGGGAATTGACGTTGTCATCAGGAAAGTTGCTCACTTGACTTTTGTCCATTAATTCCATTGATATTGAGCATCTTGAATCACTGAGCCTGGTTGACTGAGCCAGCAAACACAGCTATCCCATCCCAAGGACAGTCGTACTAATCTAGGTCTGGGGCTACTCAGTGGCATAGCCCTCTCACTGGGCCCGAACAGCGTCCTGAAACTCAGCTCCACGGACAACGACATTTTGCCCAACATGACGTCGTCAACATCATAGCTCCTCTAACAGTTCCCCACTCTTGATGCCTGACAAAGTCAAGATAAGCTATTGCCATCACGCGTGCGGAAGTCTGTGAGTCTGTTAGTCTGTGAGTCTGTGAGTCTGTTCACATTTTTCTTTACCATGGGCTACACCCTGCAGTTCTTGTCTGATCATCACGAAATTTCATATGCAGGTTTGGGGTCATGTCTAGATGAGAATGTCCCCTTTTGGTCGCGATCGGTCAACCGGTATGGCTGCCCGAGCCCAAAACCTGAAAACTATTGGCACAGTCTACAGGTCGTATTTATGAAGGGATTTCATTGTAACTTGGTAGGATGCCTCTGTATAATGCCTAGATGAGAACGTCCCCTTTTGGGCATGATCTGTCAACCATGATGGCTGCCCAAGCCCGAAACCCAAAAACTTTTAGCACAGTCTGCAGGTCATGTTTAATATGGAGGGATTTCATTGTAACTTGGTAGGATGACTCTTATGATGTCTAGATGAGAATTTCCCCATTTGCGCGTGATCTCCCAACCGTGACGACTGTCCGAGCCCAAAACCAAAAAACCTTTAGCACAGTCTACAGGTCATATTTATTGAGGAATTTCATTTTAACTTGGTGGGTTGACTTCATTTAAAGTCTAGATGAGAAAGTCCCCTTTTGGATGTGATTGGGCAACTGTGACGGCTACAGGGGTCCGAAGCCTGAAAACCTTTAGCACAGTCTACAGGTCATATTTATGAAGGGATTTCATTGTAACTTGGTAGGATGACTCGAAATAATGTCTAGATGAGAACGTCCCGGTTTGATCGCGATCATTCAGCCTTGATGGGTGCCCAAGCCCAAAAACCTTTAGCATAGGCAAAAGGTCATATTGATGGAAGAATTTCATTTTAACCTGTTAGTGACTCCATATGATGCCTAGATGAATGACATCCCCTTTTGGTCGTGATTGGTCAACTGTGATGGCTACAGGTGCCCAAAGCCTGAAAACTTTGAGCACAGTCTACAGGTCATTTTCATGAAGGGATTTCATTGTAACTTCATAGGATCACTCCAGATGATGCCCAGATGAGATTGTTCCCTTTGGTTGCGATCATTCAGCCATGATGGCTGCCTGAGCCTGAAGCCCGAAAACCTTTAGCACAGTCTACAAGTCATATTTATGAAGGGATTTCATTGTAACTTGGTAGGTTGACTTCATATAATGTCTGGATGAGAACGTCCCCTTTTGGACTCAATTGGGCAACTGTGATGGCTACAGGGGCCCGAAGCCCAAAAACCTTTAGAACGGTCTACAGGTCATAATTATGAAGGGATTTCATTGTAGCTTGGTAGGATGACTCCAAATAATGTCTAGATGAGAACATCCCCTTTTGGTCACGATTATTCAGCCTTTATGGCTGCCCGAGCCCAAAGACCTTTAGCATAGTCTATAGGTCGTATTTATGGAAGGATTTCATTGTAACTTGTTAGGTTGACTCCATATAATGCCTAGATGATGACATCCCCTTTTGGTCATGATTGGTCAACTGTGATGGCTACAGGTGCCCGAAGCCCGAAAATCTTGAGCACAGTCTACAGGTCATATTTATGAAGGGATTTCATTGTAACTTCGTAGGATCACTCCAGATGATGCCAAGATGAGAATGTTGCCTTTTGGTTGCGATCATTCAACCATTATGGCTGCCCGAGCCCAAATACCTTTACACAGTCTACAGGTCATATTTATGAAGGGATTTCATTGTAACTTGGTAGGTTTGACTTCATATAATGTCTAGATGAGAACGTCCCCTTTTGGACGGGGGTCCGAAGCCCGAAAACCTTTATAACAGTCTACAGGTCATAATTATGCAGGGATTTCATTGTAGCTTGGTAGGATGACTCCAAATAATGTCTAGATGAGAACGTCCCCTTTTGGTCGCGATCATTCAGCCTTGATGGCTGCCCGAGTCAAAAAACCTTTAGCATAGTTTATAGGTCGTATTTATGGAAGGATTTCATTGTAACTTGTTAGGTTGACTCCATATAATGCCTAGATGATGACATCCCCTTTTGGTCGTGATTGGTCAACTGTGATGGCTACAGGTGCCCGAAGCCCGAAAATCTTGAGCACAGTCAACAGGTCATATTTATGAAGGGATTTCATTGTAACTTCGTAGGATCACTCCAGATGATGCCCAGATGAGAATGTCCCCTTTTGGTTGCGATCATTCAACCATGATGGCTGCCCGAGCCCAAAGCCCAAAAACCTTTAGCACAGTCTTCAGTTCATATTTATGAAGGGATTTCATTGTAACTTGGTAGGTTGACTTCATATAATGTCTAGATGAGAACAGCCCCTTTTGGACACCATTAGGCAACTGTGACGGCTACAGGGGCCTGAAGCCCGAAAACGTTTAGCACAGTCTACAGGTGATATTTATGAAGGGATTTCATTGTACCTTGGTAGGATGACTCCAAATAATGTCTAGATGAGAACGTCCCCTTTTAGTCGTGATCTTTCAGCCTTGATGGCTGCCCGAGCCCAAAAGCCCAAAAGCCCAAAACCTTTAGCATAGTCTATAGGTCATATTTATGGAAGGATTTCATTGTAACCTGTTAGTTTGAATCCATATTATGCCTAGATGATGACATCCCCTTCTGGTCGTGATTGGTCAACTATGATGTCTTCAGGGGCCCGAAGCCCGAAAACCTTGAGCACAGTCTACAGGTCATATTTATAAAGGAATTTCATTGTAACTTCGTAGGATCATTATCCTTTTCATCAAACACAACACACAAGTTAAGCTACAGTGTCATTGACACTTTCATTTCATTTACATACACCATACATTAAGCATCCACACCATCCAGCGATGCAAGTGGTGCGCACTGTATATAGCCATGCAACTAGAGTTGCCCATTGAACCTACAGTTGTTGTGTTAGCGACAGGACATTGGGGTGCTGGGGTCCAGGAGGAGCGGGGGTCCGGAAGTGCGTGAGGATAAGTTGTTTACCACTACCGTGTCCGGCATGTAAGGGGACAGGAGAATGAATAACTTTGAGCTGTAAGTCAGACACCTTAATGCTTCTTGCAACAACCAGAAAGGTGATTTTTAGTTTACAGCCCAGGCCCGAAGTCGCAGGTGCACATGGCACACCCATTCCCAGCCCACATCCTACCCAGGAGGGGGGAGAGTTCTATCAAGCTGTTGGTACCCTTTTATGAGATCGTTCGCGCTTAGAGGGGTCTTTTCCTCAAGGTTAGTGGGGTGCTCATGGAATGTTTCAAGACCCGATTTTTCTGAGTTGAGTGTTGCAGGTGTGCCGAGCACCAATAGCGCCGGGTTTGGGGCTCATACCCTGTTGACATGGTGCACTTTAGTCCGGCTAACATAGTATGTGTGTGTGACTACAGCAGCATAGTCGAAAAAGGGCCTGATAAAGCTCGTGAAGAGCCTCAGAATGGACCCTCTATCACCCCCCCCCCCCCCCCCTCCAACTTTCCTATTAGAACCATCGAGGGCTTCAAGCACATACGGGCTATTGCTCTGTTGGTTATTTTATCACAAGAGTCTTGAGAGTCCTTGTTAATGACGATGCCCAGAAAACAGGCTTCCTGACAGTGATTGATCCTCTTCCCAACAATTTCAACCATTATGATAATTGGTTGAGCTTCTACTGTGGGGTTTCGTTTAAACTGGGGACTATGGAATGACTACAATTTACTTCATATAGCGGCATCATGCGCCTCGCAAAGAAACAGATAGCAGCAGATTGGATTGACGTTTTCCAACAGAACTGGCTTGTGCGCTTCCATTATCACGAGGCCTCAAGTCTACCAAACTCAGTGAAACAAGAACAGTTTCATTGAATGGATTTAAAAGGTTCTGATTTTTAAAACTGTTTATTTCATATTAAGTCGACAAGGTTATCATCGTTTATTCAGAGTAAAGTGTCTGATAAGTAGGCAAAAATGTTAAACAAATTTAAACTGTTCCAGACAATTTTTAATTATGTTATTTCAGTAAAGTATAGTTGCGACAGCAATTTTTGGTTGGATAGAAAGATAACAGTATTCGCAGAATAATTGAAGTTGAATGAAACTAGTGAACTGATAATTTCAGATACTTTTCAATGTCATTTTAATATCAAGTGGACGATAACGCAAGCAGCACAGGTGATGGTTATTTTTTTTCGGATCAGATTTCAATTGTTTGGGGCATATGGGGAACAAATAGCAATATTAATTTAAGTTTTCACACGCTTTCTTTTTATCAGTATTATTTCTCAAGACCTCAGATTCATGGGAGCACAACATATACTACAACTGGTAAAAAGACTACTTGTAATCATTTCTCATTTCAAATTTATGAATTAAATTCGAAAATCCGAAAACCCAAAGAACAATATCCGAGTGGATACAGGGGATATCTCACGAGTGGCAGCGAGAAGCATAAGAAACTTTATTTTTGCAAGCGACTTTCACAAGCTAAAATACACTATTTGTAGGAGCAAAGCGTGGGCTATTTCCAGTATGCACTCACAAATCACGAGATTTTCTTTTCCTCATGTGTGTCAGACCTCAGAAGTTGTGACATTACACCACTGATTTTTTCCACGTACAAGAAAGCATTTAAAAAAAATGTTTATCACTCTCACTTGGAATGGTGATGCCGGATGCCGAACCATTTCACAATTTTGCATTAATACTTCATCTGTCTCAATTATAATCAGTTTCTACCTGTATTTTTTTTTATATTTGTGAAACTAATTATATCCTGTTTTTCTAATTACCAATAAATAATAACTGTTATATTTTTATTCTATGTTATCCTTTGTAATTCTTTCGAATAAGCAGCTGAATAGTTCCTATGAAAAGGATTACATTTTGCAACTTTTATTAAAAAGTGGGTTGTAACAAGGCTGCATGTCAAATATTGATTGTTTTACCTCAGAAATGTACTGAGCAAAGGTAATATGACAGAACTCGATGAGGGTGGAATATGGGGATTGGAATCAACGACCCGTTTAGGATTTATTCCTGTATTTTCATGAGCACCAAAGGCATGCATGAAATACAGGAAAAACTCCACCACGAGTTGTTGGTTCCTGTCCCCCATTATACTCTACCTGAGTTATGTTCTGTATTTATACCATGATTAACTCTTAACCCACTAGTAGTTCTTTTCAACCTACTCACAATTGTTTACAATTGGCTGTAACATAAGTGCAAGCCCTACTTCGGAACTAACTCAGGCTTTTAGAATCTTTTCCAAACAAGTTGGAAAAGTACGAGACTGCAAAAGCACGAAAAAGATCGAAAAAAAGGGTCGAGCGAGACCAGTGCTCGAAATTACAGGTACTCTCTCTGCACACCTCTTGCGTTTACCGAGCGCATACGCAACAACCGTGATGTCAATTCCGTATATTCCACCAATGAGAAGTTTGTGATTTAACGGGGAGGCATAGATATCAAAGATATCCCCAAGGAGGGTGGGCCTCCGGTAAACAATTGTGGTAGGTATGTTAAGAAACAAAATTTACTAAAAAATTTTAATTTCTTTTCAACCTACTCACAATTGTTTACAATTAGCTGAATAAACAATAGGAGGAGGTGAATCACATAACCAATACCAACAAGAGTAGCAGAAAGAAAAGCAAGGATGGCAGAGAACAATAACAAAACCAAGTTGGAAAAGTACTAGAGTGCAAAAGCATGAAAAAGATCGAAAAAAGGGTCGAGCGAGACCAGCGCTCGAAATTACAGGTACTCTCTCTGCACACCTTTTGGATTTTCCGAGCACATGCGCAACAACCGTAACGTCAATTCCTTTTATTTCCGCCATTTGTACATGGTCGGAAATTTTTGTGACTCGTGCTACTTTGCTGTTTTTTCTTCGTGAACAACTTATTAAATGTGTTTTCTACATTCTTAGAGTGCAAGTGGATTGTATCCTTTTGTCAAGCTATCAAAATTATTATTGATTCATGTTAATTTTTATCATTATTGCTTGTTTCTTCACACTTCATCTTGTTTTTCCCCCACGTGTGAACACGACCTTTGTGCTGTTTTCCGTCGGCGGGAAGCTTGATTACATTATTTTCATTAATATAATGCCAAAGACTATTCCTTGTACCTCTTGCTTGCAAGTGAAGCATGTGGACGACTCTCATTCCACATGTGTCATTTGCAACAATTGCACTCAGGCCCAATCATGTGGTATTTGTGGGATTTGGTCCTCTAAATTCTGGGCTTCTGTTAACAAGGTGGTTCTGTCCAGAGCTAGAATCCCTCGTTCTCGGGGTAAGGGTAGCCGTGCCATAGCAGACATTTCTGCTGGTGCACGTGGTGACTCTGTCACACAGGATTCTGATCTGTCTTCTGTGGCGAGTTCCTCTGCGACTGTTGACGGTGCTAGTTCAGTGATACCTGATGGGGGAGACCGTGGTCTCTTTGTCTTCTGCTGTCACTCTTGAGGCATCTGTTTTCGTAGAGAGCTTCTCCGAGGTCAGCTCGGTGACCCTGACCGATCTGCCTCCTACACCGTCGACTGTTGCTGAGGAAGTTGTTACTCCAGATCCTATTCTGTCTGATGGTGGCTCTTCCATCTCCTCTGGGGATGGTCTACAGTCTTGGGGGACCGAGGCTGTATCTGCTGGTGTGTCTGTGTGCTCTCAGCCTCCCCTAGCCTTGCGGCGGGGCTGTGCGGGTTTGCTGTCTGCTCCATCTCATCTGGCTAGGTTTGCTCCTAGTCGGTTGAGCCGGTCGGTCGCTTCGGCAGCGATTCCTCGCCCCTCGAGTGAATCGTTTATTGTTCCTCCTTCCCCTGCTAGTGTGCCGCCTAGGGGGATGGTGTTGGGACATTGGCATCCAGGGCCTGCTGTTCGGCAGCGGTCAGTGACAGCCCATGTTAGCTGTCACTCTCGGAACCTTCCGCCAGTGATTCCTCAATGTGTTCCGTGTCTGGGTGACGATCAATGCTTGTCGTCGGTCTCAGAGGATGGGCAGTTGGGCCGTCTGCCGAGCAGAGGCCAGTGACAGGTTCCTGTCATTCTTGGGACAATCCTCCAGTGTCTTCTCACCGTGTCCTAGGTCCAGCTACCGATCGACGTGCGCCGTCGGTCTCTTTAGAGGATTTGCAGGCAGGACCTTCTGTTTCGCAGAGGTCAGTGATGGCCCCTGGGCATCACAATCGGGACTATCCTCCAGTGTCTTCTCACCGTATCCCTATTCTGTCTGCCGATCGATGTTCGACGTTGGTCTCTTCTGAGGATTTGGGTTCTTCTACCAGAAGGGTCCATTGGGAGGACACTCCATCGGGCGATGCTGCTGCGACGGATTCTCAGGGTGACCTGCGTCAGGCCATTTTGGCGCTCACCCGGTTGTTTTCTGGCAACCCTCAAGTTGGCCTCCCTGTGCCTCCTGAGGCACAACCTCCTTTGGTCGGTCGCCAAGATGTCTCGCCTGGCCCCCTAGGATACTGCACAGTATTCACAGGAGGTTTCTGCTGGTCAGCCCGAGTTGGGCTACGTCTCCTCTGCTACGGAGGATGACGAGTATCTTGAAGGTGATGGGCCCCCTCGTCAGTCTTGGGGCAGGCTTTGGATTTCGTCTTTGGCTTATTGTTCAACCTTCCGACCAGCCTTCTGTGACCGTCCGCCCGCAGTCCACTGTGGAGCGCCGTAACCCTGTTGAGCGGTGTTGGATTCTTTACCATCCCTTCCTTCTGAGCAACGTGCTGTTCTGAGGTCTTCCTCTTTGGTGGGACCTCAGTTGTTCCATGGTTCCGTGGAAGCTGTTCATGGCAAAGTTCTGCGTCATTCGAAGGACCAGCTTTTGCTGCGACAGCTTGACCAACCTGCTGCTGTGGGTGGTGGTCGTTCCAGGCCCGCCAAGCGTGCTACTGCGTCTGCCTCGTCGGCGATGTCGGCTACTCCTTCGGCTCCGTCTGCTCCTTCTGCACATAAGAAGCGCTGACATGGCCAGTCTCACTGGCAGCCTCAGGCAGGAAAGTCTCAGGACTCTGTCACTTCCCGAGGTGGTTTCTCCTCTCGGGGGCCTCGTCGAGGCCACAAGTGAAGGTTCTCACCTCGTTTCGCCTCCAGTCGGGGGAAGGCTGTCGCTATTTTACGACCGTTGGACAGAGATAACGTTGGACTCTTGGGTCCTCGACGTCATTCAATCCGGTCTGCGACTGTCCTTCCATCGGCACCCCAGTTTATCTCGGGTGCCCCTTCCAACTCAGGTCCCTTCTGATTCTCTGCGTCAGGACCTTCTGGTGCAGGAGA
Source organism: Pictodentalium vernedei (assembly GCA_031216915.1). Classification (NCBI taxonomy): domain Eukaryota; kingdom Metazoa; phylum Mollusca; class Scaphopoda; order Dentaliida; family Dentaliidae; genus Pictodentalium; species Pictodentalium vernedei. The sequence continues at coordinate 210,229,653 of CM062288.1, forward strand.
TCGACAATCTCCTCTCCAAAGGGGCGATCGAGGTGGTCAGGAACACCCTTTCACCGGGGTTTTACTCGAGACTTTTCTTGGAGCAGAAGAAAAATGGCCAATATTGTCCTGTCATCGATCTGAGTATCCTGAACGAGTACATAATAGCTCCTCGTTTCAGTATGGAGACTTTCCGGTCGGTTCGACGTTCAGTTCATCAGGGTGATTTTGCTGCCAGTATCGACCTGAAGGATGCCTACTTCCATGTACCCATTCATCTGGCGTCACGGAAATACCTTCAGTTCTTGTTTCGGGATCGAGTTTATCAATTCAGAGCTCTCCCGTTCGGTTTGAACCTGGCTCCTTGGGCCTTCACCTGACTGATGTCACATGTGCTTGCTTTCCACCGCACTCAGTCGGCTGTGACTTCGTCAGCCTACCTAGACGACATCCTCCAACGGCACCACGATGCTGCTGTTCTGGAGTTCGATGTCTGGCAGTTTCTTTGCCTGCTAGCGTCGCTGGGTTTCAGAGTCAATCGCGAGAAGTCGGATCTCCTTCCTTCTCAGCGATTCTTTCATTTGGGGATGGATTTCGACACTCTTCACAATGTAGTGTCAGTCCCCCAGCCTCGGGCGACGATTGTTTCCACCTTGACTCGAAACCTGCTTCAATCTTCCTCGGTCTCGGCCAGGACTTTCCTTCGGTTGCTGGGCCTTTGCAGTTCGGTGACAGATCTCATTCCGCTCGGTCGCTTATTTGTCTGACTTCTCCAACACTTCCTGTTGGATCATTGGCGTCCGAATGTAGATCCGCTGGGCCTGGAACTCACTACTCCTCGGTCTCTGCTTTGTCACCTCCACCCTTGGGCCGATATTCCCTGGCTGACACAGGGTGTTCCGTTGGATCTTCCTTTGGCCGATCGCATCCTTACTGCAGATGCCAGCGATCGGGGCTGGGGTGCGACGTTGGATCCTCTCGGTCTGTCTACTCATGGCGAGTGGGACAGCGAGCAGGTGTGCCTTCATATCAACCAGAAGGAGCTCCTTGCTCTTCTGTTGAGTTTTCGGCTTTGGACCATATTGTCCTACTTCTTTCAGACAATTCGTCACTAGTGGCCTACATACGGAATCAAGGAGGCACACATTCGATTCCCATGTATCGGCTGTCTGGGGATCTTCTTCTGTTGGCACGGGATGTGAACGCTCGGGTGTCCATTTGACACATTCCCGGGCGTCTCAACGTCCTAGCAGACTCCCTGTCCTGACGTGACAGTGTCCTTCCAACCGAATGGATGCTATATCGGTCGGTGTTTCAGGCGATTTGCGAGCAGTGGGGCCGTCCTCAGGTCGACCTTTCGCTACTCGCTGGAATCATCAGGTAGAGACCTTTGTCTCCCCTTGTCCAGATCCTCTGGCATTTGCAGTAGACGCTCTGTCTCTGGACTGGACAGGTTGGATCGGCTATGCCTTTCCTCCTGCACCGATTCTTCCACAAGTATTAGCGAAGATTCGTGCTTGCAGTTGCAGGATCATTCTGATCACACCCCTATCTCCACAGAGGGTGTGGATCAATCTGCTGCGACCTCTATTGGCCGATCGACCGATTTGTCTACCTCTACGTCGCGATCTTCTTTCCCTGGATCGTCCCAGGAAGTATCACAACAACCTGGTGAGCCTGTCCCTTCATGCCTGTCTTTTATCAGGTCCAGTCTCCGACGTAGAGGTTTTTCAAGACGATCAGTGGAGTGCATTTCTGCATCGCAGCGACATTCCACTGGCATGACTTATGCTGCCAAGTGGAAGGTTTTCTGCCGCTGGTGTGCAGATCACAATGTGAATTACCGTGATCCATCAATCGCTCATATTGCGGATTTTCTGGTATATCTTTTTGACTCCAAGGGCCTCAAGCCTATTATGATTAAGGGCTATCAGTCTATGCTGTCTGATACTTTGTCTTATGTGGGAAAGCGGTGCATCGGTCGTAATCTTTTTCACTCCAAACTCATTCGGCACTTTTCTTTGAAGAGGCCTCGAGTTTTGCATCTTAACACCCAAGTGGAACTTGGCATGGGTGTTCACTACTGATTGCTCTTTTCTGGCTAAGAATCAACTTCCTGATTCGGTACCTCCTCCAATCTGCATTCGGGCTCTCCCTGCTGTAGATGGCCAGAGGCCTCTTCTTTGTCCTGTTCGTGCGATCAAGACTTACATTACTCGCACTCAGTTCATTAGGAGGGGTCGGATGAGATTCTTTCTGTCTCTCATTCCTAAGAGGCAGTCTATCTCTTCCCATTCTATTTCCAGGTGGATCTGTCTTGCAATCAAGCTGGCTTATTCCCGCTTGTCTGCGTCGGATCTTGTTTCGAACCGGCTTAATGCTCATGAGGTTCGTGCCATTTCTACATCCTGGGCGTTCTCCAATTCTGTTTCGCTCTGGGATGTTATGAATGCGGCTTACTGGAGGAATGCTTCTACCTTCTCCTTTTATCTCCGCCACATTCAGCAGCAATCTGAGGACCTTTATCCTTTAGGCCCTCTCGTTGCTGCTCAGGCTGTTGTGCACTCTCGTTAAAATTGTTTTTATCGAGGTTGTGCTTCGCTCAGCCTTGTTCTTTTCAGGTGCCATCTCTCTATCTTCATTACAGGTTTCGTTATTGTTCTCTGCCATCCTTGCTTTTCTTTCTGCTACTCTTGTTGGTATTGGTTATGTGATTCACCTCCTCCTATTGTTTATTCAGCCAATTGTAAACAATTGTGAGTAGGTTGAAAAGAAATTAAAATTTTTTAGTAAATTTTGTTTCTTAACAAACCTACCACAATTGTTTACCGGAGGCCCACCCTCCTTGGGGATATCTTTGATATCGATGCCTTCCCGCTAAATCACAAACTTCTCGTTGGCGGAATATACGGAATTGACGTCACGGTTGTTGCGCATACGCTCGGTAAACGCAAGAGGTGTGCAGAGAGAGTACCTGTAATTTCGAGCACTGGTCTCTCTCGACCCATTTTTTGATCTTTTTCATGCTTTTGCACTCTAGTACTTTTCCAAGTCGTTTGGAAAAGATTGTAAAAGCTTGAGTTAGTTCCGAAGTAGGGCTTGCACTTATGTTACAGCCAATTGTAAACAATTGTGGTAGGTATGATAAGAAACCAAATTTACTAAAAAAAATTTAATTTTTGGTCGAGTTGTGTTAACAACCGAGACCTATGGTTTGGTGATGGTTAGTGGGCGTCCATGCGGGCGTCTGGGCATCCTCGCACTGTTTGTGCAGTAACTCTCAGATTTGACTATTATTTGCCATACAGGTTTTTTGCAATAATATCTCAAGCAAATTTGAAAACTGGCCTGGCCCAATTTTTCAATACTTAGTTATGGGTCTTAATTAGTCAATTTTTACGAATTATGAGCTCGTTAGCACAATAACTTGAACAAACATTCTCTGATTTGAGTAATATTTGTCATACAGGTCTTTTGCAAGAATATCTCAAGCAAGTTCGAAAACTGGCCTTGCCCGATTTTTCGTTACATAGTTCTGGGCCTTAATTATTTGATTTGTACAAATTTTGAGCTCATTAGCCCAATAACTTGAACAAACGTTCACCAATTTAACTAATATTTGCCATTCAGGTCTTTTGCAAGAATATCTCAAGCAAGTTCAAAAACTGGCCCGGGTCTGATTTTTTGTTGTAGAGTTATGGGCCTTAATTTGTCGATTTTTACGAATTTTGAGCTCTTTATCCCAATAACTTAAACAAACGTTCTCCAATTTAACTAACAGATCTTTTGCAATAAAATTTCAAGCGGGTTAAAAAACTGGCCCACCACGAATTTTTGTTAATTATTTTTTTACAAATTCTGAACTTATTAACATTATAACTTGAACAAATGTTCCAGATTTGACAACCGGCATATGATTGATAATCAGGTTATGGACATGCAACACTCTCCAATTGCCACCTCAACTCGACACCTGCATCTCCGATGCGCACCTCTTGGTTTTAATATTTTTCATCAAATCTATTCATGGCTGCTTCGCAGCAGCCATGACTAGATTTGGTGTAACATTCATCTAAGTTTAATTCAAGAAATCTTTGTCAAAATGTCCATTCAATTTACAGGTGACAAATTTGGTTAAATATGCTCAAATTATACTTATTTCAGAGGAAACAAATTTTCTGTCCCAAACTGGAGTATCTGCCGGCAGTATGTAAGGAGTTAAACTTGAATTATTACCACTTTAGTGGGCATTCTCTTGTACATTACCAAAGTTTAATAGGGCATTACAAGAACATAATGCTCAACTTCAAAAAAGTCATGTGACGTGTCGAGCTGTTAATGAGTTAAAACTCTCATTAACAGCCTGACACGTCACATGATTTTTTATTCCTTGCTGTTGTCCGCTCGGAAATGGAAACGGTTTCCGGAAATGGCTTCAACTAGTAAACAATGTGATCTTTTTAAATTATTAAATATGTATGTGAAATGTCCAGCAAAGTTAGCTCCATAAGAGCAAGCAGCTGTATATAGTAAGTAAGTCTGTATATGTTTTTAGCCTTTAATTCCGACTTAAAAGTGGTAAATCTGGGGTCTGTTTTCAAGTTTTCTAACTCCGTTGCAATTGAAGGCATACTGGTGCTAATCATGTGATAATCATGTGGCACCAGTTTGTTGACAACAGACGATACTATCATCTGTCAAAATTGAAAACTTTAAAAATGTCATGTAAGGTCAAAAGTTTCTCAGAATCCCAGTGGTAGTAATAGTAATAACATGACTTTGTCGAGCCTTGTGGTTTTTTAACGGCCCAAAGGGTGTGAATAATAATAATAATAATAATAATAATTGATTTTCTAGAGTGTGAAACTGCAAATAGTGCTCTAAAACGCTTGACAGAAATAAATACACTTTTCTGAAATAAAGAGTCACATCTGTTTTGGTTTCCTCTTAGAGAGGTTCAGGAGAATGCTTCAGTAAATAGGAAAGTTTTAAGATTTCTTTTGAAGACATCGAGAGTTTCTGAAATTTGGACACTAATTGGCAGGGAATTCCACAATCTGGGACCCACGATGGAGAAAACACGATCATGAGCCTGATAAGATCTGCTAAAAGGTACAACTAGTTGAATTTGGTTTTTAGATCTCAGACTGTGTGATGGTTTATATACACTGAGGAGCTCTTGCAAGTAAACTGGAGGCAGTTTGTGGATATATTTGAAAACTAAGATCAATATTTTGAAATCAATTCTCTGTTTAACTAGAAGCCAATGTAGTTGTCTTAAAACAGGTGTTATGTGTTCAGAGCGTTTGGTACCAGTAATTATCCTAGCAGCAGTATACTGGACTTTTTGAAGCTTCTGAATCAGGCACTGGGACAGCCCCACTAACACTGAATTACAATAGTCTAGTTGTGAGGTGATGAAGGAGTGCACAAGTTTTTCAAGTGCTGACTGGTTAAGATAAGGTCGCAGTCTTCCAACATTACGAAGCTGCCAGTAGCATTTTTGACATATTTTATTGATATGGATGTCTAGTTTTAAATTTGAGTCCATAATCAGTCCAATATTCCTGGCCGATTCACTTTTCATAGTGATGTTGTTTCCAACCAGAATTGATGTAACAGAGGGTGTAGGCATGCGAACCCCGGATATCACTAAGAATTCAGTTTTGGAGTCATTCATTTTCAGTTTAAAGTCTATCATCCATTCCTGCACAAGATATATGCAAGTTTCCATGTTATTGACTGCAGTGAATGAGTCACTTGGAACAGATGGGTTGAATGTGATGTACAGTTGGGTGTCGTTTGCGTACAGATGATATGATATGCCATGCTTTTTTAAGAAGGCGACCTAGAGAAGAAGTGTACAGAGTAAACAAGAGTGGCCCAAGAACTGAGCCCTGAGGAACACCGCACTTTAACATCCTGCTTTCTGAACCGTTCTTATTGATATATATTTGTTGACTGCGACCTTCTAGATATGATGCAAACCACGATAAGACAGTTCCACATATGCCATGCTGTGTCAATGTCTGTGTGAGAATACCATGGACGACTGTGTCGAATGCTGCTGCAACTTTGCCTCGGGCCTTTTATAAGCTGTCGGACTGTTATTCACACCTGCTGGGCCATTAATAAACCACAATGCCCTCCCAACTCATGTTATTGTTATATTTTGTGAATGAAGCTGATATTTTTTTTTTAAAATCTCCCTAAAAGGCCATGTGAGCTTTTCTCATCACTTGGCGTCTGTCTTCTTCCGACGTCCGTCGTCTGGCGTCCATAAACTTTTCACATTTTCATCTTCTTCTCTGTAACTGCTGAGCCGGTGTGAACCAAACTTGGCAGGAATTGTCTATGGGAGGTCCTCTACAAACGATCCTCATTTTGTACCCGTCGGATGATAAACATGGCTTCCAGAGGCATTCTTTGATTCTGGTTGGTGGAGTTTCAAAAATCTTCTCCTCTGAAACCACCAGACCAAATGTTTTGAAACTTCATATAAATGATGACTGGGACCCCCTCTACTAATGATCCTCATTTAATGTTGATTCGTTTACAAACATGGCCACAATTGCGGCTTACAGATACTGTAGAAACCCTAAGGGAAATCACATTTTCATCTTCTTCTCTGGAACTACTGAGCCAATGTGAAACCAAACCTAGCAGGGATAGTCTATGGGAGGTCCTCTACAAATGATCCTCATTTTGTTCCGATGGGTTGGAAAACATGGCCGCCTGAGGCATTCTTGGATTCTGATTGGTGGACTTTCAAAAATCTTCTCCTCAGAAACTACCAGGCAAATTGTTTTGATACTTCACATAAATGATGACTGGGACTCCCTCTATCAATGATCCTCATTTAATGTTGATCGGGTTGCAAACGGCTGCAATTACGGCTTATAGTTACTAAAGAAACCCTATGGGAAATCACATTTTCATCTTCTTCTCTGGAACTACTGTGCTGACGTGAACCAAACCTGGCAGGGATAGTCTATGGTAGGTCTTCTACAAATGCTCCTCATTTTTGTTACCATGCAACAAAAAACATGGCTGCCAGAATCATTTTTTTGATTCTGATTGGTGGATTTTGAAAAATCTTCTCCTCTGAAACCACAGGGCCAAATGTTTTGAAACTTTTCATGGTTGATGACTGAGACACCCTCTACCAACGATCCTCATTTAATGTTGATCGGGTTGCAAACATGGCCACAATTTCAGCTTATAGTTACTACAGAAACCCTGTGGGAAATCACATTTTCATCTTCTCTGCAACTACTGAGCCAACATAAACCAAACTTCGCAGGAATGGTCTATAGGAGGCCCACTACAACCAAGCCTCTTTTTGTTCCCATTGGTTGGAAAATATGGCCACCAGAGACATTCTCTGATCCTGATTGATGGATTTTGCAAAAATCTTCCCCTTTGAAACTACAAAGTCAAAAGTTTTGAAACTTCACATAATTGAGGACTGGGACACCTTCTACCAGTCCTCATGTAATGTTGATGTAATGTTGCTAACATGGCCGCAATTGCAGCTCATAGTTACCATGGAAAGCCTAGATGGGAAATCACATTTTTAGCTTAACTTGCCAGAGTCAAGATAAGCTATGCCATCACACGTGCGGAAGTCTGTGAATCTGTTCACATTTTCCTTTAGCACAGGCTACAACCCGTAGTTCTTATCCGATCATCACAAAATTTCATATGCAGGTTTGAGGTCATGTCTAGATGAGAACGTCCCCTTTTGGTCGCGATCGGTCAACCATGGTGGCTGCCCGAGCCCAAAACCTGAAAACCATTAGCACAGTCTACAGGTCATATTTATAAAGGAATTTCATTGTAACTTGGTAGGATGCCTCTGTATAACATCTAGATGAGAACGTCATTTGGTCATGATCAACTGAGAAGGCTGCCCAAGCCGGAAACCCAAAAACTTTTAGCACAGTCTACAGGTCATATTTAATATGGAGGGATTTCATTGTCACTTAGTAGGATGACTCCGGATGATGTCTAGATGAGAACTTCCCCATTTGGTCGCGATCTGTCAACCAAGACGACTGCCCGAGCCCAAAACCCTAAGCACAGTCTACAGGTCATATTTATGGAGGGATTTCTTTGTAACTTGGTTGGATGACTCCAGATAATGCCCAGATGAGAACGTCCCCTTTTGTTCACGATCATTCAACCATGACGGCTGCCCGAGCCCAAAACCCGAAAAGCTTTAGCACAGATTATGGGTCATATTTATGAAGGGATTTCATTGTAACTTGTTAGGATGACTCAGTATAATGTCTAGATGAGAACGTCCCCTTTTAGTTGTGATCGGTCAACCATGATGGCTACACAGGACCGAAGCCCAAAAACATTTAACACAGTCTACAGGCCGTATTTATGAAGGGATTTCATTGTAACTTGATAGGATGACTCGTTTTGGAATAATTTCACTGTAAATTGGTAACTTTTGTTGATATACATTAACTGTGAGGGCCACATACATTAACTGTGAGGGCTACATTAACCCACCCCTCAATTCTTTAGTACAGTCTGCACTTCATATTTCCCCGTGGGAACCCCGGGAAGTAAGCAGCACTTGTTTACTGTGGTAAACCAGTTCCGCTTTACTAGTAAAATAGGACCCAGTCACCAATGCTTGGGGTGAAAGTCCTCTAAAATGGGCAACATGTTGATCAACGATTGACTAAACTTGACTTCATCTCCATGTTGTGTCACGATTAGCCATGGTGCATAAATATGTGACGTTAACCACCAACAAACAAACAAACACTTCATATTATTTTTATTGAAAAAATAGCATACAGGGAACAGAAATTAATATATTCCCAATTATCACAAGTCTTGTCTTATTTCATAATCCTTTCATAAACATTGAACATTATCCTTTTCATCAAACATAACACACAGACAAGTTAAGCTACAGTGTCATTGACACTTTCTTTATATGTAGTTCCAGGTGAGTGATTACAGGCTCCTTAGAGCCTCTAGTTTCTCATCATAACATCACTCAGATGCATAACTTCTAATCTGATGCATTCTTACATGACATTATGCGTGATCCGGATTCAACGTGTTGTGTATCTAGCAAATTGCCTAATATCTGTATTGTATCACATAACTGAAATTACTGAATATGCACAGAAATCGTGGTATAAATTACATTTACTTTATGGATTTAGGATATATTACACAGTAGCTGTGGATCCTTTTGAATCCTTGAATTCAAAAAATTATATTCAAGACCTCAAAAATATTTAAAAATGGGCAAAAAAACCCCAAAGGTCATTGAAAGTACTTGAAAATGTTTATGGTTATATTAGTTGGTACCGTAAACCTTTCTGGGACCTGCTTGTACCCTGTTGTTGGAATTGATTCATGTGTAGAAGGGCTTTGAAAGTCCTTGAATTTGATTCTGCAGTGTGGTTCTTGAATATCTTTCAATTGAACCCAAAAAGGTCCTACAGAATCCCTTCAAAGTCATTTAATTTGGATTCTGAAATTATGGGGGTACCCTATAGGTATAACAGTACTAAATATTTGAATTAGAGTTACCTGCCTTAAAAAGTTACACTTGAAAATGATGCAGTCTCTGAATTCAACTAAGCAACCTTGAAAAAATATTTTGTTTTAACCCTTTACCTAACAAATCGCCAGCATCTACCCACGTAATTTGCAAATTCAGCAGTTGAAAGAAATAATTTTTTCAAAATATTTCAACAAAACCATATCATGTGACCCCTCATTGGAATGAATTCCTCAAGCTCGTTCCAATGAGGGGTCACATGATATGGTTTTGTTGAAATTTTTGTTTTAAATTTTAAAAAATAGTGATAAAAATAATAAATTTTGATATCGTCTGTGTTGTGTAAAGGGTTAAAATGCTTTTGAAGCATTGCCATTGTACTGAAATCTGGCATCATTGCTGAATATTATAGAGAGAAAGAGGGGTGATTTGATGAATTTTGTGGGCAGAAAAAAATACAATTGATTATCGGTGTGTTTTTTGTTGGGTATTTCCTGGAAAAAATGTGCCTGTAGGATATACTTGAAAAAGATATTTGAATGACCAACCTAGAATGATGTGAGCATAATTTTTTTTCACACAAATGTTATAATGGTTGCCTATGGGAAAATATTTAGTACTCTTATACTTGTATTTTGTTTCTGACATGGAAAAGTAGTCTTTTCAGGTTAAAAGGGCTAAAGACATTTGTGGGAATCTCAAAATGCCTGCCAAATTTTATGAAAATGAGTGATCCGATGTGCCAAAGTACCAAGCCTAAAGCTAGTGGGGTGCCAGAAGTTTGTCGGAAGTTTTTGTTGTCAGTAGGAAAATTTGTTGGTTGTTTGAATGCCAACATTTTTTTCTGAAAACCGCTAATCTGAAAAAATGTTGACCATTTAACAACGAACCTACAATTTTCATTTTACAAAAATATCTCCTTGTGTTTCAAATATCTTTTGAATGAAAGATCTCGTTATAAGTACATGACAAACCGAGTAGTCATGTACATGAAAATATTTTGTGCATCATAATTATTTTCAAGAATTACTTTTTGTTAAACGAAAGTAATTCTTTAAAATAATAATAATAAACAACCGTTTGCGACCTGTTTCATTTATTATTGTTTTAAAGAAGTGTATTGAGTTATGTTTCAAGCTTGAACCCACATTCAACGACCCAGGAACATTGTCAGAAATGTTAACTCTCACCCCATCATGTCAGGTTTTATTCCTGGCTGTGAATCTGCTAAGCACAGAAATGGTTAAAGAATAATGTTAAAAGTTATGAAGGACTTGGAATTTCTCCTGTATTTTACAAACATAAAAGTGTTTAAATTTCTCTTAGAAATTTGGATCAGTGACAAACTGGATGCTTTCTATCTTTAACTCTCTCACCATAACATCCCTACATAGAAATTTAAGATGTGTGAATCGAAATGGATAATTGTATGGTGGTTAACAGGTAGAGTGCTGGAAGCCCATATTTGGGCTTTATTCTGAAGTGCAGGTGCCACAACTTAATGGCTTCATATTCTGTGAATGTGCTTCACATTATTTTTGAAGTAAAATTATTTAATCTGTGGAGATTTGCCTTGTTACAATTTATGGGAGAGTGCCAATAGGCACTCTCCCATAAATTGTAACAAGGCAAAGAGACGGGGACAAATTTGGATGACCAAAAATAATTTAGCACTCTACCAGTTAATGTGTTGGAGGATGATAGTACCAGGCCTATCATCAGATATCGGAGGTGGGGTGGATGAATGTTTGCCCAATCATGACATGAAGTTGCTCGTCTGTTCGTATGTACACATACTTATACTTTTTGTTGAGATTTTCAGACAAGTCTATATTTATCATTAAAAGTAGCCATGGCGGTTGCAATCGCTATGGTAAAACCCACTGCAGAATGCAGAGTTTTAGCTTAACTGAGAGGTCTATAGGCTGGGCCAAAACTAGTGGGATGACTGTGGCTCCAGCTCCCACCTTCCATGGCCATGTCTGTCGGACATGTTTGTTGTCTGTCAGAAAAATCACCCAAACACCAACATTTTCTCTGAAAGCCACTAATTTAAAACTAGAATGGTGTCATTTGTCTGCAAAGCACACATTTTCAGTTTGCCATCACAATAGTAACAAATCAATTTACATTCTCTAATTTTGCCATCATGATGGTTACAAATCATTTCACATTCTCTAACGACAAAAGTGGCACTACAAGTGCCACATGGGGCTGAATCAAAAATCTGAAACCTTTATGCACATCTGGAGACCCTACAGGAACATATGAACACACTTTCAACATTTCAAATTAAACTCCCCTAGGAGCATTTCGACGGAAACTAATTTTCTAATGACAAAAATTACGCTATTGGCACCACATGGAGCCAAATCAAAAATCTGAAACCTTTATGCATATCTAGAGACCGTACCTGAACATATGAACACACTTTCAGCATTTCGAATTAAAAACCCAAGAAGCCTCTCGCCGGAAACCGATTGTCTAATGACAAAAGTGGCACTACAGGCACCACATGGGTCGAATCAAAAATCTGAAATCTCTATGCACATCTAGAGACCCTACCGGAAGTCCGGAACATATGAACACACTTTCAATGTTTCGAATTAAAACCCCTAGGAGCCTTTCACCGGAAACCTATTCTTTAATGACAAAAATGGCACTAGAGGCACCACATGGGACCGAATTAAAAATCTTAAACCTTTACGCACATCTGGAGACCTTACCTGAACATATGAAAACTCTTTCAAAGTTTCGAATTAAAACCCCTTGGAGCCTTTCGGCAGAAAACAATTCTCTAGTGACAAAAGTGGCGCTACGGGTGCCACGCAGGGCCGAATCAAAATTCCCAAACCTTTATGCACATCTAGAGACCCTACTGGAACATATTAGTACACTTTCAATGCTTCAAATTAAAACCCCTAGGAGCCTTTCACTGGAAACCGATTCTCTAACAACAAAAGTGGCACTATGGATGCCACAGGAGGCCAAATCAAAAATCCAAAACCTTTATGCATATCTAGAGACCTTACCTGAACATATGAAAACACTTTCATTGTTTCGAATTAAAACCACTAGGAGCCTTTCGCTGGAAACCAATTATCTAACGACAAACATGGCACTACAGACACGACATGGGGCAGAATAAAAAATCTGAATCCTTTATCCATATCTAGGGACCCTACTAGAACATATGAACACACTTTCAATGTTTCAAATTAAAACCCCCAAGGAGCTTTTCTCCAGAAACCGATTGTCTAACAACAAAAGTGCGCACTACAGGCACCACATGGGAGAATCAAAAATCGGAAATCTTTACGCACATGTAGAGATCCTACCGAACATATGAACACACTTTAAACATCTGAAATTACATATCCTAGGAGCTTTTCGTTGGAAAGCAGTATTTTAGCTCAGTTTTTAAGTAGTGCCGCTGGCACCATCTGGTGAAAAAAATGCACACTAAACCTGTTTTTGTCATCTCTATACCATACCTAAAATGTATGGTAAGTTTCAAAATTATAGCTCAAAAAATCGATGTACGTCTGTACGGATTTTGTTTATGCCAAATTTTTCTTATGTTTCATAATATATCCTTTGCAATAAAGTTCTCATTATAAGTATCTGACAATCAAGTAGTCATGCACATGAAATAGGTTTAGGCATAAAAAAGTTAAAAATCTGTTTCTCAGGCCCTTGCACACGGTCATTTTGGCTGCCACAAGCTCTCTTTTTATAACCAATGCAAACTTAAAAAAATAAAAATTAAATCTTTTATGTCTGATATTTTACCCCAGTTAATGAAACTGATAAATATATGCCTTGAGTGCAACAAGACTTTGCAAATACACCACCGCCAATGCTATTCTGTAGATTGTGAGGCCTAAAACATAAAACAAACCAAGAATATGAACTTTTGATGGTAAGGAAATAATTACAAAAATAAAAATTAAATAAAACCACCCACCCACATGCAATTTTACCAAAAATATGGCCTGAGAAACAGAAGATGTACTTTTTGGGGCCTTATTTCTTATTATTAGCTCAACTTGACAAAGTCAAGCTGAGCTATTGCCATCACTTCTCGTCCGTAGGCGTACGTACGTTAGTACGTACTTCCACAATTTCCTATGGCGCACCTCACAGGTCGAATTTATGATCAGATCACTTTGAAACTTGGTATGCTTGTTTGGGATGACCTCTAGATGGGAGCTATCAATTTTCGTCAAAAAATGTTGCCGCGGCCAATGTTCTTAGAAGTTATTTTAGTCAGACCTCAATATTTCCCTTTGGCACACCCTACAGGGCACATTTAGGATTGGATTGCTTTAAACCTGGCATGCTTGTTTAGGGTGACCTCCAGATGGGAGCTATCGATTTTCTTCCATTTCCATCTAAAAATGTTACCACGGCCAACGTTCTTAGAACTTAGTTTAGTCAGACCTCAATATTTCCCTTTGGCACACCCTACAGGGTACATTTATGATCGGATTGCTTTGAAACCTGGCATGCTTGTTTGGGGTGACCTCTAGATGGGAGCTATCGATTTTCTTCAATTTTCGTCAAAAATGTTGCCAAGGCCAATATTCTTCGAACTTAGTTTAGTCAGAAGACCTCAATATTTCCCTTTGCCGCACCCTACAGGGTACATTTATGATCGGATTGCTTTGAAACCTGGCATGCTTGTTTGGGGTGACCTCTAGATGGGAGCTGTCGATTTCTTCCATTTCCGTCAAAAAATGTTGCCACGGCCAACATTCTTAGAACTTAGTTTAGTGAGACCTCAATATTTCCCTTTGGCACACACAACAGGGCACATTTATGACGGATTGCTTTGAAACCTGGTATGCTTGTTTGGGGAGACTTCTAGATGGGAGTTATCGATTTTCTTCCATTTCTGTCGAAAAATGTTGCCGCGGCCAACATTCTTAGAACTTAGTTTGGTCAGACCTCAATATTTCTCTTTGGCACACCTTACAGGGCACATTTATGTTTGGATTGCTTTGAAACCTGGCATGCTTGTTTGGGGTGACCTCTAGATTGGAGCTATCGATTTTCTTCCAATTCCGTCCGTCTAAAAATGTTGCCACTGGCAATGATCTTTGAACTTAGTTTAGTTAGGCATCAATATATTCCTTTGGCATGCCCTACAGGACACATTTATGATCAGTTTGATTTGAAACTTTGTATGCTTGTTTGGGGTTACCTCTAGATGGGAGCTATTGATTTTCTTCGATTTCCATCAAAAAATGTTGCCACTGGCAATGACCTTCGATGAACTTAGTAAAAACTTAGTGCAGTTAAGCATCAATATTTTCATTTGACACACCCTGCAGGGCACATTTAAGATTGGATCACTTGCAAACTTGGTGTGCTTGTGTGGGGTGACATCTTTATGGGAGCTGTCGATTTTCTTCCATTTCTGTCAAAAAATGTTGCCACTGACCTTTGAACTCAATTTAGTCAGACCTCAATATTTCCCTTTAACACACCCTTCAGGGCACATTTAGGATCGGATCACTTTGAAACTTGGTATGTGTGTTTGGGGTGACCTCTAGATGTGAGCTATTTTTTCATTTCCAGAAAAAGTTATTGTCGTTATCACCAGCCTTTGAACTTACTGCATTTGTGCATCAACTTATCCCTTTTGCACTCTCTGCAGGGTATATTTATGAATTTCCATAAAAAACCCATAAAAACCCATTGCCACAAAGCAGTGACCTTCTACTTATTGCATTTGTGCATCAGTATCTTCCTTTGGCATGCCTCAGAGGGCACATTCATTATCAGGTTGTTTTGAAACTTTGTATGCTTATGCAGTGTGACAAAGATAGGAGCTATTGATTTTCTTTTCATTTCCATCAAAACCTGTTGCTGTTAGCAACAATCTTTGAATTTATTGCAATTGTGCATCAACATTCTACAATATCCCCCCTCCCCCGTCGGCAAGTGTTAGTGCTCCTCATTTTGGTCGTCACTTTTTGACACTACTGGTTAATTTTTTGACATTACGGATTTTTAGCTCACCTGAGCGAAGCTCAAGGGGAGCTTAACTAATCACTTTCTGTCCGTCGTCCGTCGTCCGTCGTCGTCCGTCCGACGTTAACTTTACATTATCGACTTCTCCTCCTAAACCACTAGCCCAATTTTATTCAAATGTTGGCTAAATGTTTATTACCTAATGCCAATTCAGATTTGTTCAAATGAAGTTGCCCCTCCTCCTGGGTGGTGCCACACCCCCAAGGGGCACCAAAATCTTTGTAAATCTTCTTCTCATGAACCAGCAGTAGCAGAGACTTGATATTTGGTGTGCAGCTTCCTTTTGAGGTGTAGACTCAGATTTGTTCAAGAGAAGTTTGTGGGGCTATACTTGACGTTGTTATGAGAGGGGCAAAATTTTTTGCCCCGCCCAAAATTTCTATTTTCCAAACCGAGAGGCTGATTTGAACCAAATTTTATGTGAGGGCTTATTGGGTCATGAGTACTTGATTTATGCAAAAAAAAATTTTCCCGCAGCCCCGTGGGAACCGCAGGAGCTAAAAATAGAAAAAATTTAAAACGCCCATATCTCCAAAACTGCACGGCACTGAGAATTTTTATTTGGTGTGCAGCTTCCTTAGGACCAACAGAAAGGATTGGTAAAAAAAAATTGCCATCGGTTTTATCATAGGGTACAGTTTCGGGACTTTGAAAAAGTGCTGAGTCAGCACTTTTTAACACTGTAGGCAATGGGAAAAACATTAAAAAATCTTCTTCTCCAGATCCAGCAGGCAGAATCTTTTGATATTTGGTATGCAACATTGTAGGGTGGATCTGATTCAAGTTTGTTCAAATCGGCCCCCTGGGTTCATATTTGGGCTCAGTATAGGAGCCCGATTTCGAACTTAGTGCATTTCAGGCAAATTTCTTAAAAAATCTTCTTCTCCAGATCCAGCAGGCAGAATCTTTTGATATTTGGTATGCAACATTGTGGGGTGGATCTGATTCAAGTTTGTTCAAATCGGCCCCCTGGGTTTATATTTGGGTTCAGTATAGGAGCCCAAATTTGAACTTACTGCATTTCAGGCAAATTTCTTTGAAAATCTTCTTCTCCAGATCCAGCAGGCAGAATCTTTTGATATTTGGTATGCAACATTGTAGGGTGGATCTGATTCAAGTTTGTTCAAATCGGCTCCCTAGATTCATATTTGGGCTCACTATAGGAGCTTGAATTCGAATTTAGTGCATTTCAGGCAAATTTCTTCAAAAATCTTCTTCTCCAGATCCAGCAGGCAGAATCTTTTGATATTTGGTATGCAATGTTGCGGGGTAGATCTGATTCAAGTTTGTTCAAATCGGCCCCCTGGATACATATTTGGGCTTACTATAGAAGCCCGAATTCGAACTTAGTGCATTTCAGGCAAATTTCTTAAAAAATCTTCTTCTCCAGATCCAGCAGGCAGAATGTTTTCATATTTGGTAAGCAACATTGTGGGGTGGATCTGATTCAAGATTGTTCAAATCGGCCCCCTGGGTTAATATTTGGGCTCAGTATAGGAGCCCGATTTCGAACTTAGTGCATTTCAGGCAAATTTCTTAAAAAATCTTCTTCTCCAGATCCAGCAGGCAGAATCTTTTGATATTTGGTATGCAACATTGTAGGGTGGATCTGATTCAAGTTTGTTCAAATCGGCCCCCTGGGTTCATATTTGGGCTCAGTATAGGAGCCCGATTTCGAACTTAGTGCATTTAGGCAAATTTCTTAAAAAATCTTCTTCTCCAGATCCAGCAGGCAGAATCTTTTGATATTTGGTATGCAACATTGTGGGGTGGATCTGATTCAAGTTTGTTCAAATCGGCTTCCTAGATTCATATTTGGGCTCACTATAGAAGCTCGAATTTGAACTTAGTGCATTTCATGCAAATTTCTTAAAAAATCTTCTTCTCCAGATCCAGCAGGCAGAATCTTTTCATATTTGGTAAGCAACATTGTGGGGTGGATCTGATTCAAGTTTGTTCAAATCGGCCCCCTGGGTTTATATTTGGGCTCAGTATAGGAGCCCAAATTTGAACTTAGTGCATTTCAAGCAAATTTATTAAAAAATCTTCTTCTCCAGATCCAGCAGGCAGAATCTTTTGATATTTGGTATGCAACATTGTGGGGTGGATCTGATTCAAGTTTGTTCAAATCGGCTTCCTAGATTCATATTTAGGCTCACTATAGAAGCTCGAATTCGAACTTAGTGCATTTCAGGCAAATTTCTTAAAAAATCATCTTCTCCAGATCCAGCAGGCAGAATCTTTTGATATTTGGTATGCAACATTGCGGGGTGGATCTGATTCAGGTTTGTTCAAATCGGCCCCCTGGATTCATATTTGGGCTCACTATAGAAGCTCGAATTCAAACTTAGTGCATTTCGGGCAAATTTCTTCAAAAATCTTCTTCTCCAGATCCAGCAGGCAGAATCTTTTGATATTTGGTATGCAACATTGCGGGGTGGATCTGATTCAAGTTTGTTCAAATCGGCCCCCTGGATTCATATTTGGGCTTAATATAGAAGCCCGAATTCGCACTTAGTGCATTTCAGGCAAATTTCTTCAAAAATCTTCTTCTCCAGATCCAGCAGGCAGAATCTTTTGATATTTGGTATGCAACATTGCGGGGTGGATCTGATTCAAGTTTGTTCAAATCGGCCCCCTGGATTCATATTTGGGCTTAATATAGAAGCCCGAATTCGCACTTAGTGCATTTCGGGCAAATTTATTAAAAAATCTTCTTCTCCAGATCCAGAAGGCAGAATCTTTTGATATTTGGTATGCAACATTGTGGGGTGGATCTGATTCAAGTTTGTTCAAATCGGCTTCCTAGTTTCATATTCGGGCTCACTATAGAAGCTCGAATTCGAACTTAGTGCATTTCAGGCAAATTTCTTAAAAAATCTTCTTCTCCAGATCCAGCAGGCAGAATCTTTTCATATTTGGTAAGCAACATTGTGGGGTGGATCTGATTCAAGTTTGTTCAAATCGGCCCCCTGGGTTTATATTTGGGCTCCGTATAGGAGCCCAAATTTTAACTTAGTGCGTTTCAGGCATATTTCTTAAAAAATCTTCTTCTCCAGATCCAGCAGGCAGAATCTTTTGATATTTGGTATGCAACATTGTAGGGTGGATCTGATTGTGATTCATGAACGTATTTATTTGTAAAGTTGATAGAATCTTAGACAAAATTTGCAGAAAAGATCTACTATAGAAGGGGTGGTATCCAGGGTGAAACGTTTACCCAAATCTAGCAGTACTAATGCATTATTCACACAAATCTTCGTTCAAATTTTATGACCCCTCATTGGAACACACGCATTCAGCTCATTCCAACAAAGGTCATATGCCATGTTTTCGAGACAAAGGAATAAAAATTTTAGTTATTCATGAAATTTTTAGGCAACTGTTGTCTGTTATTCACATTGCTTCATGAAATTTCAGTACTTTTAGAAGTTACCTCAGTAATCAAGGGTTAATTCCCCTTAATTAAATGTCGCCTCTAAAAAACAACCACTTTGCATATCTTACCTTTTTACCAGCATAACTGCCAAAACTTGTCAGCATTCTTCGCAAAAATCGCTATTCAAATTTTAATTTTTGTCTCTTAAACATACATGTACTTATCGCTTGTAAATACCCCATTGGAATGAGCTTTTTGAGCTCATTCCAATGAGAGGTCGCACACCATGCTTTTTGAGTCAAAAAAGCAATTTTTTTTAGTTATTCCAGAATTTCGTACGTAAAACACAGCTTTATGACTTCACATTAAAATGAGCTCTCTAAGC
Source organism: Pictodentalium vernedei (assembly GCA_031216915.1). NCBI lineage: Eukaryota > Metazoa > Mollusca > Scaphopoda > Dentaliida > Dentaliidae > Pictodentalium > Pictodentalium vernedei. The sequence goes on from CM062288.1 coordinate 210,248,973, forward strand.
TTGTTCCAATCAACATTCACGCACTATGTCTTTCACACAAAAAATAAAATTTTTCATTTCTTCAGGAATTTTGTTTGCAAGAACACTCTTACCCCCCCCCCCCCCCCACAAACACACACACACAAACACACACACACACACACAAACACAGACACACACACCTAAAAGTTCGTCAGCAAAAAAACAGTTACTTCAATTTTTAAATGCATTATAGGAACAACTTGCCTAATCAAATTTAAATACTTTTGCATCATTCTGTATCTAGAACAAACCATTTACCATATCTTTACGCAAAATTCTCCAGCATCATTCACAAAAAACACCATTATTTATATATTCACATTTCTGTCTCAAAAATATACCTGATCTTCCCATACCCCTATTGGAATAAGCTGTTTGAGCTTGTTCCAATGATGATAAAAAAAAATAAAATTTGTGAAAATTTTTGTTTTCTTGCATGCAAATATATACATGTAGCACATGGAAGATATCCACAGTTGGGGAGAGATGTCCAAGGCTATCTCTTCACATTCCTTGTTTGTGCTTCATGCTAAACCAGTTTGTCTGCAGAGATAAATTTGCTTTATTAAAAATCATTGGAGATTGGCCACACACCAATGATTTTAAATAAAACTAATTTTAGGTAACAAATGTTGAACTTCAAACAAAATCTATCACTCAACCAGTTAATGTTGATGAGGCATGACATGGTGAAGGTGACCTAAAATACTTCTTAGAGTCACTTTGTCAGGTGAGCGATTAAGGCCACGTGGGGCCTCTTGTTACATTACTGGTCGATTTTTTCGACATTACTGGTTGATTTCGACATTACGGGTTAATTTTTTCGACATTACTGGTCGATTTCGACATTACTGGTAAATTTATACACTACTGGTTGTAACAAGGTCCAACAGTCAGAATCTTGGAAGATTCAAGTTTGTTTAAATCATGTCCCTTGGTTCATATTTGTTTTGTATTTTGGCTCCCTATGGGATTGCGTATCATGATTCAGTTCAATATGAGGAATATTCTTTAAAAATCTTCTGCTCCAGAACAGCCTGTTAGAATCATTTGACATTTGGTACACAACAGCATTAGGGCGTCTGATTTAAGTTTGTTCAAACCAAGTGGCTAAGTTAATATTTGGGCTCCCCATGGGAGCCAAAATTTTTACTTTGTGCAATATGAGGAACATTCTTTAAAAATATTCTTCTTCAGAACCACCACTCAGAATCTTTTGATATTTGTTTTAATGGCATGCTTAGGTGGGTCAGGTTGTAGTTTGTTCAAATCATGCCCCTGGTTTCATATTTGTGAGCACAAATTTTAACTTTAGTGCAATATAAGGAATAATCTTTAAAAATCTTCAGATCTACCAGTTAGAATCTTTTGATGTTTGGTATATAGCATCTTTTGGGGATCAGATTCAAGTTTGTTCAAATCGCACCCCTTGGTTCATATTTGGGGGTATTTAACTTTGTGCAATATGAGGAATATTCTTTAAAAACATTCTTCTCCTCCTGTCAGTATCTTTTGATATTTGGTACACAAGATCCTTAGAATGGTCAGATTTAAGTTTGTTCAAACCAAGTTCCTAGGTAATATTTGGGCTCCCTATTGGAGCCTGAATTTTAACTTGGGGCAATGTGATGAACATCTTTAAAAATCTTCTTCAGAACCACCAGTCAGAATCTTTTGATGTTGGTTTGCGATATGCTTAGGTGGGTCATATTGATGCTTGTTCAAATCACTTCCCTGGGTTCATATATGAGGGTGCCTATGGGAGCCCGAATTTTAACTGAGAACAAAAAAATATGAGGAATATTCTTAAAAAATCTTCTCCAGAGAAATATGAGGTCTGTTCTTAATAAATCTTCTCCAGAACCCTATGAGAGCCCGAATCTTAACTTATTCCAATGTGAGGAAAAATCTTTTTCCTAAGACTGTCCTTGTTTTAGTGTTAATGAAAATACTTGATATATACAGGAATTATTTCTGTGAGAGCATCTAAATCTTAGAAAAATTGAATGATACACTGGTTTGCTCAAACTTGAATTCCTGAGTTCATATTTCTGGATGTTACAGTGATTCAGAATCCTGTCTCAGACAAATCATTGGTGTTTTGTCAGGTTGGCTTTCAGGCCCCCTGGGTCCTAATGTAATTATTATTTCTTTACCCTCAGAGATTCATATACTTGGTATGTTTTAAGCCTCACTCCATTTTATTTAAGAGCAGTGGCTCAGTGGTTACGGTATTGGACTTCAAACCAAATGGTTCACTGTTCGATTCCCAGCAACAGTAACTGTGTTTTGTCCTTGGGCAAAACATAAATCAATGAATTGTTTTTATACCCCCACCAGAGGTATATAGGAATCACCTTGTCCATCCGACCATCTGTCTGGCCGTCTGTCTGTCCATCCATCCATCCATCTGTCCGTCCATCCGTCCATCCATCCGTCCATCCGTCCATCCATCCGTCCGTCCGTCCATCTGTCCGTCCATCCATCCATCCATCCCAAATTCAATCATGAATAACTTGTAAAGTACTTGGTTGAGTGACTTGATATTTGGTATGCAAGTGTATCCTATTGCTGTATACCCATAGTGAAATGCAGGTGTTGTTCGAGAATTTATTGCCAGAGTCATTGCCCTTTATGGACTTAGTATTTGTATATACTCAAAAACTGTATCACCTATAGTCAGGCTTGCTTTGTTAAATAAGCAGGGGTATCTTTTTGTGTCACTGTATGGTGACACTTTATTTTCCTTTCCTTTTCTGAGTATCAAAATGAAGCACCTATACAATGCGCTAACATATTTTTAAAAATCGACTTGATAGCAATCTTTATTTTGGTTTGGCCTACACATTGTGCAGGTATTTCATAAGCTGTGTGTATGAACAGGTCTCTTTCAAGTTTGCATTGAAAATAAAAAGAGAGCATTCAGGAGTCAAATGACCATGCAGGCAGTGGTGAGAAACAGATTTGTATTTTTTTTGGCCTTAGTTTTAGTTTAAGCTTATTAATTTTACAAGTTAAGGCAAGCAAGTTACAACTTACATTCTCGCCTCTCCTTGGCCCACTGACATGGATACGTGGGATGACATCATTATTGGCGTCATTGTGCTCACGATCTTTATAATTATTATGAAGAAATCTTTATCCTATATATTGTGTGTCTTTCTACTCACAGGAGACACCCATTTTACATCACAATTTGATTTGATAGTACATTCTGACAGCATCAACCCCCCCCCTCCCACACACACACACACACACAGAGTCTTGTTTTCCCTACATACCGAGGTACCCCATTGTCTGTCCTTTGTGTGGACTAACGGTTTCAACCTCGTTTTGCCGGTACAGTTCTGGGAAAACAACCGAGGTAAAGGGTTTCTTTTGTCTTTTGTACCTCGGTAAGGCGAAACATGCAAACTCTTTTGTCTAGTTACCTCGTCAAGTTGGTAAGACAAACGCACACGCACGCACGCACGCACGCACGCACGCACGCACGCACGCACGCACGCATGCACACACACACACACACACACACACACACACACACACACACACACACACACACACAGAGTCTTGTTTTCCCTACATACCAAGGTACCCCATTGTCTGTCCTTTGTGTGGACTAACGGTTTCAACCTCGTTTTGCCGGTACAGTTCTGGGAAAACAACCGAGGTAAAGGGTTTCTTTTGTCTTTTGTACCTCGGTAAGGCGAAACACGCAAACTCTTTTGTCTAGTTACCTCGTCAAGTTGGTAAGACAAATGCACACACACACACACACACACACACACACACACACACACACACACACACACACACACACACACACACACACACAAACAACTGATGCTACCAGAAATTGTTCAGACCTCAAGAACTTTCCATACCAATGATTGATCATGGGACCTCTTGTATGAGATGAGAGACCAGCACACTTATCCCTCAGAAAATATAGTTTAATGCCACTGTGTAGTGGTGTTTTTTTGTCAGAATAATGGCGTTTTCTACACGCATGGCATGGACGGAGTCTAGAACTTGATCATCTTATAACTTACACAGTAAAGATAAACATTAAAGTATTTTGTATTTAGTTTGTTACCCATTATCAGCATGCACCATGGACTTTTTATTTTCATTTCTGCAATCAGATACCCATAATTTCAGCCCATGAAATCGATAAAGAGAATTTGTGGCCAGCTTATATAATATCCAACGTGCACATTACACATTACAGAAAATAAATGATGGGTAATCGTACTCAGTGTTTTGTTTTCACAGAGGAAGTAGAACTGAGCCTGAACCGTCAATTTGGTTAATTATTAGATATAATCTGCTAATAACTGAAAACAAGACTAGAACACTATCAAATTAAACTTATTTTGGTTAGGGATGGTGTTTTATCCACCATTTGTAACTCGATCGTATTTGCAATGTAATTTGATTTGCTCTCAAAAACCTTGTAGAATCTGGTGAGATTAGCATGCATAACACTTGCACCAATGATAAGTTATGACTCAAAACTGCAATTATTCTGTTAAAGTTGAGATCTGTGGAATTCTCTAAGTGTTTTCCTCGTGGTGAATTCATGTTGATAAGAAAACAGTGTTTAACCCACTGTGAAAAAACATGTTCTTGATTCCAACGTGATGAACTATGCTTAAACATTTGCAGCAAGATGTATAAAGCAGACCTAGCATTTTCAGGAGAGTGATTTATTCTCTCGCCTACTCCTCGCCTTAGAAAAATTAAGGAGGGTGAAAACTAGCCTTCCAGGCCTTAAAAAATAATGATTACATAACAGACTATTCCTAAAACCCTCATCTTTTAAGTTCTCTGCTTTGTTAGTGGTCTCTCTCTGTAAGATGGCTACACTGCTCCTCCCACACCTCCGGGCCTTGCAGTGTAGCCTTCACAGAGACTACCTTGTTAGCAGCACCAAATAAAATGCATTAATAGTAAAACTTCATTTTGCCACTTTTGGCTTTTGTATGCTTGAGGAGAGCTAATCGCTCCCCTAAACCATGCAAGGGGAGTGATTTTTAGCCCTCCTGCAGTTTTAAGAATGCCAGGCCTGATAAAGCAAACCAGTATAATTCAAAATGAAGCAAAAAAGAGGTTACCTTTAGATTTTTTAGGTAACCCTTTTTATTACATAATCACTATGAACCAGTGTGGGAACCCCAGGAAGTGGAGCAGTGCTGCTTTACAGCAATAAACATTCTCTGCTTTACTAGAAAAATACAGCACAGTTGCTGTGGACTAGCTGTAATCCATGCGTGGGCAGTGATGTTCATGCAATCATTTATCAGATAATGAAAATTATCATCAAAATTTTAATTAATGAAGCAACTGGTTGTACCCAGTGCTTCATTAATTAAATTTTTGATGATTGTTCCCATAATTAGTGTTTGTAATTTAATATTATTGCATCTGTGGAAATATTGCCAACCCGTGGAAAGTGACCAGTCCATGGTGGCTGTACCCTAGGATCCAGAACTAATGCCCGGGGTGGAAGTCCTCGAGAGTAGGTAGCATGCGAATGAAATATTGGCTTACCGTGACTTTATGCCAATGTTGTGGTCAAGATATAGCCATTGAGGCTGAAAATTTCCTTAAAAATCGTTCACAACATGTCTAATAAATGTGTGACGTCAGAAATCAGTGTCAATGTTGTAACATTGTGTGTGAGTTGGTTTCGGAAGTAGAATGGAATTAATCTTCTTTTATATTTTTTATTAGCTGTTTATTCAATATGAATAGCAGATAACATTTGTAAAAACTCATTTCCTGAATAACTAACAATTTTCATTTTTAGCTCAACTTGACAAAGTCAAGCTGAGCTATTGCTATCACTTCTCGTCCGTCGGCATATGTACGTACATAATGTATGTACGTCCACAATTTCCTTTGGCACACCTCACAGGTCGCATTTATGATTAGATCGTTTTGAAACTTGGTATGCTTGTTTGGGGTGACCTCTAGATGGGAGCTATCGATTTTTTTCAATTTCCGTAAAAAAATGTTGCCGCGGCCAATGTTCCTAGAACTTAGTTTAGTCAGACCTCAATATTTCCCTTTGGCACACCCTACAGGGCACATTTATGAATGGATTGCTTTAAAACCTGGCATGCTTGTTTAGGGTGACCTCTAGATAAGAGCTATCGATTTTCTTCAATTTCCGTCAAAAAATGTTGCCGCGCCAACGTTCTTAGAACTTAGTTTAGTCAGACCACAATATTTCCCTTTGGCACACCCTACAGGGCACATTTATGATTGGATTGCTTTGAAACCTGGCATGCTTGTTTGGGGTGACCTCTAGATGGGAGCTATCGATTTTCTTCAATTTCCATCAAAAAATGTTGCCGCGGCCAACGTTCTTAGAACTTAGTTTAGTCAGACCACAATATTTCCCTTTGGCACACTCTGCAGGGCACATTTATGATTGGATTGCTTTGAAACCTGGTACGCCTGTTTGGGGTGACCTCTAGATGGGAGCTTTCGATTTTTTTCCATTTCTGTCAAAAAATGTTGCCGCTGACCTTTGAACTTAGTTTAGTCAGACCTCAATATTTCCCTTTAACACACCCTTCAGGGCACATTTATGATCGGATCACTTTGAAACCTGGTATGTGTGTTTGGGGTGACCTCTAGATGTGAGCTATTTTTTAATTTCCATAAAAAGTTATTGTCGTTATCACCAGCTTTTGAACTTACTGCATTTGTGCATCAACTTATCCCTTTTGCACTCTGTAGGGTATATTTATGAATTTCCATAAAAAAAACCCAAAAAAACCATTGCCGCAAAGCAATGACCTTCTACTTAGTGCATTTGTTGTGTCGCCGCCCCACGAAGTGGGGAGCGACATATAGGGATTACTTTTGTCATCTTGCGTTGTCCACGTCGTCGTCCGCGTCACACTTTCTCTTATTCGCCACTCCTCTTTAACCTATGAATGGATTTTGATGAAACTTTCAGTGATTCTTTATCACATAATGGCATCGTGCACCTCCTATTTTATTTTTTTGATCCACTGTATTTTTTCCAGAGTTTTGCCGTCCGCATCACACTTTCTCTTATCCGCTACTCCTCTTTAACCTATGAATGGATTTTGATGAAACTTTCAGTGATTCTTTATCACATAATGGCATTGTGCACCTCCTATTTTATTTTTTGATCTGCTGTATTTTTTCCAGAGTTATGCCCCTTTTCCACTTAGAATTCTGTCTGAAATATTAAAATATAGTGCAGGCGACACACGTCTTCCATGGGAGACTCACATCTAAGTGCATTAACATCTTCCTTTGGCATGCCTCAGAGGGCACATTCATTATCATGTTGTTTTGAAACTTTGTATGCTTATGCAGGGTGACAAAGATAGTAGCTATTGATTTTCTTTTCATTTCCATCAAAAACTGTTGCTGTTAGCAACAATCTTTGAATTTATTGCATTTGGGCATCAACATTCTTTCACATGGCCTACAGGCCACATTTATCATAGGATTGTTTTTGAACTTGGTGTGCTCATTAGTCAAGAACTCTAGATAAGAGCTGTTGATTAGCATTAATTTCTGTGAAAAAAGTTGCCATTTACAATAACCTCTGACCACACTGCATTTGTGTATCAACATTCTTCCTTCAGCCAGTCTTACAGTTTACATTTAAAAATGCATGGATTACTCTGACGTTGTGCACACACAATGCTGTTATGTTGAAATTTCATCAAATAACATTGGTACCAATGATCTTCAATTTTGCCATTTCATTTATAACTTACCAAGTTCAAGTTTGTCAAGTTGACATTTGTCATTGACACTTTAATTATCAATGCCGCAAATAAACCATAATTATAGTTGTATACATTTTACACTAATTTTACGGAATTTGAGTCCACTTGATTAGCTTTTTAGTTCAAATCTACCCTCTTTATTTTGTAGGTAAAGATTAAATATTGATAGATTTTTGATAATTTCTCAATATCTTTTGTTATGATAAATATACTATAAGAGAATATTTATCAGAAAGTGACGTGAGCACGGTGACTCAGTAGGTAGAGGTGCAGGCTGCAAGCCAAGAGGTCCTCTGTTCGAATCCCACCTGCGGCAACAGCGTTGTGTCCTTGGGTAAGATACTTCATCTCCATTGCCCACGTGGGGACACGGTGGCGTTGTGTACTAAGGCGTACTGCACATCGATGGTGCACTTGTCTTCAACCAATGCTAACCCTGCTTGTGTGGAGTTAGTATGTTGGGGAGCTGACAGTTGCTCGGTGGTTCTCTCCGGGGACTCCGACTTTGTCCACCCTTAAAACTGTCACGGTCATGATTAGCCATTGTGCATAAATATGTGACCTTAAACACCAATAAATAATAATCAGGAAGTGACGTACATCATGCAATGAATATAGATTGATACCATAGCATGTTTTTGGCAGTGGTTTGTTTTAATTACAATTAAAACATCACTGTGTACTCTCCCCTGCCAAATAAAAGTGGCATCACTATTTTCAATTTTGGGAGAAAGAGGACTGCATCATGATTATTAGGCACCATCATGATTATTAAAATGAGTTACTGTCATTAGAATATCCGATCAGCGAGTTAGCCAAAACAACAACACCTGAAAACAGCTTGTTTGAAGAAAATATTGTAAAATTCCATCGATGTACACCGTCCAAGCTTATCAAAATTTAAAATTTGCATGCCTGTGAAAAGGTCTTACAAAATCTTTTAGGCGTAATCCCCCACTATTGTGTACCCCACCCCCTTGAGTTCCTTTAATTTATATTAAATTTACAGGAGTGAAACACAGGTATTGTCAAGTGGCATTTGTGGGAATTTCATGCACCTGTAGCTATCACTTCCATAATTTTGGTAGGCCTGCCATCCAAGCCTGAAAATAAGCAGACTGTCATCTGAAAAATGAGGTTCCCAGAGGGTGAATTTGGTGATGCTACCCTGCACAGCTGGATAGCATCACAAAATTTACCCTCTGTGAACCTCAGTCTGAATCAAGGTCTCGAGCCAAAACAGAAAGATGTACCTAGAGGATAAATTGGCCCACTGTATGGGATAGCATCAGCAAATTCATCCTCTGGGAACCCCATTTTGCAAATGACAGGTTGCTTATATTTAGGTTTGCTGCCATCACTATTATTTGGCACAATCGCTTTTATTTATTGAACCCTAAAATGTGCAGCAGCACTATTATATGACAGAGGAGAGTACATAATAAAAAAAATAATACTGTTTTTGAGAAGGTACCAGAATCAATTTGTGACTTCAGGGAGATCGAAGTTTCACTCAAAGCTTTCAGCTGCTCATGAAAACTGCTTTTTTCCTTACAGCCGCTCCTGAGATATTTCTTGTACATGTACCAAACAAGCCTGGAAATAAGCGGACTCATCTGCAGAATGAGGTCCCCAGAGGATGAATTTGGTGATGCTACCCTGCATAGCAGAGTATCATGACGAAATTTACTCTCTGTGAACCTCAATCTGAATCAAGGTCTCAGGCCTAAACAGAAAGAGGTATCCAGAGGATAAATTGGGGGATTCTATAGCCCACTGTAGAGGATAGCATCAACAAATTCATCCTCAGGGTGCTTTATTCTTCAAATGACAGATAGCTTATTTCCAGGCTTGGTACTAACTCAAAAACAGTATGTATCCTCTATATGTTCTACCAAGTCTCTAATGTGTAAAATATACAATGCAAAAAATGCCTAGGGTTAAATAGCAGGCCCTATATTTTGAAAAAAAAATTTTCAACAGCTGTTTTTCACACATCAAAATTTACATTACATTTATTTCTCATCAATGGGTGTGCGGTGGCATTGTACTTCAAAAGGTCCATGGTTCAATCCCCACCAGGGGAAACTGTGTTGTGTCCTTGGGCAAGGCACTTCATCCCGATTGCCCACATGGGGGCATGGTGGCACTGTTTACTAAGGCATACTGCACATCAGTGGTGCACTTGTCTTCAACCAATGTTAACCTTGCTTGCACAGATTTAGAACATTGGCGAGTCTGACAGTTACTTGTCATTACTCAGTGTTCTCTCCTGGTACCGGCTTTCTCCACTCATAAAACTGACATGATGTGACACTGGCTGTCAAAAGTGTCTTTAAACCCCAATACATAAATACATAAATTTCTCATCAAAGTGTTTAAAGAATTAACTTTAGTCAGTGTAGATACTTAACTGGTAGAGTGCTAAGTTATTTTTGGTTATCAAAATTTGTTCATGTGTCTTTGCTTTGTTATAATTTATGGGAGAGTGCCAAGAGGCACTCTCCCATAAATTGTAACAAGGCAAACCTATATAGACTAAGTAATTTCTCTTCTAAGATAATGTGAAGCACAGCTACAGAATATGACATCTTCAGACTGGGGTACCTGCTCTTCATATTAAAGCCCTGATAGTGGCTTCTAGCACTCTACCAGTTAAGTAGTACATCCATGTATACATGTATAGGCTGAAGTAACAGAACTTTTGACCAATTAAAAATAAATTTGGTAAAAAAAATGCTCTGTGACAGAAGTTCAGTGATGTGGGAGGTGTCTGAATAGCCTAAGCAAAAGAAGCTCTTGCTTCCTTTCTGTTCATGGACCACAACTTCCATTTGATGGAAGAAGGAAAAACATAATTGTGGAAGGAATATCTCATAGAAATGCATATTAACCCCCTTCCTCACTGTGATCAACATTACAACTGGCAATTTTTTTCCAGATATACAACTATGAATTTTCTCAGTTCAGAATTGGTTAAATTCTTAGGTGCATTATGGGGAAAACTTGCAACTGGAAATTTTGATATTTTGACATCAGAGTACAGAGGGTTAAGTTTCTGACACAATCCAGTGATAACCCTGGCTTTCATGCATTGGATGGATTGCTTTGAGGTTTTCAGGATTAGAATCAGAACATAACCATTGAATGCTGAAAAGGGTTTATGAAGATATAAAAAAAATTGAAATAAAAAGATTCTACAACTTGAAATGACAAACATGTGTTGGATGCTTGAAGTATGTGTGCCCTCAATGTCTTATTCATGAGGTTTTAAAATATATATTTAAAAACTGTGAAAATGTCCCGAAGGCAGATGTCTCGATAAGAATACAGAAAGAAACACAAATTAGACACTGGTGTTGGGTATGTTTGCAAATCAATAAAGAGGTGTTGTGAGAAGTATGTTTTCAAATTTGGCAGATGCTTTCTGAATAGTGAGCTTCTTGATTAGATAAAATACTGTATTTTTTCCGTTGTTAACCCATACAGTTTTGTATACTGCGTTTTGCATACCATTCGTGCATTTTCCCTGAGATCTGCCGGCAGAGTGAGAAAGAGGTGAATGAAATAGATGTGGAGCATTGCCCACTTAGTAATTAACCAGTAGGATTTGCAACCATCATCTGCTTGCTGATTAGTTGAGTGCACAATTAGCCGATTGTAAGTGCCAATGTCAGATTTATTTATTAAGGTTTAATGACACTTTAACAGGCAAGGTTATATCATGTCAGTGACAGTTATATGGGTGGAGGAAGCCGGAGTAACCGGAGAGAACCACCGAGTAACGACGAGTAGCTGCCGGATCTCCAACATCGTAATCCACACTGCAGGACAGGCAGGGTTCAATTGGTTGAAGACATGCACACCATCGACGTGCAGTATGCCTTAGTACATGGCGTCATTGTGCCCCCATGTGGACAATCAGGGTTAAGTGCCTTGCCCAAGGATACAATGCTGGAGTCTGAATCGATCGCTCAGGCGGTCACCCATCCAAGGACTAACCGGGCTCGACATTGCTTAACTTCGGTGATCTGACGAGAACTGGTTACTGCACCCCCGTCGATATCAGATAGTCACAACACCAAATGGATTAGTATGTTAAAGAACACATAGAATAGGACTAATTTTATTGTACAGTCAGGTTGATTGGTTCGTTTACCTCAAGAGCGTGTTGAGTGTGTGTATCAAAATAAAAAAATAACGACTGCGGAAACAAGTTAACAGCACAGTGTCTTTGATTAAAGACACTGTGCTGTTAACTTGTTTCTGTAGATGTCGTATTTCATAGACATCACATGGCATGTGCATCATGAGCAGCTATCAAGGGGAAGATCAGACCAATCAATGCGATTCGACCAATCATGATTCCTGCCAATCATTGTTGTAACATATTAAGCTTGTTACTGCCTGTATGAGATCCTGATTTATTACAAATTAAAACAAACAAAATATTATTTGTGTTAGACTGAATGTGAAATATAAGTAAGGAAAGTGTGGGCTTTCGCTCTGGTATCCTCATTTTTTGAAAGCCCTGATAGTGGCTTCTTGCATTCAACCAAATAAGAAGTCTGGACAGCAGGATTATATTAGTATTTTAAGCTGCGATAACATTTGGCTCAACTGTTGTCACTGAGCACTATTCGGGAGAAAATAGGAATTGAGGTTAAAACTTTAAAAAATCATAAAATAATAACAAAACAAACGACCACAAAGTATCAACGCGCTGTTTGATTTTGTATGTCATAAGATGTACAAAAATTTCGAAGGGTTAAAATTGACCAATGTCAGATGCAATTGCTGAACATCAGTTAATCACTAGCCCCACTTCACCTACCTTCAGACAGGGAGCACAGAAAGATGAAGATAGTTCATTTTCCTGTAACAGACCTGTGCAAATTAGAAATTAAGTCTGCCTGAAAGCATTTAACAAGGTCAACATTGAGCACAAGAATTTCAGAATTCAGTGATGGTATCATCTCCTGTCTCTGAAGAATGTTGAGTGGGTGAGACCAATACTTTCAGACTAACAAAATTGACTTTGTTGTCCTCAGAATAAGCCATGAGGAGGGCATTCACCTGTTTGCAGAATTTTGATGCAAGTGACTGAGGGCAAGAGCGATTGCCTCCCCTCCCATTTTGTTGTCATAAACCTGATATCAATGTATGTAGTCATTCATCAGTGGATATTCACATGGGACATTGCATACATAGTTGAAATTTATATGGCATTGTTTTGCAAAGTAGGAAAAAAATCCCAAAACCATTTTTAGCTTAACTTGACAATCAAGATAAGCTATGGCCATCACGCGTGCAGAAGTCTGTTAGTCTGTGAGTCTTTTCACATTTTCCTTTAGCATGGGCTACACCCCACAGTTCTTGTCTGATCGTCACGAAATTTCATATGCAGGTTTGGAGTCATGTCTTGACGAGAACATCCCCTTTTGGACGCGATAGGTCAACCAGTATGGCTGCCCGAGCCCCAAACCCAAAAACCATTAGCACAGTCTACACGTCGTATTTATGAAGGGATTTCATTGTAACTTAGTAGGATTCCTCTGTATAATGCCTAGATGAGAACGTCCCCTTTTGGGCATGATCTGTCAACCATGATGGCTGCCCAAGCCTGAAACCCAAAAACTTTTAGCACAGTCTGCAGGTTATGTTTAATAAGGAGGGATTTCATTGTAACTTGGTAGGATGACTCCTTATGATGTCTAGATGAGAATTTCTCCATTTGGGCGTGATCTGCCAACCGTGACGACTGCCCAAGCCCAAAACCCGAAAACCTTTAGCACAGTCTACAGGTCATATTTATTGAGGAATTTCATTGTAACTTGGTGGGTTGACTTCATATAATGTCTAGATGAGAAAGTCCCCTTTTGAACATGATTGGGCAACTGTGACGGCTACAGGGGCCCAAAGCCCGAAAACCTTTAGCACAGTCTACAGGTCATATTTATGAAGGGATTTCATTGTAACTTGGTAGGATGACTCCAAATATTGTCTAGATGAGAATGTCCCATTTTGATCGTGATCATTCAGCCTTGATGGGTGCCCGAGCCCAAAAACCTTTAGCATAGGCAAAAACCTTTAGCATAGAAATTTGGGGTCTCCTTGTCCATTAACCCTTTACCCAAAGTCACGGCCAAAACCGGCAAGCGCTATTCTCAAAAATTGCCAATTAATTTTCAGAGTTTTTTTCATTTTTTGTCTCAAAAACAAAGGTTATCACCCCTCGTTGTAATGAGCTCGTTCCAATGAGGGGTCATAACCTATGTTTTTGAGACAAAAAATGAAAAAAATTAGTTATTCAAGAATTTTGTTTGCAAGTGTCGTCTGCTTTTCATGTTAGGTAAAGGTTTTTTTTTTTTTTTATTAGGGTTTAACAACACATTAACAGCCAGGGTCATATCATGTCGGTGACAGTGGGTGGAGGAAGCCGTAGTACCCGGAGAGAACCACCGAGCAACAACGAGCAGCTGTCAGCTCTCCAACATCGTAACTCTGAACTCTGCACCGCGGCACAGGCAGGGTTAGATGTTGAAGATTTGCGCACCATCGTCGTGCAGTACGCCTTAGTACACAACGTCAGTGTGCCCCCATGTAGGCAATCGGGGTTAAGTGTCTCAAGGACAGAACACGGGAGGACGAATTAGTCGCTGAAATGGTCACCCATCCAACTACTAACCACGCTCGGCGTTGCTTAACTTCAGTGATCTGACGAGAACCGGTTACTGCGACGCCACTGCGCCCCCAGGTAAAGGGTTAAACATAAGCATTAGCACGTTCGACAAGCAACATGTCCCACTGATGGTTCTCTGAGGATAAACTGTCACTCCACAATCAACTTTATAAATTGCAAAGGTTTGTGTACTCAAACACTATTGGTTGTGGATCCTTCCTGTTTAGAAATTAAATTATACACTTCTGTTTCACTGTTTTTGACATCGTCAGGCAGGTCTTTTTTCTTTTACTTTCTTCTGATAAAGTCTTCCTGACATTGCTTGTCAGGGATGAGAGATATGAGAACTAAGCACCTTTTTACACTTCTTCTCTCAAACTTTTGGCTATGGATCTAGGCTTGTTAATAGATGAAGGCTTCTACCATTTTAGTGTAAGATTGGTTTTGTCTTTTCCTATATTAAAATCCTATGCCAAATGAATAGTCTCCAAGTTTAATCTCCTTAGTAAGTTTTCTATATTGAAGAAATTGTGCAGCACGTTTGAATTAGAACTGTCTTTCTACTATGTTAAAGTGAGCTAGAAAGTCACTTGTATGCCTTGATTACTCCACCAAACTATAACAGTGGAACTTGTCACAAAGATGTAGTCTAACAGGGAGTTAATGTTAGGTATGAGAACTGAGCATTTTTTTACACTTCTTACAAACTTAATAACAATTTACTGAATTCTAGCATACATGTAACGAGATTCAGATCGCCAAATTCTGTTGGAAACTTCTTTACAATTGGCTCTCCAGACTAATTTTTATAAACAGTTAACAGACTTTATATACATACAATATCTTAATAACACAACTGAATAAAAAAATTAACCATACTTACGACAATAACTTGAAGAAACTTGTTTAATTATCTTTGGCGATTGTTCGATCAAAAATTACTTTAATTAGTATTAACAGTAGATGAGCCAGCTAATTAGATGACACCTTTTTACTCCCGGCAATAGGAGCCCAAATTTTAACATGGTGCACCCCTGTGGGAACCAGGAAGTGAAGCAGTGCCTGTTTACTGTGGTAAACAAATTGTGTTTTACTGGTAAAATAGGACCCAGTCTCCAATGCTTGTTGGAAGTCCTCTAAAATGTGCAACATGGGTATAAATGATTAACTAAACTTGACTTTATCTCAATGTTGTGGTCACAATTAGCCATTGTACAGAAATATGTGACCTTAAACACCAGTAAATAAATAAATAATGAATAAATTAACCTGATTGCAATATAAGGAAATATTCTTCAAAGATCTCCAGATCAAGCCTGAATATAAGCAATCTGTCATTTGCAAAATTGGGGCCCCAGAGGGTATGCTATCCCATAATTATGACCTGTAGACTGTTCTAAAGGTTTTCGGGCTTCGGGCCCCTGTAGCTGTCACAGTTGCCCAATCGTGTCCAAAAGGGGATGTTCTCATCTAGACATTATATGAAGTCAAACCTACCAAGTTACAATGAAATCCCTTCATAAATATGACCTGTAGACTGTGCTAAAGGTATTCGGGCTTCGGGCTCGGGCAGCCATAATGGTTGAATGATCGCAACCAAAAGGGGACATTCTCATCTGGGCAACCTAACAAGTTACAATGAAATCCTTCCATAAATACGACCTACAGACTATGCTAAAGGTCTTTGGGCTCGGGCAGCCATAAAGGCTGAATGATCATGACCAAAAGGGGATGTTCTCATCTAGACATTTTTTGGAGTCATCCTACCAAGCTACAATGAAATCCCTTTATAATTATTACCTGTAGACTGTTCTAAAGGTTTTCGGGCTTTGGGCCCCTGTAGCCATCACAGTTGCCCAATCGTGTCCAAAAGGAGACGTTCTCATCTAGACATTATATGAAGTCAACCTACCAAGTTACAAGGAAATCCCTTCATAAATATGATCTGTAGACTGTGCTAAATGTTTTTGGGCTTTGGGCTCAGGCAGCCAGCATGGATGAATGATCGCAACCACAGGGGACAATCTCATCTGGGCATCATCTGGAGTGATCCTACAAAGTAAGTTACAATGAAATCCCTTCATAAATATGACCTGTAGACTGTGCTCAAGGTTTTCGGGCTTTGGGCACCTGTATCCATCACAGTTGACCAATCACGACCAAAAGGGGCTGTCATCATTTAGGCACTATATGGAGTCAACCTAACAGGTTATAATGAAATCCTTCCATAAATATGACCTATTATGCTAAAGGTTTTTGCCTTAATTAATGGACAAGGAGACCCCAAATTTCTATGCTAAAGGTTTTTGCCTATGCTAAAGGTTTTTGGGCTCGGGCACCCATCAAGGCTGAATGATCACGATCAAAATGGGACATTCTCATCTAGACAATATTTGGAGTCATCCTACCAAGTTACAATGAAATCCCTTCATAAATATGACCTGTAGACTGTGCTAAAGGTTTTCGGGCTTTGGGCCCCTGTAGCCGTCACAGTTGCCCAATCATGTTCAAAAGGGGACTTTCTCATCTAGAGACCCATCCAACAAATGAGGTTAAACCATAAAGAATAACAGAGAAAGTTATCAGAAAGTGCAGGCCTGTTAAATACGACGTGCAATACTTAATCAAATGGAAAGATCTCCTGTCAGACAAAAAATACATCAGTGAAAGCTGACGAGTTGGACAACACTGCACATGTGAATTTCAATATTTAGAAACATTTGTTTCATGTTAATTGGTTTCGGACGTGAAATAGCTTGAACCTTGATCTGAGTTAAAGTGATGTCAGGAACCATCATATTTGCAGGGCATGGGGTATTATCGCAGGGGAGAGAAAGGTGTCATCAAATTAGCTGGCTCATAAACTGTTGATACTATAAAGTAATTTTTGTTTGAATAATTGACAAGATGATTAGACAAGTTTCTACAACCTATTCTCGTAACTATGGTTTATGAAGTTATTATATTCATTTTTGTTATTACGGCATTATATGTTTATAAAGTTTGTTGTTTGTAAAAATTAGTCTGGACAGCAGACTGTAAAAAAGTATTTGACAGAGTTAGATGACTTGACTCTCGTCACTTGTGTGCTAGAGTCCAGTAAATTGTTATTAAATTGGT
Source organism: Pictodentalium vernedei (assembly GCA_031216915.1). Classification (NCBI taxonomy): domain Eukaryota; kingdom Metazoa; phylum Mollusca; class Scaphopoda; order Dentaliida; family Dentaliidae; genus Pictodentalium; species Pictodentalium vernedei. The sequence continues at coordinate 210,266,580 of CM062288.1, forward strand.
TACAAGTGTACAGACATTTAGTTCTTACATGAAATCCAATGTACAATGCATCTTCAAGACAAATTACCAGGTCATATTCTGATATGGCAAAAGAAAAAAATTAAATGGTTCCATTCAGGTTACATGCAATAAAAATGAAAGTGTCATTGACACTGTAGCTTAACTTGTGTGTTGTGTTTGATGAAAAGGATAATGTTCAATGTTTATGAAAGGATTATGAAATAAGACAAGAATTGTGATAATTGGGAATATGTTCATTTCTGTTCCCTGTATGCTATGTTTTTGATAAAAATAATATGAGGTGTTCACTGTACTAAAGAGCTGAGGGGTGGGTTAATATGACCTCATAGTTAATGTATGTGGCCCTCACAGTTAACGTATATCAACGAAAGTTACCAAGTTACAGTGAAATTATTCCAAAACAAGTCATCCTATCAAGTTACATTGAAATCCCTTCATAAATATGGCTTGTAGACTGTGCTAAAGGTGTTCGGGCTTCGGGCCCCTGTAGCCGTCAGTTTCCCAATTGCGACAAAGGGGACGTTCTCATCTAGACATTATATGAAGTCAACCTACCAAGTTACAATGAAATCCCTTCATAAATATGACCTGTAGAATATGCTAAAGGTTTTTAGGCTTTGGGCTCAGGCAGCCATCATGGTTGAATGATCGCAACCAAAAGGGGACATTCTCATCTGGGCATCATCTGGAGTGATCCTACGAAGTTACAATGAAATCCCTTCATAAATATGACCTGTAGACTGTGCTCAAGGTTTTCAGGCTTTGGGCCCCTGAAGCCGTCACAGTTGACCAGTCACGACCAAAAGGGGATGTCATCATCTAGGCATTATATGGAGTCAAATTAACAGGTTACAATGAAATCCTTCCATAAATATGACCTATAGACTATGCTAATGGTTTGGGGGTTTGGGGCTTGGGCAGCCATCAAGGTTGAATGATCGCGACTAAAAGGGGATGTTTTCATCTAGACATAATTTGCTGTCATTCTACCAAGGTACAATGAAATCCCTTCATAAATATCACCTGTAGACTGTGCTAAAGGTTTTCGGGCTTCAGGCCCCTGTAGCCGTCACAGTTGTATAATGGTGTCCAAAAGGGGCTGTTCTCATCTAGACATTATATGAAGTCAATCTACCAAGTTACAATGAAATCCCTTCATTAATATGAACTGAAGACTGTGCTAAAGGTTTTCAGGTTTTGGGCCAGGCAGCCATTATGGTTGGATGATCGCAGCCAAAAGGGGAAATTCTCATCTGGGCATCATCTGGAGTGATCCTACAAAGTTACAATAAAATCCCTTCATAAATATGACCTGTAGACTGCACTCAAGATTTTCGGGCTTTGGGCACCTGTAGCCATCACAGTTGACCAATCACGACCAAAAAGGGATGTCATCATCTAGGCATTATATGGAGTCAACCTAACAAGTTACAATGAAATCCTTCCATAAATACGACCTATAGACTATGCTAAAGGTTTTTGGGCTCGGGCAGCCATCAAGGCTGAATGATCGCGACCAAAAGGGGACGTTCTCATCTAGACATTATTTGGAGTCATCCTACCAAGCTACAATGAAATAAAGTGGGCCCATTTATCCTCCAGGTATATATTTCTGTTTTGGCTTGAGACCTTGATTCAGACTGAGGTTCACAGAGGGTATATTTTGTGATGCTACCCTGCTGTGCCAAATTCACCCTCTGGGGACCTCATTTTGCAGATGACAGTCTGCTTATTTTCAGGCTTGCTTCAGATACACGAGACAGAATCTTATGATATTTGGTAATAGCATTTGACTCCCATGGCAATTCAGTTTTTCTCAAATCAAGTCCTCAGGGTCTTATTTCGGCTCCCTCAGGAACTTGAACTTGAGCATACTGCAATATGAGGAAAATTATTTAAAATTATGCTTCTTCAGATCTGCCAGTCAGAATCTTTTGATATTTAATATGCAGCATCTTTATGAGGTTCAGATTCATATTTGTTCAAATCAAATCCCTGTGTTCATATTTGGGCTCCCCATGGGAACCCAAATTTTAACTTGATACAATATGAGGAAGTTTATTTAAAAATCCTTTTTGATCTACCAGTCACAATCTCCTGATATTTGGTACAGTACTACACTTCATTTTTAGGAAGGTCAGCACTGGGAGCCCAAAATTTAACTTTGTGTAATATGAGAATAAAAGTTTTTTTTAAATCTTCTTCTTCAGATCCACCTATCGGAATCTTCTGATTATGATTATTGGTATACAGCATCCTTGGAGGGGTGGGGGTGGGGGGGGGGGGAGGGCATAGTTTGTTCACATCAAGTCCCTGGGGTCATATTTATGCTCCCTATGGGAACTCGGAACTTCATCCAAATGGAATATGAGGAATATTCTTTAAAAATCTTCTTCTTCAGATCTACCCGTCAGAATGTTTTGATGCACAGTTTCCTTAGGAGGTTCAAATTCAAGTTTAATCAAATCTAGTCCCTGAGTCATGTTTTGAGCTCCATGTGGGAGCCCAAATTTTAACTTAGTGCAATATGGAGAATATTCTTTAAAAAACCTTTTTTCAGATTTCCCATTCAGAATCTATTGGTATTTGGTTTGCAGTTTCTTTAGTAGGGTCAGATTCCAGTTTGTTCAAATCAAGTCCCTGGGTTTATATTTTGGCTCCCTGTGGCAACCTAAATTTTAACTTAGTGCAGTATGGAGAAATTATTTTTAAATCTCCTTTTTCAGATCCACCAGGTCAACTGGATGATTCTTTTTCCTTTTGCTTCATAATGGGTTTTGAAGGGGTTTGAGTTTTGATAGGTTTTGAAGGGGTTTATGCAAAAAAAGACAATTCACCCACTCTCCCCCCCCCCCCCAACCCCATTCCCCTAGCTAAATTAGATTAACTATATTATCATGTAGATGCTGAATGTGACCTTATGTCCTTGTTTAAACAATTTTATCAGGTGAGCATTTAAGGCCCATTGGGGTTGGGGGGGGGGGGGGGGGAGCTCTTGTTTTAAATATATTCCTGCCTGAGTAATATTCCAACTACATTAACAAGGCATTCAACGAAGATATGCCTTGGTGATGTCGTTGGAATATTAGTTTAGTCAGTCAGGACTTGTGCCATCACAGTCAGCACATAATCAGGTTTAAATGCCCTTCCCACAATTGGTCATCTTTGTGACTCCTCTGTCTAAAGTGTGCACCATAAGTATAAATGACTGGCTAAGGCCACACAAAGTAGATCTTCTGTTTCTCAGGCCATTATTTGTAAAATTGCATGCGGGCGAGCGGTTTTTTATTTTATTTTTTAGTTCAGTAATTACTTCTTTGCCATCAAAAGTTCATGTTCTTGGTTCAAGTTTTAGGCCTCATAATCTACAGAATAGCATGGGTGGTGGTGTATTTCATCCCTTGAGTGCAAGAAGACTTTGCAATGCTAAAGCATTGCAAAGCCTTCTTCCACTCAAGGGCCAAATTCATCAATTTTTTCAACTTGGGTAAAATATCAGACATAAACCATTTAATTTTTATTTTTTTAAAGTTTAAATTGGTTATAAAAAGAGAGCATGCAGCAGCCAAAAGGACCATGTGGGAGGGCCTGAGAAACAGATTATTTATTTTTTTAGGCCTAAACGTGACTTTTTACTTGTGTTATAGTCTTGATGTAGTCACCGATGCTGAAAGTGTCCTTAACTGGTAGAGTGCTAAATTACTTTTAAACAGTCATTTGTAACGTGAGCAGTTTTTTTCAAAGTTATAACAGTGCCTAAAATGGAGCCTTGTTTTAGGAAGATATTGCTTATAAATAATTTATTTCTTGCAATTTATTGGCACTCTCCAATGAATTATAACAAACCAATTTTATATTAATAATTTTTTTTTGGCTGGTGAGCAAATTAGTGCAAACAGTGTAAAGCACTACATTGGCTTTTATCACTTTTCAGTAGAGCACAGATAAAGGTTTCTAGTACTCAGCCAGTTAAACATCAACAAACTCTTGAAAAAAACAATGAAATATTGGCGGCCAGTTAATTAGTTTTTACCCTTCACCCTTTACCAAACAAACTGGCCGCATCCACATGCATAATTAACAAATTAAGGAGTTAAAAAGTATACCGTATTTACTCTGTGTATTGGGACAGCTAAAAATAATTATTTTCACAGGTGTCCCAATTCTTAGAAAATGGGGAAAGAACCCAGCCTGGTCTTGATTTGATGCTGAATAAAGTTGTGTGTAATTCGTTTTCCATCACTATATATGAAAATTGCCGTTCTATTGTTTTTTATATTTTCATTTTTTGCTTCCAAAACATAGCTTATGATCCCTCATTGGAACGAGCGCATTGCGTACGTTCCAATGAGAGATCATAAGCTATGTTTTGGAAGCAAAAAATGAAAATTTTTAGTTACTCAAGAATTTTTTTTATGAGTGTCGTCTGCTACTAGCGATGGGCCAACTGGAAACAAACCTCCGGAATGACCCAAACTTTGGAGCATAAAAAAAATATAGTTTTCTGGAAAAAATGTGTGTCCCAAATCATAGAGTGTCCCAATACATAGAGTAAATACTGTATATTTTTATTGAGGGGAGTCGCATGATGTGGATTTGGTGAAATTTTGTTTTAAATTTGCAAAAACAATAATTAAAATAGTAAATTTTGATACCCTGAACATTGGGCAAAGGGTTAAAACATGAACTTTTTAATTACATAAACTTTTATATTACTGCAGTTTTGTAATCATATTACATAAACTTTTATATTTCTCCAGTTTTGTAATCATATTACATAAACTTTTATATTTCTCCAGTTTTGTAATCATATTACATAAACTTTTATATTTCTCCAGTTTTGTAATCATATTACATAAACTTTTATATTTCTCCAGTTTTGTAATCATATTTATAATACATAAACTTTTATATTTCTCCAATTTTGTAATCATATTACATAAACTTTTGTATTTCTCCAGTTTTGTAATCATAATACAGTGGAACCCTGTTAATTGAATAGCCACTTTGCAATGAAAATTATTGAATTAACAGGAGTATTCAATTAACAGGGATTGTGTCACTTTCCTGTATTCTAGAGATAAACTTACCATTTATTCTATTATATCTTGTTTGACAGAGCTCCATGAGCTCTGTCAAACAAGATATAATAGAATAAATGCCTGTATTGGATGTATTGAGGCCAATTAAGTCTTTAAACACAGGAAAACTGCAGAGAGTCAGGGTAATTTCTTGACAGGTTGCAAGATTTTTTTATTCAATTAACAGGAGTTTACTCGATAACCTATATTCAATTAACAGGTCAAATTTGTACTGGAGGTATGGTAAATGGTTTTGTGTTTGGAAATTATATTCAATTAACAGGGTTATTCAGTTAGGAGATATCCAATTAAGTGGGCTCCACTGTACATAAACTTTTATATTCCTGCAGTTTTGTAATCATAGAGCCAGAGATGCTGAAGATATCTTTTTACCCTTTACCCAACGCAGACGATATCAAAATATATTATTTTAAATAACATTTTGAAACAAAAATTTCAACAAAACCATATCATGTGACCCCTCATTGGAACGAGCTGAATGAGCTCGTTCCAAAGAGGGGTCACATTGGAACGAGCTGAATGAGCTCGTTCCAAAGAGGGGTCACATGATATGGTTTTGTTGACATTTTTTGAAAAATAAAAAAATTTGCAGCTGCTGAATGTGTATATTACGTGGGCTGATGTGGCCGATTCGTTGGGTAAAGGTTTAATTACATAAACTTTTATATTTCTGTAGTTTGTAATCATATTTCACAAACTTTTATATTTCTACAGTTTTGTAATTATAGAGCCAGAGATGCAGCCTTTAAATTCATTTATTTTGGGCACACCATTTTGCCTTAATTTGGGCACATTAAAACCAGAAAAAACAGCTTTATCCTGTTATATTTTATTACCAAGCCTTTCTTTGTGTTTCTGTGATCATACTATGATTGAAGTTATTCTCAAATGTTGAAGAGTCATAGAGAATTCAGATATTTTTCTTGATGTCTTAAAAGCTTATCTAATTTGGGCACACCCATAAACGGTGTGAAATTGGGGTAATCTAAAGGCCTGAGATGCTGAAGATATCTTTTAATCTGAATAATTATTCATTGAAGCTTACTTTGAAATCATCTCTTGCATTGAATGAGTTAAAACACACATTTTATAGTGTGCTGCAGAATGCTAGAAACTCTCTAACCAAACAGTTAATAAAAAGGTTATAACTTGCTTTTTATTCAGGTGTGTGCAAACCTTCGCTACATTCCATTGATGAAAACAGTTACTGCCTTCAGTCATTTGGCTCCTCCTCAGGGGGTGTTGACTGAACTATAATTGACAGTGGCGTTCATGTGGATATTGGAAACCTTAGAAGTAAGTGCAATTGTAGCTAACTTTCAACAGCTGTGTAGTTTGTTGAATTTTCGGATGTTATAATATTTTTCCAGAATTTTGTATCTTACGAATATTGTGCTTTTTTTGTGGATTTTGATAATTAATTAATTGGAGTTTAATGGTAAGTAAATTGCTGATTTTGTGTTATATTTAAAAATTATTTTTGATTTAATGATTCTTTTATGGATTTGATGAAAACTGAATATGTAGTTTATTCATTGATAGGCCTCAAGTGGGATGTTAGGGTATCAAGGTTGGCTGTATTGCAGATTAAATGAGTTTATAGATTTTCTACGGTCGTAAAACTTTGCTTCAGCACATTCCTCATGGTGCATTTGTGTATTTTTTATTACTTTATTGTCCCATTCCCCTCAATTTCATATAATTTTTATCCCAGCATTGCAGTTACGTACTCTTTTAAAAATTTTAATTGGTGGAAAATTATGTGTGAAATTTTGTCATATTATTTCTGTTGTTAAATGTTTGGACATTATTGGCCAGTAATGTTACAATGTCATTAACCCTCTACCAATGATGTCAACATATTGAAATTTCAAGCAGCAAATTGTTCCCATAATGCAACTAGAAATTCAACCAACAGGGCTTTAGATTGGTCTAATTTGGAGACACCAGATTCAAGTAAAAAATGTTCCCAAAATATGAGAGACTACATGATTAGTCAACTTACATACAAATAGAATTCAATACAGGGCTTTCTAAGACCTATTTTGCATGGTGCAAAAGTATTTCTTAACAAATATCTTAATTTTAGAATGTTACAACAAGCTGTTGGTAGCCAGCTCCTGCTTTGGGGACTCCCTTTACCAGCTTGAATTGGGGTAATATAAAGGCCTGATCAATTCAGTCTTGTTTGACAGAGCTCAGTGAGCTCTGTCAAAGTAGACTGAATTGGTTAAATTCCTAGTTGCTATATAATAGAGGAAAATTTGCAGCTTGAATTTTTGATACAGTAGAATCCTCTTAATTGAATATCCATTTTGCCAGTGAAAATTATTCATTTAAGAGGAGTGTACAATTAACAGGGATTTGGTCAGTTTCCTGTGTTCTGGGGGTAAACTGAGCATTTATTCTATTATATCTTGTTTGACAGAGCTCATACAAGATATAATAGAATAAATGCCTGTATTGGATGCAGTGAGGGCAAAAAGGTTGATAAATAAGGGGAATTTGGTGCGTGTCACAGTAATTTTTTCGACATATTACAAAAATTTATATACAATTAACAGGAGTTTACTCTACAACCCATATGCAATTAACAGAGCAAATTTGTACTGAAGGTGTGGTAAATGGTTTTGTGTTTGAAAATTATATTCAATTAACAGGGATATACAATTAAGAGATATCTAATTAAGTGGGCTCCACTGTATTTCGAAATAACTCTGCAAGGGATTAATGGATGTAAATTACATTTGTATGGAAAATTTGTAGGATTTGTGATGTTAGTGTTTTGTCTACATTTAATATAAAAGTTTTCTGTTAACCCTGTATCTAATATGACGAGTGGATCACACATTTATAAAAGAATTTCTTTTATCTCAAAAATATTTTATTTTTTGCCTCAAAAACAGCTTATGACTCCTCTTTGGAATGAGGTCATTGAAATTTCTCTGTATGCACTTGTGTTTAACTAAATCTATTTCATTGGCAAAATCTCTCTGGGTGCTCCAGCTTCCTCCACTTGAAAAATGTCCAACACAAGGTGACCCTGGCTCTTGAAAGTGTCAATAAATCCCAATAAATAAATAAATTAGCTGTTCATTTAACTGAATTCCTCTGTATTATTATCCTGGACGTGTTTTACATGTAGTACAGGGCAAAAGGGCTGCTACTAAAAAAAACCCTTCACACTGTGATTACCATCCTGGCAATGACTTTAACCCTTTTCCTTATGAATCGTCTGCACCTACTCATGTTATTCTCATATATTGAGTGGTTGAAAAAATTTTGTTTTTGTTTTTAAATTTCAACAAAACCATATTATGTGATTGTACTGAGTTGATTCCAATTAGGTGTCACATGATATGGTTTTGTTGTAATTTTTTGAAAACTTTTGAAAAAGAATTAATTAAAATAACAAATTTTGATATGTACATTGGGTAAAGGGTAAAAAAAATATATCAGACTCATGCAAAGTTAAGTTCCAGTTAGGCCTAAAAAAAATAAAAATCTGTTTCTCAGGCCCTCCCTCATGGTTCTTTTGGCTGCCGCATGCTCTCTTTTTATAACCAATGTAAACTTTAAAAAAAGAAAAATTAAATAGTTTATGTCTGATATTTTACCCAAGTTAAAAGAATGGATAAATTTGTCCTTTGAGTGCAAGAAGGCTTTGCAATGCTATAGCATTGCAAAGCCTTCTTGCTCTCAAGGGACCAGATACACCACCACCACCCATACTATTCCATAGATTATGAGGCCTAAAACATAAACCAACAACCTGAACTTTTGATGGCAAAGAAATAATTACAGAAATAAACAATAAAACAAAAAGCTGCTTGCCCACATGCAATTTTACAAGTAATGACCTGAGAAACAGAAGATCTACTTTGTGTGTCCTTAACATGCTGGTTTTCCCTGTAAATGCAGTTCAGAGAAGTAATCAGAAATCAGATCGAATAAATACAAATCAGATGACTAAACAATTATTTTTACCTCATGAAAAATTTAGTATTAAATGTTATTTCTAACCATTAGGCTCAACGTGAAACAACAACTGTTCAAGAAAGAAATTCCAAATTCTACCTGATCAATAAATTCCTCAACGTGGACATAAATACAGTTTGGACTGTGGCAAATGGAATTCAGATGGACAGTTGTCCAGAATGCACAGTAATACAGAATTCTCTGAATTATAAACTACTCTCCATCCAAATTCTGCCTGTCATTGTCCAACCAATATTAATGTCCAAATTGATGTGTTTTATTCATCAAGTAATGGACACATTTCTTTTTTGAATAGTTGTCGTGGCACTTTAAGCCCTAAGACTTGACACAACAGTTTATAGTAAACTTTTCATAATGAAGTTAATTTTTAAACTATCCGATGAGCATTACTTCAATCCAATTTCCATGTTCTCCTAAGGCCTAAAAAAGTTAAAAATGTGTTTCTCAGGCCCTCCAGCATGGTCCTTGTAGCTGCCACATGCTCTCTTTTTATAACCAATGCAAACTTTAAAAAAATTAAAATTGAATGGTTTATCTCTGATATTTTACCCAACTTAATAAAATTGATAAATTTGTCCCTTGAGTGCAACAAGGCTTTGCAATGCTAAAGCACTCAAGGGACGAAATACACCACCACCCATGCTATTCTGTAGATTATGAGGCCAAAAACATAAAGCAAGCCAAGATCATGAACTTTTGTTGGCAAAGAAATAATTACAAAAATAAAAAATAAAATAAAAAAACTGCACGCTCACATGCAATTTCACAAAAAATGGCCTGAGAAACAGAAGATATAATTTGTGGGGGCCTAACAGAATTTATATGGATGACCAGTGTGGTTAATAAATATTCAGTATCAACCATGATGTCCATTAGTTGAATAATTGCTTGTGCTTCTAATATTATTTCACAGGATTCAAGCCCATTATTTCTCGGTATTTTAGTTGAAATCTACAGTACGGCTGCCATGGACTGGTCACTTTCCACGGTGGCAATATTTCCACAGACACATTAATATTAGATTACAAACACTAATTATAGGAATAATCATGAAAAATTTATTTAATGAAGCACTGTGTACAACCCTGTGCTTCATTAATTAAAATTTTGCTGCTGACAATTTTTATTACCTGGTAAACACTTACATCCACATCACTGCCCATGCATGGATTACAGAATTAAATTCTGATGGATTTTTGTGATTTCTCAGGATGAAATATTTTGATTTTTTTTTTTTAATTCTTGTGTGAACGATCATTCCTTATATGAATTGAGGCAGATGTATTTTTATCAGTGCAGCAAGTAAACCATACTTATAGTTATTCTTAACACTATTTTCACAGAATTTCAGTCCACCTTATCAACATTTTAGTTCAGATTTACTCTCCTTATTTTGTAGGTAAAGAATTAAATGTTGATAGATTTTTGATAATTTCTCAAGATGATAAACTTGGATATTTTTCTAATTTTTTAAAAATTCTTTATGAACAGGGACAGATACATTTTTTTCATCAATGTCAATAGTGATCCAAAACGATGACAGTGTCCACCAAAGTAAAATTTTCAATGATGCAACAGTTGAATTAGTATTTGAACCACTGAGATTTATTTTTGGCCTCAAAAATTTAAAAATCTGTTTCGCAAGACTTCCTGCATGGTGCTTTTGGCTACTGCATGCTCTCTTTTTATAACCAATGCAAACTTAAAAAAATATAAATTAAATGGTTTATGTCTGATATTTTATAAAATTGATAAATTTGTTCCTTTAGTGTAACAAGGCTTTGCAATGCTTTAGCATTGCAAAGCCTTCTTGTACTCGAGGGACGAAATACACCACCAACTATGCTATTCTGTAGATTAGGAGTCCTAAAACATAAAACAAACCAAGAACATGAACTTTTGATGTTAAAGAAATAATTACAAAAATAAAAAAAAAAATAAAAAAATTGACGCCCACATGTAATTTTACCAATATTGGCCTGAGAAACAGAAAATCTACTTTATGGGGCTGTAATATCAAAATTTATTTTTAAATGGTTCAATAACAAAAAAAAAATTAATAACCATGACAGTATTTATAAGAGAGTAAACATGTAAAAATATAGTTTCAAATTTTCTTTGAGTACTCATGAGATCCATACAAATATCAAATCATTGTTGCACCTTTTTATTTTTTTTCTCTAATTATGATCCCAATATCTTTCACTTCTTCATGTAGTACATTACATAACATGGAAATTTGATTACTGGTGCCTCAAAAACAATTTTTGGAATTTACAGGACCAACATGCAATAACCTTTATTGTTTGAAAATCATAAGAAGCACATGTAAAGGTACAGCCAAAGGACCTCTGGGTTGAACCCAGCTGTCCCTTCACTGAAACGTTGCTTGTGCTCCATATGCTTTTTCCTAGAAATTCGGTGAATGATTGTGTTGTTTGTCTAAAAAGAAATAAGCTTTATTATATGCTAGCCTGTGAATTATCGCAAATTATTTAAAAGATATTTCTCGATATCCATCAACTCGATGGATATCGAGGAATATCCCTCAGTTGCTTCCTAAATGACATCATGCTATGCCGCATAATGTCGCCTTAAAGGAGTGATCAACTGATCTTTGTTATTGTTTTGAAATGTGCGCATTTAGGGTTGAATTGGGCTGAATATTGTGCAATAAAATGTCTCGTAGCATATAATAAAAAAGAAAATCTACTCTATTTTAGTCAGTATCTGGAATTATCTCATGAAAAACGGCTGCACGTTGAAAATATTAATTGGTCTACCCCCAAATAATAAATGTGGACTCTTCCAATTTCTGCCATTTAACTGGCATGGAAGATGCCACCAGTGTTCAGAGGGTTAAAAAATATACTTTGATGTATGCAGAAAATCATTATGTTATGCAAATTGAATATTTACAACATCTTTTATTTAATATTAACAAAAAACAAGTACAGTGGAGCCCACTTAATTAGATATATACAATTTCCTTTGTGAGACAAATACCATTTCAGTCAGAAGAAGCTATATACATTGATCATTGATCGTATGCATAAAAATAAAATAAAGGAACTCCTAATACAGTGGAACCCACTTAATTGGATATCTCTTAACTGAATAACCCTGTTAATTGAATATAATTTCCCAGCACAAACCATTCACAATACCTCCAGTACAAATTTGACCTGTTAATTTAATATAGGTCATAAAGTAAACTCCTGTTAATTGAATACAAAATCTTGGAACCTGTCAAGAAATAACCCTGACACTCCTCAGTTTTTCTTTGTTTATAGACCTATTTGGCCTCAGTATATCCAATACAGGCATTTAATCTATTATATCTTGTTTAACAGGGCTCATGGAGCTCTGTCAAACAAGATATAATAGAATAAATACTAAGTTTATCTCTAGAATGCAGGAAAGTGACACAATCCCTGTTAATTGAATACTCCTGTTAATTCATTGGCAAAGTGACTATTCAGTTAACAGGGTTCCACTGTACTGAAATTGCAGACCATACATGTTAAGTTGTTAAAAGGTCAAATAATGAGATTTCTTAGCAAAAATAGTGAGAATTAAATTTTTATATGGCTCAAAGCAGCTCAAAGAGGAAAGTTTTTTGTTTTTAATACTGAGATTCTGTGAAAGTTTGTAACGATGATAAAACTTAGTGTTATATATCTGATGGGGAACTGCTGTGATGTGAAAACATTGTGAAAAAGGGCTGACTGAACCGTTTCCAACAGTGGGTAATATCACAGCATATCATGAGAGTGCCGAATAAAACTCATTTAATAAACTTTATTGTTCTGGAATGTTCATAATCATACCTGGAGTACTAAAGCATTGCTGATGGTGCTTTTTCCAATAAAGGCAAGATATAGGCTTTAGCACTAACACAAAAATACTAAATCTAAAAAAAAAACTTTTCTGAAAGAAATAGGTTGCCTGAAAAATGTTAAGTTAACCTTAAATTCAGGTTGCCTTAATTTATAATTTGTCAGGCCTGAAATATTAGAGTTATTACTTGGTTGCAAACACCAATCTATTGGGTGTAAACACCAATGCTCTCCATGCACTGTGCACATAATTTTCTAAATTATCATTGTGCTTCAGCAGTTCTTTTTCAACACTGCAGCACAGTCCACATACCAAGTAAATTCTTATAAGGCATTTGTTTACTTTTTTACAATTAGAGTTGGGTTTGTAATATAAATTTATTTTTCATAATTTACAAATTCTAAAATGAAACAGGTAGGGCCTAAAAGTAAAAAATCTGTTTCTCTGACCCTCCAGCATGGTCCCTTTGGCTGCCGCATGCTCACTTTTTATAACCAATGCAAACTTAAAAAAATAAAAATATAATGGTTTATGTCTGATATTTTACCCAAGTTGATAAAATTAATCAATTTGTTCCCTTGAGTGGACTCAAAGAATGAAATACACCACCACCCATGCCATTCTGTAGATTATGAGGCCTAAAATAGCAAACAAACCAAGAACATAAACTTTTGATGGAAGAGAAATAATTACAAAAATAAAAAAAATAAAATAGATCCCCCCTCCCCCCCCCCACCCACCCTCCCCCGACCACTTGCAATCTTACAAAAATGGCCTGAGAAACAGAAGATCTACCTTGTAGGGCCTAGACAACTTCAACTGAGGGTTGAAAGGATACAGTTTTTTTAGGATTACATAATAAAATTATTTGGAGGGTATATGCATCTTGTTAGATTGAATAAAAATATAGGAAGAAAAAGTGAAATTTATAATAAATTGACAAATGAACATTATCTTGCAGATCAGCGAACATAAAATTTGTTCATCAGAATTCCATTTGATACATTTCATCTTTTATGGATTTTGATTATTTTTTTCTATGAATTTATCTTGAGTTTCAGTGTGAATTTAACCCTTTAACTATGGTGGTATCTTCCATGCCAGTTTAGTTGCAGTGATTAGAAGAGTCCATATTCATTATTTGGGGTAGACCCATCAATATGTTTGACTTGCAGCCTTGCGGTCTGCACATTGAAAATATTGATTGGTCTACCCCACACATATACTGGAAAGCCATCCTATATAATGACGTTATGACGTATCATGTTCCTGGCCAGAAAAACAGCCACTACGGTTCAAAGGGTTAAATGCAAATAGTGAACAAAAAGTAGATAATAAATGATTGAAAACACTGGCATTTTTTTATAATTTAGTATTGATTGTGCCCAGCTGGTTTGTTTTTTTAGCTTAACTTGACAAAGTCAAGATAAGCTATAGCCATCATGTGTGCGGAAGTCTGTGATGTCTGTGCGTCCACATTTTCTTTAGCACAGGCTAGACCCAGTTCTTGTATGATCATCACAAGATTTCATATGCAGGTTTGAGGTTATGTCTGGATGAGAACGTCCCCTTTTGATCACTATCGGTCAACTGTGATAGCTGCTTGGTCCCGAAACCCCAAAATCTTTAGCACAGTCCACAGGTTGTATTTATGAAGGGATTTCATTGTAACTAGGTAGAATGACTCTGTATAATGTCTAGATGAGAACATCGTATTTTGGTCAGGTTCAGGCAACTGTGAAAGCCACAGGGGCATGTTACCTAGATCGCATTTATGAAGGGATTTCATAGTAAATTAGGATGACTCGGTATAATGTCTAGATGGGAATGTCTATTTTGGCCATGATCGGTCCACCATGATTGCCGCACAAGCGCGTGACCTAGATTTATTCAGCAGTCTACAGTTCACATTTATGAAGCGATTTCTTTGTGACTTGGAAGGATAACTCGATGTGATGTCAAGATGAGACTATCCTATTTTGGTCACCATCAGTCAGCCATCACCACCGCCTGGTCATGTGACCTAGATTTCATTAGCACTGTCTACAGGTTATTTTTATGAAGGGATTTCATTGCAACTTGGTAGGATGACTTGTTTTGGAATGATTTTACTGTAACTTGGTAACTTTGGTTGACATACATTAACTGTGAGGGCCACATCAACCCAGGCCTCAGTTTTTTAGTACAGTCTACACCTCAGATTATTCTTATTGAAAACAACATGTTGGGAACAGAAATTAACATATTCTCAATTATCTCAATTCTTGTCTTATTTCATAATCCTTTCATAAACATTGAACATTATCTTTTCATCAAACACTCCACACAGTCAAGTTAAGCTGCAGTGTCACTGACACTTTCATTTTTTGACTCTTTTTGTGTTTTTTGTCAGTTTATCTTACAATTTTGTATCTGGAAGTCATTAGCATAGTTCTAGAAGAAAACATAAGCATGGATTTGATTAGATTTGATGGAAAATACTTAAAATACCAAGTGGCAAAGTAAGGCTAAATTAAGTGGTGGAGACAAAATATTTTTCTGCAGCCAATTGCAACAGAAAAATATATTCCCCCACTTCATTTCACCTTGTTCTAAGGTACTTGTGGATATCTTCCCCCTCCCCCTGTTCTCATTTTTTTAGCTCAACTTGACAGCGTCAAGTATGAGCAATTGGGATGAGTTGCAATCAGTTGCACATCTGTATGTACGTCCATTCATATGTCCATCCATATGTCCATCCTTCCATATGTCCATCCTTCCATATGTCCCCCTTTTTGTCCACAGTTCCTTTACCACACCCTACAGGCTGCATCTCTTGCTACCCTCAATACAGATTTGTATTTTGTCTATATGTTTTTCACTTTTTTGGAGGAAATATTTTCTTGTAAGATAAACAGAAATATTGTTTGGTTTAGAAAAAATTAATTATTGGAAGTGTAATGTTAGGTAATGGGTTAACAGTTACATTGTGGTGGCTGAGAATGTTCAGATAAGGGGTCAAAAGCTGTGGCTCGGTACCACAGTTTGTTTATAGCGTTTAGAAATGAACACAATTGTTGCCGCACAGAAAGTACTTATATTAAGGCATTCTCCTGAGAAAATCTTTGAATGTACTTGGAAATATTTTTACTGCAAATACATAGTCATTCTTCCAGTTATTTCAAAAATACTTATTCTTCCAACACATTGGCCTATTTTCTCTTGTGGTTGGTAATTCCTTTGTTGTGTGCGAAAGCCATTGTACAATGGAATTTATTTAACTAGATAAAATCTTGTTGCTGGTGGAAGCCCATGTTTGGGCTCCATTTTTAAGTGCAAGTACGGCAATTAAAAGGCTTTTTTTATGTGGAGAAAAAATAACGAACAAATAAAGACTATATTTCCTTTAAATATTTAATCTTTGCCTATATTGAGGTAGACATCTCTACACACTGCCCGGCTTCCTGGTTAGAGCCCAGCAACTCTGTGTTAGAAAGTAGATCTACATGTATGTGTACATGATGTATGTAAAATTGACTGAGGTGTCCGGCCCTCTCGTTAGGGCTCGACGTTGAGGTCTGAAAGGACCTAGTTAATAGATGTAAGTTGAGGTAAACATCCTGATGCATTTCCCAGTAGGAAATGAATCAGGTGATGTATGTGCCCGGCTCCCTGGCAAGCCTGAAAATAAGCAGTCTGACATTTGCAGAATGAGGTCCCCAGGGGTGAATTTGATGATGCTATCCCATACATTGGGCCAATTTATCCTATGGGTTCCCCTTTCTGTTTAGTTTTGAGACCCTGGTTCAGATTGAGGTTCACAGAGGGTAAATTTAGTGATGCTACTCTGCTGTGCAGGGTAGCATCACAAAATTCACCCTCTGGGGACCCCATTTTGCAGATGACAGTCTGCTTATTTTCTGGCTTGCTCCCTGGTTAGAGCCCAGCAGTTAGCAATAAGAGAAAAGGTGACATTTGGAAGAGTAGTGTAAGCAACTAGCGTGGGTGTTTGAAACAAGTTACTGGTAGCCTGAGATAATGCAGTTACAACTGTTGGGTTGCTGGTGGTGAAGCAGGGAATGGTGGAGGGTTATTTTTGGATAACGATTCTTTTAAAACTTTTCTCAGGTACGTACAGGACGTCTTTGCTTGCTGTTCAACTTAGAATAAAGAGAGTTAGCTTCCCGACTAAAAATAGCAACAGGTGGAATCGTCCATTTTTGAAGGATTCTGTTCCTCCAAATGGATGGTGGCACCTGTTGCAGCCAATCATTTCTTCTCCCCACAAACCACACCAAATATGTCAAAGCATATTTAGTTACAACATTTTCTGTGAATGTGCTTCATATTATCTTTGAAAGAAAATTATTTAGTGTGTATGAATTCACCATGTTACATTTTCAATTTATGGAAGAGTCCTTGTAGGCACTTTCCCATAAACTGTAACAAGTCAAATACATGGAAACAAATTTTGACCCTACAATATTTACGGTTGGAAAAAAAAGATGGTGAACTATCTACAAATCGAAGAGCAGTTAGATTCGATTTGAGATTTGATTTGATCCAAAATTCTCGGCCTGATATGATTTGGGATTTGATTCAACAGAAAATTTGTGATTTGCAGGACTTGAAATATGCATGCTACTGGCAGATATTCCAACCAATAATGTGAAATCTCCAGCCACTAAATTAAATATAATCTGGAAACATTTTACCAACTTTCACCCCTGTAAATTGAATTGACACTTTGAGTAATGATTTTGAGAGTTAAATTTAGATGAATTTTTTTATCAAATCAGCTGAGAAGCGGGCATGACAATATTTGTTTTGAAAATACTCAGCAGGTTAACCCTTTACCCAACGAATCGCCCGCATCCGCCCGCGTAATATGCAAATTCAGCAGTTGAAAAAATATTATTTTTTAAAAAATTTCAACAAAACCATATCATGTGAACCCTCGTTGGAACAAGCTCGTCGAGCTCGTTCCAACGAAGGGTCACATGATATGGTTTTGTTGAATTTTTTTTTAAAAATTCAAAAATGATATTTAAAATAATAAATTTTGATATCGTCTGCGTTGGGTAAAGGGTTAAGAGATAAAACAGAAAGCGAGCTTAGTATAAGTCCCACTGACAGAAATTAAATTTAGAAAAACGAAAGAAAAAAGGCACTTACCCAGCTGACCTACAATATGGTCACTGTGGACTGGATACTCTCCACAGGTGGGAAATTTTTCACGGACGCAATAATGTTAGATTCCAAACCCTAATTATAGGAATAATCACCAAATATTTAATTAATGAAGCACCGGGTACAACCAGGTGGTTCATTAATTAAAATTTTGTTCATTAGGAGTTTTATTACCTGGTAAATGCATGCGTGGACATCACTGCCCCCACGTGGATAATGTCCAGTCCACGGCATCTGTACTGTACATGTATTTTCAAAAAAATGTCCTGAGAAACAAAATCTACTTTGTGTGGTCTAAATAAACTTTTCATTAGAGTCATCCCTCGGGAACCCCTGGAAGTGAAGCTAGGCTTTTTTACTACGGAAAAATGTTTTTTATTCAAAACCAATGCCTGGTGTGGAAATCCTCTAAGGCCCCCCCCCCCCCCCCCCCCCCCCCCCCCCCCCCAAAAAAAAAAACATACTTGTTTCCAGTTGCCGACCGACCTGGAAAAAAGTTGCTGACACTGACGGGGGAGTGTTGTATTTCTGGAGTAAACAATATTTCTTGAGAAAAGAGAAGAATACACCGATTGTGAAGTGGATTAATCTATTAAAACAATCGTCTGAAGGACAACTGAAACTAGGAAGCACATGGTTATGTTTGGGATGAAGCCGTCGGTGGTTTATGACGTGGGATGTGATTGGTTCAAAATCAGAGATCAATCTTGAGGCGTGGTTATAGATGACTGACGAGGAATGTGTTAAAATAAAACAAATATTAAATTACCACATTCTTCATTTAAATGTAATATCTACGCATCTGCTGGCCACTGTCAATAATTTCTATGTATACGTTTGAATGTAAGAGTAGGCCAAGATTTGGGGCTTTCAATATCAATACATAAAACTCCACACGTTATTCATTAATATTCATGATCTGTCAACACCATCGATGAAGCATTGCAGTCCTAAAAAGTTCGTCGGTTCAGCACTTGCAGTTTCCATTGCTGAACTGGAACTTGACACTTGCTCCACACTTAAACTGTCCAATATATTTATTTCTACACGTAACTTTGAAAGCTTGAATTCCAAATCTGTTTCAAATTCACAGTTGAAGTCGGATGGAACTTAAAGGTCACAATGAACTAAATGAGCAACTTTCACTCATAAAATTTTTAGGGGTCGGCGTAATTTTTTGCAAACGATGTGCATTGTTACCACAGCATTTTTCTCAGCATTGCTGATTGCCCAGGGTGAATTGGACATAGGACTGCATATTGGTACCTTTTTAGTCAGTGCCAAGCAATATGATTATCATTAATAGGGTTGGTTTAAAAAAAAAAAATTCTCGACCTACTTACCTGAAATTTTCTGGCCAACAAATCGGAAACAAGTTTGGGGGGGGGGGGGGGGGGGGGGTGCCTAAAGTGGGCAACAAAGGTATAAATAATTTGTTAAACCTGACTTCATACTTGTGTAGTGGTCATAATATAGCCTCAGATTCTGAAAATGACTGTAAACACCAATAAATAAATGACAGAGACCTGATATGGACTTCTAGCATGAAGCCAGTTATGGCTCCATTCTCCAGAGCCACCAGTTTTGTTTAGCTGTGACAAACAACTATATTTGTGGCAATGTTGGTCAGTTTGTCTGGCAGTTGGTCCATCCATCAATTTGTCTGTTTGTTGGTCTGTTACCAAAGAGTTTTGAAACTCAATAATTTTTAAAATACTGGGTGGAATGACATCATATGTGGTATGTGAATGTATATTAATGATATCTAGACCCATGTTCAATACAGCTGTTACATGGAGAATTTTGGAAGAGTTATTGCCCTTGATGGACTTGCAATTTGTTTTATTTTTACAATCTGTTGCAGCTTAGGCACGAACTCATAATTCTTTTACTATTCATGACTAAATAGTATAGGTTTTTCAGTAGAATCATGTTAACTGTAATGAGAGGTATTCAATTAACAGGAGTCTTCAGTTAACAGGTATTTGGTCATTTTCCTGTATTCTGAGATAAACTGAGAATTTATTTTATTATATCTTGTTTAATGGAGAGCTGTCAAACAATGTATATCAGATAAAATGACTCTATTGGATGTACTGAGGCCAAATAGGTCTATAAACTAAGGGGATTCAGTGATTGCCAGGATAATTTCTGGACATATCAGAAGATTGTTTATTCATTTAACAGGAGTTCACTTCAGAATTCTATATCAAATTAACACATCAAATTTGTACTGAGGGTATGGTAAATGATTTTGTGTTTGAATGTTATATTCAGTTAACAGGGTTATTCAGTGGGTTACACTGTATTGTTACTGGGTCCAGGGATTCTTCTACCCTCTATGGAAAATGGTCCAAGGCCCTTACCATTGGGGAAAGTTTGCATCATGGGGACTCCAATTGGGAATTTGTTTTGGAGGAGAAAAACATACGAAGACTCAGAAATTTTACATTCGAATTGGAACAGAGAACATTAAGACCGATACCTAAGCATGTATATAAAAGTTTTATAACCAACAGTCACATGGAATCATCTTCACATAGTCTCTATCAAACTGACCTTATACTATTAAAGAATAAAATGGAGTTTGCCTTTGAATTAAGAGACTTCTTTAGGCAAGCAATTTAAATTTAATGTACAATTGGTGTCCTGAACTGGGTGGTCATAAGACATTGGTTTTCCGAGGCCTTATGACTACCCAGTTCGCAGGCTTGGCATTTTCAGGAGAGCAATTTACTTGCTCGCCTTAAAAAGATTGAGGAGGGCAAAAATTAGCTCTCCTGGCTTTAGAAAATAATGATTGCCATTACCGCCTATTCCAAAACCCCTCATTTTTTAAGATCTCTGCTATGTTAGTGGTCTCAGTAAGATGGCTGCACTACCCCTCCCACATCTCCGGGCCTTGCCAAAGCCTGGAGAGGCAGTGTAGCCATATCACAGAGACTACCTTGTTAGCAGCACCAAATAAAATGTACAAAACCCACAAAGCAGAATTCATCAATAGTAAAACTTCATTTTGCCATGTTTAGCTTTTCTAAGCTTGAGGGGAGCCAATCGCTCGCCTAGGCCATGCGAGGGGAGCAATTTTTAGTCCTCCTGCTTTTTAGCTCACCGAAGCGAGCTTAACTTATCACTTGCCGTCTGTCGTCGTCGTCGTCCGTCGTCGTGAACATTTTTCAAACGACTTCTCCTCTGAAACCACTGGTCCGATTTTCACGAAACTTCAAGTGGATGTTCATTACTTTCTGGCAATTCAGGTTTGTTCAAATGAAATGGCCACGTCCCGTGGGGGCTCTGTAAGGGGCATAACTCTGATAGCACCGTATGAATTATAGAAAAATTATTAAAAAATCTTCTCCAGAACCAGTGGGCAAAATCTTTTGATACTTGGTATGCAGCATTTTGGTATGGGTCTGATTCAAGTTTGTTCAAATCGGCCCCCTGGATTCATATTTGGGCTCACTATAGAATCCCAAATTCGAACTTAGTGCATTTCAGGCAAATTTCTTAAAAAATCTTCTTCTCCAGATCCAGCAGGCAGAATCTTTTGATATTTGGTATGCAACATTGTGGGGTGGATCTGATTCAAGTTTGTTCAAATCGGCATCCCTGGATTCATATTTGGGCTCACTATAAAAGCTTGAATTCGAACTTAGTGCATTTCAGGCAAATTTCTTAAAAAATCTTCGTCTCCAGATCCAGCAGGCAGAATCTTTTGATATTTGGTATGCAACATTATGGGGTGGATCTGATTCAAGTTTGTTCAAATCGGCCCCCTGGGTTCATATTTGGGCTCAGTATAGGAGCACAATTTGAACTTAGTGCATTTCAGGCAAATTTCTTTAAAAATCTTCTTCTCAAGATCCAGCAAGCAGAATCTTTTGATATTGGATATGCAGCATGCTTAGGGGGGTGAGATTCAAGTTTGTTCAAGCCAAATCCCTGGGTTCATATTTGGGCTCACTGTGGGAGCTTGAATTGTAACTTAGTTCGAAATGAGGAATTTTCTTAAAAAATCTTCTTCTTCAGATCCAGCAGTCGGAATGTTTTGATATGTGGTGTGTAGCACCCTTAGGGGGTGAGATTCAATTGTGTTAAAGCCAAGTCCCTGGGTCCATATTTGGGCTGCCTGTGGGAGTTCGAATTATAACTTAGTCAATATGAAGAATTTTTAGCTCACCGAAGGGAGCTCAACTTATCACTTGCCGTCCGTCATCCGTCGTTGTGAACATTTTTCAAACGACTTCCTCTCTGAAACCACAGGTCCAATTTTCACGAAACTTCATGTGGATGTTCATTACTATATGGCAATTCATGTTTGTTCAAATGAAATGGCCACATCCCTTGGGGGCACTGTATGAGGCATAACTCTGATAGCACATTATGAATTATAGAAAAATTATTAAAAATCTTCTTCTCCAGAACCAGTGGGCAGAATCTTTTGATACTTGGTATGCAGCATCTTGGTATGGGTCTCATTCAAGTTTTTTCAAATCGAGTCCCTCAACCAATATTGGGGCTCACTATGGGGGCATGAATTTTTACTTAGTGCAATTTAAGAAAAATTCTTTAAAAATCTTCTTCTCCAGAACCAATGGGCAGAATCTTTTGATATTTGGTATACAGCATCTTGGTATGGGTCTGATTCAAGTTTGTTCAAATTGAGTCCCTTGTTCAATATTGGGGCTCCCTATAGGGGCATGAATTTTTCCTTAGTGCAATTTAAGGAAAAATCTTCTTCTCCAGAACCAGTGGGCAGAATCTTTTGAAATTCGGTATACAGCATCTTGGTATGGGTCTGATTTAAGTTTGTTCAAATGGAGTCCCTTGATCAATTTTGGTGCTCACTATGGGGACCTGAATTTTTACTACTTCAATTTAAGAAAAACATTTTTAAAATCTTCTTCTCCAGAACTAATGGGCAGGATCTTTTGATATTTAGTATACAGCATCTTGGTATGGATCTGATTCAAGTTTGTTCAAATTGAATCCCCCGTTCAATATTGGGGCTCACTAAACGGGTGTGAATTTTTACTTAGTGCAATTTAAGAAAAATCTTTAACAATCTTCTTCACCAGAACCAGTGGGCAGAATCTTTAGATATTTGGTATGCAGCATCTTGGTATGGGTTGGATTCATGTTTGTTCAAATTGAGTCTTTTGATCAATATTGGGGCTCACTATGGAGGCATGAATATTTACTTTGTGCAGAATCTTTTGATATTTGATCAGCAGCATTGTCCCATTCAGTCCTATTGATGTTTTACCTCCACAGAGAGTATAGATTTACTCTGTAGAACCTTAAGAATAGCTTTTGATAAAATTTGTGTCTTAACAAATTAATTATAACTTAATTACATTAGGTGAGCACCTAAGGCCCCCTGGGGCCTCTTGTTTAAGAATGCCAGGCCTGCAGTTCAGGCACCAGTTGTGTCTGAATGAGATCTGAGATTGGGAAAACGTCTGGGGTTAAGAATAGGAAAAAATCACGCCCAAATGTAATTGGGAAAGGGTCCCATAAATGATCCCTGTAGATGCCCAAAAGAATCCCTGGGTTCATTCCACAGTTTGTTCTGTCTTTAGTTATAGTTTAAAGTGGAATACATGATCTTAGTGCATTTCTCTCCAGAAGTTTTGACATGAGAACATGCTCCCTGCTGAAGTTTATTTAATATATTTTATCTTTTGCTAGTTAACAGATTGTTTATCAAAGTTTATTTATGCTGCAAACAAAAAGTGTTATTTCATGTACAGGAGAGTTTTTTGTAGTTGGAAAATTCAAAGTATGAGCCAAAGCAGATAATGAAATTATTTCAGGAAAAGTATTTGGCTCCTAGATACGAGAAAATCCCAAATCTCTCAGAATTAGACAAAAGTAGTCATCTTGTAAGTCACATAAGCCACTGATTTATCTCAGTTTTTTTGTTCACAAAAATAAACAACCTCTCAGCTATTCATATGCTGCATTCAAGTAATTTGAGAATGATAAATTCCAATAATTCTCAATGCTTTCCTTCAGAAATTTGTTGAGAAACACAAAATATATTAGGAATGGAATTCATTGTCAAATGAGAAAAAGAACATACCTTGCATAGAAGTATGCAATCCAAAATTTTGGTGAATGCAGTAATGCAATAAATATATATACCATGCTTCCTGTCTTTGAGACAGATTTGTACAGTATTTGACCCATGAAACAGCAGTTCAGAAAGAGACAAACTTGACCTCAGACTCGAAGTGCATTTGATAAGAGAACAGCAGACCGCCGTTCAATGTCTTCTTGCCAGTGACAAATATTCATTTAACAGGGGTATTCAGAGTGTGGTGGCTCAGTGGTTACGACATTGGACTTTCAACCAAAAAGTCCATAGTTTGATCCATACCAGGAGTAACTGCATTGTGTCCTTTTGCAAGGCACTTAATCTCAATTGCCCACTTCTGGTCATGATGGCATTGTGTACTAAGGCATACTACATGTTGATGGTGCCCTTGACTTCAGTCAATGCTAACCCTGTTTGTGCGGAGTTAATATGTGGCTGGATCTGACAGTTGCTTGTCACTGTTCAGTGGTTCTGTTCAAGTACTCTGGCTTCCTCCACCCATAAAACTGTTGGTCACGAGGTAACCCTTGCTACCAAAAATGTCATTAAACCCCAATAAAAAAACCCACCAAAACAGGAAAATTTCAATTGACAGAATTTGGTATTTTTCTCTATTCTAATGATAAACTCAGCATTTAACCTGTTTTATCTTGTTTGACAGAGGTCACGGAGCTCTGTCAAACATGATGTAATAGATTAAATGCTTGTATCGGATGTACTGAGATGGTCAAAAAGGTAAAAAAAAACATATGGAGTTTGGTGGTTATCAAAGTAACTCAAGGATAAATCATAAGATTTATATTCAATTTTTCTCTATAACCCATGTGGAATTAAAAGGTGAAATTTGCACTGAATGTATGGTAAATCAAGGATTTGGCAATTTAGGGTCAAGACATGGACTGCATACAATTTAAGAATTCACCTGTTTAACAAAGAGACTATTCTAGCATGTAGGTGTGACCGTACCTCTCTGTTTGCCTGGTGATATGTTAGGACATGGATAAGATGATTTTCATCAATGAAACCGGCATGCTCGATACTCGATAAACTAACAAATGCCTAGTTTTCTCCTGTTTACTGGAAGATTAAGGCAAGTTCTCGGTAAACACTGGTACTCTTGAAGATAGGACACATCAGCAATTGTGTAAATTGTTATTGCACATGAGCACCCCTTTGAGAACTTTTGTCATAAATACACATTCTGTGACCCCTGTGAAGATCATGTGTTCATGCTATAACCTCAGATAGTCTTCACAGAATAGTGCCAACCTTGTGCAGATCAGTTTTCATGTTTCTTCATTTTTTCTTACCTGTAAGGATCACACAGGTGCTTTCCTTGTCCTTGCCATCCTCACATGCTGCTTACAAATTTTAACCCTTTACCTAACGCAGACAATTTCAAAATTTATTATTTTAAATATCATTTTTAAATTTTTGTTCAAAACATTTCAACAAAACCATATCATGTGACCCCTCTTTGGAACGAGCTCGTCGAGCTCGTTCCAAAGAGGGGTCACATGATATGGTTTTGTTCAAATTTTTTGAAAAATAATATTTTTTCAGCTGCTGAATTTGCATATTACGCGGGCAGATGCGGGCGATTCGTTGGGTAAAGGGTTAATGAGATATGTAGGAATGATCATTTCCTGTGGAAAGCCTGGGAAGTGCAGTCGTGCTTGTTTAATTTACTGTGGTAAACTTGATTTGCTTTACTAGTTAAATAGGAGCCATTGACCAATGTCTGTGGTAGAAGTTCTCTAAAGTGTGCAGCATTCATCTAGGTACAAATGATTGTATAAACATAACTTTAAATGCTAATACAGTGGAACCCTGTTAATTGAATAGCCTTTATGCCAGTGAAAATTATTCAATTAACAGAAGTATTCAATTAATGGGGATGTGGACATTTGGTTGTATTCTTGGTTAACCTGAGCATTTAGTCTATCATATCTTGTTAGACAGGGCTCATAGAGCTCTGTCAAACAAGGTATAATAGATTGAATGCCTGTATTGGATGTACTGAAGCCAAATAGGTCAATAAACAAGGGGAAGTTAGTGATTGTCAAGGTAAATTATCGACAAATTATAAGATTTTTTATTCAATTAACAGAAGTTTACTCTATAATCTATATTCAATTAACAGGTTAAATTTGTACTGATGGTATGGTAAATGGTTTTGTGTTTGGAAATTATATTCCATAAACAGGGTTATTCAATTAAGAGATATCCAATTAAGTGGGCTCCAATGTATTGGATAAAATGAGGCCAAAACGACCTGGAAAAAATTTGCCAATTTGGAACAATTGTGCTGGGCACCAAACTTAGAACACCTGTTATCGTGATGCCGCCCTAATGTTCTTCTGGCAAATGCAATATTTTTTGAGAAGAGAGAAGAAAACCGACCGATGATGAAGTGAATTAATCTTTTAAAACAATTGTCTGAAGAACAACTGAACCAGGAAGCATGTGGGTTATGTTTGGGATGAAGTGGTGGTTTAAGACATGGGATGTGATTGGTTGAAAATCAGAGAATAATCTTGAGGCGTGATTATAGATGACCGGCGAGGTATGGGCACTGTGGTTACTGAGAGAAATGAAACTAATGTTGAATTGCATGAATTACCAAAATCGCCACATTCTTCACTTAAATGCATTATCTACGCATCTGCTGGCCACTGTCAATAGTTTCTATGCATATGTTTGAATGGAATTAAAGAAAAATATTGTACACTACACTGGCACCAGTGACATTTTCAAGAGAGCAGTCCAAGATTTGGGTCTCTCAGTATCAATTCATGAAACTCGAAATGTTATTCTTTAATATTCATGACCTGTCAACACTAACGATGATGCATTGTTGGCTTAAAATATTTGTCAGTTTATCACTTGCGATTTCCATTGCTGAACTGGAACTTGACACTTGCTCCACACTTATACTGTCCAATATATTCATTTCTACGTGTAATTTTGAAAGTTTGAACTCAAAAAATCGGTTTCAAATTCACAGTTGTAGTCAGACGGAAATTTAGGGTTACAATGAACTAAAGCGACTTTCACTCAATAAATTGTTTAGGGTCAGCATAATTTTGTTCCGACGATGTGCATTGCTACCATGGCATTTTTCTCAGTATTGCTGATTGCTGAGGGTCAATTGGGCACAGGACTGCATATTGGTACCTTTTTAGTTGGTGCCAAGCAATATGATTATCATTAATGGAATTAATAGACAGAACACTGAGAAACCTTTCAAACAGGTTTTTTCGTTTCAAACAATTTGATGGGATCTTTATTAATATAATAATAAGTCCCTAATTCATCAAAGTTTAAGCAAATGTTCCATTCCAAAACTACTCTGGAGCTATGTGAGTTGGTTTAAAAAAAATAAAAAATTCCCGACCTACCTACCTGAATTTTTCTGTCCAACAAATCGGAAACGAGTATGGTTTGGTTTTTTTTGGCCTTACCCATATACAGTTAACAGGGCAAATTTGTACTAAAGGAATGGTAAATGGTTTAGTGTTTGAAAATTATTTGCAATTAAGAAGTTATTCCATTAGGCAATATCCACTTAAATAAAAAAAATACTCATGTGTCATTTCATCTTTGAAATATAATTTTGCACTCTCCAAGGTTAACCCTAATTAAGAAATGTGTCATTTATTTTAGACGATCTGCTCCTTGTACATTGCTTAGGCCATACAAAGCAAAGTAGATCTTCTGTTTCTTGGGCCATTTTTTGTAAAACTGCATGTGGGCAGGTGTTTTTTTCATTTTATTTTTTATTTTTGTAACTATTTCTTTGCCATCAAAAGTTCATGTTTTTGGTTTGTTTTATGTTTTAGGCTTCATAATCTACAGAATAGCATGTGTGGTGGTGCATGTCATCCCTTGAGTGCAAGAAAGCTTTGCAATGCTAATGCACTCAATGGACAAATTTATCAATTTTATCAACTTTGGTAAAATAACAGATACAAACCATTTAGCTTTTATTTTTCTAAGTTTGCATTGGTTGTAAAATGGGAGATTGTGCCAGCCCAAAGCACCATGTGGGAGGGCTAGAGAAACAGATTTTAAACTTTTTTAGGCCTCACCAGATCCTATATAGCAATAAAACAGATCTTGTTTATTACAGCAATCAAGGATTGTCCCACTTCCTGGGGTTCTCATGAGGAAGCAAAGGGTTATAAAATGAAATGTTGCCTCTTGATTAGAGAATGTTATTCTGTTTTTAAACTTTGTTGGTTTGTTTTGATATCACCCAAAGGCAAAGTATGTTTTTTTCCTAAACTCTTCAAACAGACACATTTATAGCCATCTAGAATTACACTAGCAAAAGTTTATAGTTACTGTTCAAGTGTTAGTTGTCTATTCTGAGAGACTGAGATTAATTGTAATTTTAAAGGAAGAGATACAAATGGAAAAATTTGAAATATATCATATCAGATGGTGAAGATTGCAAGGGTGTAGCCAGGGAGGATTATAGGGGTCATAGGAACCCCTCAATCTCAAAGGTCTACAGCCGATATTCTCCACAGCAATCTAATAAATGCCTACATTAAATGTGATTCACTTTCACTCAGCATGAAATCTTTGATCACTGCTGATATCAATTATTGAAGAATTTTGCGCCCTCCCCCATTGGACCACCACGTGTGGCCAAAGGTCAAGTTGGAGGTGATTATGGGAGGGGCTCACCCCCTCCCATAATCTCCAACTTGACCTTTGGCCAAGGCTTGGCCTCTGGCCAAGATTTCAGTATTTTTAGTCGCCAGACCTTCTCATCCTTGAGATGCATTGTGAGCGACCACCCTAAAAAAAATTGCTGGCTACACCCCTGGATTATACTCACCAGAAGCTTTTATAAAAAACACACACAGCTAATAGTCTTACATAATTGTCACCCTGTTATTGGCTGCTTAGGAAGTACATAGCAAACCCAAGATAACACCTTATGATACAAACTGAAATAGTCAGTAGGATAATTGTTTGAGAATTCAGTCTTTTTTCAATTTATTTATAACTAGAGGGCCACCCCATCCCAGAACAGGTAACCTTGCCATACGATGGAAAAGTTCTAGTTGGACACATATTCGGACATGGACTGAACTCAACATTTATATAATAGATATCAAACTCTTTCATTATACCCCGGACTCCGATTAGGAGTTCTGGGTGGGGGAGGGGAGGTGATGAAGCTGAGTGCTCCGTCCATATATGATAAGTCCATACAAATATTTTGTGTCTGAACTCAAGCATCAATAGTCCTAATTCGAGAAAGTAATATTAGATCCTGGTGCTATTATTTGTAAAAACTGTCAGCAAATTTCTATTTTATTCTACAATTCTCAGTGATAAATCTTAAATTGGTACAGGCTGTTTTCCACTGCATTGACTCACAATTAAAAGCCTCATTTTGTTAAAATTATTGTACAGTGGAACCCTGTTAATTGAATAGCCACTTTGCCAGTGAAATATTTTCAGTTAACAGGAGTATTCAATTAACAGGGATTGTGTCTCTTTGCTGTATTCTAGAGAAAAGGTTAGCATTTATTCTATTATATCTTGTTTGACAGAGCTCCATGAGCTCTGTCAAACAAAATATAATAGATTAAATGCCTGTATTGGATGTTCTGAGGCCAAATAGGTCTTTAAACAAAGGAAAACTGGGGAGAGTCAGGGTATTTTCTCCTCAGGTTACAAGATTTTTTATTCAATTAACAGGAGTTTACTCTATAATCTATATTCAATTAACAGGTCAAATTTGTACTGGAGGTATGGTAAATGGTTTTGTATTTGGAAATTATATTCAATTAACTTTGTTATTCAGTTAAGAGATATCCAATTAAGTGGGCTCCACTGTACTACATGTTTAACGTCTTTCATATTGCCTACAGTTATTCCTGCCCAGGACAGGGAATCATGTGCCCTTGTCCTGAAAATAAATATAATTGTAGTTCTCCGTGGGAATACATAGAAGTCCTCTAAAGTGGGCAGAATAGATAGAAATGATCGGCTTGACTTGACAAACTTGACTTCAAAGTTGCATTTGTTCCAGTGATGATGTAGCCAAAGGTGCTGGGAGTAACCTTAAACAACAATAAATAAATAATTATAACTTGTTAATAATGAGATTTCTTGTCATTACAAACATTTTGTGTTGTAACTCAAGCATTGCTTGTCCTATTTGAATGTTCTCTAGTGTGTTAATACTCCACCATGGGGGAAAAGGCAATCAACATAGGATGGGTTTCATTTGCTAATTTTTGACAATTTATTGCCCTAGTTGGACTTCGAAACTCAATGAGATTTCTGGTCACTGAAATTCCACCGATAAACACATGTTAGGAACTGAAATTCACAGAAATGGTACATCCTTTGAGTTGCTCTTCTGGTTTTTGGAAAAGTTTATCACAGTCCTTTGAGAAAGTAATAATAGATCCTGATGCTGTAATTGTCAGCAAATTTCTATTTGCTTCATCAATTCTCAGTGACAAGTCTTAACCCTTTACCCAATGCAAATGATATCAAAATTTATTATTTTAAATATTATTTTTCCAATTTTAAAAAAAAATTTCAATAAAACCATATCATGTGATCCCCTCATTGGAACGCGCTCAATGAGCGCGTTCCAATAAGGGGTCACATGATATGGTTTTGCTGAAATTTTGTCCAAAATATTTAATGTCTGGCTGAGTGGACTGTTAAGTAATGGTGCCAGACATTGTGGCATTTTTTCTTCCACCTCTGCCATTTGTAACATTAGTCAGGGATTTGTTTTTGGGTTTACCTGTAAACATTAACAATCTGTCAAATAGATGTAAACAAAACTTTAGTACTTATGTAAATACCGTACCATTCATTATATTAATAAACAGCCAATCACTGGCCCTCTCTTGATATATTACTTTATTTTTGTCATTGAGATTAAGTCTCGAATATTGAGCCTGGACGAAGCAAGTAAGGGAGGACAAGATGGAACCGGGACATTTGTAAGCTTCCTAAAAGTTGCTGAACTTTATGGGGGGGGGGGGGGGGGTGTACAACTGTCATAGGGACAGTGAGCACAAATAATATATTTTCAACTGCTCAATTTGGAAATTACGTGGACAGATGCAGCCGATTTTGTTAGGTAAAGGGTTAAATTGTGACAGGCCACTTTCCACTGCATTAGCATACAATTAAAATCCTGATATTGTTAAAATTATTGTACTACATGTTTACCACTTTTCATATTGCCTACAGTTATTCCTAGTGAGGACAGGAAATCACTTGTCCTGAAAATAAGTATAATTTAGGCACTTGTAACCAAATTTTCCCCCTGTAAATTGAATAAACCTTTTGATCAATGATATGGTTTTGTTGAATTTTTTTAATTTTTATCCCCCTGTGACAAATAGTTGAGGAGCATTTTGTTTTATGTCTGTCCATCCATCCATCAGCTGTCCATCCATCCACCATCTGTCTGTCTGTTCATCTGTCATCCATCTGTCTGTCCATCTGCATCTGGGGTATATAGGCTAACTCCTCTGACAGTTTTCAAGCTAGGAAGTTTTTATTTTGCAGGATGTTTGTACATATACCAGAGGTGTGCATTTTGTGAGGATTTTGATATGTTTCAATATTTCACAAAATTACAGGTTGTTCAACTTGGTAAATTTTTTGTAGATTTCACCTGTATGGTACATGGTTTGTGTGTGTGGTAGACTTTGCAGGGGCATCATATGTGTCTTACAGACATGGCTCATGTACTAGTAACAAAGCACAGTTTGCTCTTCAACCTCCTGTGTCCATGTACTGTGCAGGGGAAAGCTTCAGTCTAGTTTTTCTGCACAAATTGGATATTATGCGGCGGATACAGCTGATTTATTAGATAAGGGTTAATCACTTGCTTGGTTGAAACGAGGTGCACTGTTGTCTATTTGCAAAAAGTTAAAAGTCAGGTGCAATGGCACTCAAGAGCGACAAGTCACCTCAAAATCGAGAGACCTTTTTCTCTGACAAGGGGGCTATTCAGTTAACATGCTACAGTGGAGCCCACTAAATTGGATATCTCTTAATTGTATATCCCTGTCAATTGAAAATAATTTCCAAATACAAAGCCATTTACCATACCTCCAGTACAAATTTGACTTGTTAATTGATTATAGGTTATAGAGTAAACTCCTGTTAATTGAATAAAAAATCTTGTAACCTGTCGAGAAATTACCTCGACTCTCCCAAGTTTTCCTTTGTTTATAGACCTATTTGGCCTCAGTACATCCAATACAGGCATTTAATCTATTATATCTTGTTTGGCAGAGCTCATGGAGCTCTGTCAAACAAGATATAATCGAATAAATGCTAAGTTTATCTCTATAATACAGGAAAGTGTCACAATCCCTGTTAATTGAATACTCCTGTTAATTGAATAATTTTCATTGGCTAAGTGCGGAGCGCGGGGCTCAGTAGGTAGAGGTGCAGGCTGCAAGCCGAGAGGTCCTCGGTTCGAATCCCACCTGCGACAACCACGTTGTGTCCTTGGGCAAGACACTTCATCCCCATTGCCCACGTGGGGTCACAGAGACGTTGTGTACTAAGGCGTACTGCGCGTCGATGGTGCACTTGCCTTCAACCAATGCTAACCCTGCTTGTGTGGAGTTAGTATGTTGGGGAGCTGACAGTTGCTCACCATAGCTTGATGGTTCTCTCCGGGTACGCCAGCTTCCTTCACCCGTAAAACTGGTGCGGTCATGATTAGCCATTGTGCAGAAATATGTGACCTTAAACACAAATAAATAGAAATAAATAATTTTCATTGGCAAAGTAGCTATTCAATTAACAGGGTTCTACTGTACCACAGTACTAGAAAATGCACCTGGATCCCAATTACTCCAAACCTACACATTTGTTGCTCGATATCACAATGAAGTATGTTTTCTTCTGCGCTGATGGTCTTGAAAATCCTGTTGCCTTGAAAAATCTACAAACCTAATGCATATTTGAAAATTCACCTCTTTTCCATAATATTTCTGT
The DNA here is from genome assembly GCA_031216915.1 of Pictodentalium vernedei. Lineage (NCBI taxonomy): Eukaryota > Metazoa > Mollusca > Scaphopoda > Dentaliida > Dentaliidae > Pictodentalium > Pictodentalium vernedei. The sequence continues at coordinate 210,299,823 of CM062288.1, forward strand.
TGCATTAGACAAAGTTTAATTAGTACATTTTGACACATTCCACTCTGAAAATGCTGTCTGCCTTTTGTGTGTGTGACACTTGTTGAATCACATGATGGAATGGGCTCAAGTATTGAAGATAGTTGTTGCATTTGATCAAGAAGCGAGTGTCTCCATTGTTGTATTACCTTGGTTTGCGTTCTGACAAAAATTCTATTGTATTTGCTGGTATGGTGGTAGTGTCACTGGTCATCTATTCTTTTTCGTCTGTTGTAAATGAAGAAGAATAAAACTTGTTCATCATACCTCAACAGATGTTGTGGATTTTATTTAATTAAAATTAAAAATCTCTGAACCCTGAACATCTCAGTATCTTGCAGATAATAGTTGATGTTACTTCAGGCATGCAGGGGCATAAGAGGTTGTTGATTTGTATTTATTTATTTATTTATTTATTTATTTATTTATTTATTTATTTATTTATTTATAGATATTTAAGGTCACATATTTCTGCACAATAGCTAATCATGACCACGACAGTTTTACAGGTGGAGGAACCAGAGAGAACCACCAATGGTGAGCAACTGTCAGCTCCCCAGCATACTCCACACAAGCAGGTTTAGCATTGGTTGAAGACATGTGCACCATCGACATGCAGTAAACCTTAGTACACAACGCTACCCTGCCCCCACGTGGGCAATGGGGGTGAAGTGTCTTGCCCAAGGACACAACACAGTTGCTGCAGGTGGGATTTGAACCGAGGACTTCTTGGCTTGCAGCCTGCTCCCCTACCAACTGAGCCACCATGCCCCGCTCATTGGTTAGATCATTGGACTTCAGATCAAATGGTCACATGTTCAGTCATGATCCACATCATCTCTTTTGTGCCCTTGGGCAAGACATTTAATCCCAATTGTGTGTTAATCCTTTACCTAACGTAATGGCTAAAACCGGCCAGCACTATTCACAAAAATTACCATTCAATTTTCATTTTTTTAGCTCACTGAAGGGAGCTAAACTTATCACTTGCCGTCTGTTGTCCGTCATCGTCCATCATGAACTTTACATTATTGACTTCTCCCAAACTAGTGGACCAAATTGAACCAAATTTGGTGTGCATGTTTCTTATCATAGGTCAATTCAAGTTTGTTCAAATAACCTTGCCGCGCCCACAGTGGGCACCACAAGGGGCATTACTCTGATAACACCCATAATCTTTTTTTAAAAATGAAAAAAATCTTCTTCTCCAGAACCATCATCTAGAATCTTTTGATATTTGGTATATAACATCTCTAGGGGGGTCAGATTCAAGTTTGTTCTAATCGAGTCCATGGGTTAATAATTGGGCTCCCTGTAGGAGCCCGAATTTTAACATAGTGAAATATGAGGAAATTTCTTAAAAAATCTTCTTCAGATCCACCAGTCAGAATGCTTTCATATTTGGTATACAACACCTCTAGGGGGGTCAGATTAAAGTTTGTATAAATCAGGTCCCTGAATTAGTATTTGGGCTCACTATTGGAGCCCAAAGTTTAACTTGGTGCAATTTGAGGAAATTTCTTTAAAAATCTTCTTCTTCAGATCCACCAGTCAGAATCCTTTCATATTTGGTATTCCACATCTCTAGAGGGGTCAGATTCAAGTTTGTTCAAATCGGGTCCCTGAGTTAGTATTTGGGCTCTCTATTGGAGCCCAAAGTTTAACTTCGTGCAATTTGAGGAAATTTCTTTAAAAATATTCTTCTTCAGATCCACTAGTCAGTATCCTTTCATGTTTGGTATACAAATCTATAGAGGGGGGGGGGGGGGGGGGGATTCAAGTTTGTTCAAATCGAGTCCCTGGGTTTATATTTGGGCTCCCTCTGGGATCCTAAATTTTAACTTAGTGAAATATGAGGAAATTTCTTTAAAAATCTTCTTCTTCAAATCCACCAGTCGGAATGCTTTCATATTTGGTATACAACATCTCTGGAGGGGTCAGATTCAAGTTTGTACAAATCGGGTCCCTGTATTTGGGCTCTCTATTGGAGCCCAAATTTTAACTTCGTGCAATTTGAGGACATTTCTTTAAAAATCTTCTTCTTCAGATCCACCAGTCAGAATCCTTTCATGTATAGTATACAACATCTATAGGGGGGGTCAGATTCAAGTTTGTTCAAATCGAGTCCCTGGGTTTATATTTGGGCTCACTATGGGAGCCTGAATTTTAACTTAGTGAAATATGAGGAAATTTCTTTAAAAATCTTCTTCTTCAGATCCACCAGTCGGAATGCTTTCATATTTGGTATACAACATCTCTGGAGGGGTCAGATTCAAGTTTGTACAAATCGGGGTCCCTGTATTTGGGCTCTCTATTGGAGCCCAAATTTTAACTTCGTGCAATTTGAGGACATTTCTTTAAAAATCTTCTTCTTCAGATCCACCAGTCAGAATCCTTTCATGTATAGTATACAACATCTATAGGGGGGATCAGATTCAAGTTTGTTCAAATCGAGTCCTTGGGTTTATATTTGGGCTCACTATGGGAGCCTGAATTTTAACTTAGTGCAATATGAGGGAATTTCTTAAAAAATCATGTTCTTCAGATTCACCAGTCAGAATCCTTTCATATTTGGTATACAATATCTTGAGGTGAGTCAGTTTCAGGTTTGTTCAAATTGGTTACCTGGGTAAATATTTGGGCTCTGTATGGGAGCCCGAATATCAACTTAGTACAATATGAGGAATTTAAAAAAAAGTCTTCTTCTTTAGTCCCTGTAGTCAGAATGTTTTCATATTTGGTATACAACATCTCTAGGAGGGTCAGATTCAAGTTTGTTCAAATCTGGTCCCTTGGTTGATATTTGGGCTTCCTATGGGAGCCCAAATTTTAACTTAGTGCAGTATGAGGAAATTTCTTTTAAAATCTTCTTCAGATCCACCAATCAGAATCCTTTCACATTTGGTATACAACATCTCTAGGTGGGTCAGATTCAAGTTTGTTCAAATCGGGTCCCTGGGTTAATATTTTGGCTCCCTATTCGAGCCCAAAGTTTAACTTAATGCAACGTGAGGACATAAAAAAACCTTCTTCTTCAGATCCACCAGTCAGAATTCTTTCATATTTGGTATGTAACAGCCCAAGGGGGATCAGATTCAAGTTTGTTCAATTTAAGTCCCTGGCTTATTATTTGGGTTCTCTATGGGCAGGGGTGTGAGTGGGGGGTGGCAGGAGGAGCATGTTAGGTTCAAGTTTGTTCAAATCCATTCTGTAGTGTTTTTTTCCATAAAATTTGCCTTTCATGACTTCATTCCTTTGTAGTGTTGATGAACCATGTCTAACTGAATGTGACCCCAAATACTTCTTTGAACCACTTTGGCAGGTGAGCGATTAAGGCCCCTTGGGGCCTCTTGTTAAATTTTTTGTCTCAAAAGCATAGTTTTGGCGGGGATCAAATCAGGGACCTTTCAGTTTGAAGTCAAATACCATAACCACTGAGCCACTGTGCTCCCAAATAAACAGTTAACCCTTTACCCAATGAATTGGCTGCTTTCGCCCTCGTAATATGCAAATTCAGAAGTTGAAAAAATAAGATTTTTCAAACAATTTCAACAAAACCATATCATGTGACCTCTCATTGGAACGAGCTCGTCGAGCTCATTCCAAAGAAGGGGCACATGATATGGTTTTGTTGAAATTTTTTGAAAAATTAAAAAAAATGGTATTTAAAATAATAAATTTTGATATCATCTGCGTTGGGTAAAGGGTTAAGTGAGAACTTCTGAAAATGAGAAACACTTGGGATTTGTTTTTTAGCTCACCGAAGGGAGCTTAACTTATCACTGGCCGGCCGTCGTCCATCGTTGTGAACATTTTTCAAACGACTTCTCCTCTGAAACCACTGGTCCGATTTTCACGAAAATTCATGTGGATATTCATTACTATATGGCAATTCATGTTTGTTCAAATGAAATGGCCACGTCCCATGGGGGCTCTGTATGGGGCATAACTCTGATAGCACCGTATGAATTATAGAAAAATTATTAAAAAAATCTCCTTCTCCAGAACCAGTGTGCAGAATCTTTTGATACTTGGTATGCAGCATCTTGGTATGGGTCTGATTCAAGTTTGTTCAAATTGGCCCCCTGGATTCATATTTGGGCTCCCTATAAAAGCTCGAATTCGAACTTAGTGCATTTCAGGCAAATTTCTTCAAAAATCTTCGTCTCCAGATCCAGCAGGTAGAATCTTTTGATATTTGGTATGCAACATTGTGGGGTGGATCTGATTCAAGTTTGTTCAAATCAGCCCCCTGGGTTCATATTTGGGCTCAGTATAGGAGCCCAAATTTGAACTTAGTGCATTTCAGGCAAATTTCTTTAAAAATCTCCTCAAGATCCAGCAGGCAGAATCTTTTGATATTGGGTATGCAGCATGCTTAGGAGGGGTGAGATTCAAGTTTTTTCAAGTCAAGTCCCTGGGTTCATATTTGGGCTCATTGTGCTAGCCCGAATTATAACTTAGTTCAAAATGAGGAATTTTCTTTAAAAATCTTCTTCTTCAGATCCAGCAGTCAGAATGTTTTGATATTTGGTATGCAGCATCTTTAGGGGGGTGAGATTCAAGTTTGTTCAAACTATGTCCCTAAGTCCATATTTGGGCTCACTGTGGGAGCCCAAATGATAACTTAGTTCAAAATGAGGAATTTTCTTTAAAAAGCTTTTCTTCAGATCCAGCAGTCGGAATGTTTTGATATTTGGTATGCAGCATCCTTAGGAGGGGGGGGGGGGGGGGGGGGGGGGGGGGGGGAGAGTGAGATTCAAGTTTGTTCAAGCCATATCCCTATGTCCATATTTGGGCTCACTGTGGGAGTTTGAATTGTAACTTAGTTCGAAATGAGGAATTTTCTTTAAAAATCTTCTTCTTCAGATCCAGCAGTCAGAATGTTGTGATATGTGGTGTGTAGCATCCTTAGGGGGGTAAGATTCAAGTTTGTTAAAGACAAGTCCCTGGGTCCATATTTGGGCTCCCTATGGGAGCCTGAATTATAACTTAGTCAATATGAGGAATTTTTCTTTAAAAGTCTTCTTCAGATTCAGCAGTCAGAATGTTTTGATATTTGGCATGCAGCATCCTTAGGGGGCGAGATTCAAGTTTGTTCAAGCCAAGTCCCTGGGTTCATATTTGGGCTCACTGTGGGAGCCCGAATGATAAATTAGTTCAAAATGAGGAATTTTCTTTAAAAATCTTCTTCTTCAGATCCAGCAGATGAATGCTTTTGATATTTGGTATGCAGCATCCTTAGGGGGGTAAGATTCAAGTTTGTTCAAGCCATGTCCCTAGTTCCATAAAATTTGTCTCTCATGACTTCATTCCTTTGTAGTGTTATGAACCATGTCTAACTGAATGTGACCCCAAATACTTCTTTGAACCACTTTGTTTGAATCACTTTGCCCGGTGAGCGATTAAGGCCCCTTGGGGCCTCTTGTTTAATTTTCTGTTTGGTTATTGGTTTTGAGGGAGGACAGATATATTAAAAATAAATACAGTGGAACCCTGTTAATTGAATAGCCATTTTGCCAATGAAAATTATTCAGTTAACAGGAGTATTCCATTAACAGGGATAGTGTCACTTTCCTGTATTCTTGAGATAAACTTAGCATTTATTCTACTATATCTTGTTTGACAGAGCTCCATGAGCTCTGTCAAACAGTATATACTAGATTAAATGTCTCTATTGGATGTATTAAGGCCAAATAGGTCTATAAAAAGGGGAAAACTGGGGAGAGTGGGGGTAATTTTTCGACAGGTTAGAATATTTTTTATTCATTTAACAGGAGTTTACTCTATAATCTATATTCAATTAACATGTCAAATTTGTACTGGAGGTATGGTAAATGGTTGAGATTGGAAATTATATTCAATTAACAGGGTTATTCAGTTAAGAGATATCCAATTAAGTGGGTTCCACTGTATTGGGAGTTCCTTTATTTTATTTTTATGCATACAGTCAACATATATAGCTTCTTCTGACTGAAATGGTATTTGTCTCACAAAGGAAATTGTTGTCAACAATCATTTATCGTTATTGATGTCTCCAACAAAAGACTTCATTTTGTTCAGATTATAGGTACGTGATTTTACAACATGCTGAAGCACATTGGACAGCATTAGTTAAACATCGGCTACTCTGATTTCCTGTCATGAACTATGTTTATCTTATTAATTAAAAATAAATTTTTTGGGATATGTGTCATCTTTGTACAATTGGTCTGCACGTCCTTCGTCTCACCATTACATTAAATACACAGATTCCTTAGATAGCCTAAGCAGGGATTCATGTTATTTTCCCATTGTTATTTCAAGAGTATTTTTTTTTTGTAATGATTGGGGGGATTAAATTTTAGCATACACTAAAATTGACTACTCTGTGGCTAATCTTTTAATTATTTTTCTAAAATGATATGTTCTTGACTCTACTAGAAAAAGAATAGTTTATTTGTTAGTGAAAGGAGGGGATTTTCATTCATACTGAGGCAATCAATTTTATATTGACAGACTTAATTCTGATACAAGTATGAGTACATTTTTCCCCACCATGTTAACAGTTTGACTGAAAAATCAGATAAATCTTCCCAGTTTTACAGGACCTTAACCCTTTGAACTCTGGTGGTATCTACCATGCCAGTTTAGTGGCAGCAATTAGAAGAGTCAGTATTCATTATTTGGGGTAGAGAAATCAATATTTTCAACATACAGCCTCGGGGCTGCATGTTGAAAATATTAATTGGTCTACCCCACACATTCACTGAACAGCCATCCTATTTAATGAGGGTGTGCGGTGGCTCAGTGGTAGACTGTTGGACTTCTATGCTAAAGGTCCCGAGTTCATTCCCCTCCAGGACAACACGTGTTATGTCCTTGGGCAAAGCACTTTATCCCGGTTGCCTACATGGGTGGAAGTCCTCTAAAATTGGTAACTTGGATAGAAATGATTGATGAAACTTGAGTTTATATTCATGTTGCGGTCATGATTAGCAATTGTGCAGAAATGTGACCTTAAACACAAATAAATAAATTTAATAGGAAATGCTACAGATATGAATAGATTAAATCTCAAGCATCGGCAGTATGCTCATACAGAGTTTGTCAGTGAATATCACACTGCGTTGACAGTGTCATAAATGATATTGTCAAGGCATACTGGTGGTGCTTTTGTCTTCAACCAATGCTGCTAACCCTGCTTGTGTGGAGCTAGTACGTTGGGGGAGTCTGACAGTTGCTCAGTGGTTCTCTCTGGGCACTCTAGCTTCTTTCACCCATACATCTGTCCAACACGAGGTGACCCTGGCTGTCAAAAGTGTTATGTCCCAGTAAAAAAAATTTGATGTAGAAGACCAATTAACAGAGGCCGAAAACAGTGATTGGAAATTAGGCCTAAAATAGTTTAAAATCTGTTTCTTAGTCCCTCCCGCATGGTCCTTTTGACTGCCGATTGCTCTCTTTTTATAACCAATGTAAACTTGAAAAAATAAAAATTAAATGGTTTATGTGTGATATTTTACCCAAGTTAATAAAATTGATAAATATGTCCCTTGAGTGCAACAAGGCTTTGCAATGCTTTAGCACTCAAAGGATGAAATACTCCACCACATGCTGTTTTGTAGATTATGAAGCCTAAAACATAAAACAAACCAAAAGCATGAACTTTGATGGCAAAGAAATAATTACAAAATTAAAAAATAAAATAAAAAAACGCTTGCCCACATGCAAGTTTACAAAAAATGGCTTGAGAAACAGAAGATCTGCTTTGTGGTGCCTCATGAAAAAATCCAGAAATTTTGCAGCACCATCGGTGTACATGTCTTGGCAAGAGTTAAATTGCCCACAACTACCTTTGTTTTCCATGAATATTTTTGTAATTTAATCAAGTGGAAAATGTTGAAAGAAGTTCAAGCCAAAGCAGATCCTGTCTGAAATTTATCAGTTTATCATTGCTATCTTCAAAATGGAACATATTGATATGTTGTCAACTACCAAATGACATTTAATAAATGTAGACATGGCCCATTGGAGAGATATAACTTGTCCATCACACTTCATTTATTGAGGTGTTGGATTTCAATAAGACAAGATTTTTGACAATCAGCCTGTCACACATATGCCCCAGCAGGCTTGTTATCCCTCCACTGGCTCTTGTAATATTTTATCTGGCTTTTGGCATACTCCTGACAGCGGAAATAAAAACATTTCTAACAACAGTAAACAAACACCTACAGTCGTAGACGTAATATACTGTAAATTAAATGATTTAGTGCTAAATTATTTTTCAAAGGTGAAATGAAACACAGGTATTTTTATCAAAGATAGCAAGCTACCAGCAAGAGTAGACTTAGTTTAGCAAGATTTTCTTCATAAATAATTGTTTTGTTATAATTTATTGAGTGCCAAGAAGCACTCTTCGATAAATTGTACCCAAGCATTGGGTTGGTCTCGCTATGCCGGTCGGCAGAAATTAATTAACACCACTGACGCAATAAAATCAAAGTATAGTTATTATCAAATATGTGTGTGTTTTTTTAGCTTGATTAGAAGTTTTCATCGGCGTTGTGATTGTGTTGTGATTTTCGCATCAACAATTTTGAGATGTGTTTTTTGTATTTTTTGTCTTTTTTTTAACATAATTTATTAAAAAAACACACACATCTTTGATGAAAACCGTGTATTTTTAGCTTGATTAGAAGTTTTCAATGGTGTTGTGATTGTGTTGTGATTTTTGCATCGACAATTTGGAGATGTGTTTCTTTTATGTTTTTTTTTGTCTTTTTTTTGTACTCGCCGAACTTCACGTGTATAAAGTGTATAAATATGCAGCATTATTTACTTACTCAAATCATTTAGCATGGCTAACGCTCAAGCAAACTTATGAAAGATTTTTCCGACTTGTTGTAGAGAAAGCCAATCAATTCGGCATCAACCTTACACCAAGACAAGTTTTTACGGACTATGAAACTGCAGCTCAAAACGCCATTCAAATAACTTTTCCAAACGTGACCCTCAAAGGATGTTTCTTTCATTATGGGCAGGCTGTGTGGAAACATGCCCAGAAAAGGAGGAGGCTCCTGTAAATGCTAGTGTAGAACAGTTCACTGACTATGTGACAAGTTATTGGGTGGAAGGTGACCACGGACGGTTAATGTGGAACCATTTTGACATGGTTGGGCCACTCACGATGAACCATATCGAGGGTTGGCACCGGAAATTAAGTTTATTCATCGCCGGGTCACATCCCAACATTTTCAGAATGATAGACTTCCTCAAAAAAGAACAGTCATTCCAGGAATCAACAATAATTCAACTAAGTGCAGGAGGAAAACTGGCACCCAGGAAAAAAAAGTACAGAAAAATTGACAATTCTCTGGGACATTTTAAAAGAATATTTCAAGCTGGTGAAATTGGACTACTCCAGTACCTGGACTCTGTTTTGCACAGTACTGGATTTTAATTGAATATATAGTGTTGTGAATAATTATAAATTTTATTGTCTCAAAAGGTTCATTTTTAGCTTAACTTGACATAGTCAAGATAAGCTATTGCCATCACGCGTGCGGAAGTCTGTTAGTCTGTGAGTCTGTTAGTCTGTTAGTCTGTGAGTCTGTGATGTCTGTTCACATTTTCCTTTAGCACAGGCTACACCCCGCAGTTCTTGTCTGATCGTCACGAAATTTCATATGCAGGTTTGGGGTCATGTCTAGATGAGAACGTCCCCTTTTGGTTGCGATCGGGCAACCGGTATGGCTGCCCAAGCCCAAAACCTGAAAACCATTAGCACAGTCTACAGGTCGTATTTATGAAGGGATTTCATTGTAACTTGGTAGGATGCCTCTGTATAGTGCCTAGATGAGAACGTCCCCTTTTGGGCATGATCTATTAACCGTGATGGCTGCCCAAGCCCGAAACCCAAAAACTTTTAGCACAGTCTGCAGGTCATGTTTAATGTGGAGGGATTTCATTGTAACTTGGTAGGATGACTCCTTATGATGTCTAGATGAGAATTTCTCCATTTGGGCGTGATCTGCCAACCGTGACGACTGCCCGAGCCCAAAACCCAAAAACCTTTAGCACAGTCTACAGGTCATATTTATTGAGGAATTTCATTGTAACTTGGTGGGTTGACTTCATACAATGTCTAGATGAGAACGTCCCCTTTTGGACATGATTGGGCAACTGTGACAGCTAAAGGTGCCCGAAGCCCAAAAACCTTTAGCACAGTCTACAGGTCATATTTATGAGGGGATTTCATTGTAACTTGGTAGGATGACTCCAAATAATGTCTGGATGAGAACGTCCCCTTTTGATCGCGATTATTCAGCCTTGATGGGTGCCCGAGCCCAAAAACCTTTAGCATAGATAAAATGTCATATTTATGGAAGGATTTCATTGTAACCTATTAGGTTGACTCCATTTAATGCCTAGATGATGACATCCCCTTTTGGTCGTGATTGGTCAACTGTGATGGCTACAAGTGCCCGAAGCCCGAAAACCTTGAGCACAGTCTACAGGTCATATTTATGAAGGGATTTCATTGTAACTTCGCAGGATCACTCCAGATGATGCCCAGATGAGATTGTCCCCTTTGGTTGCGATCATTCAACCATGATGGCTGCCCGAGCCCGAAGCCCGAAAAACTTTAGCACAGTCTAAGGTCATATTTATGAAGGGATTTCATTGTAACTTGGTAGGTTGACTTCATATAATGTCTAGATGAGAACGTGATTGTCCCCTTTTGGACACGATTGGACATATTTATGAAGGGATTTCATTGTAACTTTGTAGGATCACTCCAGATGATACCCAGATGAGATTGTCCCCTTTGGTTGCGATCATTCAACCAGAAGGGCTGCCCGAGCCCGAAGCCCGAAAACCTTAAGCACAGTCTACAAGTCATATTTATGAAGGGATTTCATAGTCACTTGGTAGGTTGACTTCATGTAATGTCTAGATGAGAACATCCCCTTTTGGACATGATTGGGCAACTTTGATGGCTAAAGGTGCCTGTAACTTGGCAGGTTGACTCCAAATAATGTCTAGATTAGAACGTCCCATTTTGGCCATGATCATTCAGCCTTGATGGGTGCCCGAGCCCAAAAACCTTTAGCATAGGCAAAAGGTTATATTTATAGAAGGATTTCATTGTAACATTGTTAGGTTGACTCCATATAATGCCTAGATGATGACGTCCCCTTTTGGTCGTGATTGGTCAATTGTGATGGCTACAGGTGCCCGAAGCCCGAAAACCTTGAACACAGTCTGCAGGTCATATTTATGAAGGGATTTCATTGTAACTTCGCAGGATCACTCCAGATGATGCCCAGATGAGATTGTCCCCTTTGGTTGCGATCATTCAACCATGATGTCTGCCCGAGCCCGAAGCCCGAAAAACTTTAGCACAGTCTAAGGTCATATTTATGAAGGGATTTCATTGTAACTTGGTAGGTTGACTTCATATAATGTCTAGATGAGAACGTGATTGTCCCCTTTTGGACACGATTGGACAATTGTGACGGCTTCAGGGGCCCAAAGCCCAAAAACATTTAGAACAGTCTACAGGTCATAATTATGAAGGGATTTTTTTGTAGCTTGGTAGGATGACTCCAGATAGTGTCCAGATGAGAAGGTCCCCTTTTGGTCACAATCATTCAGCCTTGATGGCTGCCCGAGCCCAAAAACCTTTAGCATGTCTGTAGGTCGTATTTATGGAAGGATTTCATTGTAACTTGTTAGGTTGACTCCATATAATGCCTAGATGATGACATCCCCTTTTGCTCGTGGTTGGTCAACTGTGATGTCAACAGGTGCCTGAAGCCCGAAAATCTTGAGCACAGTCTACAGGTCATATTTATAAAGGGATTTCATTGTAACTTGGTAGGTTGACTTCATGTAATGTCTAGATGAGAACAGCCCCTTTTGGACACCATTAGGCAACTGTGTTGGCTACAGGGGCCCAAAGCCCGAAAATCTTTAGCACAGTCTACAGGTGATATTTATGAAGGGATTTCATTGTACCTTAGTAGGATGACTCTAAATAATGTCTAGATGAGAACGTCCCCTTTTGGTCGCGATCATTCAGCTTTGATGGCTGCCCGAACCCAAAACCCCAAAACCATAGGATCACTCCAGATGATGTCCAGATGAAAATGTTCCCTTTTGGTTGCGATCATTCAACTATGATGGCTGCCCAAGCCTAAAGCCCAAAAACCTTTAGCACAGTCTTCAGATCATATTTATGAAGGGATTTCATTGTAACTTGGTAGGTTGACTTCATGTAATGTCTAGATGAGAACAGCCCCTTTTGGACACCATTAGGCAACTGTGTTGGCTACAGGGGCCCAAAGCCCGAAAATCTTTAGCACAGTCTACAGGTGATATTTATGAAGGGATTTCATTGTACCTTAGTAGGATGACTCTAAATAATGTCTAGATGAGAACGTCCCCTTTTGGTAGCGATCACTCAGCTTTGATGGCTGCCCGAACCCAAAACCCCAAAACCTTTAGCATAGTCTAAATATTGGTCATATTTATGGAAGGACTTCACTGTAACCCGTAAGTTTGACTCCATATAATGCCTAGATGATGACATCCCCTTTTGGTCATGATTGGTCAACTGTGATGGCTTCAGGGGCCCGAAGCCCAAAAACCTTGAGCACAGTCTACAGGTCATATTTATGAAGGGATTTCATTGTAACTTTGTAGGATCAATCCAGATGATGCCCAGATGAGATTGTCCCCTTTTGGTTGCGATCATTCAACCATGATGGCTGCCAGAGCCCAAAGCCCAAAAACCTTTAGCACAGTCTACAGGTCGTATTTATGGAGGGATTTCATTGTAACTTGGTAGATTGACTTCATATAATGTCTAGATGAGAATGTCCCCTTTGGATGCAATTGGGAAACTGACGGCTACAGGGGCCCAAAGCCCGAAAACCTTTAGCACAGTCTACAGTGCATATTTATGAAGGGATTTTAATGTAACTTGATAGGATGACTCATTTTGGAATAATTTCACTGTAATTTGGTAACTTTTGTTGATATACGTTAACTGTGAGGGCCACGTATATTAACTGTGAGGTCATATTAACCCACCCCTCAGATCTTTAGAACAGTGTACACCTCATATTATTTTTATCATAAACATAGCATACAGGGAACAGAAATGAACATATTCCCAATTATCACAATTCTTGTCTTATTTCATAATCCTTTCATAAACATTGAACATTATCCTTTTCATCAAACACAACACACAAGTTAAGCTACAGTGTCATTGACACTTTCATTTACAAAATTACATTCAACTTTTCCTCTCCAAAAATAGTTATCAAATGTCATTTTATTTGATAACGATTTTTTGAGAGGAAAAGTTGAATGTAATTTTGTAAAAAGGTTCATTTTTTACAAAATTACAGTCAACTTTTCCTCTCAAAAAATAGTTATCAAATGTCATTTTACCGTGATTAAGTCCAGTCGCGTTAACCAACTTCATCATTAAATGAGTAAACGCATAAGAAACGGACTATAATCCTTCTCCCTTTGATGTACTTAATCTTCACACATTTTTACTAAACAATAGCAACCGGCATAGCGAGACGACCCCCCAAGCATTACAGGCCTTCAGATTGCTTTTTTGGGGGCACATCTTTTTCAGGGCTTTAAATGTGCCCAAATTACAGAAAGTTCCATTTTCAAGGGATATTTCTGATTTTTAAAGCTGAAAGTAACTTTACACGCCATAAAAAGGAAGGAAAAACATTCTACCAGCTGAAAAATTTGAAATACTTGTAAGTGAGACAAATCAAGGACAATAGTTTAACATGGTTCGTATTTGGGGTGCAGCTTTTACCGCTTTGAATTTGGGGGTAATTTGACGGCCTACCAAACAATTAAATGTAAAAAAAAAATTTTCTTCTACTAGTGAGCAAGCAACAATTTAATGCATCCAGTATAAAGCCATTAAAGTGGCTTCTAACACTTTTCAATAGAGCCATGATAGTGGCTTCTCGCACTCAACCAGTTAATGCATACTGCCTGTGGGGGTGTAATTTGCAATAAAATCAACACTATTCTATTCTGTTCTATTCTATTCTATTCGAATAAATGGGGGTGCAGTGGCTCAGTAGGTAGAGGTGGTGCAGACTGCAAGCCAAGAGGTCCTCGGTTCTAATCCAACCTCCAGCAACCGCATTGTGTCCTTGGGCAAGACACACTATTCTATTCTGTTCTATTCTATTCGAATAAATGGGGGTGCAGTGGCTCAGTAGGTAGAGGTGGTGCAGACTGCCAGCCAAGAGGTCCTCGGTTCGAATCCCATCTGCGGCAACCACATTGTGTCCTTGGGCAAGACACTTCACCCCCATTGCCTGCTGTGGCATTGTGTACTAAGGTGTACTGCATGTCGATGGTGCACCTCTCTTCAACCAATGCTAACCCTGCTTCTGTAGAGTTAGTATGTTGGGGAGCTGACAGTTGCTCGCCGTTGCTTGGTGCTTCTCTCCAGGTACTTCAGCTTCCTCCACCCATAAAACAGTTGTGATTACGATTAGCCATTGTGCAGAAATATGTGACCTTAAACACCAATAAATAAATAATTCTAATAAATATATCACTAGATTCAGTTTCAGGGTTTATACAGGTCCTGGAAACCTCAGAAAAGCCATGGAAATTGAAAAATATTTTTACTGTCCTAAAGGACGTGGAATAATGGGGGTGTTTTTGCTTCTGGTCTGGAAAAGTCAGGGAAATTTCCCATGAACTGTAACACTGACATTAAATTTGCCATAAATTCAGCTATGAAACATCATAAAGATTGTTTCAGACACATAGAACCTGAATTGCATATGTTTTTATGATTCCTTCATTAAATGTTGCATGCTATTATATTGATTCGTACAATTCTGTGTAATGAGGTAGTGAAAATTTTTCAACCATTTGGGTCATGAAAAAGTCCCGGATAATCTTGGACTGTTGTATGTACTAGATGCTTCAAGAATCCCACTTGCCTCCAAAATTCTGTTAAAGTTTTGGAAAATTCACTTGAAATCCAGGAAAAGTCCCTGAAAAGTCATGAAATTCTTTTTAAAAAAAGTGTAAGACCCCCGAGATGATGTTATAATATTTCAATTTTTTGATATTGTGTGCGTTGGTTAAAGGGTTAACCTTTACCCAATGTAACGGCCAAAACCGGCCAGCATTATTAACAAAAATCTCCATGCAATTTTCACTATTTTTTCAATTTTTGTCACCAAAACATAGCTTATGACCCATCATTGGAATGAGCTCATTGAGCTCGTTCCAATGAGGGGGTCATAAGCTATGTTTTTGATGCAAAAATGAAAAAATTATTTATTCAAGAATTTGGTTTGCAAGTGTCATCTGCATTTCGTGTTAGGTAAAGGGTTTATATTATTTAAATAATATACTCAAAAACAACTGTATGGGACAACCCACATCAATACATCCATGCTCAGAGGTAGGGCCATGCAAATCACATATTTTTGAATTGAATCTAGAATCAAATCGAGTCAATAATTCAAAATTGAATTGAACCTCGAATCGAATACAGGCGTCTTGAAATCCAGCCTGATAAAATATTCCAACTACATCATCAAGGCATGCCTTTGTCGAAGGACTAGTCGCTAGCAATAACCATGAGCTCATCGTCAGTATTGCTTGGGAACTTTTAATTATACCCCCCGCAAACAAAGTTTGGGGGGGTATATAGGAATCACCCTGTCCATCCGTCCATCTGTCCATCCTTATAAGCGCAACTCCTCCTAAACCGTTTGAAGAATTTTCATGAAACTTTTCCACAATGGAAGAACTTCATATGAAGATGTGCATGAAGCAATATAATTCCGTTCTGACAGGTGCGGGGGGTATCACTTTGTCAGCTTGCTCACAGTACCTCTAGTTTGCTTTCAGCAGTGTAGTGACATGTGAAACTGGAGTTAACGTGGATGGTGACATGAGTACATATGCTTTTTATGCTAATGTAGCGGAAATTACACTCAATCTTTATTTACAACAACATTTATTTACAATTTTTACCTCAGCTATACGTATTGTGAGATGACTAAGATGTCCAATACCAAGGGAAGTTCCAGTGAAAAGATGCGAAGGAAGTCGAATCGGCCACCGATTTTGAATCAAACCGAGTACCAACTTAAGTTTCAAAATCTAATCGAATCTCAAAGCTTCGCTGGATCCTACTCTAAGTTTGAATATATTTCAAGGGAAGGTTTCCTTTGACATTTTGTTTATATTTGTTGGTTTATTGCTCTGCAGTGAGTTATATATGTTAGCACTTAGAAGGCTTATCAGGGGCCAGCTTCAGCTCCCTCACCTTTTTGGGCAGCAATGATCAATATTTGAAAATAGTAAGCATAATGAGTTTAATAGCTTGTTATTCTACTTTGATACCAAACAACTTTCTTTTGAATCAGCGATTGTCTGAGTCAGGGTCGACAGCTGGGTAGTGGCCACCCCAATAGCGTGTCAGAGTACACAGTGCTGGTCTGTTGTGCAGTCTGGACAATTTTAGGAATTTAGTGCACTCTGCCAGCAGATCAGTACTCATAGTACACTAATTCCGTAAAATCACCCAGATTGCTTCTTTGGTCATGCTTGTTACATGTTTTGTAAATGGTTCCTGAAACCCTGTTCACACTCTAGCTCCCCCCTTCCCCCACTTTCAAAGCGCTCTGCCTGTTACCTGGAGATACTCTTCTATATTCAAGACAGGAAATTGAATTTTTTTCTTCTTCAGCTGAGTGTAAGAAAATCCAAGCACAAGCTGGATCTCTTCATTCATAGACACACCAGATCAGAATTTAATAGCTTGTCATATTTCATAGCTGTCCATTAATCAGAAACTCACTGGTTTCCTGTTTATTTAAAGATGATACTCTGTTTAAAAATAAAATGCATATGTTCAACTGTTCACATTATTCGCCTCAGTTAACCCTTTATCTTACATGACTAATTTTCTTGACTAACTATATTTTTATACCCCCCCCCCCCCCCTGCAACTAGTTGTGTGATTTTGGGGGAGATACTCAAATCATTCCGTCTGCCATCCATCCGTCAGGTCATCCATCCATCTGTCTGTCCATTGGTCTGTCCGTAGACATAAGTTTGTTCATAGATTTTCTCCTATGTTTATGGGCCAATCCCTTTGAAACTTAGTATGCATGTTCATCACCATGGGGACCTATGCACCTGTGATTATAGTTCTGGTCAGACTATTTTTGCCATAGTTATGCTCCTTTTCAACTTAGAATAATTTGCTGCCATATCTAAATTTTGTCCGGCGATTTTCTCTGATATTTATAGGCCAGTCCCTTCGAAACTTGGTATGCATCAGACATGTTAACCTCCAGAATAATTTTTCAGGGAACCTGAGGGTGATTTTCAGGGAAATGGGATGGATTTCAGGGAGAAGTTCGTGTGGGGACAAAACAAAAGAAAAAACTTGCGAATTTTCTGCTCATGGACCACCATTAACACCAGGTTATATCCAGATCTAGTTGTCAATTATGCTGATGCATTTATGCTATGTTAAAAAATCATAAAATAATTGTTGATTTGACTCCCCCACACCCCTGCCATCCTCTTCTTCATGACCCCCCACCCCCACCCACCCACAGAGCACCACCACCTGTGGTTTGCTTTTACCAAATAATAATAATAATAATTCATTATTTCAGACACAGTGGTCCATAGAACATACACAAAAAAAAAAATAATAATAAAAAAAAATAATAATAATCTATATATATATATAAATATATATGTTTACAGTGGTAGCATCACACAAATACGCTGTAATGTACATGAGGGTAACCACTTATAACGGGACTTCAACATAGACAGTCATGCCTTTAACCTGCAACTCCAAATAATGTGAGAAAAGCTTTAGCGGGTGACAGGCGTGAAACTTAATTCAATTAGTAGTACAGTAGGGAGATCCAAACATTGACTAAAGCCCATGAGTACCCGAGGTCTGAGCGTAACAAGGATTGCATGATTTTATTTTCGAGAGAGAAAATACATATAGAAACTATACATGAATCTCCTCCTTAGGGTTAGAAGGGATGGAACTCTGTCCAGTACAAACATATTACTAGCGCTGCAGAATTTGTCATATCTGAGTAGTAGTCTGTATGCATTATTGTAGCAGACAATAAGACGTTGCATACTCTTTCGACTATACTCTGCCCAAAGATGACAGCAATAGAGAGGGGATATATATTTCTCAAATAAGAAGGTTTTCACAGCTGGGGTACAGTTGGAAAACTCCCGAATCAATTGATTGGATCTGACACATATTGCTCGATATTGTCTTTCAATGTCTAGGTCGTCTTTTAAAGATTTATGTATTATGTGACCTAGATATTTAAATTTATCAACAAAGGTGAGTTCAGAGCCATTGAGGAGGACTTTTGTAAATGATATTTTTGAGAAGGACTGCGGAATGAATGACATACACACTGACTTTTTGCTGTTGAAGATAATATCTAGACTATCCGCTTCCTGTTCACAAATTCTAAACAGAATAATAAAGTCTACTAAGCTAATAATTTCCTAAGTCTGGAAATGTTAACAGGAAAAAATGTCCTAATGTTCAGTTACTGCAAGAAGATTAGTACTTGGAAAGTATCTGTATCAAAATCCTTCTTGCATGTGTGGATGCTTGAGCCCTGCAGAAAACATTTCTTTTCATTATTGAAGCATTTTTTTTTAGTTCCATTCAAAATTTTCTGGCTACAGACTGCCAACAGTTAACACTTCTGTAGTCAGCACACAGAATAAATGTAGTATTAGAAAATCAAGTCCATTGTGTATAAATATGCAGTCATTATTTTTCGGCATCCTAAGCGACTTTAACCTATTTTTAAACTGTGCCAGCTGAGATCAAGGTGTTGTTTACATTTTGATTTGGAAAAGGGATGAGGATTAAAGCTATTCTATGAATAAATAAATATATATTATTTAATTCCTTTTCATATATTTTATTTACCCAAAAAACTGCATTGAAGGTGGAGTTTTCAGTTTTTTGAAAGTAAGTCACCTATTTTCATTTCGACACTCGCACATTGATCATGATTCTCTGATTACGAAGAAAAAAAAAACAGAAATAAACATGAACACAGTTGAAATATATATCATAAAATACTCTTTTCTTAAATAAATTTAACTTAAATCTATATTTTACTGCTTCGTGAGTTTTTACCAGAGTTTGAAATGCATGTGATTTGACTCCTAACGTTTTACATAAGTGTAAGTAACGGGAAAGAAATATTAAACTGTTGTTTCCGTGATTTTTGGTCCAAAACTGATTCCCGTCTGGGAGGCCGGGAACTACACTGAAATTTCAGGATTTTCCCTGGCATTCCGGGAGAGTTAACATGTCTGGTATGCATGTTCACCATCATGGGAACCTGTGTACCTGCAATTATAGTTCTGGTCTGACTATTTTTGCTATAGTTATGCTCCTTTTCGACAGCACCGTGGTGTTCATTTTATAACTATTGCTTCAGTGGTATGCCCATCATTGTGGTGGGGGAGGGGAGGGGGGGAGGGGGGTTAATTAATAGGTTCATCCAGGGACAGTCACAGTTCTAGTTTTCATTTTTTGGTCTTAACCCTTAACTGGTAGAGTACTACAAGCCACTATCATGGCTCTACTAAAAATTGCTCAGAGCCACTTTGGTGCCTTTACACTTTGTACATTAGCTTGTTTTCCCAGCAGAAGAAAAAATTGTATTGTTAGAATTGCTTTGTTGCAATTTATTGGAGAGTGCTAACTCTTCAGTGGCTTCCATTGCAGAAAGCATGATATCATTGAAAAAAAATACTCTTGTTACAAATCACCTTTGAAAAATAATTTGGCAATCTACCAGTTAAGAGTTTGAACAATTCACACCTGACCACAACCTGTACTTGTTCTGTGGCTTAGCAATGATTTCTAGTCAAATCTTGGATGCCTACTAGTTTGGCCAAGACTTGACTAGAAACCACTGCCTAGGTAATTTGTCTATTGTCAGCAGCCCCCCCCCCCCCCCCCCCCCCCCCATGATAACATGTGCCAAGATCATAAAAGTCAGAAATAGGCCTTTAACCCTTTACCTAACATGAAAAGCAGACAACACTTGTAAAAAAAATTCTTGAATAACTAATTTATTTCATTTTTTGTCTCAAAAACATAGATTATGACCCCTCATTGGAACGAGCTCAACAAGCTCGTTCCAAGAGGGGTCATAACCTATGTTTTTGAGACAAAAAATGAAAAAATAATAAAAATTAATTGGCGATTTTTGAGAATAGTGCTGGCCGTTACATTGGGTAAAGGATTAAAGGAAAAACATAGCTTACAGTACTGTAATCATGAATGAATTTATTTATTTATTGGGATTTAATATCACTTTTGACAGCCAGGGTCACCTTGTGTCCCATGGGCACTCTTCAATAATTTGTGATCAAACAAATTTATGAAAACAAAATATTATTTGCTTTTGATTGAATGTGAAACATGAGCAAGGAAAATGTTGGCTTTTGCTGTGGTACCCTCATTTTTTGAAAGCCCTGATAGTGGCTTCTAGCAGTCAACCAGTTAATTTGTTTTTTGCAGAGCCATGAAAAATGGTCAAATATATCAAGAAACGGACTTGAATAGACGTGAAGTTTATCAGGCCTTTTCCGGCACGGACCCTGCTCTAAGTTTTGGGTTTATTGCAAATACAGTGGAATCCTGTTAATTGAATAACCACTTTGCCAATGAAAATTATTCAATTAACAGGAGTATTCAATTAACAGGGATTGTGTCACTTTCCTGTATTATAGAGATAAACTTAGCATTTATTCTATTATATCTTGTTTGACAGAGCTCCATATGGTGAATGGTTTTGTGTTGGGAAATTATATTCAGTTAACAGGGATATACAATTAACCCTTTACCTAACGAATCGGCCACATCCGCCCGCGTAATATGCAAATTGAGCAGTTGAAAAAATTAAATTTTTCAAAATATTTCAACGCAACCATATCATGTGACCCCCTCATTGGAACGAGCTCATTGACCTCGTTCCAATGAGGGGGTCACATGATTTGGTTTTGTTGAAATTTTTTGAAAAATTAAAAAAAAATGGTATTTGAAATAATAAATTTTGATATTGTCTGCGTTGGGTAAAGGGTTACAAGATATCCAATTTAGTGGGCTCCACTGTATTGTTCGTGTGTTGAATTTTTTTTTTGTAGAAGTTTCTCAATTGAATATGATTATGCATCTGGTTTATATATTTCTAGCACTTATTGAAGATGATAGAAATTAGCACTAGTCATGGAAGTCTGCTGATATTTAATGATACAACCTCAAAATATAACTGTCAAGAATATACAGCAACTGCTGAGACAAACAGGTCGCACATTTTTAGAACATTTCACTTCATAGTTAACTGCTTCCAGTGTAACACCGAACCTGATGTTGTGTGGCATTTAGGGTCTCTCAAGAATACCTTCTCAAAATATATTACAAGAAGAAGCTGACAAACTCTTTTCAGATATTTGTCTCTGGAAATCAAAATTAATATTTTTATGGCTTTTGCTGTAAATTTAGTGATGTGGAACGACAACTTCTTCCTACCTTATCTGCCTTAGTTAAATTTCTAAAAATACAGCAGTATTCTGTTTTTCTCATCAGCTGTAAATTTGATGAAAATGAGTGATATACATAGAGGGGTAATTGCCTCTCACATTACTTACTGTGATTTGTAGTTCTCTGATCAGTAACCCAATACTACTACCAACCCACTCATTTTTTCCTGTTTTGTTGTCCAATGACCTATACTTTCAGTTAATAATAAACTGGTCAATGAACACAAAGAGAACATATTTTAGGCCCCACAAAGTAGATCTTCTGTTTCTCTGGCCATTTTTGTAAAATTGCTTGTGGGCGTGCAGTTTTTTATTTTTTATTTTATTTTTGTAATTGTTTCTCTGCCAGCAAAAGTTCATGTTCTTGGGTTGTTTTATGTTTTAGGCCACATAATCTACACGATAGCATATGTGGTGGTGTATTTCATCCCTTGAGTGCAAGAAGGCTTTGCAATGCAAAAGCAATTCAAAGCCTTGTTGCATTCAAGGGACAAATTTATCAGTTTTGTTAACTTGAATAAAATATCAGACTTAAACCATTTAATTTTTATCTTAAGTTTGCATTGGTTTTTAACAGAGTTCTTGTTTTTAAACACCGAGCCGCAGGCAAGGTGTTTAAATGAGACATCCTGGTATTAAATCTCCATATACCATACATGTTGCAGAGATAACGTTTTTGTCCATTTGAAACACAATAGAACATAGTGGAAACAAATTTGTGGACGTATTTCTCACACTCCACAATCAGTTGGACCAAACTCGTGAATAACTGTTTTGTTTTTACAAACACAGAAGTAAACAGATAGAGTTACATTCCTTGGGTTGTTATTGGAAACGTAAACATATCAAAAGCCAAATATTTGTTGACAGATTTGCGTTTATTTCATTTTTCTCAAGTTGTTTGATTTAATTATTCGACTATTTAATTTATAACAGAAAAATGTGATCAAATTGTCAGAAATCTGATATTTGTGACTATTATCAGGTTTTTTGGTTCGAGCGAAAGCGAATAGCTTTCGTTTAAACCATATATCCCCAATGATTCATGTGCCCTTATACCCTGGATGTTGCACACTCTACATACCTTGGATGTTGGGTGTGCCCTTTGCCATGGCTATTTGTCCAAGGCATTCTGGCCAATCAAAAGACAGGATTTATTGGGATGTATGGACAATGACGTTTAACAACACTTTGAAAAGCAATTCTTTTGAATAATAAATACACAGTTATTGTTCTGATACAAACATTCAGCCTGGCCTGACACAGGTTTTTATACCTCGAGTTTCTACTGAAACATCTTGTTGTTGTCTGCGATGAGTTCTCCCAAAGCGATAACTCAATTATCAAACAGTTCATGTTTTCAGTGTTAATTCTCACAGTGTAATAAAATTATTTCATATTTTCTCTCATAAAACAAGAATTTAATGTAAAATGGCCAGTTTATTCAGCCAAATAATGGTCTTGGTTTCACCCTCAACAATTTTCTGGCTGAATACCCTGGGCACTGTGTACAGGTCGGCCGCCATGGACTGGTCACATTCATGGGTGGGCGATATTTCCATGATTGCAATAATATTAGATTTCAAACGCTAATTATAGGAATAATCATATAAAATGTAATTAATGAAGCACCGGGTTGTACCCGGTGCTTCATTATTTAAAATTTTGCTGATGATGATATTTATTACCTGGTAAACGCATGTGTGGACATCACTGCCAACGCGTGGATTATGACCAGTCCACAGTGGCTGTACTGTATTATCCTGTACAATATGTTACACAAATTATTCTACCAAAGTAAGATGCTGAATAAAAGATAAAGTGAAAATGATCATTCTGTAGAAATTAGCTCCAGATTCCTGCCCACAACATAGTTCTTGATCCTTTGATTCTAAAAGATGTAAAACATTGACCCTACGAACTCTGACCTTCGGAAGAGAGAAATAGCCTATGACTGCATGAAAAGCTTCTATTGGCTCAGCAGGAAGCTTCATTCAACAAATGCCAGAAAGTCAGCAAACATCTCAAGTGAAAACAAGTTGATTATTCTGTTATCTTTGAAACATTTAGCTGCAACTGTTTTCAGTTTTGCCTGATTGCTGGAAACAGTAGTGGCCAGGTGTTTATGTGATAAATTGGACTGGAAACAAAAGATGTTCTGCTGGGATAGTTTCAGCAACAAATGTTTTTTGAGAAGTTGTTTTTGAAAAGTGGGAGTTTATTATTTAATCATTTGTACTTTGTTCAGTGGATACAGAATAAATAAACAGGAAGCTGGGAAGTATTCATGATGCCAGTTTAAGAGTGTTACATTTGATCAAGATTCTTCTTATTGCAGAGCATGATTCAAATAGTGTACATGGCAATTCCATCATTTCGGTACTTGAAGAGAATTATTAAAAGCATGCTATCTAGATTTTTGGAGCAGAGCTCCTTTATCTTTATTGGCAACTATAAATACCAATAACTACATTTTGATCACTTTCACTGCATTACTCTAGTTTATTTAGCTGTCAGCCACTTTGTCTTTATGAACAATTATGAATACAGTGGAGCCCACTTAATTGAATATCTCTTAACTGAATAACCCTGTTAATTGAATATAATTTCCCAACACAAAACCATTTACCATACCACCAGTACAATTTTGACCATTAATTGAAAAATAGGTTATACAGTAAATTCCTGTTAATTGAATAAAAAATCTTGTAACCTGTCGAGAAATTACCCTGACTCTCCCCAGTTTTCCTTTGTTTATAGACCTATTTGACCTCAGTACATCCAATACAGATATTTAATCTATTATATATTGTTTGACAGAGCTCATGGAGCTCTGTCAAACAAGATATAATAGAATAAATGCTAAGTTGATCTCTAGAATGCAGGAGAGTGAAACAATCCCTGTTCATTGAATACTCCTGATAATTGAATAATTTTCATTGGCAAAGTGGCTATTCAATTAACAGGATTCCACTGTCTCTGCAAATTCATTTTGTGTCACAAAATAGTCTCTATGAACAACTATGAACTTTGTTTTCATGAACAGCTATGATTATCTGCAACTACATTTTGTGAAAGTGAGCTCAACAGTGGCATTCTTTTGCCAACACAAATCATTTCTACGGTAATTTTATGACTTATTCTGAACACACCTTAACCTTTGAAGGCCTATTTAAGGTGTTTATGATCTCAGAGAATGTGCCATGAACATGCCATCTTTAAGAGGACCTGCTGACAGTAGGCAGATCAGCTGTGATTTCTAGCCAAGTCTTGACAGCCTTAAAAGGCAGCCAAAACTTTACTAGAAATTGTTACCACTTTAGCGGGCGTTCTCTAGTATATTAACAGAGTTTAGCGGGGCGGTAAGACTCAGTAATTCATGAAGCCATGCAACCGGAAGCAAGCCACAGGCATTAATGAAAACAAAATTCATTAACAGCCCGCCGCCCGCTTCCGGTCATGGTAATAATGGTAATAACATGATTTTGTCGAGCGTCATGGTTTATTAACGGCCCTCGAGGAATGAATAACAGCCCTCTGGCTTATTAACGGCCCTCGACTTTGTCTCAAGCCGGTAATAAACCCTTGGGCTGATATTCATTCCTCTCGGGCCATTAATAAACCATAACACTCTCCAAACTCATGTTATTGTTATATTACTGTTAAGCAACTGGACATGTATAAGTTGTAGTCTAGTGGGAATTCATGACAATTGCCCAGACCCAAAAGGGTTAACAAAACATAAAAGAAAATCAGTCACTTCTATCATGAAAATTAATACTTCAACTACTGTCAAGCCTCAACAAAGCCTTATAAATAGCAAGTTTAGGAAAAGTTGAAAATACTGATGGTTTCAGTATTCAGTGATTGATTCGGTTCATTTTTAGCTCAACTTGACAAAGTCAAGCTGAGCTATTGCCATCACTTCTCGTCCGTCGGCGTACATACGTACGTACGTACGTACGTTAGTATGTTAGTACATTAGTACGTTAGTACATATGTCCACAATTTCCTTTGGCACACCTCACAGGTCGCATTTATGATCAGGTTACTTTGAAACTTGGTATGCTTGTTTGGGGTGACCTCTAGATGGGAGCTATCGATTTTCTTCATTTTCCGTCAAAAAATGTTGCTGCGGCCAACGTTCTTAGAACTTAGTTTAGTCAAACCACAATATTTCCCTTTGGTGCACCCTACAGGGTACATTTATGATCGGATTGCTTTGAAACCTGGCATGCTTGTTTGGGGTAACCTCTAGATGGGAGCTATCAATTTTCTTCAATTTCCGTCAAAAAATGTTTAGTTCAGTCAAACCACAATATTTCCCTTTGGCACACCCTACAGGGCACATTTATGATTTGATTGCTTTGAAACCTGGTATGCTTGTTTGGGGTAACCTCTAGATGGGAGCTATCAATTTTCTTCAATTTCCGGCAAAAAATGTTGCCACGGCCAACGTTCGAAGAACTAAGTTTAGTCAGACCTCCATATTTCCCTTTGGCACACCCTACAGGGCACATTTATGATCAGATTGCTTTGAAACCTGGTATGCTTGTTTGGGGAGACCTCTAGATGGGAGCTATCAATTTTCTTCAATTTCTGTCAAAAAATGTTGCCGCGGCCAACGTTCTTAGAACTTAGTTTAGTCAGAAGACTCAATATTTCCCTTTGGCGCACCCTACAGGGTACATTTATGATCGGATTGCTTTGAAACCTGGCATGCTTGTTTGGGGTAACCTCTAGATGGGAGCTATCAATTTTCTTCAATTTCCATCAAAAAATGTTGCCGCGGCCAACATTCTTAGAACTTAGTTTAGTCAAACCACAATATTTCCCTTTGACACACCCTACAGGGCACATTTAAGATTTGATTGCTTTGAAACCTGGTATGCTTATTTAGGGTGACCTCTAGATGGGAGCTATCGATTTTCTTCAATTTCTGGCAAAAAATGTTGCCACGGCCAACGTTCATAGAACTTAGTTTAGTCAGACCTCAATATTTCCCTTTGGCACACCTACAGGGCCCATTTATGATCAGATTGCTTTGAAACCTGGTATGCTTGTTTGGAGAGACCTCTAGATGGGAGCTTCTTCTTCAATTTCTGTCAAAAAATGTTGCCGCGGCCAACGTTCTTAGAACTTAGTTTAGTCAGAAGACTCAATATTTCCCTTTGGCACACCCTACAGGGTACATTTATGATCGGATTGCTTTGAAACCTGGCATGCTTGTTTGGGGTGACCTCTAGATGGGAGCTATCGATTTTCTTCAATTTCCATCACAATATTTTCCCCGTGGGAACCCCGGGAAGTAAGCAGCACTTGTTTACTGTGGTAAACCAGTTCCGCTTTACTAGTAAAATAGGACCCAGTCACCAATGCTTGGGGTGAAAGTCCTCTAAAATGGGCAACATGTTGATCAACGATTGACTAAACTTGACTTCATCTCCATGTTGTGTCACGATTAGCCATGGTGCATAAATATGTGACGTTAACCACCAACAAACATCACAATATTTCCCTTTGGCTCACCCTACAGGGCACATTTATGATTAGATTGCTTTGAAACCTGGTATGCTTATTTATGGTGACCTCTAGATGGGAGCTATCGATTTTCTTCCATTTCTGTCAAAAAATGTTGCCACGGCCAACGTTTTTAGAATTTAGTCTAGTCAGACCACAATATTTCCCTTTTGTACACCCTACAGGGCACATTTATGATCGGATTGCTTTGAAACCTGGCATGCTTGTTTGGGGAGGCGTCTAGATGGGAGCTATCGATTTTTGGTTTCTGTCAAAAAATGTTGTCACTGGCAAAAAAAATGACATTGGTACCAATGATCTTCAATTTTGCCATTTCATTTATAACTTACCAAGTTCAACTTTGTCAAGTTGAGCTACAGTGTCATTGACACTTTCATTTCATTATCCTCATGATATCGGTGCCAGTTCGGTTTTTCGGTTTATTTCATGCCTGTTCTGTTAAATCACCATCTACAGCAGCACTAAACCATGCAGAAAATGAACATCCATTCTGCACATATGTGCAGAACAGAAATCTTTGACAGACTATTCTTATAAAGAAGCAAAATTTCACTGGAATTTTCTACAAATCGTGCTCCACAATTACAGTTTGAATCACTAGAGATAGCTAAAAATCGTCCCCTGATTTCCAATGTGTTCTATGTGCCAGTCGGCACTTAGAACACATTGGAACTCAAGGGACGAAATAGTAACACGGGTTCCCCTTGCAAATTTGGTTTGTGATAAAATATGTTCTTTTTGTTGATAGTTGTCAAATGAATTGCTGAGTGTCGTAATAATTGTTTTTATAGGCGTGAAGGCATTTAATAAACACAGAATGACACTCGTGTGTCAATGGGTTAATCGATATGGCACTTTGAATGTGTCATCGCGGAAGGATAAAACTTGAAGCCTGTGGTCTCTTGTTCTATCGTCCCATGCTGGCACTCGTGCCATATTGATTAACTCATTCACACACGCATGTCATTCTGTGTATATGTTGCCCATCTCAAGAGGGAAGAACCTGAAAAGTCTGTGAAACAGAATGCAAAAATGAAGGTGCTTTTCTCTCCCAAATATGGTGAATCCATATTTGCTGTTGTGCCCAAATTAGATGAATCCAAAGGCTTGAATATGAATTTTTTGGACAGATATGTGTTGCTGACATGTGAAAGCATTCGTCAGCTTTCAGTAACATGAATCTCTTTTCAATGATGTCTCATTAGGTATCCGGACAAAATACCCTCGGACAAAATACCCTTAGGACATAATACCCTCAAAAAAATACCCTTAGGACATAATACCCTCAATGGGTAGGACAAAATACCCTCGGATAAAATACCCTCAGACCAAATGTATATAAAGTTGGATTTTTGGTGTTGGGTGGGGGGGGGGGGGGGGGGGGGGGTGTAATTGCATCTAAGGCACTAGCCGGTGTTTTGTTTGAAATAACAAGTACCAATATTTTTAATTTTTTTTATTAACCCTTTACCTAACGTAACGGCCAAAACCGGTTAGCGCTATTCTCAAAAATCGCCAATTAATTTTCATTGCTTTTTCATTTTTTGTCTCAAAAACATAGGTTATGACCCCTCGTTGGAACGAGCTCGTCGAGCTCGTTCCAACGAGGGGTCATAACCTATGTTTTTGAGACAAAAAAATAGTTATTCAAGAATTATATTTTTGTAAGTGTCGTCTGCTTTTCAGGTTAGGAAAAGGGTTAAACTAAATAGATATGAAGCACAATACCAATGGCAGATGGCAATTGAATATGAAGCACAATATAAATGGCAGATAGCACAGAACATGAAACAAATATGAGGGTATTTTGTCCGAGGGTATTTTGTCCTACCCATTAAGGGTATTATGTCCTAAGGGTATTTTTTTGAGGGTATTATGTCCCAAGGGTATTTTGTCCGAGGGTATTTTATCCTACAATCGTCTCATTATGGTGTTTTGGTTACTCGACTTTTCAACACCTGTACAGGACAAGTATATCACTACTCTTTGGTGCAAGAGGTATTTTATGAAGTATATGATTTCATTTAATAAAGTAATATACATTGTTCAGTACTTGGTATTTTAATGTTCAGCATTATTGTTCATTTAAAATGTCATTTTGAAGATGAATAAATTGTAGATAAAATGAACACAATGAACTAATATCAAATTCTTTTCATAACTGTGCACCCAACACTTATTGAGCTTGTGTATGTACAACCTGTCATCATGAAGGATATTTATATTTCAACTACTAAAATAAATGTTCTTTTTTTTGTTTTTAAAAAATATTTATCCATGTAACCCTGTTAATTTTAGAGTAGATACTATTTTTTATGGTCAACACTTTTCTCTCACATTAAACAACTGGAGAAATGGTTTTATCAGCTTAGAGTAGCACGGGCAACAGGGCTTAAAATTCATGTGAAAATCAGATTTGATTCTCACAAATGATTCATGGCAAGGAGAAAAAAAAAAGAAACAGCTTTGATTTTTCGAAGTGTTTATTTAATCCCTTTACCTAACATGAAAAGCAGACAACACTTGCAAACAGAATTCTTGAATAACTAAATTTTTTCATTTTTTGCATCAAAAACATAGCTTATGATCGATCCCTTATTGGAACAAGCTCGATGAGCTTGTTCCAATGAGGGGTCATGAGCTATGTTTTGGGCACAAAAAATGGAAAAAAATAATGAAAATTGAATGGCATTTTTTGTGAATAGCACTGGCCGGTTTTGGCTGGTACATTAGGTAAAGGGTTATTTAATTTGTGTCATAGATTCTGAAGGTGTCTCTGATTAGCCTGGAGAATTCTACTTACTTACTTCATTCTCCCTCATCACAAGATAATACTTTGACTTAGCAATGATGTTTAGTGAAGTCTTGGCTGCTTATACTTTTTTATTTATTATTTATTGGTGTTTAAGCTCACATATTTCTGCACAATGGCTAATCATGACCATGACAGTTTTACAGGGTGGAAGAAACCGGAGTACCTGGAGAGAACAACCGAGCAACAGCAAGCAACTGTCAGCTCCCCAACATTCCAACTCCACACAAGCAGGGTTAGCATTGGTTGAAGACAAGTGCACCATCGACATGCAGTACGTCTTAGTACACAATACCCCCAATGGGGCAATGGGGGTGAAGTGTCTTGCCCATGGACACAACGTGGTTGCCGCAGGTGGGATTCGAACCGAGGACCTCTCGGCTTGCAGCCTGCACCTCTACCTACTGAGCCACTGCACCCCGGCTGCCTATACAGACAGCCAAGACTTCACTATAAACCACTATCAAGGTAGTATAACTTCCTTCATCAAAATCTCCAAATGGCTGTTAATGTTGGAACATTTTTTTTTATTATTGGGGTTTAATGACACTTTCAACAGCCAGGGTCTTCTCATGTTAGACAGTTTTACAGGTGGAGAAAGCCAGAGTACCCATAGAGAACCACTGAGCAGTGGCGAGTAACTGTAGGACTCCCTAACATACAAACTCCCCACAAGCAAGGTTAGCATAGATTGAAGACAAGTACACCATCGATTGTACAGTATGTCTTAGTACACAGTGCCCCTATGTGGGCAATTGGGATTAAGTGCCTTTCCCAAGGATGCAACACAGTTACCCCTGGTGGGGATCGAACTGTGGATGTTTGGTTTGACCAAATTAATTAATTGATTAATTAATTAATTAATTAATTAATTAATTAATTAATTAATTAATTAATTAATTAATTAATTAATTAATTAATAAGGTTATTATTAACATTTACAAAATATAATTATTATTTACTTACTGTTTATTCTCACCAAATAAACTAGTAGCAAATAATTTATTATTTTCCAGAAGAATCAGAAAAAAGTTTAAGCAACATAAAAAATGATGAAGTAACAAAGAAATGTTTTGATAACGATCAGATTAAATGGATAAACTGTTAATTCATTTGACCTCGTACAAAGGACCATGATTATTTGCATTACTTATAGATTACTTGACAGGTGTGAATTCTGCCTCACCTGTGTTGTCAGACAGCGATTTTATTGAAAATGACGCACAGTGAAATCAAAAGTCATAAAGCCTTTGAGGCCCACCAAAAGTATATTTTTGATACGAAATGTTGGTGCTAAATCAATTAATTTTTTGAATGTAATTGGCATCATTGGACCCGAGAGCATGAACACCAGGGACGTGGTGACAGGAGGGATTACACCCCCCCCTTCCCAATCCTGGCCAAAATTTACTATAGTTGGAAATTCAGAGTGAAAGTCATGAGTACCGGTAGTTGAAAATTAGAGTTCCTTTGGTGATGCTTTTGTCTCCTTTACTTCCCAAAATTCCAACTCTGTTTCCAATCTGCAAAAATTCTAACTGTTACTATTTACAACTGCAGTGTAGGAAATATTGAGCTTCATAAGTATTATGATGTCAATCGGTACAATATTTCTATAGTATGTTTACTTATCATAATAAAAAAAATCCTCGAAATGCACTTCAAGAAAATCAGTTAAATTTATTTATTTATTCATTTATTTATTTATTTATTTATTTATTTATTTATTTATTTATTTATTTATTAAGGTTTAATGACGCTTTAACAGACAAGGTCATATCGTGTCGGGTGGAGGAAGCCGGAGTACCCGGAGAGAACCACAAGCAACGATGAGCAGCTGCCAGCTCCCCAACATCATAACTCCGCACTGCAGTACAGGCAGGGTTAGATTGGTTGAAGACATGTGCACCATCGATGTGCAGTATGCCTTAGTACACAGTGTCATCGTGCCCCCATGTAGACCATCAGGGTTAAGTGCCTTGCCCAAGGACACATCACGGGAGTCGAAATCGATCACTCAGGCAGTCAGCCATCCAAGGACTAACCAGGCTCGATGTTGCTTAACTTCAGTGATTTGATGAGAACCAGTTACCACAATGCCACTGCACCCCCATAATCAGTTAAATCAGATCGTGTAAAATTATTATCCTGAGTTAATTCAATCATTCACAGTTACAAAATGATGAAATATCAAAAATTGATCATTCCTTCATAAGATCTGATTTAATGTTAGGACAATGTGAATTGCTCAACGTTCTCAGCTTGAGCATTTGTTTAGCACATATTCAATTCCCAGAATAACACCAAATAATAATAACAAACCTGATAATTCTATCATAAATATGTTGGCATTTCTGTTACTAGAATCAATTTTATGCCCCCTTTCATGGCTTCATTTTCAAGATCTTTCTTGGTAGTGAATTTCCAACTAAGGGGAGGAAACACTCCTCCCAGCCCCCCCCCCCCCACCACCACCCCCATTTGAAATTCACTACCTACCCCCCACCCCCCCCCCCCCCCCCCCACCCCCCATTCAGAAACCACCAGATATGTCCCTAGTGATCACTGCCAATAAACCAATGAACAAATCTGCCAGCTGGGCATCTATTTTTATATTTTCAGTAGTGTGATTTTGATTTTATTTAGTACAGTGGAATTCTGTTAATTGAATATCCACTTTGCAAGTGAAAATTATTCAGTTAACAGGAGTATTCAATCAACAGGGATTGTGACATTTTCCTGTATTCCAGAGATAAACTTGGCATTTATTCAATTATATCTTGTTTGACAGAGCTCCATGAGCTTTGTCAAACAAGACGTAATGGATTAAATGCCTGTATTGAATGTACTGAGGTCAAAAAGATTTATAAACAAAGGAAAACTGGAGAGAGTCAGGGTAATTTCTTGACAGGTTACAAGATATTTTATTCATTAACAGGAGTTTACCCTATAAGCTATATTCAATTAACAGGTCAAATTTGTACTGAAGGTATGGTACTGGTAAATGGTTTTGTGTTGGGAAATTATATTCAATTATCAGGGTTATTCAGTTAGGGGATATCCAATTAAGTGGGTTCCGCTGTAGTACAAGATGTATACAGTTAAAATGTACAGTGAAATCACTCCAAACCGAACTGTCTGTAAACTGAACCTCCCTCTGAACCAAACGATTTCAAAGGTCCTGAATGTAAGCCTGGATAAAGTCACTAAACAAACTCTATAAACCGAATACTCTCTATTCCAAATATGAACATTCAAGGGGTTTTATCACACTGTTTTAATATATTTCCATACTCGCTAATCCCAACACTTGTCACTTTGATCATGATCTCGAACACCTGAGTGAAATCTGATTGAGAATCCCTCCCATAATAGCAAACAATTGAAAAGCACATTTCTGTTGTTTTCTTATTATGGCAGATTAGTTAATTGATATTGTGAAGCAGATCTGATATTTCCGTAACTGACACCAGAAGGGCAATCATATGCATTTAAGCAGATGATTTTGATTTTTTTTTTTTTTTTTTTTTAAATCTTAACCATACTGCTAAGTATTGGTTCATAATTAATCTGCCAAATGTTTCCAAATAAATTTTATTAAAGTTTTACTTGCTACTTCAATTAATTTATTTGTCACACCTTCGCCATTGTAAAATTAATTCACATTACCTATTTTCAAGATATCAGAAGAATTAGGTTTGGATATCCCACTACCATGATATTCATCAAATCGTGATAAACTAAAAATCTCTCTGAACCAAAAACAGTAGTCAGTCCAGATGTTGTTCTGTTGAGAGGGATTTCGCTGTAGTTGAAAGTAATTTTATCCAAAGGCAAATCCACATGAGCAAATGATGAAGACAAATTTAATATTTATATTTATTACTTGAATAAATAACAAATTAACCCTTTATCCAATGCAGACGATACCAAAATTTATTATTTTAAATATAATTTTTTAAAATTTTTCAGGGGAGCATGGTGGCTCAGTAGGTAGAGGTGCAGGCTGCAAGCCGAGAGGTCCTCGGTTCGAATCCCACCTGCGGCAACCGCGTTGTGTCCTTGGGCAAGACACTTCATCTCCATTGCCTGTGTGGGGGCACGATGACGCCGTGTACTAAGACGTACTGCACGTCGATGGTACGCATGTCTTCAACCAATCTAACCCTGCCTGTGCTGCAGTGCAGAGTTACGATGTTGGGGAGCTGGCAGCTGCTCGTCGTTGCTCGGTGGTTCTCTCCGGGTACTCCGGCTTCCTCCACCCGTAAAACTGTCACGGTAATGATTAGCCATTGTTCATAAATATGTGACCTTAAACATCAATAAATAAATAAATTTAAAATTTTCAAAAAATTTCAACAAAACCATATCATGTGACCCTTCGTTGGAATGAGCTCGATGAGCTCATTCCAACGAGGGGTCACATGATATGGTTTTGTAGAAATTTTTTGAAAAATAATATTTTTTCAACTGCTGAATTTGGATATTACGCGGGCGGATGCGGGTTATTCGTTGGGTAAAGGGTTAACAAGTTTCCTTATAGAGAAGTGGACTACTCTACACACAAAAAACAAAAAGGCTTGGCGTCCAGTGTTAGATTCAGGGCTTCAGAAAATGCATAGCATATTTTGTAAGCAACATGAACATCCTGAGTCATTTCCAAGAGAAATGTCTCAGATGATGGGAGTTCCCAAAGCATGTGTAGAAAGCCTACTTAAATATCCCAGAGAGCTTAGACTGTGAGGCACATAAGCAAACCTGTGTATCTAAAACTGTGCCTGCACATGCAGCTGCAGCAGGCTTGGCAAACCTGTATACCCAAAGCTTTGGATGCCTGCACAGGTGTAGCAGACCTGCATAGATATATCAGACAGGAAATACATGCCCACATTATCGTGTAATACTTGCATTCGGCAACATGCATTATGAGCAGCAAGAATTCCGGGCGTGTGTCAAAGGTTAAAGTACATCTGTCATCCATAACCTTATTGCTCTCACATGTATTATATACTCCCTGCTGCATATTGTTGTATTGTTTTTAAAATTTTGTAATATGTTACGTAACAGAAATGAATGCATGTAATATGTCAATTAATACATTCCATCTGTTTTTATATGGCTCCAAACAGAAATATCTGTTCACCTGCTTCACATGTCATCGCAATCTTCATTCGAATGATACGATAAAATGCACATTCCCTCCTCCATAAGCACTGGCAATGACCACCTTTCTATAGTATTTCATATCTACACCCATTGTCAGTCTTGATAGTGCAACCGTTTCATGCCATACTGTGATTTAATACTCTAACGGCCATATTGGCGATCATCACAGTTACAACACACTCCTTGCTAAGTCATTTCAAATTCTCGAGTATATAATATACACAAGTTGAAAATACGGTGAATGAAAAATATTGTGTCCAATGTCTTGTTTATCAGTTCATGTATGTAATGAAAAGTGGTTAAGAGTAATATATTGTATTCGGATTGCACCCAAACACTCCTGTAACATAAATTACAATCCTCATGATTTACCTAACCTGAAAGGAAAACATTTTAATAAATCAAGTTTGACATGCCCGGCACTAAGTCCTTTTTGACTCGGTTTAACTCTTTGCATTCTGCTGCCGAATATTCCTGCCCAGCTCAGCGTTTCTCTTGTTACTGAAATAAGTATAATTTGAACACATTTAATCATATTTGCCCCTTGTAAACTGAATTGATTTTTTCACCAATGTTTTCTTGTGTTACATTTAGATTCATTTTTTATCAAATCTAGTCATGGCTGCTTTACAGCAGCCATGACTAGATTTGATGACAAACATGCAGAAAATACCCGGCAGGTTAAGAGTTAACTCGTAAGGGTCTGGACCATTGTCCTGAATTAATGCTTGACCACACCCTGTTCACGTCCAGTGGTTTAACAGTGATTTCTATTCAAGACTTGGCTGCCTTCACAGGCAGCCAAGAGTTGACTAGAAACCACTGCCTATGTAATTTGTTTATTGTCAGTAGGACCTACTCATGATGGCATGTTAAGGTCACCTTTTCTGAGGTCATGAAAGTCAGAAATAGGCCTTCAAGGGTTAAAGTCTTGCAGTATGAATATGGAAGTTGATGTCTCCCGCAGTTAACTCTCTGAATTTGCCCTCCCCACTAAGGCCCCTTTTATATCGGTACAAAAGGCTGCGCAATCTTTGGCTTCTCTGCAGTTAACAGTTGACCTTTCATAGACTGCAAAAAAAAAATGATAATAATTACCATAATCTCTGAAATTTAACAATGAATAATAACCACCATAACTGCTGCTTCAAAGCTTTAAGACATTAATTTCCCATCTATGGTACATTAGATTCCTCTCTGCTGTCTGAATAGCTTGATGGGAAGTTCTAATGTATCGTACATAGAAATGCAGTGACCATCGCCCAAGAGTTTTAATTAAGTGGTCTTCAATTTTAACATGGGAAGCCGAACTAGCAGCCTGACTCAGAATGAATGCTCCAAAATGAATTTTGGGGACAACCAAGTATCCTTTGAATTTTTCGAAGATGCATATTGAAGTAGGATCGCATCAGAGCCTCCCCCTCACTTGTGAGGAACAAAGCCCCTCCATTCCCTAAAATCCACCTACATTGTATATATCTCTTCAATGGGGGCTCAGTGGTTATGGCATTGGACTTCAAACTGAAAGGTTCACGGCTCGATCCCCAGCAGGGGTAACTGTGTTGTGTCTTTGGGCAAGGCATTTCATCTTGATTGCCCATGTGGCACTGTGAACTAAGGTGTACTGCACTGGTGCACCGATGCTTACCCTGCTTGTGTGGAGTTACTATGTTGGGGAGTCTGACAGTTGCTTGCTGTTGCTCAGTGGCTCTCCCTGGGTACTCTGTCTTCCTCCACCCATAAAACTGTCTGACACGAGGTGACCCTGGCTGTCGAAAGTGTTGTTAAACTCTAATAAATAAATAAATAAATAAATAAATAAATAAATAAATAAATAAATGTAATTGGACAAATTGGATGCCCTGTGGAGAATAATTTAATAATATCTATGCCTTTCCTAAATGGGTTGATTTTAGATGATTTGAGCCATAGAATACACATTGACCCATCTCTTGAGAAAATCACATCTGCTACTTCAATTGTGTCTGATGTTGCTTTCAATTTTGCAATAACCAGTACATAATTCACAACTACCTGACTGCACGGTGTTGAAAGTGTCATTACACCCCAAATGAATAAATAATGAAACAGTCATTATGACATGCACATGTGAATTGGAGCCTGTCAAATAATCAAGTCTGTGACTATCACAGACTACTTATTTGCTTCCCCATGGGAATCACAGGAAGTGGAGCAGTGCTTGTTTGCTGGGGTAAACAAGTTCTGCTTCACTGTTAAAATAGGATCTAGAATCAATGCCTGGGGTGGAAGTCCTTTAAAGTGGGTGGAATAGGTATAAACGATTGGCTGAACTTGATTTCATCCCTCTGTTGAAGTCATGAAACAGCCAAAGATGCTGAAAATGACCGTAAACACCAATCAATCAGTAAGTAAGTGCTTATTTGCAGCCTTTTCAAAAAAATTGTCTAAAATTGGTGCTTACTAACATCGGGAATTAACCCTTTCCATACATCTTATCACTCTCAGGTAGAGCAGTTCCTTGCAAAAATATCCTTGAAAATTAATGAATCGAAAAAGTCAAATAAACTCCCCATCAAAAAGTGTTAACTGGTAGAGTACTAGAAGCCCATCTTTATTCTGAAGTGCAGGTGCCGCAACTTACAGCCTTGATATTCTGTGGATATGCTTCATATTATCTTTGAAGTTCCATGCCAGGGTTATTTACAACATTGTGAAATTGGGCAAGGCACTTAATCCCTATTGCCCAGGTGGGGGCATGGTGGTGCTGTGTACTATGGCATACTGCACATCGATGATACACTTGTCTTCAACCAATGCTAACCATGCTTGTGTGGAGTTAGTACATTGGGGAGTCTGGAAGTTGCTTGGTTGTTCTCTTCAGGTACTCTGGCTTCCTCCACTCATAAAACTGTCCAACACAAGGTGACCTTGGTTGTCGAAAGTGTCGTCGAAACCCAAATAGATAAATAAAAAAAATAAATAAATAAATATCTTTGAAGTGAAATTATTTAGCCTTGTGTGGGTTTTCCTTGTCACAATTTATGGGAGAGTGCCCCTAGGCACTCTCCCATAAATTGTAGCAAGTCAAATATAAAAGAGGAGATTTTGATGATCACAAATAATTCAGCACTCTACCAGTTAAATAGTTGTATGGATAATAGTGTGTAATGCAGGTAAGAATTGTTGGTGCCTATTTCAATGAAAAGCACCTGAAGAGTTGTTATTTGTTAGTGATGGAATGTAAAAGGTCAATGCTACGGAAGTACTATTCAAAACAGAATACTTCAAATTGTCATGTGGTTGTAAATATATTTGATAACAATGGTGAGAAATGTGAGAGGCAGATGCAGCAAACACTACTCTCTTTGAACCTGATACAGTCATATTTGCACAATGCATCCAAATTTATGTGATATACCTGTAATTCAATGTGCACAGTATTTTTTATGATAAATTAACTCTTAACCTGCTGAGTAATGAGCTGCGACTAGCAGCTCCATACGTGGCAATATCGGTCAGTCTGTCTGTTGGTCAGTCTGTGACCAACAAGTTTTTAAACTCAATAACTTTTAAAATACAGTGGAGCCCACTTAACTGGATATCTCTTAATTGTATCTTCCTGTTAATTGAATATAATTTCCTAACACAAAATCATTTACCATACCTGCAGTACAAATTTGACCTGTTAATTGAATATAGGTTATAAAGTAAACTCCTGTTAACTGAATAAAAAATCTTGTAACATGTCAAGAAATTACCCTGAGTCTCCCCAGTTTTCCTTTGGTTATAGACCTATTTGGCCTCAGTACATCCAATACAGGCAGTTGATCTATTATTTCTAATCAACCTACCTTACAATTGTTTGCTACAGGCTTGAACTACAGTGGAAGACCCTAACTCGGATAAAATACTCTCTATTTTAATCTTTCCCAAGAGATTTGGGAAAGAAAAGTGGTGTAAAAGCACCTCGGAAAAATAAGCCCAAACTGGGTCGAGCGCCATCGGCGCACACCCAGTAGGGGACGCTCTTCTCTTTGTGCAATTCCACGACTTATGTTAACCAGTATGCAAGCAGTCATCAAACCATTCTTTTTTTGTCCGCGAAACGTGGTTGATATGTCGCCATCTTTGCATTAAGATGAAGTGATAATTCAACTCGTCAATAATGGTTTTCCTGTGACTGGAATTATGGATCTGAAGATCATATAATAACAGGACTGTGTTTTATATATTCTCATTAATATTTTCATTAATATTCTCATTGTATTTTACTTATATATTCCGTTTTCGAGAATGTTTTTTTGACATCATGTCAACGCGGTTCGGCAATAAAATTTTTCGGTTGATAAATTTTATTATTGTTACCTCATTTTTTCTCATTGGATTCGGATGTTCATGGTGGGGTCACCATGAGCTCTGTGGCATTTTCGTCCACGCACTCTGGTCCCATGGCCAGTTTTGTGTGACTAATGCTTTTTGTGCAGCCTGGACCTTCTCCTAAGTTTCCGCCCTGTTAATCCTTGGGGTATGTGATATCCCACTACACATCTGCCTTCAGATGTTTTCGACTGCAGCCCGTCGCCCTGCGTCGGGTGTATTTGAGGATCATGACCCTTCGGTGGTAAATGGGTCAGGAGTGAAGCCACTTTGTTGGTTCGTTCCCACATCGTTCCGTTCCGACTAGGGACCTGCGAATATCAAATTTTGTCTCGAATCGAATCTCAAATCGAATGTGAATGAGGATTTCGAATCGAATCGAATATCGAATAGTGGTCGTGTATATGCTGACAATTGTTGTTTCGGGTGCCGTAGGATCGTTGGCATTTTTGGATAATAGACTGGCGGGAAACGGAAACATACTTGGCCATACTGAACTTTTGTAAACACACGTCACGCGCGAATTAAAATATCGAAAGCTAAATTAAACCATTCAAACTAAACGAAACGCAATTCTGCAGCCTGGTATATCATATAAGTTAGCTTGTTCTGGTACGTTCATTCAGCTTCATTGGGTCATCACATGTATCGACAATAACTGCTGTTACCAACTTCCCCTGATCTTTAATCACGAGTGATTCACAACGCATATAAATGCACATTGACCTCTCCGTTTTATATACATTCCGTGTCGGCGTCTTTATGTAAACGCGTGACCGCTTCATTGCAAATTGCAATGTAAGGGGGGTAATTCTATTATGCTGCACTTTACTGTAAAACATGCTGGTTTTGTCGAACTCCCGTAACACGCAGTGGTGTGCATAATGCATATACGATGCGATCATGCGAGCATGCCGATTTAAGACCAAGTTGTGAGGTTATATTATAACGGGAATGTTACCGGATGGGGGTGGGTGGGGGTGCTACTCCGATGCACGCGCCTAACTAACTGATAAACGAGCGTGATTGCAAGCCTATTATCGGAGCAGAAACACACGTATCGGCACAGTGGCGTGAAAAAAGTTTTCCCGACCTAGTCCGACGAGATTCGAAAATTTCGAACCCATGACACCAGCATCGAATCGAATCGAATAGCTGCAAGGATTCGAAATCGAATCGAATAATCGAAGGTTCGCAGGTCCCTAGTTCTGACAGTCAGTGAGCTTAGGGAGGCCCTCTCCTTGCTCACTTCGGTTCTGTCCAAGAATCTTTTCCGCTGCTTCCAGCGAGCGGGGTGGAGCGTTCGCACCTTTATCCTGGATGGATATGCATTTTCTCACATGCCAGATCTCTCCTGCATCCATTTCTCGATGGATTTGTCTTGCTCTTCGTGCAGCTTCCGCTCGTCTAGCTACTGGTGATTGTATTACCAATTGCTTTTACTAACTCCGTAATGTTGTCGGATGTTATACTGGCAGCCTACTGGAGAAATGCTACCTTCTCCATTTATCTGCGACAGTTGCAAGAGCCGACAGAGGACCTTTGTCCTAGGGGCCCTCTTTCTTTGGCTCAGGCTGTTGTCTATTCCAGCCATTCAGCTTTTTACAGGGTCAGTTCCAGCTCCATGCTGTTCCTGACCTTTCTGTCTGTGCATCGCACAGAACCATCTTTCGCCTCATCTTTTATTGTCTTTTACTAATGTTTGTGATGCTATGGTTGATAAGCCTCG
Organism: Pictodentalium vernedei; assembly: GCA_031216915.1. Classification (NCBI taxonomy): domain Eukaryota; kingdom Metazoa; phylum Mollusca; class Scaphopoda; order Dentaliida; family Dentaliidae; genus Pictodentalium; species Pictodentalium vernedei. The sequence continues at coordinate 210,341,096 of CM062288.1, forward strand.
GGACCTCTTCCGTCTGTTCACGGTTCCAGTGCACTTGGGTTATGTGTAGGGTTGGTTATGGGATTCCCTCCAGCCCATTGTCTATTCAGCCTGTAGTAAACAATTGTGGGTAGCTTGATAAGAAATTTAAATTTTATAGTAAATTTCCTTTCTTATTATACCTACCACAATTGTTTACATGGAGGCCCTCCCGTCTTCTTATACGGGTAAGAATCCTTCCTCCCCGCTGATCACATAACTCTCACGTTTGCAGATTCAAAAGAATGAGTCATTAGTGATGCATATGCGCACTGGCAACGGAAGTCGTGGAGTTGTACTTGGAAGAGAGCATCCCATACTGGGTCTGCGCCTGTTGCACTCGACCCAGTTTTGGCTTATTTTTTCTTGGTGCTTTTGCACCACTTTTCTTTCCCAAATTGCTTGGGAAAGACAAAAATAGAAAGTATATTATCCGAGTTAGGGACTTCCACTGTAGTGCAAGCAAACAATTGTGGTAGGTATAATAAGAAAGGAAATTTACTATAAAATTTAAATTTCTTGGGCACTGCTCTGCTTGTGGGGGAAGGCGTTCGCGCCTTTATCCCGGATGGATATGCGTTTTCTCACATGCCAGATCTCTCCTGAATCCATTTCTCGATGGATTTGTCTTGCTATTCGTGCAGCTTCCGCACGTCTAGCTACTGGCAATTGTATTACCAATCGTTTTTCTGCCATGAGGTGCGTGCATTGTCTTCCTCTCGGGGCTTATACTAACTCCGTCATGTTGTCGGATGTTATGCTGGCAGCCTACTGGAGAAATGCTACCTTCGACAATTATCTGCGACAGTTGCAGGAGCAGACAGAGGACCTTTGTCCTACGGGCCCTCTTTCTTTGGCTCAGGCTGTCTATCCCAGCCATTCAGCTTCTTACAGGGTCAGTTCCAGCTTCGTGCTGTTACTACCCTTTCTGTCTGTGTGTCGCACATCACCATACGCCTCTTCTTTCATTGTCTTTTACTAATGTTTGTGATGCTATGGTTTGATAGGACTAGGGATCTCTTCCTCTGCCCACGGTTCCAGTGCAATTGAGTTATGTGTGGATTGGTCATGTGATTCCCTCCATCCCATTGTCTATTCAGCCTGTAGTAAACAATTGTAAGGTAGGTTGATAAGAAATATAAAAAAAAAAAAATTTTATAGTAAATTTCCTTTATTATTATACCTATCGCAATTGTTTACATGGAGGCCCTCCCATCTTCTTATTCGGGTATGAATCCTTCCTCCCCGCTGATCATATAACTCCTATGTTGGCGATCTCAAAAGAATGATTTGATGACTGCTTGCGCACTGGTTAACGGAAGTTGTGAAATTGTACTAAGAGAAGAGCGTTCCCTACTGGGTGTGCGCCGATGGCGCTCGACCCAGTTTTGGCTTATTTTTTTGTGGTGTTTTTACACCACTCTTCTTTCCCAAATCTCTTGGGAAAGATTAAAATAGAGAGTATTTTATCCATGTTAGGGTCTTCCACTGCAGTGCAAGCCTGTAGTAAACAATTGCTGTAGGTATAATAAGAAAGGAAATTTACTATAAAATTTATATATCTTGTTTGACAGGGCTCATGGAGCTCTGTCAAACAAGATGTAATAGAATAAATGCTAAGTTTATTTCTAGAATACAAGAAAGTTACACAATCCCTGTTAATTGAATACTCCTGTTAATTGAATAATTTTCATTGGCCAAGTGGCTATTCAATTAACACGGTTCTACTGTACTGGGTAATATGGTGTTATATTTAGTATGCAAGTGTATCTTATTGATGTCTTGACCCATGTTCAATGTGGGTGTTATTCTGTAGAGTTATAGCCCTTGATGGACTTAGAATTTGGTTTATTTTTACCATATGTTGCAGGTTAGGGTGAATTCACAACTTTTAAAAAAATAGTTTTCACCAAATCAATTGATAGTTGCTGTGAATCAGTCATGACTAGATTTGATGAAAAATTTATAAAAATTCAACTCAAGAAATCATTGATCAAAAAAGATTTAAGTTTAATCATGGTATAAATACAAAACACAACTCAGGTAGAGTGAGTGTGTGTGTGGGGGGGGGGGGGGGTGGAGGGGGTGGGGAGGAGTTGGCAGGAATCAAAACATAAGTTAGATAATTATGACATTAATCTCATAATTGTAGCATAAAGCCAAGATAAAGGTACAGTGTCATTGACACTTTCAAATTTTCTTTTAATTAAAAGAGATATAGAGGATATCTAGTGTTATTGAGTGGATACCGAAAATTATCTCATGAGTGACCAAGACAAAGGTTGATTTTTCACTATCACTTGTGCGAGCGAAAATAACCATTTGTCTCGGTCATGAGAATCTGACCATTCCTATTGATAAATTCACTTGTTTCAACCTTAAATTGATGTATGAAAGTAAACAGCTGATGCGCATTGATACGCAGAAGTGATTTGATCGATACTCAGAACAGGTAGTGTCTTGTGATCTGATTCAGCCAAAATGTTATATTACAGACTTTCAGGCCATGTTTGGTCTGGCGGGTTTCATGCATCAATTCAAGGTGAATACATGTTGAATTATTGCTGGAAATGATCAGTATCCACTCAAAAACACTAGATTTTCTTTTCATTATATGTTTTTAGAACAAATTGATCATATTCAGTGATAATTTGACTCGTATTCACCTTGAAGTGATGCTTTGAAAGCTGCCATTTTGATTGATACTGTGAAAGTGAAAATTTCTATATCTTCACAGTGGGGGGTACGATTTCTATCTCTCTGCAATTGTTTTGATAATCTATCATTTAGCGTATAATAAAAAATGTTCACCGTGGTATTATTAGTACAAGATGGCACTTATTATGAGTCAGAAAGATTGATTTTCAAACAGTTTTCTTCATGCAAAGATGATTTCAGTTTATTTAATTAAATTTTGTTTTCTCATCCATTGTTCAGTTGGAACTAAAGATGCTTCAATCTAATTTCCTGGACATGGATCATGGGGTAATCTATGGATGAGCTTCTGTGTGAAAGATATACCCATACATGACAAAAGTGATCTAAACTATTTGCTTGCTGGTGGCGGATATTCCTGCTCAGGATATAAAAGTCCATGCCACTGAAATAAGTAAAATTTAGGCATATTTAACCAAATTTCTTCTGTAAATTGAATGAATTTTCAACCCATGATTTCTTTAGATGAGCTTCAAAGCAGTCATGACTAGATTTGATGAAAAATATTTTGAAAATACTCAGCAGGTTAAGAGTTATTTATTTATTAAGGTTTAACAACACTTTAACAGCCAAGGTCATATCGTGTCGGTGACAGTTTTATGGGTGGGGGAAGCCGGAGTACCTGGAGAGAACCACCGAGCAATGATGAGCAGCTGCCAGCTCCCCAACATTGTAACTCCGCACTGCAGCACAGGCAGGGTTAGATTGGTTGAAGACATGCGCACCATCGACATGCAGCACGCCTTAGAACACAGAGTCATCGTGCCCCCACATGGACAATCGGGGTTAAGTGCCTTGCCCAAGGACACAATGTGGGAGTCCGAATCAATCACTCAGACGGTCACCCATCCAAGAACTAACCGGGCTCGACATTGCTTAACTTCGGTGATCTGACGAGAATCATTTACCGCAACACCACCACAACCCCAGGTTAAGAGTTAAATACCAATAAGATATACCTGTAATTCTATTTATATAGATAAATTTTAATCAAAGACCAGAGCCTACATTTTGGATGAAAAAATATAGCCAGCTAGGCAGATCTACAGTACAGTCGCCGTGGACTGGTTGTAATCCACGCGTGGGCAGTGATGTCCCTGCATGCTTTTACCATATAATAAAAATCATCATCAGCAAAACTTTAATAATTAATGAAGCTCTGGATTGTACCCGGTGGTTCATTAATTAAATTTTTGATGATTAGAATATTCCTGTTATTATGCCCCTGACCTCCGAAGGAGGATTCGGGGGTATCTAGTGGAGCCCTCCGTCTGTCTGTCCATCTCTCTGTCTGTCCGCCTGTCTGTCTGTTGTACCATACAAACGTTTTCCATTGTAAATTCAAAGCCATCACTCGGATTTGGATCTCCTTTGGTATGCTGATAGACCTCATGGGGGAACGGATATGCACAAGGAATGGGTTCCGTCCAGTAATATTTCCCAGAGTTATGGCTCTTTTTTGACTTAGAAAATTTTTCTATTTTTGCTGTTTCCACTTAGAAAATTTTTCTGCCCCACAATACCTTCAAGGCTACTTGGAACTTGCATATGGTTCAGGGCCATTGGCCCACACTTTGCATTGGCCTTGTTAGTGCTTGGAATGTAATATTATTGCGTCCATGGAAATAATGCCAACGTGGAAAAAGCGACCTGTCCACTGCAGCCATACTGTAATAGACTGCTTTAGGTAGTTAGTAGGTTAAGCAGGGTACTTTAAATTTGCTGTTCATAGTTACACTGAATGCTGTAGAATATATTCCTTAATGTGAAGTGACTTTCAAATTGACAGATTTGCACATAGATAAGCCACTGAAATCAGTCAGCTGTTTGTTTATACACACATGCCTGTGACCTTCTATCTGTTTGGTATGTATAGGCAAAACACCTTGGTGTTGTGATGTACATAAAATTCTGCTTATATGTACTTTTTATGACACACTCAAATGACTTTGCATTCAGACATATGACTTTTTGAGAATTTTTTTTTTTATAAATACTCTGTCAGTGAGTATCTCTATAGAAGACGAACTCAATTAAATTGAACAGAGCTTATTGAGAATTTTTGATGTTCCCCCACTGAATTTTAACAATGATGTCCCTAGGTATGCTAACATCTCAGGGAAAAAATGATCTTTACATCAGGTGTGGATCGTAAAGCCTTTCATCCCGTCCTATTCATAAACTATATAGTGAAAAAAGTTGAGCTTTTGTTCACTTCAACACATATGGCTCTTAACCAACAATAAATAGGTGCTGGTATTTATGCTAGAGTGATTAGAAACTGCTTCTTAATGTTTAACTTTAATCATCCACATTCCACTGTTGTGATTGGTGGATTTTTTACATGGGCTGGTGACAGGTTTGTGATTACAGTTATTGAAGATGGCTAAGGGAAGGCTGCCCTCATTGTCAGAAGTTGGCTTTTCACTGAAGCTATTCAAATTACTATTTTGGTGTGAAATTTGAGAGAGCGTGTCAGGGATGGTGTGAAATTTAGCCTGGTGTTTTTTGTTCATAACTCTTGTCAGAAAGTTGACACATTTCATCGAAAAAATGTTCACCTAAAAACATATTAGTTGTTAGGTATACATAACATTTTGGGATAGATGCGTGAAGTGTGCAGGAGTATTTTTTCACCATTGTTGCTGGATATTTTAGATGTTATTGTCTGAATGAATTGGGATTCTAGTGGTTTATTTCTTTGTTTAGGATTTTTACTGTTTACTGTGCGCTATCTTGCAAATATTCATGAGTGACTGTTTATCAATCGAGAGGAAAATGTGAGTATACATGTGAAACAACTTCCAAAACACGAAATTTGATGTTGATCCTTTTCTTCTGTATAAAGTGCTACAAACAAATGACTCTGCTTCAGACCTGTTACTGGTGGGATTAGAGATTCAATACGGCAGCAACAGGTTTTTCAAGTCATGTAAAGTACACATGCTTTGTCCATGTGGGCATTTGGATAGGATGGCAAGATGGGCACCTGGTCCCTTTTTGTATTTTGCAAATATTAACTTTTTGAGTGCTGGAAGTTCATATTTGGGCATTATTCTGAAGATACCACAGTTCAACACTCTACCTAACACATTATATCAAAATTTGTTATTTTAATTATCTTAGGCCTAAAAAAGTTAAAAGTCAGTCTCTCAGGCTCCTCTGCATGATCCTTTTGGCTGCCACATGCTCTCTTTCTATAACCAATGCAAACTTAAAAAAATAAAAATTACTTGGTTTATGTCTGATATTTTACCCAAGATAATAAAATTGATAAATTTGTCCCTTGAGTGCAGCAAGGCTTTGCAATGCTTTAGCAAAGCCTTCTTCCACTCAAAGGACGAAATACCCCACCACCCATGCTATTCTAAAACAAACCAGAACATGAACTTTTGATGGAATTGGATATAATTACAAAAATAAAATAAAAACGCCCGCCCGCATGCAATTTTACAAAAAAATGGCCTCAGAAACAAAAGATCCACTTTATCGGGCCTTATTTTCAGATTTAAAAAAATTTCAACAAAGCCAAATCATGTGACCTGGGCCTCATTGGAACATGTGCGATTAGCTCATTCCATTGAGGGATCACATGATTTGGTTTTGTTGAAATTTGTTTTTAATAATTAGTTTCTCAACTGCTCCGTTTGTAAATTACATGAGTGGATTCAGCCAATTTGTTAGGTAAATGGTTAAAGGCTTCATATTCTATGGATGGGCTTCATATTATCTTGAAATGAAATGAAATTTTTTTTTTGGTTGGTTTTGCCTTATCAGGCACTCACTCCTTAAGTGATACAAAGCAAAGACAAGGCCTAAAAAAAAATAAAAATCTGTTTCTCAGGCCCTCCCGCATGGTCCTTTTGACTGCCGCATGCTCTCTTTTTATAATCTATCCAAACTTAAAAAAATCAAAATCGAATGGATTGTGTCTGATATTTTACCCAAGTTAATAAAATTGTCCCTTGAGTGCAAGAAGGCTTTGCAATGCTTTAGCATTGCAAAGCCTTCTTGCACTCAAGGGACATAATACACCACCACCCATGCTATTCTGTAGATTATGGGGCCTAAAACATAAAACAAACCAAGAACATGAACTTTTTAATGGCAAAGAAATAATTACAAAAATAAAAAATAAAATAAAAAGCCGCCCGCACACATGCAGTTTTACAAAAAATGGCCTGAGAAACAGAGGATCTACTTTGTGAGGCCCAAGTGAACAAATTTTGACGGCCACAAATTATTTAGCACTCCACCAGTTAAATTGTTTTGGAGTATATCTGTCTTCATACACTAGCTAAGTGGATCTTTGCTTCATCAGCATGCTTCATCACAGAATATGCAATTCAGTTCACTTGTCTTAAAGTTATAAAACAGCACCAATCTCATCATGTGAAATGTTGCTTTGTTGTCCTAATAGGAACCCGTCAAATTTGTTAAGCTAACTCAATGTTAATTATCCCTTATTTTATTGTTTAATCCCATGTGGATTAAAAAACCCCAAAGGTATAGCATAAGCAACTTTTCATCTCATTATCAGCTCCTTGTCCACAGGTTTTTCCTGGTGTTCCATGAACTGCAAGGTTGCTATTGCTGCCTGTTCTCTTTCTCGGAACCTCAAATATCTTGTGGGTTGTAAATTTGCCCACCACAGTTTGTCCCCTCCCAGGATAAAAATTCTGTTGTGGGCTCCCATGTTTCCTGATACAATATATTCATTTCAGTCAAAATGAGGAAAAGCTAATTGAATGAAATGTCTTCATAAATCAGGGACCTCTGGTACAAAATCTATATCTTGCAAATGCAGAATACAAACACATGCTCAGTTAAAATTTGTTTGTGTTACTATTTAAAAAACATTGTCCCTATATCCCAATGAATTCTGTCTTTTGATTGGTCAGAATGCCTTGGACAAATAGCTATGGCAAAGGGTGCACCCAACATCCAAGGTATATGAGAGCGTGCAACATCCAGGGTATAAGCACATGCAAAACATCGGGGTATGTGGTTTAAACGAAAGTTTTCCGCTTTTGCTCACCTCGATATCAAAATCAAACCAAAAAACCTAAAAATAGTCACAAATATCATCAGATTTCCGACAATTCAACCATATTTTGTCGTTATAAATTAAATAGTCAAATAATTAAAATGAAACAACTCTGAACAACTTGAGAAAAATAAAATAAGAGCAAATAATTCATCCCCAGAGTACCAATGTGTTCTATGAGCCAGGACGCACATAGAACACATTGGAACTCAGTGGACGATATGTCAACAAAATACTGTTTACTTGTTTTCTTAACTACCCAAGGGATGTAACTCTATCTGTTGTCTTCTTCGTTTATAAAAACAAAACAGTTATTCACGAATTTGGGCCAAGTAATTGCAGAGCATGAGAAATGCGTCCACAAATTTATTTCTACTAAGTTTGTACATGTATTGTGCTTCAAATGGGACAAAAATGTTATCTCCTCCAACATGTATGGTATATGGAGATTTAATACCTGTGGCTCGGTGTTTAAAAACCAACATCCAGGTATTAAATCTCCATTTACCATACATGTTGGCAGAGATAACTTATATTACACACATTCGAAAGGCGTTTGCAAGAGACAGTGTATGTTTCTGTATACGAAAGGGTGAAAAAGACTCTTCACAAAAGTATAATTATTAAACTATTAAACCATATTACACAAAAGTATAATTATTAAACTATTAAACCATATTACAGTAGAGCCTCCATGGACTGGTCACTTTCCACAGAAGGGCAATATTTCTACGGATGCAGTAATATTATATTCCAAACACTAATTATAGGAATGATCATCAAAAATTTAATCAATGAAGCACCAGGCACAACCCTGTGCTTCATTAATTAAAATTTTGCTGCTGATGATTTTTATTATCTGGTAAATGCATGTGTGGATTATGACCAGTCCATGGCGGCTGTACTGTATTTTTATGTTTATGTTTGTGAATCATTTGAAGCATTCAAGTTGAATCAACGTGCCATTTTCAGTGCACAGTCTTTTCCGAATAATATGTTTATCTGTGTGTGGGTCGCAAATGTTCTAGGCAGCTGTATAGAGTTTCCAGGGAAATAGTTTGTGTTTTAAGAGTATGAAGATGGAATCTGAAACTAAGAAGCTAGTTAACCCTTTACCTAACGAATCGAACGTATCCGCCTGCGTAATCTGCAAACTGAGACGTTGAAAAAAAAAAAATTTTCAAAATTTTTCAACAAAACCATATCATGTGACCCCTCATTGGAATGAGCTCATCGAGCTCATCGAGCTCGTTCCAATGAGGGGTCACATGATATGGTTTCGTTGAATTTTTTTGAATCATTAAAAAATGGTAATTAAAATAATAATTTTTGATATTCTCTGCGTTGGGTAAAGGGTTAATGATGAATATTTGTTGTTGGACTATTACACCAATCCTAGTCAAATGTACATAAATGTTTGTTGTGAGATAGAAAATTTATAAGATATAATACAGTGGAACCCTGTTAATTGAATAGCCACTTTGCCAATGAAAATTATTCAATCAACAGGAGTATTCAGTTAAAAGGCATTGTGTCACTTTCCTGGATTCTAGAGATAAACTTAGAATTTATTCTAATATATTTAGTTTGATATGTTCTGCTGCTTTCTTCAGTAGCTCTTATCTTTTGGTGGTAAGTGTCTTACTGTGCAAGAGGAGATGTTCCTCTTCAACAAATCTGCATTCAGAGCATATATGTTCATGCGCTGACATGTTGAAAAACCTTCCTCTTCCAATGACTAATGTTTGAGAGTTTAATCAAGTTAGTTGCACTTATAGGTATCACAGCACTAAATATTTTCCCATAGACGACCATTATAATTTTCAAGCGAAACAAATTATGATCGCATCATTTTAATTTTGGCATTGAAATATCTTTGTCAAACATAGACCTTCAGACAATTTTTTTTCTAACCCGAAAACAGAGGGTCATGCATCAAATAAGAAAGAAAAACTGACAGGAATGGAAGTACCTTAGCCAACTTTTTCTGACCTGGGAGGGGGGGGGGGGGGGGGGGGGTCATGAAAAAAAAGGGAAGTATTGATCACATGCACATATTTTTCAGGGAATTCCCGACAAAACAACAACAAAAGACAATTGTACTTTTAGGTCCAAAAGTCATCAAATCACCCTCTTTATTTATCTGAATATTCCACAATAATGCAATGCATTTCAAGGCAGGGGTGGGGGGTGGGGGGAACTCTAATTAAAATATTTACTGCAGTGATACCACTACAGTTGAGAAGAATTTAAGATAAATCTATCATCACCTTAATGTTTATGTACTAAATGTTGTAACCAGTCTTGCTATTGTTTCTAAGGTTATTTATCCACTTGTCTTCAACCCATCAAGATATGGCTTTAGAAACAAGAGCTCTGCTCTGATACAACATTTTGTACATAAGCATAAATGGTGATAATGAATATTTATCAGAAGTAGTCATGACTTGGATCCAAAAATTTTCAAGCAAATGTGAAGATAAGAAAAACTATAGATCAAAAAATGTGTTTCTAACACTTGAGACCATGGCAGTTTTCCAGAATTTATGCTGTGCTGCAACCTGTAAGTGATTTCTTGTCCAGTTTTGGCTGCCTGTAAAGGCAGCCAAAACTTGACTAGATATCACTGCCAGAATAATTTTATAAAATTGCCTGGAAGACATTTTCATGATTAATGCAAGCATTTGTTTTAAGGTCATTGGCAGTGATTCTTGGAAAGCACTCATACAGTTTTCCAAGAATATCATTGTCTGAAGCTTGTCTGGAGCTGGTGTTCCAGTGAAGAGAGAACTTTTTTTTTTCTTATCCTCTGGCATTTTCATACCTGTAGGCCAGATTCACAGTTTCAGCAAATGGTGAAGCCTTGTTAACCCGTCACCTGAAGTATCAGCTCCATCTTCCTCCATAATTTACATAATGAGCAGCTGAAAAAATGTTATTTTCTGAAAAATTTATTTAAAAAAATATCATGTGCCCCCCGCCCTCATTGGAACAATCTCACCATGATCTTTCCAATGAGGGGTCATATGATATGGTTTTGTTGAAATTATGTGAAAAATTTGAAAAAATTACCCATGGAAAAAAATTCCCCAGGAAGTGAAGCAGTACTTGTTTACTGTGGCAAACAAGCTCTGTTTTACTGGTGAAATAGGACCAGGTCACCAGTGCTTGGGGTGAAAGTACTATAAAATGGAGAACATGGGTATAAACTCTTGGCCAGACTTGACTTTATAAATATGTTGCAGTCACATTTAACCATTGTACAGAAATATGTTACCTTTAACCCTTTTACCAATGTACCGTCAAAAATGGCCGGCGCTATTTACAAAAATAACCATTCAATTTTCGTTATTTTTTTGTCTCAGAAACATAGCATATGACCCCTCATTGGATCGAGCTCACTGAGCTCGTTCCAATGAGGGGTCATAAGCTACATTTTTGACACAAAAAAATGAAAAAAAATAGTTATTCAAGAATTTTTTTTGCCAGTGTTGTCTGCCTTTCATGTTAGGTAAAGGGTTAACACCAATAAATAAATAAATAAATCTGAATAAATTAGAAAAAAAGATACCTATTTTGATAACATATGCATTGGGTAAAGGGTTACTTGAATAGTCTATTTGCCAGTGGAAATTATTCAGTTAAGAGGAGTATTCAGTTAACAGGGATTTTGTTACTTTCCTTTAGTTCAGATTTATTGCATTAATATAATGTTGTTGGACAGAGATCATGGATCTGTCAAACAAGATATCATAGACGAAATGCCTGTATTGGATGTTATACTCAGTGGTAGACTTTTGAACTTCTATGCTAGAGGTCCCGAGTTCGATTCCTGTCCCGGATGACCTGCAAGGCACTTTATCCTGGTTGCCTACATGGGGGCACGATGATGCCGTGTACTACAGCTTACTGTACGTCGATGTTGCATACGTCTTCAACCACTGTAACCCTGCTTGAGTGGAGCTTAAACAGAGTTAGAATGTTGAGGAGCTGACAGTTGCTCATCGATGCTTGGTGGTTCTCTCCAGGTACTCCGGCTTCCTCCTCTCGTAAAACTGTCACGGTCACAATTAGCCATTGTGCATAAGTATGTGACCTTAAATACCAATAAATAAATAAAGACATATTGGATGTTATGAGACCAAACAGGTCTTTTAACAAGAGGAATGCAGTGATTAGTTATCAGTTTAATATTTTTATGTATACATGTAATAAGATTTTTTATTCAATTAATAGGAGTTTACTTTATAATGCATATGCAATAATTAACCAGTTAAATTTGAACTGTTCATTTGGTAATTACTTTTGTGTTCATTTAATATTCAGTTAACAGTGTAATTCTGTTAAGAGATATCCAATTATATAAGCTCCACTGTATTATGTGAGGTAGCTATATGGCCAGATCAGACACCCAACTTAATATTAGGACTAGTGGGTATCAATTATAAAGATAAAATAGACATTTACTGTACAGTCATCGTGGACTGGTCATAATCCATGCGTGGGCAGTGATGTCCACACACACGTTTATCAGATAATAAAAATCATCATCAGCAAATTTTAATTTATGAATCACCAGTGCCTCATTAATTAAATTTTTGATGATTATTCCTATAATTAGTGTTTGGAATCCAATATTATTGTGTCCGTGAAAATATTGCCCACCCGTGGAAAATGACAAGTCCATGGCAGCTGTACTGTATAAACAATTGGCTTAACTCTTAACAAGCTGCATATTTTGTAGGTAATTTTTTCAGATTTAGTCATGGCTGCTGTGAAGCAGTCATGACTAGATTTGATGAAAAATTAATCTAAATTTAATTCACTAAATCATTGATGAAAAAATCCATTTAATTTACAGGGGAGAAATTCGCTTAAATGTGCCCAAATTATACTTATTTCATTGTCAAGAGAAATCCTGTCCTGGGCAGGAATATCCTCCAGCAGCATGCAAGGAGTTAACTTGACTACATGGCTATGTTGCTTTCATGATATAGCCATAGATGTTGAAAGTAAGCTTAAACACCAATAAATAAATACTTGAGAACCACGACAAATCAGTGGCTGGACAAAGTATTATTCAGTGCTTGACCCTGTAGCAATCAATTTTCCATTTGGAATTTACAGGGAACTTACTCGGAGTCATTTGCTTTGTAATAGATATATGGCCCGATCAGTATTATAGTCGCTCACTTCATATATTGGACCGTCTCATTTTCAAATAAAATCGTGCCAATACTATGCATTCTCGCCTCAGTTCAATAAATTGTCTTTGATGAATTCAGTTTGTACAAGCAAGCGCTCTTGTTTATCTTTCAGCTCAGAGACTGGTGCTAATGACTTCAGTAAACTGAGGGTAAACTGATATCCCTTTTCAAGGATAGACCAGCTTCCCTAACCTCAGCTACCAGGAGTTCAGTGTGCCTGTGTCACTCTTTGAGACTGTGGTACAAAAGACAAGGTATGTGTTTTCCTGTGTGTTTGTTTACATTTTAGAGATTATAAGACTGTATCATCTTCACTGTTTGAAGTTGAATATTTTACATCCAAGGTCACTTTGAGCAGCAAGAATTTGATAACATGTACCTGAAATCTCCAGGGGTGTCTGAAGCGCTTCATGGCAGGGGTCACACCCCGGGAAAAGGGCATTTACTCACACTAGCATCCTCACCATGACATGCCAGAGCATGCATGTCTTGAAGGCTTTTTTTTCATGTGATGCCTGTCAGATCAAAACAAAAACTCTTCAGACCTCATACACATATTTCTATTGCAACACGTCGGACAAAACAAGTTAAACTAGCGTGAATAGGTGAGAAATTTGAATTGTCCGTTTCGCTTCCTGCTAGGGAGAAAGTCAGTATGGCTTTGGGAGGGTCTGCTCATGAAGTTGATGCCATAGCCCAAAAATTAAAGATTCTATTCTTTGATGATGTAAAGGCGCTTATAAATGAAGGGGGCTGTGAAGGAGGCTACCCGGGATCTAAATCAGGAGCTGAGACTGGCCAGAGAAGAGGTCATTAGGTTGAATATTGAGGTCTGTAGACGGGAACTTCAAGAGGATGATTTAGAACAGTACACAAGAAGGCCTAGCCTTCACATCAGTGGTATAAATGAAGTGGAAGGTGAGGTGACTGATAATATAGTTGTAGAGATTGCAGACAAGATCGGGGCTCACATACAGTGTAGTTATATTGATCGTTCTCATAGAGTAGGACCTTCTAGAGGTGCTGGACCTCGACAGTTGATTGTTCGGTTTACCAACTACAGTGCAAGAAGACATGTGTTCATGGCTAAGAAGAATTTAAAAGATACATTAGTATTGGGTAAAAAAGTGTACATCAACGAAGACTTAACAAAGTTCAAATATGGTCTTCTTGTGGGGTCTTTAAAACTTAAAAAACTTAAAAAGATTCAAAACACCTGGTCATTGGATGGAAAGATCTTCATCAAGGACAATCAAAACAACATTGTAACCATTCAAACTCTTAAAGACTTGGACAAATTTATGTAAATATTCCAGTTGAATATCAGAATTTTGTTTTCAGACTTCACAAAGGGGCACACATACATACAATATGTATGTATGTGTGTATGTATATATGTGTGTGTGTTTAAATCAGTATTAAATAATAACAAACGAGAACCATGTATGTAAAACACTGTGGTGGGATAGAGTCTCTCAAGTAAATGCTTAACCCTTTACCTAACATGAAAAGCAGACGACACTTGCCAAAAAAATTTCTTGAATAACTAATTTTTTTCATTTTTTGTCTCAAAAACATAGGTTATGACCCCTCGTTGGAACAAGCTCGACGAGCTCGTTCCAATGAGGGGTCATAACCTATGTTTTTGAGACAAAAAATGAAAAAAATAATGAAAATTAACTGGCGATTTTTTAGAATAGCGCTGGCCGGTTTTGGCTGTTACGTTGGGTAAAGGGTTAAATGTTATATATTGGTAAGTAAGTAGAGCACACTAGACATCCTTGGGTTACATACCTAAGAAGTACCCACCTATCCATTAAATGTGTGTAAAACTTTAGACACTGGGCAAAGAAAAATATATCTGTGTATTTGTGCCCCCACCGTAATAAAGTAAAACACACTAGACATCCTTGTGTGATATACACCCTCCATTAACACATGTGTGTAAAATTTGTACATTAGACATAAATATATCTTTATGAAATATATTTGTGTGTGTAACTAAGTAGTACATATCTCTTATATAAGTATTTAAGATTATATTTTCAGAATAAATACCTTTGTCTGACATATCTAAGCAGATGTCTTCCCCTCCCATGAAAGTGTGTAAATTTTATACCTTAGGAATAAATATCCTTGTGTGATACAAGTGGTCTCCAGCCCCTCCCATGAGGGTGTTTAAATTTCATGGACATTCTGGGATGCCATATCTTATAAGTACCCACCCCTCCATTCAGATGTGTGTAAAACTTTTTACCATGGGCAAAGAAAGATAAAAATTAGGAAATATTTTTGTGTGTAATGAATTAAAACACACTGCTCTAATGTGAGTGTATAAAAGTTATATCTTTGAAATAGATATCCTTGGTTGACATATCTAAGTAGTACCCAACCCTCAATTAAATTTTGGGTAAAACTTTATGTATTGGGCAGTAGAATATATATCCTTGTAAAATGTACTTGTGTGTAATAAAGCAAAACACATACCTCTTATGTAATGTGTTTTAATTTTATATGTTTGGAACAGACATCTCTGTGTGATATATTAAGTAATGACCACCCCTTTCATGTAAGGTTTGGATGCAACATCTTGGACTCGAAGGGATCCACGTTTCATATACTACATTTATAGCTGAGTCTTCATCATCATGACGCATATACACCCATCTTAATTTGTCTGATCATACTCCAAATATCAAAATAGATTAGATAACCATTATGCACTAACTGGTGATAGCTTGACAGATTTACCGGTTTATTAAACTAAACAATCTGTGAGGCCGACAAATAAAAATTTTATTCTGAGAGCGTTTTTTTGTTACGCTATGCTTTTGTGGAACTCACAACTGGAAACTGTTCAGTGATCATTTTCCAGGTGGGTGTTGCAGAGCAGCCCAACTACTGCTCTTTCTACTAGCGTATGGCGGGACAAGAGTAATGATATGCAACTTCTCAAGAGCCTTTTAAATAATTATGATTAAGAAGGTAATGCAGTCACATGGCTAAGTACGTTCTTCGCTTTGCAGTATAGATTTTTAGAGCATTCATAATGTCGGCAGTGTGTGCGCCATGACTGTGTGATGGGTGTCTAAAGAAATGCTTTGTAACGCACTATGCTTTATTTGTACTGGAAATAGGTTTTCCATTAATTTGGAAGTATATCTTGATACATGATATGCGGTCACTTTTGCACAACTGCACAAACACCATACAATGTAATTTTATAATGTAAGGGTAAGGCTTTAAGATAGGCCTAGCCTGTTCGCCAAACCCGGTTTCAAATGAATGAAATAAAAATATTGTTTAAAAAAAAAAAGGCTGAAGATGGGAAATTTGAGAGGAGGTGTTCCCCTCCAAAACTCCCCCAACTCCCCAATGAATTTTGAAAGCTCTCAGAATGGATTTGCGGTATATTTGAGCTTTTCTTCGAGAATAAATCTTTGAAAAATATTGAGTGATGAACCTGGGAAGGGCATTGTCTGCCCCCATGCTTCTGGCAGCCCTGGGAATCTCCATCATTAACTATCTTGATACCTTCATCATACAGTGGAACCCTTTTAATTAAATAGCCACATTGCCACTGAAAATTATACAGGTAAAAGGAGTATTCAATTAAAAGGTAAGTGGGTCACTTTCCTGTCGTCTAGAGATAAATTGAGCATTTATTCTGTTATATCTTGTTAGACAGAGCTCATAGAGCTCTGTTAAACAAGATATAATAGATTAAATGCCTGTATTGGAGTCCAAATCTACAACCAAAGCATTTTGGTGATTGTCTGGGTAATTTCTCAACATTTTACACAACTTTGTTTAATTAACAGGGGTTTACTCCATTAACTGTGTATAACTAACAGGTTGATTTTTTACTGAAAGTATGGTAAATGGTTTGGTGTTTGGAAGTTATAATCAATATCTAATCAACAGGGTTATTCAATCATGAGATATACAATTGAATGGGTGTCACTGAAGCATATTGAAGGCTTCATATTCTTTGGATGGGAGCATGGTGGCTCAGTGGTTAGAGCATTGGACTTCAAACCAAAAGGTCCGCAATTTGCTTCTAACCAGCAGTAACTGCTTTGTGTCCTTGGGCAATGCACTTACTCCTGTTTGGCTTCATGAAGACATGGTTGTGCTGTGTACTTATGCATACTGAACGTTGATGGTACACTTGCCTTCAACCAATGCAAACCCTGCTTACACAGAGTTAATACATTGGGGAGCCTGACAATTGCTTGCCATTGCTCAGTGGTTCTTTCCAGGTACTCCATCTTCATCCATTCACAGAACTGTCCGACATGAGTTGACCCTATCTTTAAATTCCAATAAAACTGTTCGACATGCGGTATATATTCATTTATTGGGGTTGAATGACACTTTTGACAGCCAGGGTCACCTCGTGTCAAACATTTTTATGGGTGGAGGAAGCGGGAGTACGTGGAGAGAACCACCGATCAGTGGGGAGCAACTGCCAGACTCCCCAACATACTAACTCTGCACAAGCAGGGTTAGCATTGGTAGAAGACAAGAGCTCATCCATCGATGTGCAGTGTCTTAACTGGTAGAGTGCTGAATTATTTTTAGTCATCAAAATTTGTTCACAAGTCTTTGCCATGTTACAATTTATGGGGGAGTGCCTATAGGCACTCCCCCATAAATTGTAACATGGAAAATCCATATGGACTAAATAATTTAGATTCAAAGATAATATGAAGGCCATTCACTTAATTTGAAGCCTTTGAGTTGCAGTACCTACACTCTGGAGTAAAGCCCAAATATGGGCTTCCAGCACTCTACCAGTTAATACACTGTGCCACCGTGCCCCCACATGCTTCAGCACTACATGTGATACCTGTATGATTTCCTTTCTTACCTGGTAAACCTGGTATAACAATACAAGTTTTGAGAATGATAGTGTAAGTATTCAGCGTGTTTTAGAGACCTGTGCTGTACAAATAATCTCACTTGAACATGTCAGCTCTGTTAAGTGTTGGTACATTAAACTGTCAAATATACTAGATTAAATCTATTAAGTTTAATGAGTTGTTTCTTTCAATGCCTGTCAAACAATACACAGTGTATCTAACATTGATACTAATTCATCAAACCACTTCTTTTAAAAAAAATTGAACTTTTTCGGCTTGGATTTTACAGAATGGAGTCTTCAGTTGCTTTTCAATAATATTGCCGAGAAAAGAGTGGGACATTTTTAAATGAAAAGGCATTTTGTATTGAAAAATATTCAATTAACAGGTGCATTTGATAAACAGGAAAATGGTCATTTACCAACATGTTCAGAGGCTGAATTGGTCTAAAAGGTGGGGAATTCAGTGGTTGTGAGATTAATTCTTTGATAGAACAGAAAATTATTTATTCAATTAGCAGGAGTTTACTCTTTAACCAAACAGGCAGTTAACAAATAAAATTTGTTCTGAAGTTATGGTAAATGTTTGGAAGTTTTATGCAATCAACAGAGTTATTCAACTAGGAAATATCCAAGTAACCGATTAACTGGTTGAGTGCTAAATTATTTTTCAAAGGTGATTTGAAACCAGGTTATTTTTTTGTTCGAAGATACCAAGCTATCAGCAAGAGTAGCCTTAGTTTAGCAAGATTTTGTTCATAAATAATTGTTTTGTTATAATTTATTGGAGAGTTCCAAAGAGGAACTTTCCAATAAATTGTGACCAAACTGTGTAATATAAAAAAAACCAAAAAATTTTCTACAGCTGAGCAAACAATAAGCTAATGCATTCAGTGCAAAGCCACTAAAGTGGCTTGTAGCACTTTACAATAGAGCCATGATAGTACCTTCCAGCACTCAACCAGTGAACTCTTAATTTAAAGCATGGGCTGCATCCATCTGCATACTTTACCAATTCAGCAGTCAAAAAAAAAATTTTCATTGAGGAGGTTACATAATATGGTTTTGTTGACATTTTTTGAAAAATCTAAAAAAATATTAATTAAATAACAAATTTTGATATCGTGTGCATGTGGTTAAAGGGTTAACCCTTAGGGGCCTAGAGATTTTCATAATTTTTGATGCAGTTTGACAGTCTACATCCTTTGGCTTTACAGTTGTTTCTAGGCAAGTCATGGCTGCCTATGTAGGCAGCCATGATTTGTCTAGACACAACTGCCAAGGAACTTAGAATGTAACTTGCAAGTTTATCTATAGACTGCATGTTGGGGCACCTGTTCTGTTGCAGTAAGAAGTGATCAAAATAGGCATTAGGTCTTTAAGGGTTAAGTGGGTTCCAGTCTTCTCCAGGAATCAGATTCATGGATTGCAAATGAAAAATAAGGCCTCAAATGACACTTGCAACAGAGCACATGTTTGGTCATTGTTTTCAATTTTTATCTAGTTCCTCATGATTCTCTGTATTAGACGATCTTCATTGCTTTGTTTCCTATGATAATAGAACAGAATGTTATTTAGCCTACAGTCCTTCCTACACTCTAATAATCTCTTTTATTGCATTACATCAAAAGCAACATCCCCCGCTCTGCTGGAAATAACAACTTACACTGCCTGGAATTCTTTCTCTCTGTTTTCTTGTGATGCTTAAATATTTGTTTGGCTCCAGGAAATGTTTTCAATTTGGCAAAAATCGAAGTCAGTTGTACCTACACAAATCATTCAATGATGGAATTCTTGAAAAGTTATTTTCTTGGCTTGGAACAATATAACAGAGAGAAAAACAAGCAATTTGTTGGCTGAATATTATAATTGGAAAAGATCAATAATTCTTTCAACAAAAGTAATCAGACATCCAGGCATTGTCAGACAGCATACTGTATATTTTGTTTTTTAACTCACTGACACTGAACATTGACATCTAAAACAATCTTCCATACCCGGGCATGCTAAATTATAATTTTAATTATATGCTAGACTGTGAATTACCGCAAATTATCTAAAAGATATTTCTCGATATCCATCGACTCGATGGATATTGAGGAATATCCCTCAGTAGCTTCCTAAATGACGTCATGCTATGCCACATCACTTTGCCTTGAAGGAAGGATCAGCTGATCTTTGTTATTGGTTTGAAATGTATGCATTTGGGGTCGAATTGGGCCTGAATATTGTACAATAAAATGTCTTGTAGCATATAATAAAAAAGAACATCTCTATTTAGTCAGTATCTGGAATTATTTCATGAGTGTGGACCTGAAAGTTTTATTTTTCAGGTCCACACGATGAATTTTTAGCTCACTGAAGGGAGCAAAACTTATCACTTGCCGTCCGGCGTCGTGAACATTTTTCAAACAACTTCTCCTCTGAAACCGCTAGGTCGATTTGCTCGAAACTTGATATGGATGTTCATTACCATATGTCAATTCAAGTTTGTTCAATTGAAATGGACATGCCCACTTGGGGCTCCATAGGGGGCATAACTCGGATAGCACCCTATGTATATTAGAGAAATTAGTAAAAATCTTCTTCTCCCGCACAAGTGGGGAGAATCATTTGATATTTGGTATACAGCATTATGGGGTGGATCTGATTCAAGTTTGTTCAAATCGGCCCCCTGGATTCATATTTTGGCTCACTATAGAAGCCCAAATTCGAACTTAGTGCATTTTAGGCAAATTTCTTAAAAAAATCTTCTTCTCCAGATCCAGCGGGCAGAATCTTTTGATATTTGGTATGCAACATTGTGGGGTAGATCTGATTCAAGTTTGTTCAAATCGGCCCCCTGGGTTCATATTTGGGCTCAGTATAGGAGCCCAAATTTGAACTTGTGCATTTCAGGCAAATTTCTTTAAAAATCTTCTTCTCAAGATCCAGCAGGCAGAATCTTTTGATATTGGGTATGCAGCATGCTTAGGGGGGTGAAATTCAAGTTTGTTCAAGCCAAGTCCCTGGGTTCATATTTGGGCTCACTGTGGTAGCCCAAATTATAACTTAGTTCAAAATGAGGAATTTTCTTTAAAAATCTTCTTCTTCAGATCCAGCAGTGGGAATGTTTTGATATTTGGTATGCAGCATCAGTAGGGGAGTGAGATTCAAGTTTGTTCAAACCATGTCCCTAGGGCCATATTTGGGCTCACTGTGGGAGCCTGAATGATAACTTAGTTCAAAATGAGGAATTTTCTTTAAAAATCTTCTTCTTCAGATCCAGCAGTCGGAATGTTTGGATATTTGGTATGCAGCATCCTTAGGGGGGTGAGATTCAAGTTTGTTCAAGCTATGTCCCTAGGTCCATATTTGGGCTCACTGTGGGAGCTTGAATTGTAACTTAGTTCGAAATGAGGAATTTTCTTAAAAAATCTTCTTCTTCAGATCCAGCAGTCGGAATGTTTTGATATGTGGTGTGTAGCATCCTGGGGGGGGGGGGGGGGGGGGGGGGGCAGGGGGGGGGGGGGAGATTCAAGTTTGTTAAAGCCAAGTCCCTGGGTCCATATTTGGGCTCCCTGTGGGAGCCGAATTATAACTTAGTCAGTATGAGGAATTTTTCTTTAAAAATCTTCTTCTTCAGATTCAGCAGTCGGAATGTTTTGATATTTGGCATGAAGCATCCTTAGGGGGTGAGATTCAAGTTTGTTCAAGCCAAGTCCCTGGGTTCATATTTGGGCTCACTGTGGGAGCCTGAATGATAACTTAGTTCAAAATGAGGAATTTTCTTTAAAAATCTTCTTCTTCAGATCCAGCAGATGAATGCTTTTGATATTTGGTATGCAGCATCCTTAGGGGGGGGGGTGAGATTCAAGTTTGTTCAAGCCATGTCCCTAGTTCCATAAAATTTGTCTCTCATGACTTCATTCCTTTGTAGTGTTGATGAACCATGTCTAACTGAATGTGACCCCAAATACTTCTTTGAACCACTTTGGCCAGTGAGCGATTAAGACTCCTTGGAGCCTCTTGTTTCATTAGCTTTGTAAATGACGTTGCACTTCGGCGCATGATGTCGCCTTGAAGGAATGATCAGCAGCATTTTGTTATTGTCTTGAAACTGTTTGCTGTCGAATTGGGCTGAATATTGGTCAGTAAAATGTCACAAAGCATATAATAAGAAAAAAATCTGCCCTGTTTTAGTGAATATCGAGAATTATCTCATGAGTGTGGACCTGAAAGTTTTATTTTTCACGAGCGCTTGCATGAGTGAAAAATAATACTTTCAGGTCCACACGAATGAGATAATTCCCAATATTCCCTAAAACAGCGTAGATATCCTCTATATACACATGTATTAGCTCAGAGATTGTATTTTTTGTTTATAGATAGTATCTGATGAGAGAAATTAGCCACAGCAAGCAAGAAATTGCATAGAAGATCACTGGTGGGTAAATGTGTAGAATAGGGGACCATGCCATTTGTAAGAAAACTAAAGAGTTTTTGCACCCTTTTGAGTTTCATTTCATTCTCTATGCTGTTTTTCATAAATTTAGTGAAAAAACCCATCCTCAGCCACAGTAATTATTTTTTTTTAAATGTTTTCAAATCCTTGAGGTGTTTTACTGACTTCGTCAGCAGTAAACATTACGTTTCAAAAAAATTCAACAAAACCATATGTGACCCCCCTCATTGAAATGAGCTAAATTAGCTCATTCCAATGAGGGGTCACATTCTATGTTTTTGTTGAAATTTAAAAAAAAATTAAATGTTTTCAAACAGCTCATTTTGTAAATTATGCTGGTGGAAGTGACCAATTAATTGGGTAAAGGGTTAATGATGTCACTGTGGTATAATCATTGTGATGAGTTTGATACAGCTACACCTCAGAAGAGGTTAGGGTCAGTGCAGTTAGGGGTAGCTAATCCTAACCCTTATGCCACTGACCTTAACCTCTTCTAGTGCCATATTCTATTAAAAATATATGTATGTACTCACCTCGCAAATCCATTTAAGAACACATTCATTATGAAATTTTAAATGCGAATAAACTATGTAGTCTCCATAATTCTACTGAAGCTAGCAAACTCTTATGCAAAGAAACAGAGCCCTCCTCAGGAAAATGTGAAGGAAACGTGTACCTTAAAATGACAAGGGATGCAAGGATTTTTCTGTGACAGAAGTGATGAAATATGTACGTGGATGAGACCACCAGCACAAAAACTTCATGAGAGAGTGCAAATCCATCCGAGAAGAAAAAAACCAAATGTCTTGTATGAACTGATTCCGTAACATTTTCTGACAGAAAATTATAGTATGAACAATTTCAAAATTGTTGGAATTGAACAATTTTGAAATCTACTCTTAACCCTTAAGGGCCTAATTCTGACTTTAATCACATTTTTTTCTACAACAAAAAAGGTGTCCCAACATGCAGTTTTGGGGTAAGCTTGCAAGTTCAGTCTTGGTAATTCGCCATTGTTCCCTTGGCAGAAAACATGCCACCAGAAATTGTCCCCCACTCACCAATTGCTGAAGGTCATTGCAGTCAGATGCCGGAAGCATCTGATGCTCATGCTAAAGGCACAAGCAATTAGAGGGGTAGGTCTGGGGATTCTCCCCCTAGAAAAAAATTGAAATGTGCTATCAAACGGAGCCTTTTGGTGGATCTTCATGAGCAAATGCACTTGTTTATTTTGGATGGCAAAAATGTTCCCTTTTTGACAGCTTGTTTCAAATTGCCCCAAAATCCCAGTTCATCGGCGGATATTTCACCTTCACTTGATAAGTTTTTGGGTCGACATATTTTTTTTTAGGGTTAGTCGGGTTATCCTAAACGCATATTTTTTGTGGGGGGAGGAGGAGGAGGGGCCTGACATTTTACAACATTACATCCTCGGCAATTTTTTTGCTGATGATGTGCATTGCTACCATGGCATTTTCCTCGGCATTGCCGAGTGTGAATTGCCAGGGCTGCAAGTTACATTCGAAGTGGCATGGCAGTAGTTTCTAAGCAAGTCTTGGCTGCCTACATATGCAGCCAAGACTTCCCAAGAAACAACTGCAAAGTCATGGATGTGGATTGTCAAAGTGAAAGAGAAATGTATAAAAAATCACCAGCCCCTTAACTGGTTGAGTGCTAAAAGCCACTATCAGGGCTTTCAAAAAAATGGGGGTACCAGAGCAAAAGCCTGCCTTTTCCTTGCTCATGTTTCATATTCCGTTAAATGCAAATAATATTTTATTTATATGAACTTGTTTTATTACAACTTATGGAAGAGTGCCCGCAGGGACTCTTCAATAATTTGTAATAAAACAAATTTTGATTAATAAATTCAGACCACCAAAAATAATGTAACCCTCAACCAGTTAAGGGTTAAGATGTCACTGAAGATTTTCTCATATGGAAAGGTTTGAGAACCCCTGTGGGAACCCCAGGAAGTGGAGCAGTTCTTGTTTACAGTGGTAAACAAGTTCTTATTTTACTAGGAAAAGTAGACCATGACCAGTGCCTGGGAACAGTTGCAGGAATTTTTCTGCCCTCTTCAAGAAAGGATCCAGGGCCCATGCCACTGGGAAACTTTGTAACACCGGGACTCCAGTTTGGAATTTGTTTTGGAGGGGAAGAAGCTTACAAAGACTATAAAATTTACGTTCAAAATTAACAGAGAACATGAAGACTGATACCTTGTACACTACCCGTAAGTTATTTATTATTTATTTATTGATGTTTAAGGTCACATATTTATGCACAATGGCTAATCATGACCGTGACAGTTTTATGGGTGGAGGAAGCCGGATTACCTGGAGAGAACCACTGAACAACGACAAGCAGCTGCCAGCTCCCCAACATCGTAACTCCGCACTGCAACACAGACAGGGTTAGATTGGTTGAAGACAAGCGTACCATCGACGTGCAGTACACCTTAGTACACGGCATCACCGTGCCCCCATGTGGAATTGTCTTGCTCAAGGACACAACACGGTTACCGCAGGTGGGATTCGAACCGAGGACCTCTCGGCTTGCAGCCTGCACCTCTACCTACTGAGCCACCGCGCTCCCACCCGTAAGTTTTATAACAAACAGTCACATGGAATCACAGTTCACGCCAGTCTCTGTAGTCTCTATTAAACTGAACTTATACTATTAAAGAAGAACCTGCCATTTGCCTTTGAATTCAGACACTTTCTAAGCTTTGTTAGGTAAGAAATTAAAAATTTAATGCACAATTGGTGTCCTGAAGTGGGTGGTCATATGGCCACAGAAAATCAAGGTTTTCTGCAGCCTTATGACTACCCAGTTCAGGCCACCAATTGCGCATTAAATTTTTGTTTGAGTGGGGACTGAGAACAAGAAATTTGGGTTGGGAATTGGGAAAAATCTTGCCTAAATGCTATTGGGAAAGGGTCCTACATTCAGCCCTATAGATGCCCAAAAGAATCCCTGCAGTTTCCAAAATTTGTCTGTATACTTGTGTTCTGTTAAGATTTAGCAATAGATACTGAAACTGACCTTAAACATCAATGAACATTACTCTGGTAAGTTTGTGTGGATAAAACCTGCAATATGTGGATATCCTTTCCCCCACACTGGTCTATCACCATACCAATTGACATCCAAATCTGACAATCGATACAGCGGAGCCCATTTAATTTGATATCTCTTAACTGAATAACCCTGTTAATTGAATATAATTTTCCAACACAAAACCATTTACCATACCTCCAGTACAAATTTGACCTGTTAATTGAATATAGGTTATAGAGTAAACTCCTTGAATAAAAACGCTTGTAACCTGTCAAGAAATTACCCTGACTTTCCCCAGTTTTCTTTTGTAAATAGACCTATTTGGCCTCAGTTCATCCATTACAGGCATTTAATCTGTTATATCTTGTTTGACAGAGCTCATGGAGCTCTGTCAAACAAGATATAATAGAATAAATGCTAAGTTTATCTCTAGAATACAGGAAAGTGACACAATCCTAGTTAATTGTAGACTCCTGTTAATTGAAAAATTTTCATTGGCATCATGGCGATTCAATTAACAGGGTTCCACTGTACTTGATTGAGTTACAATGCAAAATGTTGATATGGAAGTATGGATATAAGGAAGCATGGATGTTCAGACAGAGACTGACCCCCCCCCCCCCCCCCCCCCCCCATAGCATTTCGTTCTCCAATTTCTGAATTTTGCTATTCAATAATTATGAGTCTGCAGTGTTTTTGAATCAACTGCTAATCAATTTTTCAAGGTGAATAGTAAATTGCTATTCAAAATTTTCAGATTAAATTGAGCCCCCACCCCACCCAAGAAATCGAGGGGGACATAATAAATGTGGGCAGAGAATGGAGAATATTAAGACTGAATACCAAGTACTGTATTTATAAACATGTGCTTCTCATTTAAAGATTTACAAAAGGTTGAAACATGCAGGATATCCTCCATTTACTGAACAATAGTAAAATTGTGACAAGTTGTCAAATATGGCAGCATGCCACTCAGGAGTGCGAGAGAATATGTTTGGACATTTGCTTCAAAAAAATTCATCCTAAAATATCATATTATTTGACTTTTCAGGTACCATTCCAGTGAACTGGAAATGGAATGTATTATTGTCAGAATATGGCACTGACATACCTGCTGACACACTCATAAATTGCAACTAAAAAACCCTTCCCAGCACAGAAATTCATTTTCAATTATGCTGAAAAGCTTCACATTTTATTTACTGATATTTTAACTGATAATCCTTTACCTAACAGAGGTATGGCAGACCTGGGGGAGGGGAGTTGGGGGATTAGTAACAGGTGTAAACAAAACAAAATGTCCTGAACTTTGGATTCTAGATGTTAACATTACATTATTATTATTATTATTATTATTATTATTATTATTATTATTATTATTATTATTATTATTATTATTAATATTATTATTATTAACTGGTGTTCCATTTATCTGCAGCTCAATCTCGCTACTCCGCTTTGCCTCACCTTACACTGAGTGAAATCATCCACTTGAATTAACGTGTGAGTGAAATGACTAAAACAACTGAAATGTAAAGCACTGATGTATGAAATCTGTCATTGTTGAATGGGTTAACTATTGTGTGCAAAGAGTTACTGGTAACAACAGACTGCAAAATCTTATCATGATATAATTTATTCCCTCATGAATGTCAGGTAGGTTAAAAGTTATGGACACAACTGTTACATAGAATTCTTTTTCTGATTACTGGTTACTTGTGAGAAGATTTATGAGAGTAGGGCTAAAATTTGTAACATTA
This sequence comes from Pictodentalium vernedei, assembly GCA_031216915.1. Classification (NCBI taxonomy): domain Eukaryota; kingdom Metazoa; phylum Mollusca; class Scaphopoda; order Dentaliida; family Dentaliidae; genus Pictodentalium; species Pictodentalium vernedei. Next base: position 210,368,214 of record CM062288.1, read on the forward strand.
GGATATCTTTATTTTTTATGTTGTCCCTTGTCATGTCAAGAGAGCACCTAATTTTTTTGTTTTTGTTTGTTTTTATTTGTTTGAGTTTTTTTTAATTTTCTTTAAGGCATAAAAAAAAGTTAAAAATCTGTTTCTCAGGCCCTCCCACATGGTCTTATGGCTGCCGGTTGCACTCTTTTTATAACCAGTACAAACTTTGAAAAATAGAAATTGAATGGTTTATGTCTGATATTTTACCCAAGTTCATAATAATTGATATATTTGTCCATTGAGTGCAACAAGGCTTTAAAGCATTGCAAAGCCTTCTTGCACTCAAACGACAAAATACACTATAACCCATGCTATTGTGTAGATTATGAGGCCTAAAACATAAAACAAACCAGGAACATGAACTTTTGATGGCAAAGAAATAAAATAAAAATCCACCCACATGCAACTTTACTAAATATGGCCTGAGAAAGAGAAGATCTACTGGGACCTAAAGCTTTTTTGGTACATGTATTTTACAAAGATTGGCGAGCAAGTTATACTACTTATTTATAATAACACCTCTCCTTGGCACAATGGCACAGGTATGTGGAATGATCTCATAATGGCAACTTCGTGGCCTCGCTCTTCTCGAACACTATAAAGAGATCTTTAGCTTGCATGGAGAGTGTCTCTCTCCACACAGTGGACAGCCATCTTACAACCTCACCTGATAGGAGCGTACACAGTGACAGCATCATCCCCCACTAGTGATACTGACAGAGAGTGTTCAGACACCTTGAGAGTTCCCCAACTGGGGATCAATCCCAGGACCTCTGACATGAAAGTCCAGTGCACTTATCCACTCAGCCATCACTTTGTTGTGCTGGAGAATGGTCATAAAGTCTTTAAGTGTCATTATTGAGGTAATTAATGTTAAGAAAATTGGTCAGATGTACAGCTATGTTCATGAAATCTAGTGACTTTGTGTTAGTTCACCAAAGGAGCTTTTTATTTCTCAAAAAATTTAAATGTTGGTCTTCTGTTTACAGATACATTTGGATTGAGGCCTCTTTTCACTCATCAGAGTGATATGAAAAAATTATATCATATTTACTCTATGTATTGGGACAGCTAAAAATAATTATTTTCACAGGTGTCCCAATTCTTAGAAAATGGGGAAAGAACACAGCCTGGTCTTGATTTGATGCTGAATAAAGTTGTGTGTGATTCGTTTTCCATCACTATATACGAAAATCGCCATCCAATTTTTTTTTATATTTTCATTTTTTGCTTCCAAAACATAGCTTATGATCCCTCATTGGAACGAGCGCATTGCGCACGTTCCAATGAGGGATCATAAGCTATGTTTTGGAAGCAAAAAATTAAAAATTTTAGTTATTCAAGAATTTTTTTATGAATGTCGTCTGCTACTAGCGACGGGCCAACTGGAAACAAATCTCCTGAATGTCCCAAACTTTGGAGTATAAAAAAAATATAGTTTTCTGGAAAAAATGTGTGGCCCAAATCATAGAGTGTCCCAATACATAGAGTAAATACGGTATTTAAAATAATAAATTTTAATAGCATCTGTGTTTGGATGAAAGGTTAAAGAATCTACAAAATAACTGAGCACATGTAGGGGAACAACTTAATTTCCAGCTCAAGAAAAGTTCACCAAAATTTGTAAATATACATAGCTCTGGTGTTAATCACTAGAGATGTTCTGAATACTAATTCTAGATATGTCAGTCCAAAACCTATTGCCACTTAAAATGTATGATCAATTGAAATTAGCATTTTTTGTTCCCCAAATGTTATATTTACTGTCTGATTTAGTTTTTTTTTTAACCCATAACTTCTCTCTCAAGTTATTTTTATTTTTTTTCTTGGCAGAGTAGGTTGAAATTTCAGCATTTCACTTATTATCAGAAACCAAAGCACAAGTTTGACTCTCAGAATTTAAGCATGTTTAACCCGTTACCTAATGAATTGCCTGCATCTGCCCTTGTAATTAACTCTTTACCTAACACGAAAAGCAGACGACACTTGCAAATAAAATTCTTGAATAACTATTTTTTTTTACTTTTTGCATCAAAACCATAGCTTATGACCCCTCATTGGAATGAGCTGAATGAGCTTGTTCCAATGAGGGGTCATAAGCTATGGTTTTGAAACAAAAAATGAAAAAAATAATGAAAATTGAATGGTGATTTTTGTGAATAGCGTTGACCAGTTTTGATCGTTATGTTGGGTAAAGGGTTAACAAATAAAGATGTTGAAAAAAGTATATTTTAAAAAAAATTTAAAGCAAACCATATCATGTGACTCCCTCATTGGAAGGACCTTGACAAGCTTGTCCCAGTGGGGGAGGGGGTGGTGGGGGGAGTGCACATGAAACGGTTATGTTGAAATTTTGAAAATTCTTAAAAAACAATAATTAAATAATAAATTTTAATATCCTGTTGTTGAGCTCATTCCACTGAGGGCCACATGATATGGTTTCATTGGAAATTTTTTTTTAAATTTGAAGAGAAATAATTAAAATAACAATTTTTGATATCCCTTGCATTGTGTAAAACATAATTTAAGGCCTTATCAGAAGTGCAGTTTGCTTCTTAATCCATTTGGGCATTTCTTTTCCAGTTTGAGACCCAGTGATAAATAGACTCTTCAACTCTTCCTACGTTTATAGTAAAATTTGCAAAATGCATCCCATAAATAGGCCTTGACCTATCCAGACTCAGTCCAGGCCTAATTTACTGAACATGTTTCATAAATTTTTGGGTTAACTGAAAAAATGTTGAAGATTGTCTATGTGCAGCACGGCTGCCACAGGTGGGCAATATTAACATGGACATACAGTATACAGTATGTGGAGAGTGGATTGTAACTAAATCACCCGTGGAGTGGAGTTATCACCCAAGCTATAACTTTCAAATTTTGTATATATCGACAAAAAAACAAGCAATGTTTCAGCCAATGGACCTCCGGGACCCGAGGTCCATTGGCTGAAACTTTGCTGGTGCTGGTTATGCTTTGCAACAAATTTGCAATTATTGCTCGGTGGAATCTCCACTCTGCGGGTGATTTAGTGATAATACACTTTCCACGTACTGTAACAGTATTATATTCCAAACACTAATTATAGGAATAGTCATCAAAAATTTAGTTAATGAAGCACCCAGTACAACCTGGTACAACCCGGTGCTTCATTAATTAAAGTTTTGATGATGATGATTTTTATTACCGTACCTGGTAAACGCATGCATGGACATCACTGTCCATGCGCAGATTATGACCAGTCCACAGCGACTGTACTGTAAGCAATACTGAGTTCCAGAATTATAATCATTACACCCTGGTACAGTGGAGCTCATTTAATTGGATAGTTCTTAATTGAATAACACTGTTAATTTGGAGGTAACTGGTTCTCATCAGATCACCAAAGTTAAGCAACGTCGAGCCCAGTTAGTCCTTGGACGGGTGACTGTCTGAGTGATCAATTCGGACTCCCACGTTGTGTCCTTGGGCAAGGCACTTAACCCAGATTGTCTACATGGGGGCATGATGACGCTGTGCACTAAGGCGTATTGCACTTCGATGGTACGCATTCTTCAACCAATCTAATCCTGCCTGTGATGTAGTGCAGAGTTACTATGTTGAGGAGCTGGCAGCTACTCGTCGCTTCTCGGTGGTTCTCTCCGGGTACTCCAGCTTCCTCCACCTGTAAAACTGTCACCAACACTATATGACCATGTCTGTTAAAGTGTCGTTAAACCCTAATAAATAACACTGTTAATTGAATATTTATTAATTTATTGGGGATTAATGACATTTTTGACAGCCAAGATCACCTCATGTCGGACAGTTTAATGGGAGGAGGGAGCCGGAGTACTGGAGAGAACCACGTACAAACTCCACACAAACAGAGTTAGCATTGGTAGAAGACAAGTGCACCATCGACGTGCAGTTCGTCTTAATACACAGTGCCACCATGTCCCCACATGAGCGATCAGGATAAGCGCTTTGCCCAAGGACACAATGCAGTTACCCCTGACAGGATTGAAGCATGGACTGTCGGTTTGAAGTCCGGTGCCATAACCACTGAGCCAAGACGCACCTGTAAATTGAATATAACTTCAAACACAAAACCATTTCCCATGCCTTCAGTACAAATTTGACCTGTTGATTGCAAGTAGGTTATGGAGTAAACTTCTGGTAATTGAATAAAAAAAATCTTGCAACATGTCAAAAAATTAACCTGACAATAGCCAAATTCCCCTTGTTTATAGATCCATTTTCCTTAGCAATAATGGAGAGATCTGCCAGACAGCTTACATGTCAGTTTCTGTGTCCAATGAAGGAGCATATTAGCTTGACATTAAGTCTCTTTGTTATAAGTCAAGGGTCCTTTGTACACAGTAATTGTTCAGATAACAATAAAAAGGCATAGCCTGAGGGAGGGGTTAATTAAATATACACAGACTCTGTGGGGACATGCAGCAGGTGGAGTATGCCAGTAATCTCTTACAAATTGTAAACCTGTCACTCAGTGCAGTATTTGTTAGCTATTAATAATGTAAAGATGTTATTTCTATAAGTCTGATCTCCTGTGTTTTCATTAGCTTCATAATGAACACTTGCACTGTAAAAGTTAAATAACTGTACAGTTGAACTTAGCTTACCCCAAGTAGGAGTTATTGTTCTTAGTAGGGGCATGTCTGATACCAGACAGATGAGTTGATGTTAGTAAGTCAGTTGGTTTTTCAGGTACAGATGGTTCCACCTAATTAAATTCAAGTGAATTGAATAACCTTGTTAAGTTGTTATAAGTTGTTATAATAATAAAAAATTATATATTTCTTCACCATGCTTTTAGTAAAAATGTGACTTGTTAATTTTATTTGGGGTATGTTTTAAATACCTGTTTTGCCAGTGGAAATCACAGGGATTTGATGAGCAGTGCTTGTTTACTGGGTAAATAAGTTTGCTTTACTTGTAAAATAGGCCTTGGAACCAATGTCTGGAGTGAAGATCCTCTAAAGTTTGCTGCATAGGTATAATCGATTGGCTAACTTGGCTTCATGCCTAATGTTGTGGTCATGATATTAACCCTTTGAACCCTAGTGGCTGTTTTTTCGGCCAGCCACATGATACGTCATAACGTCATTAAATAGGATGGCTGTCCAGTAAATGTGTGGTCTATACCAATCAATATTTTCAACGTGCTGCCCCAAGGCTGCACGTTGAAAATATTGATTTGTCTACCCCAAAAAATGAATATGGACTCTTCTAATTGCTGCCATTGAACTGGTATGGTCAATACCATGAGAGTTCAAAGGGTTAAGATTCATATGCCATACTGGAAAAGTGGTTTTGCATTTTCCAGTCCTGAAAAAATACTGGAGAAATGATCTCAAGTTGGTAAATACTGAAAATATACTTGAATGGTAATTTTTGCTACCCCTACACTAATTTACCATCCCAAACAAACTCTTGCCAATATAATCAATTGAAGTTGTTTGGCATAGATAATGCTTGGTACTATCCATCACACGGGTGATTTCAGTGTCTCACTTAATTTTTAAGACCTGTTCATTACTTCAACATCTTCTGAAATATGGTATATGTCTTTGTTATCACAAGTTTAAGTAGTTGTATGGTCAAGAACTTTGTATATGGTACTGGGAATTCTCAATGGACACTGGAAATATACTGGAAAAATACTGGAATTTCAGTCAAGTTTGAGTGTACAAACCCTGTGATATAGCCAAGTTTGCTAAAAGTGGCTTTAAACACCAATAAATAAATAAATTTAAATCCCTGTTGAATGATGAAACAAATTTTAACCTTTTCTATTTTGTTCACCTAGATTTTTGCTTAAAAGAAAATTGTGTGGTAAGAAAACAATATAACTTTGGTTTTGTATGGGATTTTTTTTGCCTGCTATTAGTGCAAGAAATTTATTTGGCGTTGTAATTGGCTGAGCTGGTTGTACTCTTGTCAAACAAGAAGCTATGGATTAATAAACATCACAGTGATTAGAGCCTTGGACTTTAAACTAAAAGGTTGATGGTTTGATCCTGCCTGACCAGTGGTAACTGCATTGTGTCTTTGGACAATGCCTTAAGGCAAACTGCATGTCGGTGGTGCACTTGTCCGCAGACAACACTAAGCCTGCTTGTGTGGAGTTAGTACATTGCAGAATCTGACAGTTGCTTGCCACAGGTCAGGATTTCTCTCGATATACTCTGGTTTCTCCCATGCATTAAACTGTCTGACACAGTGTAAACCTGGCTGTTGGACAAAACTTATTGAACTTTGTCCAGTGTGGGGTCATTTTCTCCATGGGAACTTTGGAAGTGGAGCATTGCTTTGTTACTGTTAACCCTTTACCCAACAACTCGGCTGCATCAGCCCACGTAATTTTAATATTATGCATTAGAAAAAAATATATTTTTCAAAAATTGTCAAGAAAACCATATCGATTGACCCCCCCCCCCCCCCCCCCCCCCCCCATTGGAACAAGCTCATTCGAGCTATAGACATAGATGCTGAAATTGCTTTTAAACATCAATCAATAAATAATTTAATAATGTGGGGTCAAAAGCTATATTTTGAAGGCAAAAACTGAATGTTATTATTGAAAATGTCACAATGGAAATTCGAGTGTGTATAACACATGACAATAGTGTTTCTTCGACACCAACTGCTAAGCAAAACTATACTGAACCAAGCACACTACTCGGCCACCAACAAACCCTAAAGGGGAATGCTAGTTAACCAAGGAACTACAGGGCAAGTACAGAATACTCAATTAGTATTAGTATCAGAAAATTGCACAACTTAATTTTGCTTACTACACTTCACAGGAAATCAACAAAAATTTCTCTTTTTCATTTTTCTTGAGTACCATAGATAAATAGATGGGCAATGATTATATTGTGCAGGATATATCAGGTGTTTGAACCCACACCTACAGTTTCCTTTGGTACCATCCACCTAGTGAAACCGTGCACACCACTGTTGGTGGTCAAGTGTAGTATTTTGAATTAACCCTTCACCCAATACACAGGATATCAAAATTTATTATTTTAATTATTATATTTTCGAATTTTTCAACAAATTTCAAAAGCATATTATGTTACCTCTCATTGGAACGAGCTCGGTGAGTTTGTTCCATTCAGGTGTCACATGATATGGTTTTGATGAAATTTTTGGACAAAAAATATTTTTCTTTCTATTAAACTGCTTAATTTATAAATTATGCAGGCAGATGTGGCTGATTCATTAGGTAAAGGGTTAAACGATGCAATCTTCTGAAACTGATGAACATTTTTGTTATTCAGGAAATTTGCTATTTTTATTAGTATTTATTTATTGGGATTTAACGACTCTTCCAACAGCCAGGGTCACCTCATGTTGGACAGTTTTATGGGTGAAGGAAGCCAGAGTGCTCATTGAGAACCACCAGGCAACAGCAAGCAACTGTCAGACTCCCCAACATACCAACTTCACACAAGCAGGGTTAACATTAGTTGAAGACAAGTGCATCATCGACGTGCCATACACCTTAGTTTATGGTTCCACCATGCCCCCACATGGGCAATCAGGATTAAGTGCCTTGCCCAAGGACATAACCTAGTTTGCCCTGGTGGGGATTGAATCTTGGACCATTTGGTTTGAAGTCCAATGCCATAATCATTGAGCCATGACTCTCTATGCCCCAAAATATGGTCTTTTAGCACTCCAGTAGTTAAATGATCATTCTAAATCCATTCAGTGCCGAACAAAAATTCTATATTTGTCTGTCAACAGTGAGAAAATTGACTGTGACATTTAACCCTTTACCTAACATGAAAAGCAGATGACACTTGTAAAAAAAATTCTTGAATAACTAATTTTTTTCATTTTTTTGTATCAAAAACATAGGTTATGACCCCTCATTGGAACGAGCTCGTTCCAATGAGGTGTCATAACCTATGTTTTTGAGACAAAAAATGAAAAAATAATGAAAATTAATTGGCGATTTTTTAGAATAGCGCTGGCCGGTTTTTGATCATTACTTCGGGTAAAGGGTTAATGCATTCTACAATTCCCCCCCCCCCCAAGCCTTTCAATCAGTGTGACATCAGGGAAATTGCATCAAATTATCCTTCAATATTTGAAGGATTTTTCTTTTCCTGTTGGAATGAAGACGTTTAAAATTTGCTCGCTATTGTGATTTCTCTGATTTCCTAGCTCAAGCACCAAGATAGAATGTTGAGGATGTGATGATTGGATCAAGTTATGTGAAGGATTATCCACTTATAATGCTAGGCTTAAAATTAGATGTTTTACTTGTGTCACACTGGGACATTATTTCATAACATCCGCACACATAAGGTGCGCAGATTATGTTGCACCAAGAATACATCAATATCAGTATCAAGAGTGCATAAAATATTTCCTCTTCTCTGACAATGAGATTTCTTTCTTTGGAAATATAGCACAGCAGGCCAGTGTAAGTTGCCAATTTAGGGGAACAATCATTTTGTTTGCCTTAAAAGAAACATACCCTGTGGGAACCCCAGGAAGTGGAGTAGTGCTTGTTTCCTGTGGTAAACAAGTCCTGCTTCACTGTAAACTAAGACCCCCATTACCAGTGCCTGATAAATAAATAAATAAATAAATAAATAAATAAATAAATAAATAAATAAATAAATAAATAAAACATGGTGACCAATTAAATGTTCTGCTAAATTACTAAACTTAACACAAATTGTCTATCCTACAGTTGACCTCACTGATATGGATATCTCCTTATTGAATAACCCTGTTAGTTGAGTATAAATTCCAGAAACCAAACCATTTGCCAGTACAAATTTAATCTCTTTAACTCCATGCATGCTGCTGGCAGAAATTCTTGTCCAAGACAGCAAATCTCCTGTCACTAAAATAAGGGTAATTTGGGCATTTTAAACCAAATGTTCTCTTGTCAGTTTAATCAACTTTTTGATAAATGATTTCTTGAGTAAAATTTCTAAAATAAATTTATGAAATCTAGTTATGGATGCTTCACAGAAGCTATCACTATATTTGATAAAAATATTTTTAAAAACCTCTTAGCCAGTTAAGAGTTAAATGTAAATTTGTGATAACTGAATAAAAAATATTGTAATCTGTCAAAACGTAGATCCTTTTTTTTCTGTTTTAAGTATTGTATGTTGGTAGAGCTATTTCATAGATGATTTTTTCTGTTTTAGGTATTATATGTTGGTAGAGCTATTTCAGACATCAGATAGTGAACAAACAGATAATAATTCTTTCCATCATCTTTGTGATGTAGTCATTCTAGAGTAATAGATTTAAATAAGGTAAGTATCGAATGAAGAGTTGTCTTCTCTCTCTTGGAAAATTGAACTGTTTCATTGCTTGAAGCATTTGTCAGGGCTCTGTGATTGGTGGTGGAGGCCACTGTAGTGGCTTTTAACTCCATACATTTTGATAATAATAAATCAGGGAGTGCAGTGGCTCAGTGGTTACTGTATTGGACTTAAAAACGAAAGGTACATGGTTCGATCCCTGCTAGGGTAACTGTGTTGTGTCCTTGCCCAAAGGCACTTATTCCCAATAGCCCACTTGGGGGCATGGTGGCGCCACACACTGCACGTTGATGGTGGGCTTGTGTTCAACCAATGCTAACCCTGCTTGTGTGGAGTTAGTATGGTGGGGAGTCTGACAGTTGCTTGCTATTGCTCAGTGGTTCCCTCTGGGTACTCCGGCTTCCTCCACCATTGACACCGAGTGACCCTGGCTGTCGAAAAATGTCGTTAAACTCAAATATATAAATAAATAAATAAATAATCTGACAAAGATTACATTCCAGTAAATTTGTTCGGTCATAGTCTAATTTCAGCATTATCATGTTAAATAAAAACTTTGATGTTTCAAATGTAAAAGGGGTGGGGGGAGGGGGGTGGGTCACAGTTTTATCATGGTTTGAAATAATCAGCTTGGGGGAGCTGGGAGGGGGAGGGTTCTTAGCCATTTTGATATTCTTGAAAAAGTATGGAATTTTGTGTTGGTCTGGAAAAAGTCTTGTAAATTAAGTATGGAAAAATTGACAGTCAAGCCTTGCATGTATTGAAAAAAACATGGAAATTAGTTTTTTGAACAATTAACCTTCTCCACAGTGACGTTGAAATGTCACACCTTCAACTAGCATTTATTTCCCATAATGCAACTAGGAATTTAACCAATTCAATCTTGTTTGACAGATTTCATGGAGCTCTTCAAACAATTGATTTGGTTAAATTTCTAGTTGCTTTATGAGAAATGTTTTTCTTTATGAGGAACATTATACAGCATAATTTCACCAAGCAGGTTGACTGTTCAGTGAATATGTGGGTAGGCCCTGCGAATCACCCATTTTGCTTAGAATCGAATCTCGAATCAAATCAGGTCTATTATTCGAATTCAAATCAATTCACAGGCATCTTGAAGATGACCGACTGCAGGTAGGGGGTGCTGTAAACCTGATTTGTTCCGACAGTGATGGCTCAAGTCCCGACTGATAAAGGATTCCAACTACATCACCAAGGTATGCCTTTGACGAAGGCATGCCTTGGTGATGTAGTTGGAATATTACCCAATAAGGATTGTAGTTCAAAAACGGAAACATGTCTGAGAATCATCAGTGCTGGTCACTGCACAGGGCTAGCTGCTAGCAACAGCTCATCGTTGATATTGCCTGGAAACTTGAAATTTTCTTTCAACAGTGGTAGTGTCTCGTGTGACTGGAATTAGCATGGGTGGTGGCATGGGTACAGATGTTGTTTCTGTTTAGATAGCGGAAACTACACAGAAAATTAGTGGGGTGTCAACCCCTCCAAACCTAACCTTTGCGATGCCTCTGGTTGCTTTTGACTGTAAGTTCATTACAAATATACATATACAGCCACCAATGTGGCTGCCATACTAACAGCAATTCAGTAGAGCCATTATGGTGAATCCAGCACTGAGACAGTTATCCCCTTGCACTCTGGTAGTGCAACAGAATTTTCTCCAGTCAGTCTGTTTTTCTCTTGTTTAACTGGTAGAGTGTTGGAAGCCCATATTTGGGCTTTACTCTGAAGTGTCAGTACCAGCACTTAAAGGCTTCATATTTTGTGGATGTTGTTCATACCACCTTTGAAGTGAAATTATTTAGTCTGTTAGTATTTGCCTTGTTACAATTTATGGGAGAGTGCCTATTGGCACTCTCCCATAAATTGTAACAAGGCAAACACATGTGAACAAATTTTGATGACCAAAAATAATTCAGCACTCTACCAGTTAACTATAAAATTAACCAATTACATCTTGTTTGACAGAGCTCACAGAGCTCTGTCATACAAGATATATTTTGGTAAATATCAAACTGCATTATTGGAAATATATATTGGTGAAAATTTTGCCATTTTGACATCAGAGTGCAGATGGTTAATTGAATGCATTGGTTCTAAACAATGGTTAGCGTTCCTATATTCCTACTACTTCTTGACAAAACAAAAACATTATTTCTGATCATGTTGTTATAATAACTCCATTGTTTTTGTACCGGGGCAGTTCCTCTGTTAAAATTACTTCCAAGCCACTTAGTATTCTAAACTTCCCCATCAGACTTTTCCTGAAAATTACAAACCCGCCACAACGGAACATCTCTATTTTCTTTGTTTTGTTTTCGTACAAAGCACCCTGTTTGTTACTACAACTTACAGGATAATTCGTTTTTGACACTACAGGTGCAAGCCACATGTCACACCTTTCAATGCTAGCTTCTGTAGACAGAGTAACATGATCGCTAGTAGATTTCTAAATTTAATTCAGTTCAGGAGGAGAGATTTCGTTTCTTTCAGCTTGAGTAAACAATGAGATTTCAGTGTTTGCCTGTAATAATGTGGACTGGCTGTTCTAACATACACCAATGTCTATGTGATACATTAGCACATTTATTCAGTTTACAACAACCGCATGGTATTGTTTATACAAAAGAAGTTTTCAACATACAATGCAGTGTTGGTATTATTAAAGCAAGTACTATGAAGCTATACAGTCTGTTTTCCCCTTTCCTCATGCTAACCTACAGTATGTGGAGAGTGTATTATTACTAAATCACCTGCAGAGTGGAGATTCCACCCGAGCAATAATTGCAAATTTGTTGCAAAGCATAACCATCACAAGCAAAGTTCCAGCCAATGGACCTCCGGGTTAAACCCGGAGGTCCATTGACTGAATATTGCTTGTGTTTTTTGTCCATATGTAAGTGATACTTTGGCTGATAACTCCAGTCCATGGGTGATTTAGTTACAATCCACTCTCCACCTACTGTAGGTATTTGGAGTACTGCTCATCTCCACTAGCAGACTCCGGGTTTGCACAGGTCCCAGATGTCATTGCTAGTGGTTGAATTTTGCAAGCCATTTTACACGAGTTGCAAAAAAAAAAATTTCTTTTGATTCTCAGAGATCACCGCTTTGATTTTTTTCATACACATCGGTAGATTTTATTCAGGTTTTGCAAATATCACCGTTAGTTGGGACACAAAAATAGGAAACATAAATGCAAAAATCACAAATTCCTGGATCGATTTCAGTGGGATCTAGAGTTAAGAAGTGCGAATCTATATATTGGGGAGTTGGTTTCGGTAATGGTTTATCTTCTAAAATAACCATGAACAAACAGCAGATTCAGTGAAAATGACTTTTTTTTAAAAGTTTGAGAAAAAGTCCACAGTTTCTGAAAATACGATGTAATCGAATTCAAACGAACAAAATGTGTGTTTGTATCAGACATGTTAACTCTCCCGGAATGCCCGGGATTCTCCCGGAATTAGCTTTCCCCTCCCGCCCTCCCGCCCGGGAGTCAATTTGGGCCAAAATCTCCCGGAAAGTCGACATACCAGACAAAAACTGAATCCACCAGCTTTTGTTTACAAATACAAAAGCATGTGCTCTACTCTCAATGGCAAGGTCATTAAGTTTGTGTGAAACGTCACCACTTACGTAAGAACTGGTGACCAATCTCATTTCTGTCAATGGCCGTGTTGTGATTATTTGCAACATGTTTGAAGGCGGATTAAATGAATTTGAGATGCAGGATAATTGCTGAAATTGATTATATATTAAAGGCACACCTTTGCTTGTATACAGGTAGCAGTCAAATCGAAAAATAAGTTCCATACGCATAAATTTTGTCCAATCGAACATGTGCAAAAATACGCACAAATTTATTATTGTGCATTTTGAATTTCACTTTCACTTCAGATAATTATAGCCAATTTTGCAGACAAACGGCTCAAACATATGAGTTGCCGTAATTTTCAATATATTGGGAAAAATTTCCGATTCGCAATTTTCTAAAGCAGGCTGTGAAAAAAATTATGTTTTTGGTGAAAAAAATCTCTAAAAAGTTGCTAATTTACGGCACTTGGACGTTTTTTCATTCGTTGTGATAAATGGACAACAAAATAAATTAAATATCCCGGAGATGTTTCGTCCTGGGCTGGCTGTGACATAATGTTCACGTTTCACTGAAAAATGATCACCCCATTCCAAATCCCCTTCGTAAATGACCAACTACTTCCAGTGAGTACCCGGTGTGGTTAGGTGGGGCGCTGGGCTTTGGCAGATCGAATTACCACAACAACCGGGCTCGGGGTGTGCCTAAACACCACAGATCGCCGCAGGTTACCGCAGGTCGTCGCAAGTACCCATAATTTCCCAAATAGATCCAAAACTTTCAACACAGCATCAAAACTGATATAGTGCTGAAAAGGTCGAAAATATCTCCAAACATTTTGTGCATAAAACCATTGAAATATGGATGTCATTGGAACAACTCAGATATTGGCACATGACCACATCCATATTTTTGATTTCTGTTTTTCTCTATATTTCTATGTTTTGGCTTTTGAAAGGACAAATTGTTCAAATAAAACACATTAGGGTAGAATGTTTAATGTATGTGTGTGTGTGTGTGTGTGTGTGGGGGGGGGGGGGGGGTGGTAACATGGAAATTATTGATGTGCTGCCCACGTGCAAAAATCTCACTGACAAGCATCCGAGTCTCACTGGGAGCTCATCAAAATCTCACTGACAGTCACCTCGAGAGGTTAACAGGTCTGGGTCACTCACCACCAGTTAGTAGAACGTTGGCGTATGTTCCTTTGATGTATTGTTGTTGGACTGTTTCCTGTTATGTCTGTGTGTCTGGGGGGGGGGGGGGTATTTGGTATTAATTTGTATTTAAAATTGATCCACACGTGGCTTCTACGCGCAAAAAAAAATCTCCCTGAAAATCATGTCATCTCCCTGAAAATTTTCTTCAATCTCCCTGAAAAAAATTTTGGAAGGTTAACATGTCTGGTTTGTATATACAAACCTCTGAGTGAAAATGTCACTGTTTGGGATGTATTTCTAACTATGAGTATACATGCATTGAATGATGTCCTCATTTGAAAGATTTTGTCAGTTAAATGTTTATATGGTATAATACGTCTCCTCTTTCATATTTTAATATAAAAAAAAATGCATCACAACATGGAATCATGGAGCTATACTTAACATATGACGACCCTTGATGCTGGCTTGCCATGACTATGTTTCTTATAATTTATAGGCCTGACGGTAATAAAAAATAAAAATAAAATCCCCCCCCCCCACTCCCTCATTGATTTGAAAAGAAATTTAGACACAAAACTTTTTTTTTGCTTAAGGAGGGTATTTTACACAAAGCTTTTGAAAAGGACTTGAATTTTATTGTCATTATTTTCATATATCATAAGTGTGCTAATTGCAAGTCATTTATAAAATAAATCAGTTCATAAATGATAAAAAAGATAAATCGAACATCAAATTTCAGGGGGGGGGGGGGGGTTGTGGCTCAGTAGGTAGAAGTGCAGGCTGCAAGCCGAGAGGTCCTCGGTTCGAATCCCACCTGCGGCAACTGCATTGTGTCCTTGGGCAAGACACTTCACCCCCATTGCCTGCGTGGGGGCACGGTGATGTTGTGTACTAAGGCGTACTGCACATCGATGGTGCACTTGCCTTCAACCAATGCTGACCCTGCTTGTGTAGAGTTAGTATGTTAGGGTGCTGACAGTTGTGCACCGTTGCTCGGTGGTTCTCTCCGGGTACTCCAGCTTCCTCCACCCGTAAAACTGTCGCAGCCATGATTAGCCATTGTGCAGAAATATGTGACCCTGAACACAAATAAATAAATAAATAAATCAAATCTCTGCTCAAAAAGTAAGTGTTGCCAATGAAAATTATTCAATTAACAGGAGTATTCAATTAACAGGGATTGTGTCACTTTCTAGAGATAAACTTGGCATTTATTCTATTATATCTTGTTTGACAGAGCTCCAGTATAATAGATTAAAAGACTGTATTGGATGTACTGAGACTACATAGGTCTATAAACAAAGAAAAACTGGGTTAAGTTGGGGTAATTTCACAACAGGAAGGTAAACACTTTACCCTTTACTTAACAAATTGGCCATATCTACACCGTGAAATTTTACAAAATTAACTTTTTAGAAAAATTTGAAAAAAAATTTAAAATAATAAATTTTTATACCACACATTGGGTAAAGGGTTAAAGAATATTTGCAGTATGCTCAGGTTGATACCTTCTATTTTGCTGTTGGAAAAGGGGGGTGGGAGGGCACTACATCCTTACATAATTTGTAGAATGCTGGAAGCCCAATTTTGCAGGTACAGTACAGTTGCTGTGGACTGGTGGTCTTAATCCATGCATGGGTAGTGATGTCCATGCTTGCATTTGCCAAGTAATAAAAATCATCTCCAGCAAAATTTTAATTAATGAAGTACCGGGTTGCACCCGGTGCTTTATTAATTAAATTTCTGATGATTGTTCCTATTATTAGTCTTTGAAATCTAATATTATAAGTTACATGGCGTGTAGCTGGCTGATACATTTCCATACAAGGCGATGAGTGTTCATATCAGGTGAGGCGAAGCCGAACCTGATATGAACACTCAGAGCCTTGTATGGAAATGTATCAGCCAGCTACACGCCATGTAACATATTTATTATGTCGAAAGTCCATGTAAATCAAGCGATTAATAATTTTCTCCATAAACAAACAACGGCCCGGAATTTATTTTTCCGGAACCACTATTGATAGCACCGCGCAGAATCATGAACAGTAACAGGCACCGGTATGTGTAACCATGGTAATTGTAAACAAATCATCACTTTGCGAAGGGCAATTGCCGTACTTGTTTACAAATGAAACAAATCGCTGCTTGCCACTGAGATCAGTGCTGCTTGCCAACTCGGCATAATCTGGAGGCCCCTTGCGTACATTTACTGTTGTTACTACCTAAAAAGGACTAATAAAGCAGTTTTGAACATTAAAAATCACTTTTTTACTGTAGAGCAAACAATAACAATAACGCAACTTGAACTTTGAAGTTGAATCTGAAACGCACACCGACTTTCTGTTAATTCTGTTTGATCGGAATGTTTCAAAAACAAGTTTGTTCATTTATTATTTATAGTGATGTTGATGTTGCCGATTTTGCAATTTCTGAAAATAGGAGCACCCTTTGGCATTGATGAGCTGGACAAATAACTCCAGAGGGGCAACACAAATTTTCTATTCACCTCAAAAACCCGATCCAAACAGTGACTGAAGGAGTCGTAAAACAAAGAACTTTTCAGACTACAAATATTATCTTCTGCCCATCTTTTTACATATTTAATGTTTTAAATCACAAAATACGGTATCTTGAAAATATTTTCGGAACCTAAATTCTCTT
The DNA here is from genome assembly GCA_031216915.1 of Pictodentalium vernedei. Lineage (NCBI taxonomy): Eukaryota > Metazoa > Mollusca > Scaphopoda > Dentaliida > Dentaliidae > Pictodentalium > Pictodentalium vernedei. The sequence continues at coordinate 210,384,992 of CM062288.1, forward strand.
ATTTTGTTTTAATTCAGATTTTGAAAATTCGAAGTGAGAGGAATTGCATCAAAATAGTAATGGCGGCTACTCACCTGATATTAATTAATATCAGGTGAGTAACCCGATACGGTGGAATCTTTAGAAGGTATTCCAGCATTTTGATTGGACAAACTAACTTTGAGACATAATAATATTGCTTCCATAGAAATATTGCCCACCCATGGAAAGTGACCAGCCCACGGCATCCATACTGTACTGCAGCCTGAAGGCTTCATATTCTATGGAAATTATCTTTGAAATTTGGATGGTTGACCATCTGTGATCGATTCGGACTCCCACGTTGTGTCCTTGGGCATGCCACTTAACCCTGCTTGTCCACATGGGGGCACGAGGATGCCCTGTACTAAGGCGTACTGCACATCGATGGTGTGCATGTCTTCAACCAGTCTAACCCTGCCTGTGCTGCAGTGCGGAGTTACGATGTTGGGGAGCTGGCAGCTGCTCTTCGTTGCTCAGTGGTTCTCTCCGGGTACTCTGGCATCCTCCACCCATAAAACTGTCACTGACACGATATGACCTTGGCTGTTAAAGTGTCATTAAACCTTAATAAATAAATAAATTATCTTTGAAATGAAAGTATGTAGTCTATATGAATCAGGCACTCTCCCATAAATTGTAACAAGGCAAAGACATGTGAACAAATTTTGACAACCATAAATAATTCATCACTCAACCAGTTCACTTCACAGTATAAAGTTGTGGACTCTGGGAAACAAATTTGCAGATTATTATCCACTTGAGGCTGCAGAATTTGTTGTCGAGCCATCAGGTCACTATTAAACAATAGGATATGGAATGTGGATGGATATCCACTTACCAAGGGCCAAGTACCAATTCACTCTCTTCATACTGGCTTGCATTTTGTAATAAAGTAGTAGCCTACTTGAAGGCCACGTAGAAGGGATTAATGGTGCTTACTTTTAGATTTTTGTGCCTATTTTCTGTTAACATAATATTTTGTTATTCTCATACAGAGCTTATATGTCATCTAAATTTGGGAGAAACCATTTTGATTCTCGCAAAAATGGTTACGAGAATCCATACCTTCCTTCTATGAGTGTCCCCAGGATCCCATAAAGCCATCATGGTTGAATCCCTGTTGTATACTGATAAAACATGCCAATCCTTTACCCAACACAGCTTTTTAATTTTTAAAACTTAAACTGAATTTGATAACATTTAAAAAAACTAAAGAGTATTTCCCAATAAAATCTTACAAACATGGATGTCAATGGAAGCGGGTCATTGAGCCGGTCCCAATGACAGCCATATTTGTACAATTGTATTGACAAAGTGTCAGGATATTTCAGGCCATGTTAGCCTTCTATTGTTTAATTTGATGGCGCTATGTTAGGTAAAGGGTTAAATTCATGGTTCGCCACCTAAGTACTTACAAGACCTTCTGGCAATTAAAAAGCCTGAAAGGAACTTGTGCTGCTCATCACAAATCAAGCTTCAGATGCCCTTCTCTAGGTCCACTTTTGTGAATAACAGAGCTTTCTCTTTCTCTGGACCTGCACTTTGGAATAATTTACCAGTTCAGGTTCAAGCATTGAAAGATCTCAACCAATTAAAAAAAAATTTAAAATCGCATCTTTTCAGAGAGGCTTTTGACAGTATGTAACCTGCTGACCTTCACACATTTCTCTGTCTGTATATTACCTTGATAGTCACAAGCCCAATGTTTATTTAACTGTACAGCATTTTATTAGAGCACTTTGTGCTTTTACGCTTTATAAAATGTCATTATTATTATTATTATTATTATTATTATTATTATTATTATTATTATTATTATTAAATTGACTCAGTTCTTTTCCTGTGAATCCTAACAGAAGTGCAGCGAAAATCTACATGGATTCTCTCTGGTTTTGATGCGCGAATGTTTACATGAACCCATTCTTGGATTCTCATCGGAATATAAGCCTGTCATAGGGCCTACAAATAGGCCTCATCAAAAAGTTATGGTGCTAAACTGGTGGGGGGGGGGGGGGGGTGCTTAAAAGACCCATCATTGCCAAAATGCAAGGCCTGTGCATTCATGCAAACTTACATTTTGTAGAAGGAAACAACATTCAACATATTTTGTTTTTGATGGTAGTTAATTACCCTTTACCCAATGTAATGGCCAAAACTGGTCAGCGCTGTTCTCAAAAATCACCAATTAATTTTCATTATATTTTCAGTTTTTGTCTCAAAAACATAGGTTATGACCCCTCTTTGGAACGACCTCGTTCCAATGAGGGGTCATAACCTATGTTTTTGAGACAAAAAATGAAAACAAATAGTTATTCAAGAATTTTTTTTGCAAGTATCGGTCTGTTTTTCATGTTAGGTAAAGGGTTAACAGCACTTGCACATCATATTGCTTTTCTTTGTCAAATATAAATGTGTGAAGAATTTTCTATTAGGTTTTCTGAACACACCCATTTATTTTTTTTCTCTCAATTCAAGCTAAAAAAAATATTATAAATGCATTGTTGTTGCTGTTGAAATTGTTATGGGTAATGATCTTGGGTAATCAATTTTTTGGGGGCCGTCAACAAGTAAAAGGTGTTAGAAATCTTTTGATCTTATTCAATTGTAATGATTATGAATGTTAAATTCTCACCTATGAAAATCAGTTGGCCTCTGGCTGGATTTTTGATTCACATTAAAGTCACTGAACTGAATTGCAAAATAATCGCTAGAGTTGACAATATAATTGTACTGAATATAATTAAAAACTTCTGGGGCACAAGTAATGCGTTTTGCTTATTTGGGTTTTTCATCATCCCTTAACTGTGTGGATACCCTTAACATTTTGCACTTTGATGTCAAAATACTGAAATTTCAATCAGCAAAATTTTCCCATAATGCAATGAGGTATTTAACAAATTCAATTTTATTTGACAAAGCTCAATGAGATCATGGTTCAAGGCGGACGGAAGTTGATGTGTTAGGCGGGCATTTACTGCTCACCTTATTTTGATTTCAGATGGGTGATAGGGGGTGGGTGCACGTCTAAAAAGGCCAGGTCTGAGAATGCTAAAAAGACACTCTCCAATAAATAGTAACAAAACAAATACATATGAACAAATTCTGGCTCCCAAATAATCTCACACTCTACTTGTTAAATATAGTCAGCCTATAGGCCTGTGATAGGTATTGAAATAAGAGAAGAGATATGTGTGTCTGATGAGGGTGTCATGGAAGAACAAAATAAAATGCTTTGGTCTTAAAAAAGCATTGGAGGAGCCTCTACAGATTATCTAAGATATTTACACTAATTATCCTTGTTTAACTGTTAGAGTGCCAAATTATTTTTGGTCATCAAAATTTGTTCATTTGTCTTTGCCTTATTCAGGGTTTGTACAGGTTATGGGAAGGTATGGCAAGCCTTGAAAAACTGAATTGATTTTCCAGGCCCTGGAAAACTGTGGAAAATTGGGGTGTGTTTTGGAAAAGTTATGGAAAACGAACAGATTTGTGTAACTAGGGTATTTCTCCTGTCTAATGTGACCATTCAAAAAATCTTTGTGCTCCCAAATTTTAAGGTTCACCAAGAATCTCTACTTGAGTCATTGGTGTTTGGGGCTTCTTAACCCTTAAAGATCTTTTGGTTTGTATACATTTTTGCCACATTTTGTTAGAGTACATCTTGTGACCTTGCAGTTGTTTCTAGGCAAGTGTTGGCTGCCTGGACAGGCAGCCAAGACTTGCCTAGAAACAACTGCCAAGGTACTCAGAATGTAATTTAAAAGTTTGCCTAAAGCCTCAATGTCTGAGCATCGGTTTTATTGAAGTACAAAGTGGTCAGAGTTGGAATTGGGGCCTTTAGGGTTCAGAGAGTTGTCAGGGAGGGTGAGGAGAAGGAAAAAGTAGATTATTTATTGAGTCACATTTAACCTTTGGGGTCATGGAAATTTTATGTCCGGGTATGGAAAAGTTATGGAAAACCAAATTAATTGCTTAGTCTGTATGAACCTTGCTTATTACAATTTATGGGAGATTGCCTATAAGCACTCTCTCATTAATTGTAAGTAGTCATATCCATGCGTTGTGGTAACCAGTTCTCGTCAGATCACCAAAGTTAAGCAATGTCGAGCCCGGTTAGTCCTTGGATGGGTGACCGTCTGAGCGATCAATTCGGACTCCTATGTTGTGTTCTTGGGCAAGGTGCTTAACCCCGATTGTCCACATGGGGACACAATGATGCCATGCACTAAGGCATACTGCATGTCGATGGTGTGCATGTCTTCAGCCAGTCTAACTCTGCCTGTACTGCAGTGCAGAGTTAAGATGTTGGGGAGCTGGCCGCTGCTCATCGTTGTTCGGTGGTTCTCTCCAGGTACTCCGGCTTCCTCCACCCGTCACCAACACGATATGACCTTGGCTGTTAAAGTGTCGTTAAGCCTTAATATATAAATAAATCCATACAGACAGACAAAATAATGTCACTTCAAAGATAATATGACACACTTCCACAGACTATGAAGCTTTTAAGTTGTAGTATCTGCCTGTCAGAAGCCCAAAATATAGTATTCCAGCACCTTACCTTAAGGTTTATACGGCTGTGGAAACTATCAATTTATGCTACCAGGGCAAGAGAAAACAACTCCACCTGATGATGATGAGCTTGATTAGAAGCCAAAATGACAGAAAATAAAATTAGATTACTTATATTTGTGTGAAGTCCTGGACTGGCCTGGCTGCTTAATTAGAAGTATTAAACAAGGTTGATTACAAATTAAACAGATTATGAATATTTAGAAAATTAATCATGAAAAAGTCAAGAAAAAAAGTCATGGAAATTTATCTCTAAAAATGGATATGAACCCTGTTTCAGTAGAAATCTGCACTCTGTAATGTATGTAGACATTGCTTAACCCTCTGCACTCTGATGTCAAAATATTAAAATTTCAACATGAATTTTTTTTTCCATAATGCAATATGGAAATTAATTCAATCATTGAGATCTAATTGGTTAAATTTCTAGTTGCATCATGGGAAAATTTGGCTGCATGAAATTTTCATATTTTGAGTCATCAGTGTGCAGAGGGTTAATGGGCTTTTTCTGGATACCCTGGCTCCCTCCATCAATGAAACTGTTGAACTAGATATGACTCTGCCTGTTAAAAAGTTGTTGAATTCCAATAAACAAACAAACTGTACATAGCCATAATTTAATATCAAGGTCAGAAAAACAATGTATGCACAAAAAAGCTTGAGGGGTCATAAGCTTTGTTTTGGAAGCAAGTTTTTTAAAGATATTTACCTCAGCAGAGCGAATCTTAAGGGGAGCTTCAGTGATCACTTTCCGTCCATCGATCCAGCATGAAACTTTACATTATCGACTTCTCATAAACTACTGGGCTGAATTAAACCAAATTTTGTATGCATGTACCTTATCATATGTCAATTCATATTTGTTCAAATAAAGTTGCCATACCCACAGGGGGCACCACAAGGAGCATAATTCTGTTAGCATCCACAAAACTGTTTTACAAAATTAAAAAAATCTTTTCTAGAACTACCAATCAAAATTTTTTGATACTTGGTATATAACATCCTTAGAGGGATCAGATTCAGGTTTGTTCAAAACGAGTCCCTGGGTTCATAGTTGGGTTGTTTACTGGAACCCAAATTTTAACTTTGTGCAACGTGAGAAAATTTATTTGAAAATCTTCTGCAGATCTGCCAGTCAAAATCTCTTGATATTGGGTATAATGCACCTTTAGGGTGGTCAGCTTGAAGTTTGTTCAAATCAAGTCCCTGGTGTCATATTTGGAGTCACTGTGGGAGCCCAAATTTGAACTTATCTGTAATGTTAGGAATATTTTTTTAAAATCTTCTTCAAATCTATCAGTCAGAATCTTTTGATATTTGGTATGTAGCATTCCTTAATGGGGTATGATTCAAGTTTTTTTTCAAATCAAGTCCCTGGTTTCATATTTGGGCTCCCTATGGGAACCCAAATTTTAACTCAATCAAATATCAGGTTTGTTTAAATCGAGTCCCTGTGGTCATATATGGACTCCCTATGGGAACATGAACTTCAACTTTGTGCAGTATAAGGAGTATTCTTTAAAAACTACTTCTTACGATTTACCAGGCAGAATCTTTTGAAATTTGGTTTGAAGTAGCCTTAGTGATGTCAGATTCCTATTTGTTCAAATCAAGTCGGAGGGTGTATATTTGGGCTCCCTGTGGCAACATAACTTTTAACTAAGTGCAATATGGCGGAAATTCCTTTAAAATTTTTCTTCTTCAGATCCACCAGTCCAAATCTTTTGATATTTGGTAGGCAGCAATCTTAGGAGGATCAGATTCCAGTTTGTACAAACCAAGTCCTTTGGGTTGTATTTGGGATCTCTGTGGGACCCCAAATTTTAACTTTGCAATATAAGGACTATTCTTTAAAAATTCTTCTTCACATCCATGGGTCAGATTCTTTTGTTACATAGTATTGCCATCCTTATTGTGGGAAGATTCAAGTTTGTTCAAATGAAATTCCTGGGCTCATATTTCGGCACACTATGGGGGCCCAAATTATAACTTAGCAGTGCAGTATGAGGAATATTCTCAAAGATCTTCTTCTTCACACCCACCAGGCAGAATCTTTCGATATTTGGTATATAGCATTACTATGACTCCTAGATTAAAGTTTGTTCAAAGCACTTGACTGATTTTTGTGTGCACCAGAGGAACTCAATGGAGAATTTACTATTTATTTCAGTGACCTTTGCCATCGCATGACAGAGGCAATTGTGGTGGACTTTCACATTATTTGTTTATTATTTATTGGTGTTTAAGGGCACATACTTATGCACAATGGCTAATCATGACCGTGACAGTTTTATGGGTGGAGGAAGCCGGAGTACCCAGAGAGAACCACCGAGCAACGACGAACAGCTGCCAGCTCCCCAACATCGTAACTCCACACTGCAGCACAGGCAGTGTTAGATTGGTTGAAGACATGCGCACCATCGATGTGAAGTATGCCTTAGTACACGGCGTCATCGTGCCCCCATGTGGACAGTTGGGGTTAAGTGCCTTGCCCAAGGACACAATGTGGGAGTCCAAATCGATTGCTCAGACGGTCACCCATCCGAGGATTAACCGGGCTCGACATTGCTTAACTTCAGTGATCTGACAAGAACCGGTTACCGCAACGCCACTGTGGACTTTCACAAGATGTAAATATGAGTACATAAGATTAACATTTGCTCAAATGGGGACCACCAGTCAACAGGTCACTTGAGGCCCAGGAGAAGAGGTGTTGGCGGGGGGAGGGGTTCTTTGGGCAAAACTATTTGAGTGATTTTATGCCCCAAAATAAACTTAAATCCTGGGAGGGGGGGGGGGGGTGAATTTTTTCCCCTCGTGTTTTGAAAGGGTTTGAGTGATTTCACACACACAAAAAAATCACTAGGCAGATCCTTCCGCCACTCTATTCCCCTAGCTAAATTAGATTGACTATATTAACATATAGATGCTTAATGTGACCTTAAATCTTTATTTAAGCAATTCAAGGGGCCTCTTGTTTTTATAAGGTGTTGCCTTCTAGTTGCATTATGTACAGTTAACAGGTAATTCCTTAACCCTCTGGACACTGACATCGGAATCTCAAAATTTCATAATTTTTTCCCATAATGCAACTAGGAATTTAGACAATTCAATTTTGTTGGACAGAGTTCACTGAGCTCTGAATGAGCTTTGTCAAACAAGATTAACTCTTAACCTGATGAGTATTTTTATGAATCTTTTCATGAAATCCTGTCATGGCTGCTGTGAAGCACCATGACTGGATTTGATGGAAAATTTAAACAAATTCGAAATATCATTGGTCCAGTTTACAGCTATGCATTCTGTTAAACAAAAGCCCAATTATACCCTTTCAATTGGCAAACGTATTGGTGTCCTGGCAGGAATATCTGCCAGCAGCATGCAAGGAGTTAAATTGGTTTTATTCAAAGTTGTAATATGAGAAAAAATTGTGGCTTGAAATTTTGTTAATTTGACATCAAGTGGAGAGGGCTAACTAAATAAATTTAAACCCTTGGATAAAAACATGACATTTTCCCCTATTGTTGTAACAGTAACCCAAAGACACTGAAAGTAAAATTAAACTCCTTGTACTTCCATAAAGTATGTCCCACTATTATATATAAGCATCCCAGGCAATCATTTTTAATTATGGTGAACATTCACAAATTTATCTTCCTGAAATGTGCAGTTGATTAATATAATTTGTGGCTTTGAAATGAAGCAGATGATAATAATTGCTCTCCACCTCATTTTCATTTTACATGTATCAAATTTATAAAGAACTGTGTGACCTTGTTTGAAAACACCTTCTTTAATAATAAAAATTACTCAAGTATCCTGCACCTGGGCTAAATATTCAAATCATGCTGGAAACATACAACAGAATACAGCTACAGTTGGCAGGTTGTTATTTCTATGTTCTGTTGCACATTATTTATTTATTTATTTATTTATTTATTTATTTATTTATTTATTTATTTATTGGTGTTTAAGGTCACATACTTATGCACAATGGCTAATCGTGACTGTGACAGTTTTATGGGTGGAGGAAGCTGGAGTACCCCGGAGAGAACCACTGAGCATCGACGAGCAACTGTCGTCAGCTCCTCAACATTCTAACTCTGTTCAAGCTCTGCTCACTCAGGGTTACAGCGGTTGAAGACATGTGCACCATGGACGTGCAGTACACCTTAGTACCTCTAGGCAACTGGGATAAAGTACCTTGCCCAAGGACACAACATGGGTTGTCCTGGATGGGGATCGAATTCGGGACCTCTGATATAGAGGTCCAACAGTCTACCACTGAGCCACCACACTCTTCTGTTGCACATACTTTTCTTGAATATTAGAGGTCCAACAGTCTACCACTGAGCCACCACACTCTTCTGTTGCACATACTTTTCTTGATAAAAGTCCAAGTGATGATAAAAACAATACAGTTGCCAGAGTTCTATCCAACATTTGGGGAAAGGGTTGAAGCCACATTACTAGGGCAACCCTGGAAAGTGAAGCAGTGCTTGTTTACTGTTGTAAACAGGCTTTGTTTTACTAGTAAAGTAGGACCCAGTCACCAGTGCTTGGGGTGGAAGTTCTCTAAAATGGACAACATGGGTATAAACGATTGACTAACTGGCTTTATCTCCATGTTGAGGTTATGATTAGCCATTGTGCAGAAATATGTGACCTTAAACACCAATAAATAAATAATTAATTTAACATTAGTATTCAGTTAACAGAGATTTGATCAGTTTTCTCCACTCTAGAGATAAACTTGAGCGTTTATTGTGGAGCTCATGGAGCTCTGTCAAACAAGGTATAATAGACCAAAAGCCTGTGTTGGATGTACTGGGGCCAAACAGGTCTATAAACGAGGAGAATTTGGTGATTGGGGGTAATTTTATGGCAGATTGCAAAATCTTCTTTTTCAGTGTTAATCAATTAAGAGATATTATCCAGTTAAGTGGGCCCCACTTTACGAACTGACTGTCAACCTTACCAGTGGGATGGTTAAGAGGCAGTATATTTTTGGGGGAACGAACTTAACCCTTAGGGGCCTGGAGATTTTTATACATTTTCGCTATACTTTGAAAGTCTACCTCCAGTGGGTTTGTAGTTGATTCTAGTCAAGTCTTGGCTGCCTATTGAGGCAGCCAAGACTTGCTTAGAAACAACAGACAAGATATTTTGAAAACAAGTTTTGAGTTTACCCAAACAATACATGTTGGGGCACCTGTTCCTTTGCATTAAAAAGTAATCAAAGTCAGAATTCGGCCCTTAAGGGTTAAAATTTCCAACAATGCGGTCATGAGCTAAAAATTAAAAAAAATAAGATTGGAATAAGAAATTATGTGTAGAGTGCTACATGGATTTGGCTAATACATTAGAAAAAAGATTAGTATTATTTATTTATTGGTGTTTAAGGTCACATACTTATGCACAATGGCTAATCATGACCGTGACAGTTTTACAGGTGGAGGAAGCTGGAGTACCCGGAGAGAACCACCGATCAACGACGAGCAGCTGCCAGCTCCCCAACATTGTAACTCCGCACTACTGCACAGGCAGGGTTAGATAGGTTGAAGACATGCTCATTGGAACTAGTATACGGCGTCATCGTGCCCCCGTGTGGACAACGGGGTTAAGTGCCTTGCCCAAGGACACAACGCGGGAGTCCAAATCGATCGCTCAGACGGTCACCCATCCACGGATTAACCGGGCTCGACATTGCTTAACTTCGGTGATCTGACAAGAACCAGAGAAAAAAGATTAAATTTTTACCCAATATGGGAGTGCAGTGGCTCAGTGGCTGGAGGATTGGACTTTAACCTTTAAAGGCCCATTTACGACTTTGTCCTTTTTACTGCAACAAAACATGTGCCCCGGCATACAATCTCTGGGTAAATGAGCAAGATACAATCTGAGTATCTGGGTAGTCGTTTCTGAGCATAGGCAGCCAAGACTTGCTTAGAAACAACTGTAAACTATTAACCCTTTACCCAATGAATCGTCCACATCCGCCCACGTAATATGCAAATTCAGCAGTTGAAAAAATATTATTTTTCAAAAAATTCAACAAAACCATATCAAGTGACCCCTTGTTGGAACGAGCTCGTCGAGCTCGTTCCAACGAGTGGTCACATGATATGGTTTTGTTGAAATTTTTTGAAAAAATGATATTTAAAATAAAAATAAATTTTGATAACGTCTGTGTTGGGTAAAGGGTTAAAGTGTATCAAAAATGTCGAAAAAAATCTCCAGGCCCTCAAGAGTTAAATTGAAAGGTCGGCAGTTCGGTCCTGACCAGCGGTAGCTGCATTGTGTCCTTGGGCAAAACACATAATCCCAACAGCCCTTATGGGGGCTTGGCACTGTGTACAAAGTAATGTGTACTGCACTGTGATGTTGCACTTACCTTCAGCTGCTGATAACTCTGTTTGTGCAGAATTAAGTTAGTTAAGGAAAAAGTAAGTTAGGTAGTCTGACAGTTACTCGCTGCTGCTTGGTGGTTTCTCTGGGTATGCTGGCTTCCTCCACCCATAAAACTGTCCAACATGATGTGACCCTGGCTATTGAAAGTATCATTAAATTCCAATAAACAAACAGACACTTGCAAAAAAAAAATTCTTGAGTGGTTTTAATTTTTTGCATCAAAGAACATCTCATTGGAATGAGCTCAACAATCTCATTATACCCCCCACAAACAAAGTTTGGGGGGGGGGGGGTATATAGGAATCACCCTGTCCATCCGTCTGTCCGTCCATCCGTCTGTCCGTCTGTCCATCGTTATAAGTGCAACTCCTCCTAAACCATTTGAAGAATTTTCATGAAACTTAACACAATGGAAGAACTCCATATGAAGATGCGCATGAAGCAATATGATTCCGTTCCGACATTTCCAAGGGGAGATAATCTAACTTATACATTTCAATTGCTACATCATATGGTTGTGTCCTCGTAAACGCAACTCCTCCTGAACCGTTCAATGAATTTTCATGAAACTTTACACAATGGAAGAACTCCATATGAAGATGCGCATGAAGCAGTATAATTCCTTTCTGACATTTCCAAGGGGAGATAATCTAACTTATACATTTCAGCTGCTACATCATATGGTTGTGTCCTAGTAAGTGCAACTGCGCAGGGGGGGGGGGGGGGGGGGGGGTATCACTTTGTGAGCTTGCTCACAGTGCCTCTAGTTCTAATTGGTAATCAGATAATAATAATTATAATTATAATAATAATAATAATAACACTTTACTGAACAACCAAAAAATAAGAAGTGGTATGGCACTACAAACTACACGAAGTAAAGTAAACCGACACAATTCAATATCCATGAACAGTATACCTCCTGATGTCCAGACATTGTTACATAGGTAACATGGAGGTAAAAATAATGTAGCTCCTTACTAGTTAAATACTCAGATATTTTGTCAAAGTCTGTGTGTACATCATGCACACAAGTAGCTTCTTACTGGTTAAATGAAGAGATTTGTCAAAGTCTGAACATCATGCACAAAAGTAAATTCAAAGAAGCAAAGAAACATGTTGTTACTATCACTCGTCAACACTCGTCTGATATTCATTACAGATGCGTGACTTATCACTTGCCTCCGAGTTGCTCTTTGAGAGGCATCCCAAACTGCCTGTACTGCTGTTTCAGTAGCTATAATGCTATTTCATGTCCATATTACGCTCGCATTGAAACAATGACCTGCATACCGACGACGTTGGTTAAATCATCATTTATTTCGCCTGAGAGTAGTTTCCGCAATATACTGGCCGAGTGATTGCATTACTTCCCAGAAACAGATACGTTTCTGTGACAAAAACTGAAAAAATTATAAAATTTGAATGGATTTGTATGTCAGTTATGGTTTACCCTTGATTACCCTTTACCCAATGCACAGGATATCAAAATTTTGTATTTTAATTAATTTTTTCAAATTTTTCAACAAATTTCAAAACCAACAATACCATTTCCCCCCTCATTGGAACTAGCTCAGTGAGCTCATTCCAGTGAGGGATTACATGATCTGGATTTGTTGAAATTTGATGAAAATTTCTTTTTTCAACTGCTCAATTTGTAAATTATGTGGGATAGATGTTCCCGATTTATTAGGTTAGGTAAAGGGTTAACTGAAAGCCAATCAGTTTTGCTTATTGTATGCAGTTGTTCATCTACACATCCCATGCCTTATCCATACTTTTGGCAAGGCAATCAAATTACTGACAAAACTATCGATGAAGTTATAAAAAAAAGATGTCCCTGTTATTCTAGATAAAATTTTGAAGGAAATTGCGAACCTAATCCAAAAAGGTTGCTTCTGATGTGAGCTATCTCATTTTCATGTAGCAGACCTTTACATGAAAGAAATGAAAAGTTTACTGTGTAAATATAACATTTTACTAATTGCCATAAAATCTAGGTAATCTGTTTTTCTAACACCTTTGATAATAATGACCTAATAATGTAGAACACTCTGATGGTGAAATAGAAAAATCTTGTGCATCTTCAGTACTGTAGAGACAGTGTAACTGTTTTAGTTCCTTAATCCATTCTAGAATAGGAACAACTTCTTTAACCAATACTAACCCTGCTTGTGTGTAGTTAGTATGTTGGGGAGTTGCTTGCCATTGCTTAGTGGTTCACTACAGATACTCTGGCTTCCTCCACCCGTAAAACTGTCAGACACGAGGTGACCCTGGCTGTCAAAAGTGTTGTTTTAACTCCAGTAAATAAATAAATAACAAATTCTTTGTGTATTAGAGATGGGCAGTATTGGAATTTTGAGCTTATCAAGTTTCGGTATTTTTAGGGGGTATACCGCAGTATCGGTTCAGTATTCGGTATCTGACTTGACTGAGATTTGCTGATAGTACCAAAGGGCAATTCACACTAGGAAAATTTAGAATAAGTTGTTCATGTATCATTCTACCACAGTGTCACAATTGCCACTGCAATGAGCTGATCATTGGCATTTTTATGCCAACACAAATCATATCTACAGTAATATCTGACTTGTTCCAAACACACCTTAACCTTTGAATGCCAATATCAGGCTTTTGCGATCTCAGAGCATATTCCTTTACATGACATTGGTTGGAGGTCTTGCTGACTATTGCCAAAATACCTGTGCAGTGATTTCTACACCGGCAGCCAAGACTTGACTAGAAATCATTGCTGAGCAACTGGATGTGTACAGGTTGTAGTCTAGTGGGAATTCAGGGCATTTGCTCAGGCCCTTAACCCTTTACCCAACGTAACGGCCAAAACCGGCCAGCGCTATTCTCAAAAATCGCCAATTAATTTTCACTATTTTTTTCATTTTTTGTCTCAAAAACATAGGTTATGACCCCTCGTTGGAACGAGCTCGTCGAGCTCGTTCCAATGAGGGGTCATAACCTATGTTTTTGAGACAAAAAATGAAAAAAATTAGTTATTCAAGAATTTTATTTGCAAGTGTCGTCTGCTTTTCACGTTAGGTAAAGGGTTAACTAGTTGAGGGCTAGATTATTTTAGTGGTCTGATTTTGTTATATGAAGTTTATTCTATTACAAATTATTGGAGAGTGCCCAGATGCAGTCTCCAATAATTTGTAATAAAACAAATTTATATGAAATGAAATATTATTTACATTTGACTGCATGTGAAATGTGATCACGGAAAATGTTGGCTTTTGCTCTGATAATCTCATTTCTCTCAAAGCCCTGATAGTGGTTTCTAGCACTCAACAGTTAAGGATTAATAAAAATGAAAAGATAATCAGTAACTTATTTCTTGAAAATGAGCATTTCAGCTGCTAAAATTTGAAAATACAGATGGTTTTCGGTATTCAGTGGTTGGTTGGTTGGTTATGGGTTTTTTGATATCCCCATGATATCGGTATTGGTTCGGTTTTTTGGTATATTGCCCATCTCTATTTTGTATCTATTCATTTGCTGTCGCTATTACAGTGGAGCCCTGTTAATTGAATAGCCACTTTGCCAATGAAAATAATTCAATTGACGGGTATTCAATTAGCAGGGATTGTGTCACTTTCCTGTATTGTAGAGATAAACTTAGCATTTATTCTAATATATCTTGTTTGACAGAGCTCTGTGAGCTCTGTCAAACAAGATATAATAGATTAAATGCCTGCATGGGATGTACTGAGGCCAAATAGGTCTATAAACAAAGAAAAATGGGGGAGAGTCAGAGTAATTTCTCAACAGGTTAGAAGATTTTTTATTCAGTTAACAGGAGTTTGCTCTATAAACTATATTCAATTAACAGGTCAAATTTGTACTGGAGGTATGGTGAAGGTTTTTGTGTTGGGAAATTATATTCAATTAACAGGGTTATTCAGTTAAGAGATATCCAATTAAGTGGGCTCCACTGTATTTATTAATGTATTTATTTATCAATATTGAAACAACCTACACACTGATGTTGAAATATTTCCCATGGGCACCCTACAAAGTGCAGCAGTGCTTGTTTACTGTGGCAAACAAGTTCTGCTTTGCTGGTAAAATAAGACCTGGAACCAGTACCTGTGGTGGAAGTCCTCTAAAGTGTTTGGCATAGGTATAAACGATTAGCTAATCTTGACTTCATCTTTATTTTGCGATCATGAGATTGCTAAAGATGCTGAAAAAGACATTAAACACCAATAAATAATAGATTTATGTCAAAATATCAAATTTCAAGCTGCAAATTTTCCACATAACTTGGAATTTAATCGATTTAGTCATTGAGCTTTGCCAAACAAGCTTGGAGTGGTTAAATTTCCTGTTGCACCATGGGCAAGTTTGCTACATGATTGATATTTGACATCAATGTGTGGGGTGTAAGGTCACTTTAATCATTTACGACTTTATTATGATCAAACTCAAATATAAAGTCATGTTCAGCCAATTGTTTATACCTCTACTTCCCACCCTTTGAGGACTTTCCAGTTGTTGGTTATTGTGCCCTATTAATACGGCTTTACCACAGTAGACAAGTACTACTGAACTTCCTGGGGTTCCCATAGGGATGCTGTGATCTGCTGATATGCGAAACACTACTGGAAAGGAATCTTGGCATCTTTACAACAATGTCTCAACCAGCACTGAAATTTTAATAAAAGGGTTCCTGTAAGACGGATATTTAACTCTTAACCCACTGAGTATTTTCAAGATATTTTTAATCAAATCTAGTCATGGCTGCTTTACAGCAGCCAGGACTAGATTTGATGAAAAATTAATCTAAAGTTTAGATTCTAAACGTAACACAAGAAATCACTAGTGAAAAATTCCATTCAATTTAGAGGGTGAAAATATGATTACATGTACCCAAATTATACTTATTTCGGTGACAAGAGAATCACAGTGCTGTGCAGGAATACCTGCTAGCAGCATGCAATGAGTAAAAATACTTTCTACCTGCTGCCCTCTAACTTTACCTGTACTCTAATAACTTGCACTAATAATTACCATATCATTAACTCTTTACCTAACGAATCGGCCACAGCCACCTGCGTAATATACAAATTCAGCAGTAGAAAAAGAAATATATTTTAAAAACTTTCAACAAAACCATATCATGTTATCCATCATTGGAATGAGCTCAAGGAGCTCGTTCCAATGAGGGCAACATGTTATGGTTTTGTCAGAAAGTTTTGAAAAGTTTGATAAAATAATATTTAATTAATAAATTTTGATATTGTCCACGATGGGTAAAGGGTTTACCTGTTACATTACATCCCAACAGAGTGGATAAGGAAGACTCGTAACCAATGCCTGTTCATCCCGATTGCCTACATGGGGGCACGATGACGCTGTGTACTGAGGCGTACTGCACGTCGATGGTGCGCATGTCTTCAACCAATCTAACCCTGCCTGTGCTGCGGTGCAGAGTTCAGAGTTACGATGTTGGAGAGCTGACAGCTGCTCGTCGTTGCTCGGTGGTTCTCTCCGGGTACTCCGGCTTCCTCCACCCGTAAAACTGTCATGGTCACGATTAGCCATTGTGCATAAGTATGTGACCTTAAACACCAATAAATAAATAAATATAACCAATGCCTGAGATGGAATTCCTGTAATGTGGGCAGCTTAGGTATAAACAATTGGCTGAACTTGACTTATGTGGGTACAAGACTTTATAAACCTTCCAGTATCACAACGACCCAACTATGAAATTTGTAAAGTGGTATCCTTAAGTTAACTCTGACATGTTTATTTGATACAATTAAAAAAATAATGACTGTCCTTGAGGGGAAAGTTGTGGATAGTCTCTCGTTGGAACCATTATCTTCCTTGTTTAATGCCTCAGGAGATAAGGCCTCACAATGTAGATCTTCTGTTTCTTAGCCATTTTTCGTAATATTTCATGTGGGCGAGCAGTTTTTAGCTCACCTGACTTTCAGTCAGGAGAGCTATAGTGATCACTCACCGTCCAGTGTCCGGCGTCGTCCATGAACATGGTGTTTGTGTGTTCTCCTCCCAAACTGCTGAACCAATTTAATTGATATTTGAGATAATAGTTTGTTAAGACATCGCAATTTGATTTTGTTTTGGTAGGGCCACGCCCAAAAAGTGTACCTAAATCTTAAAAAATCTTCTTCTCATGAACCGTCAGAAGCAGAGACTTGATATTAGGTGTGCAGCTTCCTTTTGAGGTGTAGACTCAGATTTGTTCAAGAGAAGTTTGTGATGTCTATATTTGCCGTCATTATGGAAGGGGCAAGAATTTTTGCACCTCCCAAAATTTCTATTTTCCAAACTGAGAGGCAGATTTGAACCAAATTTGATATGAGGGCTTATTGGGTCATAAGTACTTAATTTATGCCCCAATTTTTTTTCCCGACGCCCCATGGGAACTGCAGGAGCTAAAAATAGAAAAAAATTAAAACACCCATATCTCCAAAACTACATGGCACTGAGAATTCTTATTTGTTGTGAAATTTCTTCAGGACCAACAGAATGGAATGGTAAAAAAAAAATTGCTATCGGTTTTATCAGCATTTTTTAACACTGTGGATAATGGGAAAAACATTTAAGACTACTTTTCTCCCAAACCACTGCTCCAAAAGATTTCAAATTTCACATATAACATCTTAGGAAGATTGTTTCACATCTTTATTGAAATCAATTCCCTGGGTCCATACTTGGGCTCTCAGTGGGAGCCCAAATGTTTAAATTAATGCAGTATGAGGAATATTCTTTAAAAATCTTCTTCTTCAGATCTACCAATAAGAATCTTTTGATATTTAGAGGGGTGAGATTCAAGTTTGTTCAAGCCAAGTCCCTGGGTTCGTATTTAGGCTGAAAATTTCGGGTCCTGGTCTGGACTCAGAAATTTTTGACCAAAATCCAGAAATGAGTTTTTGGGTTTTTTATGCGTTTCGGTCAATTTTAAGACACAAATTTTTTTTTCTTTTTGCACTGAAAATTTGGGGTCCCGGTGGTACAGAAATTTTGGACCAAAATCCTGAAATTAGTTTTCTTGGTTTTTTATGCGTTTTGATCAATTTTAAGACAAAATTTTAAATTTTTTTTTACACCGAAAATTTGGGGGCCGGGTGGGACTTAGAAATTTTGGACCAAAATCCGGAATTTAGTTTTTTGGTTTTTTTATGCGTTTTGGTCAATTTGAGAAGAAAAAAAAATTTTAGTCTGAAAATATTTTGTTTGGGACTTTCCAAACAAAAATATAAAAAAATCTGTTTTTAATGCGTTTATCTCAATTTTGGGACGTAAAAGCGCAGGAACTGAAAATAGAAGGAAAATCCTGTGTATTGTGTGGGTACAATCACTTCATCTAGTTGGTATATGCTTTTCTTAGAAGGGGCATATACAGCTTATTCAAGTCAAGTCCCTGGTTTGATATTTAGACTACCATATCAGGTGAGTGCCCTCAGGCCCCCTGGGGCCTCTTGTTTATTTTATTTTTTGCTCACCTGGCCCAAAGGTCCATGTGAGCTATTGCCACGACTTGGCATCTGGCGTCCGTCATCATCCATAAACTTTTCACATTTTCATCTTCTTCTCTTGAACCGTTGAACCGATGTGAACCAAACTTGGCAGGAATGATCTATGGGAGGTCCTGTACAAACAGTCCTCATTTTGTTCCCCTTCAGATGAAAAACATGACCACCAGAGGCATTCTTTGATTCTAGTTGGTGAATTATCAAAAATCTTCTCCTCTGAAACTACATGGCCAAATGTTTTTGAAACTTCTCATGGTTGATGATTGAGACACCCTCTACCAACAGTCCTCATTTAATGTTGATCGGGTTGCAAACAGGGCCACAATTGCGGCTTATAATTACTATAGAAACCCTATGGGAAATCACATTTTTATATGTAGTTCTGCCAGGTGAGTGATTACAGGCTCTTTAGAGCCTCTAGTTTATTTTTGTAATTATTTCTTTGCCATCAAAAGTTCATGTTCTTGGTTTGTTTTATGTTTTAGGCCTCATAATATTCAGAATAGCATGGGTGTTGTATTTCATCCCTTGGGTGCAAGAAGGCTTTGCAGTGCTAAAGCATTGCAAAGCCTTTTTGTAATCAAGGGATAAATTTATCAATTTTATTTACTTGGATAAAATATCAGACATAAGCCATTTAATTTTTATTTTTTTAAGTTTGCATTGGTTAAAAAAGAGAGCATGTGGCAGCCAAAACGACCATGTGGGAGGGCCTGAGAAACAGATTTTTAACTTTTTAGGCCTACCGGTATTGGTTTCTCAAGGAGATGATCTGCAATGGCCCCCTCAAGCCTAGTCATCATTTTTATAGTGTGTCATTTTTCAGTGAAGGACAGGCCTGGCATTCTTAAAAAAATGCAGGAGGGCTAAAAATCCCTCCCCTTGCGTGGCCGAGGGGAGCAATTTGCTCTCCTCAAGCTTACGAAAGCTAAAAGTGGCAATATGCAGAAACTTCACAAAAATGATCAACATGATGAGGAGCAGTGAGTGACATAATGTTTTTTACGATCGGATTCAAGATGGCTGACTGGTGGCCATATTGGATTTTTCAAAATACTTGTGGATCGAACTTCTTCTACAGTTTTTGCTGAATTGTCATGAAACTCAATATAAATGATCAACATGATGAGGAGAGATGTGTGACATAATTTTTTCCCCGATCTGATTCAAGATGGCCGACTGGTGGCCATATTGGATTTTGCAAAATAATTGTGGAGTGAACTACTTCTACAGTTTTTGCTCCATTGTCATGAAAGTCAATATAAATGATTTACATGATGAGGAGCAGTGCGTGACATAATTTCTTTCCCGATCAGATTCAAGATGGTTGACTGGTGGCCATGTTGGATTTTTTTACTTACAAAATTTGAATGTCTCTTTCAGTCACCCACACTAGGCAGTATGCATGCTATGGTGAGGGTATAGCGGGCGACAGACCTTCTCTAGTTTTTTTAATTAATAAATCGCTCTCCTGAAAATGCCAGGCCTCGAAGGATGTATATAAATTATATATATCCTGAAGCTGCTCAGTTTGGCTTCACTTATTATTTTTTCTCTAGTCAGAGATTTTAATTTAATGTATTCATTATACTGGGTTTTTTCCATATCTACCACAGAGCAGAGCATACTGAATAATATGGTCTGTCCTCTTAACATTTCATTTGAAACATATTTCTAAATTTCAAAAGAAGTAAAAAGTTGAAACCAAAATTATTATTATATTATTATTCAAACAAATCTCATTATTATATTTAAAGTAAATACCCTTATGTTTATTCAAGAAAATTTTTCTTCCATGTTTACCCAAGAACGACAGACAGAAAAACCGAATCCTACTTTTACTAATAATTGAACAAGTATTCAGTATATTATTGGCACAATGTCCCTTCATCTGTTTCATTTGAAAATTTTGTTTAAAGAAAATGTAATATGTTTACTTACAAGCCCGTTTAAACAGACTTTTGTGTGTAACAGGGTTGTTCTATGGAGATTTGTTTGCATGTCGAACTGTATTACAAAAAAATTTGTTTGACCTTAGAGGCACTGATCGAATATCTACTTTGTTGAGGATTACTTGCTATAAAAAACATCCTCATAGAATTTGTTTGTTTGAGACAAGTTTTAAATTAAAGATATATCCTCCAAGTGAGATGGGTTTACATCGCAATGTCCTCTAGCACTCTTGCTAAACTTGGTGACCTCCAAGATTCGACATAGGTGGCAGCTTAAAAAATTTTGACAAACATGAATAAGGTGCACTGGTGATAATGTTTTGTACTATTTCATCTCAGAACCAATGCTCTGAGGGCTTTAAGTAAGTTGATTTGATTTACACTTTCTCAACACTTCTAGTACATTAACCCTTTACCTAACATGAAAAGCAGACGACACTTGCAAAAAAAATTCTTGAATAACTAATTTTTTTCATTTTTTGTCTCAAAAACATAGGTTATGACCCCTCGTTGGAACGAGCTCGTTCCAACGAGGGGTCATAACCTATGTTTTTGAGACAAAAAATGAAAATATTTTGAAAATTAATAGACTTGATCAGCATCTCCCATCTTAATGATGTATGCCCTCCCACCCACGTGACGTTTGTGTACAAAACAACACACATGTGCGAGAACATTTGAGTGACAGCGATGAACGTTACTTCATATTTCACTCACTTGAAATCATTTCTGAACGTTTTTCTGAACTTTGCAAACTCCTAAAGGACTACTATTGATAATACGTTATTTTGAGATCAAAATTTTACAATATTCATTGCATTTATTAACTACGAAATAAAATTTTAATCAATGCCGGCCAGCCTTCCACAAAATGTCAGTGTTCCTTCGAAGTTCCGAATGGCCTCTGCGAATGCGACGGTGTCAATGCACCTTTCGTTTCGTTCACAAGACTGCCAAGAGAATGGTCGCATGTATGTGACATATCACGCTTTAAAAAATTACGTTTGAGGGCGTCGTTAATTAAATATTAATTGTATAGAAAGTATGGAGAGTTCAAGTGTTTTTTCAAGCTGGACAGTGCAGCAAATGAAGGATTTTTGTAAACTTCGGTGTGTACCAATGACGGGTTCACGGCAAGAACTGTTAAAGAGGTGTTTTTGGGTAGACAAACTAAATTTTCCAACATTCTCAACCCCCGAACAACAACTACTTCAAAAAATCAGACAGGCTAAAAGAGAAACTAACTCTTGAGAATGGAGCAGTTCTGCCAGACCCCGCCACAATAAATGTTGGTAAATGGTCGGACGACATGAGAAAAATGCCCGAGATTGATTTCTCTGACATTTACATTTACCTAATAAATACACCAGGGGACTTTGACAATGAAAAGCTCAAAGCAAGAAAATCGTTGAAAGCCATCCAGTATTTTAAAGACGGCTGGGTACAAACTTTATTTGTGATGGTAGCAAATAAAGATTTTGCTTTTGTTAAAGCTAAAGGGAGACCGTCACAGAAATTTCATGAGATGCCCCACGATGCATGGGTTTTGATTCAAAAGGACTGTACACGTGGATTAAATCAGCACATTGTTCATGCACTGCAGGGTATATGCATAACTAAACTTTAAGGAGTTATACCACTCCCCAAACAGGTCCCCTCCCCTGTAATTACCTGGTGGGGTTTAATTACCCAGTGGGGGTTGGGATGGGATGAAAGTAGGCTCTCCACACCCCAATATATTTTTTGGCGTTTTTTAGGGGGGGGGGGCAGTTAAACACTCCCTCCCTCAACCCCAGCAAACTTCTTGATCAAGTTTATGTATTATGTTATCACTCCATATTAATCATTCCGTTTGGGTTTCATAAACTGTATTTACCTGTGAAAATTTGCATGGGCACTTGCAGGGATTTATCGAGGTGGATAGCCCCATTTCCAATCATTACTTACAGTAGTGGAGTGCCAATTCCTGACCCCAAAAATGGGTACAAACCCACGGGTAAGAAGTTCATCTTCCCCCACTGAGGGGGTGGGGGTGGTTAAGTTAGTTTATGCCCCCTCCCCCTGCATACCTCCTCCCCACCTGATGTTTGTGTCTTTTTCAGATGATGATTGTTTTCTTTTCAAAACTTGATACAAGAGGCTTTTTATATATCAAGAGTCTACAAATGCATAATTCAGAAATCAACAAGTACATAATGAGAAACTTGTTAGTCAAGAATTGGGATGGGGGGTAATGGGGACAATTTTTATCGCCGTGTGCTTCAATCATTGTTTTGGGAGTACTTACTTATTGGTGTTTAAGATC
Organism: Pictodentalium vernedei; assembly: GCA_031216915.1. Lineage (NCBI taxonomy): Eukaryota > Metazoa > Mollusca > Scaphopoda > Dentaliida > Dentaliidae > Pictodentalium > Pictodentalium vernedei. The sequence goes on from CM062288.1 coordinate 210,407,773, forward strand.
ACATCTTTATATGCAATGGCTAAGCATGACCTCAACATGGAGATAAAGTCAAGTTTAGTCGATCGTTTATACCCATGTTGTCCCTTTTAGAGGACGTCCACCCCAAGCAACAATGACGGTGTACCATTTTTTACAATGTGCTGAAGTGATGAAAGTTCAGTTCTACCTGAAGCAAAAATAGAACAAAATGTTATTCTTTGTGTATTTTGATATTCTCTCTCACTCTCTCTCACAGACAAGAAGTCTTGCCTTATTATCCCTTTATTATTTATATACTCTGCAATTATTTGACAACTTTTTGGAGAATCCCAGCCCCACCCCAACCACCAGCTACATCATTGAAAATAATAATTGGGAATTGCACGGTCGTTGTGACTGTAACTTGTAAGGTCCATATGCCATGTCTGTGATACCCTGGGCCTGGGCTAGTAGGAAAGAGGTCTCATATTAAAGCGAGGATTTTATAGAAGATGCAGCCATGCTTACGTTTCTGTAAGAATCATTCCATAACGGCTGTACTACGTATTCCACAATCCGACTCTAATTTATTTGTGTGAACAGAAAAAATAAATAAAAGCTCATTAAAAATAGTTTGCTATATCGGTATTTCGTATTGTTTTTAACTTTTACGAGGCTGCGAAAATACACAACACCACGGTGATTCAGACTGTAGGCCTGCACACCTACAGTTTAATTTTCAGCTCAGATTTACCTTGTTATTTGTATTAAAACTGACAATTTCTATAAGTTGTTTCAATATTTATGTCCGTTTTTTATCGGATTACCGATTCAGTTTATGTCTTATCGCGCAAACGTCGACCATTTCTTATGAGGCTTGTGCACTGCGAATATTCCATGTGCAACTTGTTTTGTACATAAAAGTCACGTGGGTGGGAGGGCATACGTCATTAAGATGGGAAATGCTGATCTCCTCTATTGGTGATTTTTGAGAATAGCGCTGGCCAGTTTTGGCCGTTACGTTGGGTAAAGGGTTAATAAAAAAAATGAAGAAATTTATTATACTCTTATATGTAAATTATAGAGAAAATGTTGAACTTGTAAAACAAAATTTTCCAAGGGCTTACATTTCATCTAAATTTGTGTGAATCCATTTGGATTCTCGTGAAAATGGTTGCGAGAATCCATACCTGCTATGCATGTCCCAGGATCCCATGAGGACACCATGGTTGCACCCCTATTGTATTCTGAGAGCACATGTTAACCTTTTACTCAACACAGCTTCTTAATTTTTAAAAACATCAACTGAGTTTTTTTTTAAATAAACAATATTTACCTTAAAGCCTTACAAACATGGCTGCCATTGGAACCTGCTCATTGAGCTTTATTTGTTCAATTTTATTAACAAAGTGTCAGGATATTTCAGGTTATGTTAGCCTTGTATTGGTTAATTTGCTGTGCTATGTTAGGTAAAGGGTTAAATTGACTCAATTCTTGTCATGTGATTCCTAGCAGAGGAGCAGCGAGAATCTGCATGTATTCTTGCTGGTTCTGTTGTGTGAATCTTTGCATGAATCGATTCTTGGATTCTTGTTGAAACATTTGACTGTCATGTGGTCAGGGACGTGGATTCAAGGGAGTTTAAGAAACATTTGACTGTCATGTGGTCAGGGACGTGGATGCAAGGGGGTTTAGAGGGTGTCCCCCCCCCCCCACCCCCAGTCCAAGATGTGTGGTGTATCTTGCATTTTTTACAATGTCTGTATTTTTTCGAATAAAGTTGAAAACACATAACACACAGAGTGTAATATACCAATACACTGCATCCAGCTTAAATGGATATCTCTTAATATAACCCTGTTAATTGAACATAATTTGCAAACACAAAACCCTTTACCATACCTGCAGTACAAATTTGACCTGTCAACTGGTAAAGTGCTGGAAGCCCATATTTTCACTTTATTCTGAAGTGCAGGTACCTCAGCTTAAATGCTTGATATTCTATGGATGTATTTCATGTCATCCTTTAACCCTTTACCTAACGAATCGGCCGCATCTGCCCACATGATATGCAAATTCGACATTTAAAAAAATATTAATTTTCAGAAAATTACAACAAAACTATATCATGTGAAATATTTTTAAAATTTTGAAAAAATAATATTTGAAATCATAAATTTTGATATCGTCTGCGTTAGGTAAAGGGTTAAGTGATATTATTTATAATTTCCCTTGTTACAGTGTATGGAAGAGTGCCCATAGGCACTCTCCCATACATTGTAACAAGGCATAGTCATGTCAGTAAAGTTTTATGTCATAAAATAATTTATCGCTCTACCAATTAATTGCATTTCGATTATAGACTAAACTCCTGTTAATTGAATAAAAAATCCTGAAATTTGTCGAGAAGTTACCCTGACCGTCATCATATTCCCCCTCTTTATAGCCCTTTTTAGCCTCAGTACATCCTGTACAGGCATTTAATCTATTATATTTTGTTTGACAGAGCTCCATAATCTCTGTCAAAAAAGATAAATTTGAATAAATGCTCAGTTTACCTATAGGACACAGCAAAATTACGAAGTCTCAGTTAATTGAATTCTCATGTCAATTGAATCATTTTCATTTGCAAAGTGGCTATTCAATTAATGAGGGTGCATGGTGGCTCCATGGTTATGGCATTAGATTTTGAACTGGAAGATCCACAGTTTGATCCCCAACAAGAGCAGCAGCTTTGTGACCTAGGGCAAGGCACTTAATCCTGAGTGTGCATGTAGGGGCACAGTGGCACCTTGTACTAAGGTGTACTACACGTCGATGGTGCACTTGCCTTCAACCAATGCTAACCCTGCCTGTAGGGAGTTGGTACATTGGGGAGTCTGACATTACTTGCCACTGCTTGGTGGTTTGTCCAGGTACTCCAGCTTCATCCACCCATAAAACTGTCTGACACTAGGTGACCCTGGCTGTCAAAAGTGTCATTAAACCCCAATAAATAAATAAATAGATAAATAATTCAATTAATGGGGTTTCTCTGTAGTAACTACTTGAGGGGGCCACAAGGCCTAATCATTCCTTTAAATATACTGTCACATGGCTGACAAAAATTCCCAATCCTGATACTCCACGATGTGAATTTTTGCTACAACTAGGGCCAAGGACCCTTTCCAATAGGGCTAGAAAAATTGCTAACACCATGTCTTGACTTCCTACACTGACTCAGTCAATTGTATAATACTTGTTCAATTCTTTCCATTGAGATCACAAGGAAGGTACCATTTTATACTATCACATTGGTTTCCAGCAGTGTGATTTCTGCTTGCTGTTTTATTTTTAAGAATAATCCTGAAGATTTTTTTTCCCCCATCATTTTGCTGTAAGTAATAATAATAATAATAACTTTATTGTTGTAAGTTCCATACAATGGTACATAACAATGACATAAAGCTCACAAAATGCTAATAGACAAATAATACCAGACAAGATTAACGGACAGGAGATAGCATCCATATACAAATATATATGAAGAACCACACTCATGTACATCCACCCTTTCACACATAAACACACACACAAATTTCAGTCATTCAACGAATTGACAGGTGTTGGTTCACGAACATGGCTTCATGCCCCCCCCCCCCCCCACGCACACACACAGACAAACACACACCTCCCCACATGCACACACCCCTACATCTCCCCACACACACATGCACACACACACACACCCGCATACACACACACACACAAAATGGTTTAATGAAATTTATGTAAGTTGATAGGGTGATATATTCCAATGAAGGGCTTATCCACTGGCGCAATCTGTCTGTTGTATGTTATCACATAATCAGAGTTGCACTAGAGTGTGCAGTTTTGTCACCTACCTTCAGACTACATTACACTACAATAACAGCTCCTCATGCCCTTTGTTATTGTATATCGACTTCCTATCAGCTCAATCGCTATACACAAAGAGTACAGGAAGGCTTAATTGTTTGTTTGAGAAGAAGACAACTTGCTGAGATAGTTTTCATATTTCCCACTATCTTAGAAAGTTAATCTATATAGGAAACACACAAACATGACAGTCAAAATATTGGAGAGTTACATTGCTCACATGTAAGAGTTGTAACAGTAATTCTACTGTACTGCCATGTAACATCAGCAGGTGTTTCTGTCAGACAGATTTTGTTCCTCGCAGTCGGAGCTCAGTCAAGCTGGTGGAATTGTCAGTGACAGGCTGTTTTGATTTTTCCACTTCTTCCAATTGTAACCTCATAAGCAGTGTGCAAAATTTGAAAAATGACTTTAACCGACTAACCATTCACATGGGTTGAAGATGGCAAACCGAATGTTCGGCTATGTAAAAAGTCTTGGGGAAACTGCTTTTTTTATCATTAACAACTATTCATATATTGCATAGAATTGAAATATATATAGCCTCTCACAGCTAAAGTCTAAAAATCTTTCAAGACACAAGAAAATCTGCTTAACTGAGAGAGTGCTAGAAGCCCATATTTGGGCTTTATTCTGATCTGCAGGTGCCTAAAGTTAAAGGCATCATATTCTGTGGATGTCCTTCTTTTTATGTTGTAACAAAAATTCTTCATCACCATCGATATGCATTGTTACTATTTATGGGAGAGTGCCTATAGGCACTCTCCCATGAATTGTAACAAAGACAGAAATGTGTGAACAAATTTTGAGGCTGAGAAATTTTTTTTAGCACTCTACCAGTTAAGTGACTCAACTTTACCACTCAGAATGCAACTTTTGGCTAACCAGTCATCCGTTCGCGTAGATTTAAATTTGCATAACCACTACTTGAACGAAACAAGCATTCTCATCAAATTTTGCACACTGCATAAGTTAATTTTGAATTTTGAATTCAGTGGTGCAAGAAAATTGCATTGTTACCGTTGATTGTCAATAAATTACATCAATTTTTTTTTTTTTATCTCAACAGCACGTATTTCATTGTCTATGTGATATCAAGAATATGAGTGCAGTTTATACATAGAACGACATGCGCATTTGAATAGGTCAATCGATATGGCACGATTGCCAGAGTGGAAGGATAAAACGGGAGGACGGAGGCCTCACGTTTTTTCCTTCCGTGATGGCACAAGTGTCATATCAATTAACCCATTCACACTCGCATGTTATTCTGTGTTTATTACACACCTTCATGTCTATAAAAACAATTATTAGAAGGTCACTCAGCAATTCATTTGACAACTATCAACAAAAAGAACACATTTTATCTCAATGGGAACCCATGTTACTATTTCGTCCCCTGAGTTCCAATGTGTTCTATATGCCTAGTGGCACATGGAACACATTGGAACTCAAGGGACAATTTCTAGCTATCACTTGGGACTCATATTGTAATTGCGGTGCACGATTTGTAGAAAATTCCTCTGAAATTTCGCTTCTATTTAAAAATATTCCATCAACGATTTCCGTTCCGTATATATGTAGATGGGGATTTCATAGAACAGGCGTGTAATAAAAACCTTCAAAACAATTCAACATGATGACCCCATGCATTTATGCTGTCTGTCTGTCTGTCTGTCCTTCCATCTGTTCATATATACACACATCCATATGCATTCTGCATGTAACTTGAGTTCCTTTTGGCAGAATGTTTTCAAATTTTATAACTACTTTTAACCATAATCGAAAGGTTACTTTCGATTTTCATATTTTTCGTACATGTACAGTGCAACACACTTAATAAGTTATCTCTTAATTGAATAACCCTGTTAACTGAATATGACTTCCAAACACAAAACCCTTTAGCATACCTTCATTACAAATTTGAACTGTTAATTGCATATGGGTTATTAAACAAAAAATCTTATAATATGTCATGAAATTACCCGGACAGTGACCAAAGTACATATAATACAGTCATTTAATCTATTATACCTTCTTTGAAATAAGATATAATAGAGTAAATGCTCAGATTATCTCTAGAATACAGGAAAGTGACCAAAATCCCGGTTAATTGAATATTCCTGTTAAATGAATAAATTTCATTGGCAAAGTGGCTATTCATTTAACAGAGTTCCACTGGACTTTCAGAGTTACTGGTATGACCCTTTATTGTACAAAACATCGTTATAGAGTTTCTGTATGTTTGACAGAGCAATCAAATAAACATGAAATCAAAGAAAGCCTATAAGTTAACAGTAATGTGATCATAATATTTGGTTAAATTCATGGTTAACCCTGTGTGTTGGGTAAAGGTTTAAGAGGGCTCCACTGTATTTTATTCAAAAAATCTTGAGCCAACAGTGTTATTATGACATGTTAAAATCATGCTGTGATCATGAAAGAGATGACTATTGTGCTCACATTACTGTTAACTTATCAGTTTTCTTTGACTTCATGTTTGTTTTGATTGTACAATGAACACAAAATCATGTTAACCCTTCACCTAGAGGCAATACTTAACAAAAATTTTTTGAATAACTTTTGACAAAAAATGTTGACAAAAATAATAAAACTTGAATGATGCTTTTTTATTACAAATGCTATGGCTGATATTTTAGATAAAGTGTAGTCCTGCAAAGGTTCATTGAATAATATATTTTCCTGCTGAAGCCAGCTTCAAAGACAATTCTAAACGCAACTTTTCATGATATGGAGCCCAAATTTGGCAGTCAGAGGTAATTTTGTCCAGAAAATAACATGGATTTTTGTTCCCTTTTGCAGATCACACCTTCCTTTGGGTTATTGCAAGGTTTGTGTTTTCCTCTCATCTGGTAATTTGTACAGTACAGTCACTGTGAACTGATCGTAATCCACGCGTGAACAGTAATGTCCACGCATGCGCTTACCAGGTAATAAAAATCCTCAGCAGCAAAATTTTAATTTATGAAGCAAATTTTTGATGATTATTCCTATAATTAGTGTTTGGAATCTAATGTTGTTATGTCCGTGGAAATATTGCCACCCATGGAAAGTGACCAGTCCATGTCAGCTGTACTGTCCTGATTTCATGAATACAGACATTAATGGGGTGCATACACTATTGTGATCACAGAAGCACCCTTTTTCATGATCAGATCACAATTATATTAATCCGTCGCAACACACACCAATGTGTTTAGATTTCGTAAAATACAAAATACTGCCAAATCAAGACCATATTTAAAAAAAGAAACAAAAAGAGCTTTTCAGATTTGATATTTCTTTTTGGACAGAAGAGATTCTGTTTTGGGGGATATTTTATTGGAGTTTAACGGCAATTTTTGACTGCCAGGGTCAGCTTGTGTCAGAATGTGAGATTCTAGAGTATTGTGGAGAGGTAAGTGGGCAGACGATTTCGACCTGATCGTGCCCCAGTCGCGATCAGATTGGCTATGTCTGTCCGCTTTTGTGCTCACAGTAATTTACTATTCTTATTTACTCTCCACCGATAATATATGAAAAAAATTCACTATCACTGAGTTCAACACCTTCTTTTAAACTCCTGGATGTTCGCCTAGAATCTTACTTAACCATTTTACAGGCTTTTTTGATTTTATTAATGAATTTGGAGCTATATTCAACTTCATAACCATCTGGTGGTGTTGGAAGTAAAGAAAAAAAATGTGTTTACCTTTTCTACTTTGTAATAAAATACCAAAATCTTACATAAAACACTGATAAAGAAAACACTGTTTAATAGAGATTTACTTGTTTATTATTCATAACAGAACCTCTGGATAAAAAATCTCTGGAGAAGAGGAAATGTACTCAACAAAAAAAACTGGCCTTGTCCAGAACTACATCATCATTGCACACATTCTCAGGTTACTTGTAACAGCTTGGCCAGTCTGTATCCAATCACATACACTATGCATGCCCATATGTTTTTCAACACTAGACACATGGTGCAAGTTTTATTTTGACAGGCAGCAAAAAAAATCTCAGTGTTGGCTATTTGATACTTAAACTGGAACAAGAGGCTGAATCCACTTGTGTCTGGTATAATGTAGAACAAGGAGAATTGGAACTTTATGGAAAATGGTATGCTTTGTATTTGAATCCCAAGACGATTTACTTGCTTAAATTGAATTTGTCTGCCAAGACAATTTACATCAGGGTCATTCAGGCAAGGGCATCAGTCATATCCAAGGGCAATGGGACAGAGGTATCCAAAAGTGGCAGTTTACAACATATAAATACTATTAGCATTATGTGCAGTACGTGGAGAGTATATTATCACTAAATCACCTGTAGAGTGGAGATTTCACCCAAGCAATAATTGCAAATTTGTTGCAAAACATAAGCATGAGCTAAGTTCCAGCCAAGGGACTTCTGGGTTAAACCAGGAGGTCCATTGGCTGAAACATTGCTTATGTTTTTTGTCCATATGTACAGAATTTGAAAGTGATACATTTGGTGATAACTCCACTCCAGGAGTGATTCTGTTACAATCCACTTCCCACATACTGTATACAAAGCTTCAGAACTGTGTAGCTTCTTTGGTGATTATCGACCAGCCTCTGTTATTATACCTGATCCTGATAGCCTCCCCTCCTCTTCTTGCCCCATTGGCATTGCACACATAAAATATGTTAGAAACGAAGACTTGAAAGTTTCTCAGTTACAGTTCTTGTAAAGTGATGTCTTTTTCACTAGTGCACATCTGGCAAAAAGAGCATGTGTTGCCCACTGACCTCAGGGCAGGGTGAGGGAGAATCAGCCCCCCCCCCACCCCCCTCTCCACCCCCTGCATGTTTCTGGCACCCTTGCATTCAGGGTTGAAAAGACAAGTAATGCAGTTATGCAGCATCACTGAAAATTGCTTTTACTTACCTGGAACTGAAAGGTCCTATCACTTGACCAAACCACCATTTTATTTTTTCAATAAAATTTATATTTGTCCAATTGAACTTAACATATGTGTGGGATTCTTTATCATGCTGCTGCAGGAAGTATGCATTAAATGTTACCCTTGTCCATGGTCTGTCCATCCATCCATACATCCATCCATCCAAGTTTTTCATTTTCAGATGACACGTCGAGAAGGCATTCAGTTACAATTTGTAAATTATGTGGGCGGTTGAGGACAATTTGTTAGGTAAAAGGTAAAGAAGGAAGTGACATTTTCTTCACATATTTCTGTTTTCTTACAATTTGTGGGAGATTGAGCATAGCTACTGTCCAGTATCCAAAAAACTGAAATAAACATTCACTCATGAACCTATTCTGTAACCCAAAAGCGATCTTGTTCTTCATTATGTGAATATCACATATTTCTCCTCAAATACATGTTATTTACTCATCATATCTGGTTTGCCAAAAACGAGAGTCTCAACCAAGCCTGGAAATAAGCAATCTATCATTTGCTGAATGAGCTCCCCTGAGGGTGCGTTTGCAGATGCTCTCCCATACAGTGGGCACTTTAATCTCCGTGTACCTCTATCTGTTTAGGCCTGAGACCTTTATTCAGATTGAGGTTCACAAAGCTGTGCAGGGTAGCATCACCAAATTTTCCTTCTGGGGACCTCATTCTGTAGATGACAGTCTGCTTATTTCCAGGCTTGATCTCAAATTTCCTAATCCATATCATGTCTGCATCAAATAAGGTTCATGTGACATTGACTACACAGATTTTTGAGGCAGGAATTTTACAAACATGAAATGAAAATGTGAGTTTTTTGCACTGAACACTCAGAACAGACATACCATACTTTCGTTTCTATTTATATTTCAAATTCTGTTCAGTGGTTAAGGCATTGGACTTCAAACCAAAAGGTCTACAGGGGTAACTGCATTGTGTCCTTGCGCAAGGCACTTCATCCTGATTGCCCACGTGAAAGCTCGGTGGCTCTGTGTACTAAAGCGTATTGCACATTGATGGTGCACCTGTCTTCAACCAATGCTAACCCTGCTTGTGTGGAATTAATAAGTTGGGGAGTCAGACAGTTGCTTGCCATTGCTCAGTGGTTCTCTCTGGGTACTCCAGCTTTCTTCACCCATAAAACTGTCCAACACGAGGTGACTCTGGCTGTCAAAAGTATCTTTAAGCCCCAATAAATAAATAAATAACAGCCAATCAATCTGGGTTGTCATATTCCATCTTGTTGATGAGGCCAGATTAGCCAGATCAAAAACAATGCCTTTGGCATCATGTTTGATCTGGCTGGTCATGCCTTGTCAATTCGATGGAATATTACAACCCAAATCAATTGAATGTTGTAATAATTTGTTGATTATATGATGGCGGATTTTTGAAAATTAAATACGACACCAGAAATTATCTGTATTTACCAGTTAGGCCTAAAAAGTTAAAAATCTGTTTCTCAGGCCCTCATGGTCGTTTTGGCTGTCACATGGTCTCTTTTTACAATCAATGTGAACTTAAAAAAGTAAAAATTAAGTGGTTTATGTCTGATATTTTGCCCAAGTTAATAAAATTGATATATTTGTCCCTTGAGTGCAAGACGGCTTTGCAATGCAGCATTGCAAAGCCTTATTGCACTCAAGGGACGAAATACACCACCCATTCTGTAGAATATGAGGCGTAAAACATAAAACAAACCAAGAACATGAACTTATGATGGCAAAGAAATAATTACAAAAATAAAAAATAAAATAAAAAGCCGCTGCCCTCATGCAATTTTACAAAAAAATGACCCGATAAATAGAAGATCTACTTTGTGGGGGCCTTAGTGGCCTGTTTTAATTCTTAAATTTTGCCATAGTAATATGTTTTTCTCTTGAGTAAATAAATAATTTTATCTTTAGTGTGTATAATGTAAGCACTAGGAGTTATGCACACCGAACTGATAGTGGCTCTGGCACATTTTACGGCTACTGTTCTGGGACTGGCTTTCGCACCTCTTACAGCCACAGTTCAGGGACTGCATTGTTGGTACTTTTTACAGCCACAGTACTGCTTGTAGTTTAGCTCTTCTTGGTAAATCCCTGTTGGTCGCGTTTTGTTTTTTTTTGTACTAAGACACTTAAACGCCTCAGCCATGCATAACGTGATGCCAAGTAGAAACTCCTGTCCCTGTTTTCTGTTTTACTTCAGTTTGAAGTTGGAGTACATCTGGGAAGTTAGTAATGTATGTTTAGCAACTAGATAACAGTTCTCCACAGAAATTCCTTGCTTTAGTTTGTGGAATAACAAATATAAGGTCACAGTTGTGCTAAAGCCGAGAGGAAGTCAAGGTGTGAAATAAATATGGCTGCCATTGTTTTGGTTACTTGTTAGGATGAATCTAATAGCATTGTTACATGGAATTCTGTTACAGATTGGTGCTTTGTTTGCAATAGTGGCAACAGATTTGGAATGTTCATCTTTAAAATTGTTCCAAGATTTTCAATTGTGCTCTGTGGCTCATTTCTAGTGTGTACATGTTTATGATCAGTTCTACATCCACATGTACTAACAACCTGGTCAGAATATTCAATCAGTGTGCTTCAGTAAGTTGGAAGTAATTCTGTTTGTGGTAGCATTATCAATATTTGTTCACTGTAAAATTGAATCAGTTGTGAGTTATTTGTCTGCAAGATGAGATGAAGTCCAATGATTTTATGATTTTATGTTATTCTGGACAGCAGAGGATTTATTTACGATAGTTCTTGGCACTGTAGAAATGATTGGTAAACATGTGAAGTAATTCCAGTGGCAGTAATACTCAGGGTAGGTATGTCAAAATTTTTTATTGTTAACCATTCGGGAGTGCACTGTGGCTCTGTAGTTACAGCATTGAACTTCAAACTGAAAGGTTCACTTTTCTACTCTCATCAGCTGTAACTGCATTGTATCCTTGGGCAAGGCACTTAGTCCTGATTACCCATGTGTGTGCTCAGGATTAGCAGTGGGGGCAAGTGCACCATCGCATGCTAAGACATACTGCCCCCCCCCCCCCCCTGGAACCCCGGGAAATGAAGCAGTACATGTTTTCTGTGGGAAACAGGCTCTGTTTCACTGGTAAAATAGGACCCAGTCACTAATGCTTGGGGTGTGAGTTCTCTAAAATAAGAAACATGGGGTATAAACGATTGACTGACCTTGACTTTATCTCCATGTTGTGGCCATTGTGCAGAAGTATGTGACCTTAAACACTAATAAATAAATAAATAAGACATACTGCATGCGATGTTGCACTTGCCTTCACCCACTGCTAATCCTGCTTGTCTGACAGTTGCTTGTTGCTCCTCAGTAGTTCTTACCAGGTACTCCAGTTTCTCCACTAATAAAACAGTCTGACATGATGCGACCCTGGATGTCAGAAGTGTCATTAAACCCCAATAAAAACAAAAACAAACAAATCATTAACCGTTCATTCAACAGGACTAGAGTACAATCCACTTGCAACAAAATTCTTGCTTCACTCCTTGCATGGTGCTGGCAGATATTCCTGCCCCAGGACAGAAGTTCTCTTGCCACTGAAATATGTATAATTTGGGTACATTTAGTCAAAGTTTCCACTGTAAATTGAATGGATTTTTGCACCAATGATTTCTTGGGTTAAATTTAGATGAATTTTTCATCAAATCTAGTCATGGCTGCTTTATAGCAGCCATGACTAGATTTATGAAAAATATCTTGAAAATTCTCTGCAGTTAATAACAGTTAACTAAAACTTTTAATTTTTTACCTCCGAAACATAGCTAATGACCATAACTTTGTTTCTGAGATTTGATATTGCTCTTGCACATCCATGACACATCTAGTCCTTTGCAACCACTTTTTCTCATGCTCCTAAAATATTTGCAGAAGATTATCTAATTATATCTATAATACACTCCAGCCCCAACAGAGCTATAAGTCTATGTAGGCCTGAAGTGTGATGAAATTATTAGATATCGTACTGTTGATATGTTATGAGTGCAAAAAAACTGGTAGGCCTGACTGAGGCATTGTTTTATGGAGACTACAGTGGAACCCTGTTAATTGAATAGCCACTTTGCCAGAGAAAAATATTCAGTTAACAGGAGTTTATAATTTACAGGAATTTTGTCATTTTCAATGAATCGGCCCTGTCAAACAAGATTTAGAAGATTAAATACCTATATTGGATGTTATGAGGCCCTAAACGTCTAAATGTGTGGAATTCAGTGAATGTCGGATTCTTTGGAATGCTACAAGATTTTTTATTCAATTAAGAGAAGTGTTCCAAAAATCCACATCCTGTTAACTTTTACCTAATGCACAGGTTATCGTTACAAGATTTTTTATTCAATTAAGAGAAGTGTTCTATATAACCCATAGCAAATTAACCCTTAGACAATGCACATGGTATCAAAATTCGTTGATGAGCTCATTCCAATAAGGATGTCACATGATATGGTTTTGTTGAAATTTTTTGAAAGTTTTTTTTTTTTCTTCAACTGCTTAATTCGTAAATTGCATTGGCAGATGAGACCAATTTGTTTGGTAATGGGTTAACATGTCAAGTTTGTACTGAAAGTATGCTACATGGTTTGGTCTTTGTAAATTGTATGCAATTAGAAGGGTTATTCATCTAAAAGATATACAGTTAAGTGGGATCCTCTTTACTAGTAAAATAGACACCCCGATATTGCTGCCTCGGACTAGATTCAACTTTTTGTTTTAGTTGTCAATTTAAACTTTATGTTGGCAGTTCAGATTGGATAAAGGTCTGGGATGCAGTGTAATATATTACTGCCAGGGCTGGGAGCAGTGAACGCTTTAAAAAAAATTAACGCGTTAGAAAAAATTCAACTTGTTAATTAACGCCATAGTTCATATTCTTTGTATCATCGTATATGCATGTCGAATAACATAAAATACAAGAATAAACTGAATTCAGCCAGTCTATAATAACCCTAACCAGACACGGTATTCGCATGGCGATGACGTTGCTTTTCCTGCTTAGAGTATGTTTCATGAGAGCTATAAATAGACTCGGTTCTGTGAACAAACTTCTGTCGCAGATCGCGTGACCCATGCCATTCAGCTCTGATATGCATGGACGTTCATGTGTATATGCGAGAGTGTGTCATACATCACGTGGTGTTTATAACCATCGTGTTTCTCTGTGATTCTTCTCGTAGACTGGAAACTATTTATTTTCCATGAAACATTATGCCACCCAAATGGATATAGAAACATTTGAAGAAATTAGAAGACGCCGGGAAGGTAGAATGTGTCTACTGTCGCACGAAAATAAACTTCGATATTTCCTTTATGAGATATTCAAAGTACCTGTTTTGTGGGCATTCACGTTAACATGTTAATTTTTTATAAGTTAACACGTTAGGACAAAAATTAACATGTCCCAGCCCTGATTACTGTAGCCATTATCATACAAGTTATTTCCATTACTATACATCATGCAAAAGTAGCTACTAATCAGTAAACTTCTTAATATTAGGCCTAAAAAAGTTTAAAATCTGTTTCACAGGCCCTCCCGCATGGTCCTTTTGACTGCTACATGCTTTCCTTTTATAACCAATGCAAAGTTAAAAAAACATTAAAAAATTTAATGATTTATATCTGATATTTTACCCAAGTTAATAAAATTTATAAATTTGTCCCTTGAGTGCAACAAGGCTTTGCAGCGCTTTAGCATTGCAAAGCCTTCTTGTACTCACGGAATGAAATACACCTCCACCCATGCTATTCTGTAAATTATGAGGCCTAAAAAATAAAGCAAATCTAGAACATGAACTTTTGATGTCAAAAGGAAGGTACCTAACTCTGACCTGGAAACATCCTTTGCCACGGAAGAAAGACAAAAATGTGAAATTGAATGGATTTACAAAATGCTCATACCACGCGGCTTAAACAGAAAGGACTTGCTCCTAATAAAATTAGGTACACTACTTTTACTCACCTTATATTGACAGAAATGAAGAACTGTATGACCACTGAATTGGTATGAGCACTGATGAGCTTATTGCATTAACCCTTTACCTAACCTGAAAAGCAGACGACACTTGTAAAAAAATTCTTGAATAACTAATTTTTTTCATTTTTTGTCTCAAAAACATAGGTTATGACCCCTCATTGGAACGAGCTCGACGAGCTCGTTCCAATGAGGGGTCATAACCTATGTTTTTGAGACAAAAAATGAAAAAAATAATGAAAATTAATTGGCGATTTTTTAGAATAGCGCTGGCCGGTTTTGGCCGTTACGTTAGGTAAAGGGTTAAAGGGTCATACTCTATATCAGGTTCCCAGAATTAGGTAAAATTTCTGATGGCACAAAATTCCCATCTCTAGTTCATTTTACAATGTGTACCTGGGACAGCACATTTAACCCTTGACTAGTTGCATGCTAGAAGCCACTAGCAGGGCTCTTCTGAAAAGTGCTGAAAGCCACTTTAGTGGCTTTACAATGTATGCATTACCTTGTTATTTGCACAGTAGTAGAAGAAATTGCTCACATCAAATAGTTTATTACAGTTTATTTGAGTGTGCCAACAGGTCTCCAATAAATAGTAACAAAACAATTATTGAACAAATAGGCAACATGGAGTATAAACGAGTGACTGACCTTGACTTTATCTCCATGTTGTGGTCATGATTAGCCATTGTGCAGAAGTATGTGACCATAATCACCAATAAATAATAATATTGAACAAAATCTTGCTAAACAAAGGCTTCTCTTACTGGTGGCATTTTATCATTGAAAGAAAATATTTGTGTTACAAATCTAGCACTCTACCAGTTAAGGGGCTGGTCAAGTGTCCTGAATTCCCATCAGCCCTCAGCTTCTATATGTCCAGTGGCTTAGCAGTGGTTTCTAGTCAAGACTTGGCTGTCTTAACAGGCAGTCAAGATTTGACTAGAAACCAATGGCTACCTGATTTGTCTGGTGTCAACAGGACCTCCTCATCATGGCATGTTGAAGGCACCTGTTCTGAGGTCGTAAAAGTTGGAAATAGGCCTTTAAGGGTTAAATTCTATTGTTGTGATTCCCAATAATTGATAATCAGTAATTAGCAGAGTTGTCTTCAAATGAACGTGCTACTGTATGGCCGCCGTGGACTGGTCACTTTCCATGTGTGGGCAATATTTCCACGGACACAATAATATTACATTCCAAACACTAATTATAGGAATAATCATCCAAAAATTAATTAATGAAGCACCGAGTAAACCCAGTGCTTTATTAATTAAAATTTTGCTGATGATGATTTTTGTTACCTGGTAAACATGTGTGGACATCCCTGCTCATATGTGGATTACGACCACTCCACGGCAACTGTACTGTACGTGTAGTATTGACTGATAGCCTAACTGTTACCTTACTGAATCAAGAATAAGCCCATAATCGAAAATATGCCCACCCACCAATTTTTCAGATTTCAAAGTCACCTTGTAAATAAGCCCAGTCCCTGACTTTGGAATGACAACATTGACGACAACCATGCTGTTAACCCTTTACCTAACAAATCGCCGACATCCGCCCGCGTAATAATCAAATTCAGCAGTTGAAAAAATATTATTTTTTCAAAAAATTTCAAGAAAACCATATCATGTGACCCCTCGTTGGAACGAGCTCGTCAAATAATATTTTTTCAGCTGCTGAATTTGCATATTACGCGGGCGGATGCGGGCGATTCATTGGGTAAAGGGTTAATGAGAAAAAAAAAAATGATATTTAAAATAATAAATTTTGATATCGTCTGCATTAGGTAAAGGGTTAAGCTGTTATTATGAAAAAGAACCACTTACCCAATGCACATACTATCAAACTTTATTATTTTAATTATTTTTTTTTAAATGCTTCAAAAAAAAATTACAAAACCATATCATGTGGGCCCCTCATTGGAACGTCTTGATGTGCTCATTCCTATGAGGGGTCACATGATATGGTTTTGTTGAAATTGTTCTAAATATTTTTTCATCTATTCAGTTTATATATTATGCATAGGTAAAGGGTTAATGCATCTTTGTATGGGATTGACCGAGTCACCTTACTTTGTGTCAACTTTGCATTCAAATTCTCCTGCAGACTTAACTTCGAAAAAATAAGCTCACCCATATATGTTTGCATCCTTTTACTTCATGCACCCCCTGGGCTTATTCCAGAGTCAGTAAGGTAATGTTAGGTAAAGAGTTTAACCCTTTACCCAATGAATCGCCCGCATTTGCTCCGCGTAATATGCAAATTCAGCAGCTGAGAAAATATTATTTTTCGAAAAATTTCAACAAAACCATATCATGTGACCCCTCTGGAATGAGCTCGTCGAGCTCATTCCAAAGAGGTGTCACATGATATGGTTTTGTTCAAATTTTTTGAAAAAATTTAAAAAATGATATTTAAAATAATAAATTTTGAAATCGTCTGCATTGGGTAAAGGGTTAACAGATTAGTAGAGTTGGTTCGGCATATTCTCACTCACAACATGGCAGTGAGGGTCTTCTGGCCATTATATGTCTCTGTTGGGAGGTATAACAACATGATGGTACTCGTTAGGAAGATTTCGATCTTCAGCCAGTGTCTTGTACAAAAAAGTGCAGGAAAACTGTTGTATTGTTTTCAAAACAAAAAGACAGACATCAGGTCTGGATATCATTAGGAGGTATTCAGGCTGTGGAATATTTATCTGCAAACAAGCCTGCAAATAATTTTTTGTTGGTTCCTGTCATAATGACAGTTTACCAACAGTTTTGTATTTGTCATCATGTCTTCTCAAATGGGCATCTGTTACAAACAATCTATTCACTGAAAATAGAATATGTTTTCATTTTAGGAATTCACTTTCAAAAAGAATTTCCAGAATCCAGAATAAATATTTCCATTAGTTCCTTGAATCCTACATCCTATGTAACATGTAACCAACTAACCCTGGGTCTTTTTCAGCCTTAGTCAATGTATATTTTCATGTAGTGTGTCGGCAACATATCAACTAATCCTGTGCAATGCATATCAGCAAGTGTGTGTTAGCTTACCATCTAACTCTGTGCAATGCACAGGGTTAGTTTACTTTTTATGACCTAACATAGGATTGCCCAGTGGTGTATAGAAATAAAAACTAGAAAACTGATTGATTGAAAATGGGCTATGCTGCTTTTTTATTACTGAATTTTCCATGATTAAGTTTGATAGCAGCAAAGCCGAATCAAAAAGCATTGTAACAAAAACAAAATACAAAATTAAACCTGATATGACAAAAAATATACAAATGATATATACATCAAGCCGAAGATACTCCTCATACCAAAAATATGGGATAGTGCAGGACAGACACAAGGTACAAGTGGTATGGAGAGGCCAATCTCGAGGGAAAAAGGAAAATATTAAGTATGGTGGAGATTTAGGGTTGGTGGTGGATGAACTGAAAGTTTTCTATTATTTTTCAGCTAAATCAATTCTGTCGGCACTGATGTGAACTTTTTCCAAGTGTGTAGGTCTTTGAAACAAAGGGAAAAGTGCTGACTGTGACGTTTCACCTCTCTGTCCTGCCACTTCAAAATAAGTTCCCCTGGCAATTTGGTGAATTGACCCTCTTCTAATTAAATTGGATGGTAAGCTTTTTTTAAACCAGATCCCTACTTAATTCACTGTATTCCTACTCCTGACTGATTGTTTTTGCTTGGGGGCTCAAATTAAATTCCATGGACTGTGATTAGTACTTTTCAAAATTAAATGAACTGGACAAAAGGTGCCAAGTACGCTTGTGGATATATACTTCACTTGCACTCTTTGTTTCTGCCCTGACAGTGTTTTAGCTAACTTATAGGGGTGCCAAAGTATTAGTAATTGACAGTATTATGTTATGTGATAAATACAGCAAGTTTCTGAGAAATTTGCTGCTCATTTATGATCTAACATAGGATTGACCCAGTGGGCTATAGAAATAAAAACTAGAAAATTGATTGATTGAAAATGAATGGGTTAAGCTGCTTTTTTTCTTACTGAATTTTCCATGATTAAGTTTGATAGCAGCAAAGCCGAATCAAAAAGCATTGTAATAAAAACAAAATACAAAATTAAACCTGATATGACAAAAAATATGCAAGTGATATATACAACAAGCCGAAGATGGGCGAGTCATACGCCAAAGATGGTTCCCGTGGTTCACAGTGCCATTGGAATTGAGAGATGAGCAATTTGCTCCAGGTAAAACATGCAATGTGAAACAGGGGGTCCATCAACGCCCACTTCGACTTTTTTCTTTTTGGTTGTAAATAAGATCATCTCTGTAATGTGACTAAACCTGGGCATGCACAGCCTTTGGAAGGGTACATTTTCATGCTGTGATATGGCAGTTACCAATTTTTAGCTCAACTTTGACGTAAGTCAAATTTGAGCTTATGCCATGGCCAGTCAATACGGCTCGGGCTAGAGGCCGTATTTATAAACTGATCTTTACGAAACTTCTTGGGTACCTTTGTTATCACCATGGGACGAGAACGAGTGTTTTGGGGTCCGGTCCGAATTTCAAGACGGCTGCTGGCAACCATTTTGTACAAAATTAGGTGCAATCAGATTTTTGCGCAGAACTTCCATATGAAAGCTCTGATTCGAATAATTTTTGTATAAATGTTTAGTACCATGGGATACATCACATATAATACAGGTTTTTTTCTCATGCATAAATTATGCAAATTAGACTAACTTTGATTTATTTAGTGTTACTTTCAGCACTGTAAGTGCAAATGCCAATACGGCTCGGGCTAAAGGCTGTATTTATGAACCGATCTTTACAAACTTCTTGGGTACCTTTGTTATCACCGTGGGACGAGAACGAGTGTTTTTGGGTCCGGTCTGAAATTCAAGATGGCCGCTGGCAGCCATTTTGTTCAAAATTAGGTGCAATCAGATTTTTGTGCAGAACTTCCATATGAAAGCTCTGATTTGAATAATTTTTTGTATGAATGTTTAGTACCATGGGATACATCACATATAATACGAGTTTTTTTCTCGGTGCATAAATTATGCCAAATAGACTAACTTTGATCTATTTAGTGTTACTTTCAGCACTGTAACTGCAAATGCCAATATGGCTCGGGCTAGAGGCTGTATTTATGAACCGATCTTTACGAAACTTCTTGAGTACCTTTGTAATTACCGTGGGATGAGAACTAATAGTTTTGGGTGCAGTCCAAAATTTAAGATGGCCACCAGCAGCTATTTTGTACTTTAGTTCGTGCAGTCAGTTTTTTGTACAGAACTTCTGTATGAAAGTTCTGATTTGAATATATTTTTGTATGAATGTTTAGTAACATGGAATACATCACATATAATACTGTTTTTTTTCTCATGCAGAAATTATGCAAATTAGATGAACTTTGATTTATTCAGTGCTACTTATACACAGTAAGTGCACATGTCAATACAGCTCAGGCTAGAGTCTGTATTTATGAACCGATCTTCACGAAACTTCTTGGGTACCTTTGTTGTCACCTTGCGATGAGAACGAGTGTTTCTGGGTGCGGTCCAAAATTCAAGATGGCTGCCAGTGGCCATTTTGTACCAAAATTAGATCCAATCAGTTTTTGTACACAACTTCTATACGGCTCAGGCTAGAGGCTGTATTTATGAACCGATCTTTACAAAACTTCTTGGGTACCTTTGTTATCACCGTGGGATGAGAACGAGTGTTTTTGGATGCAGTCCAAAATTCAAGATGGCCACCAGCAGCCATTTTGTACAAAAATTAGTGCAATCCGTTTTTTGTACAGAACTTCTGTATGAAAGTTCTGATTTGAATAAATTTTTGTATGAATATTTAGTAACATGGAATACATCACATATAATACAGGTTTTTTTCTCATGCAGAAATTATGCAAATTAGATGAACTTTGATTTATTCAGTGCTACTTATATACTGTAAGTGCACATGTCAATATGGCTAGGGCTGGAGGCAGTATTCTTGAACTGATCTTCACGAAACTTCTTGGGTACCTTTGTTATCACCTTGGGACGAGAACGAGTGTTTCTGGATGCAGCCCAAAATTCAAGATGGCTGCCAGTGTCCATTTTGTACCGAAATTAGGTCCAATCAGTTTTTTGTACACAACTTCTATACAGCTCAGACTAGAGGCCGTATTTATGAACCGATCTTTACGAAACTTCTTGGGTACCTTTGTTATCACCGTGGGACGAGAACGAGTGTTATTGGGTGCGGTCCAAAATTCAAGATGGCCACCAGCAGCCATTTTGTACCAAAATTAGTGCTATCCATTTTTTGTACAAAACTTCTGTATGAAAGTTCTGATTTGAATAAATTTTAATAGGAATGTTTAGTAACATGGAATACATCGCATATAATACAAGATTTTTCTCGTGCAGAAATTATGCAAATTAGATGAACTTTGATTTATTCAGTGCTACTTATACACAGTAAGTGCACACATCAATACGGCTCAGGCTAGAGTCTGTATTTATGAACCGATCTTCATGAAACTTCTTGGGGTACCTTTGTTATCACCTTGTGACAGGAACGAGTGTTTTGCGGTGCCTTTGTTATCACTGTGCTATATTTTTGGTTTGCAGTCCAACCCACTCAAATATTTCTTTTCTGGTTTAGCATCTAACTGTCACCCCACCTTTACAATACGTTACCTATATATTTGTTACAGGCTACAGTGAGCATTTATGTACAGACTGTTACAATACTTTACATGTACCTTTGTTATCAGGTCATTACCTAGATGTTTGTCATTGCTGTGTCATATACTATACATGTACATGTCTTAAACAAGTTGAGCTACAGTGTCATTGACACTTTCATTTATAACTAGAAAGACCACCTTTATTATGTGACCAACCCTGTGCATGCACAGCCCTACTGAGTGTACATTATCATGTAGTGTGTGATATGGCAGTTACCAATTTTTTATAACCAGAAAGTGTGACTAACCCTGCGCATTAATGCACAGGGTTAGTCCCACTTTCTGGTTGTATAAATTTTTCATTATTATCTGAGTAACTAACCCAGCCTTAGTGTAAATCTCTAGTAAGTATTTACCCAGCGTAATTATCAAAACCTGCCAGTAATATTCTCACGACGCATTTAAACTCAGATTATGTCCGCTCATTGGAATGGATTGTGGAAAGGGGTTTTTTTGTGTGAAAACATTTTCTGTCAAACAAGATTGAATTGGTTAAATTCATAGTTACATTATGGGAACAACTTGCCACTTGAAATTTCGATATTTTGATTTCAGTGTGCAAAAAGTTTTTTATCTACAGTAGAATCAATTGCCTGAGTGGGCAGGTGGTGATACAGCGTTGTAAGACATACTGTATGTCAACAGTACACATGGGTTAAATCCAACCAATGCTAATCTTGTTTGAAGTAAGTTGGAGAGTCTAACAATTACTTGCCACTGCCTGGTGGTTCTTTTTGGGCACCCCAGTTTCCTCCACTTACAACACTGCCCAATGCAATATAACCCTGGCTGTTGAAAGTGCCATTAAACCACAATAAATGAACTTGCTGTAGCTGTAACAAGCCTACCCTACCATGTCACTACAACAGCATTAATCTTTGCATTGATAATTTTCAAGGCTGGTAAAAGGTTAACATTACCAAATCATCAGTGAAATTTAAGCTCTTGTCTACAGGTATAGTTAGTTATAAGTCTGTTTATTTTTGGCAGTGTTTCACAGCTCCACTGATAGGACTTAATTCCATAAGTAAACAAAATAATTTCATCACATTCTCAAGTGTACTGCTGTAATGATCTGTGGGGTTTATTGGGTCAGCTTATATTGGTGCATGCATGTGATATGATGTACAGAAATGCCTTCATAAACTTATCAGTGTAGTATGTTGTAATGTTTTCAAATGTTTTGAGATATGGTATAGTTCAGGGTTATCTTTCTTTGCCAACAAACACTCTTTAACACTGATATCTATTGCTTAACAGTGTTGTTGTTTTTTCATCGTTAACTGGTTCAGTACAGTTGAACCATGTTAATTGAATAGCCACTTTGCCAATGAAAATTATTCATTTAACAGGAGTATTCAATAAACAGGGATTTGGTCACTTTCCTGTATTCTGGAAATAAACTGAACAGGTATTCTGTTGTATCTTATTTGACAGAGCTCATAGAGCTCTCTCAAGCAAGATATAATAGATTAAATGCAGATATTGGACATACATGTACTGAGTCCAGATAGGTCTTGGCTCTGTTGAAAAGTGATGTATGCATTAGCTTGATGTTTTCTTAGCAGTAGAAGAAATTTTTTTTATATACCACTCAAAGTTTGCCAAGCACCAAGTATATCCAACTACCTGTTTTACGTTTTAGTTGAAATATTGTTATGAAAAGTGTATATATTTTTTATTTAATTATATCTTTAATGATTTAAGCACAGAAATTAAGATTTTGTTTGTGTTTGACATTATTTTTTAGCTTTTGAATACGATAACCAAGGAAAATGGATATTATTGGTAAAAGAGGAAATTTTTCAAATTTGTCAAAATGTTGACCGAGCAAACTGACATGGGTTCAATATCGAGTATGAGACCCATTATTGTTAATTACAGCTTGACAATGCCTTCTCATGCTCCCAATCAGGTTCCAGATGGTCCTTTGTGGGATGTTGTTCCATTTTTGGACCAGCATGGCACCAAGCTCCTGGACACATCTTGGTTGGACTGGACGGACTGAAATTGCAAGCTGCAACTCATTCCAGACATTGAGGTCAGGGCATCTTGGTGGCCAGTCCATACGCTCAATCCCTTCCCTCTGTCGATACTCCCGGACAGCATGGGCAACATGAGGACAGGCATTACCGTCCATCAGAATGAATCTATCACCCACTGCACCTGCATACAATCTCACGTGGGCATCCAGGATCTCATCAGTATACTGCTGTGCAGTCAATGTACCACAGTCAAGGACACAGAGCTCTGTTCGTCCATCCCAGCTGATGCCGCCCCAGACCATTATTGACCCTCCACCATAGCGGTCATGCTCAGCAATGTTGGCTGCATGGAATCGCTCTCCTGGTCTTCTCCATACCCTAGAACGCCTATCTGTGTTGTCTAGGCAGTACTTTGACTCATCTGTAAAAAGGACAGGTCGCCACTCTTCTCTGGTCCATCCAACGTGATCCATGGCCCATTCATATCGTGCCTGGTGGTGGTTCTGGGACAGCTGAATGCTAATACATGGTCTTCTCGATCGGAGACCACCGTCGTGCAACCTTGCCCAGATAGTCTGCATTTACCCCGGATACATTCTGAAGGTCACTGCGAAGCTGGGTTGCTATGTCAAAGCGGTTCCTACGGGCCTGAATGATCAAAAAACGGTCTTCAGCTGCTGTTGCCCTGTCTCTGCCACCACCATGTCGTCTTACTGGTGTGCCATACTGCTGAAATCTTGCCCAGGCTCTGATGATCACCGCATGGTGCACACTAAGGGCTTCACCAACCTGACGATGGGTAGCCTCTTGTTCCCCCATCCCTACAGCCCACCACATTTCTGTTTCAGACAAATGTCTTCTTACATTTATTTGCATTCTCCATATTCAATCATTAAATCACAAGGGTTTGTGTTGAAATGAAGACTGAATACCCTACAGTACACGAAAACATCATGAAAATCAAGGGGTACATGCTTTCCATGACTGTCACGAAAAGTCTGCCTGTCAAGAGAGCTAATGTAAACACTGGGGAACTATGTCAATACATCCCTCAATCATATCCACCAAAAATATCGCATATGTTTAACAAGAAAATTTCACAATGATGTGTCAAATATGTGGTGCTTAGCAAACTTTGATTTGTATATAACATTATTTGGTTGCAATTTATTGGAGAGTGCCTATTGGCACTCTTCAATAAATTGTAACAAAACAGTTTTTCAGGAACAATATCTTACTAAACTAAGGCTACCCTTGCTGGTAGTGTGGTATCTTTAAAAAACAATACCCATGTTTCAATTGCCTCTGAAAAATAATTTAGCACTCAACCAACTTGTTGAGTTGAAGTCTTGAGGGAAGTCTTAATTTTGCAAGATTTTGTTCACGGACAACTGTTTTGTTACAGTGTATTCTAGAGTGCCAATTGGCACTCTTCAATAAATTGTAACAAAACAATTTTATATAAACATTTATTTTCTACTGCTGAGAAAACAACAAGCTAATGCATACAGCACGTTTCAACAGAGCCATGATAGTGGCTTTTTGCACTCAACTACAGTTAAAAGTAGAAGTCCTGTCATGAAATGCGCACAAATAGCACTTCGATCTGCACGTTAATCTACGCATTATGAAACTAGTGAGGCTATGGAATTCTGTACATATGGTCTGTCCACAAGCAATGTTTCAGCCAATGGACCTCCGGGTATCCCGGAGGTCCATTGGCAGAAACATTGCCTGTGTTTGCTGTGAGTAACCAGGAGAACCTGCGTGCTTTGTATGCCATTCAATATGGCAATTGCGCACAACTCCTACGCACAATTAAGCCTAGATAAGCGCACAGTTCATGACAGGACTTCTAGTTTTAACTGCACTGCTGAGAAAACAACAAGCATATGAAAACAGAGTAAAGGCACTTTTCTGTAGAGCCTTGATAGCGGCTTTTAACACTCAACCAATTAATTAAGGAGAATTTGAGGACTTTTTCTTATCAACCTACCTTACAATTGTTTACAACAAGCTTGCACTACAGTGGAAGACCCTAACTCGGATAAAATACTCTCTATTTTAATCTTTCCCAAGAGATGTGGGAAAAAAAAGTGGTGTAAAAAACACCACGAAAAAATAAGCCAAAACTGGGCCGTGCGCCATCGGTGCACACCCGGTATGGGACGCTCTTCCCTTGGTACAATTCCATGACTTCCATTAACCAGTGCGCAGTGCGTCATCAATTCATCATTCTTTTTTTATCCGAGACACGTGAAAGATGTGTCTCCGCCATTTGCATTACGAAACTGATAATTCAACTCGTCGATGATGGTTTTCCTGTGACTGGAATTATGGATCTGAAGAGCGTATAATAACAGGACTGTGTTTTATATATTCTCCTTAATATTTTCAACCACATTCTCATTGAATTTTATTTATATATTCCATTTTCGCGAATGTTTTTTTGACATCGTGTCAATGCGGTTCGGAAATAAAATTTTTCGGTTGATAAATTTTATTATTATTCTTGGAGTTAGGTGTCAATGAGGGACTGTATGGACAGGATTTCTTCACTCTGTTGAGGGCTGAATTTCTGTTTTTTTAGGTCCCTGTCGGCCGTCTGGGTTCTGTCATGTACCCACCGGTTATTTTTCCTGCCACCTTCTCCCGTAGTTGGAGGTGTTCTTCTACTTTATGTATCTGTTGAGTTCACCTTTTTCTTCTACTGCTCTCACCTCTGTTATTTCCAGTTCGGTTCCTTTAGGGCAATTCCTGTTGCCCTCACTTTTGGTGCGTTCTCGTGGCTGTTCCTCCCGCACCCGTGGGGGGGGGGGGAACGCTGTCGTTTTGGGGCCTCCTGACACGACCACATCTGGTGGGTGTTGGGAAATTTTATTCAATTAACAGGGTTACTCAGTTAAGAGATATCCAATTAAGTGGGATCCATTGTACTATCATAATCAGAAAGATTTCCCAGTATGATATACACTCTGTTTATTCACTAAATGGGATTATGATTGAAATATATCACTCTTAATTGCATATATTTTTAATCTCTAAACCATTTACCATGTATTCAGTACGTAGATGAGAAAAAAGATAGATGTCTTAGTCCAGCTTCAAGTGCATTATGTTTGACAGGATATTTGCAATCACAAGAGAGGGTTAAATATATTTATATATTTTTCTCATCTGTTTGTGTTCCAGTCACATTTATTGACCAAATAATGGCATTCCATGTTTAACATAGGTTATTGTTCATGGCCCATAAACTCACACTTCTGCCTCAGTGTTGTGTTGCTGACACAAGTATGTTAATGACCTGCTGGCTGTGTTGTGAAAAAACCCATTAAGTGTTCCCTTACAGCACCAGGTTTATTCTGTCCATAAAACATTTAATTGGGCCATCAAATGTTTGGCAATAGTTTTATTTTATATATAGATATTTATTACTGAAGCTACTCCTCCAGTGTTTAACACTTTGGTTGCTTCTGTTCTGGAACTGAGTTAACTCCTTCAGCATTTAACACCCTGACTGTTTCTGTTCTGGAATTGATTTAACTCCTCCAGTATTTAACGCCCTGGCTGTTTCTGTGCTGGAACTGATTTAACCTTTTACCCAACACAGACGATATCAAAATTTATTATTTTAATTACTATTTTTTTTTAAATTAAAAAATTTCAGCAAAACCATATCATGTGACCTCTCATTGGAACGAGCTCGATGAGCTCATTCCAATGAGGGGTCACATGATATGGTTTTGTTGAAATATTTTGAAAAATTTCTTTCAACTGCTGAATTTAATTACACCAGCGGAAGTGGGCGATTCGTTAGGTAAAGGGTTAACAAAAGTAGGATTTTGCTTACATGCCTATTACTTTTCCTGCAGTTTCATATTTACAAAGCTGTATGAAACTTGTGTTCCAAACAGATTGCGGTTGACAGACTATTTTTCCACTTGATGTCATGGATCCATCAAAAGAACTAATCAGCCAATCGAAGCATCCCATCCTGACCTAGATCACTTCAGAAGCTGCAGTGACAGCCAATAAATCAAATCTCAGTTGGATAATTTTTTTGTTCAAATCCACAAAAATTAACAAAATTAAGCTTATTCTATAGATAAGAAGTGATTTTATGGCACTCAGTTTCTGACTTGGAAGCGAATTTTTCTCAGATAAGGGCAGCTGATTTCTTAAAAATATGAAGTTTTCTTCAGTGTTTTAGGATTTCCAGAGAATCTACGAGGGATCTTAGATGTTGTTGCCCAAGACATAGATCAGCCTACTAGAAGGAGTCAATCGTTGCCACCCATTTTGCAATTATGCACAGCACTTCGCTTCTATGCATCGGATTCATTCCAAGTCGTGATCAGAGATTTACAGGGTATATCACAACCAGCTGTCAGTTGCCTTACCAATTGCCATTATGCGGGAAATTTGCAGGAAAGGACAAACCTTTCTGAAAATGCCAATTGATGAGAATGAAATAAATGATTTCAAAGTTGGCTTTCATGACATAGCTGGCATGAATGGCATAGTGGGGACATATATTCCAGTTTTTAACTCTGGAGTCCCACATGCTCGACACTTTGTCAACAGAAACAGATGGTAAAGCCTCAGTGCCCAGATTGTCTTGACCACAAGCTAAAATTCTTGAACCAGAAAGTAATCTCCAGATGGTATGGTTCTGCACCTGATGCACGTATATTTGATTCCTTGCCGATTAAAACCAGATTCCAGAATTATGGTCATTTTCAAGGCATTCTAATCAGCGAGGCTACATATTGGTACATGTTAATGTCTGTGTGCCAACCTGCTACCAACAAGGAATGACATTATAACAGGGTCCATAAGAAGACTAGGAATTTTGGTAGTACATGTCTTAGGGATTTTTGCTTCATATAGCTCCAAAGTTCCCAATAGTCCACATGCAGCAATTAACTGAATGGGTATTAAAAGCCCATCAGAAATGAAATTCACACTTCTATTTGCCTTTTTTGAAATGATAAATGTTCCCAGCCCTAGTTGTGGTCTCCACCTGTTGTGGTGTACATAAAAAAAAATGACAATGCCACTTAACAATAACAGCTCTTTGTAGTATAGACAGCACGCTTTGCAAAAGTTGTCCGTCCGTTGTATGTGTACTGATAATCACATTTTGTACACACATCATAAATACCCCTTTTCTACAATGCAAAATGTGATCTACAGCATGTGTACAACAAGGTTTTACCACAGTATTAGTGATGTACGCATACATAATTTATAAGTGCATTCTAAATCTGGCTGTTAAAGTTTGAAATTTTCTCTTTGTGATGTTTGAATTTTAAAATTAATGGATTCTATGTCATAGAGGCATGTAATAAACACAGAATATGACAATGTGTGAATGCGTTCTTCAATATGGCACTCATGTCATCATGGAAGGATAGAACTCGAGGCTGCATTCTATCCTTCCACGCTGGCACTCGATCTTGCCGAAATGACAAACGCATTCACACATCGTGACATTCTGTGAATTTATTAGGCCATTTACAGTTCATATTGTCTTACAGGGACAATAGAACCTGATAACTTGCCTTTGGGATGAGAGACCTCAAAAATGGGCAGCATTGATGTAAATGAGTCATCAGTCTTGAATTTATATTTGTGTTGCTGTCATTACATGGTGGGTCCCACTAAATTGGATATTGCCTAATGGAATAACCCTTTAAATTGCATATAAATATATAACAGGGACAACATACAGTACATGGAGAGTGCATTGTAACTAAATCACCCATGGAATGGAGTTATCACTCAAAGTATCACTTTCGAATTATGTACATATGGACAGAAAACACAAGCAATGCCAGTGAAGTTACTGAACCTCCCAAGTTCAACCCGGAGGTCCATTGGCTGGCACTTTGCTTGTGCGTGTTATGCTTTGCAACTAACTTGAAATTATTACTTAGGTGGTATCTCAACTCTGCGGGTGATTTAGTGATAATACACTCTCCACATACTGTAGGTATCGGCAATTGGCTAAACTTTACTTCATACCTATGTTGCAGTCATGATGTATCCAAGGATGCTGAAGATGGCCTTGGGAGCACGGTGGCTCAGTGGTAGACTGTGGGACTTCAATGCTAGAGGTCCCAAGTTTGATCCCCGTCCTGAACGACCCGCATTGTGTCTTTGGGCAAGGCACTTTATCCCGGTTGCCTACATGGGGGTACGATGTCACTGTGTACTAAGGTGTACTGCACGTTGATGGTGCACATGTCTTCAACCGCTGTAACCCTGCTTGAGCGTAGCTTGAACAGAGTTAGGATGTTGAGGAGCTGACAGTTGCTTGTCGATGCTCAGTGGTTCTCTCCAGGTGCTCCGGCTTCCTCCACCCGTAAAACTGTCACGGTCACGATTAGCCATTGTGCATAAGTATGTGACTGTAAACACCAATAAATAAATAAATATATGAAAATGACCTTAAGCACCAATAAATAAATAAAGAAAAAAATATCACTTTATCATTTAAAACTCGAGAATATATTGCAGGAAACCGAGAAAGTTCTGGGAACTCCTTCACAAGTCACAACTCATTCAAATCTTCAAACAATTTTGAAATTAGTTCTTTGTGGTCCCCACTCACATGGTTAGTTTCCCATTGGAGAAAAATTGGGCACACTCCGAAATTCGGTAGAATTTTCATTCAGTTTTGTGTGCTGGATTGATGGGTATAAAAATTGTGAGGCTGGCAACTTGAACCTAATGTAGGGTCCTACTAATGTCATATTTCGTGTTGAATCAAAATGGGTAGAGAACTTGGAATCGAATTTCAAAGCAAGTTTCACCACTCTTCACATTGTACATTTTGCACCTTCTTTTTTTATAACCGTATATATTATCAGTCCATTTGTCAAGTCAAACAGTGAAGTACGGAATCAAAATAGTTTCAGACGTGTAACCTCCTTGAACACTTCTTCTATTATCATTTATGGTGCACATGTCTTCAACCGCTGTATCATTTATAGAAGAAGAGTACAAGCAGAGACACTTAGTAGAATTTTGTGACTACTCTCATATCTGACTGCTATGATTTTGTGTTTTTCTGGTTATCTGGACATGTTGATGTCTCTGGTGGCATCTGTGTAGACAGTGCAGCAATGCATGCTTTAACAAAGCCTCTCACTGGTTTTTAGCTTAACTTGACAAAGTCAAGATAAGCTATTGCCATCACGTGTGCGGAAGTCTGTTCACATTTTCCTTTAGCACAGGCTACACCGCGTAGTTCTTGTCCAATCGTCACAAAATTTCATATGCAGGTTTGAGGCCATGTCTAGATGAGAATGTCCCCTTTTGGTCGCGATCGGTCAACCGTGATGGCAGTCCGAGCCCCAAACACAAAAACCTTTAGCACAGTCTACAGGTCATATTTATGAAGAGATTTCATGGTAACTTGGTAGGATGACTCTGTATAATATCTAGATGAGAACGTTCCCTTTTGGTCATGATCTGTCAATGTGACAGCTGTCCAAGCCTGAAACCCAAAAACTTTTAGCACAGTCTACAGGTCATATTTAAAACGGGAGTGATTTCATTGTAACTTGGTAGGATGACTCTGTATGATGTTTAGATAAGAACTTCCCCATTTGGTCGCAATCTATCAACTGTGATGACTGCCCGAGCCGAAAACCTTTAGTGCAGTCTACAGGTCGTTTTAATGAAGGGATTTCATTGTAACTTGGTAGGATGACTCCAGATAATGTCTAGATGAGAACGTCCCCTTTTGGTCGCGATCATTCAGCCACGACAGCTGCCCAAGCCCAAAACCCGAAAATCTTCAGCACAGACTACAGGTTGTATTTATGAAGGGATTTCATTGTAACTTTGTAGGATGACTCAGTATAATGTCTAAATGAGGTTGTACCCTTTTGGTTGAGATGGGTTAACCGTGATGGCTACACAGGCCTGAAGCCCAAAACCTTTAGCACAGTCTACAGGCCATATTTATGAAGGGATTTCATTGTAACTTAATAGGATGACTCGTTTTGGAATAAATTCACTGTAACTTGGTAACTTTGTTTGACGTACATTAACTGTGAGAGCCACATTAACCCACCCCTCACTTGTTTAGTACAGTCTACACCTCAAATTATTTTTATTGAAAACATAGCATACAGGGAACAGAAATTACCAAATTCTCAATTATCAAAATTCTTGTGGTATTTCATAATCCTTTCATAAACATTGAACATTATCCTTTTCATCAAACACAACACACAATCAAGTTAAGCTACAGTGTCATTGACACTTTCATTGGAATTCCTTTCAGTGATTTTAAACCACATATCATTAAGTATGTCAGATCTGTGTGGCAGGCAGAGTGGGATGGAGCGACATTGCTTCTGAACTGGTGTTATTGATAAGTGTCCATCTGGTGGCCTTTGTAGGAAAGATCACGTCATTCTGACATAGTGTAATATCGGTCATACAAGACTTAGCACATCCCTTTTTGTTAGAGGGTATTATGCAACCAGAATGTGTTCCTTGTCAGTAGGTGTTGACAGTGGAACACATTCTTTTACATTGCACTGATTTTAATCATGTCAGAGGGGGTGCAGTGGCTCAGTAGGCAGAGGTGCAGGCTGCAAGTTGAGAGGTCCTCGGTTCGAATCGCACCTGTGGCAACTGCGTTGTGTCCTTGGGCAAGACACTTTAACTCCATTGCCCACATGGGGGCACAGTGGCATTGTGTACTAAGGTGTACTGCACGTCGATGGTACACCAGTCTTCAACCGATGCTAACCCTGCATGAGTGGAGTTGATATGTTGGGGTGCTAACAGTTGCTCGGTGGTTCTCTCCGGGTTCTCCGGCTTCCTCCCCCCGTAAAACTGTCATGGTCATGATTAGCCATTGTGCAGAAATATGTGACCTTTAAACACCAATAAATAAATAACCATTGCCTGGGGTGGAAATCCTCTAAAATGGGCAACATGGGTATGAATGATTAACTAAACTTACCTTTATCTCAATGTTGCTGTCACAATTAGACATTGTGCAGAAATATGTGACCTTAAGTACCAGTAAATAAATTGTTATTTTTATTTTTAGCTCACCGAAGGGAGCTCAACTTATCACTTGCCGTCCGTCGTCGTCGTCCGTCGTTGTCCGTCAACATGAATATTTTTCAAAGGACTTCTCCTCAGAAACCACTGGTCCGATTTGCGCGAAACTTCATGTGGATGTTCATTACTATATGGCAATTCATGTTTGTTCAAATGAAATGGCCACGTTCCTTGGGGGCTCTGTATGGGGCATAACGTTGAAAAAATCTTCTTCTCCAGAACCAGTGGGCAAAATCTTTTGATACTTGGTATGCAGCATCTTGGTATGGGTCTGATTCAAGTTTGTTCAAATCGGCCCCCTGGATTTACATTTGGGCTCAGTATAGAAGCCCGAATTCGAACTTAGTGCATTACAGGCAAATTTCTTTAAAAATCTTCTTCTCCAGATCCAGCAGGCAGAATCTTTTGATATTTGGTATGCACCTTTGTGGGGTGGATCTGATTCAAGTTTGTTCAAATCGGCCCCCTGGATTCATATTTGGGCTCAGTATAAAAGCCCGAATTCGAACTTAGTGCATTTCAGGCAAATTTTTTTAAAAATCTTCTTCTCAAGATCCAGCAGGCAGAATCTTTTGATATTTGGTATGCAACATTGTGGAGTGGATCTGATTCAAGTTTGTTCCAATCGGCCCCCTGGGTTCATATTTGGGCTCAGTATAGGAGCCCAATTTGAACTTGGTGCATTTCAGGCAAATTTCTTTAAAAATCTTCTTCTCAAGATCCAGCAGGCAGAATCTTTTGATATTGGGTACGCAGCATGCTTAGGAGGGTGAGATTCAAGTTTGTTCAAGCCAAGTCCTTGGGTTCATATTTGGGCTCACTGTGGTAGCCCGAATTATAACTTAGTTCAAAATGAGGAATTTTCTTTAAAAATCGTCTTCTTCAGATCCAGCAGTGGGAATGTTTTGATATTTGGTATGCAGCATCCTTAGGGGTGAGATTCAAGTTTGTTCAAGCCATTTCTCTAGGTCCATCTTTGGGCTCACTGTGGGAGCTTGAATTGTAACTTAGTTCGAAATGAGGAATTTTCTTTAAAAATCTTCTTCTTCAGATCCAGCAGTCGGAATGTTTTGATATGTAGTGTGTAGCATCCTTAAGGGGGTGAGATTCAAGTTTGTTAAAGCCAAGTCCCTGGGGCCATATTTGGGCTCCCTGTGGAAGCCCGGATTATAACTTAGTCAATAAGAGGAATTTTTAGCTCACCGAAGTGAGCTCAACTTGTCACTTGCCGTCTGCCGTCGTGAATATTTTTCAAACGACTTTTCCTCTGAAACCACTGGTCCGATTTTCACGAAACTTCATATGGATGTTCATTACTATATGGCAATTCACGTTTGTTCAAATGAAATGGCCACATCCCTTGGGGGCTCTGTATGGGGCATAACTCTGATAGCACCGTATGAATTATAGAAAAATTATTAAAAAATCTTCTTCTCCAGAACCAGTGGGCAGAATCTTTTGATACTTGGTATGCAGCATCTTGGTATGGGTCTGATTCAAGTTTGTTCAAATCGAATCCCTTGATCAATATTGGGGCTCCCTATAGGTGCATGAATTTTTTCTTAGGGCAATTTAAGGAAAAATCTACTTCTCCAGAACAAGTGGGCAGAATCTTTTGATATTTGGTATACAGCATCTTGGGATGGGTCTGATTCAAGTTTGTTCAAATGGAGTCCCTTGATCAATTTTGGGGCTCACTATGGGGACCTGAATTTTTACTTAGTGCAATTTAAAAAAAAATTTTTTTAAATCTTCTCCAGAACCAATGGGCAGGATCTTTTGATATTTGGTATACAGCATCTTGGTATGGGTCTGATTCAAGTCTGTTCAAATTGAGTCCCTCAATCAATATTGGGGCTCACTAAAGGAGTGTGAATTTTTACTTAGTGCAATTTAAGAAAATTTCTTTAAAAATCTTCTTTTCCGGAACCGATGGGCAGAATCTTTTGATATTTGGTATACAGCATCTTGGTATGGGTCTGATTCAAGATTGTTCAAATTGAATCCCCCGTTCAATATTGGGGATCACTATGGGGGTGTGAATTTTTACTTAGTCCAATTTAAGAAAAAAATCTTTAACAATCTTCTTCACCAGAACCAGTGGGCAGAATCTTTAGATATTTGGTATGCAGCATCTTCTTGGTATGGGTTGGATTCATGTTTGTTCAAGTTGAGTCCTTTGATCAATATTGGGGCTCAATATGGGGGCGTGAATGTTTCCTTTGTGCAATTCAAGGAAAATTCTTTGAAATAAAAGTCTTCTTCAGAACCATCATGCAGAATCTTTTGATATTTGATCAGCAGCATTGTCCCATTCAGTCCTGTTGATGTTTTAGCTCACAGAGAGTATAGATTTACTCTGTAGAACCTTAAGAATAGCTTTTGATAAAATTTGTGTCTTAACAGTTTGGAACATTAGGTGAGCACCCTGGGGCCTCTTGTTTTATTAGGGTTTAACGACACATTAACAGCCAGGGTCATATCATGTCGGTGACAGATTTACGTGTGGAGGAAGCCGGAGTACCTGGAAAGAACCACCGAGCAACGACGAGCAGCTGTCAGCTCTCCAACATCGTAATTCTGAACTCTGCACCGTGGCACAGGCAGGGTTAGATTGGTTGAAGACATGCACACCATGCATCGACGTGCAGTACGCCTTAGTACACAGTGTCATTGTGCCTACATGTAGGCAATCGGGGTTAAGTGCCTTGCCCAAGGACACAATGCAGAAGCACGAATCAGTTGCTGAAATGGTCACCCATCCAACTACTAACTGCGCTCGACGTTGCTTAACTTCGGTGATCTGACAAGAACCGGTTACCGCGACGCCACCACACCCCCCCCAGTAAATAAATAAATTGATTGTTACAATTTATAGAAGAGTAAACATGTTTTGTTCTACTGCTCAGCAAGCATCAAGCAAATACCTACAGTTTATTTATTTATTTCTTTATTTATTTATTTATTTATTTTTTTTTTTTTTTATTAGGGTTTAACAACACTTTAACAGCCAAGGTCATATTGTGTCAGTGACAGTTTTACAGGTGGAGGAATCCAGAGTACCCGGATAGAAACACCGAGCAACGACGAGCAGCTACCAGCTCCCCAACATGGTAACTCTGCACTGCACCACAGGCAGGGTTAGATTAGTTGAGTACTTTTCAGTAGAGCCAGTGTAGGGGCTTCTTAGCACTCAACCAGTTGAACACCAATAAATAAACTGACAATATGACATTAAAAGGGTTTTGCACCAACTTTTTGCCAAGATAATTTGTGAGCAGTCATTTATTTGAGTAAAATCAGAAGTTGTTCCTACAGTTTTGGAACAGCGAACAGTAATTTCACATGCACAAAGGTGTGAAATATTAGTGCATATTGAAGCCATAATGTTTGTTACTAACATCCTCTATTCCATCTACCTTAGTACATAAAAAGTGTACAGAGTGCAAGAACACAGAGAAGCTGGGGATCTGAACACCTTACAACAGTCATCAAACTTCCATGATGAAAGTAAATTATAAGGCGATATATTTACCTAAAGGGAAATGCATTCAAGCTGAAGCCAGCTTCCATTGTTATGAGAGCTGAAAATATTCTGTAAAGCCCCAGAGGTCATGTTCAGTATGACTTGGGCATAAACTCATGTTAATTTGATTTATTTAACATACATGGAATACAGTTGTACTGAAAATTAATGAGCTTAACTGGCTTTCTATCATTTTAATTGAGTTTAGTAGACATTTCAGTATCAACCTATTTTGGGGGTTATATGCTTGGGAAATTTGTGCTTGTCGCCTTTAACTCCTTGCATGCTGCTGGCAGATATTCCTGCGCAGGACAGGGTTTCTCTTGCCACTGAAATAAGTATAATTTTGGCACATTTAATCAAATTTTGCCCTTGTAAATTGAATGTTTTTTTTCACCAGTGATTTCTGAAGTTAAGCATAGATGATTTTTTCATCAAATCTAGTCATGGCTGCTTTATAGCAGCCATGGCTAGATTTGATAAAAAAATATCTTGAAAGTACTCAGCGGGTTAGGAGTTAACCCTTAACGTTAATTAAAGGTTATTACTTTTTAATTTCATATCAGCCAAGATATCAGCCTCAGGCCAAAGGTCGAAGTTACCAAGGGCTGATATCTTGGCCAGTATGAAACTAACCAAGTAATAACCTCTTTATTTATTAAACCAAAACAAATAAATACAAAATGTTCTCAGACCTGTTACAAAGTTCTGACAGTGTTATTGTTTCTTATTCTTTTTTTATAAAGACCAAAGTTTCTTCTCCAAGTTCAGCTATTCTAATGTCTCAGCATCCCCAGTGGGAACATCTCTTCTTTCATTTCGACAAATCTCCGCTAACGACTCTCAATCCTCTCTTCTTTTTTCTCTTTATCTGCCTTTCCCTTACTTATTGCCATCATTTAATCCTCACCATACAAAAACTACTCCCTTGTACCTAGTACAGTGGAGCCCTGTTAATTGAATAGCCACTTTGCCAATGAAAATTATTCAATTAACAGGAGTATTCAATTAGCAGGGATTGCATCACTTTCCTGTATTCTAGAGATAAACTTTGCATTCATTCTATTATATCTTGTTTGGCAGAGCTCCATGAGCTCTGTCAAGATATAATAGATTAAATGTCTGTATTGGATGTACTAAGGTCAATAGGTCTATAAACAAAGGCAAACTGGGGAACTGCTGAGTGGATGTGAACCAAACTTGGCAGGAATGGTCTATGGGAGGTCCTCTACAAACGAACCTCATTTTGTTCCCGTTGGTTGAAAATCATGGCCACCAGTGGCAAGCTTTCATTCTGATTGGTCGATTTTCAAAAAATCTTCTCTTCTGAAACTACAAGGCCAAATGTTTTGAAACTTCGCATGATTGATGACTAGGACACCCTCTACCAACGATCCTCATTTAATATTGATTGGGTTGCAAACATGGCTGCAATTGCGGCTCATATTTACCATGGAAACTCTATGGGAAATCACATTTTCATCTTCTCTGGAACTACTGAGCCGATGTGAACCAAACTTGGCAGGAATGATCTATGGGTGGTTCTCTACAAACTTTCCTCATTTTGTTCCTTTCGGATGAAAAACATGGCCGCCAGAGGCATTCTTTGATTCTGATTGGTCGATTTTCAAAAATCTTCTCTTAAACTACAAGGCCAAATTTTTGAAACTTCACATGATTGATGAATGGGACATCCTCTACCAATGCTCCTCATGTAATGTTGATCGGGTTGCAAAGGTGGCCGCAATTGTGACTCATAGTTACTATGGAAACCCTATGGGAAATCACATTTTCATCTTCTTATCTGAAACTACTTGGCCAATGTGAACCAAACAAATAATGTATGGAAAGTCCTCTGAAAACCATTATCATTCTGTTTCTCTCAGATGAAAGAGCATGGCAGCCAGCTGCATTCTTTGATTCTGATTAGAATAATTGAGGGATATGTAGTTCTTCCCGGTGAGCTATAACAGTATCTTTAGAGCCTCTTGTTTGTGATTCGGCCTTGATTTTACTATTTCTTACTAATGAAATCTTGAAACAGTGTTGTAAAAGTGTGTCAAGATCAATTACCATCTGATTGAGAAAAATTTGTGATTATGATGTTTTGCACTTCGAAAATATAGGTTTTTGTCATGCATATATTTAAAGTCACTTTACATAAATATTCAGGTGAGCTTGAGCTTCTACGCGAATCTGTATGCCACTGATATATAATTATATAACGAAATTATTTTGATCTTTCTAATAATAAAACGGTTCAAGAATAATAGTGTGTAAGAAGTGCAATGTACAATAACCGAGCCAGGTTTTTTTTAAGAATAGTGGAGACGACTGTCACCAACAAATAGTTGACATCACAAACAATTTTGATATGACATGACTTTAAAAACAGTTTACAAAAAATTGGTTCATCTTTTCTTCCTTTGATGTTTTTAAAGTCTCAAATTTTATTTTCATGTCTTTGTCATTTAGAAAATTGATAGTCATTCAGCTGTGCTCCCAAAGTAAGATGTCATATGTAGTGACAGTCACACACCCATGAGCATTCATAGGTCACAATGGACGTGAGAGCTTTACTATTGTATCTGTATCAGTTTATTATCTCTTGACCCTTTACTCATCACAAATTATTAATTTCATTTTATTTTTTTCATGAAAAACACTTAGCATGGGATCTGCAGTTTTCAGGAATGCAATCACCCTTGTCCTAGCTTTATAGCCTGCCTGGTTTGAAAGTAAGAAGTTAAGTGACCACCTGAAAAAACCTAGGTCAACTAATGCATTCTAAAGCCTGTGTTTGCATGATAAATTTAATGAAACTTCCCCAAGGCTATTTTAATCATGAGGGCCTGGACAATGTATCATGAATGTTTTGGTGTTTGGAAGGTATATGCAATAACAGAGTTATTCATTTGAGTCATGTCCAATTTTCTGGGATCCACTGTCCATCCAAAATCTACTGAAACTTGTTAAGTACATCCAGTATAAGCACATGATTTATTATATCTTGTTTGACAGAGCTCCATGAGCTCTGTCAAACAAGATATAATTTGAATAAATGCTCGGTTTTACTCGGGAATAGAGAGAAATGACTAAATTCCTGAGAGTGGAATAATTCTGTTAACCCTTTACCTAACATGAAAAGCAGACGACACTTGCAAAAAAAATTCTTGAATAACTAATTTTTTTCATTTTTTGTCTCAAAAACATAGGTTATGACCCCTCATTGGAACAAGCTCGACGAGCTCGTTCCAATGAGGGGTCATAACCTATGTTTTTGAGACAAAAAATGAAAAAATAATGAAAATTCATTGGCGATTTTTAGCTCAACTTGACAAAGTCAAGCTGAGCTATTGCCATCACTTCTCGTCCGTCGGCGTACGTACGTACGTACGTACGTTAGTATGTTAGTACGTTAGTACGTACGTCCACAATTTCCTTTGGCACACCTCACAGGTCGCATTTATGATCAGATTACTTTGAAACTTCTTATGCTTGTTTGGGGTGACCTCTAGATGGGAGCTATCGATTTTCTTCAATTTCCGTCAAAAAATGTTGCCGCGGCCAACGTTCTTAGAACTTAGTTTAGTCAAACCACAATATTTCCCTTTGGCACACTCTACAGGGCACATTTATGATTTGATTGCTTTGAAACCTGATACGCTTATTTAGGGTGACCTCTAGATGGGAGCTATCGATTTTCTTCAATTTCCGGCAAAAAATGTTGCCACGGCCAACGTTCGTAGAACTTAGTTTATAGTCAGACCTCAATATTTCCCTTTGGCACACCCTACAGGGTACATTTATGATCAGATTGCTTTGAAACCTGGTATGCTTGTTTGGGGAGACCTCTAGATGGGAGCTGTCGATTTTCTTCAATTTCTGTCAAAAAATGTTGCTGCGGCCAACGTTCTTAGAACTAAGTTTAGTCAGAAGACTCAATATTTCCCTTTGGCACACCCTACAGGGTACATTTATGATCGGATTGCTTTGAAACCTGGCATGCTTGTTTTGGGTGACCTCTAGATGGGAGCTATCGATTTTCTTCAATTTCTGTCAAAAAATGTTGCCGCGGCCAACGTTCTTAGAACTTAGTTTAGTCAAACCACAATATTTCCCTTTGGCACACCCTACAGGGCACATTTATGATTTGATTGCTTTGAAACCTGGTGTGCTTATTTAGGGTGACCTCTAGATGGGAGCTATCGATTTTCTTCAATTTCCTGCAAAAAATGGTGCCGCGGCCAACGTTCTTAGAACTTGGTTTAGTCAGAAGACTCGATATTTCCCTTTGGCACACCCTACAGGGCACATTTATGATCGGATTGCTTTGAAACCTTTCATGCTTGTTTGGGGTGACCTCTAGATGGGAGCTATCGATTTTCTTCAATTTCCATCAAAAAATGTTGCCGCAGCCAACATTCTTAGAACTTAGTTTAGTCAGACCACAATATTTCCCTTTGGCTCACCCTACATGGCTCATTTATGATTAGATTGCTTTGAAACCTGGTATGCTTATTTACGGTGACCTAGATGGGAGCTATCGATTTTCTTCCATTTCCGTCAAAAAATGTTGCCACGGCCAACGTTCTTAGAATTTAGTCTAGTCAGACCACAATATTTCCCTTTTGTACACCCTACAGGGCACATTTATGATTGGATTGCTTTGAAACCTGGCATGCTTGTTTGGGGAGGCCTCTAGATGGGAGCTATCGATTTTCTTCTGTTTCTGTCCAAAAATGTTGCCACTGGCAAAAAAACTGACATTGGTCCCAATGATCTTCAGTTTTGCCATTTCATTTATAACTTACCAAGTTCAAGTTTGTCAAGTTGAGCTACAGTGTCATTGACACTTTCATTAAGAATAGCGCTGGCCGGTTTTGGCCGTTACATTGGGTAAAGGGTTAATGGAATATGTTGGAGTGCAGTGACTCAGTGGTTAGGGCATTGGACTTCAAATCGAAAGGTCAACGGTTCGATCCCCGCCAGGTGCAACTGCGTTGTGTTTTTGGGCAAGGCACTTAATCCCTATTGCCCTTGTGGGGGCACGGTGGTGCCGTGGACTAAGGCATAGTGCACGTCGATGGGGCACTTACCTTCAATCAGTGCTAATCCTGCTGCTTGTACAGAGTTGGTATGTTGAGGAGTCTGACATTACTCGTCGCTGGACGGTGGTTCTCTCTGGGTACTCCGGCTTCCTCCACCTGTAAAATTGTTTGACACAAGGTGACCCAGGATGTCAAAGTGTCATTAAACCCCCAATAAATAAATAAATAATGGAATATGTTGTTTTGGTGGAAAAGAGACTTCATTTAACTCTGCGTTCTGATGTCAGAATACTAAAATCAGTGGATATTGGCGGTATCAGAATTTTGAGTTCGGTATCGGTTTCTTTGTTTTTAGGGGGGTATACCGCAGTATCGGTTTGGTATTCGGTATCTGACTTGACTGAAATTTGTTGATAGTACCAAACTGGAATACACATTAGAAAAATACAGAGTAAGTTGTTCTTGTACCATTCTACCACAGCGCCACAAATGCCACCACCAATGACCTCAAAACTGCCATTCTTGTACCAACACAAATCATATCCGCAGTAATTTTTTTACTCCAAACACACCTTAACCTTTAAAAGCCTATCTCAGGCTTTTGCGATCTCAGAGCATGTGCATTTAACTTGCCTGCCATCATTAGGAGGTCCTTCTGACAATAGACAAACTGCCTAAACAGGCAGCCAAAATTTGACTAGAAATCACTGCTGAGCAACTAGACATGTACAGGTTGTAGTCTAGTAGGAATTTGGGATGATTGCCCAGGCCTTTATAGGTTAACAAAACTGAAAAGAAAATCAGTCACTTCTTTCATAGAGATGAACACTTCAGCCTCAACAAGGTCTTATAAATGCAGGAAAATTTGAAAATATAGATGGTTTCAGTATTTAACGATTGGTTCAGTTTGGTTTTTCGGTATCCCCATGATTTTGGTATCAGTTCAGTTTTTCGGTATATTGCCCATCTCGGCAAATCAGCAGATGTGTGATAAATTGTGCAGGAACTCCGAACTAGGGATTTAACCAATTCAATCCTGTTTGACAGAGCTCACTGAGCTGAGTTAAATTTCTAACAGAAAATAATTGCAGTTTGAAATTTTGATACAGTGGAAACCTGTTAATTGAATAGCCACTTTGCCAGTGAAAATTATTCAATTAACAGGAATATTCAATTAACAGGGATAATGTCACTTTCCTGTATTCTAGAGATAAACTTTGCATTTATTCTGTTATATCTTGTTTGACAGAGCTCCATGAGCTCTGTCAAACAAGATATAATAGATTTCATGCCTGTATTGGATGTACTGAGGCTAAATATGTCTATAAACAAAGGAAAACTGGGAAGAGTCAGGGTAATTTCTCGACAGGTTACAAGATTTTTTATTCAGTTCAACAGGAGTTTACCTCGTAACCAATATTCAATTAATACGTCAAATTTGAACTGGAGGTATGGTAAATTGTTTTTTGTTGGGAAATTATATTCAATTAACAGGGTTATTCAGTTAAGAGATATCCAATTAAATGGGCTCCACTGTATTTTGACAGTTGAGTGCATAGGGTTAGAATGGTTCCTCAGTACCAGCATTTTTCACCAGAGCTCTGTTGATAGATCCCATTACTGAGAGTCTGAGACACTTCTGCAGTAAGGATCATTAGTACTTTCATAACAGCTGTTGATTATTGGATATTTTATATTTATTCAAATATGAAGGAAATCTCATGGAATTTATTGAGAAAATGAATTGATTTTTTTGGGCTGGTCAGACAAGCATTGAAATCATCAGATTTAACACTGCATAGACTATTCTAGAGAGAATTCTACCTCTCAATGGAGTGAATGGACTCGTATAACATTCCTCATGTCCAGGAAAAAACTTGTTGCAGTGCCACAAGAAGAAGATCTGACCTCAGAGGTTGTATGCCAAAGCAAATGTTGCCTAATTTCAAGGACTAGTTGGGTTTGGGTAGCTTTTTATTATTTTACAGATGTACAGAATAGATTACTACAGAAACTAGATATGACCCATCACTAGAACAATATCAATAAGCCTGTTCCATTGAGGGATCATATGCTTTGTTTTGAACAAAAATCTTTGCAACTTCATCATATAGAGGGTTAAGAATTCTGTGGAATAAATTATTTGGAGTTGCAGTTGTCATTCAGTGCAGTGACTCACTTTTATTGACTGTTCCGTCTAATGCCCATATATAGCACAAATCAAGATTGGTAAAATGTTATAAAAGATTTTCTTTTGACAATCAGACGCAGACCAATGATTTATTCATTATTTCTCTCTATTTGCAGGAAGCGAGGAAGCTGCAAAACATCATTAAAATCATTCATAAACTGGGTGTGGTGGATGGTGTGAATGATGTCGAAGTTACTGACCACGTTTACAGTTCTAATACAACTTTACTCAATATTCGCAGGTGAGTAAACTGAAAATTATGTTTTAATGGCTTA
This sequence comes from Pictodentalium vernedei, assembly GCA_031216915.1. NCBI lineage: Eukaryota > Metazoa > Mollusca > Scaphopoda > Dentaliida > Dentaliidae > Pictodentalium > Pictodentalium vernedei. The sequence goes on from CM062288.1 coordinate 210,451,405, forward strand.
GACAGCTATCTTATCTCTTTAACTTAATTTTGTTATCAAAATCAAGTCATGGCTACTCTAAAGTGGCCATAACCTAATCTTTTGTCTAGTTTGAGAAAAATGCATATTTTAGATTCTAGGGTTGTCGTTGATGGAAGTTGAAGACTGGAGGGAGCAGGCCTGGCATTTTCAGGAGAGCGATTTTTTCACTTGCCTACTGCTAGCCCTAACAAAATCAAGGAGGGTGAAAAATAGCCCTCCTGGTCTTAGAAAATAATGATTACCATAACAGCCTATTCCTAAAACCCATATCTTTTCAGATCTCTGCTATGTTAGTGATCTCTGTAAGATGATCACACTGGCCCTCCCACACTCCGGGGCCTTGCCGAGGCCCAGAGGTGTGTGTGGGGGGGGGGGGGGGGGGGGCAGTGTAACCGTCTCACAGAGACAATACCAAATATAATGTACAAAGCCCATTAGGCAGAATTCATTAATAGTAAAATTTCATTTTGCCACTTATAGATTTTGCAAGCTTGAGGAGAGCTAATTGCTCCTCTAGGCCATGCGAGGGGAAAAATTGCCCTCTTGCATTTTTAAGAACGCTAGGCCTGAGGGAGTATATCCAGCTTTGGTAAACTTTACTGTTTCAAAACAGGTGCTTTAACTCACAGGTTTCAAACATCATTCCGTAAAAATTTAGAAGGAACAGAACTGTGGTCTATAGTCAAGTCTTGGCTGTCTGTATAGGCAGCCAAGTCTTCACTAGATTCCACTGCTGAGTTACAAATCTAACAAAAAATGTGAAAAATTCCAGGTCTCTAAGGATTAACCCCAAACCAATGACTTTCCTTCTCATTTCTCTCCATGCTAGATGTCCTAATTTTCCATCTACATTCTTGCTCTGTCTGAATTAACCAAGCAATAGGCCAGATGCTTGGATCAAGTGCAGTGGCTCAGTATTTATTGACATTTAATGACACTTCAGTAGCTAGGGTCACCTCATGTCAGACAGTTTAAAGGGTGGAGGAAGCTGGGGTACTGGGAGAAAACCACCAAGCAGTAGCAAGCAACTGTCAGATTCCCTTCTGCTTTGGGTCAATGGTTAGAGCATTGAATTTCAAAACAAAAGGTCCAGAGTTTGATCCTGACCAGTGGTAACTGTGTTGTCTCTGTGGGCAATGCACTTAATCCTGATTGCCCATGTGTGTCTGTGTGTGTGTGTGAGGGGGGGGGATGGAGGGGGGCATGATGGCACTGTTTACAAAATCATACTGATTGTCGATGGTCCTGTTACCTTCAACCAGTTCTAACCCTACATAATACATTGGGAGATTTTGTCAGTTGCATGCCACTGCTCAGTGGTTTTCTCTAGGTAGTTCAGTTTCCTCCACCCATAAAACTCTCTGACAGAAGGTGACACTGGCTGTCAAATGTGTTGTTAAACTCCCAATAAATAAAAAAATGAATAAATAAATGAATAGACACTTGCATTGTCACTCTTCAATAAAGTGTAACCAACAATTTTCTTTGTATTGATCAGACTCAAGCTACTACATTATTGTTCATCATACAGTTTGATGAAGGTGCTGTGATAAGCCTCAGACAAACACTGGTATGGGCCTGATTTTCTTAAATATCCATGAGAGCCAAAAGCTGTTCTCCTGGACTTGCCAAGGTTATCTGCATTCCTAAATTTTGAAGACATTTCATAAGGTTTATTTTTTGTATGCCCTTTTGGCTGCAAGAACTATGTATCTCATATGCTATTTTCATTTGTGTTTTTTCATGATTCGGGTGATACATTGATCGTTATCACTCTCCTCAGAATATCAGGACTGTGTATCGCCCCTTGAAAGCATAAATGTGCCAAGTGCAATGCTTTAGCATTGCACTTGGCACCTTTATGCTTTCAAGGAATGGCATGTATAATCTGAAAGGCAGAATAGTCTTATGGGGGAAATGAGAATGTTCAATTCTGAAATAATGTGAGAAAACATAAATAAATTTAATTTTAAATGTTCAATACGATATGCCCTTGCATACTGGTTACCATTCATTTCCCTCAAAAAAAGCTTGAATAACATGCCAATTTGATATGAAGACTGTCTTCTGTAAAATGGTATTTTTCAGATCTTTAGAGGTTAAAATGTTACATTCTTCATTGGAATTGACACTGACAGTTTAAAACCCTGTTGTAAAAGTTAAAGATCTCTAGAAAAACTTCTGCAGAATGTGCAATATCATGGAGTCAGTTTTTATCTATAGTTGTTATCAGCATTTCATACAGCCCACCAACTCAGATGTCAGGGATCAAATCTATTCTTCCAGTCATGTCTATTTCTATGCAGGAAGTTATATACAAGACAACATCTGACATTAAAACACACACACTGAAGCCATATTTTATCCCCTCGTGACAGGGTACCTGTCTATGAAAGCCTGAATTTTATCTGATGAATGCTCCAATAGGTGCATAAATATTTATTGTGCAAACTGCTATTTCATAATCGCATCTCCACGCATCTCCACGAAAAATATAATAATAAAGTTTTTGGTATAGCCAGAAGGAGATTTTATTGTGTTCCTTGTCATGTATATTACTGCCTGGTATCTGGAAAAGGAACTGGCACATCAATGAGTGTGGTTGTGAATAAGATGATTTACTGTCACCAGGTGTTATGTACCTGCCTAACCTTACACCAAAACTTCTCACTGTGCAGTCATCAAGTTTTTTAACATGTTGAGTGCTAAATTACTTTTCAAAGATGATTTGTAAGGCCTAAGAAAGTTAAGAATCTGTTTCTCAGGCCTTCCCACATGGTCATTTTAGCTGCTGCATGCTCCCTTTTTATAACCATTGCAAACTTGAAAAAAATAAAAATTAAATCGTTTATGTGTGATATTTTACTCAAGTTAATAAAATTGATGAATTTGTCCCTTGAGTGCAACAAGGTTTTGCAATGCTTTATCATTGCAAAGCGTTTTTGCACACTCAAAGGACAAAATACACCACCACCCATGCTCTTCTGTAGATTATGAGACCTATAACATAAAACAAACCAAGAATATGAACTTATGATGGCAAAGAAATAATTACAAAAATAAAATGAAAAACTGCCCGCTCACATGCAATTTTACAAAAAATGACCTGAGAAACAAGGTCTACTTTGTGGAGCCTTACTGAGATAATACTTGTAACTTGGGGTAAAATATCAGACATAAACTATTTAATTTTTATTTTTTCAAGTTTTCACTGGTTATAAAAAGAGAGCATGCAGCAGCCAATTTAATGACCATGTGGGAGGGTCTGAGAAACAGATTTTTAATTTTTTCAGGCCTAAACAAAAATGTTTTCAATGCAGTTTGAACTTATGCATTGTTTGTTCTGAATTGAAAACACAACTCCCAACTTTTTTCAGTCCTAAGGCTGTAGAACATTGTATGCCATCAGGTATGGAAAGTGTTATGGAAAGTGTAAATAAATCCCAGAAAACAAATAAATGATCTGACTGAATGTCTTGAAAACCCCTGCATAGATTAAAAAAATAAACTACTTGAAGTTTTTTTCCTTTCTTTTTGCTCCTCTCACTGCCACTGAGAAATGTGCTTTCTTTCTGCATTTTGTTTATATAAGATGGGTTACACAGAATTCCTTTGCCATATCAGTTGATCTGTATGGGGTTCTGATGTTTCTATTCTGTCAGTTATCAAACATAGAATCACTCAGAATACAGCTGTTCTCTGTTATTAGACGGAAGACTTGAATCCCTTGTTTTAACTTTTATTTCATCAGTAACCTTCAGGAATAGTAGCCTCCATAGACATTCTGGAACATGGACTTGAAGAGTACATATTCATGGGTATTGAGTAGATCAACCCTTCTTAATGAGTTGCGGTCAACATTACAAAAAAAATCTTGAATAAGGCCTAAAAAAGTTTTAAAAAACCTGTATCTCAGGCCCTCCCACATGGTCCTTTTGGCTGCCACATGCTCTTTTTATAACCAATGCAACTTAAAAAAATAGTAATTAAATGGTTTATGTGTGATATTTTTCTCAAGTTAATAAAATTGATAAATTTGTCCCTTGAGTGCAAGAGGGCTTTGCAATGCTAAAGCATTGCAAAGCCTTCTTGTACTCAAGGGACGAAATACACCACCACCTGTGCTATTCTGTAAGTTATGAGGCCTATAACATGAAACAAACCAAGAACTTGAACTTTTGATGGCAAGAAATATTTACACAAATAAAAAATAAAATAAAAAAATGCCCTCCCACTTCCAACTTTACAAAAATGGCCGGAGAAACAGAAGAGCTACTTTGTGAGGCCTTAGTAAAATTTTCATTTTATGGCTCAAAAACATAGCTGATTACCCCTCATTTAAACAAGCATATTCTGATGAGGGGTCATAAACTATGTTTGATGTTTTGGAGGTAAACATTTTAAAAAATGGTAATAAAATTTGAATGACAGTATTTGTGAATAGCACTAGCTGGATACAGCCATTATATTACCGGGGTGGCAGGGCTAGGGGGCTTCAGCCCCCTCCTGTTTTTGGCCAACAATGCTCAAAATATTTGAAAATAGTAAACAAGATGAGCCCAATTGCTTGTTATTCTATTTGGCATCCTTAATACCAAAGAACTTACTTTTGTGTCAACAATTATTTGAGTTGAGGTCGACGGTTGAGAAGGGATTACCCCAATAATGTGTCTGAGTACACAGTGTGAGCCTATTGTGTTTAGGGATCTAGTAAACGACTGGGATTGGGTCAGTCTCGCAAGTCCACTAACTCCTAAATTCACCCAGCTTGCTTCTTAGCTCACATTTTTTTGCATGATTTTTTACATGAACCCTGCTTACACTTCAGCCCCCCCTTTCAAAGTCACTCCTAGCCTTTGTATTTGGTAATGGGTTAATAGATAATTCCAGCCCCAACAATCCATCCATCCCCAACCTCTCTGCACACTGATGTCGAAATATAAAAATTTCATGAAGCAAATCTTTCCCACAATGCAAATAGAAATTTAATCAAATCATTCTTTTTTGACAGAGCTCATTGAGTGAGTTTAAAAGATAAGATCCTGCAACCTCCGCTTACACTTAGCACACCCTTCATTTTTAATGTCGTTTTGCAACCCCTATATTATTAGGTAACAGGTCAATAAATAATTCCAACCCCAACAACTTCCAGCTACCAAAATTATCATCCCCCTCCCGCTCACCCCTCTGCACAAAGATGTCTAAATATTAAAATTTCAAGAAGTAAATTTTCCCCACATTGAAACTAGGAATTTAATCAATTCAATCATGTTTGATAGAGCTCATTGAATTTCTAGTTGCATTATGGGAAGAATTTGCCCCTTGAGATTTGGGTATTTTGATATGTGAAGGGAGTTCTTGGTAATCTATCTTCTACTTTACCAGTTAATTAATCATCTTTTCATAAATAGGTAATCAAATTTAAATCTACTTTGTATATTTAGAGCTCATTGAATTTCTAGTTGCATTATGGGAAGAATTTGCCCTTTGAGATTTGGGTATTTTGATATGTGAAGGGGGTTCAGTGGTAATCTATCTGCTACTTTACCAGTTAATTAACCATCAATTCATAAATAGGTAATCAAATTCAAATCTACTTTGTATATTCAGTTTATTTAAACTATCACAAGGAGTTGAATGAAAATTTTGTGAAACTATACAGATCACACTAAAGAACTTTCAATATTAACTCTTAGCCCGCTGAGTATTTTAAAAATATTTTTCATCAGATCTAGTCATGGCTGCTTTACAGCAGCCATGACTAGATTTGAGAAAAAATTCATCTAAATTTAACTCAAGAAATTATTGGTCAAAAAGTAAATTCAATTTACTGGGGTGAAATTTGGTCAAATGTCCCCCAAATTATTAGCTCACCTGACTGAAAGTCAGGGTGAGCTTTTCTGATCACTTTTCGTCCGTCGTCCGTCGTCCGGCGTCCGGCGTGAAGGTGGTGTTTGGGTCTTTTTCTTCCAAACCACTGGCCGCATGTTAATGAAATTTCATGTGAGTAGGGGTTATATAGCGGCATTTTGATTTTTGGGCAAATTAGGTTTCGGCTCATATTGAGCAGAGGGGTGGGGCAAAAATGCTCCAATTCTTAAAAAATCTTCTTCTCAAGAACCAGCAATAGCAGAGACTTGATATTTGGTATGCAGCTTCCTTTTGAGGTGTAGACTCAAGTTTGTTCAAGAGAAGTTTGTAGGTCTATACTTGGCGATGTTATGGGAGGAGCAAAAATTTTGGCCCCACCCCAAATTTCTATTTTTTAAACCGAGAGGCCAAGTTGAACCAAATTTTATGTGAGGGCTTATTGGGTCATAAGTACCTAATTTATGCAGAAATTTTTTTTCCTGTAGCCCCGTGGGAACCACAGGAGCTAAAAATAGAAAAAAATTAAAACGCCTATATCTCAAAAACTGCACGGCAGTGAGAATTTTTATTTGGTGTGAAGCTTTCTTGGGACCAACAGAAAGGATTGGTAAAAAAAAATTGCTATCGGTTTTATCATAGGGTACTTTTTCGGGACTCTGAAAAAGTGCTGAGTCAGTATTTTTTAACACAGTAGGCAATGGGAAAAAAATAAAGAATTGTTTTCTTCCAAACCACTGCTCTAAAAGCTTTCATATTTTACATATAACATCTTTGGAACATTGATTCACATATTTGTAGAAATCAAATTCCTCGGTCCATATTTGGGTTCCCTATGGGAACCCAAATGTTCAAATTAGTGCAATATGAGGGATATATTTTAAAAATCTTCTTCTTCGGATCCACAAATCAGAATCTTTTGATATTTGCTATGCATCATCCTTAGGGGGGTGAGATTGATGTTTGTTCAAGCCAAGTCCCTGAGTTCATATTTGGACTCCCTTTGGGAACCCAAATTGTAACTTAGTGCAATACGAGGTATATGCTTTTAAAATCTTCTTCTTCGCATCCACCGGTCAGAATCTTTTGATATTTGGTATACAGTATGCTTAGGGAGGTGAGATTCAAGTTTGTTCAAGTCAAGTCCTTCGGCTCATATTTGGTCTCCCTGTGGGAGCCCAAATTATAACTTAGTTCAATATGAGGAATATTCTTTAAAAAAAATTTTTTTTTCAGATCCACCAGTCAAAATGTTTTGATATTTGATGTACAGCATTCTTAGGGGCTGAGAGTGAAGTTTGGTAAAGCCAAGTACCTGGGTTCATATTTGGGCTCACTGTGGGAGCCCAAATTATACCAAAATTTTTATTTTCCAAACCAAAAAGTCGATTTGAACCAAATTTGATATGAGGGCTTATTGGGTCACAAATACCTAATTTATGCCATAAATTGTTTTCCTGTCCCCCACGGCAACTACAGGAGCTGAAAAAAATTTTTTTTTTTGAATGCCCATATTTCCAGAACTACATGGCACTGAGAATGTTTATACAATGTGAAGCTTCCTTAGGGCCGGGAGAAAGGAATGGTGAAAAAAATGCCATTGGTTTTATCATAAGTACTTTTCCAGGACTAAAAGTGCCGAGTCATCATTTTTTAACACTGTAGGTAATGGGAATAACGTTGAATAATCTTCTTCTCCCAAACCACTGCTTCAGAAGCTTTTGTTTTTGGGTTCCCTATGGGAGCCCAATGTATAACTTAATTCAGTATGAGAAATATTCTTAAAAAATCTTTTTTTTCTGATACTCCTCTCAGAATCTTTTGATATTTGATTTTTAGTTTTCTTAGAAGCGGCAAATTGAAATTTGTTCAAGTTCTGGTTTATTGATAAAATTGGGCCCAGTAACCAATTCCTGCGTTGAAAGCCCTGTAAAGTGGGCAGTAATAGGCATAAACGATTGACCAAACCTGATATTATAATTATGCCTCTGTAATGATGTAGCCTTAGAAAGTGACCTTAAATTCCAATAAATAAATAGATAAATTATTGAGTACCCAATATGGGGATCTAACATATGAACACTCTGGGTTACTAAGTAGAGAAAACACTTTTACGTTGAAAAACTGATAATAACCACAAGGCAGAATCCCTTGCTATTTTGGTGATATGACTCGGCCAGTATCAGGTGAGCGCCCTCAGGCCCCGTGGGGCCTCTTGTTCTTATTATAGTGGCAAGAGATTTCCTCTCCTGGCCAGCAGCATGCAAGGAATTCCATTCCCTTATTAAATTTTAGAGTTTAGGGAAAGTGGAAAATGCCAAATTTTTGAAAAATTATTTAAAAAAATATTTCAGAATTATTTATTTTCATCCACGATAAATAATACTTTTTATCTACTTTATACGTAAAAACAGTAACGTTTTATCTTTTATCGTTATCGAAAACTCGCCGTCAATAAAAAATCTTTTATCGTTACTGCAGTAAGAATAAAAGTCACGTGATATCGCAAGAATACAACGTTCACGCCCATCTCATTTGCATGACGTACTATTTCATTCAACACTTTGAATAACTAATTATCGCTGCCGCGGATCGAAACAAATAAAACGGGGCGTATTTATCGAAATGTATGGAATAAAAAAGAAGGCCATTAATTAAACTTACTGAATTGTAAAAATAAAATTTGACGGAAAAGAGTAAAAATTAGTAACTTACACTTTTTCAAATGAGATTATTTCACCCTTCGAGACTTTAATTATCCTGACGTTCAAACGTCACTGGGAATTCAGTTTCTTCAACATTTTTCAAAATGTGACGTCAAACGTCGGAAAGTACAAATAACCAGATATTTTTCACATTTGTGATTATCTGGTTGAAGGCTAGATTATTTTTAGTGGTCTGCATTTGTTAATCAAAACTTGTTTTATTACGGGAGTGGGGGAGGTGGGGGTGTAGATAAAAGGGTTATATACACATGGTGTTTGTAAAAAATCTTTTATCGCGACTCGAGCATTTTCGGGGGCTACATAGCTACTCGTCACTGCGCGACTCGTAGCTATATATGCCCCCGAAAACGCTCTCGTCGCGATAAAAGATTTTTTACAAACACCATGTGTATATAACCCATATTTATAATTATTGTCTTATCTATCTTCAACTTATGTCTTTATATATCTTATAATCCATCACTTGATTTGGCTGCATACCAGCATTTCTATGGTGTAGATGGGGGCCCATTATGGGAATATCTGTACAATAAATTACAGTTAGGCCAAATTAAAGAATACATTTGGTTCTTGAGCTATTAATTTTTGAAATCAATAAGTGAGGGAGGCTTTTATTTTTAATTTTTTTTTTTTTTGATAACTTGTAAAGTGCTGAATTATTTTTGGTCAGAAAAAAGTGTTCACATGTTCTTGCCTTGTAATAATTTAGGGAGCATGGTGGCTCAGGGGTTATGGCATTGGACCTCAAACCGAATAGCTCCTTAGTTTTATCCCTGCCAGGGGTAACTGCATTGTGTTCTTGGGCAAGGCACTTAATCCCAATTGCCCATGGACTGTCTGCAATCACTGCTAACCTTGCTTGTGCAGAAGTAGTACGTTGGAGAATCTGACTGTTACTTGTTGCTGGTCAGTGGTTCTTTCTATATATTCCAGCTTCCTCAACTTGTAAAACTCTTTGACACAGGGTGACCCTGGCTGTCAACATAATATTTGGGTTAATTTCTTCTGAACTGAGTGAACTGGATATTTAAAATACATCAATCCAAAAAAAGTAAAATTTTAACATTTCACCATTTCGTACTAATTTTGGAAAATACTCCAAACCAATAAAAATGTAGACAATGAAGTTAAATTTCAATGAGGGATTGCCTGAGAACCAAAAACTTTTTTTTCACATATTTATCATTTTACATCATTTTTCTCAAAAGATGTGAAATGTTTGGGAGCGCAGTGGCTCAGTGGTTACTGTATTGGACTTCAAATCAAAAGGTCCATGGTTCGATCAGGATTAACCCTTTACCTAACGTAACGGCCAAAACCGGCCAGCGCTATTCTCAAAACTTGCCAATTAATTGTCATTATTTTTTCATTTTTTGTCTCTAAAACATAGGTTATGACCCCTCATTGGAACGAGCTCGTTGAGCTTTTTCCAATGAGGGGTCATAACCTATGTTTTTGAGACAAAAAATGAAAATAATAGTTATACAGGTATGTTTTTTGCAAGTGTCGTCTGCTTTTCATGTTAGGTAAAGGGTTAACTGCGTTATGTCCTTGGGCAAGGCACTTGATCTCGATTGTCTATGTGGGGGCACGGTGGTTCTGTGTACTAATGCACATTGCACGTCGATGGAGCACTTGTCTTCAACTAATGCTAACCCTGCTTGTGTGGAGTTAGTAAGTTTGGTGTCAGGCAGTTGCTCGCAACTGCTCAGTGGTTCTCTCTGGGTATGGCTTCCTGCACCCTTAAAACTGCCCTTCACGAGGTGAACCTGGCTGTCCAAAGTGTCATTAAACCCCAATAAATGAATAAATAATGTGAAATGTTCTTTTTATACCCTCGCTTCGAAGAAGTGGGGGCTATATAGGAATCGCCCTGTACGTCCATGCGTCTGTACGTCCATCCGTACGTACATCCGTCCGTACGTCTTTCCAACCGGACAAATTCTTGTGTGCGCAACTCCTCCTACATTAATGAACCGATTTTTATGAAACCTTTCAAACATCATCTCTACTAAGTGAACATGTGCATATTCCAAACTTTTTGATCTGCGACAATTTTAACCAGGTTATCTCTCTTGAACTTTGATTTAATATGGGTTTCTATATGAAATTCTTGTGTGCGCAACTCCTCCTACATTTATCAATCAATTTGGACAAAACTTTTCAGACATCATCACTACTAAGTGAACATGCGCATATTCCAAGATTTTTGATCTGCGACAATTTTAACCAGGTTATCTCCCTTTGACTTAGATTTATTATGTCTTCTTGTGTGCGCAACTCCTCCTACATTTATCAATCAATTTGAACAAAACTTTTCAGACATCATCACTACTAAATGAACATGCGCATATTCTAAGATTTTTGATCTGCGACAATTTTAACCAGATTATCTCCCTTTGACTTAGATTTATTGTGTCTTTCCATCCGAACAAATTCTTGTGTGTTTCAACTCCTCCTACATTAATGAACCGATTTTGATGAAACCTTTCAAACATCATCTCTACTAAGTGAACATGTGCATATTCCAAACTTTTTGATCTGCAACAATTTTAACCAGATTATCTCTCTTGAACTTTGATTTAATATGGGTTTCTATATGAAATTCTTGTGTGCGCAACTCCTACATTTATCAATCAATTTGGACAAAACTTTTCAGACATCATCACTACTAAGTGAACATGCGCATATTCCAAGATTTTTGATTTGCGACAATTTTAACCAGGTTATCTCCCTTTGACTTAGATTTATTATGTTTTTCCATCCGAACAAATTCTTGTGTGCGCAACTCCTCCTACATTAATGAACCGATTTTGATGAAACCTTCACCTCTACTAAGTGAACATGTGCATATTCCAAACTTTTTGATCTGCGACAATTTTAACCAGGTTATCTCTCTTGAACTTTGATTTAATATGGGTTTCTATATGAAATTCTTGTGTGCGCAACTCCTCCTACATTTATCAATCAATTTGGACAAAACTTTTCAGACATCATCACTACTAAGTGAACATGCGCATATTCCAAGATTTTTGATCTGCGACAATTTTAACCAGGTTATCTCCCTTTGACTTAGATTTATTGTTTCTTTCCATCCGAACAAATTCTTGTGTGCGCAACTCCTCCTACATTAATGAACCGATTTTGATGAAACCTTTCAAACATCATCTCTACTAAGTGAACATGTGCATATTCCAAACTTTTTAATCTGCGACAATTTTAACCAGGTTATCTCTCTTGAACTTTGATTTAATATGGGTTTCTACATGAAATTCTTGTGTGCGCAACTCCTCCTACATTTATCAATCAATTTGGACAAAACTTTTCAGACATCATCACTATTAAGTGAACATGCGCATATTCCAAGATTTTTGATCTGCGACAATTTTAACCAGGTTATCTCCCTTTGACTTAGATTTATTATGTCTTTCTGTTAGAACAAATTCTTGTGTGTGCAACTCCTCCTACATTAATAAACCGATTTTGATGAAACCTTTCAAACATCATCTCTACTAAGTGAACATGTGCATATTCCAAACTTTTTGATCTGCGACAATTTTAACCAGGTTATCTCTCTTGAACTTTGATTTAATATGGGTTTCTGCATGAAATTCTTGTGTGCGCAACTCCTCCTACATTTATCAATCAATTTGGACGAAAGAAAAATGATCTTTATGTATACATTTCCTTATGGCCTTCGCCTACATGATCAGAAATGCATTCCTCTAAAAACCCAAAGCGGGGGTATTAATCACCTTCAGTGATAGTTCTAGTTCTTTCTTCCAAACATACTGTACTGTAATCACAAGAGCAGTCTCTTTCTCAATCAGATCCCTAAAATACAACAGGGATTTGAACCCATGCCGAGAGAGTTTTCTTCGGCACCAATCACCTAGCAAAACTATGATAAACCACGCACACCACTCAGCCAACGACAGATCCTACAAGGGGATGCTAGTTAACCAAGGATATATGTGGTCAGTGCAAAACACACAGAATACTCAATTTTTCAATTATTCATCATGTAATTGCATCACTTAATTCTACATACTGCACTACATGGAAATCAGAGAGAACGTTCTCAATGATTTCCATGTATTGCAGTATTATAACCAATCCAAAAACATATAAAATATAAATATTTTTGACTGGTTACAATATGTAGAATTAACTGATTCACTTACTAGGGCTGAAACGGTTGCCTCATTTTCACAACCAACTAACCGCCAGCTATAACCGGAAATATTATTTCACCGAATCTGGGATCAAAACTTTTTGAATTGGAAAGCAGTATTTTCAGAAACTATTTCGTTGTGTGTATACTCGACATCGTTCGTTTGTATACATACTACTGAATAGTTTCTGCGGTTACTCAGTAATCACGGAAATTGCCGATCCTTAATGAAGTCTTGAATGCCACAGTCAATTATTTCTCAATATATTCAGCCCTGCTTCGAGGTGTAATCTATCCCAAAGGAGAAGCAGCAGATTTACTACGTTTTAACCATGGAATGACGATCACTATCGATATTTTGGTTAACCGGTTGACATTTTTTTCAAATTGGTTAGGTAGGTAACCGGTTTCAAACCAGTTATCCAGTTAACCATTTCAGTACTAGCAATTACATGATTAATAAACAAAAATAGTTTGAGATTCAATGTTTTACTTTCAAAAGGTTCGATTCTACACAGTTGTGGGCAGAAAAGCAGACAAACAGTTTCGACCAGATTGCATTCTTGTCAAAATTCTATAAGTTTAGTCATGGATAGGGATGAGGAGAGGAGAGGTTATGAGGATTTGTTAGGAAGGGTTTGTAAGGTCTTGGTAAAGACAGGAATTGAAAAATATTTTTCCGGGCCTGGGAGTCCTGGAAAAATGGGGTATTATTGCTTCATTTCTGGAAAAGCCTTGGAAATTTCCCACGATATGTAACACAGAAATGCAGCCACAAAACATTGCAAAGTTCAATTCAGCATGAAGAACGAGAATTACGTAAATCTTGACTATTCATTCATTAAATGTTACATATTATAGTTTTGATTCCTACAATTCTTTATAATGTGGTAATGAGAATAAAAGATCAAATTTTCAAGCATCTTGGTCATGGAAAAGTCCTGGATAATCCAGGACTTTTCCAGGACCCAGATGCTTGAAAATTCCACTTTCATTTCCAGATTTGCCCCAAAATCCCATTGTTAACCCGTTACCTAACATGAAAAGCAGACGACACTTGCAAAAAAAATTCTTGAATAACTAATTTTTTTCATATTTTGTCTCAAAATCATAAGTTATGACCCCTCATTGGAATGAGCTCGACAAAAATCTATGTTTTTGAGACAAAAAATGAAAAAATAATGAAAATTAATTGGCGATTTTTGAGAATAGCACTGTCCAGTTTTGGCTTTATGTTGAGTAAAGGGTTAAAGTTTTTAAAAATTCCCTTTAAATCCGATAAAAGTCATGAAAAACTCATGAAATTTCACTTAAAAAAAGACTATGACCCTTGGTAACGGCTTAAGGTGAGACTGGTCAGTGTATCCTTCACACCACATGACAGAACTGTACTTACTTTATTTCAAGTATTCTGAAACTTTATATTTGTCTATTGGCACATTAGAAATTCAGAAAATAAAATAGTTTAGAATTATTGAGATTTCCTTAGTGTAATATTTTGCTTCAACATATTGGCGAAGAGTTGCATTTGAGGAACAGATATCCAATCACGAACATCCTTCCCCCTCACTCTATCATTCCTTTCACATAAGCTTCATAAATCAAGGTGTTGATTCATACAAACACTTCATGTGCATGTAAATGAATGGGTAGGCTGTAAATTCTTAAATGTATTGAGACTTCCTGTCATATTTTATTTCACTTGACAGTGGAAAGGAGACCATGTTGACTTGTAAGAGGACTAATAAAATGACAGAATATGAAACTACAGTGGGACCTTGCTTCCTGAAATCCAATTTTGCACCTGAAAATTTGCAAGTACAGTGGAACTCTGTTAACTGAATAGCCAATTAGCCTGTGAAAAATATTCAATTAACAGGGGTATTCAATTAATAGAATTCGGTCATTTTCCTGTACTCTGTTGTTAAACTGAGCATTAATTCTTTTAAACCTTATCACAGCTCATAGAGGCTTTGCTCCAGTCACCATCATATAGTGACTGGCATTTGTTGGTTCCTTTTAGAGGATCAATTTCTTTGGTTTTTGTTTTTTTCTTTTTTTTTTTTTTTTTGGGGGGGGGGGGGGGGGAGTGCAAAATATGCCAAAAAGTTTGACATGTTTAGTCACATTTGAATGTAGGTGAATGTGCAAAAATAAATCTTGCATGAAGTCTGACAAGCATAACAGATTTGTGCACATACTGAATAAATATATCATGATTTTATTCACAAAACCAAAGTGAGAAGAATCCACTGCTGTAAGTTTGGAAATGTTATTTGGCACAGTCACCAGAGAGGCTAATTGGGAAATGATAACTTGAACCCTGGGGAAGTAAAATGTTACTCAGATAACTTTTAGAACCTTATGTTCTGTAATACATTGTCCTTGCAAATCCTTGAATTTCATTATTTTGGGCTTTGAAAAATCAGAAAAATTGTTGAGAAATGGCTTGGCGTGGCCTTGAATTTCTTAACCCTAAGGTAGATTAACCCCAGAACTCTGTTAGCGCAACAGAATTTTTTCCCATCACTCTTTTTTTTTTGGCTTAACTATGAATTTAACCAATTATATCTTGTTTGACAGAGCTCACTGAGCTCTGTCAATCAAGGTATATTTGGTTAAATATCAGCATTATGGGAAATATTTGCTGCTGAGACCTTTGCCATTTTGATATCATAGTGCAGAGGGTTAACACTGTATGTACAGACTGTGCATTCTGGTATGGCATAGCATGTAGCCCGAAAGGATAAGTGAATAGGCTTCTCATGCCTAAGGTCTCAGGTTGATCCTTGAATAGGAAAGTTCCTGACAGCCTCTGGCAGCATCAATTGTGGGGTTAATGCTGTCACAGAGCACTCTCTTGTCAGGTGTGGTCATAATATGGCTGTCCCATCAGCTGAGAGAGACACACATTTCATAAAGATATCAGATCCCAACACAGTATTTGAGCAAAGTGAATCCATGAAATTGCCGTTATGAAAATTATCCCACATACCTATGCCATTGGACTGAGACTAGAGGCATTCATATATATGTTTTAGAGCTTGCACATCAATTCTTGTACAATGAATAAGCCTTACCCTTTATTTAATTAATCAGCTGCATATACCCACATAATTTACAGATCAAGCAGTTGAAAAAAAAAATTAAAAAAATGTCAACAAAATCATACATGTGATCCCCTCATTGGAACGAGCTTGTTCTATTGAGTATTCCCATGATGTTTTATGAAAAATTTGAAAACAAAAAAAATTTAAAATAACAAATTTTGCTATTGTGTGTGTCAGGCAAAGGGTTAAACTAAACTACTCAATGTCAATTGTTCAGGGATTTTCAATACTTGTGAGCTTCAGGGATTTTGCTGTGTTTTATGGGAAAAGGTCAAAATAACTTATTGGGAATTCTATCAACATATCTTGTCAAATTGGCAGTTGCATCCACAATAGTCTCTGTCAGGGGTGCGGTGGCGTCACGGTAACCGGTTCTCATCAGATCACCGAAGTTAAGCAATGTTGAACCTGGTTAGTCCTTGGATGGATGACCATCTGAGATCTCGATTTGGACTCCCACGTTGTGACCTTGGGCAAGGCACTTAACCCTGACTGTCCACATGGGGGCACGATGACGCCGTGTACTAAGGCATACTGCACATCGATGGTGCGCATGTCTTCAACCAATCTAACCTTGCCTGTGCTGCAGTGCAGAGTTAGGATGATGGGGAGCTGGTAGTTGCTCGGTGGTTCTCTCCAACTTTCTCCACACATAAAACTGTCACACCGACATGATATGACCTTGGCTGTTGAAGTGTCGTTAAACCTTAATAAATTCACCCCAATTGTCCACATGGGGGCACGATGACGCCATGTACTAAGGTGAACTGAACGTCGATGGTGTGCATGTCTTCAACCTCTGTAACCCTGCTTGAAGAGCTTGAACAGAGTTAGAATGTTGAGGAGCTGGCAGTTGCTTGTCGATGCTCGGTGGTTCTCTCCGGGTACTCCAGCTTCCTCCACCTGTAAAACTGCCACGGTCACGATTGGCCATTGTGTATGAGTATGTGACCTTAAACCCCAATAAATAAATAGTCTCTGTCAGACTCTAACCCCACCTGTGGCTACATGGGGATTTAGGATACTTAGGCCTAGGACCTGGGTAGAATAATCTTACACAGAGTCAGAGACTACTGTTAGACCTGAATTTCATGATTTTATGATCTTACTGAGTCATCAGAACTTATTTTTTTGTCACACTCAATCAAGACTTAAAATTACTGGGCTGCAAATCCACAATCCCCCTTTAGGGGGATTGTGGACTTGCAGCTGGTAATTGGAAAACTGGAAGCAGGGCGGTTCAGTAGTTAGAGCATTAAACTTCAAACCGAAAGTTCTGTGGTTCAGTGGTTTGATCGTGACCAGTTGTAACTGTGTTGTGTTCTTAACCCTTTACCCTACATAACGTCCAAAACCAGCCAGCACTATTCACAAAAATCATTCAATTTTCATTATTTTTAAAATTTTTTGTTGAGCTTGTTCCAATGAGATGTCATAAGCTATGGTTTTGATGCAAAAAGTAAAAAATATTAGTTATTCGAGAATTTTATTTGCAAGTGTTGTCTGCTTTTCGTTTTAGGTAAAGGGTTAAGTATGCCACTTAATCCCAATTGCCCACATGGGGATACTGTGGTGCTGTGTACTAAGGCATACTGCACATCAATGGTGCACTTGCCTTGAACCAATGCTAACCCAACTTATACAGAATTAGTATGTTGTGTAGTTTGACAGTTGCTCACCACTGCTCTGAGGGTAATCTCCAGGTAAACAAGCTTCCTCCATCCATAGAACTTTCCCACACTGAGGTGACCCTGGCTGTTGAAAGTATCATTAAAACCTCAATAAATAAATTGGAAAAGTGATAGGCTGAATGGTATTTGGAATGGGGAAGATAAATGGACTCACTGGAGTGCAAGAATAATCTATGCCCTTAACTGGTTGAGGTCTAGATTATTTTTGGTGGTCTGAATTTGTTATTCAAAATTTGTTTTATTTCAAATTGTTGGAGAGTGACTGTGGGCACTATGCAATAATTTGTAATAAAACTTAATTATATAAACAAAATATTATTTGCGTTTGACTGAATATGAAACACGAGCAAGGAAAACATAAGCTTTTGCTCTGGTACCCCTCATTTTTTGAAAGCACTCAGCCAGTTAATACATATTGACGAATAGATTTCTGAAAGCTTCTTTTTACAGGATATGCTGATTACGCCCAAGTGGGAAGTGAAGAGGTGCTTGTTTACTATAGTAAACAAGCTCTGTTTTATTGGTAAAAAGAACCCAGTCATCAGTGCCTGGAGTCAAAGTCATGGGTTTAAACGATTGACTAAAACTTTACAATTAGCCATTATGTAGAAATATTTGACCTTAAACACCAATATATAAATAAATACTGCATTAGACATTAATTATTTCATCACATATAGATTCTGGTCTATTTTGAATTTTAAAGTGACCCCTGGCTTTATGACTTCTGAAAATATGTTTCTCATTTTTGTGCTCTGGCTTTCAAGATAAAAATGTTATTTAGGGTTATTTAACTCTCCTGTAATATCAAACATGTGAGTATTTTTTAAACAGTGAAACTTCCAAAGGGAATAATAGACAGAACTCTGGCTCCATCCTGAGGGCATGCATCTGACATTTTCACCTTTCAGATATCCTAATTAGTTTTGCAGGCAGCACTGCTAAAGGAATATGTCATAATTTCGAAATAAACTCTTTCTATCCCCATTTGCCTCATTTATATAGCTTTGATGGAAAGGTCATAGATTTAGGAAATTTCAACAATGAAGACTATTATTAGCCTATTGTATTCATTAACAGTTATCTTGGACTACTTAAAAACTATTGAGGTTAATGTTTTATAGATTTGCAGGATCCAAATTTTGAATGACAATCAGTAAATGCCATAGCCAAATTTAGAAAAATAAGTGATACAGCTTGTTTACTGTACTGTGAAAAGCAGTTTCTTCCACCGTGAGAATGCAATTTGCAGGCCTCGCATTTTGTTGGGGCCTTGGCTGATGTCTAGTGATAGACCCCTCCAAAAAAACATTTTCAGTGCTGATCACATGACATTTTGAAAATGGGCCTTGACAACTCAAAAGTAGTCCCTGGAAGTCTATTCTAGGGGACTTAATGGTTGGCCCCAACAGTATTTATTAATGCAAGGCCTGGATTTTATATCATTTGATTGTTACACACTTATGCCAGTGGGCTGATATTTCCAAAATAAACTACTGAGACATGAAGATTGCATCGAGAAAAACAAACAAAAACAGCATCTCAGATTCACCATTTTTACAGTTCCTTTTTGACTGGTGAGATTCTTCAGTTTCGCAGAGAAGAAAGCAGACAAAGAATTTTGACTGGATCACGACTTGGTGATGATCTGGTCAAAATTCTATGTTTGCTTTAGTAATCACAGTACTGCCTTTGAATATTACCAAGTAAACAAGATTACTCTTTCAAACTATTGGATAGCCATACAGGGGTGTAGATGACTTTTCACCAGTAGTGGAAAGCCCAAATTTTCTTATAGGCCAATAAAAAATTGTCATGGGTTAGTTAACTGAAATTCAGTCCTAAAACATATATTTCATCCAAAATATGAATAATTTTCCTTTTATTTCACAATAGTTTATCAACAAAAGATCTCAAAATTTATCTATGACCCAAAGATTTTTCGACAAAGCAAGTATTCATTGTGGGAAGCAACCAACACAGTACTGTGATAACAAAACCAGTCACTTTTTCAATCAGTTGATGATCTGGTTGTGACTCACATAACCAACTTAACACCGGTGCATAGAGCTTTCATAAATAAAACAGTTTATCTCACAACAGGGACATATTTCCCATTCATTGTTCTACTTGTACTATAACGGGTCAAGTTTATAGTAGTGTTTCAGCTGTGTGTTCCTTTGTTTTATTTTTCATGTTTAATGCATGGTAGGCCTATATAGAAATATCATCATGACAAAAAATGATCCTGTCAAATTTATTTTGTTTAGCTGGTTATTTATGTATTATTCAATTACTCTAAGCAAAACAGTGCCCTTGATGTGTGTGAGAACTCCATGACAAATGAGTGCAGGTAAAAAACCTTCTCTTTCTGAATCAAATGATTGCACATGCAGTTGCTACCCTCAATACAGATTTGTATTTTGTTTTTAAGGTCTTTAACTGTATTGGAAGATGTTGTTGTTGTTGTTGTTGTTGTTGTTGTTGTTGTTGTTGTTGTACGATAAAATATTTTCTTTATGAAGGCTCTATCCAGTGGTGTAAGCTGGTTATGAGTTATGACCAGATCATGTGCTGATCGAGAAAGTGACTGCTTAAAAGAGAGCACCACAGCCTTGGTAATCATCAAGGAGAAATTGGCAGTGCTTTGAGATTGGTGGTTTTTCAATTTTCCAGTTCAGTTCCGATTTTTGTGGCATATCGGAAAATTAAACTGCAAGACTCATTCAAAACCACTGAACGGTTTTGCTGTGTTTGTGCATAAACTGATCCAACTAACATACTGGGGGGAATTGGACTAGTGGCACCTATGGACTCTTGTCACTTGGTCTATCCGGTGGGGCAACCGGTTCTCGTCAGATCACCGAAGTTAAGCAAAGTCGAGCCCAGTTAGTCTTTGGATGGGTGACTGTCTGAGCGATCGATTCAGCCTCCCGCATTGTCTCCTTGGGCAAGGCACTTAACCCTGATTATCCACATGGGGGCACGATGATGCCGTGTACTAAGGCGTACTACACGTCGATGGTGCACATGTCTTCAACCAATCTAACCTTGCCTGTGCTGCAGTGCGGAGTTATGATGTTGGGGAGCTGGCAGCTGCTTGTCGTTGCTCGGTAGTTCTCTCCGGGTACTCCAGCTTTCTCCACCCGTAAAACTGTCACCGACACGATATGACCTTGGCTGTTAAAGTGTCGTTAAACCCTAATAAATAAATAAATAAATAAATATAATAAATTGGTCCATCCAGCAAAGGGGCAAATATGTCATGTTCTCATTGTCACATTTTCTCCCTTATTGACTCATCCACTGGAGAATTCAATAAGGAATACAATGTGACAATGAGAACATAACATAGATTAGATGAACTTTATTCATTTGTTACCCTAATTTATGCCTTTTTCTGACTCATTAGGCTTAGAATCTGCTCCCCTTGCACCCCTAAGAATGATCAAGGGGAAGTTAGGCTGAACCCATTGGAGATACTTACAGAGCTTTTTGTAGTGAGTGGTGTCGTCTGTGGATTTTTTCCAAGTTTACTGGTAGAGCGCTAAATTATTTTTGGTTAGCAAAATTTGTTTACATATCTTTGCCTTGTTACAGTTTCTGGGAGAACTCTCTTTTAACACTTTACCCAACGTAGACGATATCGAAATTTATTATTTTAAATATCATTTTTTTAAATTTTTCAAAAAAATTCAACAAAACCATATCATGTGACCCCTCATTGGAATGAACTAAATGAGCTCGTTCCAAAGAGGGGGCACATGGTATAGTTTTGTTGAAATATTTTGAAAATTTTTATTTTTTCAACTGCTGAATTTGCATATTACGCAGGCAGATGCTGGCGATTCGTTAGGTAAAGGGTTAAATTGTAATAAGAAGTCCTTACAGACTAAATAATAATATCACTTCAAAGATAATACAAAGCACATCCACTGTATGAAACCATCAAGTTGCAGTACAGTGGAGCCCACTTAATTGGATATTTCTGACTGAATAACCCTGTTAATTGAATATAATTTCCCAACGCAAAACCATTTACCATACCTCCAGTTCAAATTTGACCTCTTAATTGAATATAGGTTATAGAGTGAAATGCTGTTAATTGAATAAAAAAATCTTGTAACCCGTCAAGAAATTACCCTGACTCTGCCCAGTTTTCCTTTGTTTATAGACCTATTGGTCTCAGTACATCCAATACATGCATTTAATCTATAATATCTTGTTTGACAGAGCTCATGGAGCTCTGCCAAACAAGATATAATAGAATAAATGCAAAGTTTATCTCTAGAATACAGGAAAGCGACACAATCCCTGTTAATTGAATATTCCTGTTAATTGAATAATTTTCATTGGCAAAGTGGCTATTCAGTTAACAGGGTTCCACTGTACATTCGCCTCAGAATAAAGCACATATATGGGCTTCCGGCACTGTACCATTTGAGGAGATTGAAGTGTTGTTTTCAGTATGTTATTAACCCTTTACCCAATATAACGGCCTATACTGGTCAGCTCTATTCTAAAAAATTGGCAATTAATTTTCATTATTTTTTCATTTTTTGTCTCAAAAACATAGGTTATGACCCCTCGTTTGAACAAGCTCGTTCCAATGGGGGGGGGGGGGGGGGGGGGGGGGGGTCATAATCAATGTTTTTGTGACAAAAAATGAAATAAATTAGTTATTCAAGAATTTTTTTGCAAGTGTCGTCTGCTTTTCATGTTAGGTAAAGGGCTAACACATCAATGAACTATACCTTGGAGTTTTCATGAAACCCAATCTGAAAAATCCCAAACCTCACAGCTCTACAGTGCTACAACAGTGGTATCTTCTAGGACTTCTGTTGATATTTTTGACACACGTCTCATGACAGGTACATGTAGATTGATAATGACAGGTACATGCAGATTGATAATGACAGGTACATGTAGATTGATAATGAATTCTGACTGATGTTGAACATTCTGTCATTGTTTTTTTTCCTTTATCTCTTCCATTCTGTAACATTCCAGATCATGAAATTAAACAAGTATGATGGGAATTCTTTTGTTTCTTGCCCTATGCTTGAAATATCCCTGAATTTCATCTGGGGTTCTACAGGCTGTGAAGTTTGTATGCTAAGTAAAAAAGATAACAAATTGATTGGTGATAACAATCTTTGCAGTTCTAGGAAATCACATTAAATAATGGAGATAGTATGTATTTGTCAAAAGCAATTTATTTTAACATTTTACATCTGAACTCTCTTGCCGATGATGGGAAAAATTCTCATACATTATGTCACATTCCAAAACATTCTGTCTGTTGTTGTTTATTTATGAAAAATGAGTTTTAGCATTACATTCATGAGCGAAATTATCTCAAATCCTGCATCTCCCTTGTCAACAGTGACCTAACCCCCCCCCCCCCCCCCCCCCCCCCCTCTCAGTGGGGTTCTGGGGAATTTTTTGGAAAGGGCTGCTGGTCTTGGCTCATGGGAGTAATATAAACTAATAATTATTATCTTGGTATTGTAAGTCTGTAATAAACATTAACCCTTTACCTAACAGTATTTTTTTTAAATAAATTAAATTTCGCATTTTTTTTAAAACAAATTTCACAATTTTTCAATAAAACCAAACAAATATGGATATCATTAGCACCAGCTCAATGAGCTGGTTCTAATATCCATATTTGTGTGGTTTTATTGAGAAACTTCCAAGATATTTTAGGCTGTGGTTGGCTTATTCTGGGTAATTTTCTGACCGTTTTTGGCCGCTATGTTAGGAAAAGGGTTAATCACACCATTGTGTTGTCTAAAGTGGAGCGGTGCTCATTTTTTCTGTGATAGAGAATCTATGCTTTACTGACAAAAAGGGCCTATTAATTAATGCCTGCTGTTCGATTCCTCTCAGCTGGAATCATATTTATTAATGACTGACAAAAAAGATGTTATACTTGTGTTGTAGATGTGATGTGGCTACAGATGCTGAAGGTTACACAATAATTTCTTTCAAAATTATTCAGAACAAAGTTTTAACTTGTTGATAACATGATATTTTTTAGTTCAGCCTTGTAAAAAAAAATTACGGGGTTCACAACAATGTGTGGCCTGTAATGTACAAGTAATGTTTAGTACATGTAAACCAGAATTTGATTAGCTCCCTAAACTCTTGTGATTACATTAATGCTTTATTTCTTGTTTGACTGAGCTCATAGAGCACTCGTAGAAGATATCATCCAATGAGTGAAACAAGGCACCATCTGCAATGCTTTTAGCATTGCAGATGGAGCCTTGTTGTACTCGAGGTACAACGTAATGGACTTAATTCTTACAATGGAAGTATCGAGACCAATAAGGTGTGGGGGACTTGGAATTTGAGGCGTACAACAGTGCTTGCACTCCTTTGTGCTTCTAAAAAGTAGGTTCGGCACGTTGATAATCAATTTCAATTCTTTATTTTACAATATTCATGAAAAGCACAGCAGAAAAGATTAAAAGCAATAGTGGAATACAGCAGGGGGTTTATAGGTAAATTGTCTTTCTTCCTAACACTTCCTATTGGCTATTTGATTATGCTTGGCAGCATATTTCCATTATTTAGAAGTGTGAGCATTACACTTTGTAATCTCGCACCTTGAAAGTGCAAAATAAGTGCCTGCTTTTTAAAACTGACATTCCTGGCCCTTGAAAGCACTTGGAAGATTGGACTTTCTTAATAAAGGTCAACGAATGTTCTTGAAAAAAAAAATTAGGCTGTTGCTTGCCTTGTTTTGATCACATGTGTATGTATAACCTATGATATTTATTGTGCATGTTGTAAGATTTAATTCCACTTAAGTAATACTTGCATAAGACATTAATCCTTGGGAAGTTCTCAAGCAGTGCTTTCCAGGGATCACTGTTAGATGCTTCTATTATTTGTATGGTACGTATTATACATATTACATGGCCAGGAGTTGTCTATGCTAAAGTAGTGACCTCGAGGAAGAATAGTTCATATGCCAGAGGTACATAGTCTATTCCTCCTCAAGGACCACAATGGTGATGGTGAACAACATGGCATGCAGTAATTTTTAACTGTATATCAATCAAACCAAGGAAGAATCTTGCTACTGATCAGGATTAAGAATCTTACTATACTTCCTGTTGTCAAGGACCTGGACCATGACAGGCATCTTCATTCTTGAACTAAGAATTAATGAAACAGAAGTTCAGAAAAACCTCTTAACTGGTAGAATGAGCACGGTTGCTCAGTGGTAGACTGTTGGACTTCTATGCTAGAGGTCCCGAATTTGATCCCCGTCTGGGACAACCCACATTGTGTCCTTGGGCAAGGCACTTTATCCTGGTTGTCTACGTGGGGGCACGATGACACTGTGAACTAAGGCGTACTGCACGTCGATGGTGCACATGTTTTCAACCACTGTAACCCTGCTTGAGCAGAGCTTGAACAGAGTTAGAATGTTGAGGAGCTGACAGTTGCTCGTCATTGTCAGTGGTTCTCTCCGGGTAGTCTGGCTTCCTCCACCTGTAAAACTGTCAGGGACACAATTAGTCATTGTGCATAAGTATGTGACCTTAAACACCAATAAATAAATAAATATATAACTGGTAGAATGCTAAATTGTTTTGGGTCATCCAAATATGTCCTTGTCTCTTTGCATTGTTACAATTTATGGGAGAGTGCCTATTGTTCCTTCCGTCCTCCCATTGTTCTCAGTAATACAAAAGCTGAAGAATTTTCACTAGTGGAAATGTTTTGGGATCTGTCATTTCAAATTGGATAAGAGTATATAGTGAGTTATTTCCCTTGACTTACTGGGTCAGTGCTAATTATGCAGTTTGGAAGCACCTTATTAAGTGCACCCATTGCTCATAGCCAGTGTGGAATGTTGAAAGGTAAATGGCTTCATGTCATTTAATTTTATATATTCAAGATTAATGATTTTCACTGTATTGATTTCATCAGACACCATCTGGTTCTTGTAATATGCCAGCCTCTTCAGACATATCTAGCATTGCATTAGTCCATTAAAATCCATATGATAAATATTTTTTCTCCTTATTGCTTGGTAATCTAAGATATAAAGGCTTCTGGTCAGTGACTACAGTTGTGTAAAAATTGAGTCTTTTCCGGAATTGCATTTTTTTTTTTTTTTTTTTGGGGGGGGGGGGGGGGGGGGGATACTAAGTATTTTTTTTTTTTATGTCCCTGACAACATTTGACAGAAACTTGTTTTGGTTTCTTATTTTAGTAAGATCCCATTTGGATATTAGAAAAATTGCAAGATTGCACAAAAGCTGACGGATGGTAAAAAAATGATCAAAGCCCCAATTAGGCCCTCAAGAAGTAAACGCCAATATGCATAAAGACCTTTTATGGGAGCAGACCTCTGCAGAAAAACTAAATGGGAACTAAACCAGCAGAGAGCTTGTTTCCTCTACTAAAGACAGGGTTTCCACTCAAATGATAAGTCCTTGAAGTTTGGCCCCTTCCTTTAAAAATGCTTGAAATTGTTTCTAGCCTTGAAAAGTTCTTGATTTTCCATCACTAAATTCAGTTTACCTATACCCTCAGAGAAAATATGTCTTAGGATAACCCTCCCCACATACATGCGATGTCACAAAATCGGTCAGGAATCACATTTATTTGATCTCTATATTGTCCCTTGATTGTAACAAGGCATCATCTGCAATGCTTTAGCATTGCAGATGGTCCCTTGTTGAACTCAAGAAATGATATGTTTCTAGCTAGTTGGGTTTTCCAGAGATCAGGTCCTCAAGACTGAAATTCTTTGTGTTTCTATGGTGTTTTTAGTTCATATCAAAATTATGACAGTCCTTTAAAATCAGGTCAGTGTCCTTGAAAAGTGCTTAAATAGTGCTTAAATTTGATTTTCTGATATCAGTTGGAACCCTGAAAGAATAAACTTGACACGATTTGCCAAATCTTACACACTGCCATTTTTTTTAAATATTAATTACCGGGTATGAAATTTATGATTAATAAAAACATGGGGAATCATCTTCCAATAATGAGCAGTGTGCCATAATTAAACAAATTACATGAATATTATCAAATATATAAGAAAAGAGCAAGTTTTGTAGAGCAAAGGTAGGTGATAATCTGCCAACCAAATTGCATGATGATTATGACCAAATTATGTCATGATTATGAAATACATTGAACCAGAGCATGTTTCAAGCAAAGGTAGATGATAGCTCTCTAATACCGAGAACCAGGGAGAACAAAGATATCATAATCACTAAGAGAATTGAAATTTTGAAATTTGGTGGTTGTTGGGGTTGGATGGAGAAAAAATTTGTTATGGCAAATACAAACTTCTGAAACTGTGTTGTTCAAAAATGGACCAGGATTGTGAAAGGATGTAGCTTACCAGCACAGGACAATATATAGTTAATGTAATCCAGCTGACTCTTCTGCAAGTGTTACCATTTATAGAACAAAAACTAAACAAAAACAAAAACTAAGAGAATTGCAGAATCACCCTAATTATTTGGATGTTATGTGATAGGATCTGGTATGCCTGTGCTTGTAAACATGGAAAAACTGACCGGAAGTCCATAATGAGTTTGTGTGATTTGCAAATAGTTGAGAATAGAAAGCATAATTCAGTTTCTCTTATAATACTCTCTGAGCACGGAAAAATTATAAAAACCAAGCTCGGTTTGTTCTTATTAATGTGGCTACATATTAGCCCCTTATTTATGGGAGCAGACCCTTCAGAAAAATAGAAGGGGACTCCACCAGCAGAGAGCAAAGGCGAATTACGTTGTTGCAATGAATACAAATTTTTGAGACTGCGTTAATTGAAATTAACGAGAGTGGGCCAAGATGGCAAAAGGATGCTACATACCACCACAGGACAATATATAGAGAGTAATCTATTGACTGGACTGGTTACATGAAATAGTTCATGATAGAGCGAATGCACACAAGTGTTTTACAATATAGTCCCTCGCTTCGAATTAATTATTTCACGTAACCAATCCAGTCAAGCGATTACTCTGTTTATTACTTTTCATTATTAACGATATTTATATTATTTAACCCTTTACCTAATGTAATGGCCAGTGCTATTCTCAAAATTTGCCAATTAATTTTCATTATTTTTTTCATTTTTTGTCTCTAAAACATAGGTTATGACCCCTCATTGGAACGAGCTCATTGAGCTCTTTCCAATGATGGGTCATAACCTATGTTTTTGAGACAAAAAATGAAAATAATAGCTATTCAAGAATTTTTTTTTGCAAGTGTCGTCTGGTTTTCATATTAGGTAAAGGGTTAAAAAAACAAACAATGAAGTCCCCATTACATCCACAGCAAAGCGTCTTCGTTTGCTCGCACGGATACATGACACAATTGTTGATTGCATAATTCACTTGTGAAGTTATCGTTTATAATCAAACCCGGAAATCCCAGTAAATCACACTTTGGAAAGTAATAAATAGTTGATGTTAACAATTATAGAACAAAAACAAAGAGAGTTGCCAAATTGCCATAGTTATTTAGAAGTAATCTGATAGGACCTGGTATCTCTGCTCTTGTAAGTAAACATGTGGAAAAACCTGCCTGGAAATTTGTAATGAGTTGGAGCGATCCACAAATAGGGCAGTACTTTGTAGTTGAGAATAGGAAGTGCAATTCAGTGCCACTTATGATGCTCTCTATGCATAGAAAAATTATAAAAAGATGGTTTGTTTCCATATTATTCATGGATAGAACCACCAAGCAATGGCGAGCAACTGTCAGGCTCCCCAACATACTAACTCCACACAAAAAGGTTAGCTTTGGTTGAAGACAATTGCACCATCGACGTGCAGTATGCCTTAGTACACAATGCCACCATGTCCCCACGTGGGCAGTGGAGATGAAGTGTCTTGCCCAAGGACACAATGCGGTTGCCAGAGGTGCGATTCGAACCGAGGGCCCATGTGGGGGCACGGTGATGCTGTGTACTAAAAGCGTACTGCACGTTGATAGTGCACCTGTCTTCAACCAATGCTAACCCTGCTTGTTTGGAGTTAGTATGTTGGGGAGCTGACAGTTGCTTGCCATTGCTTGGTGGTTCTCTCCGGGTACTCCGGCTTCCTCCACCCATAAAACCGTCATGGTCATGATTAGCCATTGTGCAGAAATATATGACCTTAAACACCAATAAATAAATAAATAAATAAATAAATAAATAAATAAATAAATAAATAAATAAATATTCGAACCAAGGACCTCTTGGCTTGCAGCCTGCACCTCTACCTACTGAACCACCATGCCCCTGTTCATTTCCATAAGTGCAGCTAATAACTTACATTCTTCGCCCCTTATTGTAAGTTCTGAATCTTTTGGGTACCCAGAGCTACAGTATTGTAATTACTAAGACAGAACACAACAAGGGTGGAGCATGTATGACTGGAATCAATGACACAAGGTGCAGTTTTTATTGTATTTCATGTGTGCTGAAGGCGCACATGAAATACAGAAAAAACTCCATTGTGGGTCATTGTTTCCTGTCGTCCATAGTCTACCAGGGTTGTGTTCTGTATTTATATCATGATTAAACTGGAATTAAGTGAATGAAGCTGATATTTTTAAAGAAAAATATCACCTTCATCCTAACTTTCTTGTAACTTTATTGCTGGACACTGTTTTGTGTCAAAGCATTTCATTGATGCCGTAACGTCAATGAAACGTGTGGCATCCAATCACATGCATTCTTGTATGATGTTCTTACTTGAATTCTTGCTCCAGATTCCATGCATGGTATACATAGACATGAAGTTCCTAATATCTGTATTGCATCACATAGCATTGAATATTAACAGTGGTCATTGTAAATGTAGAAAGAGAGTATGGATTGAATCGTGACTATGTCATGATCCGACATTAATTCTCTGGCCATTTTCATTCCTTATAAAGTTACACCCATCCCAAAAAATGTAACAACATTGAATATCAAATGCTGTTTTTTGTTTGTTGTCCCCCCTTCTTTGGGGCTTAAATTTGCATTATTCCCCCCCCCCCCCCCCCCCCCCCCCGACTTAAAAAGTCGAAGGGGTATCTAGTGGAGATCTCTGTCCGTCTGTTGCCCATCCGTCCAGATGGCCAAACATTTTCCCTTCTATCTCAGCCACTGCTACTCCAATTTGAATGATATTTGGTGATGTGATAGAGCATCATGGGGGAACGATGCCTGTATAGTGTGAGTTTCTTTCACACATTTTATCCAGAGTTATGGTCCTTTTCTGACTTAGAAAATTCAAAATTCCTTTCGTTCGAACATTTTCCCGTGTAGCTCAGCTACGGCTACTCCATTTGGAATTATATTTTAAATAGTGATAGAGTAACATGGGGTAACGATACTTCCCTAGCCTGAGTTTCTTCCACACATTTTCTCCAGAGTTATGGCCCAAACATATTCCCTTGTATCTCAGCCACTGTTACTCTGATTTGAATGATATTTGGTGTGGTCCTAGAGAATGATGTGGTTACAATACCTGTTTAGCACGAGTTTCTTCCACACATTTTCTCCAGTGGTGTGGTGCTTTTTTGACATGGAAAATTCAAACGTCTGAACGTTTTACCTTGTTATACCCTCATTGTAAAAGCCTATAGTAAACTGCCATTCAATTTGATATGCTATTCTGCAATATTCCCTTTGTGGATAGTGTTCCCATGTAACATTTTCAGCAATGTTTCCTGCTCGGGCCAAGGTTCCTGATACATCTGAAGGCACCATATTTAATGTACTGAAAATGACAAGTAGTCAAACCATAATAAGAGATTACACATTTGGGTAGATTGGCATTGAATGGGTTACTAATGAGATTGAAGTGAGAAGAAGAAAGTAATTTTTGGTGTAACTGGTATATCTATCTCATTTTTTAAAACTGATCTGGAAAGATGGTGATGTTGACTATGATGAATAAGTCTGTCAACTGCTTTAATTATCGGCTTTCTCTTCCTTGGAGAAAATGACTTTGTACTGAATAAATCATTCCGACAGCTTAGAAAGGATATGCTCTCAGAAATAATTGTTCACATTACTTCTTAGACTCATCTTGTAGAAACAAACATACCAGTTCAGAAAACTTTTTCTTTAACATTGTTTGTACTTACAGAAGCTTTAACCAGTTTCTGAATAAACCTGCTTTGAATTCTAGTAAATGGTGTTGGGCTAGGAAATTTATGTAACTGACATGGGCTTGGGAATGTCTTGAATTCTTGTTTTAACCCACAACTCTTAACCTGCTGAGCATTATTTGAATTTCTTATGAATGAGTGAAACAGTGCTTGTTTACTGTGGTAAACATGCTCAGTTTTACTGGTGAAGTAGGACCCAGTCGCCAATGCTTGGAGTGGAAGTCCTCTAATCCTCTAAAATGGGCAACATGGGTGTAAATGATTAACTAAACTTGACTTTATCTCCATGTTGTGGTCACGATTAGCCATTGTACAGAAATATGTGACCTGACACACCAATAAATAAATGAATTCAAGTCATGACTGCTGTACAGCAGCCATGACGTGATTTGATGAAAATTTCAATAGGGTCTTGTGTAAAGCAACCATTGTTAACCCATTACCCAACGTAACAGCTAAAACTGGCAAGCGTTATTCATAAACATCAATACTCAATTTTCATCATTTTTAGCTCAACTTTGACGAAGTCAAATTTGAGCTATTGTCATGGCCCGTCGTCCGTCTGTCCGTCCGTCCGTCTGTCCGTCTGTCCGTACGTCAACAATTGGCTATGGCTTGGGCTAGAGGTCGTATTTATGAACCGATCTTTACGAAACTTCTTGTGTACCTTTGTTATGACCCTGGGACGGGAACAAGTGTTTTTAGGTGTGGTCCGAAATTCAAGATGGCTGCCAGCGGCCATTTTGTACCGATGATGCAAAAATCAGTTTTTTGTACAGAACTTCTGTATGAAAGTTCTGATTTGAATAAAGTTTTGTATGAATGTTTAGTACCATGGGATACATCACATATAATGCGGGGTTTTTTCTCGTGCGTAAATTGTGCAAATTAGACTAATTTTGATGTTTTTTGGGGTTACTTTCAGCACTGTAAGTGCAAATGCCAATACGGCTCGGGCTAGAGGCCGTATTTATGAACCGATCTTTACGAAACTTCTTGGGTACCTTTGGTATCACCGTGGGACGAGAACGAGTGTTTTGGGGTCCGGTCCAAAATTCAAGATGGCCGATGGCAGCCATTTTGTACAAAATTAGGTGCAATCAGATTTTTGCACAGAACTTCCATATGAAAGCGCTGATTTGAATAATTTTTTGTGTGAGAATGTTTAGTACCAAGGGATACATCACATATAATACGGGTTTTTTCTCGTGCAAAAATTATGCAAATTAGATGAACTTTGATTTTTTCAGTGCGACTTACACACAGTAAGTACACATGTCAATACGGCTCAGACTAGAGGAGGTATTTATGAACTGATCTTCACGAAATGTCTTGGGTACCTTTGTTATCACCTTGGGACGAGAACGAGTGTTTCTGGGTGCGGTCTAAAATTCAAGATGGCTGCCAGTGGCCATTTTGTACCGAAAGTAGGTCCAATCAGTTTTTTGTACACAACTTCTATACAGCTCAGACTAGAGGCCATATTTATGAACCAATCTTTACGAAACTTCTTGGGTACCTTTGTTATCACCGTGGGATGAGAGTGAGTGTTTTTGGGTG
Source organism: Pictodentalium vernedei (assembly GCA_031216915.1). NCBI lineage: Eukaryota > Metazoa > Mollusca > Scaphopoda > Dentaliida > Dentaliidae > Pictodentalium > Pictodentalium vernedei. The sequence continues at coordinate 210,483,695 of CM062288.1, forward strand.
TGGTCCGAAATTCAAGATGGCCACCAGCAGCCATTTTGTACCAAAATTAGTGCAATCAGTCTTTTGTACAGAACTTCTGTATGAAAGTTCTGATTTGAATAAATTTTTGTATGAATGTTTAGTAACATGGAATACATCACATATTTTAAGGGGGTTTTTTTGTGCAGAAATTATGCAAATTAGATGAACTTTGATTTATTCAGTGCTACTTGCACAATGTAAGCACACATGTCAATACGGCTCAGGGTAGAGGCTGTATTTATGAACCGATCTTCACAAAACTTCTTGGGTACCTTTGTTATCACCTTGGGATGAGAATGGGGGTTTCTGGGTACGGTCCAAAATTCAAGATGGCTGCCAGTGGCCATTTTGTACCGAAATTAGGTCCAATCAGTTTTTTGTCACAAGTTCTATACAGCTCGTATTTATGAACTGATCTTCACAAAACTTCTTGGGCACTTTTGTCTTCACTTTGGGACAGGAACGAGTGTGTTTTGGGGTGCCTTTGTTATCACTGTGCTATGAGAACAAATATTTTGGGGTTCAGTCAGACCCACTCTGGGACTCAAAGATTTTTTTCTAGTTTAGCATCTGACTGTCACCCACCTTTACAATACTTTACCTATACATTTGTTACAGACAACGGTCAGTATTTAGACCATTACAATACTTTATATGTACCTTTGTTATCAGGTCATTACCTAGATGTTTGTCATTGCTGTGTCACTTACTATACATGTACATGTCTTTGTCTTGACAAGTTGAGCTACAGTGTCATTGACACTTTCATTTTTATTTTTGTCTCAAAAACATAGCTTATGACTCCTCATTGAAACGAGCTCGTTTCAATGGGGGTCATAAGCTATATTTTTTATGCTAAAAATAAAAAATTTCAGTTATTCAAGAATTTTATTTGCAAGTGTTGTCTGCCTTTTGTGTTTGGTAAAGGGCTAAGAGGACCACTCCTGCAGCTGCTTAAAGCATATATTTTCTCAACGAGACTGAGTAACATACCCCTGTATGGTAAAAGTGTATCTATCTTATTTTTTTAAACTGATCTGGAAAGATGGTGATGTTGACTATGATGAATAAGTTTTTGATCTGGGCAGAAAAATCCTGTAGCAGGGCAAAAGTTAATGGTTAAATGTCAACTTTGCCAAACTTTAAGATTATATAACTGTTGTTTGGACATGCAGTCTCATGGAATTCTTCTTGACAATACTCACAGTACTTAGGCAGTTATTTTTAGCTAATTCGTGGCTGCCTATATGGGCAGTCAAGACTTTGCTAAAAAGTACTGCTTACCCATAGAACTTAGAAGTTAAGGTGCTGTGGAAATTCTAGTTTACTGTCAAGGAAGGCAGCATGAATGCTCAGTGGCTAGAGCATTGACTTTCATACCGAAAGGTTTACGATTCAATCCTGACCAGTGGGAGCTGTGTTGTATCCTTACACAAGACACTTAACCCATTACCCAAAGCAGACGATATCAAAATTTATTATTTTAAATATAATTCTTTTAAATTTTTCAAAATGAGCTCGTTCCAATGAGAGGTTACATGATATGGTTTTGTTGAAATATTTTGAAAAATTTTATTTTTTCAACTGCTGAATTTGCATATTATGCGGCCGGATGTGGGCGATTCGTTGGGTAAAGGGTTAATTCAGATTGAGAGCATGATTGTGCTGTGTACTAAGGCATACTGCACGTCAATGGTGCACTTGCCTTCAACCAAAGCTAACCACGCTTATTTGTAGTTATTACATTGGGGGAGTCTGATAGTTGTTCACCATTGCTTGGTGGTTCCATCTGGGGGTACTCTGGCTTACTCAACCTATAAAACTGTCCGACACAAGGTGACCCTCGCTGTCAAAGGTGTTGGTAAACCCCAATAAATAAATGAATAAACTGTTTAGGAATTATAACAGTTAAAGGTCAGAAAATGTTCTTCAAAATGGTTGAAGTATTCAAGAATGCCCATTAGTTTGCTTTTCAAAGTGCAGGAAATTGCATTGGTGCAGAGACATTCCAAAACCCACAGCCAAATGGGAGTTGAGAAAATTTCTTCACATTACAGAAAATTCTGAATAGGCCATTATTGTTATTATTATCATTAAAAGTAGGAAAGAATTCATTCTTGGCAACATTAAGGGCAATAGAAAATACCTTGCATCCTTCTTGACATGCTGAACAGATGATGAAATAAAAATCAAATTCAACCAGGTGTATCAAGTATCATTTTTTGTGATCTATTTTCCATAAACAACTGTGCTTAGAAGCATTTTTTTTCTTCAAGTTTTTCATTTTCTTTCAGACAAATAGGTCAAATACATTCTTATCTCCTCACAAACACTGTAGTAGAAGCAATTGAAATTTCAGTCTTCTGTGGAAACCAGCAGGACTGAACTGCCTTAAACTGATTATCAGGTTTATATCTCCATTTCCTTGATAAAGCAGGGTCCATTTTCAAATTATAATTTCATAGGGTAATCTTGTCTGCCCAGTTTTAGTGGGTTTATCCATCACTCAAACCAGAGATTTAAAGCACCCTGCTGATCGCCTTCTTTATTAGATGACAGTTTCAGTAATTAATTGTGTTGGAGATTTGTGTCTTGTTATTTTATAAACTGTGTACTGAAGGAAACGAGATATCTGTGGCACATATCTTTTATATATGATTTTGTTTCGGTAAATATGCAATTTTTTTGGCAGTTTCAGTTGGCCTGGTTTTAACTGGTAGACTGCTAAGTTTTTTCGGTTGTCAAAATTTTGTTCACATGTTATAGCTTTGTTACAATTTATGGGAGAGTGCCTATAGCCACTCTCCCATAAATTGTAACAGGGCAAATCAGTGTTCACGCTGGCATGTGCTAAATGCACATTTTTTAGAAATCTGGCACATAAATGAGAGCGTTTGGCACAAAAAATTTGGCACATAAATTCAAAATCACGAAACTGGTATAATTTTGATTTTTGTCCAACCTTTGACCTAAAAGTAACCATTTCCGACTTTGCAAAACCGGGTATATAATATTAAATTTTCTTCCAGTAAAGCGAACAAATGATAAGTTAAATATATCAAAATGAATGTCCACATCATTAAATACAAAAAAATAATCTCTTTTAACTGTGTACATAATTATTTATTTATTGGTGTTTAAGGTCACATACTTATGCACAATGGCTAATCATGACCATACTGTGTACATAATGACAAGTCTCCAATTTTCTCCCCCCACTGCATGTGTAACATACGTGTATCCCAGTTGAGATAGCAGGGAGAGACAGATGTATCCCACCCCACCCACGTGACGTGACATACATTTATAACGTTATTATGACATTATGCATATTGTATCAGGTTCTTGCTACCAACTAATTAGTCCTCTACCAGCATCGCCGGAAGGGACTATAGGTTTGCACTCTGTCCATCCATCAGTCCGGAGTTACGATGTTGGGGAGCTGGCAGCTGCTCGTCGTTGCTCGGTGGTTCTCTCTGGGTACTCCAGCTTCCTCCACCCGTAAAACTGTCACGGTCATGATTAGCCATTGTGCATAAATATGTGACCATAAACAGCAATAAATAAATAAATAAATCCATCAGTCTGTCAGTCTGTTCGTCTGTCCATCTGTCAGACTGTCAGTAACACTTTAGTTTTCTGGAGTTTTTTTGGAAATGCTTCAACGGAATGATTTCATTTTTGGTAAACTACTATAGAACGATGACTTACAGATCAAGTTTGAGTTTCATGCTGATTGCATTATTCTTGTGTGAGTTACGTCCCTTGGAAATATAGAAAAGCACCAAAATATCAGTTTTCCGTAGTTTTTTTGGAATTGCTTCAACGGAATGATTTCATTTTTCGTAACCTACTATAAAACGATGACTTACAGATCAAGTTTGAGTTTCATGCTGATTTCATTATTCTTGTGTGAGTTATGGCCGTTGGAAATATGGAAAAGCGCCAAAATATCAGTTTTCCAGACTTTTTTTGGAAATGCTTCAACGGAATGAGTTCATTTTTGGTAAACTACTATAGAACAATGACTTACAGATCAAGTTTCATTTACACTCTGTTCATCCATCTGTCAGTCAGTCTGTCAGTCATACTTTAGTTTTCCGGACTTTTTTTGGAAATGCTTCAACCGTATGATTTCATTCTTGGTAACCTACTATAAAACGATGACTTACAGATCAAGTTTGAGTTTCATGCTGATTGCATTATTCTTGTGTGAGTTGTGGCCCTTGGAAATATGGAAAAGCGCCAAAATATCAGTTTTTCAGACTTTTTGGGGAAACGCTTCAACAGAATGATGTCATTTTTGGTAACCTGCTATAGAACGATGACTCACAGATCAAGTTTGAGTTGTATGCTGATTGCCTTATTCTTGTGTGAGTTATGGCCCTTGGAAATATGGAAAAGCGCCAAAATATCAGTTTTCCAGACTTTTTTTGGAAACGCTTCAACAGAATTCATGCTGCTCACATCTAGGTTATAACATTTGTACAATTATTAATGCTCATTAGTCCGGTAGGGGACATTGTATTGCTTCAGCGATACGTGCGCTCTTGTTCATATTGACGTCATCGGAATGCAGTGTGATCAAAGTTTGATGCTCTAAAACTCTTCAATCCTCAAGCTCCTAATCGATTTCGTGGTATATACCTTTGGTATATACATAACTTGTGCATGCTCTTTCTGATGGTGCCATCAGTTTCTCAAAACAACAAATACAAAATGAGTTGATTGAATCTGCATGTGACTCCTGATTACCTCTGCTAATGTAATCGCTGCATGGTGGGGGTGGGGGAGAAAAATCATCCTTGATGAGTCTGAAGGTGGGAATGGGGAAATCTCACCCTCGGGGCAAGATATTTGAACCAGACCCTCGGCAAGTCTCGGGTCTGGTTCAAATATCTTGCCCCTCGGGTGAGATTTCCCCATCCCAACTCCAGACTCATCGGGGATCATAATAGTCCTTACTGGCGATCTCTGATTAAGAAGTTGTGTATTGTGTAAACAATGCATGCTTTGTTTCTTCACCAGCGAATAACAGACCAGATTATCAATTGTCTTTAATTGTTGGTGGTACTTTCCCCATTGATTCAAATCAAAGATTAATACAGTAATAAAATGACAAAGGTTTTAGTCCACATGTCAATTAGCTACCATATAGATCATCGAGGTGCGAATTTCTGTTGACCTGCTACACTTAGGATTATACATGTTTCATGATATTTTATTATTTTATGTTCCATTTTATGTTATATTTGGTTTTATGTAATTTTATGCTTTTGATCCTTCTTGAATAAAATATGAAAAAAAAGATTTATATAGTTCTCCCACATAAAACACCCATGGCACGAAAAAAATCTCATTTGGCACAAAAAATTCTCATTTGGCACAACAAATATTAAGCTTTGGCACATTAAAATAATGAGTCAGCGTGAACACTGGGGCAAATCACCCAGACTTAGAAATATCACATCAAAAATTAATTGAATCGCATCCACAGAATATGAAAACTTTAAGCTGTGGTACCTGCACTTCAGGGTAAAGCCCAAAAATGAGCTTACATCACTCAACCAGTTAACTCATAGACTGCTGATGGTGTTATTTATATAAATAAATGTTTCACAAATAACATAAATTGCGGAGAGACTGAACAAAATAAAAAGCATGAGTGCAAAGAGAGAGAGTATGAAGCTCGAAAGCAATAGTCCTAACTAGGTTTTGGTCATTACCCTTCCTCTCTTTTTTCTGCAGTCAAGGGGAATAAATTCTGAGGGGTAGGGGGGGGGGGCACTCCCACCTAAATTCTGTGCCTCATTGCCCAGAGTACTATTACTTGATAGTACAGGGTTCCCACAGGATCTTGAAAAATCTTCAAAAGTTTTGAATTTGAAAAAAAATTCATAAGTAAATCAAGAGCCTTGAAAACTCTGGAATTATATAATATGGCCCTTGAAAAGTCTTGAAAACTGCAAATGTCTGGAAATATGTGCAATGATTCTATGTGTAGAAGTACCAAATCACCCAGTACGTGCTGTATCTTTGAAAAAAATGTACTCATGTTACAATCACCATGAAAAATAATTTAGCATTTTACCGGTTAAAGTTTCAACGACCCTTAAAACTGCATGTAAACTCTTGATAAACTTTGTGGCTTTAGTCTGTGCTCAACTGTGAATATATTTGACCAAACTTGACCTTTTAGTTTTTACTTGTGTTGTTGTGATGATATGTACATATTATCGCTAGAGTGAAGTGATCTGGGTCGTAGTATCACATCGAGTTGAGGAGGGCAGATCGCTGGATGAAACGAGCTGCTGCAGGCAGTGAGTTTCTTCTTGCGATCTGACCTCAATGAAACGTTTGCGATGACCCAGATCACTTCACTGTAGCGATAAAAGGTTTATTATATGACTTAAAGTTCAACATCACTTGCAAATGCTAGCATTAACAATTGTCCAAAACCTTTTTTGGCTAAATGAGTTTGAAGTAAAAAAGAACTATTTTTGTTTACACTTATTTTTGTAACATTTGCACACTTCAGGGGAATCCCCCGATGCACATGAATACGATAAAAATATATTTCCATTGGTGTTTCACATCACACCACTTCATCGCCAGAATCCTCGAACATCAAGTTTTATCATTATAACCCTTCACCCAATGCACAGTATATTAAGATTTTTTGTTTTAATTATTTTTTTTTTTTTTTCAACCAAAATTTTTGCCAAAACCACATCATGTGACCCCTTATTGGAAAGAGCTCATCAGGCTTGTTCCAATAGGGTGGGCACATATGTTTTGGGTGAAATTTTTTGAAAAATATATTATTTTCAACTTATGTGGGTGGATGTGGCTGATTTGTTAGGTGAAGGGATAAAGTAAATCACAGTTCTGGAAGAGCTGGCAAATAAATACCAAAGCAGTTTGAAGAAGTGTTCTTGTTTATCTAAGGTCTTGTAATGAAAAATAGATTTCCTTATTTCTTTTTCAGTAAATGGAACGATCATTCGCCCTGTTTCAGCAGGCTTGAATGCAACACATTACTTTATCAGGATATCATCAAGTTTCTTGGTAAACATATAAAGATATGACATAATCCAATTTTGCTGAATGTGATCATGAAATGGATTTTTGTCTTGCATAATCAAGTAAATAATTTCATCAAATAGTTTTTCTTTGATAAAATCTCAAATTTATTGAAACCATTTTTTTTCAAGAACCTTGTCTGACAGTGCCTGTAATTGCTGTGAAGCAAGATGTAGTTTGTGGAAGTTACAAATTATAGACTAATTGTAAAAAACTTTGGGAAGTCAGTTTATGTCTCTCTGGTCTCAACATGTCTATTTGTCTGTCTGTTTGTGCTGATTATTGACCAGACCAGACCAAAATTTGGAATTTGATTCTTTGGGACATACACAGAACGACACACGTGTGTAAATGGGTTAATCGATATGGCATGAGTGCCAGCGCGGAAGGATAGAATGACAGGCCACAGGCCTTGAGTTTTATTCTTCCGCGACAGCACAAGTGCCATATCGATTAACGCATTAACACACTTGTGTCGTTCTGTGTTTATAACACACCTTCACGTCTATAAAAAAACGTTATTAGAAAGACACTCAGCAATTCATTTGACAACTATCAACAAAAAGATCACATTTTATTGCCAATCAAATTTGCGAGGGGAACCCATGTTACTATTTCTTCCCCTGAGTTCCAATGTGTTCTATGTGCCTACTGGCACATAGAACACATTGGAACACAGTGGACGATTTTCAGCTATCGCTAACGATTCAATGTAATTGCGTTGCACAATTGTAGAAAATTTCATTGACATTTCGCTTCTATTTAAAAATAGTACGTCATCGATTTCTGTTCCGCACATATGTGCTGAATGGATTTTCATTTTCCGCATGGTTTAGTGTTGCTGTAGACGGGGATTTCATAGAACAGGCATGTAATAAATAACTGCACAGCACAATCTAATTTATTGAACAACAGTGCATTGGGACAGTAGTATGGGTGCAGGTTTTACATAGAAAGGAGCAACAAGCACAGAGATAATCATCATATAATCAACTTCTCATTGGTTCCAATATTCCTCTTTTCAGAAAATGCTCATGTCACTGCTCTTGGAATGAAATGTTTTTGCCATCTTATTATGGTTTTGGTAATTTTTTGAGAATTTTTTTTTTTGCAACAAAAGATCGCTTGGAAAGTTAGCACAAATAACCAGCTTTCACAAAAACAACACGGTATGTTGAATTGGCAACCTTAATTTTGAGGAATTTTAGCATTTGCAACATTTGCAGAATCTTCATTGGAATGAGTAAACAGAAACTTGTGAAGCAATCACTGTTTATTTCTTATGAATGAACAAACAGAAAATAGAAAGCAATGTCTAGGTGATTAGTTAATCTAACATTGCTGAGATATTAATTGGTTTATGAAATAATTACGGGGTTCCCAAAGTGGCATAACCAAGTTACCATTTGATATTTTCATAGAATTCATCTCAGATCAAGTCAGAAACAATTTTCCTGTCACAAACTTATGCATGAGAACCAGAGTCTTGAATAATTGGTAGACCTCTTGTTGTATATCATTACTCTCTTTCTAGAATAAGAGTAACAGTCATCTGCACGCCAGAAAATAAGCCAACTTTCATCTGCAAAATGAGGTGCCCAGAGGGTGAATTTAGTGATTGCAGGGTAGAATCACTAAATTTACCCTCTGTGAACCTTAATCTGAATCAAGGTTTCAAAACTAAACAGAAAGAGGTACCCAGAGGATAAATTGGCCTACTGTATGGGATAGCATCATCAAATTCAACCTCTGGGGACGCCAGACTGCTTATATTCAGGCCTGGTCATCTGACAGTATAATTTTAAACAATTGTATGTTTTGGACAGTATTCTCATTACTCTTGTTCTGGAGCACAAAATTCTGTAACGGCCTTTAACCCTTTACCCAACACAGACAATATCAAAATTTATTATTTTAAATATCATTTTTTCAAATTTTTCCAAAAAAATTAACAAAACCATATCATGTGACCCCTCGTTGGAATGAGCTCGTCGAGCTCGTTCCAACAAGGGGTCACATGATATGGTTTTGTTGAAATTTTTTGAAAAATAATATTTTTTCAACTGCTGAATTTGCATATTTTGCAGTCGGATGCGGGCGATTCATTGGGTAAAGGGTTAACTCTAATCCAGGAGCATGGTGGCTCAGTGGTTATGGCCTTGGACTTCAAACTGAAATGTCCACGGTTCTACCCCACCAGGGGCAACTGTGTTGTGTTCTTGGGCAAAGCACTTAATTCCAATTGCCCTTATGGGTACACGGTGGTGCTTTGCACTAAGGTGTACTGTGTGTCACTGGTGCTATTGTCTTCAACCAATGCTAACACTGGTTGTGTGGAGTTAGTACATTGGGGAATCTGACAGTTGCTTGCCTTTGCTTGTGGTTCTTTCCAGGTACTCCAGCTTCCTCCACCTGTAAAACTGTCCGATACGAGGTGACCCTGGCTGTCGAAAGTGTTGTTAAACACCAATAATAATAAATAAACTCTTAACCCACTGATTATTTTCATGATATCTTTCATCAGATCAAGCCATGGCTGCTGTGAAGCAGCAAAGACTAGATTTGATGAAAAATTCATCTAAATTTAACTCAAGGAATCATTCATGACAAAATCGTTTCAATTTACAAAGGTAAAATTTGATTAAATGTATCCAGATTATACTTATTTCATTGGGGGGAGATCCTTCCCTGGGTAGGAATATCTGCCAGCAACATGCAAGGAGTTAACCTCCAGACAGGGGCTTCTATTCAGGCCTAGAACAATAAAAATCTGTTTCTCATGCCCTCTTGCACAGTCATTTAGCTGCCACATGCTCTTTTTATTACCCCTGCAAGCTAAAAAAATAAAAAGTAATTGGTTTATGTCACATAAATTACCCAAGTTAATGAAATGGATAAAATACACTACTGCTCATGTTATTCTGTAGATTTTCAGGCCTAAAACATAAAATAAAACGCATATATGAATTTCTGAGGGTAAAGAAATAATTATTGCAGAAATAGATGAAAAATCGCCAGCCCACATAAGATCGACTTTGTGTGGCCTTTCAGGGGTTTATTTTTTAAAACGAGCCAGGATTACACCTCCATTAAAAAACAGAATATGAAAAATCTGCCTGCGCAGACAAAGAGGCCCCAAGAAGTTGGGCATTGCCAGGTTACTGCAGTAAACAAGTTCTTTACTGGTAAAATGGGACCTAGTAACCAGTGCCTGGGGTGGAAGAAAGTCCCCTCAATTGGATAGCACTGGTATAAATGATTAACTAAATTTGACTTCTTACCTATGTTGTGGTCATGATATATCCATAGATGCTGAAAGTGACCTTAAACCCTAATAAATAAAGAGTTAACCCTTTACCTAACATGAAAAGCAGACGACATTTGCAAACAAAATTCTTTAGTAACTAAATTTTTGCATCCAAAATAAAGCTTATGACCCCTCATTGGAATGAGCTCAATGGGCTCGTTCCAACAAGGTGTCATAAGCTATGTTTTTGAGACAAAAAATTTTAAAAATACTGAAAATTGAATGGTAATTTTTGTGAATAGTGCTGGCCGGTTTTTGTCATTATGTTAGATAAAGGGTTAACCCTTCACCCAACGAATTGCCCGCATCCGCCCGCGTAATATGCAAATTCAGTAGTTGAAAAAATATTATTTTTCCAAAAATTTCAACAAAACCATATCATGTGACCCTCTCATTGGAACGAGCTCGTCGAGCTCGTTCCAACAAGGGGTCACATGATATGGTTTTGTTGAAATTTTTGGAAAAATTTGAAAAAATGATATTTAAAAAAATAAATTTGATATCGTCTGCGTTGGGTAAAGGGTTAAGGCAGCTTTCTGAATTCTTATTCTGATGCCACATGAGGGTACCTATGTGGAATAGGATAACAGAATCACATCTTCAAGATATTTATCTGAATCGGTGATGTTTATTGTGCCAACAGCTGTCAATAGTGTAACTTAACATGTTTATTACACAGTCGTCTTCACCTGTATGGAGGTCTGTAGGGTTAAGAGTGTTAGACTTCAACAGAACAGGGCTCATAAACCAGACTAATCCATCGTGATAATCAAAATAATTTATTGAGAACAGCTAGACTTTTACCTCAGCACTGACAGAACATAAACCTCAATAGGTGCCAGCAGTACTTAAACTCTCTATTTAAAATCAACCAGAATCAACAAAAATGGCAATTGCCACTTTTTTACTGTTGTAAACAGGGGAATGGTATGATGAAGTGGGCGACAGCTTTCTGCTACTGACTAGATTATGGATCTCTCTTAGATATTACGCTCACACTTTCTAACTATAAAGCTTCACTTACAAAAAAAACCTTTGGTAAGAAAGGTTTAGGTGAAAACAGGTTTTTTTTTTATATTTACCCTTCAGGGCCAGGAGATTTTTTATTCATTTTTGTTATACTTTGATAGTACATATCCAGTGACTTTGCAATTGTTTCTAGGCAAGTCTTGGCTGCCTATGTAGGCAGCCTAGACTAACCTAGAAACAACTGCAAAGGCACTTTTGAATGGAGCTTGCAAGATCACCCAAAACTGAATGTTGGGGCACCTGTTTTGTTGTTGGGAAGTGTGATTAAAGTTGGAATTAGGCCCTCAATGGTTAACCCTTTCAAAGAGTATGCTGAATTTTTGTGTGGTGGCCATGTGGATAAATGCGCTGGTCTCTCATGGGTCGATCCTCGGTCGGGAAAGTTCTCGAGGTGTCCAAACACCCTATGTCAGCATAAATTGTATTGTTGCATTGATGCTGTCACAGTGTACCATCCTATCGGGTGGCGACGTAAAATGGCTGTCCTCTGTGCCGAGGGAGAACACTCCATTCAGGGTATAGATCCCTTCGTAGTAGTCGAAAAGAGCAAAAGCCACAAAGTTGCTGTGACGATGGTCATTCGACTCACCTGCACCATTGGGTCAAGGAGAGGCATTAATATAAGTAGCATAACTTGTTCTCCAATCTTTGTAAAACAAATAAGATTAAAAAAAAAAAAGAAAAAAAAAATTGTGTAAAGCAAAAGTTGGCAGGCGGTGACAGCACATTAAACATCTAACTGGACAGGCAGAAGCATGGCAGCTCAGTGGTTTGAGCACTGGACTTCAAACCAAAAGTTTCACACTTCAGTCCCATCCAACAGTAACTGTGTTGTGTCCATGCACATGGCACTTAATCCTGATTCCCAGCCTGGGGGAATGGTCATGCTGTGGGTAAAGGGTAATCATTTTAGTGACAAGTCTGATCCGAGAGATCTAGAAACTGAGTCTGGGATAGAAAAAAAACCTATCAGAACCATAATCGGGATAACCACAGATCCTTGACGGTCTATGAATGTCCTACAATTCAAAAATTTATTTTCAAAACGTTGAAAGTGCTTGAAAATTGGCATGAAATCTCAAAAGGCCTTGAAAGTATTTCAAAAAGTTTGCAATTAGAAGCGAGTAGCATAATCATAAGGGAATTCAGCAAGTTGATTTTATGCAGGGTTCAGTTCATGAAAATTGGAAGGAGGCCTTTTTTGGGGCAGATTCAGTTGAGCATACTAAGTCATAATCTCAAGCACCTCAGTAAATTAGGGTCAAATGTCAGGCATCACAGATCTATTCTGGATCCCTGGAATTGAGGTACCTGGTAATTAAAACAACCACATCAACTCACTAAATTTGATTGAAAATATTATTTAACCCTAAAAGGCCTATTTCTGACTTTTACAACCTCAGAGCAGGTGCCCTTAACTTACCATCTTGAGGTGGTCTTGTTGGCAATAGACACATTACCTAGGCAGAGAGTGGGAGTGCAGTGGCTCAGTGGTTAGAGAATTGAACTAATTCAAACCGCATGGTCACCATTTTGATCCTGACCAAAGGTAACTGGATTGTGTCGTTGTGCAAGACACTTAATCCCAACCCTGTATGCCTGTATGGGGGGCATGGTGGTGCTGTGTAGCAATGGACTTCAGACCAAAAGTTCCACACTTCAGTCCCATTCAGCAGTTACTGCATTGTGTCCATGGGCAAGACACTTAATCCTGATTCCCAGTGTGGGGGCTGGTCACGCTGTGTAGTAAGGCATACTGCACTTTGATGGTGCACTTGCCTTCAAGCACTGCATTTTTTGCAGAGTTAGTGCTATGGGGCATCTGGCAGTTGCTCACCTCAGCTCAGTGGTTCTCTCCGAGTACTCAGGTTTTCTTCTCCCATAAAACTGTCACAACACGATGTGACCCTGACTGTTGAAAGTGTTGTTAAACTCCAGTAAAACAGAACACAAAACCTAAGCAGTGGTTTCTAGTCGAGTCTTGGATGCCTTAACCCTTTCAACATTGGCACCCTGGAAAGTATCATCTCAGTCAATACTGTCAATGGCAGTGGGTGAAACCATCCATTTTTTGTTAGGTTCAGTAATAATTTAACCCTTTACCTAACCAGAAAAGCAGACGACACTTGCAAAAATAATTCTTGAATAACTAAATTTTTTCATTTTTTGTCTCAAAAACATAGGTTATGACCCCTCGTTGGAACGAGCTCGTTGAGCTCGTTCCAAAGAGGGATCATAACCTATGTTTTTGAGACAAAAAATGAAAAAAATAATGAAAAGTAATTGGTGATTTGTGAGAATAATGCTGGCCGGATTTGGCCGTTACGTTAGGTAAAGGGTTAATCCAGCAGCTCCACAGAGCTGTTGGATTAAATTATTACCGAGCCTCACTTCAGATTTTTGTTTGCTCTTTATATCGTCAGCTCGTCAACTACCAATTTTTTCTTCACACAAAAATTTATGCACGCCAGGTTGAAAGAGTTAACAGGCAGCCAAGACTTGACTAGAAATCATGGCTAGGCCACTGAACGTATAGAGGCTGTCGGGTGGTGGGAATTCAGGACACTTGTCCAGGCCCTTGAGGGTTAGAATACTATGTTGGTTAAGAGTTAATGGTGTTGTATCTGTCATGATGGTCTTTTATTTTCAAGCCTGTTGAATTGGCATGGTATTCAGAAAATGGAAAATTTATAAATTTGTGAATTGATGAATATATTTTATGAAAGCATAGAGTTAGAAATAAATCCTGTAAGCAAACAATTGAACGGTTAAAAATAGAACAAAAATATGGGCAGTAGTATACTAAGTGTTAATTGAAAGGTCATGGAGGAAGAAAGATTTCTAGAATGTTGCAAAAATAAAATGCTATCACAAATTGCACATTTCTGTCATTTTTCTATGATTTGGTTACATTGTTTGCGTAATTTGGATTTGTTGTTATATATCAACCCATGTGTTCGACATTACAAAAGCATGTGAGCTATGAAACATTTCAGCAGTAAAGGATTCCTTAGAATTCCATTGGCTAATGTCTGAATTACAGTCAAGAAAATGGGCTCCAGTAACATTGACACAGAAACAGTAGAAATCCATTGTTGTGTTTCTTGCATCTATGATCCATTGCATTCATGCGTTTAAGCCCTTTAGAACTTAACCTGCCTGTTTTATACAGGAGCTTTTGGGTGCAGGTATACAGCACATTGATGGTATACTGGCCTTCGACCAATGCTAACCTTGCTTGTGCAGGATAAGTTAGTTGGAGAGTCTGAACTTTCTACTGCTGCCTCAGGGACATAGGGACTTTGAGCACAGGGACCACACCCTCTCCCCATCAACTTTTTAGCTCACCCGACTGAAAGTCGGGGGAGATTAAGTGATTACTTTCTGTCTGTCGTCTGTCTAGCGTGAACTTTACATTATCGACTCCTCCTCATAAACCACTGGGTCATGGGGGCTACTGTGTACACACCCCCACCCAGTTTAGGGGCTTATGTTCAACCTCAAGGCAACTTTTAACGATCACAGATTTAGTAAATAAACCTCCCATGTACCCCATGACGGCACTGGATAAATAATCAATAAACCAAATAAACTCATTCCATCTCAGTTCAAATCATAAATCGGTTTGTAATTTAAACAACACTTCACCCGGAACATTGTTTGCTGCACGTGTGAAAAATCCAGAAAAATGAAGCGGCTTGCTAGTCACTATGTTGATGAAGCAATTCCGAAACGGGTGACATCTTTTCAAATATTTCTTGTGCCGTCAGATGGTAACATTTGCTACTGGAGCCATAAACATAAAAAAAACTACGCCAGCTCTCATCCAATCAGAGGGCGTGAATTTTACTCTTATTGGAACATATTTTATTGAGTTGAATTTAGCATTGGTTGAATTGAAGACATGTGATCCATTGATGTGTAGTACACCTTAGAACAAAACAAACATGGTACACCCCCCCCCTCCCCCCCATGTGTTATTAAACTTCAATAAAGAAATAGAAGCCACTATCATGGTCTGTTGAAAAGTGCTGAAAGCAACTATGGTGGCTTTACACTGTATGCATTAGCTTGATGTTTGATCAGCAATAGAACAAAAATGTTTATATAAAATTGATTTGGAGCAATTTATTGGAGAGTGCAGGAGCGCGGTGGCTCAGTGGTAGACTGTTGGACTTCTATGCTGGAGGTCCCGAGTTCGATTCCCATCCGGGACGACCTGCATTGTGTCCTTAGGCAAGACACTTTATCCCGGTTGCCTACATGGGGGCACAGTGATGCCGTGTACTAAGGCGTACTGCACGTTGATGGTGCACATGTCTTCAACCGCTGTAACCCTGCTTGAGCAGAGCTTGAACAAAAAGTTAGAATGTTGAGGAGCTGACAGTTGCTTGTCAATGCTCAGTGGTTTTCTCCAGGACTCTGGCTTCCTCCACCCATAAAACTGTTACAGTAATGATTAGCCATCGTGCATAAGTATGTGACCTTAAACACCAATAAATAAATAAATTGGAGAGTGCCAAAGGGCACTCTCCAATAAATTGTAACAAATCAATTATTTATGAACAAAATTTTGCTAAACCAAGGATACCCTTGTTGGTAGCAATAAAATCTTTACTCGTGTTACAAATCACGTTTGAAAAATAATTCAGCACTCTACCAGTTGACCCTTTACCCAACATAACAGCCAAAACTGGCCAGCGCTATTCACAAAACTGGCCAATTAATTTTTATTATTTTTTCATTTTTGGTCTCAAAACATAGATTATGACCCCTCTTTGGGACGAGCTCGTTCCAGTGAGGAGCCATAACCTATGTTTTTGAGACAAAAAAATGAAAAAATTAGATATTCAAGAATTTTGTTTGCAAGTGTCTGCTTTTCATGTTAGTGAAAGGGTTAACTAAGCAACCAAAGATATTCTTTCACTATTATTCATTTTCATAAGACAAATAGAACAACAGGCCTCAGCTTTTGTTCAGCTATTACCTGCCAATGAAACACCATAATGAAAGTGACAGCAAATAACTGCCACTCCATCACCAGAAACAATTAACAGGCAATATTTAGACACTAAAATAAAGTAACAAATGCACAATCTCTCTCATGATGGCACGCTTTTTCTACCTCCAAATCATTCTGCAGGTGTACACAAGAGTGACTGATTGTTAATTGGGAAACCACAAAAGTTCAAAGGAAACAGCCTCTGTATCTTAGAACACTCAGTTGATTGATGCTCAAATCCTTCACTTCAATGGACTGATGAAATCTAGATTGAATAAAGGCAGCACAAAAATGCAATTTCATGCAGATTACTGCTCCACTGCCAAAACAATTTTTTCCACCAACTTCTGAAGCTCAGGAATATCACTCTTTCTGTTTCATTAACTTTGTCGCTTGCAGATTATATTTTTTTATTTGCACTTATCCAATCTATCCTTATTCATTTTGCAGAAAATCATGAGAAAGTTCTGCTATTCGTATCAATCCCTTCTTTTCAGGGGCCTGATTATTTTATATTATGCACTAACACATCAAAAAACCAGCAAGTGGAGCATTGCTTCTTGACTGCAGTAAATACATAGAATGACACATGCATGTGAATGGGTTCATCGATATGGCACAAGTGCCAGAGCGGAAGGATAAAACGAGAGGTCGCTTACCGCGGGAACCCCGGGAAGTGAAGCAGTGCCTGTTCACTGCAGTAAACAGGCTCTGTTTTACTGGTAAAATAGGATCCAGTCACCAATGCTTGGGAGGTGCAAACCCTCTCTAAAATGGGCAACATGGCTTATTAACGCTCACCCCTAGTCTTGAGTTGATACTCATGTTGTGATCATCATTAGCCATTGTGGGAAAATATGTGACCTAAACACCAATAAATAAATAACGAAAGGTTGCAGCCTCTCGTTTTATCCTTCCGGCTGGCACTCGTGCCATATCGATTAACCCATTCACATGCATGTGTCATTCTGTGTTTATGACACGCTTTCACATCTATGAAAACAATTATTAGAAAGACCCTCAGCAATTCATTTGACAACTATCAACAAAAAGAACACATTTTATCGGCAACCAAATTTGCGAGGAGAACCTGTGTTACTATTTCGTCCCCTGAGTTCCAATGTGTTCTATGTGCCTACTAAAACAGGTATATAATAAACAGGCTTGTAATAAACAAGAACAGGCATGTAATAAACAAGGGTTTTCTTTTACATGTAAAATAACAGCCATAAACCAATTTGCCTGGGGTGGAAGTCCTCTGAAGGGGGCAACATAGATATAATTGGTGGCTTCTGTCCACCCTTCACATATATCATTACACATGTTTTGTATTATAACTTAACCCTTTACCTACCATGAAAGGCAGACGATACTTGCAAACAAAATTCTTGAATAATTTTTTTTTTTTTTTTCAATTTTTGAGTTAAAAACACAGTTTTTGACCCCATATTGGAACAAGCTTAACAAGTTCGTCCCAATGAGGGTTCATAAGCTATGTTTTTGAGACAAATGAAAAAATAATTAAATGAAATGGTGATTTTTGTAAATAGCACAAGCTGGCCGGTTTTAGCCGTTATGTTGGTTGAGATTAGCTTGTCTTTTTCATTTCAACAGTTGAACAAATTACTCTAGTCTAATCTACCACGTCCCCCTCTCTATATGTAAACTTTGGGAAATGGATGCAGTACTTGTTTACTGTAGAAATATAGAATAAATAGGTACTAGGGCTGGTAATCACATTTAAACCACAAGTAGGATAAGGGTTTTAACCACTCGGCCATGAGTGGTTTAAATCTGATTACTGGCCTTAGTACCCATTTATTGTATTTGTACCATGCTCTTAATAAATAATTGACTTTTCGCTTAAAATGGAAGAAAAACGATACTTTCTATCGCAAACACACAGGTTTGTTTTGTTTACATCTGTGCCGGTGGGCAGTACTACTGGTTGCACATGAATGCTTGATTGACAGCTAGATACAACGTCAAAGTTGATTGAATTTACCTTGCTTTTTCAGTCAAATTATTTTTATTTTAAATATTTGATTGTAGGTATTTTAAACTTTAGTCATTGCACATAGTAGATAGTACGGCAAAACATTGTATGTTTGAATGAAACATCGCAAAGTGTGAATGTATCAAAGTTGGCAAATTGCATCATGTTAAAGGTCAAGTTGGATGAACTTCCAACTAAAGGTGTAAATTTTTTTTAACCGCAGTAGAAGCTTCACACCGGTACTGGGATTAAAAGCTAAAATTTAACATTAAAGTTTTTCACATGTAGTAACATAGGCAAGCATGGTATAAAACAGGTTCTGTTTTACTATGAAAGTTGGACCTTGTAACTAATGCCTGGGCTGGAAGTCCTCTAACATTGGCAGCTTGGTATAAACGGTTTGCTAAACTTGACTTGATTTTGCATTATGGTCATGAGATGCTGAAAATGACCGTATCCACCATTAAATAATAGTAATATACTAAACCCACTTAGTACCCTATAGGGAGCACTGCGGCTCAGTGTTTAACCCCTAGCACTCTGGTAGAGCAACAGAATTTTCTCCACTCACTTTGTTTTTCTCTTGCTTAACTATGAATTTAACCAAATATATCTTGTTTGATAGAGCTCACAGAGCTCTGTCAAACAAGGTATATTTGGTTAAATATCAAACTGCATTATGGGAAATATTTGCTGCTGAAAACTTTGGCACTTTGACATCAGTGGGCAGAGGGTTAAAGACAAGTTTTGGTTCCACCCCAAACATTTGCCAAATGCAGCTTTTACACAACATAGAGCCCCAAAATGGTCTCCAACTTAGGGACTACACATGCCTCCAATTCACTCTTAGAGCACTAAATTTAACAAAAGTTTCTTGTGGGGTCCTAACTTGGTCTCTCTGGTTGTTGCCCCCTTCCTTCCAGAAGTGGGAGGTGGAGGCAATGACTGGAGGGTCATAATAGGACTAGGAGAGGCCCCTGAAACCCCACACAGTGGCCTTTCAAATATCATCTTTGGCACCCCAAAACTTGCAGGGGCACCCCTATTATAGAATCCTGGCTACGCACCTCTGAGTAGTATTTTATGCACTTGAAAATACCCATGTTGCAAGCGACCAGTGAACATAAATTTAGCACTGAGAAAGTTAAGTTTGGTAATCTTCATTTCTGATAACATGTTGCTGCATCTGTAGTCTACAAGTCTGTAATTGGTATAATTATCAGAAAATGGTTATTTCATGCATCATTACAACTGTGTTCATGGGGCAGAAAGTTCAAAATGTTGGCCAAGTCAAAACTTTTTTACCCCATTGTGAGTGTTGTTTAGATATTTCCTTTCTCTGCTGGAGTTATTTTGTTACTATGACAACTCGATTTGTCATTCTATTCTGTATTACAAAAGCTGTTCTTGTACAAAAGGATATCTCTTTCTTTGGGAGATGAATGAATTTTTTTTTGAGTCTTTTTTGTGTGGGGTGATAATCGGTGCTCTACACTCACTGCATGCTGACAGTGGGGGCAGGTGCTCTTCCCGTCATTATGATTGTAATGTTTTGTTGTATTATGCATCCACAGTATACATGTTGCACAATACGCACCATACTACTTGGGAAGTTGGGATGCTTTTTACAATCACTGACCTTCAGGTTCTCTATTGATGGTCGGAAGAAAGAAATCAACCATTAGAAAATTGAATAATTGGCTAGAATGCTTTCTACATCAAATAATAGCCCATTTAACACTTTACGTACAGTACACTGATTGAAAAAATGGTTTGTTTCTCGATCCAATTGCGATCCGGTCACGTTTCACTTTCACCTAAAAAGCAGTCAGTCACAACTTCGAAAATAAATTATCATGACTGAATCAAGAAAAACAAGTGATGTATTAACATTTAAGCAGAGGTTCGCTAGGGAGGCAGAATGTCCGCTTAGTGGCTACATTTCCTAAAGTAACTTTTTCCCTATTACGTAGTTACTTCTTATAACAAGACTGGTTTTTAATTTAGTTGTGGCTATTGTTTTCTGGGGGCACACAGAGAAATTGTAGAGAAATTGTAGAAGTATTAATACGTCTTCCCGATGACAATGTTTTGGTGCTGCAAAACATTGCCTATGGGAAGATGTATTAATACCAAGTGGTTCCGCAAGAGAAAGCTCAAGATTTGCTGATATGGTAGCCAAGGAAGTACACTGAGAGATGATTTTATTCCTTGAGAGGAGCTAACTGATACTGACTCTCAAGAATGGTGAGGCCATCTGGTGATACACAGTTTAAAAATGCCCCTCATTTGAGAGAGCTCAGTTATCCTGGCCACATGCCATAATAGTACTCTCTTTTGTAACCCATGGTAATGGAAATGCCCTTACATTTTCGTCTCTGAAGCGGTCTCTTTGTTTTTGACCTGGCAGAAACACTGATTTAAGATTCATTGTTATTGTTTTTCTTTGTTGACAAGTGAGCTTCTACACTTGTGACGAAAACAGAAAACCGAGAATTTCAGCCAAGTCACAACTGGGTTGAAACCCATATGTTAATGGGTAGAGTATTGGAAGCCCATATTTGGGCTTTATTCACAAGTGCTGGTTCTGCAACTTAAAAGCTTCATATTAAGTGGATGTGCTTCTTATTATCTTTGAAGTGAAATCACTTAGCTAGGCTGTATGGATTTATCTTGTCAAAGTCAAAGACACGTGAACAAATATTGATGACGAAATATAAAATAATTTAGCACTCTACCAGTTAATTGTAGAAGAAGGTCTGATCAATATCTTTTCTTATCTTTCATTGGAAATCCTTCTTTACGAAGGCTTTCCAATTATTTATTTATTTATTGGGATTTAACGGCACTTTCGACAGCCATGGTCGTCTCGTGTTGGACAAATTTATGAGTAGAGAAAGCCAGAGTACCCAGAGAAAACCACTGAGCAATGGCGAGCAACTGTCAGTTCCTCAGTGTACCAACTCCACATTAGCAGGGTTAATTAGCATTGGTTGAAGACAGGTGCCCCCAAATGGGAATCAGGATTAAGTGCCTTGCTCAAGAACACAATGCGGTTACCCCTGATGGGGATTGAACCTTGAACCTCTCTGTTTGAAATTCAATGCCATAACCACTGAGCCACGCTGCTCACATGCTTTACAGTAAATCTGAGTAAGTTGAGAAATTGTTGAAGCTTACTAAAATTGGACATGTTATTAAATTACGAATAGTGAAAAATGTTCAAATGTAATAAGAATGTTCATATGAACTTACACTATGTGTCAAAAAACTTGTTCTGGTTGTTATGTCAAGCACACATGAATTGGTGCTTGTCAGTTCTTAACTGGTTGAGTGCAAGAAGCCACTATCATGGCTTTAAAAAAAATGAGGAAACCAGATCAAAAGCTAGTGTTTTCCTTGCTCATGTTTTATTTTCAGTCAAGTGCGAATAATATTTTGTTCATATAAGTATGTTCAATTACAAATTATTGGAGAGTGCCTGTGGGCATTAATCCTTTACCCAACGCAGACGATATCAAAATATTTCTTTTCTCAAACTTTTCAAAATTTTTTAACAAAACCATATTATGTGACCCCTCATTGGAACGAGCTCGTTCCAATGAGGGGTCACATAATGTAGTTTTGTTGTAATTTTCTGAAAATTAATATTTTTTCAATTTCTGAATTTGCAGGTGGATGCAGTCGATTCGTTAGGTAAAAAAAGGTTAATTATTAAAAGTTTGCTCTTTATCATTTTTATTACCTGGTAAACGCATGCATGGAAATCACTGCCCATGTGTGGATTATGACCAATCCACGGCAACTGTACTGTAGGAGAGGTATTAATGCTTTGGCAACAGAGGGGTTGACATCCAAGAATAAATCTTTTTGTCAGTCAACAGCTTTTTGTCATTTTTTTTTTCAAAAGATTTTTATTACAAAAGCCAGCTTGTCTGGTTTCATTCAAGTGTCAACGTTTTTCCTCTGTGACAGTGGACTTTCATTGTCAAAGTTTAGTGCAGAATGTTACCCATTGTTTATTCACTCTTATTGTTACACAACACAACTTCACCCCAAAAATTTGATGCAATGAAATTTCCATCAGAAAGTCTTTCTTTAAAAATGTTTTCTTTCAAATGTATTTGACAATAGTTGGTAAAAAATTGTACCTCTGCAAAACCTTGCCAACAAATGTTCAACTTAATAAATGAAATGTTTTGTCTTTCATTAGTTTGTACTGTGGGAAAACCTTGATAGACTAAAGAATGCATGTGTGAAGACAAGGATTTCTCTGATCCCGAGGTTATTTCCTCATGGTTGTTATTTCTCATACAATTGCATGGATGTGGGTTGTGGGTGTAATTTATTTATTTATTTATTTATTTATTTATTTAATTTTTATTTATTGGGATTTAGCAACACTTTTGACAGCCAGGGTCACCTTGTGTCAGAAGTTTTATGGGTGGAGGAAGCCGGAGTTCCAGGAGAGAACCACCGAGCATCTGCCAGACTCCCCAACATACTAACTCTGCACAAGCAGGGTTAGCATTGGTTGAAGACAAGTGCACTATCAATGTGCAGTATGCCTTAGCACACAGCATCATGGGGATATTTTGACATCAGTGTGTAAATTCAATTCAAAAAGGCTATTTAAAGACCTGGAATTCACTTTATGAAGCTCTGGTGGTACCCTGAAACACTTCCATTCAAGAGGCCTAATTCCATCTTTTCAAATTTATTTTCTTGGAAAAAATGTCCCAGTCTGCAGAGTTTTAGAAGTTTTAAACCTGCAGGTCACGGGACCATAGCAGTGATTTCTAGTCATGTCTTGGCTGCACTGTAGGAAAACTTTTATGATTCTGCTTTAACCCTTTACCCAATGCAGACGATATAAAAATTTATTATTTTAAATATCATTTTTTTTAAAGTTTTCAACAAATTTCAACAAAACCATATTATCTGCCTCCTCATTGCAACAAGCTCAACGAGCTTGTTCCAAAGAGGAGTCAATGATATAGTTTTGTTGAAATTTTTTGACAAATAGTATTTTTTTCAGCTGCTGAATTTGCATATTACGTGGGTGGATGTGGTCGATTTGTTGCGTAAAGGGTTAAGATAATCTTCAAAATTTCTCTTCACCTTCAAGGGCTAAACACTAAGTTGATACTGAGTACCAATTGGGAATTTGAATGTCAGAAATTGGAAACAAATTGAAACAAACCTCTTTTGAAATGGTGGCCTATATTTGGCTCCTGTCGTCACCCAGGAAATTTCCTATATAGCCTTAAATTAGTCTCTTGTAGAAACACTTCACGAATAGTTTCATGATGAAATTTTTGTCTATTTTCAGAAGACATTCCTTCGTTTGTTGAAGAACCCAAATCTGCTGTGGTTCCACATCATGCCAGAGTAAGATTGCAGTGCAAAGTTTCTCCTCCAAGTGCATCTGTTCGGTGGATTCGCAAAGATTATTTCATCAATGTGGACAAGTCTCCAGAGCATGTCCTCAATGGTTCTGATCTCATTATAACAAAATTTAGAACTAAACGTCACCCAAATGATGGACTTTATCAGTGTGTAGCGAGTACTTCAGCTGGCTCAATAATCAGTAAGAAGGCAGTGTTGTCAAAACCAGGTAGGCATAAAGGTCTCATTTTTTAACAACCCAAAACCCAAATCAATTTTTTCCAAATCTATTTGAAAGAATCTTCAAGAGTGTGGCTTGCACTCTTATTTCAGACATGGCATGATATATCAGTTTGTTTTAGATAGTTATTGGCATGTAATAATTTGGGTGGGAGAAGGGTGGTCATTTTCTATCCATGGTAATCCTGGAGGGGACATATCAGGCTTGGTATTTTCAGGGGAGCAATTTATTCACTCGCCTACTGCACGCCTTAAAAAAATTAAGGAGGGCGAAAACCTGCCCTCCTGGCCTTAGAAAAAAATAATTACCATAACCACCTATTCCTAAAACCTACATCTCTTCTGATCTCTGTATGTTAGTGGTCTCTGTAAGACAGCCACACTGCTCCACCCACACTTCTGGACCTTGTTGAGGCCCGGAGGTGTGGGAGGGGCAGTGTAGCTGTCCCACAGAGACTACCTTGTTAGCACCAAATAAAACGTACAAAGCCAACTAGGCAGAATTCATTAACAGTAAAACTGCATTTTACCACTTTAAGATTTGTAAGCTTGAGGAGAGATAATCGCTCCCCTAGGCCATGCAAGGGGAGAGATTTTTAGCCCTCCTGCATTTTTAAGAATGCCAGGCCTGACATACACCAAGCTTTACATTTCTCTTGGTTTATACAGCCAAGTACCCAATGTGAATGTCAGTATACAGAAGTCCAAAATACATGCTCCTCCATTTTGGCTATAATCCAACACTAGTCCAAATTTCGTCCAGCATTTTCATGCTCTAGCCATTGGGTGTACTTCACAGAGTCATCTTAGCATGTGAATGCCTGAGGAAATTCCAACTAAACATACACATGCAACATTCTTTTTGACTAGGGTGCAACTTTGTTTTCAAAAATACATTCACAGTGTGTCCAAGTTAATATAAAAGCGCACTGGGATAAAAAAAAACCCAAATCAAAATGCTTTCATATAGAAATTATTCTTATGGAGCAGCCCTCTTGTTGTCAACCATTTTATTACGACTTCTGAAGTTAATGGAAAGGTCTTGGGCAGTAAAATTAAAACGACATTGCCCATCCAACTTCAGTCATTTCTGAGAGCCTCTTTGCAATGTCTCGGTCTGAGCCTTAAAGACTGCAAAAATTTAATGTAATTTAATTAATTTAAGTTATGTGCCATTAACAGGGTTATTCAGTTAAGAAATATCGAAGTAACTTGGCTCTTCTGTACCATTAATATTAAATGGGGGTTGAATTGTAATCAAGCCTGGAAATAAGCACTCTGTCATTTGCAGAATGAGGTCCCCAAAGGGCGAATTTGCTGATGCTATCCCATACAGTGGGCTAGAATATCCCAATTTATCCTCTGGGTACCTCTCTCTGTTTAGGCCTGAGACCTTAATTCAGATTGAGGTTCACAGAGGGTCAGTTTAGTAATACTACCCTGCTGTGCAGAGTAGCATCACCCAATTCACCCTCTGGAGATCTCGTTTTGCAGGTGACAGTCTGCTCAAGGATGGATCCAGAGCCAATTTGATACCTGCTACAGGTATGAGCCCAAATCTCCTCAAATTCCTGCAGAAAAATATCATACAACTTGGGGGCGCGGTGGCTCAGTTGGTAGAGGTGCAACCTGCAAGCCGAGAGGTCGTCGGTTCAAATCCCACCTGCAGTAACCGCGTTGTGTCCTTTGGCAAGACACTTCACCCCCATAGCCCATTTGGGGGCACGGTGACGCTGTGTACTAAGGCGTACTGCACGTCGATGGTGCACCTGTCTTCAACCAATGCTAACCCTGCTTGTGTGGAGTTAGTGTGTTGGGGAGCTGACAGTTGCTTGCCATTGCTCAGTGGTTCTCTCCAGGTACTCCGGCTTCCTCCACCCGTAAAACTGTCGTGGTCATGATTAGCCATTGTGCAGATTATGTGACCTTAAACACCAATAAATAAATAATAAATAAATAAATCATACAACTTTGATATCTATCAGTTTGAAGTAATTACAGTGGAACCCACTTAATTGGATATCTCTTAACTGAATAACCCTGTTAATTGAATATAATTTCCAAACACAAAACCATTTACCATACCTCCAGTACAAATTTGACCTGGTAATTGAATATAGGTTTTAGAGTAAACTCCTGTTAATTGAATAAAAAATCTTCTAACCTGTCGAGAAATTACCCTGACTCTCCCCAGTTTTCCTTTGTTTATAGACCTATTTGGCCGCAGTACATCCAATACAGGCATTTGATCTATGTCAAACAAGATATAATAGAATAAATGCTAAGTTTATCTCTAGAATACAGGAAAGTGACACGATCCCTGTTAATTGAATACTCCTGTTAATTAAATAATTTTCATTGGCAAAGTGGCTATTCAATTAACAGGGTTCCACTGTATTTCCAATATTTAGTAGAAATCTATACACATGCAGTTTGGAGCGCGGTAACTCAGTGGTAGACTGTTGGACTTCTGCTAGAGGTCCCAAGTTAAACCCCCATCTGGGATGACCCACGCTGTGTCCTTGGGCAAGGCACTTTATCCCAGTTGCCTACATGAGGGCATGATGTCACCGTGTACTAAGGCGTACCGCACATCGATGGTGCACATGTCTTCAGCTGCTGTAACCCTGCTTGAGCGGAGCTTGAGAAGGGGTTAGAATGTTGAGGAGCTGACAGTTGCTCGTCGATGCTCGGTGGTTCTCTCTGGGTACACCGGCTTCCTCCACCCGTAAAACTGTCACGGTCATGATTAGCCATTGTGCATAAGTATATGACTCTAAACACCAATAAATAAATAAATATAAATATACACATGCAGTTGATAAAAAGTCTGCTTATTTCCAGGCTTGGTTGTAATAGAATTTATAAGACCAATCTCAGCGTCCATTTTTGTAGATCAGAGTCTGGTATTATGTTCGCTGATGGCCTCATAGGACGAAAGTTCTTAGATATAGACAACAAATCATTCCAACATACTTTGTGAACGTTGTTTGTTCATGTTGCCATATCATTTCGAAACAGGGTTATCATGCTACCTATACAAATTGGAAAGTACCAAATGCACTGTTTTAGTGACAGCATTTTCATTCTCTTCCAGTCAACATGGTTAAGTAATAGTGTCATGAAGTTCTATGTTTGAAATGAAACAAACAAATATCAAGGAAATTTTTACCATGAACACATGGAGAGTGCATTTTCTGATATTCATAGTTAGAGAAGCTAGAGTTTAGTGCATGGTAAATTCTGGTAGCTGCTAATCCAGGCCTGGCATTTTCAGGAGAGCGATTTTTTCGCTCGCCTACTGCTCGCCTTAAAAAAAATGAGAGCGAAAAATAGCCCTCCTAGCCTTAGAAAATAATGATTACCACAACAACCTATTCATAAAACCCACAGGTTTTCAGATCTCTGCTATGTCAGTGGTCTCTGCAAGATGCCCACACTGGCTCTCCTACACCTCCGGGCCAAGGCCCGGAGGTGTAGGAGGGGAAGTGTAGCCATCTCACAGAGACTACCTTGTTAGCATCACCAAATAAAATGTACACAGCCTAGTAGACAGAATTCATTAATAGTACAACTTCATTTTGCCACTTTTTGCTTTTGTAGGCTTGAGGAGAGCTAATCACTCCCCTAGGCCATGTGAGGAGAGCGATTTTTAGCTCTCCTGCATTTTTAAGAATGCCAGGCCTGCTAATCAATATCATGCAAAAAGTAAATGTACTGGTGAGTACATAATCATAAACCATGGGTCCTGTAGGTCCTTGGATTCAAGGATTTAACCTGTAAGGCCTTGAAATCCTGGAAAATGTACCAGGAAGCCTTGAAAAGCCATGAATATTCATGAAATAATAATAATGCCAATAAAACGCGTAATCATAACTATATAGTTTTATATGCCACATGAGTTTGTGAAGGCATAGTCACATCTAGGACTCTCAGGTCATTATCCCCTCCTCCAACTTCCCTTTAAGGGAAATGGGAGGAGGAGGTAATGATCGGAGGATCCTAGTTAGGCTTAGTGAAGACAGGCTTTGAAAATACTTGAATTAGACAATTGTATGGCCATGAAAAATGTTGAAATATGTCGTGAAACGACATTGAATAGCCTTGAATTTTATCAGCCCTTGCCTGGAGGAACCCTGTAAACATGCCCAGGTTTTATGATAAAGTAATACATGTGGAACCCACTTAATTGGATATCTCTTAACTGAATAACCCTGTTAATTGAATATAATTTCCAAACACAAAACCATTTACCATACCTCCAGTACAAATTTGACCTGTTAATTGAATACAGATTATACAGTAAACTTTTGTTAATTGAATGAAAAATCTTCTAACCTGTTGAGAAATTACCTTAAATCTCCCCAGTTTTCCTTTGTTTATTTGTTTATAGACCTATTTGGCCTCAGTACTTCCAATACAGGCATTTAATCTATGATATCTTATTTGACAGAGCTCATGGAGCTCTGTCAAATAAGATATAATAGAATAAATGCTAAGTTTATATCTAGAATACAGGAGAGTGACACAATCCCTGTTAATTGAATACTCCTGTTAATTGAATACTTTTCATTGGCAAAGTGTCTATTCAATTAACAGGGTTCCACTGTATGGTATTGTACCTATTTAACCCACAGCCCATTGATGTTGAAATAACGAAATTTCAAGCATCAAATTTTTCTCCTAATTCAACTAGGAATTTAGTCCAGTAACTCTGTCAAACAAAATTGAACTGGTTGAATTCCTATTTGCATCATGGGTAAACTTTACTTGTTGAAATTTTGATTTTTTGCATCAGTGTACAAGGGTATAATATAACTAAGTCTGCAAATAAGCTATCTGTCATTTGCAGAATGAGGTGCCCCAGAGGGTAAATTTGCTGATGATATCCCATACAGTGGGCCAATTTATCCTCTGAGTACCTCTTTTGGTTTAGACCTGATACCTTGATTCAGATTGAGGTTCACTGAGGGTAAATTTAGTGATGATACCCTTCTGTGCAGGGTAGCATCAACAAATTCAACCTCTGGGATACTCATGCTGCAGATGATGGTTTGCTTATTTCCAGGCTTGGATATAACATTCATGTGCGACTGAAAAGTTGTTGAATGTTCATCATACAGTACTGGAAAAGTACTGGAATTTCACTCAGAAAAAGGTGTATGAACCATGTTTAAATCTTGTCTTTTTATTTTTGTAGTATTGCACAAGTTTATGAACTCAGAAGATATGGTAATTAGTGTATTGGAAGGCAGTACTGCTACGATTCCTTGTTATCCACTGAAAAGTAATCCAGAACCTGTTCTGATATTTGAGCTCAACTCAACTGCAGTGAACACAACTCAAGGTAAGACCATTATTTCATCTCAGAAAACTGTTTTGAGCTTTGTGATTTGGTTTATGGTACACGTATTACTAATGTATAACTGGATTTGTCAACCTTACAAATGAATATGACAATATGTCTACAAAACTGTCACAGCAACATGGTTCCTGTAATTTCTTTAATTCCTTTAAAGTCCTGGAATTTGAAAATCCCTTGCCAAGGAGCTGGAAAGTCCTTGAATATTGGAACCTTCCTTAAAAACTGAAAAATGAGATATTAAGTGATCAGAGGAGAATCTGATCGGTTCAGGGTTTGGTTAAACCCTGAAATTTTAGATTTGCAGCCCCCCCATAACCTGGTAATCAATGCCAAGGGTGGAAAGCCTCTAAAGTTGGCAACATAGATATAAACAATTGGCTGAACTTTACTTTATCTTTTTGTTGCATTCATGATATATAGAGGATATTCACGAAAATTTGATGAATACCGAAAATATCTCGTGAGTGGCTACAAAGAAATATGAGGATCTTCACGAGCGACGCAGTCGCGAGTGAAGATCCTCATATTTCTTGTAGCCACGAATGAGATATTTTCGGTATTCATCAAATTTTCGTGAATTTTCTTTTTATTTAATGCTCTACGACTACAAACTCTCCAATTTGTGGCCTTTATTTGCCATTAAGGCGCAAAATTTATGTGCCGAACCGGCGTCCATACAAAAATTACAACAACCAAACTCCCACCATTGGAATGTGTGAATATCCGCACAAAAAGTAGTCCCGTCTTATTTCTCCCCTAACTTTACGATTTACCAAGGCTGGCGAATTGAAATAATCGCAATGTGTTTCGAAGAAATAGAACAATAACAAAAAACACCACTTTCTTATTTTCAATAACAAGACACGTCATTTTATTTTTTTTGAACTCAATGCACTGAAGACGTGTGAAGTTGAACTGAAGAAATTTGAAAGTGATTTCGGCTTTTCGCTGGAAGGTGAATGAGAAAGTCAAACTTTGAAACCGCTGATTTAATGAATTGATTTAGTCACTGTCACTATCAATTATTCGAATTCGTTTGTATTTGGGACTCTGGAATTCATTACTGATGTGCTGACTCGTTTAAAGTACATGTGATTCGTCATCCGAACCTACGATGAAATATCGATTTCTAAATATCATTTTGATATTTCGTTTTGCCGACCGACAGGGGAATATGACTTAATTTTTCAGCGTGAATTGATGCCTGAGCATTAAATAAAGTCTTGGATATTGAAAGTGTCCCTAAACTAGAGATGGGCAATATACCGAAAAACTGAACTGATACCGATATCATTGGGTGGAATACCAAAAAAAACAAACCAAACTAATCATTGAATACCGATACCATCTGAATTTCCAAATTTTCCATCCTTCACTATTTATAAGTCCCTGTTGAGGCTTGATTCCACTTGAAAGGTTTATTGTCATGAAAGAAATGAGGGATTTTCTTTTTAGTTTTGTTAACTTTCAATGGGCTGGGCAACTATCCTGAATTCCCACTAGACTACAAACTATGTCCAATTGCTTAGCAGTGATTTGTAGTCAAGTCTTGGCTGTCTGTTAACTGGTAGAGTGCTGGAAGCCCATATTTGGACTTTATTCTGAAGTGTCGGTACCACAACTTGAATGCTTCATATTCAGTGGATTTTCTACATATCACCTTTGAAGTGAAATTATTTAGTCTGTTGGGATTTGTCTTTTTAAAATTTATGGGAGAGTGCCTTTTGGCACTCTCCCATCAATTGTAACAAGATGAAGATATGTGAACAAATTTTGATGACCAACAATAAATCAGCACTCTACCAGTTAAGCCAGCCAAGACCTGACTAGAAATCACTGCCCATGTGTTCTGTCTACGTTAAGCCAGCCAAGACCTGACTAGAAATCACTGCCCATGTGTTCTGTCTAATGTCAGCAGTACCTCCTAAAGATGGCTTGGTCAGGGCACATGCTCTGATATCGCAAAAGCCTGAAATAGGTCTTTAAACATTAAGGTGCATTTGGAACAAGTCACAAAATTACTGTAGATATCATTTGTGGTCGTAAAAGAATGTCACTGTTGAGCTCATTGGTTTATACGACTTCAAACTCAGCTGATATGATGCCGATCTTGGCCAATATGAACCAACTTTAAGTTGTCCCTCGTGATGCATTACTAGGTGTAACCAGTATGTTTACATCAAAATGTTTGCAGTTATTCGAGGAAAGCAATCAGGCATGGTGGAGTGGTTTAAAACAGAGTTTTGTATGATGAGGAATTAATACAGTGGAACCCTGTTAATTGAATAGTCACTTTACCAATGAAAATTATACAATTAACATGAGTATTCAATTAACAGGGATCGAGTCACTTTCCTGTATTCTAGAGGTAAACTTAGCATTTATTCTATTATATCTTGTTTGACAGAGCTCCATGAGCACTGTCAAACAAGATATAATAGATTAAATGCCTGTAGTGGATGTACTGAGGCAAAATAGATCTATAAACAAAGGAAAACTGGGGTGAGTCAGGGTAATTTCTCGACAGGTTACAAGATTTTTTAGCTCAACTTTGGCGAAGCCAAATTTGAGGTATTGTCATGACCCGTCGTTCATCTGTCCGTCTGTTGCGCCATACACATGGCTCAGACTAGAGGCCGTATTTATGAACCGATCTTTACGAAACTTCTTGGGTACCTTTGTTATCACTGTGAGACGAGAACGAGTGTTTTGGAGTTCAGTCCGAAATTCAAGATGGCCGCTAGCAGCCATTTTGTACAAAATTTGGTGCAATCAGATTTTTTGCGCAGAACTTCCATATGAAAGCTCTGATTTGAATAATTTTTTGTATGTATGTTTAGTAACATGGGATACATCACATATAATACTGGTTTTTTTCTCGTGCGTAAATTATGCAAATTAGACTAACTTTGATTTATTTAGTGTAACTTTCAACACTGTAAGTGCAAATACCAATACGGCTGGGGCTTGAGGCCGTATTTATGAACCGTTCTTTACGAAACTTGTTGGGTACCTTCCGTGGGACGAGAAAGAGTGTTTTGGGGTCTGGTCTGAAATTCAAGATGGCCGCTGGCAGCCATTTTGTACAAAATTAGGTGCAATCATATTTTTGCGCAGAACTTCCATATGAAAGCGCTGATTTGAATAATTTTGTGTGTGAATGTTTAGTACCATGGGATACATCACATATAATACGGGTTTTTTCTCGTGCATAAATTATGCCAAATAGACTAACTTTGATCTATTTAATGTTACTTTCAGCACTGTAACTGCAAATGCCAATACAGCTCTGACTAGAGGCTGTATTTATGAACCGATCTTTACAAAACTTCTTGGGAACCTTTGTTATCACTGTGGGACGAGAACGAGTTGTTTTGGGTGCGGTCCGATATTCAAGATGGCCACCAGCAGCCATTTTGTACTTTAGTTAGTGCAATCAGTTTTTTGTACAGAACTTCTGTCTGAAAGTTCTGATTTGAATAAATTTTTGTATGAATGTTTAGTAACATGGAATACATCACATATAATACAGGTTTTTCTCGAGCAGAAATTATGCAAATTAGACGAACTTTGATTTATTCTGTGCTACTTATACACAGTAAGTGTCAATACGGCTCGGGCTAGAGGCTGTATTTATGAACCGATCTTCACAAAACTTCTTGGGTACCTTTGTTATTACCTTAGGATGAGAACAAGTGTTTCTGGGTGCGGTCTAAAATTCACAATGGCTGCCAGTGGCCATTTTGTACCAAAATTAGGTCCAATCAGTTTTTTGTACACAACTTCTATACGGCTCAGGCTAGAGGCTGTATTTATGGACCGATCTTCAAGAAACTTCTTGGGTACCTTTGTTATCACCGTGGGACGAGAAGGAGAG
Organism: Pictodentalium vernedei; assembly: GCA_031216915.1. NCBI lineage: Eukaryota > Metazoa > Mollusca > Scaphopoda > Dentaliida > Dentaliidae > Pictodentalium > Pictodentalium vernedei. The sequence goes on from CM062288.1 coordinate 210,517,003, forward strand.
TTTTGGGGTGCGTTCCAAAATTCAAGATGGCCGCCAGCATCCATTTTGTACCAAAATTAGTGCAATCAGTTTTTTGTACAGAACTTCTGTATGAAAGTTCTGATTTGAAGAAATTTTTGTAGGAATGTTTAGTAACATGGAATTCATCACATATAATGATGAACTTTGATTTGTTCAGTGCTACTTATACCCAGTAAGTGCACATGTCAATACGGCTCGGGCTAGAGTCTGTATTTATAAACCGATCTTCACGAAATTTCTTGGGGTACCTTTGTTATCACCTTGTGACAAGAATGAGTGCATTTGGGTGCCTTTGTTATCACTGTGCTATGAGAACAAATATTTTTGGGTTCAGTCAGACCCACTCTGGGACTCAAAGATTTCTTTTCTAGTTTAGCATCAAACTGTCACCCACCTTTACAATACTTTACCTATACATTTGTTACAGGCTGCTGTCAGCATTTATGTACAGACCGTTAAAATACTTTGCATGTACCTTTGTTATCAGGTCATTACCTAGATGTTTGTCATTTCTGTGTCACATACTATACATGTACATGTCTTAAACAAGTTGAGCTACAGTGTCATTGACACTTCATTATTCAATTAACAGGAGTTTACTCTATAACCTATATTCAATTAACAGGTCACATTTGTACTGGAGGTATGGTAAATGGTTTTGTGTTTGGAAAGTATATTCAGTTAACATGGTTATTCAGTTATGAGATATCGAATTAAGTGGGCTCCACTGTAATGATAATAAGTAATAATGACTAGGTCGACGAAGAGGATAAAGAAGAGAGTTGTACAGAAAATTCATCACAAACTACAATTCGGAGTTGTAAGCAGAGATATGTCAAGTAGGAGAAGAGCTAGTTCAGCTGTTGCAGCATCTGGTTGGGGAGGGATGTTGGGGGTGGGGGGGGGGGGGGGGGGGCTGATGTGTGTTTGGATAGCTTAACTAAGAGTAAGAGAAGAGGTACCTTTTGACTTTGTGAAAAGAATGAAAAACAATAACACTGTCAGAAAACAGTAAGAGATTTGAGAATTTTTGTAATTTTTTGTTTTGGTTTAATGGTCAATTTCATTTCGGCCGGGGTATCAGTCCTCACTAACTTCACATTAGCCTTTGACCTTTGGTCTTGGGCTGATGTGAAGTTACCTTGTGCTAATATCAGGGTAGATATGTAACTGACCAAGTAATAACCTTTAATTACTATTAGTTCACTCAGTAGCAGTTTTATGTGTATAAACTGTTGAGTAAGGCCACACAAAGTAGATCTTCTGTTTCTCAGGCCATTATTTGTGAAATGGCATGCGTGCGAGCCTTTTTTTTTTTTTATTTTTTATTTCAGTAATTACTTCTTTGTTATCAAAAATTTATGTTCTTGGTTTATGTTTTAGGCCTCATAATCTACAGAATAGCATGGGTGGTGGTGTATTTCATCCCTTGAGTGCAAGAAGGCTTTGCAATGCTACAGCATTGCAAAGCCTTCTTGCAATCAAGGGACAAATTCATAATTTTTTTTAACTTGGGTAAAATATCAGACATAAACCATTTAATTTTCATTTTTTAGCTCAACTTGACAAAGTCAAGCTGAGCTATTGCCATCACTTCTCGTCCGTCGGCGTACGTACGTACGTCTGTATGTACGTACGTACGTACGTTAGTACGTTAGTACGTACGTCCACAATTTCCTTTGGCACACCTCACAGGTCACATTTATGATCAGATTACTTTGAAACTTGGTATGCTTGTTTGGGGAGACCTCTAGATGGGAGCTATCGATTTTCTTCAATTTCCGTCAAAAAATGTTGCCGCGGCCAACGTTCTTAGAACTTAGTTTAGTCAAACCACAATATTTCCCTTTGGCACACCCTACAGGGCACATTTATGATTTGATTGCTTTGAAATGTGGTATGCTTATTTAGGGTGACCTCTAGATGGGAGCTATCGATTTCCTTCAATTTCCGGCAATAAATGTTGCCACGGCCAACGTTCGTAGAACTTAGTTTAGTCAGACCTCAATATTTCCCTTTGGCACACCCTACAGGGCCCATTTATGATCAGATTGCTTTGAAATGTGGTATGCTTATTTAGGGTGACCTCTAGATGGGAGCTATCGATTTCCTTCAATTTCCGGCAATAAATGTTGCCACGGCCAACGTTCTTAGAACTTAGTTTAGTCAGACCTCAATATTTCCCTTTGGCACACCCTACAGGGCCCATTTATGATCAGATTGCTTTGAAACCTGGTATGCTTGTTTGGGGATACCTCTAGATGGGAGCTATCAATTTTCTTCAATTTCCGTCAAAAAATGTTGCCACGGCCAACATTCTTAGAACTTAGTTTAGTCAGAAGACTCAATATTTCCCATTGGCACACCCTACAGGGTACATTTATGATCGGATTGCTTTGAAACCTGGCATGCTTGTTTGGGGTGACCTCCAGATGGGAGCTATCGATTTTCTTCAATTTCTGTCAAAAAATGTTGCCGCGGCCAACGTTTTTAGAACTCAGTTTAGTCAGACCACAATATTTCCCTTTGGCACACCCTGCAGGGCACATTTATGATTTGATTGCTTTGAAACCTGGTATGCTTGTTTGGGGAGACCTCTAGATGGGAGCTATCGATTTTCTTCAATTTCCGTCAAAAAATGTTGCCACGGCCAACGTTCTTAGAATTTAGTCGAGTCAGACCACAATATTTCCCTTTTGTACACCCTACAGGGCACATTTATGATCGGATTGCTTTGAAACCTGGCATGCTTGTTTGGGAAGGCCTCTAGATGGGAGCTAGCGATTTTCTTCGGTTTCTGTCAAAAAATGTTGCCACTGGCAAAAAAAAATGACACTGGTACCAATGATCTTCAATTTTGCCATTTCATTTATAACTTACCAAGTTCAAGTTTGTCAAGTTGAGCTACAGTGTCATTGACACTTTCATTTTAAGTTTCAATTGGTTATAAAAAGAGAGCATGCAGCAGCCAAAAGGACCATGCGGGAGGGCCTGAGAAACCGATTTTTTATTTTTTTAGTCGTAAAAGAAAGAACACAGGCAAGGTAAAATAAGGTGTGCCAAAAAGAGAAAAAAAAGAACAAAACAGGGGATAACTTGTTTTGTTTTTGAGTGTAAATTACACAAAAAGATACTTGCAGTGAAGAGATTTCCATCAGTGCTTGCATTGAAAAAAGTATCTCAGCACTTTATCACCTCTGGATGATTTCCAGCCTTCCTCCAAAAATACTGAACATCATCAGAGTTTAAAATTATGTCAATCTTACCACATCCAACTTGCTGCCATTTATAATGTTACACAGCCTTAACTCCACAACTGGTTCCAATCTTTAAAATATTAAATATCTTGTGTAGACATATTCATCAAAATGTCCTGGGATGTAGTTAACAGTTTAAGTGTTGTTGTAAAAACGGTTTTAAGGAGGGATTGGTGATTATGTGAGTGCATTCAGAAACTTGAAAGCAACATAGGTTGTGGCACTACTGATGTTTTTCAGAAAACTGGAACGATAATTCTAGAACTGTAGCCATGGGCTCTTGAAATTCTTGAAAGTTTTTTTTAATTCAGAAAGTAAAAAGCACAAGACAAGTACTTGCAACCTTTCAGTTCATGGACCACCAGATTACACCTGGGAGTCCATGAGCCAGAAGATAGCTAACACTTCCTAATCAGAAAGTAAAAAGCACAAGACAAGAAGTACTTGCAACCTATCAGTTCATGGACTACTAGATTATACCTGGGGGTCCATGAGCCAGAAGGTAGCTAACACTTCCTGAAATATATTTAGCTGACAACACCGATGTTCTGATATGTGACTACTTTTGGAAAGGACTTGAAGGTAGGGAATCAAATTAGAAGAAAAATTGAGATATATTAGGCCTAAAAAAGTTAAAAATCATTTTCTCAGGCTCACCTTCATGGTCCTTTTGGCTGCAGCATGCTCTCATTTTATAACTAATGCAAACTTAAAAAAATAAAAATTAAATGCTTTATGTCTGATATTTCACCCAAGTTAATAAAATTGATAAATTTGTCCCTTGAGTGCAGCAAGGCTTGGTAATGCTTTAGCATTGCAAAGCCTTCATGCACTCAAGGGACGAAAAACACTACTACCCATGCTATTCCGTAGATTATGAGGCCTAAAACATAAAACAAACCAAGAACATGAACTTTTCATGGTAAAGAAATAATTACAAAAATAAAAAATAAAAAAAATGCCCACTCATATGCAATTTTACAAAAAAATGGCCTGAGAAACAGAAGATCCATTTTAAGTGGCCTTAGAGTTTTTTATTCATTTTTGTTCAGATTTCTGCCTTCATTGTGAGCAGCATCCAAGTGAATATTGGTGCTAGCCTCTCAGTCCAAAGTTCCAAGATTGATCCTCACTTGGGAAAGTCTTTAAGGTGTCCCAACACTTTCGGGAAGAACTAATTGTTGGGTTCATGGAATACCTTTCTATCAGGGTTAAAATGGTCGTCCACTTTATGTAAAGAAACATATTTCATGCAGGTCCTGGGATCACCATGAAATTTTGCCTGTAAGGTCAACAAACTGTCTTAACATAACCTCTCCTCAACTCGACTTGACTCGACTCGACTCGAGCCATTGAAATAGAGTGGATCGCTGGGCATCTGATCCCATTTAACCGGATATTGCCTTTAGGAATAACTCTCTTAATTGCCTTTATTTTTTCAATCAGCAAACCATTTACCATTCCTTTAGTACAACTTTGTCCTGTTAATTGTATATGAGTTATCATGCAAATTCCTGTTAATTTAATAAAATATATTAACATTTTTTTTTTTTTAAATTTCATTAAGAGCTCTCAAATTCCCTAGAATTATAGACCTATTTTTCTTCACTATTCCCAACAGAAGTATTTGTTCTGTTATATCTTATTTGATAGAGCACAATGAGCTCTATCAAATAAGATATAATAGAATAAATACTCAATTTGTCATCAAAATTTAGCAAAAATATGAGATTCTGGTTAATTGGATATTTCTGTTTATTTAATATTTTTTTGCTGCCAAAGTGGCTCGTGAGTTAACAACTGTAAAGTAATTAATTCATTTAACAAGAAATTCTTGATTTATTATTTCATCTGAAAAATATGAAGCATTTCAGTGTGTTCATACCTACTGGTTTTCCAGCCAGCACACTGAAACCTCTTCACTTCAATCAGAACACCATCCCTTAATAAAGAAGAGTATTTTATTACCAAACTGGCATAGTCACAAATAATTGTAATATATCTTCATTTCCACAAAGTGACTTTTCTCAGGAAAGCAATAGATTTCAGTTCCAAAATTTGATATAAACATTGGTCTACAGTTCTGGAAAGGCTCATTAATTATTTGAGTCCACCATAATTCTTTCACTGCCATTAGTAGATTTTTTTAAGTAGCACATTATAAAAATTGAATTAAACTGTCTAGCAATTTTGTGTCTCTAATGTTTCTTTTGATTATTCTCAGCTCTTCAATCAAAATAAAATATACTGTCAGTATTTAAGGGCTTCTGTGTAGTGTGGAAAGTCGAAAAAGTTCTAGATTTTGAGTATATCTTTTTATAGATCTTCAGTCTGTGAAAGTTGGAAGGTGTTATTTATTTATTTATTTATTTATTTATTTATTTATTTATTTATTTATTTATATATTGGGGTTTAATGATACTTTCGACAGCCAGGATTACCTCATGTCGGACAGCTTTACGGGTGGAGGAAGCCAGAGTAGACGGAGAGAATCACCAAGCAACGGCGAGCAACTGTCAGGCTCCCCAACATACTAACTCCACACAAGCAGGGTTAGCATTGGTTGAAGACAAGTGCACCATCGTCGTGCAGCAAACCTCAGTACACAATGCCACCGTGCCCCACGTGGGCAATGGGGGTGAAGTGTCTTGCCCAAGGACATAATATGGTTGCCGCAGGTGGGATTCAAACCGAGGACCTCTCAGCTTGCAGCCTGCACCTCTACCTACTGAGCAACCACACCCCTAGTTGGAGGGTGTAGCAGCTCATTGGTTAGCAAATTAGACTATTGATCGAAAGTTTGTTATACCCCCACTTCGAAGAAGTGGGGGCTATATAGGAATCGCCCTGTACGTCCGTACGTCCGTCCGTCCGTACGTCCGTCCGTCCGTCCGTCTGTCCGTCCGTCCGTACGTCCGTCCGTACGTCTTTCCGGACATGAAATTCTTGTGTGCGCAACTCCTCCTACATTTATGAATCAATTTGGACAAAACTTTTCAGACATCATCACTACTAAGTGAACATGCGCATATTCCAAGATTTTTGATCTGCGACAATTTTAACCAGGTTTTCTCCCTTTGACTTAGATTTATTGTGTCTTTCCATCCGAACAAATTCTTGTGTGTGCAACTCCTCCTACATTAATGAACCGATTTTGATGAAACCTTTCAAACATCATCTCTACTAAGTGAACATGTGCATATTCCAAACTTTTTAATCTGCGACAATTTTAACCAGGTTATCTCTCTTGAACTTTGATTTAATATGGGTTTCTACATGAAATTCTTGTGTGCGCAACTCCTCCTACATTTATCAATCAATTTGGACAAAACTTTTCAGACATCATCACTACTAATTGAACATGCGCATATTCCAAGATTTTTGATCTGTGACAATTTTAACCAGGTTATCTCCCTTTGACTTAGATTTATTATGTTTTTCCGTTCGAACAAATTCTTGTGTGCGCAACTCCTCCTACATTAATGAACCGATTTTGATGAAACCTTTCAAACATCATCTCTACTAAGTGAACATGTGCATATTCCAAACTTTTTGATCTGCGACAATTTTAACCAGGTTATCTCTCTTGAACTTTGATTTAATATGGGTTTCGGCATGAAATTCTTGTGTGCACAACTCCTCCTACATTTATCAATCAATTTGGACGAAAGTTTACAGACATCATCACTACTAAGTGAACATGCGCATATTCCAAAATTTTTGAGCTGTGGCAATTTTAACTAGGTTATCTCCCTTTAACTTAGATTTATTATGGGTTTCTACATGAAATTCTTGTGCGTGCAACTCCTCCTACATTTATCAATCAATTTGGACAAAACTTTTCAGACATCATCACTACTAAGTGAACATGCGCATATTCCAAGATATTTGATCTGCGACAATTTTAACCAGGTTTTCTCCCTTTGACTTAGATTTATTGTGTCTTTCCATCCGAACAAATTCTTGTGTGCGCAACTCCTCCTACATTAATGAACCGATTTTGATGAAACCTTTCAAACATCATCTCTACTAAGTGAACATGTGCATATTCCAAACTTTTTAATCTGCGACAATTTTAACCAGGTTATCTCTCTTGAACTTTGATTTAATATGGGTTTCTACATGAAATTCTTGTGTGCGCAACTCCTCCTACATTTATCAATCAATTTGGACAAAACTTTTCAGACATCATCACTACTAATTGAACATGCGCATATTCCAAGATTTTTGATCTGTGACAATTTTAACCAGGTTATCTCCCTTTGACTTAGATTTATTATGTTTTTCCGTTCAAACAAATTCTTGTGTGCGCAACTCCTCCTACATTAATGAACCGATTTTGATGAACCCTTTCAAACATCATCTCTACTAAGTGAACATGTGCATATTCCAAACTTTTTGATCTGCGACAATTTTAACCAGGTTATCTCTCTTGAACTTTGATTTAATATGGGTTTCGGCATGAAATTCTTGTGTGCGCAACTCCTCCTACATTTATCAATCAATTTGGACGAAAGTTTACAGACATCATCACTACTAAGTGAACATGCGCATATTCCAAAATTTTTGAGCTGTGGCAATTTTAACTAGGTTATCTCCCTTTAACTTAGATTTATTATGGGTTTCTACATGAAATTCTTGTGCGTGCAACTCCTCCTACATTTATCAATCAATTTGGACAAAACATTTCAGACATCATCACTACTAAGTGAACATGCGCATATTCCAAGATTTTTGATCTGCGACAATTTTAACCAGGTTATCTCCCTTTGACTTAGATTTATTATGTATTTCCGTTCGAACAAATTCTTGTGTGCGCAACTCCTCCTACATTAATGAACCGATTTTGATGAAACCTTTCAAACATCATCTCTACTAAGTGAACATGTGCATATTCCAAACTTTTTGATCTGCGACAATTTTAACCAGGTTATCTCTCTTGAACTTTGATTTAATATGGGTTTCTGCATGAAATTCTTGTGTGCGCAACTCCTCCTACATTTATCAATCAATTTGGACAAAAGTTTACAGACATCATCACTACTAAGTAAACATGCGCATATTCCAAAATTTTTGAGCTGTGGCAATTTTAACTAGGTTATCTCCCTTTAACCTAGATTTATTATGGGTTTCTACATGAAATTCTTGTGCGTGCAACTCCTCCTACATTTATCAATCAATTTTGACGAAACCTTTCAAACATTATCACAACTAAGTGAACATGCGCATATTCCCAAATTTTTGATCTGCGACAATTTTAACCAGGTTATCTCCCTTTAACTTGGATTTATTATGGGTTTTCAAATGGGATTCTTGTGTGTGCAACTCCTCCTACATTAATGAACCGATTTTGCATACATGTTGCACATTGTAAATGTGTTTTTCCAAATGTAAACCATATATGTGTGGGCTCTTTAAGTATTCAGTGCTGTTCTGTGGAAGGCCACATGCAAATACAAATTTCAACAACAAAAAATGATCTTTATGTATACATTTCCTTATGGCCTTCGCCTACATGATCAGAAGTGCATTCCTCTAAAAACCCAAAGCGGGGGTATTAATCACCTTCAGTGATAGTTCTAGTTTGTTCAGTCTTGTCTAATGCCACTTGTGTTATATCCTTGGGCAAATACTTGTTTGCTCAAATCAGGGTTCATGCAGGTCATGAAAACTTGTAAAGTTATCAAATTTTTTTCTTTAAAATCTAGGTCTGAAAAAAATAGAAAAAAGTTGGGTTATTTTACTCAGCCATTAAAAGTCAAGTTAAAAGTCATGGAATTTCACAATATTAGTTCTGAAGTGTGAAATTTCAGTTGTAATCTTCACTGTGTGCAAGTCACTTGATGTTTAATTCTTACAGGCCCAAGTTCTGACTTCAATCACTTTTTTCTCCAACAAAGTAGGTGCCCAACATGTAGTCTTTGAGTAAACTTGCAAGCTGCATTCAAAGTGATGTAGGCACCCAAGACTAGCATAGAAAAGCTGCATAGTCATAGGATGTGGACTGTCAATTTTTCGTAAAAACGTATAAAATCGCCAGGCCTTTGAGGGGTAAAGTTGTGTAATACAATCAAAATGTCAGAAAATGGTTTTTGACAGCTGAAAACATAAAAGTCTAGTAGCCTATCAGTGTACCTCCTATTAAGCTCTCCAGGTTCTGGATGTAGTTTTTGAGATATTGACTGGTGTCTTCACTATTTCTAATGAAGCATTACCAATAGTTATGGAAACTTATGAAAAGATCACTGAAAGTAAAATTCATAGTATTTTTTGACAAGCTATATGAACTAGAGATGGGTGGTAGTACTCAAACGTTTAGTCGACTAGGCTATGTCGACTCTGGGCAAACCAGTAGTCGACTCTCAATTGTGCAGTCGACTAGTCGGAGGAGTTCAAGCTTTTAGGTAAATAGTATCCCTTCTGTGCCACTGTCAGACAATTTGAACAGCAATATTGGGCAATCAATGCATACATCTATTGCCATCTAATAGTAGTGACAGTAGTTTGTTTTAAATGGTACTAGTAGAGTGCTGAATTATTTTGGGCTATCAGGATATGTTATTAATTTGCCTTGTTGCAATTTATGGGAGAGTGCCTATAGGCACTCACCCATAAATCGCAACAAGGCAAATTAAATAAGACTAAATAATTTCACTCTTAGCATAATTAGAAGCACATTAACAGAATAATGTTCCAGTAAGTTGCTGTATATGAATGCCCAAGTGAAGCCAAATTTGGACCTTCAGCACTCTACCGGAACACCCACACTGTTATAAGGAGACAGGTTATCACCAATGACTAGTCGAAGTCGACTTGACTTTTGGGTATTGACTAGTCGACTTTGGAATTCACTAGTCGTTTGAGCACTAATGGGTGGTATTGGAAATTTGAGTTTGGTATTGGTTTTGATATTTTGAAGTGGATGTGCCATGGTATCAGTTCAGTATTCGGTATCTGACTTGACTGAGATTTGCTGATAGAACCAAAGCAGGAAAATACAGAATAAGTTTTTCTTGTTAGCTTTACTCAACAAAGTCAAGATAAGCTATTGCCATCATGCGTGTGGAAGTCTGTGAGTCTGTGCACATTTTCCTTTAGCACAGGCTACACCCTGTAGTTCTTTCCGATCGTCACAAAATTTCATATGCAGATTTGGGGTCATGTCTAGATGTGAACATCCCCTTTTGGTCACGATCGGTCAACTGTAATGGCTGCCCGAGTCCAAAACCCGAAAACCTTTAGCACAGTCTACAGGGCGTATCTATGAAGGGATTTATTGTAACTTAGTAGGATGCCTCTGTATAATATCTAGATGAGAATGTCTCCTTTTGGTCATGATCTGTCAACCGTTACGGCTACCCAAGCCTGAAACCCAAAAACTTTTAGCACAGTCTGCAGGCCATATTTAATATGGAGGGATTTCATTGTAACTTGGTAGGTTGACTCCATATAATGTCTAGATGATAACGTCCGCTTTTGGTTGTGATTGGTCAACTGTTACGGCTTCAGGGGCCCGATGGCCATGATTAGCCATTGTGCAGAAATATGTGACCTTAAACACCAATAAATAATTCCCGGCCCGAAACCCAGAAAACCTTTAACACAGTCTACAGGTCATATTTATGAAAGGATTTCATTGTAACTTGGTAGGATGACTCCTGATAATGCCCTGATGAGAACGTCCCCTTTTGGTCATTCAACCACGACGGCTACCTGAGCCCAAAACTTTAGCACAGACTACAGGTCATATTTATGAAGGGATTTCATTGTAACTTGGTAGGTTGACTCAGTATAATGTCTAGATGAGGATATCTCCTTTTGGTTGTGATCGGTCAACCGTGATGGCTACACAGGCCCGAAGCCCGAAAACCTTTAGCACAGTCTACAGGCCATATTTATGAAGGGATTTCATTGTAACTTGATAGGATGACTCATTTTGGAATAATTTCACTGTAACTTGGTAACTGTCGTTGACATACATTAACTGTGTGGGCCACATACATTAACTGCGAGAGCCACATTAACCCACCCCCCATTTCATTAGTACAGTCTACAACTCATATTATTTTTATTGAAAACATAGCATACAGGGAACAGAAATGAACTTATTCCCAATTATCACAATTCTTGTCTTATTTCATAATCCTTTCATAAACATTGAACATTATCATTTTCCTCAAACTCAACACACAGACAAGTTAAGCTGCAGTGTCATTGACACTTACATTTTCATTCTACCACAGCGCCACAGGTGTCACTGCCAGTAAGCTTTACACTGGCATTCTTTTGCCAACACAAATCATATCAACAGTAATTTTTTTACTTGTCTCACTCACATCTTAACTTTAAAGGCCTATTTTAGGCTTTTGCATATGTACTTCATTTGCCATCATTAGGGGGTCTTGCTGACAATAGCAAATCACCTAGGTAGTGATTTCTAGTCACGTCTTGGCTGCCTTATCAGCATTGCTGGAAATGAAAAAAATTGACGGGTGCAGTTTTAAGCTCCCGTGAAATCAGAGACGGGAGTAAATTGCACCCGTAAATTGTTAGTATATGAATTTTTGAAGGAATACTGTCACCAAACACCAGAAACCTTAACTCTTTGAACTCTAGTGGTATCTTCCATGCCAGTTCAATGGCGGCAATCAGAAGAGTCCATATTCATTTTTTGGGGTAGACCAATCAATATTTTCAACGTGCAGCCTCAGGGCTGCACATTGAAAATATTGATTGGTCTACCTCACACATTTACTGAACAGCCATTTATTTAATGAAGTTTTGACGTATCATGTTCCTGGCCAGAAAAGCAGCCGCTCGGATTCAAGAGATTAAATGTATAAGGAATTTCTGAATTATGACAGTAAGTTGTCACTGGCCACAGAGTGCTGCTTTCTAAAACAACACACATTTATATGCCTTCACAGTATATTAGGGCTCCACAATATTTTTCAACAAGTGCATTTTTTTAGCTCAAGTAAAACAGAAAACATGGGTGCTGACGGGAGCAATTGCACTCGCACCCATCTCATTCCCAGGACTGTTAACAGGCAGCCAAGACTTGACTAGGAATCACTGCTAAGCAACTGGACATTTATGGTTGTACTCTAGTGGGAATTCAGGACAATTTCCCAGGCCATTAAGGGTTAACAGAACAATTCCACTGCTATCAAGCCTCAACAAGGCCTTATACATAGTGAATGTAGGAAAATTAGAAAATACGATTTGAATTTGGTATTCAATGATTGGTTCAGTTCGACTTTTTGGTATTCCCATAATATCAGTATCGGTTCGGTTTTTCAGTATATTGCCCATCTCTAAATTATGAACCGTCATATTGATATAGTACAGAGTCACCATATTATGCCTTCAACCAATGGAACTTGGCCCTGCTTGAGCCTGGTTAGTATGCTGATTAGTATGTTGGAAAGTCTGACAGCTGTTTACCTCTGCTTGATGGTTCACTCCTGGTACTCCTCCTCCCTATCTCTTTGGGGGCATGGTGGTGCTGTGTAGTAAGGCATACTGCACATCGATGGTGCACTTGTCTTCAGCCAATGCTAATTCTGCTTGTGTGGAGCTAGTATGTTGGGGAGCTGACAATTGCTCGCCATTGCTCTATGGTTCTCCAGGTATGCTGGCATAAAAGAAGTGATCCTGGCTGTTGAAAGTGTTGCTAAACCCTAATAAATAAATAAATAAATAAATAAATAAATAAATAAATAAATAAATAACCTATCTCTTTACCTAAAAACTCAAATGTTTTGTTGTTGCAAAGGACCTAGCCCCACATAGTTTCCCATGGGTGTACAACCTGTATAAACTCTTCCCATTGTCTTGTGAAATTTTTTTATTATATCACATTTTGTTTAACCCTTAACTCTTAACCCGCTGAGTATTTTTAAAATATTTTTCATCACATCGACTATTACTTCTCCTGGACAGGAATATATGCCAGCAGCATGCAAGGAGTTAAGTCCCCTTTCAGCCACAAACAGCCACGTTATAATGCTTTGAAAAAGTTTCCCCCAAGTGTATTTTTCCTTGAAAAATCTACAGATAGACTGCATTTATCTTGGGAATATTTTTACCTCATTGTTGACTGCCTGGGCAGGCAGCCATCAATGATGTAAAAACATTGTTAACCCTTTGAACTCTGGTGGTATCTTCCACTTCATTCCAGTGACAGCAATTGAAAGTGTCCATATTCATTATTTTGGGATATTTTGGCTTCTCAGGCCCTTCTCATTTTGGCTGCCGCATGCTCTCTTTTTATAACCAATGAAAAATTTAAAAAATAAAAATTAAATTGTTTATGGCTGATATTTTACCCAAGTTAATAAAATTGATAAATTTGTCCCTTGCATGCAACTAGGCTTTGCAGTGCTTTAGCATTGCAAAGCTTTCTTGCACTCAAGGGACAAAATACACTACCACCCATGCTATTCTGTAGATTATGAGGCCTAAAACATAAAACAAACCAAGAACATGAACGTTTGATGGCAAAGAAATAATTACAAAAATAAAAAATAAAATAAAAAAATGCCCGCCCACATGCAATTTTAAAAAAAGTGGCCTGAGAAACAGAAGATCTACTTCATGGGGCCTTATTCAACTTTCTTAAAACAGCAGTTGAAAGGTTTCACATTGCCAATTTATGTGCAGTAACAGCATTTAAAGAAAAGTATATCCAGTAACAGAAAAACAAGCCTGATTCTTCATTAATAAATATCTGATGAAAAATTGTAAATTACATCCATACATTTCAGGCAAAAAAAATTGATATAACACAAGTATGATTTTGATGAAAGTTAAAGGAACACTTGTATTCTGGGATTCTATTTCGGAAATACTTCCAGTGGAATATCGAATGAAACATGAGGGGGCAAAGGTGGCATATAATTGACAGAGTATAAACTTTATGCTGCTGAAAATTCAATATATTCCATTTTTACATCCCAGTTAAGCAGAAAGATTCCTACTGTTCCTATGGCAACCTTCTGAGGTCAGGAAGTGTATGATTCTAATATTGCTACTTTGAAGAGAGTTTAGCATAATTCATATTGACACTATGGAGAATCTGAGTACAGTTTATGCTGTTGAGTAGTCAGATATACTTGATAGAAATAAACTGCTGAGCTTCCTTATAATAATTTTCTTCAACTTACTGACTTTCAGATTTATGGAAAACTCATCCCCATTTTATGAATGTATTTTTTGTTGTTTTCTTAACTCCTTCCTTCCTTGTGGGGATCCTGGGAAGAGAAAATGTGCTTGTTTACTGTTGTAAACAAGTTATGCTTTAATTCTTAACCTGCTGACTAATTTTAAAATATATTTCATCAAATCTAGTCATGGATTTAAAGTGACTGACGCCACTAGGGCTTATATTTTGACGAGACTCTGAGAATCCATTCACACTAATTTTCGCGGAACAAAGCCAGCCAGAATCCATGTAGATTCTTGCTGCACCTCTGTTAAGACTGAGTCAATTTAACCCTTTACCTAACATAGCAACAGCAAATTAGCCAATTCAAGGCGGACATGACCTGAAATATTCTGATACTTTGTCAATAAAATTGCACATATATGGCTGTCATTGGAACCGGCTCAATGAGCCGGTTCCAATGACATCCATATTTGAAAGGTTTTATTAGCTCATCTTGACAAAGTCAAGCTGAGCTAATCTAATCGCTTCCCGTCCGTCGTCGTCCGTCAACACCATGTTTTGGTCTTCTCCTCCAAAGCCACTGGGCCAATTCAAATGAAAGTTTGTGTGAGTGATGGTCCCAAAGGGGCATTTCATTTTTGTTCAACTCAGTATGCCCGGCCCCTAGGGAGGGAGTGGGGGAAAATGCTCCAAAATATTTTTAAAATCTTCTTCTCAAGAACCAGTGTGTGCAATGACTTGATATTTGCTGTGGAGCTTCCATATGAGGTGTAGAATCAAGTTTGTTCAAACGAAGTTTGTAAAGTAATATTTGGCTTTGTAATAGGAGGGGTAAGATTTTTGGCCCCGCCCAAAATTTCTATTTTCTGAACCGATGGTCCGGTATGAACCAAATTTGGTTTGTGGTAGTATTGGGTCATAAGTACTTGACCCATGCAAAAAAAAAAATTACCGCATCCCCATGGGAACCCTGGGAGCTAAAAATATAAATATTTTCAAACGCCCATATTTCCCAAACCCCATGGAACAGAGAGCTTTTATTTGGTATGAAGTATCCTTATGACCAGTAGAATTGAATGGTTAAAAAAAAAATGCCATCGGTTGTGTTAGGGTGTTCTGTAATGGGCATCGAAAAAATGCGGAGTCAGCATATTTGCAAAAATTAAAAAAAATCTTTTCTCCAGAACCATTCATCAGAATCTTTTGATATTTGGTATACAGCATTCATGGGGGGGGGGGGGGGGGGAGTCAGATAAAAGTTTGTTCAAATAAAGCTCATTGGTTCATATTTGGGCTCTCTACAGGAGCCCGAAGTTTTAACATAGGGTAATATGGGGAATATTCTTTAAAAATCTTCTTCTTCAGAACCACCAGTCAGAATCTTTTAATATTTGGTATACATCATTGTTATGAGGGTCAGATTCTAGATTGATCAAACCAAGTCCCTAGGTTAATATTTGGGCTTCCTACTGAAGCCCAAATTTTATCTTTGTTCAATATGGAGGGTAATTTAAAAAAATCTTCTTCTTCAGATCCATCAGTCAGAATGCTTTGATATTTGGTATGCAACATCTCTATGGGGGTCAGATTCAAGTTTGTTCAAATCAAATCCCTAGGTATATATTTGGGCTCACTATGGTAGCCCAAATTTTTACTTAGTGCAATATGAGAAAATTTCTTTAAAAATCTTCTTCTTCAGATCCACCAGTCGGAATGCTTTTATATTTGGTATAAAACATCTCTAGGGGGGTCAGATTCCAGGTTGTTCAATTCGAGTGCCTAGGCTCCATATGGGAACATGAAATTTAACTTAGTACAATATGAGGGAATTTCTTCAAAAATCTTCTTCTTCAGATTCACTTGTCAGAATGCTTTCACATTTGGTATACATCATCTCTAGGGGGGTCAGATTCAAGTTTGTTCAAATCGGATCCATAGGTCAATATTTGGGCTCGCTATGGTGGCCCAAATTGGAACTTAGTGCAATTCGAAGAAATTTCTTTACAATTTCTCTTCTTCAGATCCAACAGTCAGAATGCTTTCATATTCGGTACACAACATCTCTAGGGAAGTCAGATTTAACTGTGTTCAAATCAAGAGCCTGGGTTAATATTTGTGCTCTCTATGGGAGCCGGAATTGGCCATTTTGCTGAAGAATTAAAAATTTTGTATTCAGTACCCTCTAGAGGTACTAAGATTAATCCACATAGGTTGTATCAAGGGGCTTCATAGGGGAGCTCTGCATTTTACTTATGATCAACTGAAGAAAAGGCATGATGCCCAGATTATTTTTGTCACTCCTGAGGGACTCAAGGATTGACAGTGTAGCCTATGGAGATGGCTTGCTTAATGTATACTCATTCTTGGACTCTGTTTAAATTGTGTTCTGTACAAGATGAGCGCTTCAGGCCCCGTGGGGCCTCCTGTTGATATATATTGTTTATTTTTTAAAAGATCTTCAAATTCAGCTTATATTTTATAAATTAAAAAAGCTTTGTTGGGTAAAGGGCTAATATGAATTATCAGTACACAATAGGGATGCAACCATGGTGACCTAATGAGATCCTGAAATACTCTTAGCAGGTATGGATTCTCACAACCATTTTCGTGAGAATCTAAATGGATTCTCCCAAATTTGATGAAATATAACCTCTGCACCCCCAAAAATATTGCAGCCTTACAAGTTAGGTATGGGTCAAGCTCTCGGCCCAGCACTCTAATTCTGTTATGAATTTGATGCTTTTAGGAGCTATTTGTTTATCCACTTTTCATGCAGTTTATACACAGACCCTCAATGATGTAATGTGATGTCCTTTTACTCACAAAGATATAGATATTCTTTCATGCTCCAGTTATAGATATTGCAATCAAAAATATTTAACCCTTTACCTAAATGCAAAAGCAAACGACACTGCCAGACAAAATTATTGAATAACTAATTTTTTGCATCAAAAACATAACTTATCACCCCACATTGGAACGAGCTTAATGAGGGGTCATAAGCTGTGTTTTTGAGGCAGAAAATGAAAAAATAATGAAAATTGAATGGCAAGTTTTGTGAATAGTGCTCTCTTGTTTTGACCGTTATGTTAGGTAAAAGGTTAATTAACCTTGCAAGCATCAAGCTATTGACATAATTAGTGGAAATACAAGGCATAATCATGAAATTTGAGCAGTGGTGTGTCTGCATTCATAATTATTTAGTAAACAAACATGTCTTAAGGTATTGGTAAAGTCATTGTAGATTCCGTGGGGGCGTGGTGGTTGAGTAGGTAGAGGTGCAGGCTGCAAGCCGAGAGGTCCTCAGTTCGAATCCCACCTGTGGCAACCGCATTGTGTCCTTTAGCAAGACACTTCTCCACCATTGCCCATATGGGGGCATGGTGGCGTTGTGTACTAAGGCCTACTGCACATCGAAGGTGCACTTGCTTTCAACCAGTGCTAACTCTGATAGTGTGCAGTTAGTTTGTTGAGGAGCTGACAGTTGCTCGGTGGTTCTCTCCGGGTACTCTGGCTTCCTCCACCCGCAAAACTGTCATGGTCATGATTAGCCATTGTGCAGAAATATGTGACCTTAAACACCAATAAATAAACAAATAAATATTGAAGATTCTATGAAATCAAGTCTCAATTGAGATATATTTCTTGCGTTGATTCAAAGAAAATGAATGTTTATGGTAGTTTTTATATTTAATCATCTGGAATATTTCAGTTGGTCAGAATAGTGAACCATCGGTTTGCTTTTCCAGCCAATTGAAATATTCCAGAGTATTCGTTCAAAACATTAGCAATGGACTATTCAAAGGGCCTGACTTGTTCCAGACCATACAACTGCATCAAATTCCTTTCAGATTTAGACTAGTGGCCCGAAAGCTTTGGTATAGGTAAATGTCCACCCTCCTGGTGTACTTGAAGTACAAAATCAATCTACTTACAGTACAGCCTCCTTGACTGGTCACATTCCATGGGTGGGCAATATTTCCACGGATGCAATAATATTACATTCCAAACACTAATTATAGGAATAATCATCAAAAATTTAATTAATGAAGCACCTGGTACAACCCGGTGCTTCATTAATTGAAATTTTGCTGATGATCCTGTACATAACCTGGTAAGTGCATGCATGGACATCACTTCCCCCATGTGTATTACGACCAGTCCACGGCGACTAATGTATACTGTGTTGCAGACATTTTGTTTGCATACAGCTGTTTCTGCAAGTGGTTTCTAAAAATGGGTTAATACCTTCTCTGCTGCAATTAAATACCCATATCATTCATCTTGTATGTCAGTTTTTTTCTGTGGTATATTAAATAACAATCCTTGTTTTCAAAGCAACAGTTAACAGTGATATTTGCTACATTAAATATGCATCAGGCCATCCAAATGGTATGTAGTTGTCTCGTGTTTTGTCTGTGGGTGGAACAAAGTACAGTTCTCAAGAATCTTACCATTTAATGATGATTAACTAAACTTGATGGTTTCAGTGCTGAATTAACTCCTTGCATCTGCTGGCGGGTATTCCTATCTAGAACAGAAAAGAATTTCTTTGAAATAGTATAATTTGAGAACATTTAATCAAATTGTCACCCTGTAAACTTAATGTATTTTTCACCAATGATTTTTTGAGTTGAATTTGGATGTATTTTTCGCCAATGATTTTTAGTCAAGTTGTAACGAAGTCAAACTCGACTTATAGTTTGATGAATGGCGGGTGGGCAGGTGAAAACAATTGGTTTCCGGATGATAACTTGAGAATGGTTCAACCCCTGTTCATGAAACTTCATAGGTAGGTTGGTATCGGTGAGAGGAAGAACCCTATTAATTTTGGACTTGCTTGGTCGAAGGTCAAGGTCACAGTGACCTTGAACATAGTAAATTGTAAACAATTGGTTTCCAGATGATAACTTGACTACGGTTCAACCCACATTCATAAACCTTCATACGTAGGTTGGCCTTCATGAGAGGAAGAACCCTATTTGTTTTAGACTCACTAGGTCAAAGGCAAGGTCACAGTGACCCTGAACATAGTAAATCAAAACAATTGGTTTCCAGATGATAACTTGATAATGGTTCGACCAGTGTTCATGAAACTTCATAGGTAGGTTGGCATCAGTGAGAGGAAGAACCCTATTTATTTTGGACTCGCTAGGTGAAAGGTCAAGGTCACACTGACCTTCAACATAGTAAATCGTGAATAATTGGTTTCCGGATGATAACTTGATAATGTTTTGACCCATGTTCATGAAACTTCATAGGTAGGTTGGCATCAGTGAGAGGAAGAACCCTATTTATTTTGGACTTGTTAGGTGGAAGGTCAAGGTTACAGTGACCTTTAACATAGTAAATCATAAACAATTGGTTTCTGGACGATAACTTGTCCCACATTCATGAAACTTCATAGGTAGGTTGGCCTAGGTGAGTGGAAGACCCCTATTTATCTTGGACTCACTAGGTCAAAAGCCAAGGTGACAGTGACCTTGAACATAATAAATCATAAACAATTGGTTTCCAGATGATAATTTGACAATGGTTCCACATACGTTCATGAAACTTCATAGGTAGGTTGGCATTGGTGCAGGAAAGAGCGCTATTTATTTTGGAATCACTAGGTCAAAGGTCAAGGTCACAGTGACCCTTCACATAGTAAATTGTAAACAATTGGTTTCCGGATGATAAGTTGATAATGATTAAACCCACTTTTGTGCTGTCACAACTCGACATTGGATCGGTGATCCTATCGGCATTTTTTTTAGTTGAATTTGTATATCAATTTTTTTTTTGTTGAGGTGATTTCAATGAGGGGTCACATGATATGATTTTGTTGAAACTTTTTGAAAAATAATATTTTTTCAATTGCTGAAATTGCATATTACATGGGTGGATGCAGCCGATTTGTTAGGTAAAGGGTTAAGCATCATATTATGCTCTCAATTCATATTAATAAATTGTAATGCTTTTATTTTTGATAAAGTTGAGGTGTGCATGGCAACTGCCGATGGTCAGAATCATAATTATAATCAATAGTAGTTGCATCACTATAAGTGCTATCTTGACCTTATGATTCTGATTCAGATTCTAATTTATTTTGTTTATCAGATTTGGAATTTTAGTCTGAATCACAAGTAAAAACTGATAATGATTCACTCAGTGTCATGTGTTTTATAGGATTTTGTAGTTGGGGAGAGGGCTTTATGATTTCTGTACTTCTGTAGGCCAACAATGTGATCTAAATTATGCGAAACAATGTGATACAATTATTCTTGAATAGAATAGAAGCAGTGCATGAAAACATAGTAACACGTATGTGTTTGATTAATAGCATTTGGCGATGGACACATACATTAGGCTAAATTTTTGTCAAAATTTACCTTCTGCAGTCTGCTGTGCTGTCGAACCAAAAAGGTTAACTCTTTCAACATGAGACCGCTTTTTCGGGCCAGCAACACAATATTAGGCTAAAATGTTGTCAAAATTTACCTTCTGCAGTCTGCTGTGCTGTCGCACTAAAAAGGTTAACTCTTTCAACACGAGAGACCGCTTTTCCGGTCCAGCAACATGATATGTCATAATTTCATTAAGTAGGATGGCTACTGAGTGAACCTGTGTGGTAGAACAATTAATATTCTCAACTTGCAGCCTTCAGTATTAATTGCTCTACCCCCAAATAATGGATATGGACGTGGGTATTAACGAATGGCTAGACTTGACTTTATATCCATTTTGCAGTTACGATTAGCCATTGTGCAGAAATATGTGACTTTGAACCCGTGAGCACACTTTTCTGGCCCAGGAACATGATGCATCACAATTTTATGAAGTAGAATGGCTGCTGAGTTAATGTGTGGGTTAGATCAATCAATATTTAGGCTGCTTGTTGAAAATATGAATTGGTCTACCCCCAAATAATGAATATGGTCTCTTCCAATTTCTGACATTTAACTGGCATGGAAGATTCCACCAATGTTCAAAGGGTTAAGCATGTTTTGTTACAGTTTGTTGCAAAATATCTTCCTGAATCAAAATTTCATTCTATGCATTGTATACTCCAAGGTAAGTCTTTGATTTTGTAGTAACTGCAAATAGCAAAAATATGGGGTATTTTTTACTTGATTCCAAGACATTATATGGTACAGTAGAGCCCACTTAATTGGATATCTCTTAACTGAATAACCCTGTTAATTGAATATAATTTCCCAACACAAAACCATTTACCCTACCTCAAGTACAAATTTGACCTGTTAATTGAATATAAGTAACAGAGTAAACTCTTGTTAATTGAATAAAAAATCTTGCAACCTGTCGAGAAATTGCCCTGACTCTCCATAATTTTCCTTTGTTTATAGACCTATTTGGCCTCAGTATGTCCAATGCAGGCATTTAATCTATTATATCTTGTTTGACAGAGCTCATGAATCTCTGTCAAACAAGATATAATAGAATAAATGCTAAGTTTATCTCTAGAATACAGGAAAGTTATGATATCCATGTTAATTGAATACTCCTGTTAATTTAATAATTTTCATTGGCAAAGTGGTTATTCAATTAACAAGGTTCTCCTGCACAAGCAAAAAATCTCTCCAGAGGGAGCTTCTGGAAAATAAAATAAACATGCTGTTCTTAGCTGTTTGATTATAGTACAGAGAACAAGGTATTTCCTTTGCTTAGCCCTAATGGACTTAGAATTAGGCTATTAATAAGTTGGTTGTAAATGACCAGAACCAAATCGTCACCTTTTTCATATGTCAGTAATTTGCAAGCGAACAGTTTATACTTAGCGAAACTTGGAAATGTGCAAAGTAAATCAAAACATACAGAAAAAGTGTGCTTGTATCCAGGAACCTTTTAACTGTTATTAAACTATATTGTGTTTGTTTATTGCCTGCGAATTTGTTCTGCGTCTGATTTTTTGTTCATGGCCCTTTCGAGTGTCTGATTTTTACATTAACACTATGATCAAAAAGTGTGAAAAATTCTTCTTAGCTTTATGTTATTTGTTGTTTTGGCAAATGAAATGTTCACAGACAATTTCCAATAGCTGATATTAATTGCTTGAATGAAATTCTGTTGGCTATTTCTTTTCCATCATCCATTAACTCCTTCATTACTGGATTTTCAAGATTGTATTTTATGGTTGTTTTATGGAAACTGATGAAAGTAAACAGTGTTAGACAAACATGGTAGACTTGTTCTCAATTGATAGAATAGGATGTGGTTAGAGTGTTTTGTGGAACAGTTTATCTGAATGCTCTACATTTCTCTAACATGACTGTAGGGACTGTGGTAGGGCCAAGCCTGAATATAAGCAACCTGTCATTTGCAAAATGAGGTCCCCAGAGGGTGAATTTGGTGATGCTATCCCATACAATGGGCCAATTTATCCTCCAAGTACATCTTTCTGTTTTGGTTTGAGACCTTGATTCTGACTGAGGTTCACAGAGGGTGATTATACCCCCCGCAAACAAAGTTTGGGGGGGGGGGGTATATAGGAATCACCCTGTCCATCTGTCCGTCTGTCCATCCTTGTAAGCGCAACTCCTCCTAAACCGTTTGAAGAATTTTCATGAAACTTTACACAATGGAAGAACTCCATATGGAGATGTGCATGAAGCAATATAATTCTGTTCTGACATTTCCAGGGGGAGATAATCTGTCCGTCTGACCATCCTTGTAAGCACAACTCCTCCTAAACCGTTTGAAGAATTTTCATGAAACTTTACACAATGAAAGAACTCCATATGAAGATGTGCATGAAGCAATATAATTCCGTTCTGACATTTCCAAGGGGAGATAATCTAACTTATACCGTCTGTCCATCCTTGTAAGCGCAACTCCTCCTAAACCATTTGAAGAATTTTTATGAAACTTTACACAATGGAAGAACTCCATATGAAGATATGCAAGAAGCAATATAATTCCGTTCTGACAATTCCAAGGGGAGGTAATCTAACTTATACCGTCTGTCCATCCTTGTAAGCGCAACTCCTCCTAAACCGTGTGAAGAATTTTCATGAAACTTTACACAATGGAAGAACTCCATATGAAGATGTTCATGAAGCAATATTATTCCGTTCTGACATTTCCAAGGGGAGATAATCTAACTTATACAATGCAGGCGCAGGGGGTATTACTTTGTGAGTTTGCTCACAGTACCTCTAGTTTTTTTTTATGTTACCCTGCTGTGCAGGGTAGCATCACTACATTCACCCTCTGGGGACCTCATTTTGCAGATGACAGTCTGCTTATTTTCAGACTTGGGTAGGGTTGGGTGGCTTTTCGGTTTCCTGGTTCAGTTCCGCTTTTTGTGGTAAAATGAAAAACTGATACGCATTACCCAGCAAAAAAAAAATGGTCGAACGGTTTTACTGACTGTGTGTAAACTGATCAAACAATCTTACTGAAGGGAACTGGACTAAAGACCGCTATGGAGTCTTATCACTTTGTCTATCTGGGAAAGGGGTGAATACGTCATGTTCTGATTGTCACATTTTCTCCCTTGTTGACTCGTCCAGTGGACGAGTCAGTAAGAGAGAAAATATGACAATAAGAACACAGCATTCATTGGATGAACTTTATTCATTTGTTACTCTGATTTATGTTTTATTTTCTGACTGAATAGACTTAGCAATGGATCCCCTAGAACTCCTAAGAATGAGACTGAACCCAATACAGACATGGCTTTTGTGTTGAGAGGTGTTGTACAAACTATTGCAGATTTTTTCCAAGTTAAGGAGGCTGAAGTGTTATTAGCTCACCGAAGGGTGCTTAACTTACCCACTTGTCATCCGTTGTGAACTTTACATTATCGACTTCTCCTCCCAAACTTCTGGACTAAATTGAACCAAATTTGGTGTGCATGTACCTTATCATATGTAAATTTAAGTTTGTACAAATAAACTTTCTGCGTCCACAGGGGGCACCACAAGGGGCATTACTCTGAAAGTACCCATAAATTTTTTTTCAAAATTAAAAAAATCTTCTTCTCCAGAACCATCATTTAGAATCTTTTGATATTTGGTATATAACGTCTCTATTGGGGTCAGATTCAAGTTTGTTCAAATGAGTCCCTGCGTTAATAATTGGGCTCCCTGTAGGAGCCCGAATTTTAACTTAGTGAAATATGAGGAAATTTCTTTAAAAATCTTCTTCTTCAGATCCACCAGTCAGAATGCTTTCATATTTGGTATTCAACATCTATAGGGGTGTCAGATTCAAGTTTACGCAAATCGGGTTCCTGAGTGAGTATTTGGGCTCTCTATTGGAGCCCAAAGTTTAACTTCGTGC
Organism: Pictodentalium vernedei; assembly: GCA_031216915.1. Lineage (NCBI taxonomy): Eukaryota > Metazoa > Mollusca > Scaphopoda > Dentaliida > Dentaliidae > Pictodentalium > Pictodentalium vernedei. Next base: position 210,541,738 of record CM062288.1, read on the forward strand.
AATTTGAGGAAATTTCTTTAAAAATCTTCTTCTTCAGATCCACCAGTCAGAATCCTTTCATATTTGGTATACAATATCTATAGGGGGGTCAGATTCATGTTAGTACAAATCGGGTCCCTGAGTTGGTATTTGGGCTCTCTATTGAAGCCCAAAGTTTAACTTCGTACAATTTGGGGAAATTTCTTTAAAAATCTTCTTCTTCAGCTCCCCCAGTCAGAATCCTTTCATGTTTGGTATACAACATCTATAGGGGAGTCAGAATCAAGTTTGTTCAAATTGAGTCCCTGGGTTTATATTTGGGCTCCCTATGAGAGCCTGAATTTTAACTTAGTGAAATATGAGGAAATTTATTTAAAAATCTTCTTCTTCAGATCCACTAGTCAGAATGCATTCATATTTGGTATACAACATCTTGAGATGGGTCAGTTTCAGGTTTGTTCAAATTGCTTACCTGGGTAAATTTTGGGGCTCCCCATGGGAGCCCGAATATCAACTTAGTGCAAGAAAGGGAATTTTTATTTTTAAAATTCTCCTCTTTAGACCTTGTAGTCAGAATGTTTTCATATTTGGTATACAACATCTCTAGGAGGGTGCGATTCAAGTTTGTTAAAATCTGGTCTATGGGTTGATATTTGGCTTCCTATGGGAGCCCGAATTTTAACTTAGTGCAATATGAGGAAATTTCTTTTAAAAGTCTTCTTCTTCAGATCCACCAATCAGAATCCTTTCATATTTGGTATACAACATCTCTAGGAGGGTCAGATTCAAGTTTGTTCAAATCAGGTCCCTGAGTTAATATTTTGGCTCCCTATTTGAGCCCAAAGTTTAACTTAGTGCAATGTGAGGACATTTCTTTAAAAACCTCCTTTTTCAGATCCACCAGTCAGAATTCTTTCATATTTGGTATATACATTTGTAACATCTCAAGAGGGATCAGATTCAAGTTTGTTCAATTTGAGTCCCTGACTTATTATTTGGGCTTTCTATGGGCAGGGATGGTTGGGGGGGGGGGGGGGGGGGGCAGGTAAAGCATGTTAGGTTCAGGTTTGTTCATTTGCCTTTGCATGGCTTCATTCCTTTGTAGTGTTGATGAACCATGTCTAACTGAATGTGACCCCAAACACTTCTTTGAACCACTTTTGCCGGTGAACGATTAAGACCCCTTGGGGCCTCTTGTTTACTTTGTGTTCTTAACTCAGAGAAACCGAACCAAAATCAAGTTTTTTTCCTGAAACGACACTGAAACCGAATCTCAAAAATCAAAACCTCCCAGCTCTAGAGGGTGAGGGCTCCATGGTTAGAGCATTGGACTTGAAACTGATAGGTCAGTGGTTTGATCCTCACCAGTGGTAACTGCATTAAGTCCTTGGACAAGATACTTGATCCTGATTGCCCAAGAGAGAGCACAGTTGTGCTGTGTACTAGGGTGTACTGCACGTTGATGGAGCACTTGCCGTAAACCACTGCTGATTCTCATTGTTCAGAGTTAGTAAGTTGGAGAATCTGGCAGTTGCACATGCTGGTGTGGTTTCCATCAGGTACTCCGGCTTCCTCCACCTGTAAAAATGTCCAACATGATGTGACTCTGGCTGTTGACAGTGTCATTAAGCCCAACAACAAACAAACATAACTATAAGATGACAGTTGTAAAAATGTTTCTTGAATAACAAAAAAAACAAAATCATTTACCTCAGACTTATAGCTTGTCACCCCTCATTGGAATGAGCTCAATGAGCCCATTCCAATGAGGGGGCCATAAGCTATATTTTATATTTATTTATTGGGGTTTTAACTTGTGTCGAACAGTTTTTTGGGTGGAGGAAGCCAGAGTATCTAGAGAGAACCACACAGCAACAGCAACTGTCAGACTTCCCAATGTATTAACTCCACACAAGCAGGGTTAGCATTTGTTGAAGACAGGTGCACCATCGACGTGCAGTACATCTTAGTACACAGTACCACCATGGGCAGTCAGGATTAAGTGCCTTGCCTAAGGACACAATGCAGTTGCCACAGGGGGGATTCAAACCTAGGACCTCTCAGCTTGCACCCTGCATCTGTACCTACACAGCCACTGCAATCCCATGCTATATTTTGGAGGCAAAAATTGAAAAAAACTAGAGAATTGTAATTTGTTGGACAAATTACGGGTTTTCCCAACTTTCCAATGTGAAAATGCAGACTACATATAGCAAAGCAAAGTGTTTGAAATTAACCATTTCCAAAATGATAGACAAAAAGCATCCAAAGTTGGCTAATTTTGGCATTCTCTCATGGTTCTCTTATTCACGCCCTTATTTTGCTTGGGGGTTAAATCTTGAGATTAAAAAGTAAACAGTAACTTTCTTCTACAATCATTGTTGCATCTATCCATACCAAAATAATTGCTACAACAACCTTGCAGTTAGAGGAAATGAGTACAGATGTTTGCAAAATCACTGAAAATCATTTTTTTTCTGACAGTACTATTCTTTACATGGCCAAAGCTTATGTTGTGTTAAGCCCCAAAGCATAACTTACAGCAGAGGATTTGTTCATTAGGCATCTCTACCAAAAGCAAAACAAAGTGTTCAGAATTAACCCTTTCCAAAATGACAGGAAGATGCAACCACAGTTAGCTAATTTTGGCATTTTCGGATGGTACTCTTGCCCTCATTTGCTTGAGGGTTAAAGATGAGATTAAAAACTAAACAGTAACATTTTTCTGCAGGCATTGTTGCATCTATGCATACAAAAATAATTGTTACAACAGCCTCGCAATTATGAGAAATTTGCCCTTGAAGTTAGTAAATCTTGAAGATAAAATGATATATTCATATCATTTGTGGCCAATGGGGGTTAATTTTGAAATATTTGTGTGGTGATTTTAGTGTATCATATTATGCTCTTAATGTGTGAACATCAATCACAGACTGAGTGTCTGAAAAGAGACATGGACTAATCTTGAATCTTGGTATTTGAATGAACATCTTTAAGTTGAGGGTACTCCAATTCAAGACCTGACAACTGGGTGAGGGTTAAAACTTGGAATAAAACATATAACAGCAGAATTGTTCTTGGATAACAGTTATATAATTGACAAAAATGAGAAGTGGACAGAAATCGCGCGTGGGTTAATGGCAAAAAGGCAGTAATTTGGCTAATTTCACATTAAAATTGAACAGACAGCAGTGTCGCTCATATTCCCACTGTGTCCAGACCAGTGAAGGCAGATACACAAAATCTTCAGAAGTTGTTATACTATCCCTGCTCGACAGGGCAGTATCTTTGTCGAGTGGCGTGACTGCGTGGGAACAACGTGGATTGCATGGAAACCGTGGGGATGCTTCGTCCCTACTCTATTCCCAATGCAATTCCGTTTCCATTCACTATTTACCTATCACCGGTCGAGTTTGGCATTATTTCTGTCTATTTGATGAACTGTTCAGCTTTAAATATTCGCACATTCATATGGGACAGAAAGTTTTGAGTTAATCTGCTTATTTTAGACCATCCGGCAGAAACTGACAACTTGACTCCGTGGCGAAAAAGCCGTCATCTGGCTAATTTGACATTCAAATTGAACGGATACAATGTAGGATATATGCCAATTATGTCCCTACCTTGCAAGGCAGAAACTTGAAATTCTCAGAATATTTTCTACTGTCCCTGCCCGACAGTTTAGTATCTTTGTCAAGTGCAGAGACTGTGTGGAAATACCGTGGATCAGGTGGAAACCGAGGGCACGATTCGTCCCTACTTTATTCTCAATTCAATGACTTTTCCATTCATTATTTACCTGTCACCAGCTGAGTTAGGCATTATATCTATCTATTTGATGAACTGTTCAGCTTTAAATATTCACCCATTCATATGGGACAGAAAGGTTTGAGTTAAACTGCTTATTTATACCGTCCCGGCAGAAAGTGACAACTCGACCCTGTGGCAAAAAAGCCGTCATCTGGCTAATTTGACATTCAAATTGAACAATTCAATTCAGTTCAGTTTATTGTACTTTTACACCTTTACGGTCACGTGTACAGTATAACAAATAACATAGTAATAGTTGTCAATAATATAATAATACATCAGAAGTACAAGTTATGTTGTTTTGTCTATTGATTGGGTGCTAGAAGCCCATATTTGGGCCTCACTGGAAGGTATTGGTACCTCAACTAAAAGTCTTCATGTTCTGTGGATATGTTTTAGACTCAGTTCAAACAAGAAAACATTTTGTCCATATGGAGTCGTCCTGTTGCAATCCATTGCAGAGTTTTCACAGGGATTCTCCAATAAATTGCAACAAGACAAATTCTGGCACTACAATTGGTCCGGCACTCTACCAGTTAAACCAGACTCCTTGTTTGAACAGATACAATGTCGGATATACGCCAATTATGTCCTGACCATGCAAGGCAGAAACTTGAAATTCTCAGAATGTTTTCTACTGTCTCTGCCCAACAGTTTAGTATCTTTGGCAAGTGCCGAGACCATGTGGAAATACCGTGGATCAGGTGGAAACCAAGGGCACGATTCATCCCTACTTTATTCTCAATTCAATGACTTTTCCATTCATTATTTACCTGTCACCGGATGAGTTAGGCATTATATCTGTCTATTTGATGAATTTTTCACCCTTAACTATTTGCAGCTTCATGTAGCACCCCGAAAGGCCACTGCACGGTTACCAATATATTCAGGGATTGATTTTACGAAAATAACAATTATTCTGACTATACCCACATGGAAACTCCTAAATATGCCAAGGGTTAAACTTTTGATAATAACGTATAAAACAGAAGTTGTCATGCTATGCTTGCTTCATGCAGGCATAGAAAACATTCAGCACTCAATGAATTAGGAATGGAGTAAATTGTCACTTAAACCTACGAAATTCTGAAAAAATTAGAGTTTTTTTCAACGTCACCTATTTTTATGCATCTGAGACAGGGATTGCGTTAAACTTTACAGCAACCTTATAACAAAAAATATTCTTGGAATTGAACTGTGAATCCAAATTTTGAAAGCATTTTCGGATATTCTATTCCAAACTACCACTGCACGCTTATCAATATTCAGTGATTTTATGAAAATATCAATTATTCGGACCGTACCCATATGGGCAGTCTCGAATCTGCCCACAGTTAAACTTTTAATAATGACAAATAAAACAAAAGTTGTCATACTATGACTGCTGCATACAGCCATAGAAAATGTTCAACGCTCAATCATTTAGGAATGGAGTAAATCATCACTTAAACTTACCAAATTCTGAAAAACGAGAGTTTTTTGGACTGCACCTATCTTTATGTAAACAGAACGAGCGTAGGGTTAAACTTTACAACCAAACTTACAACAGCAAATATGCTCGGTAGGCAATGGTAAATACGAACATGTAAATCATTTTTCGATATTCCTTTCGAAAATGGAAGAAAAGTGAGCTCCAAATTAGCCAATTTTATGAAGAATTTTAGGGCACTCAAATTCAAGGCCCGTAAACTGGGTGAAGGTTAAAACTTTGAATACAATATATAACAGCAAAATTGTTCTTGGATGAAGGGCCAATCCTCTCATGGAAAATGTTTTGAGACAATATGGCTCCAGTGCTGAGAAAGTGCATGTAAACGTTGGCGAAAATAACAATTATTCCGACAGTACCCTTATGGGAAGTCTCAAATCTGCCAAGGGTTAAACTTTTAATAATAACATATAGAACAAAATTTGTCATACTATATTACTATAGAAAACTATACTACTATAGAAAACATTTAGAGCTCAAGCATTTAAAAATGGAGTAAATTGTCACCTAAACTTACCAAATTCTGAAAAAATTGGAGTTTTTTTGGACGGTACCTACTTTTATGCAATCAGAATGGGATAGGGTTAAACTTTACAACCAAACTTACAACAGCAAATATGCTTGGTAGTCAGTTGTGAATACGTACACGAAAAGTGTTTGAAATTAACCCTTTCCAAAATGATGGAAAAAGCAACCAAAGTTGGCTAATTTTGTCATTTTCAAACGGTACTCTTATCCTCGCCCTCATTGTGCTTGAGGGTTAAATCTGAGATTAAAAAGTAAACAGTAACTTTCTTCCGCAATCATTGTTGAATCTATCCAAACCAAAATAATTGTTACAACAACCTTGTAATTAGAGAAATTTGCCCTTGAAGTTGGTCAATTTTGAAGAAAAAAATCTATATTCATGTCATTTTTGGCCTGTAGGGATTAATGTTGAAAGATTTGAGTGGTGAATGTGGTCTATCATATGATGATCTAAATATGTGGAAAATTTGAGCTAAATAACTGTAAACAATTTTGAGACATTTGAAAAATAGTAAACTTTTGAAGGTTTTGGCAGAATATTTTGAAAATACGCATTTTCACAAATATGCCGATACCGCATTTCACTAGATTTTATGACATTACATAAGTATGCCAAATTTGGTCAAAATCGTACAGCTTGTTTTTGAGCAGTTCAACAGACAAAATTCAAGGAGGAAAAAAAAAATTAAAAAAAAAAAAATAGAGAAGAAAAATTTTGAAAAAGAAGAATAACAAGAGTCTTTCCCAAACTGGGTTTGGGAAAGCCTAATAATGAAAAGCAAATTGCACTTTTTTTGTGAATAGTGTTGGCTGGATATTTTCATTATGTTAGGTAAAGTGTTATTTGTAGACTACCATTCCAATATGAAAACCTTGACTTATAAATCGCCTTCTTTCAAAATTGAGGTCTTTTGACTCCTTACTGAAACATACTTCGTGAGCTTATCCCAGTAAGGATGTCATAAGCTTATGAGACCCATCACAAAAAATAGAAACTGATTAAAAGGTTTTGGAGAATTTTTTTTTTCTGCAAAGGGTGTTGGAAATAAGACAGATACACAATACTGCTATCTTATTTCATTCCTTGCAGGAATCCTGGGAAGTGGAGTGGTACCTGTTTACTATGGTAAACAAGTTCTGCTTTAATGGTAAAGGCAGCCAGGACTTGATCAGAATACACTGCTAAGCTACTAGATGTTAACGACTATGGCATGGTGGAAATTCTAGTAAAATCTCAAAGTCTTAAGGACTAAGAAAAACGCAATGTCTGAAATTTGAGATTGCAGCAGGAGGTGGCATTTGGGGAAACTTTGGTGCTGTTTTTGTTTGGACAACAACATTGACAAAATTATCATTTTCAATTTTTTTTTATTCCACAGATAACTACATGATGCTTAAATCAGGGAATCTTCTAATAAAGGAAACTGCATTCTCTGATCAAGGAGATTACCGATGTACAGCAACAAATCCAATCAGTGGAAAGAGCCGCACTATGAACTCTGTAATAAGACTTGTTGTCAAACCATCTTCAACAGGTAAGTTAATACCTTTATCACTGATCTGCATGGTAATATTTGTGAATAGTTCTGGCTGGATGAAAATGGTCATTATCCCTGCCAAAATGAAGATGGCTGGGGATCTAACAATGTAGGGAGGGGGGGTGGGGGGGGGCATCCATTTGTCTGTTGGTCTATCTCAGTCAATGATCTTTGGTATGCTGATGAACCATCATGGTGGAAAGGATAGTCACAAGTAACAGGTTTTGTCCAATCAATTTTGTAGAGATATGGGGCTTCTTTTTACTTTTTTCGTCTTAGAAAATTTCAATTTCTATGGTTTCTGGTTAGTAAACCTCTTTTCAGTAGGGGATACCAGTTCCGTTGTACCTTGTTATGTTAAGTGAAGGATCAAAGTACCATTGAGAAGGCCATGTTTTTTATGGTTTCTGGCTAATAACTTTTCAAGTGAAATGGGTTTTGTCCAATTATTTTTTCTAGAGTTATGGGCCTTTTTTTATTTTTTTCGACTTAGAAAATTTCAATTTTCAGCTCACCAACAAAGTTGTGTGAGCTTTTGTCATGACCCAAGTCACGTCGGCATTGGCATCAACACTTGTGTTAAAGTTATTGTAAAAGTCCACTTTGACTTTCCCACCTGTTACTGTGCACCTCATACTGTTTATATGGCTTATAATTACCCACAGATCCTAACCCACTGATATTTTTTCAATTTGTAGAGTGATTTTGCAATGTTAGACTTTTTTGTAAGTATGGATTTAGAAAATTTCTGGCCTGTTTTGCCTATACATGAGTGGGGGCTACCACTGGTATGCTGTAGCTTTTATTAGCTCATCTTGACAAAGTCAAGCTGAGCTAATCTCATCGCTCTCCGTCCGTCGTCCGTCGTCTGTTGTCCGTCGTCTGTCAACACCATGTTTTGGTCTTCTCCTCCAAAGCCACTGGGCCAATTCAAGTGAAAGTTTGTGTGAGTGATGGTCCCAAAGGGGCAATTCATTTTTGTTCAACTCAGCGTGCCCAGCCCCACAGGGAGGGAGTGGGGGAAAATGCTCCAAAATATTTTAAAAATCTTCTTCTCAAGAACCAGTGTGTACAATGACTTGATATTTGCTATGGAGCTTCCAAATGAGGTGTAGAATCAAGTTTGTTCAAACGAAGTTCATGAAGTAATATTTGGCTTTGTAATAGGAGGGGTAAGATTTTTGGCCCCGCCCAAAATTTCTATTTTCTGAACCGATGGTCCGGTATGAACCAAATTTGGTTTGTGGTAGTATTGGGTATTAAGTACTTGACCCATGCAAAAAAAAAAAATTCCCGCATCCCCATGGGAACCCTGGGAGCTAAAAATAGAAATATTTTCAAACGCCCATATTTCCCAAACCCCACGGAACAGAGAGCTTTTATTTGGTATGAAGTATCCTTATGACCAGTAGAATTGAATGGTAAAAGAAAATTGCCATCGGTTATGTTAGGGTGCTCTGTAATGGGCATCGAAAAAATGCTGAGTCAGCATATTTGCAAAAATTTTTAAAAATCTTTTCTCCAGAACCAATCATCAGAATCTTTTGATATTTGGTATACAGCATTCATAGGGGGGTCAGATAAAAGTTTGTTGAAATAAAGCTCATTGGTTCATATTTGGGCTCTCTACAGGAGCCCGAAGTTTTAACATAGGGTAATATGGGGAATATTCTTTAAAAATCTTCTTCTTCAGAACCACCAGTCAGAATCTTTTAATATTTGGAAAACATCATTGTTATGAGGGTCAGATTCTAGATTGCCTATGGAAGCCCAAATGTTATCTTTGTTCAATATGGAGGGTAATTTTAAAAAAAATCTTCTTCTTCAGATCCATCAGTCAGAATACTTTGATATTTGGTATGCAACATCTCTATGGGGGTCAGATTCAAGTTTGTTCAAATCAGATCCCTAGGTATATATTTGGGCTCACTATGGTAGCCCAAATTTTTACTTAGTGCAATATGAGGAAATTTCTTTAAAAATATTCTTCTTCAGATCCACCAGTCGGAATGCTTTTATATTTGGTATACAACATCTCTAGGGGGGTCAGATTCCAGGTTAATCAATTCGAGTGCCTAGGTTAATATTTGGGCTCCATATGGGAACATGAAATTTAACTTAGTACAATATGAGGGAATTTCTTCAAAAATCTTCTTCTTCAGATTCACTTGTCAGAATGCTTTCACATTTGGTATACAACATCTCTAGGGGGGTCAGATTCAAGTCTGTTCAGATCGGATCCATAGGTTAATATTTTGGCTCGCTATGGTAGCCCAAATTGGAACTTAGTGCAATTCGAAGAAATTTCTTTACAATTTCTCTTCTTCAGATCCAACAGTCAGAATGCTTTCATATTCGGTACACAACATCTCTAGGGAAGTCAGATTTAACTGTGTTCAAATCAAGAGCCTGGATTAATATTTGGGCTCTCTATGGGAGCCGGAATTGGCCATTTTGCTGAAGAATTAAAAATTTTGTATTCAGTACCCTCTAGAGGTACTAAGATTAATCCACATAGGTTGTATCAAGGGGCTTCATAGGGGAGCTCTACATTTTACTTATGATCAACTGAAGAAAAGGCATGATGCCCAGATTATTTTTGTCACTCCTGAGGGACTCAAGGATTGACAGTGTAGCCTATGGAGATGGCTTGCTTAATGTAGACTCATTCTTGGACTCTGTTTAAATTGTGTTCTGTACAAGATGAGTGCTTCAGGCCCTGTGGGGCCTCTTGTATTTCTTATATGTGTTGAATGCATCAATATAAGATGACATTAACCCTTTACCGGACATTTTTTGCAGATTTAGGACTTTTTAATGCAAGGTTAGACTTTTTTTAAGTGTGGACTTAGAAAATTTCTGCCCTGTTTTGCTGTACATGTACATGAGTGGAGGCTACCACCAATATGCTGTGGATTTTATTTTTCATATATGTGTTAAATGCATCAATATAAGATGACATTAACACTTGTACAGGACATTTTTCAGAGATTTTGGACTTTTTAATGCAATGTTTGATTTTTTTTGTAAGTGTGGACCTGTTTATATTCTATACATGTACATGAGTGGAGGCTACCACCAGTATGCTGTGTCTTTTATATCTTATATATGTGTTAGATGCATCAAAATAAGTCAACATTAACCCTTGACTGGACATTTTTTGCAGATTGGTGATAAGCTTAGGTTTATTTCATGCTATGCGTTAGAGAGCTGATGGGGATGGACCCCCCTCTTTTTATGGTTTCTGGTTAGTAAACCTTTTCTTGGCGGGGATACCAGTTCCATTGCACCTTGTTATGCAAGGTGAAGGATCAAAGTACCATTGAGAAGTCCTTGTTTTTTATGGAAATCTGTGGATCAGATTCTCGCAATATAATAGACTGGGTGATGAGGCTGATTTCATTTCCATTCATTTCAGTTGATCAAATCTACATTGCTTGATAAGTTGGTAGAACAGTGGATTTCTATCAATTAACTTTGCCAGTGAAAAAAATATTCAGTTAACTGCAGGCCTGGAAATAAGTGGTCGGTCACGGACAGTGACCGCCACGAAATGTCGATTTGACCGGTGCTGACTGTATCCAAGCGGTCATGAATGACTGCCGCATTTTTCTCCCTAGTACTGTATATTATTTTTCACATGAGACCTCGTGTTCTGAATCATTAATTATGGCTGTTGATGGTGAATAATTTCCACATTCGAAAATATTCTCTAAAATAAATACAAATACAAAATCGCAAAACACAAGACAAATTTATAAATGAGAGACGCTCCTTTCGCAAACGAAACTGAAACTCATTTGTACTCTATTTTTTCCATATAAGTTCTTTGCAAATCGAACCAGATGATCCCTCCTCTTTCCTTTCCTTTGTGTAATATACTTTCTTTGAAGACTGTGAGCAGAATTTGTCATAATTTCCAGAAAGCTTTACAGTAATTCAGTAATACTTCCAGAAAAATATAACCAGTTTTAACCCTTTACCTAACATGAAAAGCAGACGACACTTGCAAAAAAAAATCTTGAATAACTAATTTTTTTCATTTTTGTCTCAAAAACATAGGTTATGACCCCTCGTTGGAACGAGCTCGACGAGCTCGTTCCAACGAGGGGTCATAACCCATGTTTTTGAGACAAAAAATGAAAAAAATAATGAAAATTAATTGGCGATTTTTGAGAATAGCGCTGGCCGGTTTTGGCCGTTACGTTGGGTAAAGGGTTAACTCAGGTGACAGATGTGCAAGTGCCGATTTTATTTGGTACTGAGGTTCCTGGTGCCGAAAATGATGGGGTTGGTTTTGACCAGGTGCCAGATTTCCCAGTGGTGAGACTTCCAGGCTCTAGGTGCGGAGATGTTCAACATTCAATTTCAAAGAAATTGTTGCATTGGAGTCCAGGTGTTACGTTTTAAGAAAAAAAAAGTGATTTGCGGACTGAAGACATCCCCGTCATGCAGTTTAATGTTATAAAAGTTAAGTGTCATTTCAATAAAATTGAATGCAGGTAGGCCCTAATATTTTGTATATTGTTACGACGTTAGCCCAACATAATTTACATGGGTTTTGCCCTAGTTAATGTTTGATTTGGAAGCCAAAAAATATGACCGACAAGGGTTACTATATGACCGATCCGATCATTATGGAGCCGGTCATTATGACCGATGCACCAAAGAAAAATTATTGCCAGGCCTGATTAACACGTGTGTTCAATTAACACAAATATGGTAATTTTCCTGTATTTTAGGGATAAACCAAGTATTTCTTCTATTATATCTAGTTTGCCATGAGCTCTGTCAAACAAGATTTAATAGATTAAAGTGCTTATGTTGGATGTACTGAGGCTTGAAAGGTCTACAAATATGGGGAATTCTGTGGATGCCAGAATAAGGTCTAAAAAAGTTAAAAATCTGTTTCTTAGGCCATCCAGTATTGCCCTTTTAGCTGCCATATGTTCTATTTTTATAACCAATGCAAACTTAAAAAAAAAATTAAATGGGTTATGTCTGATATTTTACCCATGTTAATAAAATTGATAAATTTGTCCCTTGAGTACAACAAGGATTTGCAGTGCTTTAGCATTGCAAAGCCTTCTTGCACTCAGAGGATGAAATACACCACCACCCATGCTATTCTGTAGATTATGAGGCCTAAAACATAAAACAAACCAAGAACATGAACTTTTGATAGCAAAAAAATAATTACAAAAATAAAATTAAAAAAATCCCGCCCACATGCAATTTTACCAAAAATGGCCTGAGAAACAGATCTATTTTGTGGGGCCAAATTCTGAAATTGTTCACAAGGGGTTTTTTATTCAATTCTTTATTCAATTCTCCAATTTTATAGTGAAATTTACAAAATACGTAACAGTAAATTACAAGCAGTGAATTAAGCTCAGTCAAGACATATTTACTAGACGAGTTTTACTGGACGAGTTACATAAATTTCACTGTTGCCTTTCACTATAGTCTGGGCACTCAAGGGTGATCCTCTGTTTTCAGAGAGAGAGTTTGAACCAAGATTGGTTCAATGTTACCATTCTCTTTGATAATCTCTTCATATATTTTAAATTTTGGTGCATTCCCCTAAAAAAGAATTTGAGAGAATCAAACTCGTTATATATTTTTAATTTTGGTGGATTCTCCTAAAATAAATTGTGGAGATTGAAACAGATTTCCCAAAAAGTTGAATAAAAATTATGGCTGATTGAGAGATAATGTAGGATAGAAGGGTTAACCCTTTACCCAATGAATTGGCCGCATCCATCCGCGTAATGTGCAAATTCAGCAGTTGAAAAAATATTATTTTTCAAAAAATTTCAACAAAACCATATCATGTGACCTCTCGTTAGAACAAGCTCGTTCCAACGAGGGGTCAGGGGTCACATGATATGGTTTTGTTGAAATTTTTTGAGAAATTTTAAAAAATGATATTGAAAATAATAAATTTTGATATCGTCTGCATTGGGTAAAGGGTTAAAACAAAAGTTAAACATTTCAATATTTTTCTGATTTTATAACTTCACCATCTATGTTGGAATTCCATGGTTATTACACCTGAACATTAAAATACATTTCTTATTGTAATCTTGTGTTATCATATCCCCAGGAAATAGTTAAAATGTCTATTATTTTCTCGGATTTTGATTTATGTTGAAAATACAGGCCATAGAAATGGTACCTGTGCCTGCTCGGTCTTTGATCTCCACAATCCTGGGGTGATTAAAAGCTCATGTTTGCCATCGGACCATTAGTCTTTCAAGTTGAGTGAATTATGGGTAGAAACCAAAGGCGTTTTTATCAGGGCTGAATCTTTCCAAGTTGATAATAGTGAAAGAATGTGTAAAATATGATATGATGGTTTTTGAAGATATTATTGAGAGGTACTTAAGGGTTTTCTTGCTGCACCCTTTCCAGTCAGAGAATTAAAATACATCGGACTCCACTCAACTGGTTGAGGGCTAGATTATTTTTGGTGGTCTGAATTTGCTATTCATCGTGGTCATGATTAGCCATTGTGCAGAAATATGTGACCTTAAACACCAATAAATAAATAGTGGCATGTAGCACTCAACCAGTTAATTGGATACTGCTTAACTAGTTGAGTGCTGGAAGCCACTATCATGGCTTTCAAGAAACACGAGGGTACCATACTAAAGTCTTCATATTCTTTACACAAATTTCCTATTCAGTCTTAAGCAAATACAGTTGTATTCATATAGATTTGCATTATTAAAAATTATTGGAGAGTGCCTTAAGGCACTCTCCAATAATTTTTAATAATGCAAATCTATATGAACAAATTCCAACTTCCTAAAATAATCTAGCACTCAACCAGTTAACCCTGTACCTCTGACCTGTTGTAACTGTGTTTTGTCCTTGGGCAAGACATTTAATCCTGATTTCCCAAATGGGAGCACGGTGGCGCTGTGCATAAAGGTGCACTGTTGCACGCTGATTGTGCACTTGCTTTCAACCACTGCTAACTCTGCTCGTGCAAAGTTGGTATTATGTATAGTTTGATATTTGTTTGTTGTAGCACAGTGGTTCTGTCTGGGTACTCTGACTTCATCTACCCATAAAATGTCCAACATGATGTGATCCTGGCTGTTGAAAGTGTCATTAAACTCCAGTAAAACAAAACAAACAAAACCCTGCACCTAATGTAATGGCAACAACTGGCTAGTGCTATTCATGAAAATTGCCCTTTAAATTTTATTTTTTCAGTTTTTACCAAAAATGTTTTTTGCTATGACAGTTCACATTGAGCTTGTTCCATTGAAGGATCACTACCTATGTTGAGCAAAAAAAATGATTTTTTTTTAGTTCAAGAATTTATTTTGAAAGTGTTGCCTGCAAGTCATGTTAGGTAGAGGTTTAATAGAATATTCTGTTGATTGCATATACCTTTCAAGCTCCAAATTATTTATCAAGCAGATATTTTAGCATCTATTTCTATGTTGGTTGAAGAAATTTTTAGGAGTGAAGGTGAAAATTTTTATCGATCAGAAAATTGTGTCTCTATGCGCTAGCAAAACCACCACCCTGAATTGTCCTAGCTCCAGTACCAATTGTAGGATTCAAATAAATCGAGGTAGTGGTCTTCCTTATAATGAGGGAAAGAACAGATACCAGGGATGTATGTTTTCTGGCCTTTTCCAGAATTTCAGGTTTTCTTTACTGTTTTCTACCTTTCCTAGGCACATGAATATTCTTGTGTAGACTTATTTGTACTCAGATTTTTAGCTGCGATTAGCAGCTCTATAAGTGGCAATGTCGGTCTGTCTGTCTGTCGGTCTGTCTGTCGGTCGGTCTGTCTGTCTGTTACCAACGACTTTCATGTCAGTCTGTCTGTGACCAACGAGTTTCAAAACTCAATAACTTTTGAAATACTTGATGGAATGACTTTATATTTGGCATGTAAGTGTATCTTATTGATGTCTAGCCACTGTTCAATGCATGTGTTGTTCCAAATATTTTTCTTGGAGTTATGGCCCTTGATGAACTTAGAATTTTGTGAAATTGCACCACCCGTCGCAGCTACGGCTTCGATGTCGCGATTTTTATTGTGTTTTTTATGGTACGTCCGAGATTTTTCATTCTTTGCCATTGAATGTAGTGGTGAACTGTCTGCTATTACAGCTAAATCAGCTGTTGTGCCACAAGTAAAGCCGACATGTTGTGTGCTAGTCTTTGCAAGACATGACCTCACCTCAGGCCGATCTGGGCTCTAAGAAGCCCAGATTGGCCTGGGGGTGAGGCAGAGTCCGACAGTGACAGGGTGTGCACATCCTTGAAAAGTCCTTGAATTTCAATCTTACTCCTTAAATTTTGAAAATTCAGAAAATGTACTTGAAAAGTACTTGAAAATCCATCAGACTCCTTGAAAGTCCTTGAATTTTGCCCTATATCATT
The DNA here is from genome assembly GCA_031216915.1 of Pictodentalium vernedei. Lineage (NCBI taxonomy): Eukaryota > Metazoa > Mollusca > Scaphopoda > Dentaliida > Dentaliidae > Pictodentalium > Pictodentalium vernedei. The sequence goes on from CM062288.1 coordinate 210,557,494, forward strand.
TTTACCTGTGTAATAGTGGACAATTGAAACATCTCTTTTGCACTTGTTTTAGTGAAAAATGAAAAAAAACGAACATAAATAATGGATAATCGATAAATGAGGAATTAAAGTTCAGGCATTATTTAACTGGTTGTCATTCTGTAAGTATCATAATTTTGTTGCAGAGCATTTTAGAAGAACCATTTTCCTGGAATTTAGAAGGATGAGGTAGAAGACATTTTTAACCCTTTACCCAGTGTAATGGCCAAAACCAGCCACCGTTATTCTTAAAAATGGCCAATTAATTTCAATTATTTTTTTTCATGTTTGTCTCAAAAACTTAGCTTATGACCCCTCATTGGAACGAGCTCATCGAGCTCGTTCCAATGAGGGATCATCACCTATGTTTTTGAGACAAAAAATTAGTTATTCAAGAATTTGTTTGCAAGTGTCATCTGCTTTTCATGTAAGGTAATGGGTTAAAGTAGGTAAGGCTTCTAAAATGGCTATATTCCAAATGTACATTTTAATAAAAACAACCTTGGGAAATGCTGATATGTCCTTAAAAAGTTCTTGAAAAGTCCTTGAATTGTTTTGGTCCTTGACTGTAAGAACCCTGAGTGACTAGTTATGATCATATCAGGTGTGATTATTTTGGCTTTTTGACCTGTTTTGACTTATATTTCGTCTCCGAGTGTTAGGAGGAGAGGAGAAGCGTGGGAATAGGGAGGCAGTTGGGAGTACAGGGGTAACCAAGGCCTTCTCGTCTGAGAACCGCGACAAATTGGCGGCTGGCCAAAGTGTTATTATTATTATTATCCCTGTTATGAATAGAATATTCCGGTTTTTGACTTGCTGGAACAACACCCTTGCAATACTCTTGCAGAAGAAATGCCCTCACAGAACAAATGCCATCGCTCAAATATTTACAGAGTAACTTCCTCATATTTTTCTTTGGGAGAAATATCTTGTTTTAATTGTTTTTTGTCTGTCCAATTTTTTAGTCCATGTACTGTAGCAGTATCACTGTATATTCAATCAAGATGAATTGTTACCCCATTTTGCCTTAGCATGGAGACCAGATTTTATGGGTGAATGGATGGCAGAATGGATACCCTTCCTTGCTTGAATACTTTCATAGTTATATCACCTTCACCTCTAAGTTCATCCAAAAATCTATGGTCAAAATACTGAAATTAAGGCATAAAAAAGTTAAAAATCTGTTTCTCAGCAACCCCTCCCCCCCCCCCTCCCCATGGACATTTTGGCTGCTGCATGGTCTTATGTTTGGTATTTTACCCAAGTTAATATAAAATTGATAAATTTGTCCCTTGAGTGCGACAAGGCTTTGCGGTGCTTTAGCATTGCAAAGCCTTCTTGGACTCAAGGGATGAAATACACCACCACCCATGCTATTCTGTAGATTATGAAGCCTAAAACATAAAACAAACCAAGAACATGAACTTTTGTTGGGGTTCATAAACTATGTTTTTGATGCAAAAAATGGAAAAAAATTAGTTTTTCATTCAATAATTTTGTTTGCAAATGTCGTCTGCTTTTCATTTTAGGTAAAAGGTTAAAACAAGAGTTTTGTGATAGGGTCAGAGATTATCCCCAAAACCTTTAATGGAGATATTTTGAAATAGTACTGGCCGGATACGGCTGTTATGTTAGGCAAAGGTTTAACATGGTTGATTGTATTTTTCTGAAATCCCTGAAAAGTGCGCTTCAGGAAAATTGCCCTTCTGGAAAGTTGCCCTTCAGAAGTGTTCCCTTCTGGAAGACTGCCCTTCAATAGAAATGAGGGGGAGGAAAAGTTCCCTTCACATTATAGAAACATGATTTATTTATTAACATATTACAGAAACATGATTTATTTATAGTCATGTTTTAGAAATGTTATTTATTTAACCCTATGAACAATGGTGGTATCTTCCATGCCAGTTAAATGGCAGAAATTGGAAGAATCCATATCCATTTTTTGTGGGTAGAGCAATTGATATTTTCAACGTGCAGCCTTCGGGCTGCACGTTGAAAATATTAATTGTTCTACCACACACGTTCACTCATCGAGCTCGTTCCAATGAGGGATCATCACCTATGTTTTTGAGACAAAAAATTAGTTATTCAAGAATTTGTTTGCAAGTGTCATCTGCTTTTCATGTAAGGTAATGGGTTAAAGTAGGTAAGGCTTCTAAAATGGCTATATTCCAAATGTACATTTTAATAAAAACAACCTTGGGAAATGCTGATATGTCCTTAAAAAGTTCTTGAAAAGTCCTTGAATTGTTTTGGTCCTTGACTGTAAGAACCCTGAGTGACTAGTTATGATCATATCAGGTGTGATTATTTTGGCTTTTTGACCTGTTTTGACTTATATTTCGTCTCCGAGTGTTAGGAAGAGAGGAGAAGCGTGGGAATAGGGAGGCAGTTGGGAGTACAGGGGTAACCAAGGCCTTCTCGTCTGAGAACCGCGACAAATTGGCGGCTGGCCAAAGTGTTATTATTATTATTATCCCTGTTATGAATAGAATATTCCGGTTTTTGACTTGCTGGAACAACACCCTTGCAATACTCTTGCAGAAGAAATGCCCTCACAGAACAAATGCCATCGCTCAAATATTTACAGAGTAACTTCCTCATATTTTTCTTTGGGAGAAATATCTTGTTTTAATTGTTTTTTGTCTGTCCAATTTTTTAGTCCATGTACTGTAGCAGTATCACTGTATATTCAATCAAGATGAATTGTTACCCCCATTTTGCCTTAGCATGGAGACCAGATTTTATGGGTGAATGGATGGCAGAATGGATACCCTTCCTTGCTTGAATACTTTCATAGTTATATCACCTTCACCTCTAAGTTCATCCAAAAATCTATGGTCAAAATACTGAAATTAAGGCATAAAAAAGTTAAAAATCTGTTTCTCAGCAACCCCCCCCCCCCCCCTCCCCATGGACATTTTGGCTGCTGCATGGTCTTATGTTTGGTATTTTACCCAAGTTAATATAAAATTGATAAATTTGTCCCTTGAGTGCGACAAGGCTTTGCGGTGCTTTAGCATTGCAAAGCCTTCTTGGACTCAAGGGATGAAATACACCACCACCCATGCTATTCTGTAGATTATGAAGCCTAAAACATAAAACAAACCAAGAACATGAACTTTTGTTGGGGTTCATAAACTATGTTTTTGATGCAAAAAATGGAAAAAAATTAGTTTTTCATTCAATAATTTTGTTTGCAAATGTCGTCTGCTTTTCATTTTAGGTAAAAGGTTAAAACAAGAGTTTTGTGATAGGGTCAGAGATTATCCCCAAAACCTTTAATGGAGATATTTTGAAATAGTACTGGCCGGATACGGCTGTTATGTTAGGCAAAGGTTTAACATGGTTGATTGTATTTTTCTGAAATCCCTGAAAAGTGCGCTTCAGGAAAATTGCCCTTCTGGAAAGTTGCCCTTCAGAAGTGTTCCCTTCTGGAAGACTGCCCTTCAATAGAAATGAGGGGGAGGAAAAGTTCCCTTCACATTATAGAAACATGATTTATTTATTAACATATTACAGAAACATGATTTATTTATAGTCATGTTTTAGAAATGTTATTTATTTAACCCTATGAACAATGGTGGTATCTTCCATGCCAGTTAAATGGCAGAAATTGGAAGAATCCATATCCATTTTTTGTGGGTAGAGCAATTGATATTTTCAACGTGCAGCCTTCGGGCTGCACGTTGAAAATATTAATTGTTCTACCACACACGTTCACTTACTAGCCATCCTACTTAATGAAATTATGACGTATCGTGTTCCTGGACCGGAAAAGCTGCCTCTCGTGTTGAAAGAGTTAATATACAATTTAAGGTTCCCCCCAAAATTTTGGTATATGAGCAGAAGCTGTGAGTAAGTATCAGGTACATCAAAGGGACTCCTTCTTTTATTATCATGATTGTTTGATTAAAACAATGTTTATAAAGTGTTTTAAATGTTAAAAGTAAATGTACACCTATATTACCTCATAACTGTGTGCTAACTATATGTTAAAAATGTCAAATTAATGTTGTACACGCCTCATGAATTCGTCAAATGTGTTAAAAAAATCATGCTTTGTAATGTGAAGGGCACTTTTCCTCCCCCCTCAGTTCTATTGAAGGGCAGTCTTCCAGAAGGGCACATTTCGGAAGGGTAGGTTTGTGGAGGGGCAGTTTTCCTGAAGGGCACTTTTCCGTACACCACTTTTCTGATATAAAAAAGCAACTGTTTGAAAACATTCATGATCTAAATTTGAAATTCAATATGAAGATCTTTCCTAATTTTCCTTCTAAATTCATGAAGTCTCCTTCTATGCTCCTTGGGTTTTTCTCCTTGGAGTCAAGAAATCAGGGTTAACTTCTGTAGTTATCAGATAACACATTATAACTAACAACAGTGAGCTAATAAAGGCTGCCGATGGCTTTTTATACAACCACAAAAACAGTCCAAATAGAGAATATATTGTTCAGAAGTCATTAAAGATTGTCCTGATAAAGTTTTGTATGGTGTGAAGCTGTCATTGAGGCCATGGATGGTTAAATTTGAAAAGGTCTTCTTCATGATTAATACTGGTTGCATTTATCAAGGTGTCATCCATTGTTGACTCATAATAATGGAAAAACATATTGATGAATATTTAAACTATGGAGTTATTGAAGTTGATCACGGGTTAACCATCACAGATCTAATAATTATCATATTTTCTTCTTGATGGTTTTTTTTTTACCTTTTTTCTCTAACCCTTTACACAATACACATAAATGTTTGTTGTGAGATACAAAAATTAAAAAATATGATAGGAGGTATTTCAAGCACAAAAGAAGATGATTACATAAACAAACTGGTGATTACAGTAGAGCCCACTTAATTGGATATCCCTTAACTGAATAACCCTGTTAATTGAATATAATTTCCCAACACAAAACCTTTTACCACACCTTCAGTACAAATTTAACCTGTTAATTGAATATAGGTTATAGAGTAAACTCCTGTTAATTGAATAAAAAATCTTGTAACCTGTCCAGAAATTACCCTTATTGTCCCCAGTTTTTTTGTTTATATACCTATTTGACCTCTGTACATCCAATACAGACATGCAGTCTATTATATCTTGTTTGACAGAGCTCATGGAGTTCTGTCAAACAAGATATAATAGAATAAATGCTAAATTTTATATCTAGAATACAGGAAAGTGACACAATCCCTGTTAATTAAATACTCCTGTTAATTGAATAATTTTCATTGGCAAAGTGGCTATTCAATTAACAGGGTTCCACTGTACTTTATTCAGTAGTCTGTAGAATTTTTGTTTTTGCCCGGCATAGGGGCTTCCAGCACTAGTTAAGACTGGGGCAATGTGACTCCATTGGGAAACCATTTGCCTTTCTTATTTGTTCTGGCAGAGATAAATTGAGCCAAACTGTTTAACATTTTAGGCTCTTGGCAAGTCATAATTAACACAAATTTTTCATCTTCTCTTTCGGTAGTGAGGGTCTTACAGTGCAAGAGGAGATGTTCCTCGTCATCAGCAAACCCACATTCAGAGCATATATGTTCGTCTTACAGTGCAAGAGGAGATGTTCCTCGTCATCAGCAAACCCACATTCAGAGTGTATACGTTCGTGCGCTGGCATGTTGAAAAACCTTCCTCTTTAAATGCATTTTCTGTGAGAGCTTAGCCTACACTTAGTGAGTGTTTCTCTGTGGTTTTGAATTTTACAGGATTCAAGATATGTTTCAAGACAGGTGTCTGTTTTTAGTTTGTTTGTACTCTGTCCTCTGTGGGTGTCATTAAAAATTTCAGACTTTATTTCACCGTGGGGGTAATTGTCAATGTTTTGCTTTCTGTTGGGTGATGGGAATGCAGGGTTAGTTAGTTTGCGACTTTTTTCTACTTCATCTGACCAGAAGACAGCAGGAGTAGTTGTACAAGAGTCTGTTCTAACAACATCTGTTAAAAGCCTGTTTTCAGGTACCTAGTCAAGATGAGTTTGGTAGTTTTCAATTTTTGATAGGAGTATTGATGTTAAGGGCATCATTCCAAGTTCCATCCTTGTTGCTATATTAGTTGCTCGCCTGAGAAGGCCCAAAAGTAGTTCACAAAACCTTGACTGTGATTTCTCATAGTCTAAATTATCTAGATGCTTTAGTAGGCTAAACTGAGCACCAGACTTTTCTGTTTTTTTGTTGGGATATAAAGGTGTTCTGTCATATGCAGCATTTAAAATTCCTATTAATTGAATACTCTTGTTAATTGAATATTTTTTCTGGCTAAGGTGCCATCCAATTAATAGTCTTCCACTGTCTTGAAAAATTCTGGAGTTATTGCACAGAAATGTCTTTGTACAAGTTTTCACATTACTTCCTAATGACTCTCAACCTGACAGCATGCCATATTACCAGACACAGGCTCTGTACATGGGATAAGGGAGATGAAGAAAACAGTGTTGTACCCGCAAAGTCTGACATAGAAGAATATTAAGGGATAATGACAGGGAGAGAAACTTATTTCCAAGTACTTCAGTTAAAAAGCATGTTTGTATGCCTTAAGTTTTCTCATGATTCACAAAGTAGAAGCTTGACCCAGCGGTGTATTTAGTCATATATCATAAATTTTCCTGTCAAAATCTAACATGGTTTTCATTATGGATCATTAAGAAGCTGTATGAGATCAGAAATTCTCAAGCAAGATGATGAAGTGTTATTTCTTTTCTTGCATACTTTTTTTGTAAAAGAAAAAAATTCTTTCCTGACACTTAAATAATTCAACTGGTGTAACCCTTTGCCATTGATGATTTTCAAGAATTTTTTGAGAGAGAACTTTCTTCAGAGTTATTTGATTTTGTGTTTAACCCTTTACCTAACGAATTGCCTGCATCTACCTGCGTAATTTGCAAATTGAGCTGTTGAAAAAAATAAATTTTTAAACATATTTCAACAAAACCTTATCATGTGACCCCTCATTGGAATGAGCTCATCGAGCTCGTTCCAATGAGGGGTCACATGATATGGTTTTGTTGAAATGTTTTTGAACAATATAAAAAATAGAAATAAAATAATAAATTTTGATATTCTCTGCGTTGGGTAAAGGGTTAACTGGTAAACAGCTGAATTATTTTTGGTAGTCAAAATTTACTCTCTTCTCTTTGCCTTGTTGCAATTTTGGGGAGAGTGCCTGCGGGGGCGTAAATCCTTGGGGAGGGGGGTGGGAGGAGGGTTATATCCCCACAAAAATATTTATTCAGATCTTCTGTTCACAGGGCAGCGAGTAGTTCGGCCTGCCCTGTGGTGCCCAGCCTCTGCCCGGTTACCATCGTCCGCGGCCCACACAAATACTGCCCTGCTAAGGAATTATTTGCCAAAATGTTGCCTGCCTAATAGAATAGAGCGGAATAGCTTGGGCACACAGGGCACCTGATGTATCATGGTCTTGCACAACTTCCATCTCAGTTCATATGCCATGCTGCCTATGCAAGAGGAGGCTAGGGTGTCCTTGTAAATTCAACAATTCTATTCAGAATATATTCATTTATTTTCCTGTGTGGAGTGCTACAGGGCACCTGCTATCATATGATATGTACTGTGTATATGCAGGGCAATATGCGCTGACAGTAGGGCAGAATGATGATACACCCCCACAATATTTTTCAGTAGTTATGGGCCTGAGTGCCTGGAGGCACTCTCCCATAAAGTGTGACAAGGCAAATCCACACAGACATAATTTCACTTAAAAGATTATTATGAAGCACATCCATAGAATATGAAGCCTTTAAGTTGCAGCACCTGTTCTTAAGAATGAAGCCCAATATGGGCTTCCAGCACTCAACCAGTAAAAAGGAAACTTATACTTTCTGATTTTCCATTTTATTTTTACTTTAAAGTTGAGATAGAACTTTATAAAAAAGAAATTGAAGGCTTATTGACAGTGAGTGCAATGTCTTAAGGTACTCAATGGATCGTTAACTCTTAACTTGCAGAGTATTTTCAAGATATTTTTCATCAAATCTAGTCATGGCTGCTTTACAGCAGACTAGATTTAATGAAAAATTCATCTAAAATTATCTTGAGGAATCATTCTGTCCTGGGCAGGAATATCTGTCAGTTGCATACAAGGGGTTAACTTCTTCCATCACTGGATCTTAGGGCATCATCACTGGATCCATTGTTGTATTTCATGTTTTCTTTTTTCTTCTATTCTATTTTTTTATCTCTTCTTTCTCTCTCACTCTCAGTTTAATTTGTGTTTGTCTATAATGTTTATAATATTTAGATTTTTTTAGATTCTGTTATTTATGGAATACGTTCTGCCATATTGTAAATTGTTAGTCATTGTACAGGAACGAAGGGTCTTCTAAGTGGTAATCACTTTTCCTCCAATCCTGATTTGCATTGTCAAATGGCACAAATTAAAATATGTTTAATCTACTTCTTCCATGCTGAGGGCAGATATTCCTGAACAAGATTGAAATATATTCATATATTACACCTTAGTTGTTTCAGTTCACCTTAATCTATTATAATTTTCCCATATTTTACTGTGTGGCCCTGTAGTCAAGTGGCATCAGGCTGAACATTATAGTATACACAAGAATCAAGGTTTAAAATATAAAAAATATGTGTAGCAAAAAGGGTAAGGAGACAGTTGGTTGCCCCCCCCCCCCCCCCCCTCCCGATTCACCTCCACACTGTAATTTGGAGAGAATTTAACAAATATTGCATGATTTTGTGAGGCAAATGTCAGTTGATGGACCAGTCAGGCAACCCTTAATGTGTCTGTTGACCTCAAGTTCCCTTTGGTCAATACACAGAGAGGTCGACTTACCAATCTGTAAACTGCTATACGAGTCACAACCATATTTATTTGTGCTTAATGCCGGGGCTGCAAAGACTATATTGAGTCGGGAAATGATTGAAAGTAAACATGTCAATTATGAAGTAAAAAAGATCGAATAAAATATGAAATAATTACAATAGAAATGTCAAAGACAGGAGTGATTTGAACAGTTGTAAGTGATGAGACAAGAAAAGTCACAGCCTTGTAAAATATTTGTTAATTATTGGGGTTTTAACATCTTTACCTGATGAATGTGGATTTTCCTGCCCACAAAAAATGCACTATAACCTGGTATAGGTATGTTGCTGACTCTTGTTAGTAAAATACACCTCAGGTACTCTGATTTCCTTATTCCATAGATAATTGAATTTTTCCTCAAATCAAGTCATGGCTGCTCTGCAGCAGCCATCACTTGATTTTGTGAAAAATTCAGGAAAATACTTGGTAGGTTATAGTTAATGACATCAGCTTGAGTTGTGTCATGTCAAGAGAGTTTTAAAGTTGGGCAAGGCCTGAGTTTATAGAGAGAACCAGCAAGGGTCAGCAAGTGACTATCCGACTTTTTATCTCGCAAATTGATCACAGGTTAAGCCTGATCTCTATATGCTTGGTTGAAAGCATGTGTACGATCATTTTGCCATAATTATGCCATAGCAGAAAATATAACTGAAATGAACCTGTGGAATTAATCCTTTACCTAATATAACAAGAAGGCGGCACTTACAAAACTAATGCAAAACTAATTCTTGAATAACTTAAAAACTTACTGTATGACCCCTCATTGGAATGAGCTTCGGAGAAGTCATAAGCTATGTTTTGGAGACAAATATTGAAAAAAATAATAAAATTTGAATGGATTTGTGTGGCTTTTGTGTGAATTGATTTTTTCCATGCTTTCATATCCAGTTTCATTAAAAAGTAGTTTAAACTTTTGCACGCTGCTGGCAGATATTCCTGCCCTGGACAGGATTTCTCTTGCCACTGAAATAAGTAATATTTGGACACATTTAATCAAATTTTACCTCTGTAAATTGTTTGGAGTTCTTCACTAATGATTTTACCGTAGTTAAATTTAGATGATTTTTTCATCAAATCTAGTCATGGCTGCAGCAGGCTGCTTCAAAAGCAGCCATGACTAGATTTGATGAAATATATTTAGAAAATACTCAGTGGGTTAAGAGTTAATAGCTTCTTTTAGCTGTTAACTGGTTGAGTCCTGGGAGCCACTCCCAGGCTTTGGTAAAAAAGTGGGGTATCTTGAAAAAGTCACATTTTCACCATTTTCTTTGTGAACGTTTCATATTCAGCAAAAATCAAATAGTAATTTCTTCATATAGATCTGCAATATTAAATATTATTGGAGAGTGCCTGAAGGCACTCTCCAATAATTTTTAATAAAACAGATTTTGATGAACAAATTTGACCAACAAAAATAATGTAACCCTCAACCTGTTAATAAATATGTGAGAAGAAAGAAAATGGCATTTCTTACAGTTAAATTTTCAATTTTTCTACCAATAGATTGAACCTTGGCCATCCCAGATATGAGCCCAGTTTAGACCAATCAAAAGGCCTGTCACAGCCATCCACTCTTCATACTGAATTTTTTAGTATTTAAAGCCATTCAAAATTTTATACATTTGATAGATCCTTTCCTTATATTTTGTCATTTCACAATTATTCATTCATAACTTCTCATCCCAAGACTGTCATTTCTGAAAGGATTAAGTTTTGTATATATGATTTTTTCCCTTAAATATTTATTCATTTCTCTATAATAGACTCTGCTTACTATCACTGAATTAGCCACCATTGTTGTAAATTTTTAAAGAATATATTACTCTCTTGACATCGGTGTTGAAAATTATTAATGTCCCAAAAGGAAGTACGGGTGGGCAGAAAGTTAATCCCTAACTTTAAAATACTTCGATGAAAAGATTTACAGTTTATTAATCTCATAGAAATGTATTCTACATCAAATTTCTGGTGATTCTTCATTCAGTTTTTATTTTGTGATTAAAAATTAATTTGGTACAGTTGACATCACGAATTTATCAAGTTGGAATTATGTCTCAAAGGTTAATACACATGTATTTTGATGATGATATTTGGCAAGATTCATGGTCTTGATTTCCATGTAGGAACCATGGGAAGTGAGGCAGTGCTTATTTACTGTGGTAAACAAGCTCTGTTTTAATGGTAAAATAGGATCCAGTCACCAATGCTTTGGGTGGAAATCCTCTAAACTGGACAACATGGGTATTAACAAATGGCTAACTTGACTTGAGTTTTCTCTATTTTGTGGTTACGATTAGCCATTGTGCAGACATATGTGACTTTGAACCCGTGAGCCAACTTTTCCGGCCCAGGATCATGATACGAATAATTTCATGAAGTAGAATGGCTGCTAAGTGAATATGTGGGGAGACCAATCAATATATTGGCTGCTTGTTGAAAATATGAATTGGTCTACCCCCAAATAATGAATATGGACTCTTCCAATTGCTGCCATTGAGCTGACATGAAAGATACCACCGGGGTTCAAAATTTAAACACAAATTAATCAATCAATCAATAATAAATAAATAAATAAATAATGGTCTTCATTGGTAAACTTCACTTGACCAAAGACCAGTGTCAAGGTTTTATTAGTAGACATATGAAAGTTCTTAAAACAAGGTGCATTCTCTCTAATATACCCAGGTATGATGTTGACCTAAATCTAGTCTGTGTGTTTCTTATCAACCTCATTTCATAAAAGGTATGAGTTTATATGACATTTTATATATGGTATGAGTTTATATGACATAAAATAGTCATGAAACAGAAATACTGATTGTACATAACTAAAACTAAGTACATGACTCAACATAATAAATTTGTTATGTAAAGGTCATGGTATATGCTTTATTGATCAATATCAATATGTGTCTGTGGCCAAGATGACACCACAACACTATTCTGAGGTACCCCTATATTCTCCACTTGGGGCTAATACTATAAAACAACTGAATTTTCTATAATTGTATTTTCTAGTTATGAATTTAAATGGGTTAAAATGAACCATTAGCACTTTCAAAGATCTGGCAATTTGCAAGCTAGCAATTTTAAATCTTTTATTCTTTTAAAATGCTAATGATTCATTTTTGTCAGTTATATTAATAGAAAAATGGAAATACAATTCTAGAAAATGCAATTGTAAAAGTTTTATAGTATTGGCTCCAGCTCTGAAATAATTTATCATACTGAGGTGTCCATACTGGGGTAATAGGAAATTTACCTTGGTATTTTGGAGGACCTTGGTATGGTGGAGTGTTCTTCTATGACCTACCTCAAAAGGATAGCTAAACCAATACACCCACAGTCACACACATCAGAAACTCACACACACTTGCACAACTCTAACAAACACACTGCAAGATTCTCTTACCAGGCACTTACCTGTAATTTATTTTGCTGTCAGCTGTATTTCAATACCATTTAACTTTTGACCCACTAATCCCCTATCAAATATTTTTTCATATTTTGTGTCTGTGGCTTAATAAGCCATGTTTCCTGTTTCTCAGCATTATCAACAGAGTGTATAATTAGTTAAGTGTTCTGATGAACTTGTCTGAGCCAACCTTCATTCTGTCTTGAAGTATCAGGAATTGCTTCACTTGTGAAACTATAATAAGAAGGATAGTCATGGGTTCTAAACACATTAGAGTGTGTATTTCTAAACTACTCAATGGGCTCTGAGTGTTTAACCCTTCAACTAACATGAAAAGCAGACAACATTTGCAAACAAAATTCTTAAATAACTATTTTTTTTAATTTTTTTGCATCAAAAATGTAGCTTTTGATCCCTCTTTGAAATGAGCTCAGTGAGCTCATACCAATGAGGGATCATAAGCTATGTTTTTGTCACAAAAAACGAAAAAGTAATGAAAATTACAGGTAAGTGCCTGGTCCCCCGACCTCTTTAAAATAAACGACTCATTAACAACACTGGAGGCATGCATTGAGGATATTCGACAATGGACGGGAAGAAATTTTCTCAAATTAAATGATGACAAGACAGAATTTTACCATTGGGTGCCAAACATCAGTTCGACAAATCTCCGATCAACTGTATGAAAATAGGCAATGTCAATGTTAACCCAAGTGAAAATGCTCTGAACCTTGGTTTTACATTTTATAGCTTCCATCTGAGTAACCAAATCACTAAAGTGAGCAAAAGCTGCTTCTTCAAGATAAGAAACATTAACAAAATTAGAAACCTACTTGATCAAGACACACTAAAAACTGTTATGCAGTCTATGGTCCTGTCTCGACTGGACTATTGCAACTCTCTGTATTTTGGACATCTGCTGGAATCTGTTACCTGCTTCAGCACATTCAAAATACAGCAGCCAAGATAATTACTGGTTCCAAACAAATTGACCACATTACACCAATCCTCAGACCCTTGCATTGGCTACCAATTGAGTCTCGCATCAAATATAAAATATCGCATCAAATATAAAATATCAATGATGACACACAACAGCATCCACGGAGGTAATGCCCTTACCTACTTAACCCTTTACCTAACCTGAAAAGCAGACGACACTTGCAAAAATAATTCTTGAATAACTAATTTTTTTCATTTTTTGTCTCAAAAGCATAGGTTATGACCCCTCGTTGGAACGAGCTCGATGAGCTCGTTCCAACGAGGGGTCATAACCTATGTTTTTGAGACAAAAAATGAAAAAAATAATGAAAATTAATTGGCGATTTTTTAGAATAGCGCTGGCTGGTTTTGGCCGTTACGTTAGGTAAAGGGTTAAAACAGACTGTCACTTTACACAAACCAGTACAGAATCTTAGATCATCTTCAGAGATTCTTCTTGTCCTGCCCTGAATAAGATCTACTACATGAAAAAGATCTTTCACTTTTGCAGCTCCCTCACTATGGAATGCACTCCCTCAGAAGTTAAGGACATCTCCCAATACTGAAAATTCCAAAAAAGGTTTAAAGACCCATCTCTTTTGGATAGCCTTTGACTGCTGAATTCTTTTCTTTTGTGTCTCAGTTTATTATGTGAGTGCTTTTGAGCAGGGTTTTGCTGGTAAAAGTGCTATTTAAGTAAATTATTATTATATTATAAAATTGAATTATGAATTTTGTGAATAGCGCTGGCCGATTTTTGCCATTACGTTGGGTAAAGGGTTAAATTTGTCTCTTTGTTCAGTGTAGAGCTTCAACATTGACAGCACCATCATTTACAAACCAGCATGTAGAAGGTGCATCCTTCAAAAAACAAATATTGATTATGTGCTTACTTTAACTGGTTGAGTTATAAATTATTTTTCAAATGTAATTTGAATCCTGGGTATTTGTTTCAGATATCACACTACCAGCAACAGTAGCCTTAGTTTAGCAGGATTTTGTTCATAAATAATTGTTTGGTTACAATTTATTAGAGAGAGCCAATGGTCACTCTCCAATAATATGCAGCCATACAATTTTAAATAAGAAATTTTTCTTCTTCTACTGAGCAAACATCAAACTAATACATACTGTTTAAAGCCACTAATGTGGCTTTCAGAACTTTTCAATGGAGCCATGATAGTGGCTTCTAACATTCAGCCAGTTAATCAGTACTGCTGCTGAGTTTTGAGGGCTAGCCCTTTGGTTCCCATACAGGGCCTACGTTTTGACGAGAATCTGATAATCGATTCACGCAAAGATTCACATGACAAAACCAGCAAGAATCCATGCAGATTCTCGCAGCACCTCTGCTAGGATTTGCATGAAAAGAATTGAGTCAGTTTAACCCTTTACCTAACATAGTGGCTGCAAATTAACCAATACAATGCTTATATGACCCGATTATATGACCTGAAATATTCTGACACTAAAATTCTTCAAATATGGCTGTCCATTTGCCGGTTCCAATGACAGCCATTTTTGTAAGGTTTTATTGGTAAATATTATATATTTTATAAAAACCTTAGTTGATGTTTTAAAAATTAAGAAGTTGTGTTGTGTACAGGGTTAACATGTGTTATCAGTATACAACAGGGGTTCAACCATGGTGGCCAAATGGGATCCTGGGATACTCATAGCAGGTATGGATTGTCACAACCATATCCGCAAGAATCCAAATGGATTCGCTCAGATTTAGATGAAATATAAGTCCTGCCCATACGAACCCAGGGAAATGGACCAGTGCTTATTGACTGAGGTAGACAAGCTGTGCTTTATTAGTATAATAGGATCTGGTTAGGCCTGGCATTCTTAAAAAATGCAGTAGGGCTAAAAATTGCTCCCCTCTCATGGCCTAGGGGAGTGATTAGATCTCCTCAACTCAGCCTTTCAAAAGCAAGCTAAAAGTATCAAAATGAAGTTTTTCTATTAATGAATTCTGCCTTGTGGGTTTTGTACATTTTATTTGCTGCTGCTAATAAGGTTTTCTCTATGAGACGGCTACACTGCCCCTCCCACACCCCGGGGCCTTGGCAAGGCCCGGAGGTGTGGGAGGGGCAGTGTGGCTGTCTTACAGAGAGCACTAACATAGGGGAGATCTGAAAAGATGTGGCTTTCAGGAATAGGCTGTTTTGGTAATCATTTTTTTCTAAGGCCAGGAGGGCTAGTTATTGCCCTCCTTAATTTTTGAAGACGAGCATTAGGCGAGCGAAATAAATCACTCTCCTGAAAATGCCAGACATGGGTTATGTTAACATTTGGAGTGATAGTCCTCAAAAGTGGGCAACACAATCATAAATGATTGTCAAAACCTATCATTGTAGTTGTGTGGTGGTGATGATATAGCCATAGATATTGAAAGGCACCTTAAACCTCAGTAAATGAAATCAGTCTGTGATAGTTCTTAATTTTCTAATATTAAGGCAATGTTCATTTTTTATTACTGCTGCTCTAAAGTTGGCAGCACAGTTGTATACGATCGGCTAGACTTGATTTCATTACTTCTATTGCAGTCATTATGTAGCGATATCCGACACAAGGTCACCCTGGCTGTCAAAAGTGTTGTTAAACTCAGACAAATAAATAAATAAATGTAGCGATAGATACTAAAAGTGATCTTAAACACCAGTAAATAAATATTGTTTTCCTCTGCAAACTTAAAAAGGAAATTAATGAGTTTTAATATGTCAGATAAATTTCCTAAATTAATAAAATGGGTAAAACACACCTCTGCCCACGTTATTCTGTAGAATATGAGACCTGAAACATCAAATATACTAAGTCTATGAAAACCTGAGTGAAAATTAGTAATAATATAAAAGGTGAAAAAAAAATTAAAAAAACACCCACTCACTTGCATTTTAATAAAGAATAGCTTGAGAAACAGAACATCTACTTTCTGTGGCCTAAATGGAAGTTTGTTTAGGCGACCAGTTGATATTTTCAATTTGAAACCTTTAACCCTTCAACCAATGCACATGATATCAAAATTTATTATTTTAATTATTGCTTTTTAAAATTTTTCCAAAAATTTCAACAAAACCATATCATGTGACTCCTCATTGGAAAGTGTTCAACAAGCTCATTCCAATAAGTGGTCACATGATATGGTTTTGTTGAAATATTTTTTAAAAACATTTTCAGCTACTTAATTTGTAAATTTCGCTGACAGATGTAGCTGATTCATTAGGCAAGTGGTAAGGTTTGACATGCCAAAAAAATTACTAAATGATGACCTTTCCTAAGTCCAGTTGATATTTTCAATTTTCAGCCTTCAAGCGTGACTTGTCAAAAAGAAACAAAATGTTCTTAGAGTTTGGCAAAGGAATAGTGTGACGTAACATACTGTTGAAATAACAGTTAACCCTTTACCCGGGGGGCGCAGTGGCTCAGTTGGTAGAGGTGCAGGCTACAAGCCGAGAGGTCCTCGGTTTGAATCCCACCTGCGGCAACCGCGTTGTGTCCTTGGGCAAGACACTTCACCCCATTGCCCACGTGGGGGCACGGTGAAGCTGTGTACTAAGGCGTACTGCGCGTCGATGGTGCACCTGTCTTCAACCAATGCTAACCCTGCTTGTGTGGAGTTGGTATGTTGGGGAGCTGACAGTTGCTCGCTGTTGCTCAGTGGTTCTCTCTGGGTACTCCGGCTTCCTCCACCCGTAAAGCTGTCACGGTCATGGTTAGCCATTGTGCAGAAAGATGTGACCTTAAACACCAATATATAAATAAATAACCCTTTACCCAGTGTACACTATATCTGAATTTCATATTTAAATCATTTATTTTTCAGATTTTCCTAAACATTTCAATAACCATATCATGTGACCACTCATTGGAATGAGCTCATTCCAATGAGGGATCACATGATATGGTTTTGTTTTGACAAAAAAAAACTTTTTTGCAAATGCTCGGTTTGTAACTTTTGCAGGGGATGTGGATGATTCGTTTGGTAAATGATTAACCCTTTATCCAGAGCAGACGATATCAAAATTTATTATTTTAATATTTGTTTTTTCAAATTTTTCAAAAAATTTCAACAGAACCATATCATGTGACCCCTCATTGAACGAGCTTGTCAAGCTTGTTTCAATGAGGGGTCACATGGTAAGGTTCGTTGAAATGTTTTGAATATATGTTTTTTTTAACTACTTAATTTGTAAATTACGTGGGCGGATGCAGTTGATTTGTTAGGTAAAGGGTTAAGGTGAAGAAAACTGAGACTGGGTATTTTTTCTGAAATCAACATTCAGTTTCTTTTGATTGCTTCCATAACAGTCAATGATCTTGCTAGCTTTGGCAGCAGCATAATTGTAGAACTTCCACAAAACACATCATATCTAGATTAAGCTACCGAATCCGGTAATTTCACAATTCAGTGGATAATTAATTACTTAACAGCAGGGTGTGATGGACCATTAATTTTGTCAATCAGCAGTCAGCATATGACACTTCAACAAACTTTTAACAATAAGCTAAAGGTCAGGCTTCCGAAAAACACTTTGCTTACTCATCTTCAGAAGCTCATGAATATGTATGCAAGCTTAACCAAAGTACACAACTTTCTGACATCTTTTATAAAATAGAAAACATTTTTACAGATTAACACTCTGCAAACTGATGTCAAAAAATGGTATTGAATAAAGTTACTTCAAGTAAATTGGGTTTTTTTTCCTCCTCGGGAAGCAGAATAGTACTTGTTTGCTATTGTAGAAATATTCTGCTTCACTGTAATGATCGAACAAGTGTTCAGTGCTTGTGGTTCAAGTCCTTTCTGCTTTATTATATTTATTAATTTATTTATTGGAGTTTAATGACACATTCGACAGCTAAGGTCACCTCATGTCAGACAGTTTTACGAGTGGAGGAAGCCAGAGACAACCACTGAGCAATGGTGAGCATTACTGAGCAACTGTCAAGACTCCCCAACATACTAACTCCACACAAGCAGGGTTAGAATTGGTTGAAGACAGGTGCACCATCGACATGCAGTACACCTTAGTACACAGCGCCACTGTACCCCCACGTGGGCGATCAGGATAATTAAGTGCCTTGCCCAAGGACACAATGTAGTTACCCCTGGTGGGGATCAAATCGTAGAACTCTCAGTTTGAAGTTCAATTCTGTAACCACTGAGTCAACACTCTCTCTGCTTTTTTATAAGTGACAGACTATAACTGGATATACTTATGATGTAACAGCAATATAATTATAAATTGATAAAGTTACTCAGAACTCCCAATAAACTTTGGAATGAAACTAATTTAATTGGTTGAGTGCAGGAATCCCAAATTTGGGCTTTACGCTGAAGTGCAGGTACCACAAGTTAAAGGTTTCATATTTAATGGATTTGTTTCATATTAACTTTGAAGTGAAATTCTTTAGTCCGAAAGGATTTGCCTCGTTGCAATTTATGGGAGAGTGCCCATAGGCACTCTCCCATAAATTGTAACAAGACAAAGACGTGACAACAAACTGTGCTGATCAAAAATAATTTAGCACTCTACCAATTAAATGAACAACATTTAGTATTATTACTTGGTTTATTTTATAAATACAGTTTATTTTAAAAACACAGATAAATGTAGTAAAGACATACTACCTTCTTCCAGCACTTTTTCAATAAAACTCAAATTCTGGATTTCATCATTGAAATGGTTAATGATTATTATTCAGAGAAGGGGTAAATAACATTTCTCAGTTCTGAGACTATTACTGAAACTTGAGCTTTTTAAGAAAATTTGGAATCTATGTTGAATTTCTGTCCACTAAAATTATTTCTTTTTCTGGCTGTTCAAGATGCACTGAATTTGTGTTGTGAAAAATAGATATAGGGGAAATAACTCTTTGTTTTGAATGCCTCTAAAATTGAAGCAGCTCAGCTTTATTTCTAAGCCTGTGTCTGTGGATCTAGCATTATCATTACATACATCCAATGAAAATTTAAAAATTTATGTTCATCATCAACTGGTTGTCTGCTGGAGGCCACTATCACGGCTCCATTAAAAAGTGCTCAAAGCTCCATTTGTGGCATTACTTTGTATTCATTAGCTAGTTTTTTAACTGGTAAAGTACTAAATTATTTTTTGTTGTCAAAATTTGTTCACATCTTTGTGTTGTTACAATTTATTGGAGAGTGCCAACAGTCACTCTCCATAAATTGTGACAAGGCAAATTCAAACAGACTAAATAATTTTACTTCAAAGATAATATGAAGCTCATGCACAGAATATGAAGCATTTGAGTTGTGGTATGTGCACTTTTGAATAAAGCCCAAATATGGACTTCCAGCACTCACCCAGTTAAGCACAAGAAAAAATAAGTGTATTTTAAAATTGATTTGTTATGATTTATTGGAGAGTGCCAATCAGACATGTTAACCTCAGAAATTTTTTTTCAGGGAACTTGAGGGTGATTTTCAGGAAAATTGGATGAATTTCAGGGAAACGCACATGCGCAAACAATATACACAAGAACTAAAAGATTTCAGCTCTTGGACCACCACTGGCGCCAGGTTTCACTCGGTAGTTCATAGGCTAAACATTTGCTGAAGCCCTTAATGCCATGTTAAAAAACCATTGGTTCAAATACTTCATCTCCCTCTTTTTATCATCATATTTTGGCATATCACGGAAGCAAGGTGAATTCTTCCAAGCAAATTGCCCCATTTTATACTGTATTCTTCTGCTTTGCTGAAGTGGATCACAAATCGAGTGAATAATTGAATTAAAAATGAGTGGATGCTTGAATCAAATAAAGAAACTCATATTCTTTAATTCTTTTGCATACATTTTATTCACCAGGAATAATTAATTAGGTGAAGTGGATGTCAATAGGTAATGTACTTAAGTCACCTATTTTCGCTTCGGCACTCGTAAATTGACCACACAGCAAAATTGAAATGAATAAAACAAAAAACGTGGCTATAAGTGAAATATTTATAATAAAGGGCTCTTTTATTAAATATAACTGACTTGTATACATATATTTTTTTGTTTTGTTCATTTTTCAGAGCTTCAAGGGCCAATTATTTGACACAGAATGTCTGGAAATTATGGTAAAATGCAGTACAGTTGCCGTGGACTGGTTGTAATCCACATGTGGGCAGTGATGTCCACGCATGTGATTACCAGGCAATAAACAATTATCAGCTGCAAAATTTAAATTAATGAAGCACCAGGTTGTATCTGGTGTTTCATTAATTAAATTTTTGATGATTATTCCTATAATTAGTGTTTGCAATATAATATTATTGCGTCCATGGAAATACTGCCCACCCCTTGGAAAGTGACCAGTCCATTAGTTACTCTTTAATTAGTTTAATTAGTTACTCTTTGTCATATGTTGATATTTGAAATTTTTTTTCTTGCAGCAGAAAGGGTGGAATCTCTAATAGTTGACTCAGAGAGTACAGCCTCAAAAAGAGTTGAAGGACTTAAAGGGGAGAATTTGTTGATAGAATGTGGAGCAGTGGGTATACCTACACCAAACATTTCATGGGAAAAGTATGGTGGTAGTCTTCCTGAAGGTCAACATATAATGCAACAAGGTTAGTGTTTTATTTTCCTACAAACAGTTATGCTTCGTCTGTTTGGCCAGCATTCCCACTCGAATGAAAAGTCCTTGAATTTTACTCCCTTCCATGAAAAGTGCTTGAAATTGTTTTCATCCTTGAAAAGTACTTGATTTTCCTCCACCTCCCTTTAAAAGTACTTGAATTCAGTTTACCTATTACCTCTGGGACAAGACATTTTATGATAACCCGCTTCACATACATGCGATATCACAAAATCAATCAGGAACACACCTCATTTATCTCTATATTGTCCCTTGAGTCAGGCCCAAAGCTAGGAGCATTAAAACCACCCTGACATGGGGGGATGAAAGGGGTGGGGGAGGGGAGGGGCAGCTTATGCCAAAGTCATACCTGACATGCATAGCATTGCGATGGGAGAGTATGAGAGGGGAATTGCCCCTCCCATACTCTTCTCCACCTAGGTGCATTGCCACCTCCCAATGATGGGGGTTCGGGGAACCTTCCCCAAGAACTTTTTTGAAAGGCAAGCCTCTGATAACGATTCTAGAGTATCTTGGCTTATGATATCCGCCTTTTCTAGTGGCTCAATAGGGCATGGTTAAGATATGGTAGTTTTTCGGTGCCTCTGAGAATGAGCGAGGAATCAGGTGTTTTGTATCTAGACTGTAATGCAGAAGAGGAATATAATGTTGTGACGGTGTTCATTTCCAACATATTCTCTCGATCTTTCGACAATATTCGGAATATTGTCGAATGATCGAGAGAATCTATCAAAAATGGACATCCGTACGACTAGGCTTTTTCGGTTAGAATTTTTTTTCCAACAGCCATTGAAAATTTCTGAAGAAGACTGTCATGGGGTGGGTGGGGGGGTTGCCCCCCCCCCCCCCCCCCCCCCCACTGGCTTTGGCCCTGTCTGGTGCAACAAGTTACTGTCTGCAGTGCTCTGCTCTAGCATTGCAGATGGTACCTTGTTGCACTCAAGGGATGATATATATATATATCAAGCTCATTAGGTTTTCAAGAAATCAGGTCCTTGAGGCTGAAGTTGTTTTGTAAGTTCATTTGGAAATTATAACCATTTTTAGCCCGACTGTTTACAGTGAGGGCTATAGTCTTGACTTTTGTCTGTCCATCCGTCCATCTGTCCATCTGTTAGCATTTAGAAGTTTGGTTAAAGTTTGTGGTTAAAGTTTTTTACTGAAGGTTCAAGTAGGTTTTTTTCCCTGTTCAGTTAACATTTGGAGTTTTGGTTAAAGTTTGTGGTTAAAGTTTTTTATTCAACCTTCAAGTACAGGCTACACCCCGTAGTTCTTGTCTGATCATCACAAAATTTCATATGCAGGTTTTGGGTTACATCTAGATGAGAACGTCCCCTTTTGGGCATGATCTGTCAACCGTGATGGCTGCCCAAGCCCGAAACCCAAAAACTTTTAGCACAGTCTGCAGGTCATGTTTAATATGGAGGGATTTCATTGTAACTTGCTACGATGACTCCGTATGATGTCTAGATGAGAATTTCATTTCCCCATTTGGGCGTGATCTGTCAACCGTGATGACTGCCCAAGCCCAAAACCCGAAAACCTTTAGCACAGTCTACAGGTCATATTTATGAAGGGATTTCATTGTATCTTGATAGGTTGACTTCATATTATGTCTAGATGAGAAAGTCCCCTTTTGCACGTGATTGGGCAACTGTGATGGCTACAGGGGCCCGAAGCCCAAAAACATTTAGCACAGTCTACAGGTCATATTTATGAAGGGATTTCATTGTAACTTGGTAGGTTGACTCCAAATAATGCCTAGGTGATGACATCCTCTTTTGGTCGTGATTGGTCAACTGTGATGGCTACAGGTGCCCGAAGCCTGAAAACTTTGAGCACAGCCTTCAGGTCAAATTTATGAAGGGATTTCATTGTAACTTCGTAGGATTTCATTGTAGCTTGGTAGGATAACACCAAATTAGATTTTGGTTGCGATCATTCAGCCGTGATGGCTGCCCGAGCCCAAAAACCTTTAGCATAGTCTACAGGTCGTATTTATGGAAGGATTTCATTGTAACTTGTTAGGTTGACTCCATATAATGCCTAGATGATGACATCCCCTTTTGGTTGTGTTTGGTCAACTGTGATTGCCCCAAAGCCTGAAAACCTTGAGCATAGTCTACAGGTCATATATATGAAGGGGTTGCATTGTAACTTCGTAGGATCACTCCAGATTATGCCCAGATGACAATGCCCACTTTTGGTCATGATCATTCAATCATGATGGCTTCCCAAGCCAAAAACTTTAGTACAGACTACAGGTCCTATTTGTGAAGGGATTTCATTGTAATTTAGTAGAATGACTCAGTATAATGTTGAGATGAGGACGTTCCCTTTTAGTTGCAATCGGTCTACCATCATGGCTACATAGGCCTGAAGCCCGAAAACTTTCAGCACAGTCTACAGGCCATATTTTTGAAGGGATTTCAATGTAACTTGATAGGATGACTCATTTTGAAATAATTTCACTGTAACTTGGTAACTTTCATTGACATACTTTAACTGTGAGGGCCACATACATTAACTTTGAGGTCATATTAACCCACCCCTCATCTCTTTAGTACCGTGTACACCTCATATTATTTTTATTAAAAACATACCATACAGGGACCAGAAATTAACATATTCCCAATTATCACAATTTTTGTCTTATTTCATAATACTTTCATAAACATTGAACATTATCCTTTTCATCAAACACAACACACAGACAAGTTAAGCTACAGTGTCATTGACACTTTCATTATCCCTTCCCACAAGGGAGGGATATAGCGCAGAGCTTGGTCCGTCTGTCTATTTGTCAGTCCACCCGTCAGTCTGTCCATTCGTTCGTTAGCCCATCTGTCTGTCCGAACTTTCTTTATGCCATAACTTAAACAAAAGTTAACAGATTTCAGTTCTTTTCAGTACATGTCTCTAGGCCAAGTTTGATGACCACAATCATCCAATGAAAATTGTTGAAGTTATTGCCCTGCCCTGCCCTGCCCAGCCCCTGCCAATTAGGCATTTTTTTTTCTTCACTCCAATATGCATTTTGAACTATTTACAGTCACTACATGCGTAACTTTTTTTAAACTCACGTAACACCCCCCACCTCCCCCCCTTCCCCCACCCCCACCCAGGGGGTGGGTGGGGGGGGGGGGGGGCAATTAGGCACTTTTTTCTTTCATCAAAAATGCATTTTTACAGTTTTGCTTAAAAGTTTGTAGTTAAAAATCCATACAAACACCACACACCCCCCTTTTGCCAATCAATTTCATGCTCCAAACACTCTGTTACAATGTCATTTCTTTTTTTCATTTCGGGCAAGGTCTACTGAAGCTGTACACAGTGGTTTCAAATAATATTGGCATTCATTTAACCCTTTTCACAACGCTTTTCGAACTTAGTTTCTCTAAATTTCAAATTGGGTTTCTACCACATACTTTATTACTTTTTATCCCCTCCTACAAGGGAGGGATATAGCACAGAGCTCGCTCCATCCGTCTATCTGTCAGTCTGTCCATCCATCCATCAGTCCATCCGTCTGTCCGAACTTTCTTTATGCCATAATTTAAACAAAAGTTAACAGATTTCAATTCTTTTCAGAACATGTCTCTAGGTCCAACCAATGAAAATTGTTGAAGTTATTTGTATTTATAATACAGGCCACCAGGTTTGAATATAGGTTCCACATATCCTCCCCCCCCCCCCCCCCCTCCCCACACACACACACACAAGTCACTTAGGCAATTATTCCCAATTCTTTGCCTGCTGTCGAGAGATTTTCCCTGTACAAAAATGCCTTGTTTCCTAGTGGAGGTATAATTCAGTTTCTTATTAACTCTTTATCCAATGTACAGGATAAGTAAATTTATTATTTTAAGGCCCCACAAAGTAGATCTGTTTCTCAGGCCAATTTTTGTAAAATTGCATTTTGGAGGGCATTTGTTTATTTTGTTTTTTATTTTTTTAATTATTTCTTTGCCATCAAAAGTTCATGTTCTTGGTTTGTTTTATGTTTTAGGTCTCATAATCTACAAAACAGCATGGTTGGTAGTGTATTTCATCCCTTGAGTGCAACAAGGCTTTGCAGTGCTAAAGCATTGCAAAGCCTTCTTGCACTCAAGGGACAAATTTATCAATTTTATACAAGGGTTAAATATCAGACATAAACCACTTTTTTAGGCCATCTCTAAATTTAATATTTGAATTATTGGGGTTTTTTTCAAATTTTTCAAAAACGTAAAAAAAAAAAATTTGAGCCCCCCTCCCCTCCCCATTGGAATGTGCTTGTCAAGCTCATCACACTGAGGGTGGTGGGGTCATACGGTATGGTTTTGTTGACATTTTAAAAAATAAATGATCTTTTTTCAACTGCTCAGTTTGTGAATTATGCA
Organism: Pictodentalium vernedei; assembly: GCA_031216915.1. Classification (NCBI taxonomy): domain Eukaryota; kingdom Metazoa; phylum Mollusca; class Scaphopoda; order Dentaliida; family Dentaliidae; genus Pictodentalium; species Pictodentalium vernedei. The sequence continues at coordinate 210,582,743 of CM062288.1, forward strand.
GTGGATGTGACCAATTCATTAGGTAAAAGGTTACCAGAATATATTCCAACAAATTGGATTAATTTTCTTGTCAATGACTTCTTGCCAGACTATTGAATGTTTCATTAGTTTAGTCATGGCTGCTTTTGAAATATATTTAACAAATTTATGTAGGGCATAAAAAAGTGAAAATCAGTTTCTTTGCCTCTCCTGCATGGTTGTTTTGGCTTTTAATACCTTTGGTAATTTAAAAAAAAAATTGTATTATTTGGTTTATGTCAGATTAATAACCCAAGTTAATATAAGGGATAAAATACACCACTGCCTATATTATTCTTTAGATTATGAAGTCTAAAGCATAAAAACAAACCTTGGCATGAAAGGAAATACTAATTACAAAAAACACCAACCACATGCATTTTTTAAAATAATGCCCTGAGAAACAGACAATCTACTTTGTGTGGCATAAAAACTGTTTGCTTGCCATTACAACTTTCAAATTCTTAATAACATTTGGTAAATTTTTCTCTGTTTGGCACGCGGATTCAGGCAACCGGCATCCTCACACTGTGAGTGCAATAACTTAAACATACATTTTCCGATTTGATTAATATTTGCTGTACAGGTCTTTTGCAATAATATCTCAAATGAATTCAAAAACTAGCCCAGGCCAATTTTTCATTACAGAGTTATGGGCCTTAATTAGTAAATTTTTACGAATTTTTTTCTGTGGTATACAAGTTCTGTTTTACTGATATAATAGGACCTGGTGTGCTACAATACGTCCCCCCTCCCCCCCCCCCCTCTCCCCCCACCCACCCACCCCAAAATTTCCCCCAAGCCCTCCATTGGGGGATGATCAGGGTGGAAGATATTGTAGCACATCAACTACTATGCTGGTAACCAACTCCTTAAAGTGGGTATTAATGATTGACTGAATTTGACTTTATTATACTTTTGTTGTGGTCACAATATAGTGGTAATTGCCGAAATGACCTTGAACATGAATACATAATGAAATGTTCAGCTCTTTTAACTGGTTGAGTGCTAGAAGCCACTAACAGGGCTTTAAAAAAGAATAAGGGTACCAGACAGAATAAAAGCCAACATTTTCCCTGCTCATGTTTCATATTCAGTCAAACGCAAATAACATTTTGTTTATACAGATTTGTTTTATCATGAATTATTGAAGACTGCCTGTGGCCACTCTTCAATAATTTGTAATAAAACAAATTTTGGTGAACAAATTCAGACCACCAAAATAATGTAACCCTGAACCAGTCAACTTGTAGAGTGCTAAATTATTATTGATTGTAAAAAATTATACACATGTCTTTGCCATGATTTAATTTATGGGAGAGGGCCTATGATAGCACTCTTCCATAAATTGTAACAAGACAAACCCTTTCAAACTAAATAAGTACTCTTCAAAGGTAATATGAAATACATCCACTGAATGTGAAGCTTCTAAGTTGTGGTACCTGCACATCAGAATAAAGCCCAAATATGGGCTTCCAGTGCTATATCAGTTAATAGAATCACTTCAGGAAAAAGTTAGTTATATTAGTACACGTAGTATATACTAGCATTTCTTTTTTAGGTAACTTGTTATTGATGAACTTGCAAGAAAAATATCAGGGAACATACTTGTGTAAAGCAGATAATGGAATTGGAAAACAAAAAATAAAAGCAGTTGTTGTCGAAGTTCAGGGTATGTTGAGATTTCTTTTTCTTGTGTTGGAATGTATGTAGTAAACTCATACCCTTACAGGATGAATGGATTTTTACAAAATTTGGGGCAAAGTATCAGTGTGAAGTGTAGATGTGCATGTGAAAAGGAATTTCCAATTTCTCAATTTTTATGCTCCCGAACAGAATTTCGGGGGAGCATATAGTTGCCACTACTAGTTCCACTTTTTATGAGATTCTTGTCTGGCATGTACATGGAGAACATGTTTCATCATACAGAGGTTTGGTGGTCTTGCTCATGGGAGTTACAGTACCTTGGCAGTTGTTTCTAGTGAAGTCTTGGCTGCATGTTTATAGACAGCCAAGACTTTGCTAGACACCACTGCTAAGTCAGTGTGTTACCTTATTATGAGGGAACAAAATATAAGTAGAATTCTCCAGGTCTTTAAGGCCATTTTCAGAATCTATGACAAGAATCAAATGAACTTTTTTGGAGAATCAATGTTGATTCTCATTGTTTTCCATGCGATAATCATTTACGAGAATTGTTCTGATTCTTACATGAATTTTAAGCCTTAAGGGCCTGGACACGTATCCTGAATTCCCACCAGCCCATGATGATGACATATACACTGTATCAGCCTTAAAAACTCCAGTGGCTTAGTAGTGATTTCTAGTCAAGTGTTGGCTGCCTTAACAGGCAACCAAGAATGTAACTAGAAATCACTGCCTGAATAATTTGCTTATTGTCAGCAGAACCACCTCATGATGGCATGTTAAGGGCACCTGTTTTGAGGTTGTAGAAGTTGGAAATAGGCCTTTAAGGGTTATGCCCTGTGTATAGGAAAAATCTTATTCATGCTTTAACCCTTTACCCAATGCAGAGAATATCAAAATTTATTATTTTAATTACTATTTTTTTAAATTTTAAAAAAAATCAACAAAACCAAATCATGTGACTCCACATTGGAACGATCTCGATGAGCTCGTTCCAATGAGAGGTCACGTGATATGGGTTTGTTGAAATATTTTTAAAAAAATATTTTTTTCAACCGTTTAATTTGCAAATTATGCAGGCAGATGCGGGCAATTCATTAGGTAAAGGGTTAAGTTGATGTGGACAAATATCAATTATATTGACAAATTTGTGATGTTGGCAGCTGATACTGTACCTCTGTTTTGGGTTACACTCGTGTAAAGTAATTTTCCGTGATATTGCTTTACAAGTCTTTTTTTATCCCGGTTACAAATAAGATTTAGTTTAAACAATATTTATTGAATAACTGATAAGTATATACACTTCACAAGAACAATTAACAAGAAAGATCTGAGCAACACAAGATACAGTAGTATACACGAAACAAGTGAAGACTAGATGAATGCTTACTGTGTAAGAGAGGGATTCGACAGAAAGCTTAAAGCTTATGTAAGTCGTCTCCCTTTGACATAGGTGTGAAGGCAGCATAATGAAGCTCAGAACATGAAGTACTGCAACACTATAAAGGGCCTTAAAACTGATCATATGATTTTTATCATCTTGATTTTGAACTTAATTTTGGGGGGAAGTGTATAATAAAATACTCTTTCAAGGATTCAACAGGTCTCCTTGAAACTTGGAAAAGTCATGAAAATGTAAAAATAATTTTCCAGGCCTGGAAGTCTTGGAAAAAATGTGGGTATTTTTTCCTCTTGTCTGGAAAAGTCATAGAAATTTATCTAGAAATGTAACATCAATATCCAACTTGCCAAAAACATGAAGTTTGATATTCAATGTGACGAATGAGAATTGCATGTGACTTTATGATTCTTTCTCATATTGATTCTTACAATTTTGTATAATGTGGTAGTGAGGACAAAAGTGGAATTTTTCAAGCATCTGGGTTATGGAAAAGTTCTGGATAATCTGGGACTTTTCCAAGACCAAGATGCTTGAAAAATATTTCTACTTTTGTTTCCAGATTTGCCCCCCAAACTCATGTTAATGTTTTCAAAAATTCATTTGAAATCCTGGAAAAGTCATGAAATTTCATTTCATATTAAAAGAGTCTATGAACATGGTCTTACTTTGTTTTCAGAACCAGCAAAAGTGACGATTCCTTTGCCAAAGTATTCGGTAAATGTGGGGGAAAGTGTACAGTTGAAGTGTGAAGCATCAGGTTTACCTACCAGTGAAATCACTTGGTATCATAATGCTCAAATTATTTCTACCTCAGACAGTTTTGAAGGATCAGGAGGTATGCTTAGATTCATAAAAAAATTTGAAATACATTTTATTTTGTATATTTCAGGGTTTAATATTTCATTTTATTGTATGTTACCTTAATACGAAACAGAACATCACGATGTATGAATGCCTTTGTCAATATGGCATGAGTGCTGGCACGAGTGCTGGCACATTTGTGTCCATATAGGTTATTTATTCGTATTTTTAAGAAATTATCTGAAAGATATTTGCTTCAAAGTCAGAACTTGAAGGTTATAAAATCACTCCCCATTTATAGAATAAGTTTAATTTTGTTAAGTTTGGTGGATTTGAACAAAAATTTTTCCAACTGGCATTTGATTTATTGGCTGTCACCGCAGCTTCTGAATTGATCTAGGTCAGAATGCAATGTTTTGATTGGCCTATGTAAAAAAATAGGCAGAGTTTATTTCGTTTGATGGATCCATGATATCAGGTTGAAAAATAATCCCTCAACAGAAATTTGTATGGAACATGTGTTTCGTACTGATTTTGTAATTATGGAACTGGAGGAAAAGTGATAGGTATGTAATAAAGAGAGGAATGTCACACTAGATATAAGAGAATATCTCTCGGGAAGTGAATCGCATCATTAACACCTTGCATGCTGCTAGTGGATATTCCTGACAAGGATAGGATTACTAAAATTAAATTTAGATGCATTTTTTATCAAATCTAATTATGGCTGCTTCACAGCAGCATGACAAGATTGGATGAAAAATATCTTGAAAATACTCTGCAGGTTAAGAGTTAAATAAGTTTAGAGAATATCTCTACGGAAGTGATACATCAACTTCACAGTGCGTTTTTTGCCATTTGGATGTTTTAACCCTTAGGGGCCTGGAGATTTTTATACATGTTCAAAATACTTGGAAACTCTACCTCCTGTGGCTTTGCAGTTGTTGCCAGTCAAGGCTTGGCTGCCTACAGAGGATGTTTTAACCCTTAAGAGCCTGGAGATTTCTATACATTTTTACAATACTTTGAAACTCAACCTCCAGTGGCTTTGCAGTTGTTTCTAGTCAAGTCTTGCCAAGACTTTCCTAGAAACAACTGACAAGGTACTTTGAAAACAAGTTTTGAGTTTACCCAAACAGTGCATGTTGGGGCACCTGTTACTTTGCATTAAAAAGTTATCAAAGTCGGAATTAGCTTATCAAAGTTAGCCCCTCAAGGGTTAAATGCAATTAAAACATTGCAATGCATATAACAAAAAGAATACCTAATGTTTTTGAGTAGTTACAATAGTTATAATATCAATCGTGACTGCAAGGACTTCTCTCCTGTTTTAACCGGTAGAGTGCTAAATTATTTTCGACCACCAAAAATTGTTAACATGTCTTTGCCTTGTTACAATTTATAGGAGAGTGCCTGTGGGCACTCTCCTATAAATTGTAACAAGGCAAATCTTAACAGACTAAATAATATCAATTCAAAGATAATATGAAGCATATCCATTGAATTTGAAGCCTTTAAGTTGCAGTCGATAATATTTCGTTTAGTGTATAATAAAAGAGAATATTTCTCTGGAAATAACACACACTACGTAAATAATTTGGAATGATGTTTTTGATAGGTACTAGAATATCATTAACTGATACAGTGCTGGAAACCTGTATTTGGGCTTTATTCTCAAGTGCAGGTACTCCAACTTAAAGGCTTTATATTCTGTGGATGTACTGTATTTTGGGTCCCCCCCCTCCCAAACCCCAGGAAGTGAGGCAGTGATTGTTTACTGTGGTACACAAGCTCTGTTTTACTGGTAAAATATGACACAGTCACTAATGCTTGGGGTGCAAGTCCTCTAAAATAGGCAACATGGGGTACAAACGATTGACTGACCTTGAATTTATCTCCATGTTGTGGTCATGATTAGCCATTGGGCAAAAGCATGTGACTTTAAACACCAATAAATAAATAAATGGATTTTGATTGTTAAAAGTTACAAATTTTGTCAGCCAAAAATAATTCACTGGTCGAGTGCTAAATTATTTTTTCACACTTCTTCGCCTTGTTACAATTTATGGGAGAGCACTTACAGGCACTCTCCCATAAATTATGACAAGGAAAATCTGTACAGACTAAATAATTTCTCTTCAAAGATAATATGAAACATATCCACTGAATTTGAGGCCTTTAAGTTATGGTACATACACTTCAGAATAAAGCCCAAATATGGGCTTCCAGCACTCTGCCAGTTGAAAGAAATGTGCGAATATTGAATCAAGGATGATATTTTCATTTGTTTTCCTTTATTTGGTCTTGATTTTGCATTATCATTTTTGAAATCTCGATCCATATGTGTAAGTTTGTCTCTACCAGATCATGATCAAATCGAGAAAATAGTTAACTTTTTGCCATTCAGCCACTGTAGACGCTGGTGGGAGCAGGGTGTTTTAACTGGTTGAGTGCTAGAAACCACTGTCAAGACCTTCAAAAAAAATTCGGGGTACCAGAGCAAAAGCCAACATTTTCTTAGCTCATGTTTCATATTCAGTCAAATGCAAATCATATTTTGTTTTTATATATTTGTTTTATGATAAATTATTGGAGAGTGCCTTTGGGCACTCCCCAATAATTTGTAATAAAACAAATTCTGAATAACAAATTCAGATCACCAAAAATATTCTCGCCCTCAACCAATTAAAGATTATGTTATTATCTAATTTTATGATGATGATGATATATATACTGTATCAGGTCAGAGCAGAAATATCATGGCTTATTAACTGGTTGAGTGATAGAAGCCCACATTTTGTCGTTATTCTGAAGTGCAGGTGCCACAACTTAACCCTTTACCCAACGTACAGGATATGAAAAAAACTTTTTTTTATTATTAGTTTTTCAAATTTTTCAAAACATCTCAATAAAACCATATCATGTGACCCTTCATTGGAATGAGCTCAATGAGCATTTTTCAATGAGGAGTCACTCGATATCGTTTTGTTAAAATTTTATGAAACATTTATTGTTTTCGACTTCTTAATCAGTAAATTATGCAGGCAGATGCGGCCGATTCATAAGGTAAAGAGTGAAAGGCTTCATATTCTGTGGATGTGCTTCATATCTTTGAAGTTACATTATTTTGTCTGTATGGATTTAGGACCGCACGATATTCAAAACTGAATACCGGTATCAGCAGGGGTCAGCCTGGCAGCTGATTTTAGGGAGAAGTGACTCCTCCCTCCAGAGACTTTAGGGAGAAGTCAGGAGCCAGGAGGGAGAAGTCAGTGGACATGAGGGAGAAGTCAGAAAAAATAAAACTTATATGACATCGTGACAAAATAAATGTATATAGAGGACACAATTGTGCAGAAAAAAAATAAAAGTTATACAAACATACTTACACACACAAAACTAAGTCATGTAGGTTAAAATCCTCCCCCTCCTCTACAAAAAATTGTGTCGTCCATGATTTCTGAATACCCTAACTCTTTCCCTAACATTGATGACTAGGGTTATCATGCAGTTGATTTTGTATTTGCCTCAATGCAGTGGATTTGAAATTTAGCATTACCCATGGTGAGAGTGTTCTTCTCTGTAATAGAAGGTATATTCTTTTCAAAAAAATATTTAAAGTATTTAAAATAAATTTCAAGTTCACACAAGAAGCTGGGTCATTCATGGGTTCTGAATGTCCTAATTGAATTGAAAAGCGTAGATAAAAAAGTTTTCGACATCCTTTGTAAATTAAGCGTCATTAACAATTTGAGCTAATTTATTTCTAAGGTAAATGACAAAATATTTCAGTTCTCTCCACTACCTGCTGCACTGGGTGATAATACTCAGTTCAGAAAAATGACAATTTCTGCCATCCATCTTACATTGACACGTGCGATTGGTGCTATAAGGCCTGCCACTCTTATCCATCCTAATATGTATGATTTCTATCATAGCCTTATTACATTTAACCCCCTTCCAACACAAGTTTCAAAGAAAAACTTTCAATGGAAAAATTGCGGTGCAAATTTCAGTGCAACCAATTTTTCAATGGAACAGAGCGTAACCATAAGCAATTTCGGTGTTTTTATGGATGAACTGTCCCCTGCACATTTTTTTTTTGGTTTTGAAACGGTGGTTACCTAACTTTAATAAATTCTCATGAACTTGATGCGTGTCTTGTGTGATTCGATGTTTTTGCTGACACTTTTGGTTTTAAACAGCATTTTGTGCTGGTTGCTGTCAGTTTGGGCGTATTGTTCGAACGACTACGCCATTACAACTCTTTTCAGAAATATAAAATTGTCTAGTTTAGGCTATTTTCAGAGCCGTATGACAAATTTCAACTGCAGCCGTTGTGTTTACTTTTTTTGTGAATGCAGAAACATTGGGGGTTTTTTTGGAAATAAAACATAAGAAAATACAGTAAACTGCCATGTCTCCCAAAGAAGTTTTGGAGGGCGACTTGAATTTCGCCCCCAATGTAAGCCAAGGCGATTTGAGGAATGACAAGGCGACTTCTTCACCCTAGTCGCCCACTCGGCTGACCCCTGGGTATCAGTATTAAAAAAAATACTGCCGTATACCAGTATATCGAAAACTGTTCAGATATATGAACACAAGTACCACAGTCGAGACTCCAAGCATCACAGTCGGAACGAATTAGAATGCCTTGATGCAGTTCGAAAAACCTTCACCCAACGCTGACGATATCAAAATTTATTATTTTCAAAATTAGTTTACCAGATTTTCCCCACAGATTTCACCAAAACTATATCATGTGACCCCTCATTGGAACGAGCTCATTCCAATGAGTGGTCACATGATATAGTTTTATTGATATTTTTGAAAATTATTTTTTTAACTGCTGAATTTGTATATTACGAGTTGATCATTCCTTGGATAAAGGGATAATATTATTCATTCATGGCTACGGTTAAAAAACTCAAGACATCTTGAAAATTAAATTGTGGGTAAATAAATAATGACGATAAGCCAATATTTTTGTAATTATACCGGTATTCAATCGATATTGGTTTGAATACCGGTATATATCAGTTTATCAATACACCATGCAGCCCTATATGGATTTGCCTTGTTACAGTTTATGGGAGAGTGCCTATAGGCTACTATATACTGCCAAGCACTGTTTTTTTTTTTACAAGAAAAAAATTATTGCATGCTTCCATCTTCATAGTTCATCAATTAACTGTTATGAATATTTTTTTTCAGTATCCATTCACAGAATTAACAAGGTTAAGCCACATCACAGTGGAATGTACACATGTATGGCAGAGACATCTTCTGGTTCAGACTCCGGCGTGATAAGACTGGAAGTGAAAGATAACCCTGCTACCTCAGATCCAAATACTCATGGTGCATTAGGTGTGTATTAATCTAGCCACGTATTTGTCAACATTCAAGTTTCTCAAGGTTTTGGCCAGTGTAAACCAAACTTGGCTGAAATAATGTATGGAAAGTCCTCAGAAAAGAATCATCATTCTGTTTCATGCAGATGAAGGAGCATGACAACAACCTGCATTTTTTTATTTTGATTAGAATAACTGAGGAATATGTAGTTCTGTCGCATGAGTGATTACAGGCTCTTTAGAGCCTTTTGTTTAATTCCTTGTCTCATGAAATACTCATGAAATACTGTCAATGATTATTATTTTGTGCAAAAATACATCTGCAAACACCTCGGCCAAGTTCTGAAATGTTATTGAATGATGGTGGTGTATCACTTTTAACTCTTAACTGGTAGAGTGCTGGAAGCCCATATTTGGGCTTTATTCTGAAGTGCAGGTGCCTCAATTTCAAGGCTTCGTATTCTTTGGATGGTCTTCGTTTCATCTTTGAAGTAAAATTATTTAGTCTGTGTGGAGTTGCCTTGTAACAATTTATGGGAGAGTGCCTTTAGGCACTCTCCCATAAATTGTAACAAGGCAAGGACATGTGAACAAATTTTCACCATCAAAAATAATTCAGCACTCTACCAGTTAATCCTTAATTCCGATTTTTACAGCCTGTAGGTAAATTTGAAAGTTGTATTTTACATACCTTGGCAGTTGTTTATAAGAATGTCTTGGCTGCCTGTATAGGAATCTAAGACTTGCCCAGATACAACTGTAAAGCCAAAGTAAACTGTCAAAAGTTAGCAAAAATGTATAAAAATCTCCAGGCCTTGAGGCTTAAAATGTGAGTTCAATGAAGAGACATAATACATTCAACATATTTCATGAAGGTTTATGACTTTTCAGATGTAAATACAAATTTTACTACCATTGAAAGTGGTAAAAAAGAAAAACCCAACAAGAGGAAGGGAAGGAGAAAAAACAACAAAAGGAAGAATCGAAGAAGGAAAAAGAAGAATGAAAGGAGGAAAAAGAATAAAGATAATAAAAAGAAGCAGCAGAAGAAGAAACCAGGTACAGTAGAGCCCACTTAATTAGATATCTCTTAATTGTATATTCCTGTTAATTGAATATAATTTCCCAACATAAAACCATTTACCATACATCCAGTACAAATTTGACCTGTTAATTGAATATAGGTTATAGAGTAAACTCATGTTAATTGAATAAAAGTCTTGTAACATGTCAAGAAATTACCCTGAGTCTCCCCAGTTTTCCTTTGGTTTAAGAGCTATTTGGCTTCAAATGCAGGCAAGTACATCCAATGCAGGCAATTGATCTAGTATATCTTGTTTGACAGAGCTCCATAAGCTCTGTCAAACATGATATAATAGAATAAATGCAAAGTTTATCTCTAGAATACAGAAAAGTGACACAATCCCTGTTAATTGAATACTCCTGTTAAATGAATAATTTTCATTTGTCAAAGTGGCTATTCAATTAACAGGGTTCCACTGTAATTGTTTATCCTTAAAGATCCCCTGAGTTTATATCTTTTATTGGCTTCACGGGGTTTGGGGAACTTTTTACTACCATTATCAATTCCAGCACTATTGGAACTGCTTCATTATTTTACACAGTATTCCCACCGCCACTTGTATTCCATGGGAAGTCATTGGCATCATATTTTAAAAAAAAACCATTAAGTCTGACCGTAAAGTGGACTCAAGTTAGGTATTTTGAAAAAAAAGTTCAAATTTGAATTCAGATTTAAGTCGACTCAAGCTTCTTAGTCGTCAAACACAGTACCAGCAAATGCAATAAGGTGAATCTATTTTGCATTTATTGGGAGCATCTAAAAAAAATTTAAATGTTATTTGATACAAATTTTTAAAGAGCAATTAATAACCACATCACAGCTTATGAACAGCTTCTCCCACTGCACACTGATGTCAAAATGCCAAACTTTCAAATAGCAGTTTTTCCCATAATGCAACTAGAAATTTAATAGGGATCTGCGAATCAAAAATTTTGTTTTAATCAAATCTTGAATCGAATTGTGTCTCTGATATCAATAACGAATCAAATCCCAAATCAAATCTTAAAAGACAAGTTATTTCATATTGCACCAAATGGAAGTTACGGAACACTGTAATGACCCTTACACGACTAAGTGAACACCTTAAACACCAATAAATAAATATTCTCTGTAGCACTGTCGCTGAAACAGCTTGGCCTATTGTCCATAGTTTTAGTTTTTGAAGGCTTAACTTGTTACTATTCACATTCTTCAGAATGTCAATAGTAACAAGTTAAGCCTTCAAAAACTAAAACTATGGATAATGTTCTGGGCAAAATTCACTACTTACCTAACAATTAAACATTGTCAGTTACTCAAGTAAATAGGAATTGAGTCTACAGGAATCAATTTTCTAATAACAATTTTATCTAATCTTTGTTGGAAATTTAACAAATTGAAGTTAGTACGATAAATTCGAATCTTGAGACTGATTCGGGATCAATCTTGAAGCAGTTGTATGGTATCGATATCTAATCAATTCTCGAATATTCACAGGACCCCAGAATTTAACCCTCAGGGGTCTAATTCTGACTTTGATAATGTTTTAATGCCAAGGAACAGGTGCCCCAACAAGCACTGTTTGGGTAAACTCAAAACTTGTTTTCCAAGTACCTTGTCAATTGTTTCTAGGCAAGTCTAACTCTGATAGCACCAATAATTTTTTTTTAAAATTCAAAAAAATCTTCTTCAGATCCACCAGTCAGAAACTTTTCATATTTGTAAAAAAACATCCCAAGGGAGGTCAGATTCAAGTTGGTTCAAATCAAGTCCCTGGGTTAAGATTTTGGCTCTCTATTGGAGCCTGAATTTTAACTTAGTGCAATAGGTGGAATATTCTTTAAAGATCTTCTTCTTCAGATCCACCAGTTGAAATCTTTTGAGGTCAGATTCAAATTTGTTCAAATCAGGTCCCTGAGTTAGTATTTGGGCTCTTTATCGGAGCATAAAGTTTAACTTGGTGCAATTTGAGGAAATTTCTTTAAAAAATCTTCTTCAGATCTACCAGTCAGAATCCTTTCATGTTTGGTATACAACATCTAGGGCGGGGGGGGGGGGGGGGGGGGGGCAGATTCAAGTTTGTTCAAATTGAGTCGCTGGGTTAATATTAAGGAGCCCAAATTTTAACTTTGATCAGTACGTGGAAATATTCTTCTTCAGATTTACCAGTCAGAATCCTCTCATATTTGGTATACATCATCTCTAGGGCATCCAGATTCAAGTTTGTTCAAAACGAGTTCCTCAGTTAATATTTGTGCTCCCTATGGGACCCCGAATTTTAACTTGATGCAATATGAGGAAATTTCTTTAAAAATCTTCTTCTTCAGATCCACCAATCAGAATCCTCTCATATTTGGTACACATCATCTCTAGAGATGCTAGATTCAAGTTTGTTCAAATTGAGTTCCTCTGTTAATATTGGGCTCCCTATGGAAGGCCAAATTTTAACTTTGTGTAATTTGAGGAAATTTCTTCCCCCAGTCAGAATCCTTTAACATTTGGTAAACATCATCTCTGGAGTGGGGGGGGGGGGGGGGGGGGGGGGGGGGGGGGGGGGGGCAGATTAAAGTTTGTTCATGGGTTAAAAAGTTTGGGTCTGGTTCGGACATATAATTTTATAATTTTTGGACCAAAATTCAAGAAAAACTTTATTTTTGATTTTTATGCATTTTGTTCAATTTTGAGACGACAAATAAAAAATAATTTTAGCCTGAAAATTTTGGGTCTGGTTCAGACTCCAAAATTTTAGACCAAAATTTGAAAAAAAAAAAAAAAATTTTATGCAGTTTGTTCAATTCTCAGATGAAGAAAATAAAAAAATGTTTAGTCTAAAAATTTTGGGTTCCAGTTTGGACTCCGAAATTTTGGTCCAAAATTCCGAAATTTGGGGGGGAGTGGGATTTTTATGCGTTTTGTTCAATTTTGAGATGAAAAAAAAAATTTTTTGGAGCCTGAAAATTGTGGGTCCGGTTCCGACTTGTTTTTAAAAATGTTAGGTTCAAGTTTGTCAAATCCATTCCGTTGTGTTTTTCAATAAAATTTGCCTCTCATAACTTCATTCCGTTGTAGTGTTGATGAACCATGTGTAACTGAATGTGACCCCAAATACTTATTAGAACCACTTTGGCAAGTGAGCGATTAAGGCCCCTTGGGGCCTCTTGTTAATTTTTCATTTCAAGTGGCGAGTATATGGCTTACCAGATGCAATCATTCCTGAATTGATGACTGTCAAAAAACTCCACATGAAATGACCAACATTCATTTATCCACCACATGATGTGACTCGTCTGAACATTACGTTCAACATTAGGGCATTTCCCAGTAACAATCCAGGTTAAAATCTTGTTTAAAATAACGTTTCGCGAGACTACAAAAAAACTCTTCGTGTTCAATTTCAGTGATAAAATGTGCTAACCATGTTTTTAAAAATCGACTTGATAGCGGTCTTTATTTTGGGTTGACCTGCACATTGTGGGGGTATTTCGTTAGCTGTGCTTACGAACATGTCTAGTCTAATTGGCATAGCTATTCAACTACCATGAAATATGTTTATAGCAATAACAGTTGTAATTATTTTTTTTTTCTTTTAACTTAAGGAGCTGTATTGGTTCCACCATCGAAACCAGATGTTGAGAAGCTGTCTGACTCATCTGTGAAGTTGAACTGGACGGTTCCATCAAATAAAGGTCTTTCAATAACATTCTTCCGTGTGCAGTACAAAATGGTACCAAATGGCGACTGGGTGACTGAAGAGAATGAGATTGGTGGACATATCAGGATGACGGAAGTTTCTGGTCTCAAGTCTGGTAAGTTTTAAAAGTAATTCAGAATGGCTGCCACTCCCCACCAGGTATTATTTTGGTAATTCTGAGTTATGATGTTCTCTTTGCTCAATAGTAATTTTTTGCTCAAAATAATTACCCAAGTTTTCAATTGGAGCAATGGAACCGCTTTTTGACATTCATTTTTTTTTTCAAAATTTCTTGTTAAGCAGCAAGCACTCCCTTAACCCTTTCCCCAACGTAACGTTCAAAATTGGCCGGCGCTATTCTCAAAAATCTCCATTTAATTTTCATTATTTTTAGCTCAACTTTGACGAAGTCAAATTTGAGCTATTGTCATGGCCCGTCGTCCGTCTGTCCGTCTGTCCGTACGCCAACAATTGGCTATGGCTCGGGCTAGAGGTCGTATTTATGAACCGATCTTTACGAAACTTCTTGTGTACCTTTGTTATGACCCTGGGATGGGAACGAGTGTTTTTAGGTGTGGTCCGAAATTCAAGATGGCTGCCAGCGGCCATTTTGTACCGATGATGCAAAAATCAGTTTTTTGTACAGAACTTCTGTATGAAAGTTCTGATTTGAATAAAGTTTTGTATAAATGTTTAGTACCATGGGATACATCACATATAATACAGGTTTTTTTCTCGTGCGTAAATTATGCAAATTAGACTGACTTTGATTTATTTAGTGTTACTTTCAGAGCTGTAAGTGGCAAGCTGCTATGGCTCGGGCTAGAGGCCGTATTTATGAACCGATCTTTACGGAACTTCTTGGGTACCTTTGTTATGACTGTGGGATGAGAACGAGTGTTTTTGGGTGTGGTCCAAAATTCAAGATGGCTGCCAGCTGCCATTTTGTACCGACGATGCAGAAATCTGTTTTTTGTACAGAACTTCCATATGAAAGCTCTGATTTGAATAATTTTTTGTATGAATGTTTAGTACCATGGGATGCATCACATATAATACGGGTTTTTTTCTCGTGCGTAAATTATGCAAATTAGACTAACTTTGATGTTTTTTGGTGTTACTTTCAGCACTGTAAGTGCAAATGCCAATATGGCTCGGGCTAGAGGCCGTATTTATGAACCGATCTTTACAAAACTTCTTGGGTACCTTTGTTATCACCGTGGGACGAGAACGAGTGTTTTGGGGTCCGGTCCGAAATTCAAGATGGCCGATGGCAGCCATTTTGTACGAAATTTGGTGCAATCAGATTTTTGCACAGAACTTCCATATGAAAGCGCTGATTTGAATAATTTTTTGTGTGAATGTTTAGTACCATGGGATACATCACATATAATACGGGTTTTTTTCTCGTGCAGAAATTATGCAAATTAGATGAACTTTGATTTTTTCAGTGCTGCTTACACACAGTAAGTACACATGTCAATACGGCTCGGGCTAGAGTCTGTATTTATGAACCGATCTTCACGAAACTTCTTGGGTACCTTTGTTATCACCTTGGGACAGGAACGAGTGTTTCTGGGTGCGGTCCAAAATTCAAGATGGCTGCCAGTGGCCATTTTGTATCGAAATTAGGTCTAATCAGTTTTTTGTACACAACTTCTATACGGCTCAGGCTAGATGACGTATTTATGAACTGATCTTTACGAAACTTCTTGGGTACCTTTGTTATTACCGTGGGATGAGAACGAGTGTTTTTGGGTGTGGTCCAAAATTCAAGATGGCCACCAGCAGCCATTTTGTACCAAAATTAGTGCAATCAGTCTTTTGTACAGAACTTCTGTATGAAAGTTCTGATTTGAATAAATTTTTGTATGAATGTTTAGTAACATGGAATACATCACATATAGTACAGGTTTTTTTCTCGTCCAGAAATTATGCAAATTAGATGAACTTTGATTTATTCAGTGCTACTTATACTCTGTAAGTGCACATGTCAATACGGCTCGGGCTAGAGGCTGTATTTATGAACCGATCTTCACAAAACTTCTTGGGTACCTTTGTTATCACCTTGGGACGAGAACGAGTGTTTCTGGGCGCGGTCCAAAATTCAAGATGGCTGCCAGTGGCCATTTTGTACCGAAATTATGTCCAATCAGTTTTTTGTCACAACTTCTACACAGCTCATATTTGTGAACTGATCTTCACGAAACTTCTTGGGTACCTTTGTTTTCACCTTGGGACAGGAATGAGTGTGTTTTGGGGTGCCTTTGTTATCACTGTGCTATGAGAACAAATATTTTGGGGTTCAGTCAGACCCACTCTGGGACTCAAAGATTTCTTTTCTAGTTTAGCATCTGACTGTCACCCACCTTTACAATACTTTACCTATACATTTGTTACAGGCAACGCTCAGTATTTATGTACAGACCATTACAATACTTTATATGTACCTTTGTTATCAGGTCATTACCTAGATGTTTGTCATTGCTGTGTCACATACTATACATGTACATGTCTTTGTCTTGACAAGTTGAGCTACAGTGTCATTGACACTTTCATTTTCATTTTTTGTCTCAAAAACATAGGTTATGCCCCGTCGTTGGGCGAGCTCATCGAGCTCGTTCCAATGAGGGTGAGGGGTCATAACCTATGTTTTTGAGACAAAAAATGAAAAAAATTTGTTATTGAATAATTTTTTTGACAAGTGTCGTCTGCTTTTCATCTCGGGGTAAAGGGTTAAGCAGCAAGAACTCTCTTAATATAAGAGGTTAAGACCAGTTGCCAGTTTCAACAGAAATAAGGCATCTTAGACATCACCAAAGGCCACCTCTTGACTCCTGTAGGTCTGTGTGTTTTTGTTCCTCGAAACTTTTTCGATCAGTATCACTCATCTCCGTATCATAACATGTGATCATGCTTTTTGTATAAGCTTACTGGCATCTAGTCTATGTGAGACCCCTATGCCGGAGGCCAGGTATAGAGGGCTTACGGAGACTAACCAGTAGCCATTTTGCTTACTTATTGGACACTGACTGTAATTGACTACATACATAATTCAGGAAGAAATCCTGACATGTTTCGGAAGAAATTATTGCATTTTTTTTAGATACTTCTTCCACAACCCAAACAGTAAAAGTGTATTCAGTGCTACTTATACACAGTAAGTGCACAATTCAATACGGCTCTGGCATCTAACTGTCACCCAACTTTACAATACTTTACCTGTACATTTGTTATCAGGTCATTACCTAGATGTGTGTCATTGCTCTGTCACATACTGTACATGAACATGTCTTACACAAGTTGAGCTACAGTGTCACTGACACTTTCATTTTAGGTAAATACATGTAGTGATAGTTTTAATTTTTGCTTTCAGGTAATACATATAAATTTAGAATTGCTGCTGTCTATTCCAATAATGATAACAAAGTTGGATCAACTTCTGACCGATTTCATCTGGATTCTGAACCAGCAGACCAGCCCATGCCACCAGAAGCTCGTCCCAAAATTGTTCAGGTTCTGCCTTTAACTAATGATGGCGAGGAAGGTTTAGCTGTCACATGGCAGGTTTGTACCAAGAGATATTATCTTTTAAAACAGAAATATACCTCACAATTCAGTTTACATAAAAGGATTTGGAATCTAGAAATGGTAGAACCTTTTCCACAGAAACCAAAATTTAAAAAAAAAAATTGAATGGATATGTCTCTCCCGATTGGGCTTAAACCCTTTGGTAAAGAGAAAAAGGAATTTCATATCTTGGAAAAAACTTAATTTCGGACCAAAGATTCCCGACTTGGGTTCAACTTTGTATTCAACTGAGATTTTGAGTTGGGGGGAGGGGGTGGGTTATACTGGAATCATATGATTTGAATAAATTTTGTCTGAATGTTTAGTAACATATAATACAGGTTTTTTTCTTGTCCTTAAATTATGCAAATTAGATTAACTTTGATTCATTCAGTGCTACTTATACACAGTTAGTACACATGTCAATATGACATGGGCTAGAGGCTGTATTTATGAACTGATCTTCACAAAACTTCTTGGGTACCTTTGTTATCACCTTGTGACAAGAACAAGTGTTTTGGGGAGCAGTCCAAAATTTCAAGATGGCCGCCAACGGCCAATTAGACAAACTTTGATTTATTCAGTATACACAGTAAGTGCACATTTCAATATGGCTTGAGCTAGAGGCATCTAACTGTCACCCACCTTTACAATACTTTATCTGTACATTTGTTACAGGCTACGGTCAGTATTTATATACAGACCTTTACAATACTTTACGTGTACCTTTGTTATTAAGTCATTACCTAGATGTGTGTCATTGCTGTGTCACATACTATACATGTACATGTCTTACATAAATTGAGCTACAGTGTCATTGACACTTTCATTCCAAGAGTTGTGCACCATTTTCAATATGTTTACTCTGAAAATGATGGAAGATACATGACTGTCTTAGTTGATGGATGATACCGTTGGTATTGCACCTTGTTCTATTTTGTTGAAATTTCTCTTACATTGTCACTTGCAAGTACATTTTTAACATTGTATTTTTTCAGTATCAACCTGTAAAGAATGCACCAATCGATGGATTCCTTCTATATCATAAACCATACGCTTCAAAAGGACAGTACAAGAAAGTTGGATTGTTTGAGTCTGGTTTACGCAACCACATTCTTCAGAATCTTCTTCCAGGCACTGAATACAGTATTCAGATGCAGAGTTTCAATTCAGCTGGACAAAGTATGCTTAGTAGTCCTGTCGTAGAGAAAACAAATGGTGAGTATTTTTCTGTAGGTTGCGTAAACCTGTTGAGGGCTTATTTTGACTTTGATAACTTTTTACTGCAGTAGAACAGGTGTCCCAACTCAGGCCTGGCATTCTTAAAAATGCAGGAGGGCTAAAAATCTCTCTCCTTGCATGTCCTAGGGGAGCGATAAGCTCTCCTCAAGCTTATAAAAGCTAAAAGTGGCAAAATGAAGTTACTATTATGAATTCAGTCTAATGGGCTTTGTGAGACTTCTACACTGTCCCTTCCACACCTCTGTGCCTTGGTAAGGCCCGGAGATGTGGGAGGGGCTGTGTAGCCGTCTTACAGAGACCACTAACAAAGAGATCTGAAAAGAGGTTTTAGGAATAGGCTGTT
Source organism: Pictodentalium vernedei (assembly GCA_031216915.1). Classification (NCBI taxonomy): domain Eukaryota; kingdom Metazoa; phylum Mollusca; class Scaphopoda; order Dentaliida; family Dentaliidae; genus Pictodentalium; species Pictodentalium vernedei. The sequence continues at coordinate 210,601,871 of CM062288.1, forward strand.
GTGGTAATCTTTATTTTCTAAGGAGGGATAGTTTTCGAGGTCCTTAATTTTTTTTTAAGGTGAGCAGTAGGCGAGCGAATAAGTCGTTCTCCTGAAAATGCCAGACTCACCAACTTGCATTATCTGGGTAAAGTTTAAAGTTACATTTCAAGTAGCTGGCAGTTGTTTCTAGGCAAGTCTTGGCTGCCTATATAGGATATTGGCATCCAAGACTTTCTTAGAAACAACTGCAAAGCCACAGGATGTATACTGTTAAAGTGTCACCACAAAAACATATAAAAATCTCCAGGCTTTTAAGAGTTAACCCTGTACTCAACACAATGGCCATAACTACCCAAAACTCTTAAACAAATCACGATTCAAACTTAATTATTTTATCACAGTTTTGCTTAAAAACACAGCTGATGACCTCTCATAAGGAAAAGAAAATTCTTCAATGACTGAAGAATTCATTTTTTCTTCAGAAATAAAGCACATGATCTCTCATTGGAACAAGCTTGTTCCAATAACGTGTAGTCATAAGTTAGTTTTGGAGGCAAAAGTTGGGAAAAAAATTGAATGGCATTTTTTGTGAATAGTGCTTGGCAGATACAGCTGTTATGTTAGCTAAAAGGTTAAAGTGTGGTTCAGTGAACTGAGGTGAATGGTCACTTTTCAGTTAAGGATGTCCATAGGCAGAAATGCCATTGGGATGTTTTGTGGATCCCACACTGTATGAACTACAAACTTTGTCAGAAATGAAACTGGGCCACAAGAGTTACATATGATTTCAATAAAATCGGCATTTGAAGCTATTGTTATTTTATTCATGAAGGGAAAGGCAAAATGTTACTCGTTGAGGTTTTATTCAACAGATTTAATGTTTATGTCAAGGTAGAAACTGTCTTCTGGTTGAGTCTGAGATTCTTCCAGTACAATGGTTCCCAGTTAACTGTTCTTTACACAATGAAATAACTCTTTTAATTACATATAATTTTCAAACCCCAAACCATTTATCATTCTTTTAGTACAAATTTACCCTGTTATATGCATATGAATAAAAAAGTTTGTGATTTTTAAAAAAATTGCTCTGTTTACTACTGAATGACCCTTTTGGCCTCATTTCATCTAATATTAGCATCAAGCATGGAAATAAGCATTCTTGTCATTTGCAAAATGAGGTCCCCAGAGGGTGAATTTGCTGATGCAAACCCAAACAGTTGGCCAATTTATCCTCTGGATACCTCTTTCTGTTTAGGTGTGAGGCCTTGATTCCAATTGAGGTTCACAGAGAGTAAATTTATTAAATCTACCCTGCTGTGTATTCAATTATCAGGGATTGTGTCACTTTTCTGTATTGTAGAGATAAACTTAGTATTTATTCTGTTATATCTTGTTTGACAGAGCTCCATGAATTCTGTCAAACAAGATATAATAGAGTAAATGCCTGTATTGGATGTACTGAGACCAAATAGGTCTATAAACAAAGGAAAACTGGGGAGAGTCAGGGTAATTTCTCGACAGGTTACAAGAGTTTTTATTCAATTAACAGGAGTTTACTCTATAAACTATATTCTATTAACAGTTTAAATTTGTACTGGAGGTATGGTAAAAGGTTTTGTGTTGGGGAAAAATAATTACAGCCCAATCAGGTGAACTAGGGGTTTGAAATAGAAGTGAAATTCCAATTTCTACTGAACGAAATTTGAAATTCAACTTCTACCAATATAGTCTGAAATTGTACCTAAAGTATGATTTCAAACTAATACTGAAAGAATTATCGATTCCAGTTTCTACCATAACATTTACAAAACCAGCAGAATCTGATATGCTACCAATGAAAGTAGGAATTCCAAGTTCTGCTGGTAAAATTTCAGATCACCATTTCTACCATGACATTTACAAATGTTGTAAATATTTTGTTGCAGGCATTGCATCCATTAAACCTGCACACAGCAGAAAAACAACATCAACAACACCACACGTACCTACTCAAACAAGAGAGAAAACTGACACACAGTCAAGTAGTGAGCTATTGTACATAGTACTTGGTGTTGTTCTTGGCGTGATGCTGCTCATGTTATTTGTTTTGATGTTCATGTGCTGGTGGAAACAGAGGGAACAAAGAAGAATGACAGGTAAATCATCTAATCGAGTTTTGTAACAGAGTTTGAAAAGCTATAGTAATGCTTTGAAACTTGCTTTGTATAGTGGAGTACACTTAATTGGATATCTTGCGGTAACCGGTTCTTGTCAGATCACCAAAGTTGAGCAACGTCGAGCCCGGTTAGTCCTTGGATGGGTGACTGTCTGAGCAGTCAATTCAGACTCCAGTTTTGTGTCCTTGGGCAAGTCCCTTCACCCCGATCGTCCACATGGAGGCATGATGATGCTGTGTACTAAGGCATACTGCACGTCGGTAGTGCACATGTCATCAACCAATCTAACCCTGCCTGTGCTGTAGTGTGGAGTTACGATGTTGAGGAGCAGGCAGCTGCTTGTCGTTGCTCGGTGGTTCTCTCCGGGTACTCTGGCTTCCTCCACCCGTAAAACTGTCAGTGATACGATATGACCTTGGCTTTTAAAGTGTTGTTAAACATTAATAAATAAATAACTGGTTGAGTACTAGAAGTAGGCCTCTGCAAATTTCATATACAGGGGAGCCCACTTAATTGGATATCTCTTTACTGAATAACCATGTTATTTGAATATAATTTCCCAACATGAAACCATTTACCATACCTCCAGTACAAATTTGACCTGTTAGTTCAATATAGGTTATAGAGTAAATTCCTGTTAATTGAATAAAAAATCTTGTAACCTGTCGAGAAATTACCCTGACTCACCCCTGTTTTCCTTTGTTTATAAACCTATTTGACCTCAGTACATCCAATACAGACATTTAATCTATTATATCTTGTTTGACAGAGCTCATGGAGCTCTGTCAAACAAGATATAATCAAATAAATGCCAAGTTTATCTCCAGAATTCAGGAAAGTGACACAATAAAAATTATTGAATAACTAATTTTTTTCATTTTTTACGTAAAAAGCATAGCTTATGACCCCTCATTGGAACAAGCTCAATGAGCTCCTTCCAATGAGGGGCCATAAGCTATGTTTTTCTGACAAAAAATGAAAACGTAATGAAAATTGAATGGTGTATTTTGTGAATAGCGCTGGCCGGTTTTGGCTATTACGTTGGGTAAAGGGTTAATAGTTTAATTATTATTTTTTGCAGCAATGGGTGATTTGGCAAGAAAATTTCAAGATCCTGCACAGTATATACATTCAGACAGCATGCGGAAGAAGTACATGAATGGTGGCTTTTTGATTAATGGCATGAATGGTTCTGTGGGAAATGGTCATGTTCCAAATAGAATGAATATAAATGTTAACCCAATGTCAAATATCAGTGGCTATAATAATGGCACAGAACCAGATATACCCAAAAACTACCAGGTATGACATAAATTATAAATATTAGATGTCATGTGACTTTCCCGCGTTCTGATTGGTTGAACAGAAACACCCTATTTTCCGATAGTTCGTCAGCGAAATCGCACAGACCTACTATCATTTTTGAAAAAAGAATAGTGCACGGCAATAGTGCACGGTAATAAATAGTAACATTCGAATTCGCTTTGAAAATTCCATTGAAGAGTAAATACTTTACAAGACATCTCGTCCCATATACATTATTACATTTAGTTTGGAGAAATAAAAATATGTGTATCGAAAGTGATGTTTGTAGTATAGTAATGTTGGGGCGTGGGGGGGGGGGGGGGGGGGGGGGGGGGGGGGGGTTAATGGAATAATGGTATTGTGTTTGTTGGGGTTTTGGTTCTCTACCTCTCTATCCCAGAACTATGAGTGGCAGAATTAACTTAGTTTACCTGTTTAAACCCTGAACCATCTTTTTTCTCTTTGGCTGTGAATAAGAATATTATCTTGCAAATATCAAAAATGAAGAACCCCCCCCCCACACACACACACACACACACACACATCTAATATAATAAATATAGCATGACTTTTCGTTGACTATGCCAAAATAGTGGTCCTCGAGGAGAGAATAGTCCCTCCGCTACGCATCGGGACTATCCTCTCCTCGAGGACCACTGTTTTGGCATAGTCAACTCAAAGCCATGCTATATTTATTAAATAGTGCACAGCCTGGAGCTGATATGCTAAAATAGTAGTCTGTGAAGAAGAATAGTCCATGCACTGGACGACCACTATTATGGGATAGTCAATGACAATGCTGTGCAATAATTATTATATTGTATCCAACAAACCCATGGAGAATCTTGCTACCCGTCAAGATTTTAGTTCTAAGTATACTGTCTATTGTCAAGCAGGGGGATAGCTAGGATTTCCTATTGATAGTTGGGGGCATAATTTGCTGGGGGGTGGGGGGCCAGATTGATATATGTCACAGGCATATCTGACGGCCATAGGCCTGAGGTGAGGGATGGATATGGGAGGGGGTATGCCTATCCTATTCGTGGGGGTTCGAAAACTGAGAAAATTTTGAAAATTCAATACCCTGAGAGTGAATCTGGAGCCCTTTGGTGTTTTAATTTGAAATTTTCCAGGAGTTCAGGTTGGCAAATTATTCACACTTAAATTATGAAATTCATGGAAAGGAATACCAATCTCAATATCATTACCATCGTTATTTTATCTGGTCGGGTAAATTTCCTTAATTTTTCCATTTTGAGTGGCGGGGGGAGGGGTACTCTAATTTTTAGGGGTGTAGGCAGCCAAGGCAAACCCAGAGGAAGTAAGTAGGTAAGTACAGTGGAGCCCGCCTGATTGGATATCTCTTAACTGAATAACCCTGTTAATTGAATATAATTTCCCAACACAAAACCATTTACCATACCCCCAGTACAAATTTGACCTGTTTATTGAATATAGGTTATAGAGTAAACTCCCGTTAATTGGATAAAAATCTTGAAACCTGTCGAGACATTACCCTGAATCTCCCCAGATTTCCTTTGTTTGTAGACCTATTTGGCCTCAGTACATCCAATACAGGAATTTAATCTATTATATCTTGTTTGACAGAGCTCATGGAGCTTTGTCAAACAAGATGTAATAGAATAAATGCTAAGTTTATCTCTAGAATATAGGAAAGTGACACAATCCCTGTTAATTGAATACTGTTAATTGAATAATTTTCATTGGCAAAGTGGCTATTCAATTAACAGGGTTCCACTGTATAGAGAAAATGTATTAAAATATCCAGGCTGTTATGGGTTAAGGGAACCTGTTCTAAGGTCATAACAGTCATAAATAGGCTTCCCTGTGCCAGGTTATTATAAGCTGGTAAATTTGACAGTTCTTTGCCACTTCTCAGTGTGTGCTCCAGTCTCCCTCTATCAGTGAAACTGACTAACATGATATGTCATGCTTTTGAAAGTATTACTAAATCGCATAAAACAAATATATTAACAAAATATCATAGAAAGATTGGAATTTCTATTCAAGGTGAACTTTGGGGATTTTGTTTTCTCTTATTTTGGAACTCTGTATCAAGGAAAAGCACTGAAGAGTTAGTCTAGATGGTCAAGTAAAACATATATAGACTAGATTAATAAAACTTTTGGTCACCTGAAAGTAACCAGATGAAAAAAAATATAAGGCAGATTTTCAATCACCAGGGAAGTGCCCGAGAAGCAGATACTTTTTTTTATGGCCTTTTTGCTGCAAAAATCAATGGAATCGAGGTATGTTCTTATGATCAGCAACCAGATGAGTGGATGGCATGCTCTTACAAAAATAAATTTCAGAAAACAGTAGTCGGCTTGAAAAAGGATTTTAGTAAAAAAAAAAAATTAAACACTAATTCATGTAAAAGATATATATATGTGTGTGTGTTTCTTTTTTTCAGTCTCCTATGAATGGTGGCATTAGTACATTCGGCCGAGACTTAGGACATCCTACTAGTGATAATAATTGTAATAGTATTACCAGACAAAGATCTTATCCTTCTCACACTAGTAGTTCAAGTAGAGGTGAGTATTTGTGTAGTGTAATATATGTATATAGGTTATTATTACACATCCATTAAACTTTAAACCCTTGTATTTAATTATGACATAAATGTTTCTGTATTCCACTGGTGATGTACAAGCCGGAACTTTTTTTCCCAGCACCATTTATACTAGTTCCTTTCCCATTGAGTTATTAGTTATGCTTCAAAAAGTTTCCAAATTTTGTTATGCAATTATCGAGCGTCTGTCGCATTGGTGAAAATGAAAATATCCAAAGCAAAATAAAGTTTGTTCACAGAAAAATTACTTAACAAAAAATGAGATAATATTAAAAAAAATATTCATTTCCAACCACAACATTAACCCAGTCCCGTGGCCATCTTGTCTCCGGATCCCGTTATATCTAAATTAGTCAACTTTATTTTGGTAAATCTTTGGACATCTTGACATGTTTCGAACTTCTTTTAAAAAAGTTTCTTCCATCTGTTTTCCAAATCTGCCCAAATCTGTACTTATATTTTTACTAACACTGATAGCCACCAAATGGTTAGGCATGAATGGACATCAGCTGAAGAGAAACAGTGATACAAATATCAACAAACATGCCCATTAGAAAAGATAACGAATGTAATTTAGACTGGTTCCCAAAAGGTTGTTTTGATTTTTAATCGATCCATTTGATCAGTACAGCTTCAAACAAAACAAACAGACTCTTCACCTTCGGGCTTAAACATCAGAATTAAAATTAGTTTATTTAAATAATTTTGATGCATGGGATGTGTAATAAACACAGAACATGATGTGTGTTTGGATCAGTGGGTGTTTTACATAACAAGTTGGAATGGCATCGTTATATTTCGCGTTCTGTCTATTTATTATCACATGGGTTTCCAAGATAGTTTATTGAAGTCGAGATCCTGTTTCTGGGCATATATTGACAAGTCTGTTAGTCCTGTTGGACCCCCCCCCCCCCCCCAACACCCTGAACCAGGTACTGCAGCCCTCCATATGTATGTCTTACTGAATGTGTGTAATGTAAGTCACAAGTATCAAATCTAGTTGTTGTGTTAGACACTGCATAATTCTTAGGAAGAGTGAATCAGTATCTTAAGACTCAAATACAGATGAAAATGTCTGGACTGGAAAATCATTGGAGTGTGGGGGTGTCACCATCTTTAAACCCCCTTCACTTTTGCCCCTCTCATGTCGGAGACTCTGTGTTCCATTTTTGATTGAAAAAGAAGATTCTGTGGTGATTAACCATTTCAGCACTGTGTTCCTGTATGGTATTATCCTATAAATATTATCTTACAAAATGGCCAATGGTCGAGTCTGCTTTTTATCACACACACCTGTTAATGTAAAACACAGGATTTCCACTGTTCTGTCTATATGGAAAAAATAAAGTTGTATCGCACATGTGATGATACAAAACACATTCAATTTTTTTCCAGCGCAAACAGAGAAGGAACCCATCTAAATAAACATGTCAATCATTATTGGTCAAATTCATCGGAATCGAGATCGTTTGGAAATTCCAAGTTCCTCATTTAGATTTGTTCACCCAGAATATTTAAACAATCAGATTCATGTCAAAAATTTACAAAATAAAATTAACATTCTGACTGCCTGTTCCTTGATAAATACTTTCCACAACTGGTCATATAATGGTGGAGTGTGTTAAATTTATTAGCTATTTAAAACGTTTTTGTTGTGTTATTCCAGCAGTTTAGTCAATATCTGAAGTTCTATCATCGTCATCGTGACCGTGACGCTGATTGGTGTTAATTGGTTTCGACCAGTTGAATACCGTAAAACTTAAAAAGCAAATTAGGGTTGGTACCCTGCCAACTAACAGTGATGTCTTGTTGGCAATAAAGGAAATTCGGCAATTACCCTGTTGAAAAGTGCCTTTAGTTCAATTTTTATGTAGACTGGTTGTTACATGGGAGGTGTGTGATAAATACAGAACCACACATATGTTTGAATGGGTTAAGAATTATCTCACACGATTGCTTTGGCCCAGGATATCTGCCCGAGTGATATCCTAGGCCAAGACAATCTTGTGCGATAATTCTTAACCCCTTCAAAAGTATATGCGGTTCTGTATATGTATTTGTAGAAAGGTACAGTAATAATTTATAGATATAAGCTTATAGAACTTGCTTGCTTGCCATCCCCTGTAAAATCAAAACTAAACCTTGGAAGGGCAGATAGTTACTTGCCACTGCTGCCTCCAATGGGACAACTTCTATCACTTGGAACTACTATCAGTGGGCTTGAAACATCCTGAAAGACTCTTTTATGCCTTCATAGTCATGTATTACATGTATTATGCCCAACAAACCTATCTTGAGGGTGTATACTGGAGTGACTGTGCTAAACAGTTGGTCTGTCTGTTGATGAGCAGACTTCTTCTATATTATCAAGATATTTGTTTGAATGTGATAAACATGATTGAGATCAAGCACAGATGCATCCAACATAAATTTGCCTTTGATTAAGCCTTACAGAGTTGTTGCCTTTCATAGTCTACAGAGGTGATGATATGGGAAAATCTTGTGTGTGGAAACTACTTCACTTTTCAATTGAAACTCAGTACACATGATCAACATCAAGTGCAAATCTGTTGAACAGAATTTTGCTGGGGATTAATGTAATCATTACAGAGTTATCCCCCTTAACTTCTACTGTTATAATAGTGAGGGAAAATCTTGTGGAATGAACTTAAGATATCAGTTTGAAACACCTTATACTCAGTATACATGATCAATAGTAATTGAATAAATGCGTAGGTTATCTCCAGAATAAAACAAAGTGCCCAAACTCTGTTAATTGAGTAATTAGTTCAACTTTGGAGGTATTGTCATGGCCCATCGTCCGTCTGCCTGTCTGTCCGGCTGTACACACGGCTCGGGCTAGAGGCCGTATTTATGAACCGATCTTTACGAAACTTCTTGGGTACCTTTGTTATCACCGTGAGACGAGAACGAGTGTTTTTGGGTCCGGTCCGAAACTGGCAGCCATTTTGTACCAAAATCAGTGAAATCAGATTTTTGCACAGAACTTCCATATGAAAGCTCTGATTTGAATAATTTTTTGTATGAATGTTTAGTACCATGAGATACATCACATATAATACAGGTTTTTTTCTCATTCGTAAAATATGCAAATTAGACTAACTTTGATTTATTTAGAGTTACTTTCTTTACGAAACTTCTTGAGTACCTTTGTTATCACCGTGGGACGAGAACAAGTGTTTTCAGGTGCAGTCCAAAATTCAAGATGGCCACCAGCAGCCTTTTTGTACCAAAATTAGTGCAATCAGTTTTTTGTACAGAACTTCTGTATGAAAGTTTTGATTTGAATAAATTTTTGTAGGAATGTTTAGTAACTTGGAATACATCACATATAATACAAGTTTTTATCTCATGCAAAAATTATGCAAATTAGATGAACTTTGATTTGTTCAGTGCTACTTCTACACAGTAAGCGCACATGTCAATACGGCTCGGGGTAAAATCTGTATTTATGAACTGATCTTCACGAAACTTCTTGGGGTACCTTTGTTATCACCTTGTGACAGGAACGAGTGTTTTGGGGTGTCTTTGTTATCACTGTGCTATGAGAACAAATCTTTGTAGGTTCAGTCACACCCACTCTGGAACTCAAAGATTTCTTTTCTAGTTTAGCATCTAACTGTCACCCCACTTTTACAAAACTTTACCTACATATTTGTTACAGGCTAAGGCCAGCATTTATGTACATACCATTACAATACTTTACATGTACCTTTGTTATCAGGTCATTGCCTAGATGTTTGTCATTGCTGTGTCACATACTATGCATGTACATGTCTTAAACAAGTTGAGCTACAGTGTCATTGACACTTTCATTTTGATTGGTATTTTGACTATTCAATTAACAGGGTCCACTGCAGTTGATAGTATAATAATATACTTCATATGATCTCACAATAGTTTCATCATATATATTTTTGTGATTATTGGTGCAACTGAAGTATAATGATAATTTATAATTAGCCCCCCCAGCCACACCCCCAATGTCAAAATAACGAAATTTCAGATAGCAGTTTTCTTTTCCCGTAATGAAGCTCACAATTTAATCAGTTCAATCTTGTTTGACAGAGCTCAATGAGCTCTGTCAAACAAGATTACATTGATTGAATTCCTAGTTGCATTATGGGAAACATTTGGGGTTTGATTTTTTTAGCTTAACTTGACATAGTCAAGATAAGCTATTGCCATCACGCGTGCGGAAGTCTGTTAGTCTGTGAGTCTGTGACGTCTGTTCACATTTCCTTTAGCATGGGCTACACCCCGCAGTTCTTGTCTGATCGTCACGAAATTTGATATGCAGGTTTGGGGTCATGTCTAGATGAGAACGTCCCCTTTTGGTCGTGATCGGGCAACCGGTATGGCTGCCCGAGCCCAAAACCCGAAAACCATTAGCACAGTCTACAGGTCATATTTATGAAGGGATTTCATTGTAACGTGGTAGGATGCCTCTGTATAGTGCCTAGACGAGAACGTCCCCTTTTGGGCATGATCTATCAACCGTGATGGCTGCCCAAGCCCGAAACCCAAAAACTTTGAGCACAGTCTGTAGGTCATGTTTAATGTGGAGGGATTTCATTGTAACTTGGTAGGATGACTCCTTATGATGTCTAGATGCGAATTTCCCCATTTGGGCATGATCTGCCAACCGTGACGACTGCCCGAGCCCAAAACCCGAAAACCTTTAGCACAGTTTACAGGTCATATTTATTGAGGAATTTCATTGTAACTTGGTGGGTTGACTTCATACAATGTCTAGATGAGAAAGTCCCCCTTTGGACGTGATTGGGCAACTGTGACGGCTACAGGAGCCTGAAGCCCGAAAACCTTTAGCACAGTCTAGAGGTCATATTTATGAAATGATTTCATTGTAACTTGGCAGGATGACTCCAAATAATGTCTAGATGAGAACGTCCCATTTTGATCGCGATCATGCAGCCTTGATGGCTGCCCGAGCCCAAAAACCTTTACCATAGGCAAAAGGTCATATTTATGGAAGGATTTCATTGTAACCTGTTAGGTTGACTCCATATAATGCCTAGATGATGACATCCCCTTTCGGTCGTGATTGGTCAGTTGTGATGGCTACAAGTGCCCGAAGCCCGAAAACCTTGAGCACAGTCTACAGGTCATATTTATGAAGGGATTTCATTGTAACTTCTTAGGATCACTCCAGATGATGCTCAGATGAGATTGTCCCCTATGGTTGCGATCATTCACCCATGATGGCTGCCCAAGCCCGAATCCCGAAAACCTTTAGCACAGTCTACAGGTCATATTTATGAAGGGATTTCATTGTAACTTGGTAGGTTAACTTCATATAATGTCTAGATGAGAACGTGCGATCATTCACCCATGATGGCTGCCCGAGCCTGAAGCCCGAAAACCTTTAGCACAGTCTACAGGTCACATTTATGAAGGGATTTCATTGTAACTTGGTAGGTTAACTTCATATAATGTCTAGATGAGAACGTCCCCTTTTGGACATGATTGGGCAACTGTGACGGCTAAAGGTGCCCGAAGCCCGAAAACCTTTAGCACAGTCTACAGGTCATATTTATGAGGGGATTTCATTGTAACTTGGTAGGATGACTCCAAATAATGTCTAGATGAGAACGTCCCCTTTTGATCGCGATCATTCAGCCTTGATGGGTGCCCGAGCCCAAAAACCTTTAGCATAGGTAAAAGGTCATATTTATGGAAGGATTTCATTGTAACCTATTAGGTTGACTCCATATAATGCCTAGATGATGACATTCCCTTTTGGTCATAATTGGTCAGCTGTGTTGGCTACAAGTGCCCGAAGCCCAAAAACCTTGAGCACAGTCTACAGGCCATATTTATGAAGGGATTTCATTATAACTTCATAGGATCATTCCAGATGATGCCCAGATGAGATTGTCCCCTTTGGTTGCGATTATTCAACCATGATGGCTGCCCGAACCCGAAGCCCGAAAACCTTAAGCACAGTCTACAAGTCATATTTGTGAAGGGATTTCATTGTAACTTGGTAGGTTGACTTCATATAATGCCTAGATGAGAACGTCCCCTTTTGGACATGTTTGGGCAACTTTGACGGCTAAAGGTGCCCGAAGCCCAAAAACCTTTAGCACTGTCTACAGGTCATATTTATGAAGGGATTTCATTGTAACTTGGTAGGTTGACTCCAAATAAGGTCAAGATGAGAACATCCCATTTTGGCCGTGATCATTCAGCCTTGATGGGTGCCCGAGCCCAAAAACCTTTAGCATAGGCAAAAGTTTATATTTATAGAAGGATTTCATTGTAACATTGTTAGGTTGACTCCATATAATGCCTAGATGATGACATCCCCTTTTGGTCGTGATTGGTCAACTGTGATGGCTACAGGTGCCCGAAGCCCGAAAACCTTGAACACAGTCTACAGGTCATATTTACGAAGGGATTTCATTGTAACTTCGCAGGATCACTCCAGATGATGCCCAGATGAGATTATCCCCCTTGGTTGCGATCATTCAACCATGATGGCTGCCTGTGCCCGAAGCTCGAAAACCTTTAGCACAGTCTAAGGTCATATTTATGAAGGGATTTCATTGTAACTTGGTAGGTTGACTTCATGTAATGTCTAGATGAGAACGTCCCCTTTTGGACACGAGTGGGCAACTGTGACGGCTTCAGGGGCCCAAAGCCCGAAAACCTTTAGAACAGTCTACAGGTCATAATTATGAAGGGATTTTATTGTAGCTTGGTAGGATGACTCCAAATAGTGTCCAGATGAGAACGTCCCCTTTTGGTCACGATCATTCAGCCTTGATGGCTGCCCGAGCCCAAAAACCTTTAGCATGTCTGTAGGTCGTATTTATGGAAGGATTTCATTGTAACTTGTTAGGTTGAATCCATATAATGCCTAGATGATGACATCCCCTTTTGGTCGTGGTTGGTCAACTGTGAAGTCTACAGGTGCCTGAAGCCCGAAAACCTTTAGCACAGTCTACAGGTCGTATTTATGGAGGGATTTCATTGTAACTTGGTAGGTTGACTTCATATAATGTCTAGATGAGAACGTCCCCTTTGGACGCAATTGGGAAACTGACGGCTACAGGGGCCCGAAGCCCGAAAACCTTTAGCACAGTCTACAGGCCATATTTATGAAGGGATTTTAATGTAACTTGATAGGATGACTCATTTTAGAATAATTTCATTGTAATTTTGTTGATATATGTTAACTGTGAGAGCCACATATATTAACTGTGAGGTCATATTAACCCACCCCTCAGATCTTTAGTACAGTGTACACCTCATATTATTTTTATCATAAACATAGCATACAGGGAACAGAAATGAACATATTCCCAATTATCACAATTCTTGTCTTATTTCATAATCCTTTCATAAACATTGAACATTATCCTTTTCATCAAACACAACACACAAGTTAAGCTACAGTATCATTGACACTTTCATTTATATATTTCAACATCAGTGTGTAGCTGACTAATATAATTATGTTTTTAGGTCGGTAAATCTCCTTGAATTTTTTTGGAAAACGGCTTGAATATTCCTTTCATTGTCTTTTGTCCCAGGTGTGGGAAATTAGTCTGTTCAGTTAAGTGATGTACTCTACGTGTAGTTTTTTAAAGCTTGATAATTGCTTATTCTACAGGGATGTCAGTTCTGGGTTTTCATTAACTGTTTTTCAACTTTACTAGTCTATACTCAGGGACATAAATATTCTTATTTTATAGTTATTTGGACTGTGATTTTTACAGTGATTTTACGGTACATCTGAGGTGTTTCATTCTTTGCCTTTGAATTTAATTTGGCTTCCACGCAGTCAGAACACTCGATTCCATGCCAAAATGTCGACCAGGCTTCGTAAAACAAGTTCTGAAAATTGTAAGTCGCTGCCTTCAGCTGTCTGGTTACAATTGTTGTATATCTGACACTGGTGTCTCATAAATATTAAAGTCAACTTAGCCAAATGACAGCTTTTTCACCACTGGATCGAGTTGTCAGTTTCTGTCAGGACGACCTAAAATAAACAGTTTAAGTCTGAACTGTCGGTCCTATATAAAGGTGCGAGTAGTTAAAGTTGAAGAGTTCATCAAATAGACAGAAATAATGCCAAAGTCAACTGATGACATGTAAATAATGAGTTGACCTCAGCTCAGGCCAATCTGGGCTCGAATGAGCTCAGATCGGCCTGGAGTGAGGCTGAGTCTTACAGCGGCTAGTTATGATCGCGTCAGGTGTGATTATTTTGGCTTTTTGACCTGTTTTGACTTATATTACAGTGGTCCCACTTAATTGAATATCTCTTAATTGTATATCCCTGTTAATTGAATATAAATTGAATATCTCTTAATTGTATATCCCTGTTAATTGAATATAAATTCTAAACACAAAACCATTTCCCATACCTTCAGTACAAATTTGACCTGTTAATTGAATATACGTTACAGAGTAAACTGTTAATTGAACAAAAAATCTTGTAACCAGTCGAGAAATTATCCTGACTCTCCCCAGTTTTCCTATGTTTAGAGACCTATTTGGCCTCAGTACATCCAGTACGTGCATTTAATCTATTATATCTTGTTTGACCGAGCTCATGGAGCTCTGTCAAACAAGATATAATAGATTAAATGCTAAGTTTATCTCTACAATACAGGAAAGTGACACAATCCTTGTTAATTGAATACTCCTGTTAACTGAATAATTTTCATTGGCAAAGTAGCTATTCAATTAACAGGATTCCACTGTACTCCTATTATGAGTATTCCATCCCGAGTTTGATCCCCGTCCGAGATGACCCACGTTATGTCCTTGGGCAAGGCACTTTATCCCGGTTGCCTACATGGGGGCACAATGCCGCTGTGTACTAAAGCATACTGCACGTCGATGGTGAACATGTCTTCAACCGCTGTAACCCTGCTTGAGCATAGTTTGAACAGAGTTAGAATGTTGAGGAGCTGACAGTTGCTCATCGATGCACGGTGGTTCTCTCGGGGTACTCCGGCTTCCTCCACCTGTAAAACTGTCACGGTCACAATTAGCTATTGTGCATAAGTATGTGACCTTAAACACCAATAAATAATAATAATAATTATGAGTATTCCAGTTTTTTGGCTTGTTGGTACTCACACCCCTGATTCTATTAATTGAATGTTATGAGAAATGCTTAATTTTCTTTTCAGATAACTTGGAGGAGAATTCCTTGTCACGTAATAGCAGCAGAACTGAGCCTGTCGATAATCAACAACCACCACTTTATCGAACTGTGTCAGAGACTCAGAGTTCACCTACTGGTGATTCATGTTTTGTGCCATGTGATGTTAGTGCTAGCCAATCATGTGAGGACTGTCGATCACATGGTGGGTATTGTGATAATTCTTTTCAAAATGTTTCTCACAATGGGAGGCAACGGCGGAAGAAGAGGCGTCATCACAGCAGAGAACTGAATACCAAAGATCAAGCTACAAACACTGATTTAAGTAGCAATGGTGAGAATCATGTTTTAGAACGCTTCTGTTTTCTCTCGGTGTCCAGTGTATGTTTTGGGATTTTTAGCTGTGAAAAGCAGCTCTATATGTGACAAATGTTGGTCAGTCGGTTGGTCAGTATATCAATCTGTGACCAACAAGTTTTTTAACTTCATAACTTTCAACTGGTAGAGTGCTGGAAGCCCATCTTTGGGCTTTATTCTAAAGTGCAGTACCCCAACTTCAGGGCTCATATTCAGTGGATGTGCTTTGTATTGTCTTTCAAGTGACATTATGTAGTCTGTAAGGGTTTGCCAGGCCTGTTTTTTGGAGGGGATCAAAACCACCCACTGTCCATAGCTCATGCAAAATAAATTCATGGAGAGCCATATTTGATCTCCTTAAGAGCTGTAATCGCTCTCCTTAAACCTTCAATTCCCTTGTTAAAAACTTAAGTATAGAATAGCTCTTCTGGCACAGGTTTCGGGGAGCCATAGTAGCTCCCCTGGAATTTTTAAAAGTCCTGGCCTGGTGTGCATTGTTACTATTCATTGGAGAGTGCCCATAGGCATTCTCCAATAAATTGTAACAAGGTAAAGACGTGTACAAGATTTGATGACCAAAAATAATTTAGCACTCTACCAGTTAAAATACTTAGTGGAATGACATCATATTTGGTATGCAGGTCTATTTTATTGATGTCTTGCTCCATGTTCATTGCAAGTGTTATTCAGAATATTTTTGTCAGAGTTATTGACTTTGAAGGAGTTGGAATTTGTTTCAGTTTTACCCTTGTTTGTGTCTTACGTGCAAACTCGCAGTTTTAATCTATCTGTCAGTAGAAAGAGTTCTAGGTGGTGAGGAAAGAACTACTATCCTAGATTATTTATTTATATTGCCTTTCAGAACCACATATAAAATTGTTTGTACTCCCATCAGTTTGCTGTTGATTAACCCTTTACCCAACACAGACGATATCAAAATTTACTATTTTAATTATCATTGTTTCAAATTTTTCGAAAAATTTCAACAAAACCATATCATGTGACCCCTCATTGGAATGAGCTCGACGAGCTTATTCCAACGAGGGGTCACATGATATGGTTTTGTTGAAATTTTTTGAAAAATATTATTTTTTCAACTACTGAATTTGCATATTACGCGGGCGGATGCGGCCGATTCGTTGGGTAAAGGGTTAAGCTTCAGAAGGGATCCTACTTATTATGGTAGATTACTTTGAAGCAATTATGTATTTATGAAGCACAAGTATAGAAATATGATTGACAAGGCTCAAATTCTACCATGTTTTAGCCTATGTTGTTGCTTGAGTCCTGATCACGCTGTCATTCCAGCCAGAGTATGTCATACGAATGCAAAAACAGTCATTTTTGGAAATCAGAGAATGTTCACCTACAGGGGCCGAAATTCAAAACATTTTGCGAGGATCAAAATTGCATAATGCGTATTCTGATGTTCAGAAATAAATTTGTGAGAATCAATACAAGAATCAGATTCTCGCGAAATTCTACCCCTGTTCTATGGAAATAACTGCTCTCATGTGCCCTTTATGTTCTGTAAATGGTTAACATTGTAGATTGGAAATATAGAATTTTGTTTAACCAAGATGTGAAGCATTGAGATTGAACATACACTCCGAGCCACAAACCTCAGACCATTCATCACAATAACATTTTTGTTCCAATAAGACCCTTCCCAAAACCCACATCGTAAAATGAACAAGGCAACTTGAATGAACAAAGCAACTTTAAGGATAACAAATTCAGTAAATAAACCTCTTGTGTACCCCACAACATCACTGAACAACAAAAAATCAATAACTTAGACAAAGGTCGAAGTTACTCTACCTGAGTTCAAATCATGAAGTTCATGATTTGAAATATAAGTGGGTTGTGAGTATACATTCATAGAATGATCACTAGCTTCTAAAAATAAGATTTTATAGGCAGTATGCACTTTGAATCTCCTCCCATTATCATCTTTTCAAATATTTCACTTGGTGACGTCAGATGGTAAAATATGCCACTGGAGACATAAACATTGAAAAAACTAAGCGAGCTCTCGTCCAATCAGAGGGTGAGGATTTTAGTCTTATTGGAACACAATGTGGTACATGTATTAGTCAAATGAATTAACTGGTTGAGGGCTACATTATTGTTGGTGGTCTGAATATGTTCATCAAAATTTGTTTTATTACAAATTATTGAAGAGTGCCCACAGGCACTCTTCAATAATTTGTGATAAAACAAATTTATATAAACAAAATATTATGTGCGTTTGAATATGAAACATAAGCAAGGAAAATGTTGGTTTTTGCTCTGGTACCCTCATTTATGAGAGCCCTGATAGTGGCTTCTAGCACCCAACCAGTTAAAAGTCCACTCATGAGATTTATCAAAATTTTTATAAAATTTTTGTGAGTTATTGGTTTCCTAATATTTCTTATTTTTTTCTACTTTCAGAGGGCACACTAGAATACACAAGTTTTCATAGATCTCCTTCAGATTCAAATAGTCAGTTGAAGACATTTTCAAATAATTCTCTAACATACTCAAGTCCTCCACTCACTACTGATGTTCATTGATATTGGCTTACTCGTCTGACCGGACAGATTAATGTTCATGTTAGTCAGTGAACTGGATACAGAACAAATCAACCTCAGTGTGATGGTGGAGATTCTGTTATTTATCGCAGTGTTGTTATTTTATCCAGTTGTAATCTGCTACCTCAGGGATATAAGATAATGTGTGACATGATCTCTATTCATTCTGTATACTTCTAAACGACCTAAAGAATGTTTTGGTTTTAACTGGTAGAGTGCTAAATTATTTTTGACCATCAAAATTTGTTAACATGTATTTGCCTTGTTATAATTTATGGGAGAGTGCCTAAAGGCACTCTCCCATAAATTGTAACAAGGCAAATCTATACAGACTAAATAATTTCAATTGAAAGATAATATGAAGCATATCCACTGAACATGAGTCCTTTACATTAGAGTCCCTGCATGTCAGAGTAAAGCCCAAATATGGGCTTCCAGCACTCTACCAGTTAAGCTTAACCCTTTACCCAATGCACATGATATGAAGATGTATTAATTTAATTTTTTTTCCATTGTTGCCAAACATTTCAACAAAACCATATCATTTGACCACTCATTGGAATGACCTTGTCAGGCTCATTCCAATGAGGGGGTCACATGATGTGGTTTTGTTGAAATATTTGGAAATTTTTTTTTTTTTCAACTGCTTAATTTTCAAATTACCTGGGCAGATGCGGCGATTCATTAGACAAAGGGTTAATTATTTTACAAGGATTGGCAGGCAAGTTATTCAACTTGTATTAACTGATTGAGTGCTAGAAGCAACTGTCGTGGTTCTATTGAAAAGGGCTGGAAGCCACTTTAGTGTCTTTACACCGGATGTAATAACATGTCTGCTAAGCAGAAACATGAAAAATGTTCATATAAAATTGTTTTGTTACAATTCATTAGAGAGTGCCAGCAGGCACTCTCCAATAAATTGTAGCAAAATAATTAACAAAATCTTGTTAAACTAATGCTCCCCATGCTGGTGGTATGGTATCTTTTTAAAACAAAAATACTTGTGTTAGAAGTCAATTGCGCACTCCCAGTTGATGCCTCTCCTTAATCCAGGGCCATGGATATGTGTGATTATCTCTGTAATGGTAACTTTTTATCTCACTCTCTTCTTAAATATTATGAAGGAATCTTTAGTCTGCACAAGTGTGTCTCTCTCCACACAGGGGGCAGCCGTTTTATGTCCCAGTCCAATAGGATGGTATGCTGTGAAAGTATCAACCCCCATAATCAATTCTGTCAGATAGTGTTCGGATACTTCAAAAACTTTCCTGACCAAGAATCGATCCCAGGACTTCCTGCATGAGAGTTCAGTGCACTTATCCCAGCAGCCGTCACTCACTTCTAAAGAGTGTCAATTAAAGTACATAATTTAAAAAAATTTATGATTCCTTACATTACTTTGTTTATCCCCGGGAACTCTTTTTTACCCTTTACCTAGGGAGTACGGTGGCTCAGTGGTGCAGTGTTGGACTTCAAACCAAAAGGTCCACAGTTTGATCCCTGCCAGGGGTAACTGTGTTGTGTCCTTGAGCAGGGCACTTCATCCCAGTTGCCCACTTAGGGCAGGGCGGCACTATGTACTAAGGCGTACTGCCGCGTCAATGGTGCACTTGTCTTCAACCAATGCTAACCCTATACATATGGGTACACTGGCTTCCTCCACCTGTAAAACTGTCTGACACAAGGTAGCCTTGGCTGTCAAAAGTGTCATTAAACCCCAATAAATAATAATAATTTACCCATTGCCTAATTTTACCCTTAAGGGCCTGGAGATTTTTATAAATATTTAGCTACACTCTGACCATCTACATTTTTTGGCTTTGCAGTTGTTTTAGGCAGGTCTTGGCTGCCTATACAGGCACCCAAGACTTGCCAAAAAAACAACTGCCAAAAATTTAGAATTTAATTTGTGAATTAACCCTGAGACAGCATGTTGGGGCACCTGTTCTGTTGGAGTAAAAGTGATCAAAGTCGGAATTATGCCCTTAAGGGTTAATGGCTATATCCAGCAAAAAAATCTATCAAATTTTTGCTATTTTTTCAACTTTTGCCTCAAAAAGATAGCTTTTTACCTCTCACTGGAACAAGCTTGTTGAGCTCATTCTGGAATTAAGGAGCCATAAATTAGGTTTTGGAGGTGAAAACTGAAAATCGTCAAATCTTTCACAAAATGTTTTTGTGTCATCTGCTATTTATGGTGATTAAAGGGGAGCATAGTAGATACAGCACTGGACTTTAAATCGAAATGACAGTTCAATCCCGACCAGCAGTTGCATCCTTGGGCAAGGCACTTAATCCTGATTGCCATGCTGTGTACTAAGGCATATGTACATCAAGGTTCATACACCCCAGGACAAAAAAAATTCAAGGACATTTCAAGGACAAATAAGCATTTATCAAGCAGCAATTTTCTGATGGGATTGTCATTTCTCAAAAATCTCACCTGCATCTAAAATCTATTTCTTGCACAATTGGCTGGGTGCTAGATTCTGTTTGGTGGTTACTATTTATTCAATATTTATTTTATTATAAAGCATTGGAGAGTGCCTGCAGGCACTCTCCAATAATTTATGATAAAGTAAATTGATGTGAAGAAAGTGTCATTTGCCACTGCCTGCACACCAAGTCTGCACAAAGAATATAAAGTCTTGTTTAAAGTACTCTCACTTTTCAGTTAAATTGATGGTGACTTTCAGCACTCCACCAGTTATTTCCGATATGCATGTTTTCTTTCCTCATTTTTTAAAAAAAATTAAAACCAACTAAAATTGAAAATTTGGCAAAAGGTTGGACTCAAATAAACAAGCTGCAATGTTAGCAGGAAAAATCCAAGGAGTCTAACTGATTTTCAAGTACTTTTCAAGGGCATTTTCTGAATATTCCAAATTCAAGGAGTTTGACTAAAATTCAAGAACCTTTCAAGGCAGTGCTAACCCTGTACATTGATAATGTACTTGCCTTCAACCGCTGTTAACTCGGCTTGTAGAGAGTTAGTAAGCTGGTAGAGTCTGACAGTTGCTCGCTGCTGCTCAGTGATTCTCTCCAGGTACTCCAGCTTCCTCCAGCTGTCCAACATGATGTAACCTGGCTGTTGAAAGTGTTGTTAAACCCCAATAAACAAACAAAAAGGTTAAATAATGGTAAGTGCACTTGAATCTCAGATTTTATAAATTCTTAATTGATTCCAGCATTTGAATCATAACATGTATTTACATCCTTTTCTGCCCATAACATCTTCAGATGATTGGCATTCTTATGTTGCTTCTGAAAAAGTATACAGAATGTGTGATTTCATGGAAAGATCTTGAGATTCTGAATCTCGAGAGAAAATATTGAATGGCATTTCAAGGCATATGGCCTGGACTTTTGTTGCTGTTGTACTGAAAATATTCTTCCACTTACCTGCTTCCTGTTGTACAAGGCCAGTGTGGTCGCGTGAATGGAGTAAAGTCTGTGCCTTGATATATGTGTATTACCTGTGATGGAACCACTTCTAACTGCAAGTGTAGTTTTCTCCAGGGAAATGGAATATGTGATGATTTGGGTTCTTCTGATTACTTCTTGAGCAAAAAATAATTACCTTAGGCCTAAAAAAGTTAAAAATCTGTTTCACAGGCCCTCCAGCATGTTCCTTTTGGCTGCTGCTTACTCACTTTTTATAATCAATGCAAACTTAAAAAAATAAAAATTAAATGGCTTATGTCTTGATATTTTACCCATGTTCAAAAAATAGATAAATTTGTGCCTTGCACTCAAGAGATGAAATACACCACCACCCATGTTATTCTGTAGATTATGAGGCCTAAAACATAAAACAAACCAAAAACAAGAACTTTTGATTGCAAAGAAATTATTACAAAAGTAAAATAAATATCTGCGCACCGACATGCAATTTTACAAAAAAATGGCCTGAGAAACAGAAGATCTACTTTGTAGAGCCATAACCCTTTTAATTGAATATAATTTCTACCAAACCTTCAATAGAAATTTGATCTATTAATTGCCTGTAGGTTATAGAGTAGACCCCCTTTTATTTGAATAAAAAATCAGGTAATTATGTCGAGAAATTAGGCAGACAGTCACAAAATTCCCCTTGTATATAGATCTATTTGGCCTAAGCTCACCCAATACAGGCATTTAATCTATTATAACTTGTTTGACAGAGCTCCATGAGCTCTGTCAAACAAGATATAACAGAATAATTGCTCTGTTTATCTCTAGAATTCAGGAAATTAACCAACTCTCGCTTAATTGAATATTCTTAATGGAATAATTTTTACTGGTGAAATGGCTATTCAATTAACAGGGTTTCACTGTAATCAGGTGTTATGTGACTAGGGAACTCCTTGGCATTAGCTATTGGCTCCATCACAGATACAGGACAAAATCAAGTTCAGTATTTATAGCAACTGTTTATTATTATTCATGGAGGATTTTGTGTTTTAATAGAACCTCAGACACTTAATGCAATTGTTGATAATCAAGAAATGTGGTTGCAAAGTTCAACGAGTTTGAACAGACATTTTTGACTGAACTGACCCTCACAAGCATGGCAGCTAACAAAGGGTAAATGATTTAAAAATGAAGATTGCATTTCAAGCTGGATGGATTCTTTGGATTAGTTGAAATTGAAGACTTGTTTTTGTAGATTTCTTACTCCACATTATAAATTATTGTGAGGAATTGACGGTAACATGGTCTGAGGTTAGCGGCTTGGAGCTTATGTTCAATCAAGATGCCAAGCACCAAGGTTGAACATATGCTCTGAGCAGCGAACCTTAGACCATGTTACTGTCAACTCATCACAATAACATTTATGTTCCAATAAGGCACTACCCATAGCTCAAAACCAACATTGCAAAACATGAGAGGCTTATTAACTAAACTTGTGATCTTTAAAAGCTACCTTTTAACGATCACAGGTTAAGTGAATAAACCTCTTGTGTACCCATGATGGCACTGGATAAATAATCAATAAACCAGATTAACTCATTCCATGTCAGTTCAAATCATAAATCGGTTTGTAATTGAAACAACACTTCATCCAGAACACCATTTGCTGCACATGTGAAAAATCCAGAAATATGAAGCGGCTTGCTAGTCACTTTGTTAATGAAGCAATTACGAAACGCGCGACGTCATTTGAAATATTTCGCACAGCGACGTCATACGATAACATTTTCTACTGGAGTTGTAAATATAAAAGAAACTATGCCAGTTCTCATCCAATAAGAGGGCGAGGATTTTACTGTTATTGGAACATAGTCAATCCTTGTAACTCAATACCAGCTGCAGTGCCAGATTTATCTTTATGGGAAGGCAAGTGGGAGCAGGTTCTCCATTTTGTGAATAACTAAAAACTTAAATATTTGGCCTTAAAAACCTAGTTTATGACCACTCCTTGGAGAAATCTCAATGAGCTCATGAGGGGTGATAAGCATAGTTTTTGTTGTATAAATTGAAAAAAATCCCAAATTTAAAAGATTATTTTGTGAATAAT
This sequence comes from Pictodentalium vernedei, assembly GCA_031216915.1. Classification (NCBI taxonomy): domain Eukaryota; kingdom Metazoa; phylum Mollusca; class Scaphopoda; order Dentaliida; family Dentaliidae; genus Pictodentalium; species Pictodentalium vernedei. Next base: position 210,625,506 of record CM062288.1, read on the forward strand.
GCTGTATGCTTATGGTCGTTATGTTAAGGTGGTAAACATGCTCAGTTTTACTGGTAAACTAGAACCCATCCACCAATGCTTGGGGTGGAAGTCCTCTAAAGTGGGCAACATAGGTATGAACAATTGGCTCTACTTGACTTAGTCTCCATGTTGTGATCACGATTAGCCATTCCACCGAAATATGAGAGCCTAATTACCAGTATATAAATAAATAACAATAAATAAATAATACAGTGATTGGAGGGAGGGAGGGAGGACGACTATTTTCTGGGGGATGAAAGTTGAGTACTAAGGCGTAGGACATGACGTCATACTCATACACTTGCCTTCAACCAATTCTGACCCTCCTCATGCTGTTGAAACAGGCCTGGAAATAGCACAACCAATCATATAGGTTGCATGAGGGTTACATCAGTTGTAAAATACTCAAAACATAGTACAGGTTACGATAAAACAAGACGGCATAAATTAACTTCCTAATCTTGCATGTTTTGCCTGTCAGATATGACAATCTTTCGAAGCACATTTGACTCAAGGATTGCACATTGCATCCACATGTAACCAGAGTGGCATGCCTTTTACATCTTAATAGAATTTCCACCAAGTAAATAGCAACAACTAATGCACAATCTCACCAAAGTGAGATCATGCATAATTTATTGCTATTTATTTTGGCGGAAATTCTATCAAGATCTAAACAACATGACTTATGTATCAAAAAGAGAGAAAGCAGAAAAGCATTACTTTTTCCCTAAGTTCTTCACTTCCAAGCCTGTTGAAAGTGTCATTGTGCCCTAATAAATAAACAATTTCAAATCTAAACTTTGTTTTTTGGCTGTTCTATAACTTGAAATGAATGGCTAACCAAGAATATATTTTCATTGAGTGAACAAGTCTTCAAGTTCACCAACCCATAATTTGTGTTCATTACAGCTCTGTTGCAAGAAAAAAGAACAAGTGATGTTGCTCAATATTGGGTATTTTATTATATGTCTGTTCTGCAAATATAACGAGAATCATTTCTTTGTGCTTGTTATTTATATTTGTGATTCTTGTTTTGATGTGTACATATTCTGTAACAACTAAAACAGTATTATAATGTGTTTTGTACAGTCCCTTCACCAAACTGATCATTCCTATCAATACAGTTCCGAGAAGTAAATGGACATCTGATCAGATAAATGCAAATTGAATGGCTGAAAAATTACTTCATTGGTTGAAAAAGTTAGTATAAAATGGTGTTTCTAACCCATATGCTCAAAGTCGGGACCTGCGATTTGCAAAGTTAGGTTTGATTCGAATCCCAAATCGCATCAAGTAGAGAATTTCAAATTTACAGTAGCCCAATTTGCATTAATCAGAACCAGTTCTGTTTATTTTACCAGGCCATGTCTATAGGAATGATCAGCATGTTTATCATCAAAGTTTCCATGTCATATCATCAGCTGACTTAATCTCTACTTGATTTTCTTATAGTTTTAAATTATGACTGCTATTTTTCAGTCTTCAAATACTTTTATAGCATTTTACACCAAAAGTCTTATCCAAATGTGTTCATAAACTCTTAGCTAAAGGTCACAAATAATTGAAAAGTGTGCTTATTTTGCTCGCTTACATGGAAGTACTCACACCACATTTAACTTATTTTTTTATATACTTCAGTGAAAATATGAAAGTTATTTCCAGAAATATTACGTAAAACAAACAGACTACTGCTATGTACATCATTGAAAAAGTCAGTGAGGCATCAAACATTTTATCTCTTGTTGATGAACTGATGACAATCTTTTAACCCTTTCCCTCACTTGTTCCAAAGCAGGGGGTGTCACATGATATTGTTTGTTGAAATTTTTTGAAAAACATTTTTTTTTCCAACTGTTGAATTTGTCTATTGCGTGTGCAGATGTGGCCGATTGGTTAGGTAATGGCAAAAGTAGCAGATGCTCGATAAAAGTGGAGGGGCACAACTTTTCAAGGCTACCATAGTCCGATCCAGTGGGAGAAAAGTTACAATAGCATATCAGTAAATGTACAGTGACACACTATAGTCTCGCGTTTAGATGAGCATACCGCAGTGTGGTCACTGTTCTGTTCATTTCTTCTCCTTCAATCATCTTTCAATCCGAAGGCTAGCCTTCAGGTTGGAAGATGGGTGATGTAGAAGAAACGGACCGAAGCGACCGAAGCGACCGAAGGTGGGATTCTTTTGCCAAATGTTGCTTGGGGTTACAAATAGTATATTACAGGAATGCCTGTATACTGACATGTTTGTTTTTTTGTTTAAATCATTATGTAACCGTGCAACATGTCTGTGGAAAAAAGTGGAGGGGCACGAGTCCCCTGTGCTCTCCTGGTTCTGCCCCCTCTAGGTAAAGGGTTAATTGGTAGAGGGATAAATTGTTTTTGCTAGTTAAAATTTCTTCACATGTCTTTGCCTTGTCGCAATTTTATGGGATAGTGCCTTTGGACAAATCCATACATGACAGACTAAATAATTTCCCTTCAAAGATAATATGAAGTACATGCAGAGAATAAGAAGTCTTTAAGTTATAGTATCTACACTTAAGAATAAAGCCCAGATATGGACTTCCAGCACTCAGCATAGGGAGTGTGGTGGCTCATTGGTTATAGCATTGGACTTTATAACCCTTTACCTAATATGAAAAGCAGACGACTCTTGCAAAGAAAATTCTTGAATAACTAATTTTTTTCATTTTTTGTCTCAAAAATATAGGTTATGACACCTCATTGGAACGAGCTCATTCCAACGAGGGGTCATAACCTATGTTTATGAGACAAAAAATGAAAAAATAATGAAAATTAATTGGCGATATTTGGAATAGCACTGGCTGGTTTTTGCAGTTAGATTGGGTAAAGGGTTAAACCCAAAAGTTGATGATTTGATCCTGACCACGCCATCTGCATTGTGTTCTTGAGCAAAACACTTAATCCCCATTTTCCACATGGGGGGCACTGTATAATACTAAGGTATATTGCCTTCAACCACTGCTAACTCTGCTTGTGCTAGGTAAGTATATTGTAGAGTCTGGTAGTTGCTTGCAACTGCTCAGTGGTTCTCCCTGGGTATTGTGGCTTCCACCACCCATAAAACTGACTGACACAATATTACGCTGACTGTTGCAGGTGTATTTCAACCCATATAAGCAAACAAACAGTACTCTACCAGTTTAGCAAGGCTTCATAGCCAATTAAATGATGTCACTGAAATTATTGTAACCCCAGAGATCATATTTCAATTTGTGCTTAAGAATATAACTGCCAACACCTGGGCTTTCTTCCAGAGTGCCCACCAGGGGTAACTGCGTGCAAGGCACTCAATCCTGATTGCCCCCATAGGGGCACATTGGCACTGTGTACAAAGGCATACTGCACATAAATAATGCACTTGTCTTCAACCAATGCTAACCCTACTTATACGGAGTTAATATTTTGGGGAGACTGGCAGTTGCTCGCTGCTGCTTGGTTGTTCTCTCCAGGTTCTCCACCTTCCTCCATCCATAAAACTGTCAGACACGTGGTGATTCTGACTGTTGAAAGTGTCGTTAAACCCCAATTACAATAACTTCGAGAATGATATTGTATGATCATGCTGTTCTGCTTTTTAGCTGGAAGTTTAACTCTTACAACACGAGAGGCTGCTTTTCCGGTTCAGGAACACGATATGTCACATAATTTCATTAAGTAGGATGGCTACGAAGTGAACGTGTGTGGTAGAACAATTAATATTTTCAACGTGTAGCCTAAAGGCTGCACGTTGAAAATATTAATTGCTCTACCCCCACATAATGGATATGGACTCTTCCAATTTCTGCCATTTAACTGGCATGGAAGATACCACCAGTGTTGAGATGGTTAATACTCAGAAAAAGGATCAGATCCTGAGCTAAACTGGAAAAAATGCATTCTTCAGCAACATTTTTCGTTGACATTCACGCTATGTTCAATAAGCTGTGATTTCCAAGGTTGTTACATTTGTATATATATCAACAACACTTCCCTAATATTTGTAAATTTAAATCATGTTAGTTGTGTCTTTACAGAACATATAGTGATTTTAGCATCCTGCAAAGTATGGAAAATTGATTAAAATTCAAATCGACCAGTAGATTTTAAAAAGTTTGATTCAAAAATTCTTTGTTTGACAAATCTTAAATTGGCACAATTAAACAAATACATTCTTACTAAATGTGAAATCTGCTGCAATAGCATTGTCATGCATTTTTCAATAATTAAATGAGCTTTGTTAAACTTCAATTAATAGTCATTTAATTCGTCATATGATATTGAATTGCAGTGGGTATAGAAATAGTTTTAAAATAATATAGTTTATATGGAAATAAAACTTGGACGATAGTATTGTCAGGGGCATCACAAAGATGACTGATGGTGGGATTGTAAATCCAATTTGTCATGACACAAGCCTTGACAGATAAAATATTCCAACCACATCATCAATGCATGCCTTTGAAGAAGGCATGCCTTGATGATGTAGTTGGAATATTTGTCAGTTAAGATTATTATAAAAAAAACTCAGGAAATTCGTTTGTGGATAAAGGCATATAGTTGTTGTGATAAATGGGCTTTCCAACTTTTATTTGCATGTAGTGTACTCAAAATTTGGTCATGGCCACAGACTTCCATTTGCATGAGACTAACTGTGTGTGTGTGACGTAAAGCCAAGCAAAATCTAGTCTTGTAAGAAAGTGCACAAGACTCCGGTTCAGACAGATATATCCATGAGTGGAAAATAATGGGGGGGACCTGGAATTTCAGAATATTAATTCTGAAGTGTGAAATTTCAGTTTTATTCTTTATTGTGTGGAATTTGTTTGTTATTTAACCCTTAATGGACTACTTCCAATGATAATCACTTGTATCTGAAAGAAAGCAGGTGCCACAACATGCAGTCTTTGGGTAAACATGCAAGTTACATTCTAAGTGTTTTGGAAAATGTTGATTGCTTATTTATACCATGATGATTACCTATTCTATTATATATAAAAAGCCTATGACACAAATTTTAGCTTTACACACCATCCGTGGTGAACACACCAGCAATGGGATTTCAGTAGTTAAAATTTACACCTGCAGTGGAATCAAGCCCAAGTTGACCTTTGGTGACCTCAACGTGAATGCAAACTTGTCTAAATTTATCGCTTGTCTTCTTGCAAGGAGTGAAATGAAAGCGGCAATTATTTATTACATTTTTAATATCGCTTGTCTTCTTGCAAGGAGTGAAATGAAAGCGGCAATTATTTATTACATTTTTAAATGCGTTTACCTCACAAGATATCAAAAATTAACAAACATGCATTGTCTCATGTTAATAAAGTATCCATAACTCGAAATAGTATGTTATTACCGGTATGTTATTAAAATGAAAAAGGACCCGTGATTTGCACTTTTCTTTTTCCATTTTGCTTCGGCAATAAAATTGACAGCAGAAGTACCACCCACAGGTGCTCATGTAAACAAAAACAGATTCGCACGTGTGGGTGTACGCAGGCCTGAAAATAAGCAGTCTGACATTTGCAGAATGAGGTTTCCAGAGGGTGAATTTGATGATTCTATCCCTTACAGTGGGCCAATTTATCCTCTGGGTACCTCTTTCTGTTTAGTTTTGAGACCCTGATTCAGATTGAGGTTCACAGAGGGTAAATTTAGTGATGCTACCCTGCTGTGCAGGGTAGCATCACTAAATTCATCCTCTGGGGACCTCATTTTGTAGATGACAGTCTGCTTATTTTCTGGCTTGGGTGTACGGGCATTGTTTAGAATTTAATATTGAATATTGTATTATTTAACATTTAAACTCTTAATAATCTGTTGATCGTGGTATAAATAAAATATACCCAAAGTAGCTAGGTGTATCAGATGTTCACCACTCGTGAATATTTGGTACATCAAGCTACTATGGGTATATTATATATATAGGTAATAGGCTGCCAAGACTTGCCTAGAAGCAACTGCAAAGTTGCAGGATGTTGACTATTAAAGTGTAGCAAAAGTGTATCAAAATCCCCTGGTTGCATAATATAATCAAAAAGTCATAAAATGTTTGTTGACAACTGAAAAATGGAAAGGTTGTGTAGCCTATCAGTTTACCTGCTATCACACACTCCATGTTATGTGTGTAGTTTTCAAGGTATTGACCAGTTAAGCCTCACTCCTTTAGAGGGAAACTCACAATTTTCCAGACACCAAATTATTTTGAAATGAGACTTAAAATTGGGGATTCTTGCAGAATCTCAGTGTTAAAATTAATCAGTTATTCTCTTTGAGAGATATAAAAATCTGAATCTCCCCATTTTTGCTCAGAAATCTCACTACTTCATGCGCTATCAACTTAACAGGCTGGGTATTAACCTCTACACTTAGAAGCGTTAGAAATAGTTGTGGAAATATTTTAAAAAGTTCATTGAAAGTCATGGAATTGTTTTCTGACAAGGTGTATGAACCCTGCATGAGTTTTCCCGCTCAATAGTACTTATCTATAAAATATTCTGTCCAAACAAATCTATGTTATCATTTATCATGTATCTGGAGATTATTTCAGCTATAGTGCTAAACCTCTGTATATTTAACTTACACTCCATGAGAAGTCATGAATTGTATATATGTCATTTAAAATGAAAATAGAACATTTTAACACATTTTACATTGGAGAAAGTTTTTGCCCTCTCTGAAGGTTGCAGAGTGCACTCACCATGATTAACCCGTCACCTAATATTAACGCTCTGCGCTCTGATGTTAGAAGACCAAAATTTAAATATCTTCAAATTTTCCCTATAATGCATCTAAGAATTTAAACAATTCAAGCTTGTTAACAGAGCTCACTGAGCTCTGTCAAACTAGATTGAATTGCTTAAATTCCTAGTTGCATCACAGGAGAAGTTGCTGTTCGAAATTTTGGTATTTTGACATCAGAGTCAGGTCTGAAAATAAGCAGTCTGACATTTGCAGAATGAGGTCCACAGAGGGTGAAGTTGATGATGCTATCCCATACAGTGGGCCAATTTATCCTCTGGGTACCTCTTTCTGTCTAGTTTTGAGACCCTGATTCAGATTGCAGGGAAGCATCACTAAATTCACCCTCTGGGGACCTTATTTTGAAGATGACAGGTTGCTTATTTTCTGTCTTGATTGCTGAGGGTTAATTTCAAGTTATAAGTGCACTTTGTATTCAGAAATAGCAAGAAATTCTTTTATCCCTTCAAAAACATAGGTTGCAGTACGGACATCATGGACTGGTCATTTTGCACAGGTGGGCAGTGTTTCCATGGATGCAGAAATATTAGATTCTCAGCACTAATTATTGGAATAATCATCAAAAAATTAATTAATACTCAGTGGTTAGACCATTGGACTTCACAAACTAAGAGGTCCACCTTTCGTTGGTACACGTGCCTTAACTGCTGTACTTTGGCTTCCTTCACCATAGCTGTTCAAAGTGTCATTAAATCCCTATAAAACAAACAAACAGACCAGAGAAATACTTTTAACGATCACATGTTTAGTAAATAAACCTCTTGTGTACCCCACTACCGCACTGGATAAATAATCAATAAACCAGATAAACTCATTCCATCTTGCTTCCCAATCAGTTTGTAATTTAAACGACACTTCTTCCAGAATACCGTTTGCTGCGTGTGTGAAAAATCCAGAAAAGTGTAGCAGCTTGCTAGTCACTCCATTGATGAAGCAATTACGAAACAGGTGACGTCAGTTTAAATATTTTGTGTGGTGACGTCAGACGGTAACATTTGCTACTAGCCATAAACATAAAAGAAACTATGCCAGCTCTCATCCAATCAGAGGGCGAGGATTTTACTATTATAGGAACATTATATGATTAATATGATTAATTGTTTACACTTGTAAAAAAAACTAAAAAATTTTAAGCTTGTTCCAATGAGATGTTAAAATCTATATTTTGGAGGCAAAAATTGAATGTAAAACCACTGTCAACTCATCTGCAGGTGTGTATATGGTAGTTGCAGTGGGGCCCACTTAATTGGATATCTCTTAATTGAATAACCCTGTTAATTGAATATAATTTCTCAACACAAAACTATTTGCCATACCCCCAGTACAAATTTGTCCTGTTAATTGAATATAGGTTACAGAGTAAACTCCTGTTAATTGAATAAAAAATCTTGTAACCTGTTGAGAAATTACCCTGACTCTCCCCAGTTTTCTTTGTTTATAGACCTATTTGGCAGCAGTACGTCAAATACAGGCATTTAATCTATTTTATCTTGTTTGGCAGAGCTCATGGAGTTCTGTCAAACAAGATACAATAGAATAAATGCTAAGTTTATCTCTAGAATACAGGAAAGTGAAACAATCCCTGTTAATTGAATAGTCCTGTTAATTTGAATAATTTTCATTGTCAAAGTGGCTATTCAATTAACAGGGTTCCACTGTATTATCATAAATTTACTCTTTAGATTCAAGTGCTGTGGTTTAAACACCAATAAATAAATATATAATAAATGGCAAGAAAAGTTGATGTAGCTGTGTCATGTCAAGAAGACAATGAATACACAAATAAGAAAGGGCAAAACAGTGTTAGAACAGAAAGTTATAAGATCCACCAGTGTAAAATGTGTTGATTGTCCAGTCATCGCTGTTTATAAGTTATTGTATGTATGTAATGAAACATGTGCTGTATGTTCGTATGAAAATGTGAAACAAAATGGTGAATAATTGATGAATACATGAAAATTGAATGGACTTTGACTATATGCAAATTTATACAAAATGCATTTATCTAACTACTGAATTTGTCAATAAACATTCAATGTTAATATGGGTTTTATTATCTATAATTTGTCATATTTATGACAAAACTAAAAATGAAGGAAGAAACTGCTTATAGTCCCTTCTGGAACCCTGTGAAGTGAATCAGTGGTTGTTTACTGTGGGCACTCTATTGGTATATTTCAACATCGAGAATTTTATTGACATCAGCATGGAGGGACATCAGCATGGAGGGACCCCTCTTAAAGATTTCAAATCCCACATACAAGAACCAATTGCAAAACATAACACAGTGTTTGAAAAGTATCGCTCATGCTGACAAAATGCAGGTTATTTTCCATCTGTGCAGGTAGTGTACACTCTGGCCATGCATGGCATGCAAATCAAGTCTGAATATAAATAAGCAACCTGTCATCTGCAAAATGGGGTCCCCAGAGGGTGAATTTGCTGATGCTCTCCCATACAGTGGGCCAATTTATCCCCTAGGTACATCTTTCTGTTTTGGTTTGAGACCTTTATTCAGACTGAGGTTCACAGATGGTAAATTTTGTGATGCTACCCTGCTGTGCAGGGTAGCATCACCAAATTCTCCCTCTGGGGGCCTCATTTTGGAGATGACTGCTTATTTTCAGGCTTGGTGCACATAAATTTGAAATGTGTTGGTTGTTACTGTTAACATCAATAAAAAATATTCTTCATGCTTTTGGGCAACATTAATGGTTTTCGTATGCCGAAAGCGCGCAGGGACAGTGTGGGGCAAGCCCTTATTGACCCTCTATTACTGTAGAATAGAGTTTTTGCATAATGTCTGGGTGCGTTAAAGGTGGAAAATGTCTAGGTACTTAGTGGCACCTGTGTCTACATCAGTTTTTCTTCGGAGGAGGTGGCTGAGTTGGAGAAACTGTAGCAGTTGTTGGTGTGGTTGGATTGCTGTTGTTAATGGAGTGCTGTAGTTGATAAGGGCAAGTTCTGGCCATGTCATGTGTTTCTTTGGTGTTCCAACGTTCAGCGAGCTCAGCTCTATTTGACTCTGGAAGAGGCTTAATCGTTGCAAATAGTTGTTTACGCTGTCTTTGCTGTCTCTGCCTGCAGCTCTCCATTCTCTCCTCAATGGTTTCCAAAAAATTGCCTCTGCCAGATGTTTGTCTCCAGGGAAGTCATCTGGATAGAAGAATACGGTTCAGTAGGAGTTGGAGGCGACTGAGGGACAGCGTCCGGAACCACTTCCTACACCAAAGAAAGGTTGCCCTCCTTCATCTCACTTTCCGAGGAAAGATTAGTTGGGCTGCACGTTGACCTAGCCCCTGGTGACCCAGCGTCGTCTGACTGCTCCCCTTGCGAGGAGTGTTTCAGGCTGGGCATAGACCATGCAGGGGTGCAAGGTGTGGCCCTTCTGAAGTCCTCCGACTTCTTCCTTTCCAGAAACAACGCCAGTCGACGAGCTTCGCGGTGTCTGGGCTGGTCCTTTCTTCTCTTTCTCTTCTGTGGCTCTTGGATTCCGGCAGATAGAGCCACTTGGAGGATGACCAGTGCGGCGGACCCCCAATCCCACCCACCAACCCACCCGCCACCCACCACCACCACCACCATCACCACCACTAAAGGTGCTACACCTCTCCAAGGACGTCGGTTCGTCTTTCTCAAAACCCATCGTCAGGCGAATATTCCCCTTGCGCACCTGGATACTCCAGGTGGTAGGAAGGGTAGCCTTCACTCTGAGCAGTGTTTCTTGGATAACAAGTGGGAGCTCCATTGTTCAGATGTCTACACTTCGGAGTTCAAGGTGTGAATCGATGAATGACAATGATGCTTCTTGAATCAAGATTAAGATCAAAGGGTTTCGTGCGCCGAAGACGCACAGATACGGTCTAGGGCAAGCCCCTTTCATCCATTCTCTTAAGTAATTACTTGAAGCTTTTCACAGGTGCCGACCATGACAGGAAGCAGCGGGGGAGGAAAGGCCAAGGGAGGAGGCTTTGGTGCTCTTATTGGTGATCTGGTTTAGGTATTATCAACCCTCGGGTGAGGACCAGTGTGAGAGGGGGCCTCTCGACAAAGGTGTTACCTTTCCCCGAGGCTGATGTGTCTTTTTTTAGGCAAGTATTATCTGCCACTTGTAAGTATTATTTCTGAGGCCTTCATTGGCAAGCCAGTATAGTCTGCCTCAGGCAATTGTCGGAGAGGTTGAGCTGGCTTCTGCAGGAAGGCTTCTTTCACGGGAGTAAACCGAGACATGTACAAAACCAATGGCCTCCTTCGGTGTCCACCCAGAGATAGGCTCGAACTTCCCTGGTTCGGGGGTAGACCTGCATGTTAACCTATTTGGCCTGGGCTGAATGCTAGTAGCGTTTACAAAAAAAGCCTAAAGGACAAGAAGAGGGACGCAGGACCAACGCCCGCCTCCCCGGAGGTGGTTGGCCAGCTCTGGGGGTGGAGTGAGGGATGATCAGAATCCGTAGCGGTTACTAAATATCCATAGCGTTTATAATAATTCCGTAAAGGTTATTGGGGCAAAAGAGAAAAAACGGAAAAAGACGTTTGTTGGCCCAGCAATAGGCGTTTCGTGTAGGCAGCCAAATCACTAGACCTTGTGACGGCATATGCCGTATCTCTGCCTGATCTGATTTGTGGTCACCGTCGGGCCCGCAGAGGGCCCTTGTTGTAGGCACCCTAGTCACTAGTCCTAGCCACGCTGCATGGAGCGTATCTCTGCCTGTTTCCACCGTGAGTGTTTCTTAGTTGCAAGTCTATTTTCTTGGCACCTTTTTGGTAGAGTTTGGGCCTAAGGGCCGTCCCAATGGCCCTTCCATGGGTGGTTTGTCATACGGTGCAAGTGGGGGGTCTTAGTTTGGGTTAGATTAGGAGACAGCCTGCGATCGTCGCAGGCCACATCAGATGGTGTTATTGCTGCTTCCGCGCTGAGATGTATTTTATTTGTTTATTTGAGGGTATGCGTGAGTAGTTCCCCCCTCCCCCCCCCCCCCCCCTCCATCTCTCGATCGCCCAATGGCTCTTCCCTGGGTGGGTTGTCATACGGTGTAGGTTGAAGGTTTTAGTTTAGGTTCGATCAGTACACAACCTGCGATCGTCGCATGCCACACCAGATGATGTTATTGCTGCCCGTCCCCTCCCTGCGGGAACCCCAGGAAGTAAAGCAGTGCTTATTTATTGTGGTAAACAAGTACCGTTTTACTGGTAAAATAGGACCCAGTCACTAATGTTCGGGGTCAAGTCCGCGAAAATAGTCAACATGGGGCATAAACGGTTGACTGACCTTGACGTTATCTCCATGTCGTGGTCACGATTAGCCATTGTGCGGAAGTTTGTGACCTTAAACACCAATAAATTATTAATTACTGCTTCCGCGCTGAGATGTATTTTCTTCATTTATTTGAGGGTCGGTTTGGAGGCGGGGGGGGGGGGGGGGGAGAGTGGAGAGCAGCCTGCAATCCTTGCACTCCACACCCGAGGGTGTTATGCTGCTTCCGCGGCACTGAGATGATTGTTCATTTATTTTTCATTGGTCTAGTGGCAAAGGGGAGCAGGGGATTGATTTTTAGTCGAGTTTTGACGAAGTCAAACTCGACTTATAGTTTGATGAAGTGGCGAGCGGGCGTAAACAGTCGGTTTCCGGACAATTACTTTAGTTCTATTTGAAGCACCTTTACCAAAATTATACCAGAGGTTACCCTATAGGAAAAGAAGACACCTATCGATTTCAGAGTGTCGCGCCCCAAGGTCAAGGTCACTGTTACTATAAATAGAATATTTTGTGACAAATTGGTTTCCGAGCAATAACTTTAGTTCTATTTGACGCACCTTTACCAAACTTATACCAGAGGTTACCCTATAGGAAGGGAAGACACTTATTGATTTCGGAGTCTGGGACTCCAAGGTCAAGGTTACTGTTACTATAAATAGAATATTTTATGACAAATTGATTTCCGGGCAATAACTTTAGTTCTATTTGACGCACCTTTACCAAACTTATACCGGAGGTTACCCTATAGGAAGGGAAGACACCTATTGATTTCGGAGTCTGGGACTCCAAGGTCAAGGTCAGTGTTACTATAAATAGAATATTTTGTGACAAATTGGTTTCCGGGCAATAACTTTAGTTCTATTTCGTGTATCTTCACCAAACTTATACCACAGGTTACCCTATAGGTAAGGAAAACACCTATCGATTTCGGAGTCTGGAGCCCCAAGGTCAAGGTCACTGTTACTATCAATAGAATATTTTGTGACAAATTGGTTACCGGGCACTAACTTTAGTTCTATTTGACGCACCTTTACCAAACTTATACCAGAGGTTACCTTATAGGAAGGGAAGACACCTATTGATTTTAGAGTCTGGGACTCCAAGGTCAAGGTCACTGTTACTATAAATAGTATATTTTGTGACAAATTGGTTTCCGGGCAATAACTTTAGTTCTATTGGAAGCACCTTTACCAAACTTATACCAGAGGTTACCCTGTAGGAAGGGAAGACACCTACTGATTTCGGAGTCTGAGACTCGAAGGTCAAGGTCACTGTTGCTACAAATAGCTTATTTCTTCAGAATTTAATGTCAAAACTCGACTTCTGGATCTGTGATCCCCTTGCTGGATTTTTATCTATTAATTGAGGACCAGTTTTTAGCGGGGGTGAAGTTTTGGCACCAGGGCCGTCTCGATCGGGGGCGAGCTATGAGCGACCGGGCCAGGCTGTACTCCTGACCCGGCTTGGCTGTGTCCACCCCGACCAGATCGGCATTGGGGTCGTATTCGGTTTAGGGTGATTGTTTTATGGCATTTTGTTTTTGTTTTTTTTTTGGGGGGGAGGGGGGTTGTCGACTAGCACAGATGTCGTTTAGTTCCGATATTAGTTTGCTGTCCTTGAGGCGGTCGCGTTTTTTGCAGGCTAGTGTATTTAGGCGGTTTTCATAGACGGAATGTCAGCGCACTCAATGAGTAGTTTAATTGGGGTGTCCCAGCGGACTCGTAACACAACCCTGAGCGCGTAATTATGGACTCTTTCGGGTTTACTAAGGTTGGTTTTACTTGTTTCACTGAGGACAACGAATTGCCCCGTATTCAAGTACGGTGCGCACGAATGCTTTGTATAGTTTAAGTAGGACGTGCCTCGTTGCCCCCACCCCACCCCCTCCCCCGAAGAGCCTCGTAGCATTTTTAGTAGATTGATACGTTTCGTTGCTTTTGTGGCTGTATTACTGGTGTGTTTATTGAAGGTCAGTTTTTGGTCAATGGTTAAGCCGAGGAATTCTGCCTCGGTACATTCTGGGAGGACTTTATCCAGTAGTTTGGGGTCAAAGTCACGGTTTTTCCCCTTATGGGTGAAGGTGATTCTTTTGGTTTTGTTTATGTTTAGTTTAATTCTCCATTTGGCACACCAGCGCTCGAGGTTGTCTAGTACGCGTTGGGGGGGGGGGGGGGGGATTTGGACTTGATGGGGTGTGCTGTTGGAATCCCATAACCCTTTGTTGTCCACGAATTGTGATATTTGAACACAGTTTTTTTGTGAATTTAAGGTCGTTAACATAAATGATAAAGAGGAGGGGACCAAAGACGGACCCCTGGGGTGTCAGTGTAGTCTGAATAGTTTCATTGGGAGGTTTAGTGTAGAGAGTTTATAGCGTATTCCTTTGTGTCAGACGGAATCGAACACTTTTTCAACATCAAGTTGGATCGCTGCGCTTACTTGCTGATTATTCAGTTGGTGGCTGTTTTCATTTGTTCCACAAGACGATGGATGTGTTCCATGCCTTCCTTGCGGTTCCTGTAGGCCCGTTGCCAGGCATTAAAAACGTTACACGTACGTAATGACTGTTTCGAAGACCTTGCCAATGCAGCTGAGAAAGCTGATTGGGCGGTAGTTGGCCGGATTGGAGGTGTCTTCTTCTAGTTTGGGTATCATGATACCAATGGCTGATTTCCAACATTTTGGAAAGTAACCATGGTTGAGGAATGCATTATAGAGGGTTGTAAGCCTGTTTATAAGCGAGTTTGGGCTTTGTTTTAGGATTGTATAGCTAATTTCGTCTTCCCCGGGTGAGGAAGAGTTCTTTCACTTTTTTATGATGTTGATGATTTCGTCGTTTGTGATAAGTGCGACGAGGTCGTCGTCGTCCCCTTCTTCTGGGTCGGTGTTGAATTTAGGATCTCGGTAAACCTCGGGGTGGCCATTGATGAAGCCATCTTATCCCCACAGAATTTTTATATCAACGATTTGTATGTGCACGCCGCCAGCCTATCAGGGGACACGTTAAAAATTGGGGAAGGGGGAGGTATTTAAATACAACGCGGCTGCTTATTGGTTGTCTTGTCAATACTGCTATAAATAGCAGGTCAAGTACGTCAATTGTCAAAACAAAATAGCCGAAATCATAATTATATATAAAACGTATTTTTACGTGTAATTATGCATTCGGCGACCCGTGGTTTGAATCTTAACTCTTCTGCTCACAGTATTTCGATGATATTTGACAAGGAAGTGGCCCGTAGTAGAAAGTGAATTTTACCCGCCAACTGTTTCATTCACAAACTGCATTAATTATTCCTACGTGTAAAAGGCTACCATTGGTTGTAGTATTGAATTTGGACCAATCAAACTACGTGTTACAATCAGGTGTCATCGTACTCAAATGGACAGTTAGGTAATGAATTAAAACAACTATGTCGCACTTACTTTGCGTCCAGCAACATCATTTTATATATCCACAAACTTGAGTGACTGAGCCCACTCCTAACTGCTGCGGCTCTGAGGCCTTAACTCTACTGGTATCACGGAACTAAATATTTTCCCACAGGCGGCCATTATAACGTTCAGGCAAGACAAGACAAAATATGATCGCATCACTTTAATTTTGGCATTCAAATATCTTTGTCAAGTATAGCCCTTCAGACAACTTTTTCTGACCCCAAATCAGGGGGTCATGCAACAAATAAGAGAGAAAATTGACAGCAATGGATGTACCGGTCATGTGCACATATTTTTCAGAGAATTCCCTACAAAAACACACAAAATGTAAATTGTATTTTTTTGGTCCAAAAGTCATCAAATCACCCTCTTTTTATGTGGAATATTCATCAATAATGCAAGATGTCAATAGAATGCTTCAAACATTTATTTTTCCAAGGCTGTTTATTTTTAGAGATTACATCACTTCCGAGTGAAATGTTGTGCAACATTTCAAGGCGAGTGTTTCACATTCAAATATTTAGTTCAGTGATAAATACTAGTAATATCCCGGAGTAATAACCCTGTAATTATTTTTTTTAAATCACGTTGAAACAAGGCAGAGATACGCGCCGGCGAGACTCTCTGAAATGAGAGGCTGCCTCCATCACACCAAATAACCGATCTAATAAGGAAGGGTCCAGATCTTAACGGGACTCATTAAATAAAAACAATAATTAAGACTTATCTTAGATGGAACCAGGCAGAGATACGCTCCGGCGAGACTCTCTGAAATGAGAGGATGCCTCCATCGCACCACACCCTTGAAGCGATCTCTTAGGATCGGGAAGCATCGGTAGCTGCACCCATCTCTGCAAAACTTTGATTCATCCAATAGCTTCTCTAATTTCAGGAGGATTCAGACAAACAGAAGAGCTCGAGGCAGCAGATAATATATATGTTTTCTCTTTCCCCAATAACCGTCATGGAATCATCTTAACCGCTATGGGCCTTCTATTATCCTTCACTCTATCCCCGGGGGTGGTCAACCACCCCTGGGGAAGAGAGTGTTGGCCCTGCGTCCCGCCAATAGCTCTTTTGGTTGTAAACGTCCCCACGACGCACTTTTGTCCCCGCCAAATAGGTTAAAATGCAGGCCTGTCCCCGAACCAGGGAACTTCGGGTCTCTTTGGGTGAAGCCCTAAGGCGGGCTGTTGTTTTCGTTTGGAAATCGATTTATCTAACCACCGAATCAAAGAGAGTTCGCCTTCACCGACATCAGCATGAGGCAGACTATACTTGCCGATGATGGCCGCTATAACAATACATCCAAGTGGCAGATTATACTTGCCTGAAGATGCCTAAAACACAACAACACCGCCCTCGGGGAGAGGTAGCACCTTTGTCGGGAGATTAACGTAGATTAATGCTCACTTTGGTCCTCACCCGAGGAAAACAACAATAATAACCGACCAAGATTTATTTATTTATTTATTTATTGGTGTTTAGGGTTACATATTTATGCATAATGGCTAATCATGACCGCAACAGTTTTACGGGTGGAGGAAGCCAGGGTGTCCGGAGAGAACCACCGAGCATCGACGAGCAACTATCAGGTCCCCAGCATACTAACTCCACACAAGCAGGGTTTAGCATTGGTTGAAGACAAGTGCATCATCGACGTGCAGTACGCCATAGTACACAACGCCACCGTGCCCCCACGCGGGCAATGGAGATGAAGTGTCTTGCCCAAGGACACAATGCGGTTGCTGTAGGTGGGATTCGAACCGAGGACCTCTCGGCTTGCAGCCTGCACCTCTACCTACTGAGCCACTGCGCTCCCCAACCGACCAAGAAACGACCATCAGAAACCGTCTCCTTGGAACTCTTCCTCACCTGCGGCGACCTGCCATGATGATGATCTGTGAGACAACAAAATTCCAAAATACCAGAGTAGGGTCGAAAGGGGCTTGCGCCAAACCGTCCGTGTGCGCTATCGACACGCGAAGCCATTAATTTTGCTTGCCTGCTCGACTTAATTGTTAATGGACAGCCCAATATTATGCAAAACAATATGTCACAGTATAGCTTTGAGGTTGCGAACGAAGCTGTCTGTTCAATTCAACAAGATAACAGGCACAAATTAGAGGTTAAGATACAGTGTAACTTCATATTTTCGCGTGAGTTTTGTACTGTGAGTGTGAGGCAGAACTACAATCAAAACTCATTGTCTCCTCTCCTGTGGCGTCCCCATCCTCCATTCTCCAGTCGTGTCACCCAAAGGGTCAGCAGCGAAACTCTAGGCAGAAACTCATAGATTATGTTTTGTATATGAAGTGTGTAGGGTGGTTTGGGGTTGCAGCTAAAGTTTGCAATGTGCAGGCAATTTTCTTTTACCACACGGTGTGCATATAGGTTCTGGAAAACTTTTCGACCACTGTAGCAGATATATTTCTTTCCTTACTCCTTAAGCAAGGACGCCGGAAGCATCCGGGGGTAACGAGGACATGGGTATTAAAAAGGGCGCTCGACTCTAGCTATGAGTTTTGACCGGGAGTTTACAACGCGTCATAAATTGTAATATAATACAATAGTATTAACATTATGTATATACCGTCCCTTGATTTAACAAGGCGCCGTCTACAGTGCTCTTGCATTCCAGATGGTGCCTTGTTGCACTCAATGGACGATAGAAAGCTTCAGAACTCATCCCGCCGATTGCATAGCTTCTTTGTTTGATGATTATCAACCAGCATCCACTATTATACTTGATAACCCCCACCCCACCCCACCTCACCCCACCCCACCCCTCTGTCATTGGTACACATAAAATACGTTACAAGCGAATATTCGAGAGTTTCTCAATTACAGCTACCGGAGATTAAAAATCTTTTCCACTAGTGTACTTCTGTAGACAAAGGGTGCCCCCACCCAGACCCACCCACTTCCAGCGCCTTTGTCCATTAGAATATGGACCACTCTGTCATAGTCTACAGACTTCACAAAAATCTTACAACATTTTCCAGTATATCCTACATCTGCACATTTTCCGCGCATAGACGAGATCACTTGTTTTAACTCTTTAGTTAAGTAATTGCCATAGGCCAACTTGCCAGTACTATTCACAAAAATCCCCATTCCAGTTTTATTATTTTGAAAAAAAATTGCCTCCAGAACATGGATTATTGTCCTCATTGGAAAGTGCTTGTTATGATGGAGAGTCATAAGCTACGCCTTTCGAAAGAAAAAATGAAAATTTTTAGTTAGCCTTTTGATCTATTTTAGCGACTCACATTATAATTCGGCGCAGAAAGGGGTATTTATCTTTCAAATTATCTTAAATTTTATTTTTCACCATAAGGGAATTGTTCTCTAGAAAACAACGGAAATGCGAAGAAACGAAATGGTTTCGCGCGCCGAAGGCGCGCAGGGACGTTGTGGCGCGTCCCCTTTCAACCTTCTCTGGCTTTAGAAGATTTTGGCATCATGGCTGGTCGTGGGAGAGGTGGAAAGTGCACAGGAGAAGCTGTCCGTTACTAGTATTTGTGTTTTTCAGGCCAGTATAGTCTGCCACTTAACGTTATTTATTTTTGACGCCTATATGGGCAAGTATAGTCTGCCTCGGGCTCTTTTCTGGTTAGAGTTAAAGCCGTTTTGATATCTTCAACGGCCCTTTACAGGGTTCCACCAACCCGAAATTTCCAAGGCTCCGAGATTGGCCTGCTATTTGGTCGGGACCTTGGTACGTTCTGAGAACGTGCACAAAAAAGGGCAAAGGAGGAGGGATGTTCCTACCTGATCAACGCTCGCCTCCCCTGAAGTGGACGACAACCTCCAGGGATGGAGTGAAGGGGGAGAAGATCCACGATGGTTATAATGGTTCCATAACGGTTGTATAATGGTTCCATAACGGTTAAAAAGCAGCAGACTGCGTGTAATGTGTGATTAAGTTAGGGGATGTCTTCGGTGTGTTGGGTTAAGAAGAAAAACCAAATGGTTTCGCGCGCCAAAGGCGTGCATGGACGGTGTAAGACAAGCCCCCTTCGACCCTTATTAACAGCATGTGTAGTTTCGAAATTTTGGATCCTCATCATCGACATCATACCTGGGCGGAGAAGAGGTGGAGTGGAGTGCGGAAGAAGGTTTCTGTTTGTCTTCGGGCAAGTATAGTCTACCACTTATTTATAGTTTGTTGGTCGGGGCCTTCATCGGCAAGTATAGGCTGCATCGCGACTGTTGTGACACGGTAGCTGTGGAAGATTTTAGATACGGAGGCAGTTACAGAGTTAATAACGATCCTTGACAAGGTACCACCACCTCGAACTTCCCTGGTTCGGGGACAGGCCCGCTATTTTCCTATTTCTCCAGGACCTGGATACAAGAAGGGACAAAAAGAGGGACGCGGGACCAACGCTCGCTTACCCGGAAGTGGTCGACACCCTCTAGGGATGGAGTGAAGGATGTGTCTTTTGTGTAGCTGAAAGGGGAAATGAGTGTGAGTTATGCCCCCCCCCCCCCGCCCCCCACACACACACCCAATAGCTATTCCCGTGGTAGCTGATGCTAGTTATGCAGGGATCTTGAGTATCAGTAGGGGCGGCGGTGGAGAGCGGTCTGCGACGATGACATGCCACACCGTAGGTGTAGT
This sequence comes from Pictodentalium vernedei, assembly GCA_031216915.1. Taxonomy (NCBI): domain Eukaryota; kingdom Metazoa; phylum Mollusca; class Scaphopoda; order Dentaliida; family Dentaliidae; genus Pictodentalium; species Pictodentalium vernedei. Next base: position 210,645,617 of record CM062288.1, read on the forward strand.
TGCTTCTTACGCGTTGAGTATTCTTTTATTTATTGGGGATCGGTTAGGAGCTGAGGTGGGAAGCAGTCTGTGACAATGACATGCCACACCATAGATGTAATTACAGCTTGCAAGCAAGATCAATGGTTTCCTGCGGCGGCGAAGGCGCGAAGGGACGGTGTCGGGCAAGCCCCTTTCGACCCTCTTTTACTGTAAATTAGAAATTTTGCAACATATCTTGGCGCGTTAAAGGAGGAAAGAGGCCGGGTCGGGTTAGTGACGTCTGTTCTTTTTGCCCTTTTTCTTGTTTTTTTTTCCGAATGTGTGCGTCTTTCACCTGTTTGTGGAAATCGTGGTCCCTGATCTTTTGGGATTCTTTGGTTTTGTCTGGATAATTTATAGGAGTTTGTCGGACTATTTTTAAGTAGAAGTGAAATGTCACTGGAATTTTCTACAAATCGTGCAATGCAATTACAATTTGAAACGCTAGCGATAGCTGAAAATCGTCCCCTGAGTTCCAATGTGTTCTATGTGCCAGTATGGGCCCATAGAACACATTGGAACTGAGGGGACGAGATAGTAGCACGGGTTTCCCACGCAAATTTGGTTGGCGATAAAATGAGTTATTTTTGTTGATAATTGTCAAATGAACTGCTGAGTGTCCTAATAATTGTTTTTTTTTTAAAGACGTGAAGGCGTGTAATAAACACAGAACGACACACGCGCGTGAATGGGTTAACCGATATGGCATTTGTGCCTGCGGCCTCTCGTTTTATATTCCGCGCTGGCACTTGTGTCATATCGATTAACCCATTCACACGCGTGTGTCGTTCTGTGTATTTCTGTGTTGGCTGAGGGTACCGATGAAGTCAATTTTGAGAGATCCGTGAACGTCGTCCAGGGCTTCACAGAATTCGGTGGATCCCGTATATCTTCCTCCTCGATTTTCTCTCCCAGGAACGCCTCTACGCATTACGATGTGCACACCTCCTGTCGAAGCTCTAGTCCGAAGAAGTCGGAGTAGCAAGAGTTGGAGGGGTGGATGGAAGATCGCCCGAGTCAACTTCCTGCACCGTAGATATATCTCCCTCCTCCATCGTCTCTTCAGAGGAAGAGTCTGGTGGGATTGAGTTTGCTTAGTCTCCTGAAGAAGCGCAATAGCAATAGCTGGAGGGGTGGATGGTGCATCGCCCGAGACAACTTCCTGCACTGTAGACAAATTTCCCTCATCCATCTCCTCTTTAGATGAAGAGTCTGGTGGGATGGAGTTTGATTAATATCCTGGCAACCCATTGTCCTCCAGACCATCCTCCTGCGTGGGGTTGGTGCTGAGCTGGACAGAGGTTGGTCAGGGGTGACAGGTGTTGACCTTTCAGCGCCCACACTTACATCCTCTTCCTTCTCCTTCTTCTCCAAAAACTTCGTCATTCGACGGGCATCTCGTCGTCTGACAGGGGGGTGGGGTGGGGGTCCCTTCTTTCTCTTCCTCTTCTTTTTGGTGGTGGCTTTACGGATCCGGTGGTTATAATAAATCTTATCCAGCTTTTCTGGGACGGTTGAAGGGTGACCAGTGCGAGTGGAAATCCCCTACGAAAGTTACTACTCCTCTCCAAGTCAAGGACGCTGGCTCGGTTTCTCTCAAAATCCACAGTTGGGTGGATTAAACCCTTGCACACCTGGATTCTCCAGGTGGTAGCAAGGGTAGCCTTCAGTCTGAATAGGGTATCTTGAATGTTAAGTGGGATCTCCATTGCTCTGTTGTTAGCGCCACGGAGTCCAGGAGCTGAATGATGAACCGGTAACCGCTACTTCCGCGGTAAGTTGTCTTTTATTTATTGGGGGTCGGTAATGAACTGAGTTGAGAAAGCAGTATGCGACAATGGCATGCCACACCGGAGGTGTAATTGCTGCTTCCGTGGTGAAATGGTCTTCCATTTATAGCTGTTTTCGCAGAAGTGTGTCCAGAAGAGAGACAGTCTGGTTACTATCCCCAGACTCGCCGCAGTGACGACCAGAGGGCTGTCGAACCAGAGTCATTCCGATCAGGAGCGGCCGGGCTAATAGGTCCTGAATCCGATAAGATTCGAGTCTGTTCAGCTCTGGTCGGTCCTGGTCCACTCCTGACCCGACCGGCTTTAGAACAGGTATGCTCGATTTTATGCTGATAATTTTTTAGAATATGTTTGGGGTTTTGTCGGCTGGCGCAGTTTTCCTTTAATTCTGATATTAGTTTACTATCCCTGAGGCGGTCGCGGTTTTTGGCGGCTAGTGTAGCTAGGCGATCCTTTATAGTTGCAATGCCGGCCCATTCGTGGAGTAGTTTAATGGGGAATGTCACGGGGGCACGGAGGACGACTCTGAGCACGTGATTTTGGACGATTTGGAGTTTAATGATGTTGAATTGGTTCCTTTCGCTGAGTGCTCCGTATTCGATAAATGGGGCGCACGATTGCTTTGTGTAGTTTCAGGAGGTCTGCTTCATTGGCACCCGCGTGGCATTCTTAGCAGATTGCCTCAGTAACGATATTGTTGGTATGTTTATTGGAGGTAAGTTTTTGGTCAAGAGTTATCCGGGTGAATTTTGCATCGGTGCTCTTTGGGAGGACGTTGTCCTGTAATTTGAGGTTCAAGTTGCGGTGAAGGTAATTCTTAGTGTTTTGTTGATGTTGGGTTCGGAGATGCCAGATCAGAATAGAATCATCACTTGGGGATGCGACGTGCATTACATAAGTGGATGTGATTTGGCGGTGTTTTTCAGTGGTTGAGTGTGTGTTGTTGCCATGACGCTGTTTGATTTTAATGTGTCCGTTGCTTTCCTGAGCTGTGCGAGTAAGTTCGCCAGGTCCTCCATAGACTCCTTACGTGCAGCGGCATCTCTCTTAGCTTCTTCCATGAGCTGCGTGATTTGTTTTTGCCTTTCAGCTTCAGCAAGGGAGCTGTGGGTTGTCTCCTCTGTTCCCACGATCTGTTGTTCCAGTTCGTGGGTGAGCTTGCTTATTTCTTCATTATCTTCCTCTTTAGCATGGGGGTGGGGTGGGGGGGGGATCCAAGCGGGAGATGGAGAGAGACACTTGATGAGTGGATGGCGTCTGTTGGTAGTTTCTCCGGCGAGATGGAGGTGTGGATTTCCTTTTCTTCTTCTTCCTTCTCTTTGTGGGATTCTCTTGCCTTCTATTTCTTCTATACCTCTGAACGCTTGGCATCCCGGCGCTTAGAGGACGGGCTCTTTTTCTACTATTTTTGGGGTTGCCCCTGCCAGGGTTCTCCGGGTGTGGACCAAGGTCCAGGGTCCGACTGGGAAAAGGTACTACCACTATCCAGAGAGGCCGATGATCTGACTGCTGGCTTCTTTGGTTTCTGGTAGGGTTTCGTATTAGAAGCCCTTCCAGGTGATATTGGAAAATCCAAGATCACCTGGCAGGTATCACCAGTAACATGGATGGTCCAGTATCTGGTGTATCCACATTCAGGCATTTTAACATGCCCAAGAGTTTCTGTTGTAAAGCCATTCTTGCTGTGGTAGGTGGTGCTCGCCGAGGACCCAGTGGGCGTCCGAATTAGTCAAAAGTCGATCGAATCCATCGGATTCTGAAATGCATAAACCTATGGTTACATATTTTGTGAGCTGTGTCATATTATTTAAAAATACGTGCACTAAAACAGTGTTTGCGATAATTAACACGGGAGGTCAGCTTAGCAATTAATATTAATGTTCTTATAAACTTCCAATTAATACCTAATTGCCCCCCCCCCCCTCCCCCCCCCCCCCCCTTACTAATACAAATCGATTTATAACAGAACTGTTGTTTGAATAATCAGTTATTTTGAGCAAAATTAATGGTTTTCCCACGGTGGCTGGGAAAGGACATTCCAAAACATTTTTTTTTATTTTTTTATCCCGATCGATCGACTAAATATCTCGATCGATCGACTAACTATCTCGATCGATCGACTTAAGTATCTCGATCGATCGACTTAATATCTCGATTGATCGACTTAAATATCTCGATCGATCGACTTAAGTATCTCGATCGATCGACTTAACTATCTCGATCGATCGACTTAAGTATCTCGATTGTTAATGGGGAATAGGGTGGACGAGGAGGGAGCTACCTCGATAATTGAGGATTATTGATTAAAAGTAGAGGTATTGACTGAACTCTGACTAAAGCATTTTTGGGGTAAGGAGTATCCAAGGGTAATAAATAGGCATTAGAATTGAGTATACAGGGTATATATTAGTAGTTTGCCGTTAGGGGAACGGGAAGGTGAGTATATTGTAGGGGTGCGGGGTGAACAATACTTAGGAATTTGGGAGTGTCACTTTAATTATTGGGGGTGGAGGGTTGAGGTAGAAGAGGGGTGAAATCTCAAGATGGAAAGTGGGAATTAACCATGGGGAGGTAGTAAAGGGGAAGTGGGGCCTATTCGGGGAGGGGTTATAATACATACAGAAAATCGGGGGGTTACACTTGGTATGGGTTTGTACCGGGTAATATGATAATGGTGTGTATTGTGATAAAGATGCTCTTTTATATATTTTTTTGTATATTTCTTATACGTCGGTCTCATTCTTTTTGGTGGTTTGTTGCGCTAAGAGGGTTTCAGCAACCATAACTGAAACTTTTGCAGCTAGGACTGCAAGTTGTTCTTCAGAGGTATTGGTATTTTCAACAGTGGTAGGTGGTTCTGCGTCTTTTCAGGTATCGATATCATCGTTCTGGTGGCTTCTTGCTGGGAGGCAGCGAGATTTTCTAGTTTGTTGTGAAGAGCCTTGGAATCTGGCCATTCTGGGGGGGGGGGGGAGGGGCTCGGGTCAGCCCGTGTGGTACCATTCCTGAAAAGAAAGAAAAGGAGAGAAGTCTTCGTCTGGCTGTTTTTCAGCAAGTATTGTCTGTCACTTTGATTTTTTTGTGGGTAGGTACGTCCGTCATTCTCAAGTATAGTCTGCCTCTGGCTTTCCGTCGCGGTGGTGGTTGTGTGGTGGCTCTGTGGTTCTGGGGAGGGTGCGGTGTGCGTTTTCCTCTTGTTGGTTGTCTGGAGATTATCTTCTGGGACTTTTGTTGTTGGTGGAGAACCGTTTCGTAAGATGGCGTGCTCTTCTTCTGTGAATCTTCAGGCAAGTATAGTTTGCCGCTGAGTTATTGCCTCGGTTGAAGGGGCCTTCATCGGCAAGTATAGTCTGCCTCTGGCCTTTCATTGTTGTTGTGGAACCGTACCTGTGAACGGACTTTTGTGAGACCGCCGAAGAGAGGAACATCGCGGGTTCCTCAGCCGCCCTGCTATTGCTGGCCGGGATGAAAAAAAGTGAAAAAAAAACCCTAGGGTACGGCAGGTGGCAGGACCAACACTCGCATCCCTAAGGGTGGATGGCGACCCTTAGAGAATGGGGGGTGGGGGTGGGAGTAGAATCCATAACGGTTATGAGAAAAAAAAGTAAGTTGGGGAGCACACTTGCACCTTATAGGGCAAGTGGTCCAGCAGGCGATGGCATGGAGTGCTCCATTTCCGGGGCCCAAGCCCACCCTGGGAATGCAATCGTTCTTATTAGTCGCGCTGTTTGTTGGCTACGTTTCTGTAGTGTTTTTCCCCCTGATGTTATGGGTGGCGCTTTGCGTGCTTGCTGAGTTAATTATAATCTGTTGGTGTTTGTGGAGTCGGACCGGGCCGGTTTTGCTGAATTAGCACGCTGCCTATTGACAACTACCACACTGTGGGGACTCAGTGGATGCTTAGTACTGTTTGCGTGTTCGGTTTTTTGAAAAGAAGAAGAAAAGCACTGGCTCTAAATTACTGTTTTGAACACGCTGCCTGTTGACAGCTAGCACACTGTTCGGGGGAGGGGGTGGATGTTCTTGCAGCAGTTCCTCGACAGGCAGTTATTTTTGAGGGTGTTGTTGGTTTTAGCAGTATTTGAGTTGTAGTAAGCTGCTAGTGAGACTGGTGCGATTAGGGGCCATGAATAATGATCGAACCAATTATCTTTGATCACTTACCCACCTATCCGTCCACACTACCACACCCACCCACCCCACCCATTGGGTAGGGTGCGTTGGTGTCGAGGTGTGGGGGCGGTGGTGAGTGGTGTGGCTCAGCGGTTTTTTTTTTTAATTTTGAGGTTTAGTTTCATGTAGTCATTCAGATCGGAGATCAGTTCACTGTTAGAATTGAGTCGGTGGAGCGTTTTGTCGGCTATCTTTTGGAGTTGGATTTCAATCATATCGATGTCGGCTTCTTTATGTAGTAGTGGGTTCTGGGATGGTCTCTTAGTGCAACTCTCAGTGCGTGATTTTGAATGTAGTTTTTGTATATTAGTTTTACCTATGTTTTTGGTTACTACCCCATATTCGAGGACTGGTCTGGTAAAAGTTTTATAGAGCTTTAGTAGCACCTGTTTGTTTGCCCTATAGCCTTATTTTTAGGAGACTGATACGCTTATTAGCTTTGGCCACCGTATTAGAGATATGTTTGTTTAGGTGGAGTTTACTGTCAAATGTGACACCTAGAAAATGAAATCTGGCTTCGTTATAAGTTTTTAGCTGGGTGTTGTACAGGGATATATCGATACTCGGAACTGTTATTTTTTTGGTAAAGATTAGTTTTTGTGTTTTAGGGGGTTAAGTTTGATACGCCATTTGGAGCACCAGTCCTCTAAGTCATCTACTGCGTCTTGTAGCCTATTTTCGATGATATCACGGCTTTTAATGGCCGTGTACAGTGCCTTGTCGTCCACAAATTGGGATATTTCGACGCAGTTTTCTGCGACTTTATGGATGTCATTAATATATATTATGAAAAGAAGTGGACTGAGGACTGAGCCTTGGGAGTTCCAGCCTCCAGTGGCCCTTCTTCGGCAGTGGCGTAGCCGAAAATCTTGTACCCCCCACCCTCCCCCGCGAGATAGAGACGGGGGCCCTTTCATAATGGTGGTTGCCTTTAAAGCGGAGCAAATTTAGTGATGTTACCGTGCACGGCATACAGGATTTCACGTAGTACATACGCCATGAATTAAATGAAGGTATAACCTATAGGATCGATTCTAAAAGTACGACTCTGTAGATTTTTTTCATTACATGTTTTAAGCCCCCCCCCCCCCCCCCCCCCACCATCTAACGATACGCACATGCACGCCCAACATGTGTGACTTGAGAGGCACCATGCAGGGGCGTAGCCAGGATTTCAAAATAGGGGGGAGCAGGGATTTCAAAATGGGGGGGGGGGGAGCTTACATAGGGGTTCTGGGTTGAGATGCCGAAGGCATCTCCCAAAGGCGGAAGGCCTGAAGTGGGGCGGGTATGGGAGGGGTGTCCCCCTCCCATATGTGGGGGTCTGGGGTCCCCCCTGGAAAAGTTTTCATATTTCAGCGTTCTAGGTGCGATTTCCAAGCATTTCGGACAGACACTCCGTAGGTGGGGGTCCCGCCCCCCAGGAAAATTATATACTTAAGTCGCTCGATCGAGATATTTAAGTCGATGGATCGAGATATTAAGTCGATCGATCGAGATACTTAAGTCGATCGATGGAGATAGTTAGTCGATCGATCGAGATATTAAGTCGATCGATCGGGATAAAAAAATTTTTAAAAAACTGTTTTGGAATGTCCTTTCCCAGCCACCGTATTTTCCTGTGCAACTACCAGAAAGTAAAATGAAAATGATCGTAAAGTGCTAACCTTGTATCTAGTATAACAGTAACACAATTGCAGCACAATTCGCAATCAGCGATGTTGGAAAACCTACCTAAAGGCCATCGTTAGAATGAAGACATTTTATAATTGTTGTTGGAATAGCCCACCTTTATGTACATACAGTACAGTCGTCGTGGACTGGTCGTAATCCACGCGTGGGCAATGATGTCCACGCATGCGTTTACCAGGTAATAAAAATCAGTTGAACCATCAAATTAATCAGATGCTCTCCCTACTATCCCAATCGTTTCTATATTTAAAGATAGTTGATATCATTCACTGTCTTCCATACAGAAAAGTGCAATGTTATTACTGATCGTCTGGAATGGGTGCTGGTCAAAACATTCCCAAACCAAAACGTCCCCTAATTTGTTTGGTTAAAACGTTCCCAAGAGTTGGTCAAAACGTCCCCAACAATTGGTCAAAACGTCCCCGTCCCAAACCCATTTTACCTTTTTTCGTAGTTTAATATTTAATTTGGCAATGTTTGTAGTCTACTAATATTCTGCTCTCGGTTGGGCATGAAGAGGACTTAAGCAGACTTCTGGAATTAATTATCGAATGAATGAATGAATGAATGAATGAATGAATGAATGAATGAATGAATGAATGAATGAATGAATGAATGAATGAAAAGTTTCAGAGCGACGAAAGCGCACTGGGACGATGTAGGGTTGAAATCCTTTGCGACCAGAATAACTTTAGTTGCTTGTGGATCCACGAGGGTCGGAAGCGAGGGTCAATAATCTTCGTGGTTTGAGTGTACCCATTGGCAGTAAGGTACTGGGGTCAGACCCCCGAGAACCTCGAACTGGAAGGTGACTAGGAATTGTGCATAACTACAAGAATTCTGCTCTGTATATTACTTAGAAACGTTGGCATATTTATGGTAGCCTAATACTGAAACCGCACTTTTATAGTTGTTTTAGAAAAAAGAAAAGAAAAAGAACCCAAACAGTCAGTCGCTGTTCGGGAGCAGCCCCAACATATTATCCATAACGGTTATAAAAAAGGAAAAAATACACCAATATGTGTTATTGAAAGGGGAACAGGTCAAAACGTCACACGACCAAAACGTCACATTTCAAAATGGTCAAAACGTCACATATTTTGGTCAAAACGTCACATACTTTTGGTCAAAACGTCACATGCTTTTGGTCAAAACGTCACACACTTTTTGGTCAAAACGTCACATACTTTTGGTTAAAACGTCACACATTTTATATTTAATATTATAAGTGGCCAACTTACTAATGGCGGGGGTGGGCTTGAAATTACAAATGTGTTGGTCGGGACCATTTGGATGTTGTGAAGTACGCAGAACTGAATTAGCCGCAGCGATACATGCCTCTCAGAGTTTATAGGCGGAGAAAAATGTCATCATTATGTGTACGTTGCATACAAAACCGCACTTGTTAATACCCCGTCGTTTTCGCTGATATATGATTTGGATCCCCCCCTACACCCTCCCCCGTATAATTGAAGGTCGGATTGTCTCCTCCGAAATGATCTTGTCTTCATTCATTCTCGTAAATGAAATTATGGAATAGAACGAGTATTTCAGTGAATAAAATGTGTTCTGGGTGTACGGTGTTTTTGAAACAACAATGTGACAGTCTTGGCGATACATCCTGGCATTTCGCTGCGGCAATAGCTTTTCCGACACGGGATTATGGATTCTATACTGTGCCGAGTGCCTGAACACTTCAAAGTTAAAACCCGGTGATTTAATTTTTATTGTAGAGTGAGCTTTTTACCGAAATAGGTTAGATGAACTAAAATGAGAATGTATTATTCATTAAAAAAATTAATCGTCCAATATGCTGGAAAAAAAAATTTTCGGCAAGGTTACTAATGATATGCCTGGTGAGAATGGAATAAATTGGAGTGAAATCGATCAAAAATATACATTATTTTTTTCAGTAAAATGTATCAACAATGGCTACCGATGAATGCATGAATATTTTTCGGTATATATTGAACACGAGAAACATTTTCTTTGGTGGGTGGTCTCAAAAACTGCTAAGTGGACGGAGCCAAGAGAGGTCAAAAAATTGAATCAGAACTGTTAGAAATCCACGAGGTAATGAAACAAACTGACCATGCGCAAAATTACCTCGCTGTTCAGTGTAAATTTGTGATCAATTTGTCAATGCCTTGCCTCGTGGACTTCGAATAGTTAATTCTCAAATTCCTCATCCAGGATTTCTATGAATTCGGCCGATGGTATCTCCTCCTGGTTGCCTTCATCTTCCTTGTCAGAGCCCAGGCTTCTTTCTGTTTATCTGTCTCTGCTCTTCTCCTCTCTCGCCTGGCGTCCCGGCGTTTGGTGGATGGCGACCTATGAAAAACACAGTTGGGCGGGCCAATCAACCATATCATAGAAAAAGGGAGGGGGGGGGGGGGGAGGGGGCTATTGAGCCAATTTTTCATTTCATTCTTCTGTTGGCTTTCGCTTCCAACTCTCGTGGATCTATAAGCAAATAAAGTTATTCGGATTGCAAAGGGTCTCGAATTCAGAGAAATCTTTCGGCAAAGGAAACAAAATCAAATTCACAACCGGGAGCACCACCAAGAAAAAAGAAGAAAAAGGGACAAGCTCAGTTGGGTCGAAAGCGGTTGAACTGAAACTGAAACTTCATTTATTCATTCGAGGCCGAACTCATCTGTTGCTCATTGTCCGTGAGCGCCTTTCATTCATTCGATTTGTTGATTGGGCACAGAACAAGGAATAGTTATCTTGCTGTCTATGTGTGTGACTAAAATGTACACTGGTCCCAGCCAGGCAAGCTTGTTTCAATCCTTGCTTGGTGTATGGTTTCCTGCGTGGCTTTGCGGTTCTCACTGCCTCCATGCACTTTAATTCTGTTGTATAATTTTAATTTTCTGTGACTTTTGTTTTTCTTATAAGGATTCGGTGCTCATTTAGCTCTACCATTAATTTACTATCTTAAAAAATACTGTGTCGTAAATGTAAGACATTTCTCCGAAAAATGTACTATTCTTCGCTTCCTATTGTTTCCAATATTCACATGTTTTCCATCGTTTCCAATGTTTCAGTCGCTTCCAAAGTTTCCATCATTTCTAATGCTTCCAACGTTTTAAACGTTTCCACCGTTTTCCAAAGCCTCCAACATTTCCAATGTTCCTACCGCTTCCAAGTGTTTCCAAAAATTTACACGGCTTCCATCGAATCCGGTCTTTCCATCGTTTTGACTGTTTCTTACGTTTCCAATGTTTCTAGCGTTTCCAGTGTTTCAGTCGTTTCTTATGCTTCCAGGATTTCCAATTTTTCTGATTTCCCAGTGCCCCTAATGTTTCCATGGTTTCCGAAACTTTAAACACTTCTAAAAGGCGACCTTCTGTTGTTCATAAGGGAACTGGACAACTCGACCTCGGCGGCCTCGGGATAATTCGTCCTCGGGACAAGTCGGCCCGGGACAAGTCGGGCCATTTTCGAAAATCGGGAAGTTATTGACAAGGAAAAATTAACAAGGAACAATCAATGGAAGTGCATAACATAATTTTTTTAACCTTCAACATACTTTTAAATACATTATAACATAAGCATGAACAAAGAAATATTACAATGATTTTTTTTATTTTTCAGAGCAAATTACGAATTTATTATTCAGTTTACAGAGATTAATGATTTTGTTTATTTTCAGATGTATAAACAGATTACATCAAAAGAAATATCAAATTACGAATCTATTATTCAGTTTACAGAGAATAATGATTTTGATTATTTTCAAATGTATGAACAGGTTACATCCAAAAAAATATTTACAAAATAAGTTAGACAGTTTACAACGAATAAATTTTTGCGCAGAGTCTCAAAAATCTTGTTGTTGGTATTTCGCCTTCTACAAACTGCTTCTTTGCCTCTTCTAATTTCTGGCTAATTTTAGTATATTTTGCCCTTCTATCTATCTCGAGATCTGCTTAAACTATGTGGGTCTTGACTATATCGGCTTCTTTCATTAAGAATGGCAAGATCTTATAAAAGCTGAGACTTTGTCCTGCTTTGGAGTTTAAACGTCTATGCCAACCTGCAATTGTAAATTAAAACTTATTTAGCCCCGTGCTATCTATACAAAGGATAACCCATAACAATGACGAATAACAGTGAACAGTTACTTACCTTCTAGATCATTAGGGTCCGTGAAGTCAGCAAGCAGTTAGCAGTTAGCAATTCGAAATGTGAAGCCAGAAAGCAGTTAGCAATTCAAAATGTCAAGTCACGGATATTAGATGTTTCTTGACGTTTCGACCAGAGGACGTTTCGTACAAAGACATTTCGTACCGACAATACTTTTTGTGAACCCGAGAAGGACTGTGACGTGATTTGCCTTCCTTCTTTTGTACCTAGGACGTTTCGTACCCAGGACATTATCCACGATGAAGTAAGCAAGCTGTCCGGGAATATGTTTTGTTAACCAGTACCTGCCGCTTACCTCGCCTGCTTCTGTCGGTCCTAAAAAACAGTAAGCAGTTGTCAGTTAGCTGTTCAGAATGTGAAGTCAGCGAGCAGTTCGCAATCTGAAAGGTGATGCCAGCAAGCAGTTAGCGGTTAATAATTCGAGATGTGAAGTCATCAAGAAGTTCACAGTTAGCAATTCGAAATGTCGTAGATATTGAATGCTTCAAGACATTTCACACACAAGGCGTTTCGTAAATTTGTGATCAATCCGGATCCGAATCTGTGGTCGTTTCGTGCAGGAGATTGGACGTTGTTTACCCATATGTTGGTTGGAGGGGTGTACAAAATGTTGAAAACACGGCACACGAAAGGTACAGATCACTGAGTATGAATTTCCAAAGATGAAATGGAATAAAATCAGTAATCGGAAAGGCTTACGAGCCTTCTTAGTTTTAACTCTTTTCCCAGCAAAGTGGGGAAAAGTTCGTAGAAATATCTCTGAATAAACCTGCCAAGGTTAAAGTAACGGTTTACTGTCACAATAAAACCACACAAACATGGATATCGTCAGAACCGACTCGCCAAGCCATTTCTGATGATATCCATGTTTCTATGGTTGAACTGAAATATGTCATTGAAACACTGAGAATTTGGGTGAAATAAGAAAAGTTACCACACTGCCTGGCAATGCATTCCAGTCGCGGATAGTTTGAGGTACATATGAATATTTATAAGTGCCACTGTTGCACGTAATTAGTTTTAATAATTCAGAGTTAGTGTGGCGTTATCTACATTTGTTCAATTTCAGTATTTTGTGGGATGGAATGGCTACCAGGTCGTACATAATGTAGTAAAAAAAAAATCAACGCATTGGTCTCGACGACGCTCCTGTGGTGGTTTCCAGTTGAGGTTTTTTTTTATCAGGCTTGAGACACCACTCCTCTAATGTAGTCGTTACAAACGAATCTCACTATCCGTCGCTGAACACATTCAATTCTATTGATATCTTTTTATAGGTATGAGTTGTCCTAGAGTCTTGGACTTGCTTTAAAATGTGGTTATTTAGTGTGTGGTTGCATGCTGGTGGCTCTTTTTCCTGCTGATTGACAAAAAATAACATTTTGGTTGAATTTTATCCCCCAATTGTTGGCCCATTTTGTTAGTGATTTCAGATCCATTTGAAGTTCAAGATGATCTTGGAATGATTTTATTTGCCGATATGCCAGCAGGCAATCGTCCGTGAATATTCGTACTTGTGATGTAATACCTCTAGGTTGATTGTGTATGTAAGATTACTGAAGTAGACCAATGTCGAGCTCGGTTAATTAGTCTGTGGATGGGCGACCATTTACAAATTAATTCGGATTTCCGCGCTGTGTCCTTGGACAAGACTCACGATTGCCCACACGAGGGCACGGTGACGCTGTGTGTTGAGATGTTCTGCATTCCGAGGTGCACATTTTCAACCAATCTTACTCTGTGCTGTGTAGTGCGTAGTACTAATATGCGATGCATAGTATGGTCTGATGTTATAACGTTGAGAGCTAGCAGGTCCTCGTCGTTGTTCGATGGTTCTCCCTGGGTAGTCTGGTTTTCTCCGCCAATAAACCTGTCACCGACACAACATGACCCTGGCTGTTAAAGTGTCGCTAAATACCAATCAATGAATAAAAAAATCGTTCATGTAGCACAAAAATAGTAAAGGTCCAAGAACTGTGTCTTGTAGGACTCCAAATTCAACTCGGCAAGAAGATGAGGTCACCCCTCAACAATCACTCTATGTGCCCGTTCCATGGGGAAAAAAAAGAACCAGTTCAGGGTCTTACTACGTATGCCATAATTGCCATGGAGAAGCTTTAGATGGGGAGCCGTGTCGAAAGCTTTAATAAAGTACAAAATTGCCATTATTATGTCTATTTGTTGTTGTTGTTGCTGTTGTTGTTGTTGTTTTTGTCATTCATTTTCACATCGAAGATGATGATGATTATTTAGCTTTCGCAAGAGTTGCCGTTTCTGTAACTGTGTTGTAGTGAAATGGGGATGTTGTACTTTTCCAGATGATCAAAGATATGGCGACAAATGGTATGTTGTAATGTTTTACAACAAACATTTGTAAATGATACCGGTCAATAATCGCTTGCCTCATGGGGATTTCCTTTCGTGAATTTTGGTGAAATGTTGGTATTCGACCAGTCCGAGGGCAGGGTGTTGGTGGAAAGACCCCCTCCTGAAGATATGATGAATAGCAGGAGCCGATTCCTTAAAAACACTGCCGAAGAATGTGGTTAAGAATATTGTCCAGGCCGCCGGCTTTTTTAACATTGAACTTATTCAGTAGTTTTTTAACATCCCAGGTTATAATTTAGATATGTGTGGAAAACGAATTTTATTTAATTTTCGATGAGATGAGTTTTGAACTTCTCTTGAAACCCAGATTTGAAGTGAACCTTCTTACGTCTAATTCTTTACTCGGGAAAGTGTAGAAAAGCTGCTATAAATGGCTCCAAATAAACTCCCGAAGTCCGCACTCGGCAGTAACTGTTTACTACCCAATGAATATGCACAAACATGGATATCGCCAGAATTTGCTCGCCAAGCCATTTCTAATGCTATCCTGGTTTGTATGGTTTTATTGAAATATGTCGTTTAAACATTCATAAGTTGGAGAAATAGAACAGAAAAATTAAATTTTTGTTAAAGATGTGTCAGGTATAGTGTCCGGTGGGGTTCGACACATTTTTTTCGTAATATTTCAAAAGTAGTAGGATGGGAACGAGGACCCGCTGAGTTGTCGCTTTTTGTGAACCTGAGAGGCACTGTTGGGTGGAGTGACTTGCCTACCTCACTCACTTCTGTCGATACTCAGAAAAAAAGTCAGTGAGCAGTAAACAATTCAGAATGTGAAGGCAGCAAGCAGTTTGCAATTCAAAATGTGGAGTCAGCAAGCAGTTATCAATCGAGCTGTGAAGTCATCAAGGCGTTTAGAGTTAGCAATTAGCAATTCGAAATATGAAGTCAGCAAGCAGAACTTTAGCAGTTCGAAATGTAAAGTCGCAAAGAACTTTGTTTGAAGTTCGCAATTCGGAAAGTGAAGTCATGGGTGTTTAGGTTTTCTAGACGTTTTGTGCACAGGGCGTTCCTGCCAAGACATTTCGCACCCACAGTTGGCGTTTTTTTCTCGAAGTCGTGGTCGCTCCCAGTCCAATGTCACTGTTGTTTTGTGCACGTGAGTGGACGTTTCACATCATTATCTTGGGGCGGGGAGAGCGAAACGTTGAGAACACGACACACGGAACGTCCAGATCACTAGGTACCAAACGACCAAAGGTGAATTAAATGGAATGATATCGCCAATTCCATGGGTTTTGCGGAGTAGTCAGCCTCCTTACTTTTAACCCTTTACCCAGCAAAGCAAAAAAGTGGCTAGAAATAACTCCCACCCCGACCCGAGGTCCAAAGTAACTGTTCACTGCCCAATAAAACAACACAAACATGGATATTAACAGAAACGACTCACCAAGCCATTTCTGATGGTATAAAAGTTTGTATGGTTTTATTGAACTGTGTCATTCAAATATTCAGAATTTCGGGCAAAGATGGAATAAAATCGGTTTTTAGGGGGAAGGGTTGTGTAGAGTAAAGAGCCTCCTCACTTGTAACTCTTTATCCAACAGTCAGGAAAATTTTTGTGAACCTGAGAGGGTCTGTGGAAGCGGAGACTAGTGACATTCATGATAAGCGATAAGAGCAAAAACAGCAGGCACTGGGTGATTTATAGCAGTATATTCATCAAAATTATATGTCGATTTATATCAGCTTGGCTGTCGATTACGTTTTTAGGTGTATGTGTGAAGTGTATTTATTAATGTAAGTTCAAAAGGACGTGCAGCCGTAACCTAATAGTCAAGTGGTACAAACTATAGATGGGTTAAGCGTTATTAATATATATATGTGGTGTGAGATACAGGGTGGCAGAAGCTCCATAAAAGTGTGTGTGTGTGTGGAGGGGGCACAACTTTTTAGGTCACACTGTTATCTATTTATTTGTTTATTGGTGTTCAAGGTCATATATTCCTGTACAAAAAAATATAAACTCAAGATTAGCCAATCAGTAAAGGTCATATATGCCTACACAAAAAAGGCTAATCACGACCGCAACATAGATATAAACTCAAGTTTAGCAAATCATTTATAACCATGTTGACTTTTACCCAAGATATTGGTTACTGGGTTCTATTCTACCAGCAAAGCAGGGCATGTTTAGCACAGTGAACAAGCATTGCTTCACTTCCCGGGATTGCCACCGGGGTAAGTCGCTCTGTTGGCTGTTTATGAAAGAGTTTTTTATCTCTGGAAATTGTACTTCCACACTTGGAACGCCTTGGTAGAACGTTTCTGTCGGTTTTGGAGGGGGCAGATTTGTATCTCACACCTGCCAGGAAATGGAATACTGTGTGAGAGAGGCCATGGTCTAAACCGGTGATAAAACATTTTGATTTTAAAATCCAAATAGATGCAATATCCTCGCATCTGGAAGCCCCCCCCCCCCCCCCCTCCCAACAACAACAACACACACACATACACACCCACAAACACACTTTGTTTTTGCTCAATCATTGTTTTCTGGTGTTTCTGTCCCATTTTCCCCGGAAATGACCCATAAAGTAGGTTGGGGCACCATATCGCCCACGTAACACCATGGGAAGTAAAAACCTATATGCCTACGTTGTTTAACATTTAGATGTTAATGACTATTGAAAATAGTAATGCGTTGACCCCCATCCCTTCGCCATAGGCCCATATCCACGATAATGACCCGTCAGAAACCTACTATAAGGCCAATGATAAACCGGGCGTCCAATTCGTATGGAAATAAAATTTTAAAAACGTCATGGCGGACTTTCCACTCAACGACATGAGATTGGGGGGAAAAAAGAATGTCAGTAACTATAATTTATTTATTTATTTATTGGTATTTAACGACGCTTTCAACAGCCAGGGTTATGTCGATGACAATTTTTTTTCATTGGTGGAGGAAGTTGGAGTACCCGGAGAGAACTACCGAGCAGCGACGAGCACCCGCCAGCTCTCCAACGTCATAACCCAGACCATACTATGCACCACATAGCAGTACTACACACTATACAGCACAGACGGGGTTAGATTGGTTGAACACATGTGCGCCTCGGCGTGCGGTACGTCTCAGCACACGTTATTGTGCCCTACTATTCTGTATTAGAACAGTCACATCAGCACCGCAAGGCACTTTGTGTCATTACCGACCTAACTTCTACCTTATTTTGCCTGGAAAAGTGTGGAATTATAGGAAATATATATGGTGAAATTTTTCCAACTGCACCTTCGCCCCCCCTACCCCCCCCCCCCTACCCCCCACCCCCTCACCTCCAAAAAAATTATTCCTTCGGTAATCGAATACTAAATCCAACTTATATCTGAAGGGAAAATTCCCATGAATGATCCTACAGCACCACTTTAGCAGCTTACACCAAGGGAAATGAAACAAATCTACAAACATTTACATATTCACCGGATTCATTCGATCCTCGGGGATTGTGTTCGATATCTGTCCCATCTTCCCCGTAAGACTCAATGTAGTGAAAAAACGTATGAATCTAGACGGGTGTCATCCCATTAATTTTTTTCATTTATTTCAATTTGAATATGCTTAAATAATGTGGCCAGTTCCGTGACTCGGTTGTAGTTTTATGAGAGACCACCCGGACTCACAAAATATAGTTTTCCTTGAAATGATCGAGAGTTATTCTTTTGGTTTACCGAAATAATCAATTATTTTGGTGGTTTTGCCACATAAGGTTTTTTCTTATCATGTACGTATATCATGGCGTTCCCGGTGTGGAGGTGCTGCTTCTATAGGTTCAAAGAAACTGCGTCTTTTGGGTCTGAAATTCAAAAGTCTCTCATGACCGACCACTCGCCCGCCCAAACCTTGATTGAACGATTCGGACTTCAGCGTTCGGTCCTTGGGCAAGGCACTTCACCCAATTAACCGCATGGAGGTAAGATGATGGTGTGAGCTGAGGTGCACTACATGCCGATTTGCAGTGTCTCCAGCTTATCCGACCCCAGCTGGAATTCCAGCGGAGAATAGCTAATTTTATAGTTTTGATATTTACGTGCTAAATATCCGATTTTAAATATAAACTGCAAACAAAGCTCAAAAGTTGATCTAATCTGACCCCACCTGCTTCAATTATTTTTTGTGGGTTGACAGTCACTTCGAAAAGGTGACTTTCAGTCTGGGCCGTGATCTAAAAAACAACGCGGACACTGCGTCATACGTTCAGTCCGAGAAAAAAAAAAAAACACTCGTAGTCTTGCACCATCGATGCCCAGCTTTTCTCTGAGCACTGATAAACTGACAGTCTCAACGAGATAGTGCCTGTTGGGCACCCAACCAAAACGCACGACCAATTACCAGTACTTTTTCCGATGTGGCGCATTGGCTGAAGGAGATCGTACGCTTTGGAATAGGCCTACCATGTTTATATTACGCATAACAGCCTGTGGTAACACCTTACATATTTCTGGAGACTATGAACCACTTACCATATGAGCGTAGGCCTACAAATCTCAAAACAGTAAATATATAAGGGGGCACCAATTGTTGGCTTGGGCATGAGAGCAGTATAGCATGTACCCGATCGCCCCTCATTACCCGGAGCTTTGGGGGAGCAGCTAGTGTTAAATTCCCATAGGAACCGGAGCCGTTTGAGGGAGCACTTTGGGGAGCAAACGTACGGCTCCTTGAAGCTAGATCCGACAAGTGGTGTACCTACGGCATATATAGTATACTATATAGTATGTATAGTGATATAGGTAAACACGGGGCTATGGGTATATAGTATGGGTATGTGATGCAAAATTAATGGTGAAGATGGATTTTCTTGAAAGTTTTTCCCGCGAAACGGTTGACGTTGCTATTGACGTCGTGACGCCATGATACGCCCGCGACGTCATAGAGATGCTGACCACTGTTATTGTCCACTATACAATCTGACATAACGTTGTTCGGTTCAGGGGGTGTCGGACTTCTCGTATGGGGTGGCGACGATATGGTAGTGGTGGTATATATCCATGTAGGTCCCCTGTTAGCCTTTGGAAGGCCTACTACTAATCGAACTTCATATTACCCTATGTCTGATATAGCTAGATCAAGTAGTACTGTAGGAATGGGGGTCATGTATGGTCGGCCGGTGTGGCATTTGCGAGATAGTCCTTGGTGGTTTACTCCTTTGGCAGTATAGGATGAATGGTCTGTTGGCCTTTTACCCCCTTAGTACTATTTACCTACCGAATCCTTTGTATTATCTTATGGTTGGTATTGGAAGTTCATTATGCTAGGTTAGGCAGTATTATAATCGTTCGTTTAGAAGTGGGGCTTAGGATGCAATGTGTATACCGCTGTAGATCCCCTGTTAGTCCTCGGTATTATTAACAAACCGATTGCTTTGTATTATTCTATGGCTGGTATAGGTAGTACGTTATGGCAGGTCAAGTGGTATTGTGGAGTGGGGGTAATGCCTGGCAGTATAGAACAGCAGTATAGTATGGACAATATATAGCTCTGTGGGCCCCCGAAAGCCATTAGTACTACTAATCGACCTAAGCAGCCCTACAGGTCCCATGTTAGCCCTTAGTACCTAATGCTTCATGTTATCCTATGACTGGTATAAGTAGTATGCAATGCTAGGCATAGGGGTATTGTGGGTAGGTGTACTGCCTGGTAGTTTAGAACGGTAGTATAGTATGGGCGGTATATACACCTATAGGCCCCATGTTAGTGCTTGGTACTATTAATCTGCCTAATGCTTCATGTTATCGTATGACTTGTATAGGTAGTCGAGGAGTCACTCGAATGAACAATTACTCCATAGCTCATTTGCTCGGCGGACTTCGAGCCGTTCGAGTAATTGCTCGTTCGAGTGACTCGATATACTGCTCGAACGACTCAAAGTTCATTGAGCAAATGAGGTAACGAGCCATTGCTCATTTGAGTGACTCCTCGAACGACTCATTTCAGTATTTGAGGATACCTATGGCTCGGTATTGTATTATTTGAGGATACCTATCGAGGATACCTTTTATAGGATACTTATCTAAGGATACTACCTATATCACAAGGCATACCTATCCCAGATTCCCCTTTTAAACTATCGAGCAGTTACTGACAAGTCATTGCTCGAACGACTCGAAGCTCATCGAGCAAATGAGCTATCGAGTAATTGCTCGATCAAGTGACTCAACATACTGCTCGAACGACTCGAAGTTCATCGAGCAAATAAGCTAACCAGCAATTGCTCGTTCGATTGACTCCACGAACGACTCTTAGACTCATTTCAGAAAAAGAGATTCCATAGCCACAGGCATTTTCCAAAAAGGGATTCTTAAAAAGGGATTCCGTAATTGGGATTCCTATCCGAGTCCGTAAAATTTGGATTCCGTGTTTTGACATCGGGCATTACCCTTACCCACAGTACCTCTTAGCCTAGCATTACATACTACCGATACAAGTCATACGATAACATGAAGCATTAGGCAGATTAATAGTACCAAGCAGTAACATGGGGCCTATAGGTGTACATACCGCCCATACTATACTACCGTTCTAAACTACCAGGCAGTACACCTACCCACAATACCCCTATGCCTAGCATTGCATACTCCTTATACCAGTCATAGGATAACATGAAGCATTAGGTACTAAGGGTTAACATGGGACCTGTAGGGCTGCTTAGGTCGATTAGTAGTACTAATGGCTTTCGGGGGGGGGGGGGGGGCGCAGAGCTATACATTGTCCATACTATATTGCAGTTCTATACTGCCAAGCATTACCCCCACTCCACAATACCACTTGACCTGCCATAACGTACTACCTATACCAGCCATAGAATAATACAAAGCAATCGGTTTGTTAATAATACCGAGGACTAACAGGGGACCTACAGTGGTATACACATTGCATCCTAAGCCCCACTTCTAAACGAACGATTATAATACTGCCTAACCTAGCATAATGAACTTAAAGAGTACTAAGGGGGTAATTGGCCAACAGACCATTCATCCTACACTGCCAATCTAAAGCACCAAGGACTTTCTCGCAAATACCATACCCGCCGACCATACATGACCCCCATTCCTACAGTACTGCTTGATCTAGCTATATCAGACATAGGATAATATGAAGTTCGATTAGTAGTAGGCCTTCCAAAGGCTAACAGGGGACCTACATGGATATATACCACCACTGCCATATCGCCGCCACCCCATACGAGAAGTCCGACACCCCCTGAACCGAACAACGTTATGTCAGATTGTATAGTGGACAATAACAGTGGTCAGCATCTCTATGACGTCGCGGGCGTATCATGACGTCACGACGTCAATAGCAACGTCAACCGTTTCGCGGGAAAAACTTTCAAGAAAATCCATCTTCACCATTAATTTTGCATCACATACCCATACTATATACCCATAGCCGCGTGTTTACCTATATCACTATACAAACCATAGTATACTATATATGCAGTATGTACACCACTTGTCGGATCTAGCTTCAAGGAACCGTACGTTTGCTCCCCCAAACGGCTCCGGTTCCTGTGGGAATTTAACACTAGCTGCTCCCCCAAAGCTCCGGGTAATGAGGGACGATCGGGTACATACACTACTACTCATGAGTTGTAAGGGTTGGCCTGTGCGGGTCCACTGTTGGTCCTAGTATTTGCTTTAAAAAATCGGCATAGCCTTACATCCCCACTCTTTGATACTATGGGTCTGAGCAACTGTGTATACTGACTCGCTAAGGCCCAACGGTGAACGCCCATGCCCATTCCAGCATTAGGTTTAGCGCCTGGGTCAGAGTTTTGTCACAATGAAGGTTCCTATTCCATGAAACTATAAAGTGGTCACTGACACTTGAAAACTACAGAAAGTGGCTGAATGAGAAAGGGGAATTAAACATTTTTCTCTTAGTACGTTAGGGCAAAACTATTTACTCTTGTGTAACCTTCCCTCTCCGTTGGTTCACCATCCCGCCACCTTTCACCTCGATATGACGGGTAATGGCTGTAACACGAGAGGTCAAAGATATGACATATTATTCAAAAGGCTATAATGTATACATGTAATTTCAACATAACGCGTGCAGAAATGATCAGACCAAGCAACGTTCTATTCCAGTAACACTCCCATGTTGAAACAACAGCATTACACATGTTCATCGGATATGAGTTGCTGTGGTCAAGCTGTGAGGATTTGAAGTTGTTAAGGGGAGGTAGAAATTATTTTAAAAACATGATTAGAGAATCACAAATCAACAAGTCGAGTTTCGACATTGAAATAAAAAAGCAAGTTATCTGTCGCAACAGTGTCTTCCTATCCTATAGTGTACCTCTGGTAACCCCCGGTGTAACGTTTATAAAGATACACAAAATAGAACTAAATAAAGTTATTGCCCAGGAATCAATTCATTTATAGTAACAATGACTTTGGTCTAAGGTAATCAGACCCCCCGCCCCCAAAATCAATAGGAGTCTTGCCATCCTACACAGTACCATCTTGGTGCAAGTTTGGAAAAGATACGTGAAACGGGAGCAAAGTTATTACACGGAACCCATTTAGTCAAAAACATTGCGATTAAGAGTGACTTTGACCTTGGAACACAGCCCCCATCTTATTGGATGGCCTAGGGTGTAAGTTTTCGAAGATGAATAAAATGAAACTTTCAATGCCCAGAAACCAATTCGGTAAGAATACTATTCATTGCAGCAGGGATGCAGGGATCTTGACCTTGGGCACAAAATCCGAAAATCATTAAGTGTCTGCCCTTCACACAGGGCAGCATGTGGTGATAGTCTTTCGAAGATACTTGAAATAGGACTAAAGCTGTTGTCCAGAAACCAATTCGTCATTATTTATTTATTTATTGGTGTTTAAAGTCATATATTTCTGCACAATGGCTAATCATGCCCGCAACACAAGTATAAACTCAAGGTAAGCCAATCATTTACACCGATGTTGCCCATTTTAGGGGACTTCTACCCCATGCATTGGTTACTGGGTCCTATTCTACCAGCAAAACAGGGCTTGTTTACCATAGTAAACAAGCACTGCTTCACTTCCCGGGATCCCCACGGGGAAACCAATTCGTCAAAAAATATTTATAGTAACAGTGGCCTTGACAGTGGTGCCAGATCCCAAAAAACAATAGGTGTCTTCCGTCCCGTCTGGGGTAAGATACAAAATCATTAAGTGTCTTCCCCTTTTGTTGGGTTACCTTTGGCGTAAGTTTGCCGAAGATACATAAAGCGTTATTACACGGAATCATATTCTATTCATCGAAATTATTTTATATATATTAACAGTGGTTTTGACCTTAAGGCATCGAATCCCCAAATCCATAGTTGTTTTACCGTCCTAAATCTAGTTTCAGTTTGTTAGATGTATATGAAATGGAGCTCAAGTCATTCTCCGGAATACAATTCGTCAAAAAATCTATTTACAATAACACGGACATTGTCTTCGAGTCACCAAACCCCTAAATCAAAATATGTCTTCCTTAATCGTAGGCGAACATTTGGTGTAAACTTGGCTGAGGTGCGTCGAATAGAATTAAAGGTATTTCTCGAAAACCACTTGTTTATTCCGGCTCCCTCTTGCCGCCCACCCGCCACTTCATCAAACGATAAGTGGCGTCTGTCTTCGTAAAAACTCCACTAAAAAGAGAAATATCAGAAAAAGGGTATGGTTATCCAAATATGTTCAGGAAAAATTGATTCCCACTGGGTATTTGTTCCCTCGTCTTGGTTTATTTGCAGACTTGCCTTCAGTCTGAACCATCACGAGATAGCTAAATAAACCGAGGTTGTTACGTAAATTTCAAAGACATGAAAATGATATGATCAATGAGAAAGGCATATCTCCTATACAAAATCGTCCGACCAAACTGGTTCTCATGGAATATTCTTTCCCCGTGTCGCTTAAGCAAATGCACTTTCTCTGATTATGCGCATGTTGTAGGTGAGATACGCTGGTTCATTAGTATTATTCAAAGGCGGTTAGATGGACGGAGACACAGAATGACGCAGGGCTAACGGGTGGGGCCCATTTCTGAATATATTATTTATTGTTGTTTAAGGTCATATATTTCTGCACAAAAAGGCTAATCAGGGCCGCAACACAGACATAAACTCAAGTTTAGCCAATCATTTAAGCCCACGTTGCCCCCTTTTGAGGACTTCTACCCCGCACATTGGTTACTGGGTCCAATTCTACCAGCAAAACGTGGCTTGTCTACCACAGTAAACTTTCTTAATCCTCCGTGAATCCTTTTTACCCGAGATAAAAAAGGTGGCTTTTTGAAAGACAATATTCGTGCACTAGTTTTAGACACATTTATACTCGTTTATGGCGGATATTTTGAATTGCTAACTGCTTGCTGACTTCACATTTCGAATTGCTAGATGCTAACTGCTTGCTGACTTCACATTTCGAATTGCTAACTGCTAACTGCTTGCTGACTTCACTGCTAACTGCTTGCTGACTTCACATTTCGAATTGCTAACTACTAACTGCTTGCTGACTTCACGGACCCAGATCATTATTGGTCCTCACTGAGTGTTCATATATACTCCAGTCTTCAATTTTAAACATGTCGTTCTTCACCCATTGATCGTCGATATATTCAACTAACTTTTTTAGATTGTCTGTGTTGGCTTTCTGCCTCAGTACGTTGAATATTTCTTGGATGTCTCCAGCACGCAGGAAGGGAAGTGCCATCAGTTATCTGATGTAATGGAAAACTTGACCCTTCTCCTGGTACGTTATACTTAATCCCAATTCTTGTGCATGTCTAAAAACAGCCTGGGTCCAGTAAAACACACACCCTTTAATTTCTGTTCCTTGGAAAACTTCTCTAACGGCTTGCCACGCACCTGGAAAAAATTACATTTCTTTATTAAGCCATTGATTATATACACTGGTTTGAAAGAGTTAACTAAATTTAAATAAGGTTATTACAGTTTGTTTTTAACATAAATTATGATTTAAATAAAGTTATTACTACTAAAAAAAAGATAAATTATGGTTTAAATAAGGTTATTACTACTAAAAACAGTTTGTTTTTAAGATAAATTTTGATTTAAATAAAGTTATTATCACGAAAAAGCAGTTGTTATTTACCTGTTTCAAAATCCAACACAAAGCTTTCCACTGCCGCCTCACCAATTTTTTCCATTACGCTTCTCAATACATCGACACAGTCGGATTTCCTCCTTCTTGACATACGTGCAAATACCATCGGGAATTGCTTTTGCTTTCCGTCTTTCAGTATGAACGCATTTTTTGTCATCAATAGACTATTGGGTTTAAAAGGCTGTCCAACAATCTGCAGAAAATAATAAAAAATAATTAATTGACAATCTGGAGACAGATAGAGAGTACGAGAGAGAGAGAGAGAGAGAGAGAGAGAGAGAGAGAGAGAGAGAGAGAGAGAAAAAAAATTATTCTTACCTTAAATGTTCCGTCAATAAACCACCTACGAGCCTGTCTCAATAAATTTAGTTGAAATGGAGTGGAAAATACAACGTGTCTACATGTATCCATTTTAATGTCTGGAATTAAGAACTCATCACAATGTAGAAAATCTTTGTTGATTTCAAAGTCCAGTTGTTTGGGTTCTCGTGGATGTGTTTTGGAACGATATCTGTTGATAGTACGCTTGACTGTCTGGGTTTTTGGTTTTAAAACAAGTTCTCGTCTGTCACGTTCTCTCTAATAGCTCCTTCTGCTATGCTTGAAGCTGGTCGGAACACATGTTTTTTGGCGACATCCTTTGCCTGTTGGTAAAAACAAATAAAATAAGTAACTTTTGACTACATATGACACATACATAAAATACACTGTAAACGCAAACACGCATATATCAGGGCATGAATAATTATTATACTTACTTTTAAGTAGATGTCTTTCTTGAGCTTGAGTTTGATATCTGCTTGATGAGTGTGGCCGCATTCATTTGATTTAAACTCTTCACCTTTCTGTGTGACAACTACTGAACAGGTATATTTGTCTTGGAGCGCACCGTACATCGCCAGTGTCCTTTAGATCCAGACTGAAACAAGAAATAAGATTTGTGTTAAACATACATACAGTATTTAACGGTAAGAGAGAGAGAGAGAGAGAGAGAGAGAGAGAGAGAGAGAGAGAGAGAGAGAGAGAGGAGAGAGAGAGAGAGAGAGAGAGAATGGCTAATGGATATATTTCTGGATAATTTTCGAAAATAGTACAAAGGATTATAAAGGATATTTTGTGCTATGGAATTTAATTCAAACAAACAAGTAAGTACTTCATATTTTATTAAACTTTCTAATAAAGAAATAATAAATAAAATGTGTCCAAAATGTATCACAAACACTTTGATAATTAATTTTAAAATTCCCAAAAATTCCCCCCAAAACCATAAAAATGATGAAAAACTTGGGACAGCTCGGCCCCCAAAACTGGGACAACTCGGCCCAAAACGGGGCCGACTTGTCCCGGAAAATCGGCTGGGGCGACTTGTCCCGAGGCCGAGTTGTCATGGAACCGTTCATAATAACACATTAAAAATTAGCATTCTGAAATTTCACTGTTTCCACTGTTTCAAGAGCTTCCTGGAAGCAAAGTGCCCTATAGTTACATATTTGCTCTCGATTCTTGCCATATCTTTGCAACTCATCGCCAAGTAGGGGCTGCTTGAAATGTTTTGCTACGAACAGTTTCGGAAAAAATGTGTACATTTTCGGATGAAAAATTAATCGGTCCCTGAAAGGTGAAAAAATAAAGGCAGGGGTGGGGGTAATGTCTAGAAGGCTATATTCCAGATTAAGGAAATGCTGACACTTAGCACTTATTGACCTTGGTTAAAAAACTGTTTGTCTCCAAAATTAGGGTAGTCGATCGGACCGAGTTGTTGTTGGTTTCAGATGTTCAGAGTGTTGCTCTGTTACTCTTTTACACGCTGGGTTTACCCACAACAACAAAAATGCCCAAGAAACCAGCAAGAAATGCATTTTATTTTTTTATGAAAGAACTACAGCCACAACTCCAAAGGGAGGGAAGAGTCTTTCCAAATGGAATTCAAGATGTTGTTCCCATTGCTCATCCGAGATGGAAGGTGACAAATTATAAGTTGTTGCCAAATTTCGTAGTCAACATTACGATTTGCCGAAAACACCACACAAACTATCCTCTACTCTAGCCTAGGCTTTACTAGCCAAAAACGCCCTCTGACAATTTGGTTTCTGAATGTTTCGTAGAAAAAATATTTAGTAAGTAAGACATTTGAGAGAGAGCCAAATTTGTAGGCATAGCGGGGCACTTGGTTGAAAATAATGGGCGTTCACGGTTCAGGAAAATATAAATTTTAGGTGTAGTTCCAACTTCCATTTGATACTATAGTCTATACTTAAGGTGCTTTATAAGTAATAGAATTTTGTTTATTTTGAAATTCCCACCTCTGATATTCCTTAAATTCAAATTAAATATACACAAATTAAGGAACGGGACCACTCGCCCACGCCCTCCGGCCAACTCGCCCCCAGCCTGGTGGGCCAACTCGCCCCCAAATGAAACAATGAGGAATGGTTATGAGGGATGGTTAGAGTAATTAACAACACATGATTTCAAAAATAAATTTGTTTATTTTTAAGATATAATAAATATATAAAGACCGTAAATAAATAACATATTTTTGACAAATATTTGTTAACATTAAGTGATTAACATTACAAAACATACATAAATCATAAAAATGATATAATACATTTTTTCAAAAATGACAAAAGCAATCTAATAGCACACCACTACTCTTGGATGTCTAATAATTAAAAAATCGGAGTAATATTATTAGGCACCTAAGATGAGCAGTGTGCTGTTATGTTGTTTTTTTCACAGTTTTTCACAATGAATGAAAGAATCAATCCAATTAAATATCATAAATACAAAGCTTATTTTTTCTTGTATATATATACCATCAAACACTTTCTTAAGAAGGCTGCTGTTGAAAGTTCTGGGGGATCCGACATGTATTTATCCCAATACTTTGAATTTTCTGAGCTATTTTTGTATATTTCGTGCATGCATCAGTCTCCAAATCCACTGCTCGGACCCATAATTCTACTGTCTCTGCCTCTTTCTGGAGTAATGGAACAAGTTTGTAGAAACTTACATCTCTACCTATCGTATTCATTCTACGATGCGAAGCTGAAAATAGAATGTAAAAACGTATTAACTTAAGTGTCAGAATCGATTAACTCATCTTTTTAGAATAAATTCTCTTCATTAATTTAACCAAACTTGTAGACACTTTATCATTACTCATTAATTAAATACCACAATCATCGCAGTCCACCCCATGCTGTTGTGTCATAACCTTACGATTGCAACTAATACATTTTGAAGTCATTTTGGGCAACTGATACCGTTACCTACAATCCTGCGATATAAAATAGGGCCAAACAGGTCGGAACAACAAAGATTAACACCCATGATTGAGACAAACTGACTGAGTAGGTGTAATGAAAACAATCGCAACAGTCCAAGAAATCAATGCCAAAGTGAGTGCTGACAACACGATAATCTGTTGACATGTTTTTGTTAATGATTACTTATCTGTTATGTTTACATTGCAACTATGGTGCCTGGTTGGTGTCCGCTTCAGTCAGATTGTGAACATTACTTAGAAATCAAATGACAAAGTGAGTGCCGACAAAGCGATAATCTGTTGACATGTTTTTGTTTATGAATACTTATCTGTTATGATAATTCATAAAAATGGGATATAATTTGGATTACAATTTCAAAAACTGTAAGTAACAGGAAATATAATTAAGATATTTAATTTATCAGAGAATAACTAAAATAAATACATAAATAAAATGAATAAATAAATAACGATAATATTTGATGTGGGCCAACTCACCCCCAAAATTCGGCCACCTCGCCCCCTGGAGGCGAGTTGGCCCGGGAGCAAGTGGTCCCATACCCCACAAATTATACATCAAAATGAAGGTTGAAATGTATAGAACACGAAACACATGTAATTAACTCAGGGCTGACAACAGCCACCACTGGTTCCTGGAAGTCTGCTACCGTATTTGTACCAGAACTGATAATTTAATAATATTTCACGAGAACAACTTGTTGCCATATGTGCTTCACATATCCAAGAACAAAGCTAGGGTATCAAAATTCTTCAAAACACCACTACAGAGCTGCATGGGGGTAAATTCCGAAACCTTTGCTTATGTTTACATTCAAATTTACTTTTGATTTCCAGTAAACGTCATCGGACGGAAGAAGCAACGATATACAACACCGTCTAAAATCAAATAAAGAGAAAGATCGCCTTAATACAGCATACTGTTATTATATAGAGACTGCACAGTTGCCATATTCTATGCAAGGCATTATGGCACCTGTTGAAATTTCTTAGAATTTTGATTTTGTTTTTCGATGGAAATTCATGGTATTGAGTGATTTGCACATGTCCGTCAAACATGGAAACCATCTACAATAAAAAATGCAGACAGTGTTGTCCTTTTCGAAAATGCAGTCCTATCGCTACATTCGAAAGTATTTTGAATGGCCAGCTTTGTTATTGGATATCTGAAGTGCATTTGACCACAAGTTGTTCTCATGAAATATTATTTTATTATCAGTTCTGGTATGAATATGGTAGCAGACTTCCAGGAACCAGTGGTGCCTGCTGTCAACTCAATGAGTTGATTACATATGTGTTTCGTTTTCTATACATCTGAACCTTCATTTTGATGTATAATTTGTGTATATTTATTTTGAATTTTAGGAATACCAGAGGTGATAATTTCAAAATAAACAAAATTCTATTACTTATATACATGTAGCACCTTAAGTTAAGGTGCTATATAAGTAACATAATTTTGTTTTTTGTAAATTAAATTAAGCACCTCAATCTTAATATGAAAATTGGTTTTGGACTCTCTCTCTCTCTCAAAAATATATTAATTATATACTAATAATCAGCAAAGCTTTTTTCATGAAAATGCAACTTATTACGTGTACAGTCCATTGAACTGCGGAATGATTTCACATGCCGAAGGCGCGCAGGGACGGTATGGGGAACAAGCCCCTTTCAACCCTCGGTGACTGTAGATGATTGGTTTTCGTATGGCTAGGCGTGTCAAAGGAGGAAAGGGTAGGAAGGAGGTAGCTTATCCCCGTCTGTGTTTCTTTTAGCTCTTTTTCTTGGGAGATGGTTGAGATGGTGATATGGATGGCGATGTTGAGACTAGATGTTGAGTTCGCTCAGTTGTTCTTTTTCCTTCCTCTATTGCTTTCCTGGCCTTCTCTATTTCGATGGCGAGTGAGGACTGAGGTGGCTGTTCTGCTATGGCTCCCGCTCCCGGGCTTTCCGGTAGTGAAGGAAGAGGGGAGTGAGGGGTGGGAGGCGGTGAAAAAGCAACTTCCAGTTCCTCCTCAGTCTCCAGTGGACGTTCCTCATCCAGCTGTACCGGCTCGGGAGCCGGCAGTTGATTGGGTGCACCATTGGGACTAGGAGGGGAACTGGCGGCTACCTGCAGAACCTCCACCCCCTCACTCAACTCTTTCTTCCTATTCCAGAAGGCCTCCAAGTGCCGTGCGTCCCTGCGCTTGGTTGATGGACTTTTCGTTCTTCTCTTCGGCACTCTCTCTTCAGGACCTCCGTGCCCCTTAGGGTGAGGACCAGTGGGAGAGGGGATCCTCTCTCCAAAGGTGCTACCTCTCCCCGAAGAGGATGGTGTTTCGGCTTTCTCAACTTTCTTTACTTCAAATTCCAATTTCAGATAGACACTCATGCCTACCTCCTGGACAGTCCAGGAGACAGGACATGAGATGCCCAGAGCTAAGATGGTTTTCTCCAATCTATCAGGTAGCTCCATGGTAGCAAGATGTACTCACTTTGCAGTCAGAAGTGTGAATGTACAGTCCATTTAAAATTAAGCTCACCTTTGTATTGAGTAATTGCATAACAGGGTGTCTAAAAATAGAACACACTAGGTGATGGAACTACTTACTCTCAGGTGCCAAATAATAGTGATGGTTGAATAACAGTGATGACTTGCATATTCATCAAAAATTAATAACAGTGATGGCGTTTTTGCTCTATATCTCATTACCAAATAACAGTGATGGTTGGAATTTTCCTCCAAAATTAATAACAGTGCCGACACTCTTATTTGGCACCTCAGAGTACATGTATAGGGTAGCTATGGTAATTACTCCAACAACACAGCTGCAGTTGTAAATGTTAATCCTATTATCAGTGAGATGTGTGGATTCATTGAATGGGAAAAGTGATTTGAACAAAAATGCTTTATGACTAAAAACTCTTTAATTAATGACAACTGTATTTCTAACAAGTAACTCTTTTCAGTTATACACATGGAGTACAGATAAATCATTTTGAAATTATGAATTTAGGGTAGCATTAAGGTCATGCTTTTGTTATTGTTTTGTTTAAGGCAGTCGCTATTCCGTGAACTCCCGAGAAATAATCTATAGTGGGCAGCTGAAATAAGTTGTAGGATTCCCATTATGAAATATATTTATATATTATATTTGATAATTCCAGTCCTTGACATTATGTCGTGAGGGGAGAGAGAGAGAGGGGAGAGAGAGAGAAAATATCGGCAGAAGGGAAAATATGGTCAATATTCTCTGGTGGAGATCCCTCATCTTATTTCAGCTGACACTGTATTGGCTGGAGAGAAATATGAAATATAAGTAAACAATGGGTTTTAATCAGATATATGATAAATTAAAAAATTGTGGATGCTGTAGGTCTATTAAACATTTACCAACACTGGCAGACCACTCGCCATGTTGATACAACCTCAAAGGCAATGAATGGATTAATTGTGTGATTACGGTGAAGAATGGAAACTTCTGGAACAGTAGCTCAATTATTGTCATTGTTCAATCAGAGGCTGCAGAAATATCTAAGCTTATTGCATGTGCAAAGATTGATTACTTTTTTTATTATAGGAATCTACTTTAGTGCAATAAAGCCTTTGTTTAGTAATCATTGAATGAATGATAAAAAATATAGAAATCTACTATTTACAATACTATTACAGATATAATTAATATAAAAAGAATTACACCCAAACCGTCCTCCAGCCAAACTGGCCTCCACAATTTCGCGCAAACCGGCCTTCACAAATACACCCAAACCGGCCTCCGCCAGATTTATTTTTTTTTAATTTTCTAAATTTTATTCATACCCATTTCTTTGTAATCTTTGAAAAAAAAAATTATGACAGGAGTTTGGATAAATAATTAAATAAAAAATATGCCTACCTCATTTTACAGAAAGTGATATCCTCCAGTTAAAAAGTGATAAAAATCCATCGCAACTTTATAATCATATACGAAATCTAACAACCTGTTGGTTCCAAATCCCTGACAGTTGTGAAAGATGTTTCCAGATAGGCAGTCTGCTGCCATCCAAACTGAATGCTCATTGGATGTCCTTATGCAAACAGGCATTCCAAATTTAATGCTCATTGGGTGGCTCTGTTCAAGAAGGCTGTTGGGTCCAACTTGAGTGTGGTCGGAATCATTATCAAAACAACATGTCATACTCAACTGGTACAAACGGTTGTTTTTACATCATTGAACACTCAGCTTGGCATTTTAAATGTTTGTTTTGCCATTTGATATATGAGTTCGGTTAATTATTAAAGCTGTTATTTCGAAACTCAGTGTTGTTTTTCTTGTAAAATCCCATAGATTACCCCTGTTTCCTGAGGAAAGTTCGCTTTTGTAAGTTATTTTTCTTTTGCAATTGCATTCTATGCGGCTGTAAGACATCTATTTAAGTATTTTAATGTTTTAGAGACGCCACAAAATGCAATTGTGGAGGACGGGTTGAGTGATCAATGTTTACCGCAGGCAGCCAGTTAAAATAATGGAGGCCGGTTTGGGTGAAAAAGTGTGGGCCGGTTTGGATGATCAGTGCTTAACCGTTGCCGACGATGAAAATATTGGAGGCCGGTTTGGGTAAAAATGTGGAGGCCGGTTTGGGTTAAGTGGAGGCCGGTTTGGGCAAAAATGTCGGAGACCGGTTTGGCTAGAGGCCAGTTTGGGCATATTCGTATAAAATTTGTCTACAAGATGAGCCTCTCCCAAACCAGGGTTCTGTTTCAGTTCTTTTCTTTCTCCTGAGTTCAAACAGTGAGGCTTATTTGCAAAATCTAATGAATGCATTTACCCCACATGCACAGGGCTCTAACTGTAAAGTAGAATAATGTTGAGTATGTGGAGGGTGGATTACAGTTAAATGGCGATTAGTGATGAACCGACAATCGGAACTGGCTGCTCATTTAGGTCATTGTAACCCTAAATTTCCATCCGTCTTCAACTGTGAATTTGAAACCGATTTTGAGGTTCGAGCTTTCAAAATTACGTGTAGAAATAAATGTATCGGACAGTATAAATGAAGAGCAAGTGGCAGGTTATAGTTCATCAAAGGTAACTGCATTTGATAAACTGATAAACATTTTACAATGCTTCAGCCTTGATGTTGACAGGTCATGAATATTAATGAATGTCATGTTGAGCTTCGTGTATTGATACTTAAAGCCTCAAATCTTGGCTGACTGTCTTGAAAATGTCATTGGTGCAAGTATAGTGTACAACAGTTTTGTTTTTTAATTCCATTCAAATGTATACAGAAGTTATTTGACAGTGGCCAGCAGATTCGTAGATATTACATTTATTTTAAAGTGAATTTGTGGTCATTCTGGTAATTCGATATTACGGACAGTATTTTGAAACACGGTGAATTTTAAAACTGAATTTGCAGTTATGTTTATTGGAGTGCAGTTGGAATTTTCTGTAGTCTCTCACTACCGATGACCTTGATGAACAATAACCTGCCACTTGCTCTTCATTTATACTCTCCGATACATTCATTTTTACATGCAATTTTGAAAGCTTGAACATCAAAATCGGTTTCAAATTCATAGTTGAAGACGGATGGATATTTAGGGTTACAATGGCCTAAATGAGCGATTTTTACTTGATAAAATTTTGAGGGTTGGCATAATTTTTAGACTCGGTCGGGCTATCCTAAACACAGTTTTTTAGCTCACCTGACTGAAAATCAGGGTGAGCTTTTCTGATCACTTTTCGTCCGTCGTCCGTCGTGAAGGTGATGTTTGGGCCTTTTTCTCCCAAACCACTGGCTGCATATTAATGAAATTTCATTTGAGTTGGGGTTATAGAAGGGCATTTTGATTTTTATCCAAATTAGGTTTCAGCTCATATTGAGCAGAGGTGTGGGGAAAAAATGGCCAAATTTTTTGAAAATCTTCTTCTAATGAACCACCAGTAGCAGAGACTTGATATGTGGTATACAGAGTCCTTTTGAGGTTTAGAATCAAGTTTGTTCAAGAGAAGTTTGTCGGGCATTATTTGCCTTCTTTATGGGAGGGGCAAAAATTTTAGCCAAGCCTAAAATTTCTATTTTCAGAACTGTGAGGTCGATTTGAACCAAATTTGATATGAGATGATAATGGGTCATAAGTAGTTGATTGATACAAAAAAAGAATTTTCTTATTGCCCCTTGGGAACTTCGGGAGCTAAAAATAGGAAAAACCTTAAAACTGCCATATCTCCAAAACTACACGTCACAGAGAATTCTTATTTTGTATAAAGCTTAATTTTATCCAGTAGAATAGAGTGGTTAAAAAAAATCCCTATCGGTTTGATCACAAGGTACTTTTTCCAGGACTTTGAAAAAGTGCCGAGTCAGCACTTTTTAACACTGTAGGCAATGGGAAAAAGATTAAAAAATCTTCTTCTCCAGATCCAGCAGGGACCAGCCTGGGGGGGAATTTTAGGGAGACTTCAAGTCTCCCTCCAGAAAAAATAGGGAGACTGCGGAGTCATGTAGGGAGACTTCATAGGCAAGTGGGGAACATTAAGAATATTCATGTACCACCCCCCGCCGCCCCTTCATATTTTCAATTTATGGTCCTCCATTAACGTACAAATAATCCAGGTCCAGTTGTCTATGATGCATCTGTGCCAGGTTAAAAAATCACAATGTAATTATTGACTGAAAATCCCCCACTGCTACCTTCTCCTTCATGACCCCTCACCTCTTCTTCGTGCCAATCCCCCATCACCCTCCTGTGGTTGCCTTTCAACAAAGTCTACTAAGCTAATAATTTCCTAAGTCTGAAAGTGTGAACAGGACCAGATGTAAGAAGGTTGTTTGGGAGGTACTTTGTTAGTTAATAAACAAAATACATTCTGGGGTCGAGTATTTTGTAAAAGAAATGTCATTCCGCATCATTTTTATGGCATTCCGGTGTCATTCCGCGTCATTTCATGTCATTCCGATGTTTAGGAGGACCCTTTTTCAAGATCGTCCACATGCACACTTGTGTCCTGTACAAAGCTTTTCTTGACATCACTAAAGCTTTTTTTCATGTGTTTCAATTCCATTCGTGTTTTTCTGGGAATAGACAGCCCAACAGTTAACAGTCGTCAGCAAATCGAAATAAAAATACAGTGTTATAAAATACGTCCGTTGTCGGTCCGTCGTTTCACCCAATTACACCCAATTACACCCAATTAACACTCAATTACACCCAATTAAACCCAATTACACCCAATTAACACCCAATTAACACCCAATTACACCCAATTAACACCCAATTAATACCCAATTAATAAAAACGTCAAAAAATGTTTTTTGGGGTGAATTCTAGGAACAAGACCATAGTGCGCCGATCGAACCCGTTACTATGTATTCATGACATACGCGATGACAGAATACCCCACCACCCCCTCCCCCACCAATACGGTCACATTGACTGTGTGAGAAAGAATTGGTTCTAACAAAATTAGCAACATAATGCTGCCAGTGTCGCTGTACATTTTATATGTTGAGATATTGTATATTAATGACATACGCGATGACAGAATACCCCCCCCCCCCCCCCCCCCCCCCCAATATGGTCACATTGACTGTGTGAGATAGAAATGGTTCTAACAAAATTAGCCTCCCCCAAATTATATTACAGACTACAGGATACCCCCCCCCCCCCCCCCCCCCCCCACCACCACCACCACCCATATTAAGCCACATCCCAATTATTTATTAGAGTAAGAGTAATACTAGTCCACACTAGGACCAAAAGTATGAAAATATGTTTGGGGTTTGATCCATCTTTTTGAGTCAAAATTATATAACAGACTTGGGTTCAAGTTTGGACTATGGTAAGATGTGTGCATGTACTCCCTTTCCGGAGTTGCATATAATTTTACTACATATTCGTGCCATACGCGATGACAACGTATCCTTCAATCCCCCCCCCCCCCCACCCTCCAAACCCCCAACCATCGCACCCGTACATATTTTCCATCCTACACCTCCGTGGTTACCTAGCAAAAAAATGGACCCCCCCCCCACCCCCCACCCCACCCCACACACACACACACACTTTCACAATTTTGTTACATTATATTAAAACAGCTTAGGGCCCCCTCATTGTAACAAGCCTCTTCTGTTCGTTCCAATGATTGGTCAGCAGCTATGCTTTTGAGACCAAAAATGGAAAATTTTAATTCTGCAAGATTTTTTGTTGTAAGTGTCGTCTGCTATCAGCGTTGGGTAAACTTACTAAAGGGTTACGTTAGGGGGAGTATTTTCGTAGTTTCAGGTTTCAATATTATAATGTTGTTTGAATTTTCTATAGCAGCTTAGCTCAAACTGTCCGGCGAAGTAACGGGTTTGATCGGCGCACTATAGTCTTGTTCCTAGAATTCACCCCAAAAAAACAATTTTTTGACGTTTTTATTAATTGGGTGTTAATTGGGTTTAATTGTGTGTAATTGGGTGTTAATTGGGTGTAATTGGGTGTTAATTGGGTGTAATTGGGTTTAATTGGGGTTTAATTGGGTGTAATTGGGTGAAACGGCGGACCCTCCGTTGTGTATACATTTTCGGCATCCTAAGCGACGTAACATATTTTCAAACTGGGTTGTTTTGTTGAGTCGCGTAAGTCACTTATTTTCGTTTCGACACTTGAAGCTCCGACTGGAACGCAACAAAATAGAAATAAAAAAAATCCGCCGAAAGCAACGCTGGACAATTGCTTGACGTGTAATTTCAAATAAATGGACGTTAATTTGACGAATTAAAATGCCCATTTATCACACTCGAGCACATTCGATTTTTGAAAATACTCGTTTTCATGTAAACCTCGCATCACTCAGTTCAGCCTTTTCTCATTTTGGCCAATTTTTAGAGGGCGACTTGTAATCGCCCCGACTATTTTTCTAGGCGACTTTGGGCTTAGAAGGGCGACTTAATCGCCCTAGTCGCCCTCACGGCTGGTCCCTGAGATCCAGCCTGCAGAATCTTTTGATATTTGGTATGCAACATTGTAGGGTGGATCTAATTCAAGGTTGTTCAAATCGGCCCCCTGGGTTGATATTTGGGCTCAGTATAGGAGCCTGATTTCGAACTTAGTGCATTTCAGGCAAATTTCTTAAAAAATCTTCTTCTCCAGATCCAGCAGGCAGAATCCTTTGATATTTGGTATGCAACATTGTGGGGTGGATCTGATTCAAGTTTGTTCAAACCGGCTCCCTAGATTCATATTTGGGCTCACTATAGAAGCCCGAATTCGAACTTAATGCATTTCAGGCAAATTTCTTCAAAAATCTTGTCCAGATCCAGCAGGCAGAATCTTTTGATATTTGGTATGCAACATTGTGGGGTAGATCTGATTCAAGTTTATTCAAATCGGCCCCCTGGATTCATATTTGGGCTCACTATGGAAGCCCGAATTCGAACTTAGTGCATTTCAGGCAAATTTCTTAAAAAATCTTCTTCTCCAGATCCAGCAGGCAGAATCTTTTGATATTTGGTATGCAACATTGTGGGGTGGATCTGATTCAAGTTTGTTCAAATCGGCCCCCTGGGTTCATATTTGGCTTCAGTATAGGAGTCCAATATGAACTTAGTGCTTTTCAGGCAAATTTCTTTAAAAAAAGATCCAGCAGACAGAATCTTTTGATATTGGGTATGCAACATTGTGGGGTGGATCCGATTCAAGTTTGTTCAAATCGGCTCCCTAGATTCATATTTGGGCTCACTATAGAAGCTCGAATTCGAACTTAGTGCATTTCAGGCAAATGTCTTTGAAAATCTTCTTCTCAAGATCCAGCAGGCAGAATCTTTTGATATTTGGTATGCACCATGCTTAGGGAGGTGAGATTCAAGTTTGTTCAAGCCAAGTCCCTGGGTTCATATTTAGGCTCACTGTGGTAGCCCGAATTATAACTTAGTTCAAAATGAGGAATTTTCTTTAAAAATCTTCTTCAAATCCAGCAGTCGGAATGTTTGGATATTTGGTATGCAGCATCCTTAGGGGGGTGAAATTCAAGTTTGTTCAAGCCATGTCCCTAGGTCCATATTTGGACTCACTGTGGGAGCCCGATTGATAACTTAGTTCAAAATGAGGAATTTTCTTTAAAAATCTTCTTCAGATCCAGCAGTCGGAATGTTTTGATATTTGGTATGCAGCATCCTTAGGGGGGTGAGATTCAAGTTTGTTCAAGCCATGTCCCTAGGTCCATATTTGGACTCACTGTGGGAGCTTGAATTGTAACTTAGTTCAAAATGAGGAATTTTCTTTAAAAATCTTCTTCTTCAGATCCAGCATTCAGAATGTTTTGATATTTGATGTGCAGCATCCTTAGAGGGGTGAGATTCAAGTTTGTTAAAGCCAAGTCCCTGGTTTCATATATGGGCTCCCTGTGGGAGCTCGAATTATAACTTAGTTCAATATGAGGAATATTCTTTAAAAATCTTCTTTTTGTTTAGATCCACTGGTCAGAATCTTTGGATATTTGGCATAAGCTTTTCTTAGGAGGAGCAGATACAACTTGTTGAAATCAATTCTTTGGGTTGATATTTAGGCTACCATGTCAGGTGAGAGCCCTCAGGCCCCTTGGGGCCTCTTGTTTTTTTTGGCTTGACATTTTACAACATTACAGGCAAAGATATTTTATAATTATTTATCCTTCCTTCTTTCCAACGAAATGAGTTCATATACTGTCTGGATTTTTGTACCAGCCCCCATTTTCCCTTTAGAAAGTGTTTAACAAAACATATTTTAACTCTGCAAATAAAGAAAAAAAATCACAAAGGATCCGTTGAACGCCTAGCTGGATTATTACATACGGTATTAGGATTAACAGATTTCCAAACATTTATTTATAAAGATAAAGAACACGTTCGGATATTATCACAACACTCTGTGTTTTATATGTATTGGCTGATACCTCTTTGGAAACTGAGAAGAGGGCGTGCTTGTAATCATTGTCCATCAGATTTATATGCAATCAAAACAAATTTGCTTACTGTGATTTTTGTCGCTTTCTTTTTAATACAAAAAGCCGAATTAAAGTAGGAGAGAGTAATGGAATTGATATATACTCAGTCTTATTGTTATGCCCCCAACTTGAAAAGTCGAAGGGGTATCTAATGGAGACCTCTGTCCCTCCATTCGTCCGTCCATCTGTCTGTCCGTCTGTCCGTCCGTCCGTCCGTCCGTCCGTCCGTCCGTCCGTTCATCCATCTGTCAGTCCATTCGTTTCCCCTTGTATCTCAGCCACTGCTACTATGATTTGAATGCTATTTGGTGATGTGATAGAGCATCATGGGGGAACGATACCTGTGTAGCGTGAGTTTCTTCCACCCATTTTTTTCCAGAGTTATGGTCCTTTTTGGACTTGGAAGAAAATTCAAAATTTCTCTTGTCTGAACATTTTCCTGTGTAGCTCAGCGATAGGTACTCCATTTTGAATTATATTTAGTACAGTGATAGAGTAACATGGGGGGTAACGATACTTGCCTAGTGTGAGTTTCTTCCACCATTTTCTCCAGAGTTATGGCCCTTTTTCGACTTGGAAATTTCACAATTCTCTTCTGTACAAACATTTTCCCTTGTATCTCAGCCACTGCTATTCTAATTTGAATGATATATGGGGTGGTGCTAGAGCATTATGTTGTTCAATACATGTGTAGAGTGAGTTTCTTCTACACATTTTTTCCAGAGTTAGGACCCTTTTTCACTCTTTCATCTTAAATTTTTTTTGCTGTCAGTGGCATTAGCAGAGCTTTGTGATGCAGGCCTCTTGTATTAGCAATGAAATAGGTTTTTAATTGCCAAAAACTACGGACGTTTTCCATAGGTGCAAGAAATCAGCTGTGTTTGATGTGTGGTTTGTGACGTTCTGTAATTAGCCTCAGAAAAGGGGTTCTCAACCCACGAAGACGATATGTTCACCGGGTGTGATGAAATGGGGTTTTAAATGGAGTGTACACGTAATGTAAAACCATGACTAGTTCTTATTATTTAAGAACTGTATGAATATCTTCCCATAGAAACACTTGTATGATCATAAGTGGTTTCGCGCGCCGAAGGCGTGCAGAGATGTTGTGGGGCAAGCCCCTTTCAACCCTCTTTGACTCTAGAAAGATTTTTGGCATCATATCTGGGTGTGTTAAAGGACGAAAGAGGCCGCGGTCGGATTAGTGGCATCTGTTCTTTTTTCCCTTGTTCTTGTTTTTCTCGGGTTGCCGAGTGAAAACATTTCTTGTGTGATTGTCTGAGTCTTTTGGGCTAATAGATGTTTCTCTGAGTATTGTTCCAGTAGTTTTTGTTTGTTTATTCCTTCTTCCCAATGGTCTTGCACAAATGTCTTATCAACCTACCTTACAATTGTAGGCTTGCACGACAGTGGAAGTCCCTTACTCAGAAAAAT
This sequence comes from Pictodentalium vernedei, assembly GCA_031216915.1. NCBI lineage: Eukaryota > Metazoa > Mollusca > Scaphopoda > Dentaliida > Dentaliidae > Pictodentalium > Pictodentalium vernedei. Next base: position 210,686,596 of record CM062288.1, read on the forward strand.
ACTCTCTATTTTTAGCTCACCTGAGCGAAGCTCAAGGGGAGCTTTACTAATCACTTTCTGTCCGTCGTCCGTCGTCCGGCGTTCGTCGTCCGGCGTCCGTCGTCCGTCGTCGTCCGTCCGGCGTTAACTTTACATTATCGACTTCTCCTCCTAAACCACTAGCCCAATTTTATTCAAATGTTGGCTAAATGTTTATTACCTAATGCCAATTCAGATTTGTTCAAATGAAGTTGCCCCTCCTCCTGGGTGGTGCCACACCCCCAAGGGGCACCAAAATCTTTGTAAATCTTCTTCTCATGAACCAGCAGTAGCAGAGACTTGATATTTGGTGTGCAGCTTCCTTTTGAGGTGTAGACTCAGATTTGTTCAAGAAAAGTTTGTGGGGCTATACTTGACGTTGTTATGAGAGGGGCAAAATTTTTTGCCCTGCCCAAAATTTCTATTTTCCAAACCGAGAGGCTGATTTGAACCAAATTTTATGTGTGGGCTTATTGGGACATGAGTACTTGATTTATGCAAAAAAAAATTTTCCCGCAGCCCCGTGGGAACCGCAGGAGCTAAAAATAGAAAAAATTTAAAACGCCCATATCTCCAAAACTGCACGGCACTGAGAATTTTTATTTGGTGTGCAGCTTCCTTAGGACCAACAGAAAGGATTGGTAAAAAAAAATTGCCATCGGTTTTATCATAGGGTACAGTTTCGGGACTTTGAAAAAGTGCTGAGTCAGCACTTTTTAACACTGTAGGCAATGGGAAAAACATTAAAAAATCTTCTTCTCCAGATCCAGCAGGCAGAATCTTTTGATATTTGGTATGCAACATTGTAGGGTGGATCTGATTCAAGTTTGTTCAAATCGGCCCCCTGGGTTCATATTTGGGCTCAGTATAGGAGCCCGATTTCGAACTTAGTGCATTTCAGGCAAATTTCTTAAAAAATCTTCTTCTCCAGATCCAGCAGGCAGAATCTTTTGATATTTGGTATGCAACATTGTGGGGTGGATCTGATTCAAGTTTGTTCAAATCGGCCCCCTGGGTTTATATTTGGGCTCAGTATAGGAGCCCAAATTTGAACTTACTGCATTTCAGGCAAATTTCTTTGAAAATCTTCTTCTCCAGATCCAGCAGGCAGAATCTTTTGATATTTGGTATGCAACATTGTAGGGTGGATCTGATTCAAGTTTGTTCAAATCGGCTCCCTAGATTCATATTTGGGCTCACTATAGGAGCTCGAATTCGAATTTAGTGCATTTCAGGCAAATGTCTTCAAAAATCTTCTTCTCCAGATCCAGCAGGCAGAATCTTTTGATATTTGGTATGCAATGTTGCGGGGTAGACCTGATTCAAGTTTGTTCAAATCGGCCCCCTGGATACATATTTGGGCTTACTATAGAAGCCCGAATTCGAACTTAGTGCATTTCAGGCAAATTTCTTAAAAAATCTTCTTCTCCAGATCCAGCAGGCAGAATCTTTTCATATTTGGTAAGCAACATTGTGGGGTAGATCTGATTCAAGATTGTTCAAATCGGCCCCCTGGGTTAATATTTGGGCTCAGTATAGGAGCCCGATTTCGAACTTAGTGCATTTCAGGCAAATTTCTTAAAAAATCTTCTTCTCCAGATCCAGCAGGCAGAATCTTTTGATATTTGGTATGCAACATTGTAGGGTGGATCTGATTCAAGTTTGTTCAAATCGGCCCCCTGGGTTCATATTTGGGCTCAGTATAGGAGCCCGATTTCGAACTTAGTGCATTTAGGCAAATTTCTTAAAAAACCTTCTTCTCCAGATCCAGATGGCAGAATCTTTTGATATTTGGTATTCAACATTGTGGGGTGGATCTGATTCAAGTTTGTTCAAATCGGCTTCCTAGATTCATATTTGGGCTCACTATAGAAGCTCGAATTTGAACTTAGTGCATTTCATGCAAATTTCTTAAAAAATCTTCTTCTCCAGATCCAGCAGGCAGAATCTTTTCATATTTGGTAAGCAACATTGTGGGGTGGATCTGATTCAAGTTTGTTCAAATTGGCCCCCTGGGTTTATATTTGGGCTCAGTATAGGAGCCCAAATTTGAACTTAGTGCATTTCAAGCAAATTTATTAAAAAATCTTCTTCTCCAGATCCAGCAGGCAGAATCTTTTGATATTTGGTATGCAACATTGTGGGGTGGATCTGATTCAAGTTTGTTCAAATCGGCTTCCTAGATTCATATTTGGGCTCACTATAGAAGCTCGAATTCGAACTTAGTGCATTTCAGGCAAATTTCTTAAAAAATCATCTTCTCCAGATCCAGCAGGCAGAATCTTTTGATATTTGGTATGCAACATTGCGGGGTGGATCTGATTCAAGTTTGTTCAAATCGGCCCCCTGGATTCATATTTGGGCTCACTATAGAAGCTCGAATTCAAACTTAGTGCATTTCGGGCAAATTTCTTCAAAAATCTTCTTCTCCAGATCCAGAAGGCAGAATCTTTTGATATTTGGTATGCAACATTGCGGGGTGGATCTGATTCAAGTTTGTTCAAATCGGCCCCCTGGATTCATATTTGGGCTTAATATAGAAGCCCGAATTCGCACTTAGTGCATTTCAGGCAAATTTCTTCAAAAATCTTCTTCTCCAGATCCAGCAGGCAGAATCTTTTGATATTTGGTATGCAACATTGCGGGGTGGATCTGATTCAAGTTTGTTCAAATCGGCCCCCTGGATTCATATTTGGGCTTAATATAGAAGCCCGAATTCGCACTTAGTGCATTTCGGGCAAATTTATTAAAAAATCTTCTTCTCCAGATCCAGCAGGCAGAATCTTTTGATATTTGGTATGCAACATTGTGGGGTGGATCTGATTCAAGTTTGTTCAAATCGGCTTCCTAGTTTCATATTTGGGCTCACTATAGAAGCTCGAATTCGAACTTAGTGCATTTCAGGCAAATTTCTTAAAAAATCTTCTTCTCCAGATCCAGCTTCAGAATCTTTTCATATTTGGTAAGCAACATTGTGGGGTGGATCTGATTCAAGTTTGTTCAAATCGGCCCCCTGGGTTTATATTTGGGCTCCGTATAGGAGCCCAAATTTTAACTTAGTGCGTTTCAGGCATATTTCTTAAAAAATCTTCTTCTCCAGATCCAGCAGGCAGAATCTTTTGATATTTGGTATGCAACATTGTAGGGTGGATCTGATTGTGATTCATGAACGTATTTATTTGTAAAGTTGATAGAATCTTAGACAAAATTTGCAGAAAAGATCTACTATAGAAGGGGTGGTATCCAGGGTGAACCGTTTACCCAAATCTAGCAGTACTAATGCATTATTCACACAAATCTTCGTTCAAATTTTATGACCCCTCATTGGAACACACGCATTCAGCTCATTCCAACAAAGGTCATATGCCATGTTTTCGAGACAAAGGAATAAAAATTTTAGTTATTCATGAAATTTTTAGGCAACTGTTGTCTGTTATTCACATTGCTTCATGAAATTTCAGTACTTTTAGAAGTTACCTCAGTAATCAAGGGTTAATTCCCCTTAATTAAATGTCGCCTCTAAAAAACAACCACTTTGCATATCTTACCTTTTTACCAGCATAACTGCCAAAACTTGTCAGCATTCTTCGCAAAAATCGCTATTCAAATTTTAATTTTTGTCTCTTAAACATACATGTACTTATCGCTTGTAAATACCCCATTGGAATGAGCTTTTTGAGCTCATTCCAATGAGAGGTCGCACACCATGCTTTTTGAGTCAAAAAAGCAATTTTTTTAGTTATTCCAGAATTTCATACGTAAAACACAGCTTTATGACTTCACATTAAAATGAGCTCTCTAAGCTTGTTCCAATCAACATTCACGCACTATGTCTTTCACACAAAAAATAAAATTTTCCATTTATTCAGGAATTTTGTTTGCAAGAACACTCTTACCCCCCCCCCCCCCCCCCCCCCCCCCCCACACACACACACAAACACACACACACACACAAACACAGACACACACATCTAAAAGTTCGTCAGCAAAAAAACAGTTACTTCAATTTTTAAATGCATTATAGGAACAACTTGCCTAATCAAATTTAAATACTTTTGCATCATTCTGTATCTAGAACAAACCATTTACCATATCTTTACGCAAAATTCTCCAGCATCATTCACAAAAAAACACCATTATTTATATATTCACATTTCTGTCTCAAAAATATACCTGATCTTCCCATACCCCTATTGGAATAAGCTGTTTGATCTTGTTCCAATGATGATAAAAAAAAATAAAATTTGTGAAAATTTTTGTTTTCTTGCATGCAAATATATACATGTAGCACATGGAAGATATCCACAGTTGGGGAGAGATGTCCAAGGCTATCTCTTCACATTCCTTGTTTGTGCTTCATGCTAAACCAGTTTGTCTGCAGAGATAAATTTGCTTTATTAAAAATCATTGGAGATTGGCCACACACCAATGATTTTAAATAAAACTAATTTTAGGTAACAAATGTTGAACTTCAAACAAAATCTATCACTCAACCAGTTAATGTTGATGAGGCATGACATGGTGAAGGTGACCTAAAATACTTCTTAGAGTCACTTTGTCAGGTGAGCGATTAAGGCCACGTGGGGCCTCTTGTTTTCTTTCCCAAGAGATTTGGGAAAGAAAAGTGGTGCAAAAGCACCAAGAAAAAATAAGCCAAAACTGGGTCAGGTGCGACCGGTGCACACCCAGTAGGAGACACTCTTCTCCTTGTTCTAATCCATGGCTTCCGGAACCAGTGTGCAGACGTATAACCAATGCGTCAGTCTATTTTTTTCCGCGGATCGTCTCGCTCTTCAACAGTGATACCTTTTGACTCGATGTTAACGATGTTTCCTGTTCTGATATATGGATAGCTGTTTCTTCACTATCCAGACATACAGGGCTGTGTTTTTATATATTCTCTCGATTATTCACTGTATTTTTTGTGATAAATCTTTATACCGATTTCGTGCGCGATTTCCGTGTTCATTAATGCTAACCCTTTGGGTTCTGCTTTTAACTGAGTTAGGTGTCAGCTGGAGGTGGTTGTGGCAGCTTTTCTTCCCTCTGTTGAGGGTAGAATTTCTGCCAGTTCCCTTTTGGCTGTTGGGGTACTTTTTTGTTCCCGTCTGGCCTTTGTTTCCTGCCACCTTAACTCCGGTAGCTGGGGGTGTCCTGATTTATTTTTATACCCCCACTTTCGAAGAAAATGTGGGTATACTGGATTACATGCGTCCGTTCATCCGTCCGTGTGTGAGTCCATCCAAGAATATTCATAACTTAAGTAAAATATTATTTTTTATAATATTTGTTGGTCATAGGTATGCCCACACTAGTTATTTATTTTTTTTATTACTTGTTCACTTAGAAATTGTGTCCGTCCGAGCCAAATTTTTTCTGTTCAGCCTGTACCTCAGGTATCGAACGTTCCATTGCAATGAAATTTGCCATGAACTCTGCTTATGGTATAGGCTTTAAAAAAAGGATTCAACGATATTTCTCACATTCTCCTTTTTTAGAGTTATCCCCCTTTTTGACTTAGAAATTGTAGGAAATAGACATTATTTGTCTGTTCAGCCTGTATCTCAGGTATGGGTTATCGGATTTCAGTGAAATATGGCATGCAGTTTGCCTATGACAAAGGCTTCTGCCTCATTGCATAAAACTTCCAAACACCAAACAATTTATCATACCTTTTGACTTAGAAATTGTTGGAAATTGTTGAAAACTTTCGAAGAAAATTGGGGGGGGGTATACTGGATTGTGGTTATCGGATTTCAGTGAAATATGGCATGCAGTTTGCCTATGACAAAGGCTTCTGCATCATTGCATAAAACTTTCAAACACCAAACAATTTATCGTACCTTTTGACTTAGAAATTGTTGGAAATTGTTGAAAACTTTCGAAGAAAATAGGGGGGGGGGGGGGGGGGTAAACTGGATTGCGTCCATCCATCTGTGCATCCATCCGTCAGTCCATACGAGAATGTTCATAAATAATATTTGTTGGTCATAGGTATGCCCACACTAGGCGGTACACCACGTGGGGGTATGCACCGGACGAAAGTCCAGCTCTTGTTTTCTTTGGGTTCACCTTTCCATCTACATTGCTTTCATCAGAAATGCCTAGGACGATACCTTGCAGGCCATTTTTGTTGCCTTAGCATGTTGAAGTTTCCCATTATTCATGCTCCACTTTATTTGTGTGATCTAGTGAAAGACCCTGTGGGCTGGGTGGTCTTCCACCTTTTGGGCTTCTGTGTATTGTGTAGTTCGGGCATGTGACGTTTTCCTCCCGCGGGAAGGGGGACGCAGTCATTTGGGGCCTTGTTATGGTATGGAAATATTATTGATATTGGTAACAGAAAGAAATCTGAGAATTAGCAACAATAACTATGAATTTAACTATTCTGAAATTTAATTTAAAAAAATTTACGATACAATGATCTTTTACACTAATTGGTTTACAGAAAATAAAAACAGTGGTACTTATCAATTATTGAATTAGTCCAAAGTACCATTTGACAGAATCCAGTGGTGAAGAATCTTGTGAAGAAAGTTACCAGCTGGTAGTATTAAATCCAAGAATGTCTCTTGAGAAACAGTATCCCATAGATTTGTAATAAAATTTTCTCTTACAAATTTCAGCAGTTTCCAATAAAATATAATAAAATGCTCTGCAAAATTCAAATGGAGTAAAAATCCAAGAAGTATTGGTGCCACAGGTAATTTCCAAATAATCCAGTAGAATCCTGGCTTTTCACAAAATATTATTCTGTTTCACAGAAAGTATAAATTCTCTTTTCCAAGATGAATAGATTCTCTTCAAAATTCTCTTTTGGAATCAATCTTCCATAATCACAAAGAAGCACTGCTTCTATAATAAATGCACTGTTCTGAAACAATAATAATCTCCAATGGAAACAACTGAAGTGAGTCTTTCTGAAATGGCTTTCTAAAAAAATGAGTTTTGGAATTCTGTTGACAAACCTTTATATAGTAACCAGATAGAATGTCCTAGAAGATGAAATGTCTACAATGTTCTATCAGTTTCTATCCGTCTCCAGTTGATTCTGTCACAATCCAAGTAAACAAGGTCCCTGACCTACTTAAACAATCGACAGCTATATGTACAATATATTAGTGTAACAAAGATGTAAACAAGGTCACTGAGTGCAAATGAGTCAGACCAGTCAGAAAATGCAGAAAAATATCAAACTTACTATAACTATCCACAAAAGACATATCAATCCCAATACAATATGGGGGCTATAACAGGCCTCTCGAATCGACTCTGTCTGGAGAGAGTTAAACCCCCTCCTGGGGGTTTTGCAGTCTTTTTATGGTGTGGATATCACGGTAGCTGCTGACTTTCTGGCGAAGTGATGCCTGATTCTGGTACTGCATTCCCCTCCAGTCGCCATCTGAGGCTGTCACTAGGGTTGTGACTCCTCTTTTGGAGCTGAACTTGGTTCCTCTCCCCACTTTTCCGCCTTTGTCAACAGCTTCTGATGTATCCGCTCCTGCTGCTACTCCGTCGGTGACATCATCGGTCTCCGTTTCAGCCGTCCTCGTCTTATCCCTTCAGGGGTCTGCGGGGATTTCTGCTTCTTGGACGTGGGATATAGGCCTTAACCTTCCCTGGCTTCAACTTGGTGAAGTTTGAAGTGGTTGCCGGCCGATCTCTCTGCTGTGGACTTTCAGCCATCAGGCCCAGCAGGTTTTGATTTGGATTCAGATGTCCATTGTGGTGTCACCGTGGACTCTGTTGCACTTCCGTCCATGCACTCTGGTCCTTCGGTCAGTTTTGTGGGACCGGCACATTTTTGTGCAGCCTAGACCTTCTGTCCCTCAGAGGTCCACAGCGACTCTCCTGTGTTCCCGCACTTCAGATCCTCGTGGTATTTCATACCCCTATAAGCATCTGTATTCAGATGTTTGGGCTGCCACCCGTCGCACTGTTCTAGAGGATCGTGACCCTTTGCTGGTTTAGAGGGTCAGATGTGAAGCCACTTTGCCAGGCTGTTCGAACCGGCAGATACGGGTTGTGAGCTTAGGGAGGCCCCTGCTTGCTCACACAGGTTCTTTCCAAGGGCCTTCCCGTTACCTCCAGCAAGGCTTCTAGTGGCTTCCAGGCACCCTCCGTGGCGCCGCATCCCAGGATTGCAAACAGGTCACTGCTTTCTGATCCTCCTGGTGTTCCTACACCATGGGAGGCATTGGCTGGTATGCCCGACATGGGCTATGTGTCTTCCCACTCAGGCGATGGGTCAGACATACCTGACTTTGAGAGCCATCAGTCTTCTGACTTGGGGGTTTCTCTTGACTTTGTGTTTGAGTTCCTTCAAACTGTCAGACCAGCCGGAGGTTTCAGCCAGGCCACGATCATTGGTCACGCGCGCACACAGCCTGTGGATACCCTGCTTCTGGGTGCCTTTGACTGTATCAGTCGGTTCAAGTGGTCGAAGCTTTTGCAGCATTGGACTCAAGGCTGAGTTCCGAGGCTATGAAGACTTCGTTCTTCACTAGGCTGATACCTTTTTGCCCCCTGTGTGTTATCGTTCCTATGATATTCCGCCATGCATGTAACATGGCTAATTTGGATTTAGTTTGCTGGGACGCTGTGTTGGACACAAGCCACTCTTTTCCTGAAGGGCAGGGCAGGGCGGTGCTCTTCAATCTTCTTCTTTGGTGTGTCCGCGACTATTCCATAATTCCGTGGCGACAGTCCGGGATGACATCCTGCATCATTCCAAAGATCAGCTGCTGCTTCGCCAGCTTGATCCACCTTCTGTTGGAGGCCGGGGTTGTTCCAAGCCAAACAAAAACCCTTCTGCTTCCTGTGTGAAGCACAGGGCTGATGTTCCTGTCGCCGCTTCTTCCTCTTACTCACATGGTAAGGGTATGCTTCGCCAGTCCAAGGATCCTTCATGTAGCAGAGGAGGTGGTTTCTCCTCTCACAGGCCTCGCCGGGGCTCGAAATGATGGTCCTCACCTCGATTCGTCCTCGATTTATGCAAAATAATGTAGTGATTAATCCTTTACCCAACAACTCGACTATACATGTAATGTTAATGTTCATCAAGAAATGTTTTTTGGAGGTGACTGGCTGCCACTCTTCTGCAAACTGTGGAAGCGGTTACACATCTCTAATAACCTTTTCTTTACAACTACAAAAGTGTATCACAAATGTAGAGAATGTAAGTCACGACCGGCTGTGACAAAAAACTTTTGCTTCGAAATTAGCTGTTTAGTATATTTTATCTTTTTCAAAGACCAGTAACAACAGACTTTATCGTGATGAGATCATGACGGTCACTCATGTGAGGGTAGTGGGGTCTGTGACTGTATGATAGAGCCTTCTTGGCATCTTACTGTGATCTATTTCATATCAATAATCCTATTCATTGGCCAAAGTATTATTATTAGAGTGACATACGATACTCCTCTTGCTCCACTGTCCGATCAGAGGTGAGAACCAATAACAAGCTCACTTGTCATGGAAGCTGTACTTGGCTCCCATTTCCTTTTGTATATATGTTTTTTTGCTATAAATGTATAACACGCTCAAAATTCTTTCACCTGCACACATTGTACTGGACATACAATATTCTTGCACCCTTTCATATAGCTGTTACCACAAAAACAAAAATTATACTAGCCCCACAGTATGGAGAAATGGATCTCTATCTTACTAGGGTTTAATACCGGACAAACTCAAGATACTAGAATGGCTTGATGTCTGCTTTAAATTCAATAATAGGTAGCACTTGCCTAGATGAGCTGAAGACAATAGTCGATTTCGATTTCATTCATCTATACAATGAGAAACTCGGTATCAACGATGTGATTGAATCACCTTTCAAAAACGAATTTTGCGCCTGTGATCATATTGAGCCAGGACAATACAACTGTACATCCCATGGGGCCCACAGATCCATTTCACTATTCCACATTAATTGCCAGAGCCTTAGCACCCATTGGGATGCACTTTCAGAACTATTATTTAATATACAGGAATCCGACAATAACCTGTTTGATATAATTGGGTTAACGGAAATTTTTAATATTCCAAATAATGTTTGTTTCGACCTGAAAGGATATCATCCAATATTAAAAAGAATGCATCCTAATAATGACGATGGTCGTGTTGGAGTTGGCTTATTTATTAACCCACTGCACACTGATGTCAAAATATCCAAAGTTCAAGGTGCCAATTTTTCCCATAATGCAACTAGAAATTTAACCAATTCAATCTTGTTTGACAGAGCTCATTAAGCTCTGTCAAACAAGATTGAATTGGTTAAATTCCCAGTTGCATTATGAGAAAAATGGCTACTTGAAATATGGATATTTTGACATCAGAGTGAAGGGAGTTAAGGAAGGAATTGATTATATGGTTCGAGATGACCTAGCATTTTTTATCCCCCATATCATCGAGTCACTTTTCGTTGAGATTAGAACAGATAGGTCATCCAAAATCATAGGTGTTATTTACAGGCCCAATACCCCCCTAAGGCAGATATTGACATTTTTCTCCAGAAACTTAATGAAATAACAAATAAAATGAATCGGGACAATAAACCAGCTTATATTGTAGGTGATTTCAATATAGACCTCTTAAAATTTGAAACACGCACAAAAACTAGCAATTATATTGACTTAGTGTTTAGTCAGGGCTTCTTACCCCACATAACAAAGCCAACTAGAGTTACTGATTATTCTGCGACATTAATTGATCACATCTTAAGTAACAACATTACATCTCCATCCAAATCTGGTATAATACTAACAGATGTATCCGATGATTTTGGCACTTACTACTACGAAACAAATATACAAAAATGTGAAGATATAGGGCCCATTATGACACAACAGATAAATGACGAAAGTCTTTCCCGTTTTAGGATTAGTCTCTCCGAAATTGACTTTTCTAATGTAATGGAACTTGACTGCCCAAACCGGCATATGACACATTTCTAAACATTTATAATAACGCTTTTGATGATGCATTTCCTCTGTGACAAAAATTATCAAACGCCAGCCATGGATGACTGGAGCCCTTATCAGATGATCAATCACGAAAAATAAATTTTATAGAAAAAAATTAAATAAACCCACTGATCGTAATATTCAAAATTATAAAAAATATTGTCAAATGTTTAATAACGTTAGAAAACAAAGAAAAGCACTGTACTACAATAATGCACTAACAACTATTAAAAATAATATGCGCGAAACATGGGAAATCCTAAATACTGCAAGACATAAGGCTAAGAAAGTAGCAAAATTACCCTCCTATTTCAATCATGGAGATAATAACATTGATAATTCACACAGTATTGCCCAAGAATTCAATAATTTCTTTTCGAATATCGGCAAACAAACCAGAGAGTCAATTGTGGAATCGAACAAATCATTTTCTAAATATATGGATGAAGACATCCTGAATAGCATTTACATTACCCCAACAACCAATACTGAAGTTCTTACAACTGTAAAATCTATGCAATCCAAGTTTAGCAAAGATTGTAATAGCATAACTATGAGCCTCCTCTAAAACACCATCGACCTGTTAGTCAACCCAGTAACCCACATTATAAACAACTCATTCCTGCAGGGTAAGGTTCCTACACAAATGAAAATAGCCAAAGTAATTCCTTCATATAAATCAGGTGATGTCCAAGACTTTTCAAACTATCGACCAGTTAATATTCTCCCAGTTTTTTCAAAAATTTTTGAAAAACTAATGTACAAAAGGCTAACTAGCTTCTTGGAGAGAAACAAAGTTTTAATACCTTATCAATTTGGTTTCAGGAAAAAACACTCCACTATACACCCTGTCATGCATCTTATTAGGGCCCCGCCGAGAGGTGGACGTCCTATAGTGATCGCTCTGTCCGTACCTCCGTGCATCTGTCCGTAATCTTTCTCTCTTAATAGATAAGGTTTTGATATTTGACATGTGGGTATATTATCTCAAGACGATGTGTCGCATACCACGGTTGCCATGCTTTGACCTTGAACTTTGACCTCAAGGTCAAATTATTTCGAATTCGGGGTTCTTTTCTGACAAGTTCGTGTCCGGGCTGTAACGTTTTTCCCTTAATAGATAGGGTTTTGATATTTGGTATGTGGATAGATTATCTCAAGACGACATGTCGCATACCAAGGTTGCCATGCTTTGACCTTGAACTTTGACCTCAAGGTCAAATTGAGATATTTTTTTTTTTTTCTGACAAGTTTGTGTCTGGGCTGTAACTTTTTTCCCTTAATAGATAGGGTTTTGATATTTGGTATGTGGGTAGATTATCTCAAGACGATGTGCCGCGTACCACGGTTGCCATTCTTTGACCTTGAAGTTTGACCTCAAGGTCAAATTATTCAGAATTGGGATTTTTTTCTGACAAGTTCGTGTCCGGGAAGGGATTTTAATCAGATTTTACCTATTGCTTGAAATATTTTAGTATTACGGTTCACATCAGTTTATACCTAACATTAGTTGCTGCGGGCCCGCAGAGATGGATTCTAGTTAAACATGTGGCCATTGAAAATAATAAAAAGAGTAAAGATGTCACTCTAGCTATCTTCCTCAACTTGTCGAAAGCATTTGATACTATAAATCATAATATTTTACTCCCAAAACTTGATAAGTATGGAATTAGAGGTCTCAGTAATGATTGGTTTAAAAGTTATCTCTCGAATAGAACTCAATATGTTAATTATAGAGGAAGCGAATCCGACGCAAAGAAAACAAAATATATTTTAATAAATCCAACACAAAAGGCTACTACTATGACTTATAATATTTCAAGCAATGGACAGAAAATAAACAGAGTGGACAGAATGAAATTGAATCTTCTTTTAAATTCTTAGGAATCTTATTGTATGAACATCTATCTTATAAATACCACATTGACCAAATATGTACAAAAATTGCCCACGCAAATTATGCCTTAAAGAAAGTGACAAAGTTACTACCACACGAGGCAATGGTAACACTATATTATGCGGTCATTCACAGCCATATAGCCTATGGAATACATCTGTGGGGTAACTCAAAATCTATAAAGAAGGTATTTCTTTTACAAAAAAGGAGCATTCGCATTATAAATAATAAATGATACAACACCCACACCGACTCATTGTTTCTTAGAGATCATATCCTAAAAGTAGAGGACCAATATAAGATGCAATCTCTCCTGTTTGTTCATTATTGGCTTAACAGTACTCTGCCAGTCTCATTTAACTGGTAGAGTGCTAAGTTATTTTTGGTTATCAAAATTTGTTCACATGTCTTTGCCTTGTTACTATTTATGGGAGAGTGCCAAGAGGCACTCTCCCATAAATTGCAACAAGGCAAACCAATATAGACTAAGTAATTTCACTTCCAAGATAATATGAAGCACATCCACAGAATATGGCACCATTAGGCTGGAGTACCTGCTCTTCATACTGAAGCCCTGATAGTGGCTTCTAGCACTCTACCAGTTACCAACTTCTTCTCGATGACTAATACAAGACCAAGAATCACTAGACAATCTTAACCATTCGAAATGAAGTGCACTAGGACAAAGTCTCTAGACTTATTTCCAGTATTTGCTTATCCCAAATTATGGAATGAATTAGATTGTCACCTGCGTGCAATCTCTAATAAAACCCGCTTCAAGAGACAAATTTCAAATAATGTTTTAGGAGCGTACACGAATGATGTTCATTGTAATAATCCTTATTGTTTGGATTGCATTTAGTAGAGATCACCTCTTTGTGTATTATAGTAAAATTAATCAAACAAGAGTTGTATTTTATGGCTAGTATAAGACCTAGTTCTAATACATAGACATAAATGACTGGCTAAACTTGACTCTGTTCTTATGTTTTTGGTTATATTTGGCCACAAATGTCTACAAGTGACTTTAAAAGTAATAAAAATAATAGAATAAACAAATTAGTTTGTGTGATACCCAAGTGTCTTCCCAGCTCGTCACAATATTTCTTCCTACCAGGTCCAGCTCAAGTAGCAACTGGGATAGATTATACTGTCTTGGTCAGTGATTGAGACAGGGGGCATGGTGGGGAGTCCAAAACGCACAGCAGCTTCCAAGAGCCATATTATTTCCAAGTCCCTAAGTCTAAGTTGTCCCAAGTGAGATTCAGACTCAAATATATGGGTCCAAGTGTTTTGTCGACGGCATTTAAGTGTGCTCCTACAATGTACAGTACAATGTTGCAATATAATTTATACTGGGGATAACAGGAAGACAGCCAATCTGGCTATGTTATTCCCCACAGTATACATGTGTGCTTTCATTTTACATTGTTATCATTATTCTTGCAAACTGTTATGTGTATGTTTACTGTGAAATAAAGAATCAATCAATCAAGCAATCCCAGGTTGGAGGAGGGATATCCGAGTTTGCAGACCATTGGGCCACGATCATATCCGATTCTTGGGTGTTAGATGTTCGGTCCAGTCTGCGGATGTCTTTTCTGAGGTACCCCACTCTGTCGAATGTGCCTCTTCTAACCCAAGTTCCTTTAAACGTTTCACGTCGGGAACTTTCAATCAGGGAGATGGACACTCTCCTGTCAAAGGAGGTGATTGAGGTCAAGAACATTCATTCAGTGAGTGGGATTTTATTCCCGCCTGTTCTTGGTGCCAAAAGAAGGACGGCCGACCGGTTATCGATCTGAGTATCCTGAACCAGTCTCCCATTGCTCCCAAGCTCAGCATGGAGACTTTCAGGTCAGTTCGCCGCTCCATTCACCAGAGAGATTTCACTTCCAGCATCGACCTGCGAGATGTTTACTTTCACGTTCCGATTCATCGGACATCGCGAAAGTATCTCAGGTTTGATTTTCAGTTTGCGAATTTACTGGTTCAAGGCCATACCTTTCGGCCTCAACCTGGCTCCTTGGGCCTTCATCCGACTGATGTTGCATGTGATAGCCTTCCATCGCACTCAGTCCAGGGTGACTACTTCGGCGTATCTGGATGATATTCTCCAGAGGCATTCCAATTCTGCTCTTCTGGAGTCAGATGTCAACACACTTGAGCCTGCTCACATAGCTAGAGTTCAGAGTCAGTGAGGAGAAGTCTGACCTGGTCCCTTCTCAGTCGTTTTGTCAGCTGGTAATGGACTTCCGTACTCATCTGAATACGGTGGCGGTTCCCTGGGCGAGGGCTGTGATTCTCTCAGCTTTTGCCCCGACTTTGACCCAGTCCATGTTCGCGATAGCTCGGAGTATTCTCCGTCTGCTCGGTCTCTGCTGTTCGGTGACAGATCTCATTCCTTGAGGTCCTCTGCATGTCAGATCTCTCCCAACACTTTCTCAGTTGTTGGAGGCTGAATGTTGATCTTCTGGATCTGGTGCTTCAGTTACCAGCATCTCTTCATGGTCACCTTCTTCCCTGGACTGATGTTTAGTGGATTATGCAGGGAGTTCCGTTGGACTTTCCCATGTACGATCGTGTTTTGACGGCTGATGCCAGCGATCTCAGATTGTGCACAACTTCGGATCCTCTGGTCTTTCCCTTCATGGTGTATGCGACCAGGATCATGCAGCTCTTCACATCAACCAGGAGGAGCTTCTTGCTCTTCTGCATTTCTTATCAACCTTCCTTACAATTGTTTACTTCAGGCTTGCACTACAGTGGAAGACCTTAACTCGGCAAATATACTCTCTATTTTGATCTTTCTCAAGCAATTTGGGAAAGAAAAGTGGTGCAAAAGCACCATGAAAAAATAAGCCAAAACTGGGTCGAGCGCCACTGGCACACCCCTGCGGCGCCACCTCCCGGGATTGGAAGCAGGCCGCTTTCTGATCCCTCAGGTGTGCCTACACCATGGGAGGCATTGGCTGGTTTGCCCATGATGGGCTATGTGTCTTCCGCCTCAGAGGATGAGTCTGGCATACGACAGCTTTTCTGATGGCCTCAACCAGAAGGGTTAGTGAGCTTCACGACCTCTCTGTTGATCCGGCCTTTTTCAGGAGCTCCGCCAACAGTGTTGTTTTACCAGTGATTGCTCCTTTCTGGCCAAGAATCAGATGCCAGAAACTACTCAACCTCCAATCTGTATCAGGGCTCTGTCTTTTGCTGAGGGTAATCGCCCGTTGCTCTGTTTGGTTCATGCAATTCGCGTTTTCCTCAACCGTATGCAGTTCATTAGGAAAGACAGGACAGAAGATCTCTCCTCAATCCATTTCTAGATGGATTTGTCTTGCTATTCGAACAGCATATGCTCATCTAGTGATTGTATTACCAATCATTTTTCTGCCCACAAGGTGCATGCATTGTCTACCTCCTGGGCTTATGCTAACTCCATCAGTTGTCAGATGTTATGCAGGCAGCATACTGGAGAAATGCTTCTACTTTTTCCACCTATCTGTGTCAGTTGCAGGAGCAGACTGAGGACCCTTTTTCTTTAGGCCGTCTTTTCTTCTACTCTGGCTGTCATCAACCCTAGTCATTAGGGTTCTTGCAAGGTCAGTTCCAGCCCTGTTCTTGGTACACTCCTTTCTATCTGTGTGTCACACAGGGCCATACACCTCATCTCCCATTGTCATTTACTAATGGTTGTGATGCTATGGTTTTATAGGCTTAGGGAACTCTTCTTCTGTCCTCGATTCCAGGGCAGTCAGGTTATGTGGGGATTGTTTATGTGATTCCCTCCTCCTGTTGTCTATTCAGCCTGTTGTAAACAATTGTAAGGTAGGTTGATAAGAAATTTAAATTTTATAGTAAATTTCCTTTCTTATTATACCTACCGCAATTGTTTACGTAGAGGCCTTCCCGTCTTCTTTTTCGGGTAAGAATCCTTCCTCCCCGCTCATCACATAACTCCAATGTTGGCGGATTCAATAGAATGACACGCTTGTTACATGTCCTCACACTGGTTCCTGAAGCCATGGATTAGTACAAGGACAAGAGACTGAAGAGTGTCCCCTACTTGGTGTGCGCCGGCTGCACTACACCAAGTTTTGGCTTATTTTTTCTTGGTGCTTTTGCACCACTTTCCTTTTCCAAATCACTTGGGAAAGAAGAAAATAGAGAGTATTTTTCCGAGTTAGGAACTTCCATTGTAGCACAAGCCTGTTGTAAATAATTACGGTATATATAATAGGAAAGGAAATTACTATAAAATTTGAATTTTTTATACTGGCTGTTTGTAGTGATGTACTCTATCTAGTCGTTGGTATCCTCGTCGGAGCTCTGGCTGGATTGGTCCAAGCTGATAGGAGATCCAGGCTTGGTTTGATGACCTATGTGTCCCTGCCTTCCGACCTCTTTGATGAAGAGGTTGGGGTTGGCGTGGGAGGGGAGGGAGTTGATGGTTGTCTCCTTCTCCTCTTCCTGTTTCTCTGTGTCAACTCTTCTCTCAAGCCAGGCTTCCAAGCGCCGGGTGTCCCTGCACTTGGTTGATGTACTCTTTTTCTTCGTCTTCCTCTTTTCGGAAGGTCCAGACTCCCGCAGGTGAGGACCAGTGTGAGAGGAATTCCTCTCACTAAAGGTACTACCCAGAGAATAGCCGTGAGGGCGACAAGGGCGATTATGTCACCCTTCTAAGCCCAAAGTCGCCTAGAAAAATAGTCAGGGCGATTACAAGTCACCCTCTGAAAATTGGCCAAAATGATGAAAGGCTGAACTGAGTGATCTGAGGTTTACATAAAAACGATTAGGCAAGAATCAAATGTGCTGGAGTGTGATAAATGGGCATTTTCATTCGTCAAATAATCGACCATTTATTTGAAATCACACGACAATCAATTGTCCATTATTGCTTTTTGCATTTCTTTTGTTTCTATTTTGTAATAGGTGACTTACGTGACTCAACAAAATAACCCAGTTTGAAAGTAGGTTACCTCACTTAGGATGCCGAAAATGTATACAGAATGGACGTATTTTCTAACTCTGTATTTCTATTTCGTTTTGCTGACGACTGTTAACTGTTGGGCCGTCTATTCCCTGAAAAACACAAATGGAATTGAAACACATGAAAAAAAGCTTTAGTGATGACAAGAAAAGCTTTGTACAAGGCACAAGTGGGCACATGAAGGATCTTGAAAAAGGGATCCTCCTAAACACCAGAATGACGCGGAATGACACCGGAATGCCATAAAAATGATGCGGAATGACATTTATTTTGCAAAATACTCGACCCCAGAATGTATTTTGTTTATTAACTAACAAAGTACCTTCCAAGCAACCTTCTTATATCTGGTCCTGTTCACACTTTCAGACTTAGGAAATTATTAGCTTAGATAACTTTAGTGAAAGGCAACCACAAGGGGGTGGTGCTGGGGGGATTGGCACAGAGAAGAGGGGAGGGGTCATGAAGGAGAGGATAGCAGTGGGTGATTTTCAGTCAATAATTACTTTGTGATTTTTTAACCTGGCATAGATGCATCATAGATAACTGGACATGGATTAATCAGATGTTAATGGAGGACCACAAGCTGAAAATATGAAGGGGTGGTCAATAAATATTCCTAATTTTCCCGACTTGCCTATGAAGTCTCCCTACTTTACTCTGCAGTCTCCCTATTTTTTATGGGGGGAGACATGAAGTCTCCCTAAAATTCCCCCCAGGGTGGTCCCTGGTTCTACCTCTCCCCTAAGGAGGTGGGGGTGGTGTCCTCTGTATCAAACTCCAGCGTCAGATGGACACTCTTGCATTTCATCTGGAGAGTCCATTTGAGAGGACTAGAGATGCCCGGAGCTGACAAAGCTTTCCTCAGTTTAATTGGTATCTCCAGATTAGCCATGGTGCGCAATCAGTAGGTCTTCACACTTTGAAGTCAAAGGTGAGAATGTCTGTATCCATATGGTTTGGTTATATGTTATATGTCATTGTGACAAATATCTCCGCCCATTTAGCATGCCCAAAACATTTGATGGTTGCTCCTCCCACTCGTCTCACTGGTTCGCAATTTGCATTTCTCGTAAACTCTCATTAAAACAAACAATATCTTTGCGTTAAACTCCCCCAAAAAACAAATGGATAATTAATAAATGTTTTATATTTACTTTTAAATGATTTTTATTTTGAAAGATTAGTAGAATACACGAAAAGCTATATTTTTCCACTATATCAATGGCCCAGACTAGCTGGTGCAACCCAATTTATTACCAGGGCCAAACACAAATTTTGAATCCCCAAACCCCCAAAATTTGCCAAAAAACTCCAAAAAATAGAAGACCAGTATGGTCCTCCATTCTTTTGCGCAATGTTCAACTTGTCAAGGACAACAGTAGGCTACCGCCATCTTGTCATTCTGTTGTTTGGCCCATGTCAGATTAACACGTATACTGACTTCTGTGCTATAAAATCCTAAAGTACAGTGAAGCCAGACACGATTATGGAGTGGAATGGTGGAATATTTGCAGCAGAAACTTGCTGAATAAGGACAACAGTTTTTGAACGTTCAGGGCTATAACTTTATTGAAATTAAATAATATTTCTTGTTCTTCCCCTTTCCGGGATCTGCACCTGATTCGTTCATTCTTTGTTACTCATTATGTGTTTGTTCAATGTTCACCCTTTTCCTCTTGAATCCCTTCATTAGATTTTTAAGAACAATTTGCTGTTTGCGAATTTGTTATTAAATTAAAATTCTTCTTCTTAAAAATCTTAGATAATTTACGGAATGTGGATTATTCGTACCTCCTTTGTCGCGTACCGGTTATTCTCGACATAGTCGGGCGTGTCTGTTTGCCATTACCCTTCTCTGTGGGGAATCTTCTGTGGAAATTTCTCTATTGTTAAGGGTATTCTTTGGATACCGGTTGTCTGACCTGGGCCTTCGTTGTGCCTGTGTTGGACTTGGGTTACCGGCTCCTATTCAGTTTAAATTTTTGCCTCGGACGTTTGTATATTATGAAGTTCTCATGCTCTAAATGTAAGAGGAAGAAGTCCTCTCTTGATTCTCATTCATCATGTATGTGTTGGCAAAGCACCGATTTTGGTGCTTTCGCCTAAGGTAACTAATCAGAATTCTGTTTCCATTTCAGAGGAACAAGAACATGGTATTGGTCATGGTATAACATCAAGTTCTGTGCTGCCCTCGTCTTCAGATACAGAGCATGTTGGCTTACGAGGTATCGCAGAATACTCGGTACCTCGGGCAAGCAGACGGTCAACTAGCTCTACTGGTGTAACGAAGCCTTTCATTAGTGCTTCCGTACCAGGAAAATCCGTAGCGGTCCAGGATAAGGAGGATGGAAGACAGTCCTCTGTTCAGACAACGGCACGTAAGAGGAAGAGGCCAGTCAAGCTGTAAGGTTCATCAGTAGCGAAGCATTCTTCTGTTTTGGGGTCAAAACAGAATGATTCGACTTTTATTGCCAGTTCCACTGGTAGTCTGGTAGATAATGCTTCGAAGCCAGTTGTTTCTGATGTACCTTTCTCTGCCAGTACGGCTGGCAGTAGTCTTGATGTAAGAGCCTCTTCTTCGTCCGTTTCCAGGACTCAGCACAGTAGACCACATGCTAGCCGGCAAGATCCAGAGGTAGAGAGTCAGAGCCAGGATCTGGCTCTCTCGAAGTCTAGCATTTCGAGGCAAACGTCTTTTTCAAAAAGACGGACACAGGGCTCTGTGTCAGATTGCCTTCCTGAGCCAAAAAGGCGGAAAACGGGGGTGAACATAGCCTCGAATACGGAATTGCTGGAGCAAATTGCCCAGCTAATTGCAGACTCCCAGCAGCATAAAGAGCGGCCATCATCGATCTCCGCTTCGGATGATTCGGACGGCGCTGGATCGGCAGAAAGAAGGGTTTCCTCAAATTATCAGTATGCTGAGCTTGATGAAGACGGGACTGACACTACATCTCTGGCTGAGCAACATATGGAAACTATGAGGTTCCTGCAGGATTTTTTACCTGAATAATTCCTTTTGATCAGAGTTCTTCGCCTTCTAGAGCCAGGCGTCTGTCTTCTTTAGACAGGAAGATCATTAAGTCGAAGGAAAGTATCCTTCTGTATCCGTCTCAATCAGTCCAAGCATTAGATGCATTTAACTGTGTTGACAAAGCTATTGCAGACCTGGCTCAGGCTTGAAAAAGTTCTTTCCTTTCGGAAAGGCAGCTTGACCTACCGTTTAGAGGCAGTACCTTCTTAAATACGGTAGGCGAGAATAAGATTCCAAGAGCTCCTCTGCAATTGGCTGACGGTGCAAGGGACTTAGGTATGTCTCTTCCATCATCGTGTAGCATCAGTTCGTTTGTTATAGATACTTGCATTGAATCTAGCAGAAGTATTTTGGACGCTATGTCTTATGCAGATCACATTTGCAGGGCGTTGGCCGGCTATTTGGAATCTGAGAGCCTACAGGAGTTGTTATCTCCTTTGAGAGTGCTCTCTCGCGCCGTCATGTATACAACATCCCACTCTGCTCTTTCCGTAGCGAATATAGAGTTGGTCAGGCACGATGCTACCCTTAAATCTACGTCATTTATTGATGACAATGTTAAGAGTTCTCTAAGGGTTGTTCCAGTTTCGGGCTCTTCATTATTCAATGATCAGTTAAAAACTGTATTTGAAGATGCTTCTAAGAAAGTCACAAGTCAGCTTTTGTTGCGCTCAGCTTCGCAACCTCAGCCTTCCACAGGTGGTACTCCTCAGAGAGGTAAATTTTTCTCCAAGAGAGGCTCAGCCCGTGCTGCTTCTAGAGCTAATCATGGGCGTGGTGGCTCGAAACAGGGAAGCGATTTCAAAAAGGGGACAACGCAGTCGGTAAATAACAAAACGCGTAACCCCACACCGACGTCACAGAGCTTCACAAGGTTTCTTCTCGTATAAGCCTCATAAGTCCTACAAATGAAGTGTTCGACCTCTACTGTTCTCCGGTTGGCGAAAGTTTTTCAAAATTCGCAAGCAACTGGAACAAAATAACACAGGATCTTTGGGTTTGATACGTTATAAAAAATGGTCTGCATCTTTCGTTCCGGAGAAAACCTCCATTAACACGGATTCCGTGTTTTGTGAGCCTTCCACAAAATGTAACAAAGAGAGAGGCTTTGATTTCAGTGGTAGACTCTCTTCTACAAAAGGAGGCAGTAGAGGTCGTAGAGAATCCCTATTCAAAGGGATTCTACAGTCATCTTTTTCTTGTACCGAAGCCAGACGACTCGTTCTGGCCGGTCATCGATCTCAGTTGGATAAACAAGCTAATAATTGCTCCAAAATTTATATGGAGACAATTCGGTCAGTGAGAAGCAGCATCCGAATGAACGATTACACCGCAATCATAGACCTGAAGGACGCATATTTTCACATCTTGATTCATCCGGTTTTTCAGAAATACCTCCGTTTCGCGGTTCACAGGAAAGTATACCAGTTCAGAGCAATGTGTTTTGGCTTGAACCTTGCTCTGTGGGCGTTCACTCGGGTGATGAATGCGGTGATGAGCCACTTCAGGGCTCACTTGGCTTCGATGACGTTGGTATATCTGGACGACATTCTTCAAAGATACGGAAATTTTCATGCTCTTCAAAGCGACATTCAGAGTGTGCTATCACTGCTACGACACCTAGGTTTTATAATCAATGTCGACAAGTCGGATTTAATGCCGATGACGTCGTTTGTTCACCTGGGAATGAGTTTCGATACTCTCAACAATCGGGTCTGTTTGCCGGTAGCAAGAGCAAAATTAGTTTCTCTTTACGCAAAATACTGCATAAACGTGCAAGTCATTACTGCAAGAGAGTTTATGCGGCTGTTAGGACTTTGCGTCACCGCCGCAGAATTAATTCCACTAGGTCGTTTGTGCACTCGTCCACTTCAAATTTTTCTAATTCAAAATTGGAGTGTAAAGCGTCAGTCGTTGGACAGTCCGATTGCTTTAACACAGTCAATAAAGCATCATCTTCAAATTTGGGCGAATATCCAGTGGTTATTCCAGGGAATACCGCTTTAGATTCGGGAGCCGTCGTTCATAATCATGACGGAAGCCAGTCAGGAGGGTTGAGGTGCTTCTCTGATTCTGGGCAATCAAGTGTGTCTTGTGTCCCATATAAACAACAATAGTTCTAAATCATTGGCTCAGTCGAGTAACGAACTCACATGTTCAAATTCTATCGGACAATTCAATTTTAGTAGCCTATATTCGGAATCAGGGAGGTACTCAATCCGTCCAGCTGTTGAATCTCCCGGAAAAGATTCTTCTTTTCTCTCAGGAGAATCGGATTCTGATATCGATTCGTCATATTCCAGGCCGTCTCAATGTAATAGCAGACTCTCTATCGAGAAAGGGTCGCCTGCTACCTTCAAAATGGATGTTGAAAAAATCTGTCTTCAATCAGATTTGCTTCCAATGGGAACGACCAATGATCGATCTTTTTGCCACGAGTCTGAACAATCAGTTACAGACTTTTGTGTCTCCATGCCCGGACCCTCAGGCTTATGCAGTAGACGCTTTGTCAATTTCATGGAACGGGATAATAGGGTATGCTTACCATCCAGCTCCCCTCATTCAACAGATCTTGCTAAAGATAAAACAGTCTTCTTGCAAAATTCTACTGGTAGCATGTCTGTCGGCTCACAGACCTTGGATAAATCTTCTCCGAGAGCTTCTTTGGGATGTTCCGTGGAAGTTACCGCCTCTCCGCGATCTTCTGACGCAGGGGAAACTCCGTCAGCTTCATCACAATCCGGAAAGACTCAACTTTTACGTTTTTCCTTTGTGGGGTCCTTCCTTCACGGAAAACAGTTTTCCAGATGAGCAATGGATGCAATTTCTAACTGCAGGAGGACCTCCTCTTCGTTAAATTATGAAGCGAAGTGGAAGGTTTTTGTTCGTTGGTGTGAATCACAATTGATTGATTTTTTTAACCCAACTATTCCTCAATTAGCTAACTTTTTTATTTATCTTTTTGATGAAGTTAAGCTACAGCCAGTCACAATTAAGGGCTATAGGTCGATGCTTGCTGACACCTATGCACATCAAGGGAAATTAAACATTGGGTCAGATGTATCTTTAAGGAAATTAATGAGGAATTTCTCTGTGAACAGACCTCGTACCTTGAGACTAGTCCCTTAGTGGAATTTAGCTTGGGTTCTTCTGAAACTTCAGGAAGCACCTTTTGAGCCGTTAAATACTGTTGAGTTTAAATTTCTTACTTATAAAACGGCTTTAATTTTAGCATTTGCATCAGCTAGAAGAGTTAGTGAGCTTCATGCTTTATCTGTTGAAGACTCATTATCGTAGTGTAGGTAATTCTATTACTCTCACTACGAAAGTGAGATTCTCAGCTAAGAATCAGGTTCCGGACAAACGGCCTAACCCAATTCTTATTAAAGCATTACCATCTTCAGATGGTCAAAGACCTTTGTTGTGTCCAGTAAGAGCACTTAGGATTTATAAGCAGCGTTCTAGTTTTATTAGAAGATGTTATTTCTTTTTCTTCTTCCTAACAGAAATGATATTTCTGTTCATTCCATTCATTCCATATCTAGATGGATTCAGTTAGCTATTCGGACAGCTTATAATACTTTGTGAATCAGAGAATAGCTTATAAGATTTCAGCTCACGAAGTTAGAACTTTAGCTTCTTCTTGGGCTTATGCTAGTAGTACTTCATTGAAGGTTTTGATGCAAGCAGCTTACTGGACTTAACAGACGACTTTTACCAAATTTTATCTTCGAGATTTAGAATCAATTTCGGATGATCTCAGATCTTTAGGACTGTTATCGGTAGCTCAGAATGTCGTCCATTCTAATTAAGAATTTCATTCAACCTTCTGTTTGGTCTGCTCTAGCACTGTCACCAGTCTGCTACCCTCTTCGTTTTGATGTGCAGTTACTTTCAAAACAAGGGGAAGTGGGGGGGGGGATGGTATTTCCAAATGGTCATCTGGCTTATAGTGAAAAGCATGGACATACCTCCTTCAGTGATAGTATCCTGGGGTCTGTGCCATGGTAGTTTTAATGCGTAGCTTGATATGATCAATTTTCAATGTATTATATGCTTTTAATGTGTAGCTCGATGCGAAGCATTATTGTATATGTCATGTTTCAAGACGAGCTTTACTATACAATACTCGGACACTTTTAATGATTTATAAAGAGTCTCATTTGTCTGGAGTTCTTTATATTTTGGCTTTCTTTATCAAATTAGCATAATGGGTTATGCTAGGCCTTAAATGGAGTTACACTTATATTTTCATTGTTTTTCTGAAATAGGCGCAATGAATATCAAGTACTAGGCCCGCCTGCCTGTTTACTATTCTCAGCTAGTCTGGGCCATTGGTACAGTGGAAAAATATGAAAAATTTATACCAATTTTAATATTTTTAATACTTACCAATGGCCCAGATGGGGATGGCCCTCCCTGGAGTGGACACTCCTTCCTCCCCGCTGAGTTATACTGTACTTATTAACTTTTAACAGGCACAACAATAAAGAATGACAAGATGGCGGTAGCCTATTGTTGTTCTTGACAACAAGTTGTGTATTGCGCAAAAGTATGGAGGACCATACTGGTGTTCTCTTTTTTGGAGTTTTTTTTGGCAAATTTTGGAGGTTTGGGGATTCAAAATTTGTGTTTGGCCCTGGTAATAAATTGGGTTGTACCAGCTAGTCTGGGCCATTGGTAAGTATTAAAAATATTGAAATTGGTATAAATTTTTTCATTTTTTGAAACTTGCGCACCTGACTTTCGGACAGATTCAACATGGCCACCAGCCTAAAAACATGATTTGCGCGTGGCTCAAACAGCATTCGCTATTACGACAGACAGTTGTTACAGCAGTTCCAGGTCACTTTATAAATCTCAGCGGATACTATTTCAATCAACACATTTTGTTACAAACATGTTGTATGTATTTGGAGTATATTGTCTCGAAAAACCCAAACAGTATTATGAGAATAGTACACCTGCAAATGACTGTATGGTGCACAAGCATGAGTTGTCCGATTGCGGCAGTTGTGGATCATCTTATGGGGAAAACGTCACATTTTAAATGTTTGCATAAAATATCACACCATTTGGGAGCATATACTTGTATGAAATTTGGAGAGACAACATTTGGAGTACCGGTATTTTTAGGTCATAAACTAGTAAGCAGAGAAAGAGAAACATTGTAAGCGTAAAAATGAACACCATAGGACACGAGAGCAGAACATAACATACAATTTAACTTCGAAGCCAGCCATTTAATTATTTGTTTGTTTATTGAGGTTTAAGGGCACTTTCAATAGCCAGGGTCACACCATGCTGGAATTTATTAGCTTAACTTGACAAAGTCAAGATAAACTATTGCCATAATGCGTGCGGAAGTCTGTTCACATTTTCTTTGGCACAGGCTGCACCCCCTAGTTCTTGTCTGATCATCATGAAATTTCATACGCAGGGTCGAGGTCATGTCTAGATAAGAACATCTCCTTTTGCTCGAGATCGGTCAACCATGGCAGCTACGAGAGCCCAAAACCCAAAAACCTTTAGCACAGTCTACAGGTTGTATTTATGAAGGGATTTTATTGTAACTTAGTAGGATGACTCCGTATAATGGCTAGATGAGTATGTCCCCTTTTGGTCGCGATCAGTCAACAGTGATGGCTGCGAGAGCCCAAAATCTGTAAACCTTTAGCACAGTCTACAGATCGTCACATTTATGAAGGGATTTCATTGTAACTTGGTAGGATGACTCTGTATAATGTCTAGATGAGAACATCCCCTTTTGGTTGCGATCGGTCAACCGTGATGGCTGCGGGAGCCCGAAACCCCGTAAACCTTTAGTGCAGTCTACAGGTTGTCGTATTTATGAACGGATTTCATTGTAACTTGATAGGATGACTTCATATAATGTCTAGATGAGAACGTCCCCTTTTGGTCCCGATCGGTCAACTGTGATGGCTGCAAGAGCCCAAAACCCCAAAACCTTTAGTGCAGTTTGCAGGTCTTCATATTTATGAAAGGATTTCATCACAACTTGATAGGATTATTCTGTATAATGCCTAGATGAGAACATCCCCTCATCTAGACGTTATGCGGAGTCATCCTACCTAGTTTCATTGTAACTTGGTAGGATGACTCTGTATAATGTCTAGATGAGAACATCCCCTTTTGGTCGCGATCAGTCAACCGTGACGACTGCGAGAGCCCAAAATCCGAAAAACTTTAGCACAGTCTACAGGTTGTGTTATGAAGGGATTTCATTGTAATTTTGTAGGATGACTCCGTTTAATGTCTAGATGGGAATGGCCTCTTTTGGATGCGATTGGTCAATGGTGATGGCGACGTGGGCCCGAAACCCAAAAACCTTTAGCACAGTCTACAGGTTGTATTTATGAAGAGTTTTATTGTAATTGGTAGGATGACCCTGTATAATGTCTTGATGAGAACTTCCTATTTTGGCCGTGAGAGGTCAACCCTGACAGTTACACAAGCATGTGATCTTGATTTGTTTAACACAGTCTACAGTTCATATTTATGAAGCAATTTCATTTTAACTTGGAATGTTAACTTGGTATGATGTCTAGATGAGACTGTCATATTTGGTCACAATGGCTCAGCTATTACCGCCGCCTTGTCACTTGACTTAGATTCCTTTAGCACTGCTTACAGGTTGTTTTTAGCAAGATTCCTTTAGCACTGCTTACAGGTTGTTTTAGCACAGTCTACAGTTCATATTTATGAAGCAATTTCATTGTAACTTGGAGTGATAACTTGGTATGATATCTGGATGAAACTCTCCTATTTTGGTCATGTCATGGTCATGTTCAGTCAACCGTGACTGCCTAAGCATCGTGTGACCTCAATTCCTTTAGCAAAGTCTATAAGTTATATTTATGAAGGGATTTCATTGTAACTTGATAGGATGACTTGTTTTGGAATGATTTTACTGTAAGTTGGTAACTTTAGTTGACATGCTTTAACTGTTAGGGCCACATCAACCCAGGTCTTAATTCTTTAGTACAGTCTACACTCAAATTATTGTTAATGAAAACATAGCATACAGGGAACAGAAATTAACATATTCTCAATTATCAGAAGCAATTACTTTAAAAAACACATTATAATTGTGCTGTTTAGAGGACACCAAAACATAATACAAAACTAACACCAAAAATGTTTTGTATGCTGTGTTTTATGTGTGACATCATCAGTTTGATGTCTTCGAAATCGAAGTATTGATTTCAAGTATATGGTAAGCTGTTCAATAGAGATGGGCAGTATTGGAATTTTGAGTTTGGTATCAGTTTCCGTATTTTTATATCGATTCAGTATTTGATAGATAACTTGACTGAGATTTGCTGATAGTACCAATGGGGAATTCACATCAGGAAAATACAGAGTAAGTTGTTTTTGTACAAATTCTTCCACTGCCATAGAGGCTCTGAGCTCAACATTGGCATTCTTTTGCCAACCCAAATCATATCCACGGTAATTTTGTGACTTGTTCTAAGGCCAGCTTAACATTTAATGGTCTATTTCAGGTGTATGCAGTCTCAAAGCATGTGCCCCGACCATGCCATCTTCAAGAATCTTGCAGACAATAGACAAAGCACCTGGGCAGTGATTTCTAGACAAATCTTGGCTGTCTTAACAGGCAGCCAAGACTTGGCTAAAAATCACTGCTAAGCAATTGGACATGTAGAGGTTGTAGGCTAGTGAGAATTCAGGACAATTGCCCATGCCCCTGAGGGTTAACAAAACTGAAAATAAAATAAGCCACTTCTTTCATGAAAATGAACCCTTCAGCTGCTATCAGGCCTCAACAGGGCATTCTAAATAAATAGTGAATGTAGGAAAATTTGAATATTCAGACAGTTTCGTTATTCAATGATTGGTTTGGTTTGGTTTTTTGGTATGCTCATGATATCGGTTCTTTTTTTGATATATTGCCCATCTCTACTGTTCAGTTGAATACTGGTGTTCACTAAAAATCACTCGAAAGGGTGATGAAGCACCCAAGTGTTTTTTTTTCCATTACGCACTGGGTGTAGTCTCTGTATGATTCCTACGACTTGTACTTGGGTTGTCTCAGGTACTTGGGCCAAGAGGTATCTGGGATGGAAAGCAGGCATGGAATAAAGGGTGCCGATATGATGAGACAAAGCAAAGTTGGCGACTGTACTAGACTCAGTAACCTGTTCTGAATCTTATTGTCTTTTTCTTTGTTGGTCCCATTTCAAAATTAAAATTATTTGGTTGCAGGCCAAGTGCTGCCCAGTCCAAGAATGCTCAGCCACCCCCAAACCCCCCCCCCCCCCCCCCCACCCCACCTCCACCAAATAAATTGGCACCTGGGACAAGATTACCCCTCCCCTCCCAGGTGGATTGGCAGTCTGGACAATTGCTCCCCGGGAAATCAAATTGGCACAGAATACAACTCCTCCACCCAAGTCCAATTGACACCCAGAACAACTGCATTCCCCATTACTAGGGGAACTTGTTTTTAGTGTCACTCGTGAATGTTCAACTGCCTTTGAACATTGAAGAGAGGAGGGGTCTTCCCACAGGAACAATTTAAAACAGTGCTATCAAATAAGGCGATAAGATACAACGTTTTGATGCTCTGTTCATAGTATCAGACGACTTATTGGTCTTCTGTTTTTTCATTTAGATAACCACCAGAAGAATGATAAAATCATTCCTCTCTAATTTTATAGCCGGAGATTGCATAGAATTTTCTGAAAAACTCTCTTATTTCTTCTCTGTATCTACCTACCGGGTAATCTCTACTTATTGCCATCATTAATTCCGGGTACAAAATTTGACTTCAAACTACTCCATCTCCATTATGCCTGGTAACACCATGCCCTGATTTCATTCAATGAATAACTATACCGATTTTGTAGTAAACAAATTGGTTACGCTAGTAACACATCAGGAGGGGGCAACTCTAGCTTGGGTCATATTGGCCAAGATTGGCATCATATCAGCTGAGTTTGAAGTCATATCTGCTGAGATTTATAGTGCGAAATCGTGGGAAAGAAAATGATAGATGATAAATAAATGCGTATATGTATTGGATATGCACTTACATGCATATTATATGTAATGCTTTTCCATAGTCATTGCAAATGTTCCACACTTCCTTCTCCATTCTACATAAACATGTTCATGCCCACTGACAGAAAATCAAAAGTTGATCAGACAAACTGAAACCTCTCTGCAAACTTATTTTACTTCAAATATGACTGAAATTGCAAGACAAAAAGTCCCCAAAGCCATAGACTTGACAAGCTAAAATTGTTAAAACAGCATCTTTAAAAATGATATTGACAAAAATGCTCCTTCATTCTTTAGAAAATCTATTCTGATTATTAAAAAAATTTGAAAGTTTGACACCTGTGGGGTGTGGGCAGTTGTCCTAGTTGACAATTGGGCTGGGCCAGTTGTCCTGGCTACCAAACGAACTGGGACACAGCACAGTTAGTTGTCCTGTCTGCCAATTTAACTGATTGGAGGGGGTAGATGTCCGATTGTACATTTTCAGATTGGGGTTGTTGCCTTGTGTGGGGTGGAGAATTTTTCTATAAAAAAAAAGAACCAACAAATTTTGAGAGAGAGAGAGAGTGAGAGAGAGAGGATGGGATGTGGCAACATGGTAGTTGGAACACTTCTGCCACATATTTGATTATGTATATATTAATATTTTAATTGTTGGATAATTAGGGTCCTCAAAATACAAAATGCTGGAAAATGCATACCTCAAAGCAGCCAAATCTGTTGCAGTATGGGACTTTTCAAATTTCAATTTTGTATGACAGTGAGATTTTTTAATCCCATTCGAAACAATATCGACAAGAGTTGGGATTTTGAACTTTGAATCATTTAATGTCAATAGTCAGAAAATAAATACAATTCCCCTAAACAGGAGGGGTCTGAAATAAACTTTTCTAAAATATGGAAATTCAGTTACCACCCAAAGGCATGCAATTAGAATTATGGCAATGGAATTTCCCCTACCATATTCAAAATCGTTCGGCTCCATCCATATTCTCTTGAGAGAGATGAATGGGGAAATTAGTTGCTAAGGCATGTAAGACTTGTATATTAAGTAGTTGGGAGATAGAAAGAAAGAGAGATGTTCAGTTTTTTTTTATCCCCGCCTACCTGGCAGGGGTATAGAGTATTCCTGATGTCCATCAGTCCCTAAGTTTTATAATACACTACACTCACAGCTTTCAAGACAGCCATCAGAAATTTTGCATAATGCAAAACTACATCCAGCACATTACCATGTTAGAAGGTCTGATGACTCTGTATGTTTTTGTCACAGTTATTGGAACTTAATGCCCTTTATCAACTTAGAAAATTTTGTGTGTTTTCTAATTGAGGATACCGTTATGGTGAAATCAACTCCTCCCAAAGTTGCTAATGAGAGTTTAAACTTTAGGATATGGCTACACAGGCCTTGAAGATGTGCAGCATCTATAAAGTTTGTACAAAAAATATTTTTTTACAAAATTATTTCGCATTATCGACTTTTCCAGTGTTTTTTATTTAATTGAGGATACCTTCATAGTGTAATCAACTTCTTGCACACTTTCTAATGTAGAGTTGACACTTTAGGATGTGGTTACACATGCCTTGGAGATGTGCAGCATGTATGAAGTTTGCGGAAAAATATTTGTTTCCCAAAATTATCAAATCATGTCAATCTCACATTTGATAAAGAGGCTGGGGTTTCCTTTTTGTGTCACCCTATGGTGACACTTAATATTTTTTATGATAACAGGGACTGAAGGGAAAGGAGAGGGATCACTCTCATTCGCCATCATTCTCCAAAACTTTTCACTAGGGGAGCAATTAATCACTCACCTTCAAGATGTGTTTAGAAATTATGTCTAAACATCACTTATTTACTGCATTTCAATCACCCGTTCGTTACCCGACCCAACTAGGAAATAATACTTGCAAAACATTATCTCGCGTTACTAAAATATTTCATTTTTTGCGTTAAACATATTTTATGACCCACATTGGAACGAGCTCAGTGAGCTCATTCCAATGAGGGGTCATAAGCTATGTTTTTAGAGTGAAAATGAAAAAATAAAATAATATGTATGGTCATTTTCATGTATAATGCTGGTCAGTTTGGGCTGTCATCATAAGTGAAGGGTTAAAATCACTCTCCTGAATTTTCACTCTCATAAAATCAAAATGAAGAGAGTGATCATTCACTTGCCTGCATTTTCTTCCCTGCAGTCACTGTGATTATGTATGAAGTTTGCGGAAAAATATTTGTTTCCCAAAATTATCAAATCAAGTCACTCTTACATTTGATAAAGAGGCTGGGGTTACCTATGGTGACACTTAATATTTTTTATGATAATGTCCCAATGTATTGTAATCTGGCCTTTGTTGGTAATCCTTGTTGCTTTAGCACAGGCTACACCCCTGTAGTTCTTGTCCGATCATCACTAAATTTCTTGTCCAGGTACGAGGTCATGTCTAGATGAGAATGTTCCATTTTGGTTGCTATCAGTCGACGGTGACAGTTATGCAGGTTCAAAACCAATAAACCTTTAGCCTAGTCTACAGGTCGTATTTATGAAGGGATTTCATTGTAACTTGGTAGGATAACTCTGTATTTTGTCTAGATGAGAATGTCATATTTTGGTCGATCGTGATGGCCACAGGGCAGGTGACCTAGATTTCTTTAGCACAGTCTACAGGTTGCATTTTTGAAGGGACTTCATTGTAAATTAGAAGGATGACTGTATAATGTCTAGATGAAAACATCCTATTTTGGTCATGTTCGGTCAACCGTGACAGCTGCATGGGCACGTGACCTAGATTTGTTTAGCTTAATCTAGAGTTCATATTTATGAAGCGATTTCATTGTAACTAGGTAGGATGATTCAGTATGTTATCTAGATGAGACTATCCTATTTTGGTCATGATTGGTCAGTTGTTACTGCCACTTAAGCACAGGACCTACATTCCTTTAGCACTGTCTACAAGTAATATTTATAAGGGATTTCATTGTAACTTGGTACAATGACTCAGTATGATATCTAGATGAGACTCATTCTGGTTGCGATCGTTCAACTGTGACCATCGGACAGCCATGTGACCTGGATAACTGTGAGGGCCACATCAACCCAGGCCTCAAATATTTCATACTGTCTACACCTCAAATTATTCTTGTTGAAAACATAGCATGTGGGGAACAGAACTTAACATATTCTCAATTATCACAATTCTTGTCTTATTTCATAATCCTTTCATAAACATTGAACATTATCCTTTCATCAAACACTACACACAGACATGTTAAGCTGCAGTATCATTGACACTTTCATTTCTTGAATCTTTGCCTATATCACTGTTGGTGAACAGTGCAGTCAGTGACGCAGAACTGACGGAATTGGGTGCCGTTAAATAATAGTTTGTACAGATCTTAAATAGAATGCAATCACCTCGCAAGTTTGTAGGCACAAAGTTATTGTTCATATCCAAAAATGTATCTGATTAATTTATGCCTTTAAAGCTTCATTACCCAAATATAAATGATACTATGTATGGTACACATAATGCCGGCATCCGGGGTGACCATCCGTCGTCCGTCCATCCTTTGTCCATCCATCTGTCCATCCGTCTGTCCATCCGTCCATCCCTCTGTCTGTCCGGCGTCCGTATCCATATCTTTGGCATTCGATAACTTGAAAAATATTGCTTGGATTATCAAGTTACTTTATATTTGGGTTCAGGTTACTGATGTGCCGAGCTGTATAGTTTTTGGTGTAAATCAGATAATTTGATCCTGAGATATTAACCCTTTATCCTTCAAATTGAAAATTCCTCCAATCCCTTTGGCATTCGATAACTTGAAAATTATTGCTTGGATTGTCTAGTTACTTTATATTTGTGTTCAGGTTACTGATGTGCCGAGATGTATAGTTTTTGGTGTAAATCGGATAATTTGATCCTGAGATATTAACCCTTTATCCTTCAAATTGAAAATTTCTCCAATCCCTTTGGCATTCGATAACTTGAAAAATATTGCTTGGATTGTCAAGTTACTTTATATTTGTGTTCAGGTTACTGATGTGCCGAGCTATATAGTTTTTGGTGTAAATCTGATAATTTAATCCTGAGATATTAACCCTTTATCCTTCAAATTGAAAATTCCTCAAATCCCTTTGGCATTCGATAACTTGAAAAATATTGCTTGGATTGTCAAGTTACTTTATATTTGTGTTCAAATTACTGATGTTCCGAGCTGTATAGTTTTTGGTGTAAATCGGATAAATTGATCCTGAGATATTAACCCTTTATCCTTCAAATTGAAAATTCCTCCGATCCCTTTGGCATTCGATAACTTGAAAAATATTGCTTGGATTGTCTAGTTACTTTATATTTGTGTTCAGGTTACTGATGTGCCGAGCTGTATAGTTTTTGGTGTAAATCTGTTATTTTGATCCTGAGATATTAACCCTTTATCCTTCAAATCGAAAATTCCACCAATCCCTTTGGCATTCGATAACTTGAAAAATATTGCTTGGATTGTCAAGTTACTTTATATTTGTGTTCAGGTTACTGATGTGCCGAGCTGTATAATTTTTGGTGTAAATCTGTTATTTTAATCCTGAGATATTAACCACTTATCCTTCAAATTGAAAATTCCTCCAATCCCTTTGGCATTTGATAACTTGAAAAATATTGCTTGGATTGTCAAGTTACTTTATAATTGTGTTCAGTGTTAATCTGATAATTTGATCCCGAGATATTAACCCTTTATCCTTCAAATTGAAAATTCCTCCAATCCCTTTGGCATGAGATAACTCAAAAAATATCAATCCGATTGTCATGTTACTTTATATATTTATTCAGGTTACTGATGTGCTGTGCTGTGTAGTTTTTTATATAAATCTGATAATTTGATCTGGAGATATTAACCCTTTATCCATCAAATTAGACACTCCTCCAATCCATTTCTATATGTACCCATACCTTGGATGGTGTATATAATGTCGGCATCCGTGGTGGCCCTCTGTCATACAGCTTTCTACTAGTGGCGCGTACGGGTACACATCTGATGATTTCATCGGCCTATTTTTCACATTACAGTTTGCAACTTTTTGTGAATTGATGTTGAAGATTTTATTTGGCATTTGGAACCAGTAATAAATATACTTTAAAAATGTGGATTTGTCTTTCAACAGAGCAGTGGACCTTTAATAATAAATAGATAAGAAATAAAATTTGATCCGGAACTGCCATAATAACTGTACTGTTGCTACACAATTCACTCGGATGGACTAAGGTCATTTGACCAGTTGTAAACTTTTACTAGTTGTAGGTCAGTTGAGAAATAATGTGCTGAAGAAAAAAGTAATTTATTTTAAACAAAACAATGCTAAATAATTTAAATATTTTATTTTTCTTCAATATCAAACAGGTGGCTACAGTGTAGAATCATTAAATTGGATATAGTTTTATCATTCACAGAATGTACCTATGTGCTGCCTGTAATGTGTACACATGACATAAACACATCTAGGGAAGTCAGAATACTTTGAGTAGATGGGGAAAGTCATAACAGAGCTTGTAGATACATAGGTAGAACTTGAGGATTTTGCAAGAATTCAAGCCAAATAAAACAATTATTGGGTCTATTTGGGTAATTATACCCCCCGCAAACAAAGTTTGGGGGTATATAGGAATCACACTGTCCATCCGTCTGTCTGTCTGTCCATCCTTGTAAGTGCAACTCCTCTTAAACCGTTTGAAGAATTTTCATGAAACTTTACACAATGGAAGAACTCCATATGCAGATGTGCATGAAGCAATATAATTCCATGCTGACATTTCCAAGGGGAGATAATCTAACTTATACCGTCTGTCCATCCTTATAAGCGCAACTCCTCCTAAACCGTTTGAAGAATTTTCATGAAATTTTACACAATGGAAGAACTTCGTATGAAGATGTGCATGAAGCAATATAATTCCGTTCGGACATTTCCAAGGGGAGGTAATCTAACTTATACCGTCTGTACATCCTGGTAAGTGCAACTCCTCCTAAACCGTTGGAAGAATTTTCATGAAACTTTACACAATGGAAGAACTCCATATGAAGATGTGCATGAAGCAATATAATTCCGTTCTGACATTTCCAAGGGGAGATAATCTAACTTATACCGTCTGTCCATCCTTGTAAGCACAACTCCTCCTAAACCGTTTGAAGAATTTTCATGAAACTTTACACAATGGAAGAACTTCGTATGAAGATGTGCATGAAGCAATATAATTCCGTTCTGACATTTCCAAGGGGAGATGATCTAACTTATACATTTCAGGCGTGGGGGTGGGGGGGATCACTTTGTGAGTTTGCTCACAGTACCTCTAGTTAGATATACACCCATTGAATCGAATGTGCCTTTTATTGGAGAAAAAAAAGCCCAAAATGGGGCCTCGCTTAGTCCGGATTTGGTAGTTTAGGGTAGACTTTTGTGACTGGAGGGATAGTCAGGTTGTTTGTGGTAATTCTATGAACTGGGAAACTATTCCCATTGAATCGAACATACCTCTGTCTTATTGGTGGCTCAGTGGTAGACTGTTGGACTTCTATGTTGGACGTCCCGAGTTCGATCCTGTCCAGAACGACCTGCATTGTGTCCTTGGGCAAGGCACTTTATCCTGGTTGCCGACATGGGGACACAATGACACTATGTACTAAGGCGTACTGCACGTCGATGATGCACATCTTCAGCCGCTGTAACCCTGCCTGAACGGAGCTTGAACAGGGTGAGAATTTGAGGAGCTAACAGTTGCTCATCAATGCTCGGTGGTTCTCTCCGGGTACTCCAGCTTCCTCCACCTGCAAAACTGTCACAGTCACGATTAGCCATTGTGTATATGTGACCTTGAACCCCAATAAATATTTAAATAAATAAATAAATAAATAACGGTAATAAATAAGCAATGAAAGCACCGGTAATTTATATAGCCTTTTTAGAGCTCGAAAATATTCAGTTAGGACTTCGCCAAATTATTACGAATTTACTTTTATACCAGTTGTCTAGTTCACATGTCATGAGGCTGGGATCAGAATCACTTAATATGCCAAATAATGCCTGAAAGAATGAGTGATAAGCCTTTACCCAATGCAGACGATATCAAAATGTATTATTTTAATATTTGCTTTTCAAAAAATTTCAACGAAACTATATCATGTGACCCCTCATTGGAACGAGCTTGACGAGCTCATTCCAATGAGGGGGCACATGATATGGTTTCATTGAAATTTTTTGAAATATATATTTTTTTTTACTACTTAATTTGTAAATTACTCGAGCGGATGCAGCCGATTCGTTAGGTAAAGGATTAAAGTGAATGAGGACAGTGGTATTGGAATATGAAATTCTGAATCTGCTTTATAGTCTCTTGTTTACAGAAGAAAAATGGCGGACACCGTTCTTCAAATTAACTTTGACGTAAATGTGGTGGTAATTCGGTAATTATTCAAATACTATCAATAACAGTTACCGGTAACAAAATTTACTAACCGTTTCAAGTACAATTGTTTACCACAGTAAACATGCTCTGCTTCAATTCCTGGGGTTCTCACAAGGAAATGTATGGGGGATAGATGATCCTAGAGAATAGTCCAGAGAAATTGAGGGCTCTGATTCAATAGCACTCTTCCAGCATTTAAGAAAATTATGCTAAACAACAAAATTTATGATGTGTATGCTTTTGATACCATTCACCAAGAGAACATTGGTCCAGGGGTCTAATTCTATAATTTTAGATTTAATTTCTTGTTGGCTGATATGAAATACTTTTGAACTTGGCATTAATTCTTGATACTGTTTGAACAAAACTAACTGAATCTTAAACAACTGGGGCATTGGTCTTCATACTCATCACAGATGTCCCAACAATACTTTTGGTCTGATCGCCCACTCCACTTACAATCCCTTTCCCATGATTATTCTTGTAGAGTGTCAACATATAACACCTCAGTTAGATCATCTTAGATGCCTTTTTGGCTGAGTTTTTAAAAAAAACTCAACCAAAAGTTTGATGAAGTTGGTGCGTGGGCAGGCAGGCGTGACTTTCTTGTTAGCGCAATAAGTTACTTGAGCAAATATCAGTAGATTTGGTCAATATTTGGTATGTGACACTTCTTAACAATGTCTCGAATGAGTTCGAAAACTGTTGTGGTTCGGCCATACTGAGATGAATTTGGCCCTGAATTAGTTAATTTTTGCCTGTTTTCAGCTTGTATGGCTATAACTTGAACAATTATCAATGAATTTGATCAATATTTGGTGTGTAAGACTTTGGTAACAATGTCTTCAATTGGTTAAGAAAAAAGTACAGTTTGGCCATACTGAGCAGAGTTATGGCCATTAATTAGTTTTCAGCTCTTCAGCACGTTAACTTGAACAAATATCAATGGATTTTGTCAATATTTGCTATTTGACACTTTCTTAACAATGTCTTGAAAGAGTTCGAAAACTGGTGTTTTTTGGCCACACTGCACAGAGTTATGAAACTTAATTACTGAATTTTTGCCTCTTTTCAGCTTGTTAAAACGATAACATGAACAAGTATCAATGGATTTGAATTTTTTATAATGACAAGTCTTATAGGTGCCAAAAAATGCCTCCCCCCTCCCCCAGCATCAGCAATGTATAATCCTTGTTTAAAATCATCTCATGAAATGATAAGTACAATGACTGGATATTTGTGATTTAGCTTTCTTTTGAGGTACATGTACAGGGTGAATTTTTTTAAAACAAAGCTTGGGGAGCAATATTTGTGAATGTAACAGGAGGGGCAACAATTTTAGCCCTGCCCAAATTTTACCCCTTTTCAGCTCTTGAATTGATTGAAACAGAATTTGGCATACACTATGAGTGGGTGCAATTTTTTGATTTACATGTCAGACCTTCGATTTTGAAAAAATATCGGCGTACAAATAATTATGCCTCTATTTTTGAACCCA
Source organism: Pictodentalium vernedei (assembly GCA_031216915.1). Taxonomy (NCBI): domain Eukaryota; kingdom Metazoa; phylum Mollusca; class Scaphopoda; order Dentaliida; family Dentaliidae; genus Pictodentalium; species Pictodentalium vernedei. The sequence continues at coordinate 210,725,503 of CM062288.1, forward strand.
GGTGAATGGATTTTACAGTTAGGCCTGGCATTTTTAGGCATGTGAAATGAAAGATCATCAAATGACTCATGAAACCACTGTTCATTGTTAATGCTGATCTGTGACAACATTGTCTGTGTAAAAGTAAGCCATTCAGTGTTGCATATTCTGGAAAATCCCAAGCATTTCTTGTAGACAGTTGCTGCTGTGCATATGCTCACATGTGCAGCGTAAAATACCACTAGAGGGATATAATCTTCTGTATGAATTGATCAAGCCAGAAAATAAGCAGACTGTCATCTGCAAAATGAGGTCCCCAGAGGGTGAATTTTGTGATGCTACCCTGCACAGCAGGGTAGCATCACTACATTTACCCTCTGTGAACGTCAAACTGAATCGGGGTCGCAAAACTAAACAGAAAGAGGTACCCAGAGGATAAATTGGCCCACTGTATGGGATAGCATTATCAAATTCATCCTCTGGGGACCTCATTCTGCAAATGTTGGACTGCTTATTTTCAGGCCTGGAATTGATCAGGAATAATGGTCCAGCACATTGACCTAGAAATGGTAACTTAAGTAAGGTTGGCTATCGGTATCTGTGCACAACCACAAATGGTGGAGAATGTTGTGCATGTACAGCTTCATACGTCTGCATGCTCAAAATTTGTGAGACACTCAGTTTTTAGTACCAAGCCTTTGGAAAGTAGGTGGGTGATGGTGTGCAAGTGCAATTGCATGCCTCAAAATCGAAGGTGTGACTTGTACATGTATAGTACATGGAGAGTGGATTGTTACTAAATCACTCAGGGGATGGTGTCTCTACTCTGATGAAAATTCCTTGTCTGGGAAAAAGCATTTGAACAATGAGCAAAGTTTCAGCCAAGGGACCTCCATGTAGAACCTGGAGATCCCTTGGCTAAAAATGTGCTTGTCCTTTACATGCATCACCACAGGAATTGACTGTTATTGTCTGGATTTAGTAACAATCCACTCTCCACGTATTGTTTGTAAAAAAGTAGTCAGTAGCCATGTGGTAATCCACACAGACTGACAGTGGAACAAAATTTCAAAGGGTTAACCGTTTACCATACAAATCGGCCACATCCGCCCAAGTAATATGCAAATTCAGCAGCTGAAAAAATATATTTTTATACTGTACCAATGACCCAGACATAGCTGGTGTTAACTCTTAAAATCTAGGGCCAAACACAAATTTTGCCCCCCAATCCCCAAAATTTGCATCTAAAACCAAAAGAAATCATGTCCTGAAGGACCTCCATACTTTGCCGCCACTGCGCATGCGCAGTGTCAAGGACGTTCCGAAATTGGCGCCAATCACCATTCTTTGTTTGGCCCTTCATCAGTCAACATCTCACTGATCTTTGTGCTTGTAAATCTCAGTTTAAAGGATGCCAGACACATAATTATTGGAGAAATGGTGATTCTAAGGAGGATATAGAAGGAGGAGAGGAAAAAGGAGTGACCGAAAATAATCAGGGCTGAAACTTAAAATTTTTTAATGAAATTATGTTAAGTTGCCTATTTTCGAGGCATGGGCCTGTTGTTGTCATTCTTGCTATAAAGTTGCACTGCTTATTTAGTGTTTCCTCTCTCCTGGTCTTCTAAGTCCCCCCTTGCTATTCTCCCATGCTTTTGGCATATTTTTGAGAAAGATCATTTCTAAATTCTCTTGGGAGAATTAGCTTGGTTACAGAATGAATTCTGTTAATTTCCCCATGTTTACGTTTTCACCCATGGGTGTTTAAACGTTGTGTTCTGCATCTACCATCTGATGTTCTGCAGAATCTCCCCTGGGAGTCTCTGTTTTGCATCAGATAGTGTGTAATTTTGATGACTGATTTCGGGCCAGTTTTGTCAGTGCCTGGAGTCATGTTTTCTGGTGTTTTTACACTGTTTGTTTACATTGGCAACAGTCTCTTTTGAGGGGGGCTGTTTGCCTTTGGAGTAGTTTATCTCACTATAAGATACATTATTATTATCCGTAAGTGTTGCATTAATTATTTAATATAATTTTAAAATTTTTGACCACACTTAACCCTTTACCCAACGTAACGGCCAAAACCGGCCAGCGCTATTCTCAAAAATCGCCAATTAATTTTCAAAATATTTTCATTTTTTGTCTCAAAAACATAGGTTATGACCCCTCATTGGAACGAGCTCGTCGAGCTCGTTCCAACGAGGGGTCATAACCTATGTTTTTGAGACAAAAAATGAAAAAATTTAGTTATTCAAGAATTTTTTTTTGCAAGTGTCGTCTGCTTTTCATGTTAGGTAAAGGGTTAACCTTGGGATCCATTGGGGCTCAACATTACTTTTCAGAAACTTGGGCTTCGCTGAAAAAATATTTTTCAAAAATTATTTTGATTTTCAATTGTTTTTTCATTATTAATGGATCATGTTATTATGTATCTTTGTGTTTAGGGGTTTGTGCGAGTACTAGGACTTGTTGTTGACTTTTCACAATGAAAGGATATTGTTCAAATTGTAATAGGAAGAAATCTTCCTCTGACTTTCATGATCATTGTATTAATTGTAGTCAGTGTACTCGCACTAACTCCTGTTCAATATGTCAATATTGGGATGACAAACATTGGAAACGTGTGTCACGATATGTTGTTAGTGGAGAGAGGGCTATGCCGGCCCTTTCTCTGCAGGGTAACTCTACTCTATCAGTTTCTATTTCAGAGGAACAAGAACAGGGTGATGTTTCCATGTTATCTTCCGCAAGTGCGCTTCCGTCGTCACAATTGAATGCAGAGCTAGCGGCAAAAGTGCTCATGGAGATACGACAGTTGCCTAAGAGGTCCCTAGTAGGATCGACGGCGCTGTCATCGGCTAGCTCGCCTGGTGTAGCGTCCATTCACCGAATGGTTCGGCAGCCGGGTTCGTCCGATGCGGTCCAGGAGGAAATGTTGGGTGATGCGAGCACTATAAACATTCAAGGTGCACACCCAGTGACGACGGATAGTAGGAGAGATCGGAGGAAGCCTTCTAGTCCGGTTCCTAGCTCGTCCAGGTCCATCCGGACTGCGAGCGAGAGAGGCCCCTTTCTCGTACAACAACATCTGGGACCAGATGTTGTGGTACAAAATGTGTCGTTAGCGGAGCACACGTCCGTCGCTCGGGACGCTCCGTTGTATAGGCAGTCCGCTGAGACTGCTCAGGCTTCTTCTTCCTCTCACCAGTGCACACGACCGCACCTTGGCTACGTGACCGCCGATATTCTACTAGCTTCGCCGATCAGGGATTCTTCGGCGACCAGGTCACGCCATCCGGTAGCCAGGGACACGAGGCCGGTTGACTCCGGACGTTCGCATAGGAAGAGTATGCGGGAGTCACTAGATACGGAGCTGCCCTCGGCGAAGCAGCGAAAGACTGCGCCTCCGCAGGCCTCGATGTCGGACGTGCTTGCTCAAATAGCACAACTTATCGCAGCATCCCAGCAACCGACAGAAACGGTGTCGGATCGGGAATTATCCGACGGCGCTGGGTCGGTACGCTCCACCGAAGCATCTGGTGCGAACGACCGGGAGCATCATGAGGTCCGACCGGATGGTGAAAGGGATACGGATGACTTGGAGTTATCCCTTTCAACAACATAAAGCTGCCGTGGACTTCATCCGGCACTTTCTTCCTCAGGTTGTTCCGTCGGGCCAGACTGCTGCGGTACCGGACAAGAGAATTATAGCGTCATTGGACACTGATTTCTTCGAGCGGTTCAAGGACATCGCTCCTGAGTTTCCGTCTCAGTCCAATAATGTCACAAGGACATTTGAATTATTGAACGACGCTATATTCAAGCTTGCTTCCAAAACAGGAAAAGCGAGTTTCTTGTCCGCCAATGCTCTTAACCTGCCTTTCATTAATGCAAGGAATAAATTCGATACGGCAGGACAGGGTATCCCGAGAGTTCCTCTGCGTATGGATGGCGAGGCGGAAGACTTAGATTTATCATTACCGACGTCTACGTCTATCCCAACCGCGGTGTTGGATACGACTATTTCGTCTAACTGAGCCAGTTTAGATGCTTTATCTTACGCAGACCACCTTACAAAGGCGTTATCACTGCGTCTTCAAGGGAAAGAATTCCAGGATGTTCAATCCTCTTTAAGACTTCTTTCAAGGGCAGTAGCTTATTCCACGTGTAACTCCGCCCTTTCAGTGGCAAACCTGGAGTTGGTTAGATGTGACGCAGCCCTAGCTACATCCTCACTCGTGGATAGTAAGGTGAAGAACTCTCTCAGAGTCGCTTCGGTCTCCGAACTTCTCTTCGACGGCAAGCTTTCTGCAATTTACGATAAAATTACTAAGAAAGCTTCGGATTCTCTGCTGTTTAAATCCGCTTCTAAGAAGACGGACACGGCAGATAAGAGTAAGACAGGCACTTCTGGGTCTAATGCGCCCAAGAGAGGTTCCTATAGAGGTTCCGGTGCGTCCTCTTGGTCTTATTCAAGAGACTGTCAAGGCAGCGACTCACGTGCGGGACGTCCTTCGGGCCGGGACAATCGGTCGGACGCCCCAAGGTCGACGGGATGAGGTGCGGGTCGTGGAGTACGTGGTTTCTCCTCCCGCAGGCCTTGCAGGTCCAGGAGGTGATTGCTTCAACCTCTATCGCGTTCCGGTTGGCGGAAGGTTGTCGAGTTTTTCAGAAGAGTGGGCGTCGATTACGGACGACCCTTGGGTGAGAGGGGTGATTTCAGAAGGTCTAAGAATATCCTTCAAACGAAAGCCTCCATTAACTCGAAGTCCAAAATGGACTCAACTTCTGTCAAATCCACAGAAAAGAGACGCTCTGTTATCAGAGGTGCAGTCTCTTTTAATGAAGAACGCGGTAGAGGTCGTAGAAAACCAGGAAACACCGGGATTCTACAGCCATCTGTTTCTGGTTCCGAAACCAGACGGCTCGTTCCGTCCAGTCATAGATTTGAGCTGGATAAACAAGCTGATCGTCGCTCCGAAGTTTTATATGGAGACGATTCGATAGGTCAGAGCGAGTATTCGGGTGAACAATTATGCTACAAGCATAGATCTCAAAGATGCATACTTTCACGTCATGGTACATCTGACATTCAGAAAGTATCTATGCTTCGCAGTCCTAGGAGTGGTGTATCAATTCCGGGCGATGTGCTTCGGATTGAACCTAGCACCCTGGGCTTTCACTCGGGTAATGAACTCGGTAATGATGTATTTCCGAGCTCATTCGTCTGCGGTAACGTCGGCCTACCTGGACGACATTCTTCAGAGGTACGGCAACGAGTTAACGCTTCAAAACGATGTGCAGAATCTGCTTCTATTGCTCCGACATCTCGGTTTTATAATAAACAAGGAGAAGTCGGATCTGGTGCCGTCCAAGTCATTCACACATCTGGGAATGAGCTTCGAGATGCACAACAATCTCGTTCGTCTGCCGTTAACCAGAGCGAAATTAGTCAGTTGTTACGCTCGCTATTGTCTTCACGCAGACAAAGTCACAGTGAGGGAGTTCATGAGACTGATAGGTCTGTGCGGAACCGCTGCGGATCTCATTCCGATGGGGCGGTTATGCACTCGTCCTCTCCAGATTTTCTTGACTCAGAATTGGAGTGTGAAAATTCATTCGCTCGACATAGACGTTCTATTGTCAGAACAAGTGAAACGAGAGATTCAGACTTGGGCAAACATTCAGTGGTTAACTCAGGAAGTTCCGCTGCAGTTGCCGGATCCGAGTTTTACGATTATGACGGACGCCAATCAAACAGGTTGGGGTGCATCATTGATCCCAACGGATTCGAGATGCCAGGGTCTTTGGGATCCGCAATTCCTACGCAAGCACATAAACATCAAGGAAATGATGTCAATTTGGCTTGCGTTACGTCATTGGATGGACATTATTCACAATGCTCATGTCCAAATCCTGTCCGACAATACGACAGTAGTGGCGTATATACGGAACCAGGGAGGCACTCATTCAGTTCCGTTATTCAATCTAACGGAAAGAATCCTTCTGTTTGCTCTAGAACATCAAGTTCTACTTTCGGTCTGTCATATACCGGGTCGTCTGAACGTACTAGCAGACTCCCTTTCAGGAAAGGGTCGCTTGTTGCCGTCGGAGTGGACTCTCAACAAACAAGTATTCAATCAGATTTGCTACCAATGGGAACGGCCAATGATAGACTTATTTGCGACACATCTCAACAATCAGTTGCAGACGTATGTGTCTCCGTGTCCGGATCCAAGAGCATTTGCAGTAGACGCTCTGTCGATCCCTTGGGACGGAATGATAGGATATGCGTATCCTCCAACGCCATTGATTCAGCAAATATTGCTAAAAATAAAACAATCGCAATGCAAGATTCTGTTGGTAGCATCTCTTTCTCCACAGAGACTGTGGATAAATCTACTCAGGTGTCTGTTGTGGGACCTACCGCGAAAGCTTCCTCCACGGGAGGATCTTCTTTCGCACGGGAAACCGCGTCAATTTCATCACAACCTGCAAGGTCTCAACCTTCACGTTTTTCCGTTGTGCGGTCCTTCTTGCATGGCAAGCACTTTACAGGACGAGCAGTGGACGCGATTTCTAACTGTAGGAGGACCTCCTCTTCGCTAAACTATGCGGCTAAGTGGACGGTCTTTTGTCGTTGGTGTAGGGATCATTCTGTTGATATTTTCGATCCCTCCATACCAGACATTGCAAACTTTCTAGTATACTTGTTTGACGAAATCAAACTGCAGCCTGTTACTATTAAGGGTTATAGGTCTATGTTATCTGATACCTATGCACATCATGATAGTTTACAAATTGAATCTAATGTCTCTTTATCTAAGTTAGTTAGAAACTTCTCGATAAATAGACCCAGAACTCTTAGGTTAATTCCTAAATGGAATTTAGCTTGGGTTCTTCTTAAACTGAAGGAAAAGCCATTTGAACCTCTTGGGACAGTAGATTTCAAATTCTTGTCTTATAAGACAGCTTTTCTCTTAGCTTTCTCTTCTGCTAGAAGAGTCAGTGAGCTTCATGCACTGTCGGTGGATGATTCTCACTATCGTAGTGTCAGGAACACTATCACCTTCACTACTAATGTGGGATTTTTAGCTAAGAATCAGGCTCCTAATAAATATCCGGAACCTATTGTTATTAAGGCCCTTCCGTCTTCAGACGGGCGTAGGCCTTTACTCTGTCCTGTTAGAGCGTTACGTATTTATAAACAGAGATCTCAGTTTATCAGAAAGGGACGAAAACGTTTCTTTCTGTCTCTGATGCCTAATAGAAAGGACATTTCGGTCCATTCTATTGCTAGATGGATTCAATTAACTATCCGTACTGCTTATGAAAATTTATCTTCTTCTCAGCAGTCTGTGCTTAAGATTTCGGCTCATGAAGTAAGAGCTCTTTCTACATCTTGGGCTTACGCAAATAGTATTGCTATTACAGATTTAATGAAGGCTGCTTATTGGTCTCAGCCATCCACATTCACGAATTTTTATCTCAGAAATATTGAGTCCATTTCTGGAGACCTGCATTGTTTAGGTCCGTTATCTGTTGCTCAGAATGTCATCCACTAAACAGTTGCAACTATAGTTATGCAGGCTTTCTGTTCCGGCAGTGACTCTGTCCGGCTGCCCTCTTCGTTCTGGGCTATTTGACCCAGGGCAAGGGGAAGGGGGTAGGGGGAGGGTGTTCCCTTAGGTCACCTGCTTTATAGTGAAAAGCAAGGGAATTCCTCCTCCGAAGTCAGTATTTCTGAGTCGTTCCCGGGATGGTTTTAAAGTGTAATATTAATATTAAAAATTCATTCATGTCATGTTTTTAAAGTGTAGCTCGGTGTGAAGCATTTGTATATGTTAAGTGTCAAACGGGCGTTAATATACAATCCTCGGACACTTTTAAAGAATATAAAGAGTCTCAATTCTCTGGACTAACTTTATTTATTGGCTTACTTTAAAAATAATTAGTATAAGGGTTATACTGGATGTTAATAGAGAACATGAATGTTATTGTGCTCAATTATGAAGGGTATTGTATCTTTCTAATTTATCATAAATAAGAAAGATACATGTAAAGCCTAATACCCCTTTTCTCCTTGAGGGGTTGACTCTATATTATATAGTTGAGCTTATTGGATTTTCCTCTATGTCCTAGGCCCTCCAGCCTTTTTACTATTCAGCTATGTCTGGGTCATTGGTACAGTATAAAAATGTTAAAAAATTTATAGTAATTTATATATTTTTTATACTTACCAATGACCCAGACGGGGATGGCCCTCCCAGGAGTTGGGAACTCTTACCTCCCTGCTGAGTACATAGCGCTGACCAGGCACTGCTTGCAAAAATGGTGATTGGCGCCAATTTCAGAACGTCCTTGACACCGCGCATGCGCAGTGGGGGCAAAGTATGGAGGTCCTTCAGGACATGATTTCTTTTGGTTTTAGATGCAAATTTTGGGGATTGGGGGGCCAAATTTGTGTTTGGCCCTAGATTTTAAGAGTTAGCACCAGCTATGTCTGGGTCATTGGTAAGTATAAAAAATATATAAATTACTATAAATTTTTTAACTTTTCCAAAAATTTCAGCAAAACCCTATGTGACCCCTCTTTGGAACGAGCTCGTTCCAGTGAGGAGTCACATGATCTGGTTTTGTTGAAATATTTGGAAAAACTTTGAAAAATGATATTTAAAATAATAAATTTTGATATCTTCTATTTGGGTGAAGGGTTAAGATGTGTATTTTCATTTTGGTGTCTCTCCTGACTTAGGTGCAAATGATTAGCCATCACTTTTTGAAAATAAATGTTTTCTCAACTTTTTATTTGTTTACTTCTTGTGATTTTAGGCATTGCCTCAGAAAGAAAAAGATAGATTTGAAAACATGGCAAAGGAATACAAGTCTAAAATGCGAGGGGTAGAAGGAGATAAATATCGTCTAGACAATGTTGGAAATGTGATAGCAGTAAGTTTTAATGATCATTTAAATTGTGACTTTTAGTATGCTATGGATTTTTTTGTAAGTTCTGTTGGATCAGGCAGAAATTATTTTTTTGAATAAAGACTTGGCTGCTGTTTAGGCTTAAAAAATTAAAAAATCTGTTTCTCAGGCTCTCTCACATGGTCCTTTTGGCTGCCACATGGTCTCTTTTTATAACCAATGCAAGTATCAGGATTTCAGACGTCAACGGAACCGAAAAATCGTTTCCGTGGTTTAAGAGACACGGAACCCGCCGGTAATAAAATTTAGGTACCGTCTGAGCAGTTATGGGAACCTTTTTGAAGTTTTTCCGAATCGGGGGAATTTTATATCATTCGTAGCTTTTTAGATTTCAGAAATGTTTCCCTCCTAGATAAAACTGCCTGCATACATTGATATACTTGTAAGTTATATGTGAAATGATATTGGATCGTTTCGGCCCTGAGACGTTTCGGCCTCCTATATTAACAGTCCGGAGTGAAGGGAATTACCCCCGGCACGATAGATACCAAACAGAGGTTATTGGGATGTTGATTTTTTAATATATATTTATTGTTTTAGATATTATATCGCCAGTAAACCTGTGCATGATACCTTTGTTCAAAAAACTGCTTTTCAGTTGTCAACATACATTGAACACAGGCGCTTGTTATTTTATCAAACTTAAAACAATTCTCAGACACACAATGAAATTACTTGTGATAATATTACTGACGAAAAAAACGTCAAGATGTTTACAGAATGAGCCAATCACATTCACTTCACCAAAAGGGTCTCGCACTTTACTCATTCCGAGAATGTTATTGGTTGAAATGTCTAACGTGTGCAAACGGTACACACGTGTTTTTCCCACTTCAACTTGTTTCTGTATTCGATGTAAACAGTATTTCGTTTCTACCACAGTGATGATTGTTCACCAAATAGCAGCTCTTATGAGCATTTCTTTCAACAACAAATGTTTCAATGTCTTTAGTGACAGATTGAGTGGTAACGATATTTCGGTTCCGTCATTTTGTGACCACGGTACCGACACGCTACCGGTAACGATCGTTACCGTGAAATCCTGACACTTACAATGCAAACTTAAAAAAATAATAATTAAATGGTTTATGTCTGATATTTTACCCAAGTTAATAAAATTGATAAATTTGTCTCCTGAGTGCAACAAGGCTTTGCAATGCTAAAGCATTGCAAAGCCTTCTTGCCTTGCACTCAATGGACACTTTTCACCACCACCCATGCTATTCTGTAGATTATGTTTTGCCTAAAACATAAAACATACCAAGAACATGAACTTTTGATGGCAAAGAAATAATTACAAAAATAAAACATAAAATAAAAAAATGCCCACCTGCATGTAATTTAAAAAAAAAAATTGCCTGAGAAACCGAACTACTTTGTGGAGCCTTATATCGTTTTCAGTTTCTTGTTGAAATAAGTTACAAGATAATTAAAAAGAAATTCTGTTTTGTATTTTTCTTCACTTTTTGCCTGCTCAGGCAGAATTTCCTGCCAGGACAAAAACATCCTGTTGTCTAGCTATTCTAACAGAGGTTCATTAACGATTTTTGTTAACAAAATATATAGGAGTTGTCCTCTTATCAATGATATTTGGGGTTTCAGATTCTTATGAATTTTTTTATCAGATCAAGTCATGGCTGCTTTACAACAGCCATGACTTGATTTTATGAAAATTTTTTGAAAATCCTCAGAAGATTAAGACTAAACTCTTTACCAAACACAATGAGCAGGTGACACTTTCTTGAATAATGTCATTTTTTGCCTTCAGAACATAGCTTATGACCTTTTATTGGAAAACCACGACAAGCTCGTCCAATGAACTTCCACAATTTAGAAAATGCAGCAAGCCTGGAAATAATGGGCTAATATCGTAACCTGTTAACTATATAGTATTTCTGAAATTCATAGGAAAAAAGTATTATGATGCTTGTCCGCCTTCTCTATTTTTACTTGCCAGTCATACTGTTTTATGTCTTAACCCTTTACCCAACATAATGAACAAAAGCGACCAGCGCTATTTACAAAAATCACCATACAATTTTCATTATTTTTTACTTTTTTGTCTCAAAAACATAGGTTATGACCTATGTTTTTGAGACAAAAAATGGAAAAAATTAGTTATTCAAGAATTTTGTTTGCAAGTGTCGCCTGCTTTTCATGTTAGGTAAAGGGTTAATCAGAATTTCTGCCACAGTAAAGATCAACAACTAATGTGAGATCTCGCCAAGGCGAGAACGCACATTAGTGTTGCTATTTATTTTGGCGGGAATTCTTTTAAGATGGAAACAGCATGCTATTCTATTATGTGTATGCAGTACTCAACCTTTGAGTCGAAATAGTTCCGAAAGATTGTTAGGGCTCTCTGGTAAAACATTCAAGATTAGTAACTTACTAAAAGTTATGTTGTATTACCTTGTAACCTGTAGTTTGTTCGAGTATTTTACAATTGTCGTAACCCACACATAACCTAAACAATTGTTTGTAGGTTATTTCCAGGTCTGTGCAGGAGTGAACAGAATTGCCTCCATCAATTTGCCCACATTGTAGAAATGCAGTTGGCCATTTAAATTGTGGTACCTGCTTTTAGGACTAAAAGATATTTGAATATTTTATAACAAGAAACTAAATAGTTGAGGCGATGAATCATTGGTATCAAGCATTTGTGTTTCCCACATTACAAATTCTGACACTCCTGTGGCTCCCTCAGATTCTACATCACATGTACACGTGACAGGCATGAAAATAAAATAAAAAACAAGTGAGAAAATTTTGAGGACCAAAAATAATTCAGCATTCTACCAGTTAACCCTTTACCTAACGTAGAAAGCAGACGACACTTGCAAAAATAATTCTTGAATAACTATTTCTTTTCATTTTTTGTCTCAAAAACATAGGTTATGACCCCTTGTTGGAACGAGCTCGACGAGCTCGTTCCAACGAGGGGTCATAACCTATGTTTTTGAGACAAAAAATGAAAAAAATAATGAAAATTAATTGGCGATTTTTGAGAATAGCGCTGGCCGGTTTTGGCCGTTACGTTGGGTAAAGGGTTAAAAGAAAATAAAAATGACAAAAGAGAGAGCAGTAGGGATGGGGGTTATCTTGGCTCTAAAGTGTTAGCCGTTTACCTCACATGAAAAGCAAACATCAAGATTTCGACTAGTGAATCCAAAGAAGATATTTAACCCTTTCCCTAACATAAAAAAGCAGACGGCACTTGTAAAAAGAATTCTTGAATAACTACCTTTTTTCATTTTTTGTCACAAAAACTTAGGTTATGACCCTCTTTGGAACGAGCTCAATGAGCTCATTTCAACAAGGGGTCATAACCTATGTTTTTGAGACAAAAAATAAAAAAATAATAAAAATTAATTGGCGATTTATTAGAATAGCGCTGGCCGGCTTTGGCTGTTACTTTGGATAAAGGGTTAAGCAAATTATATTTGCATAACCTTTGTGAGGTTACCTTAAATTTTTAGATTTGTGCGTCCCTGTATGCCTATATTCATAGTGTACATTTACATGAAATGAAGTCCAGCCTATAACTATCTTCAGCCAAGAGCAGTGCCCTTTGTGTGCAAAGAACACTAAGGTGTATCCCTGCATTTTTATCTTGCCACAATGGTCACAAATCAATTCACATTCTCTAACGACAAAAATGGCTCCACGGGTACCACATGGGGCCGGATAAATATCCCAAACCTTCATGCACATCTAGAGACCCTTCCTGAACATATGAACACTTTCAACTTTTCGATTGAAAATCCTTAAGGGCCTTTTGCTGGAAACTGATTCACTAACCACAAAAGTGGCACTACATCTACAGACTCTACCTGAACATATGAACACACTTTCAATGTTTCAAATTAAAACCCCTAGGAGCCTTTCACCAGAAACCAATTCTTTAATGACAAAAGTGGTGCTGTAGGTGCCACATGGGGCCGAAAAAGAAATTTGAATCCTTTATGCACATCTAGACACCCTACCTGAACATATGAACACACTTTCAATGTTTCGAATTAAAACCCCTAAGAGCCTTTCACAGGAAATGGATTCTCTAATGACAAAAGTTGTGCTACAGGTGCCACGTCGAGCCAAATCAAAAATCTCAAACATTTATGCACATTTTGACACCCTACCGGAACATATGAACACACTTTCAACATTTTGAATTAAACCTCCTAGAAGCCTTTAGCTGCAAACCGATTCTCTAATGATAAAAGTGGCGCCACATGAGGCCAAATCAAAAAGTTGAAATCTTTGTGCACATCTAGAGACCCTTCCTGAATGTATGAACACACTTTTACCATTTCGAATTAAAACCCATAAGACCCATTCACAGGAAACCTGATTCTCTAACGACAAAAGTTGCACTTCAGGTGCCACATGGGGCCAAATAAAAAACCTGAAACCTTTATGCACATTTAGACACCCCACCGGAACCTATGAACACATTTTCAACGTTCGAATTAAAAGCCTTTTGCCGGAAACCCATTCTCTAGCAACAAAAGTGGCACTACAGATGCCACATGAGACCGAATCAAAATCCGAAACCTTTATGCACATCTACCAACCCAACCGGAACATATGAACACACTCTCGATGTTTCGAATTAAAACTCCTAGGAGTCTATTGCCCGAAACCGATTCTCTAATGACAGAAGTGGCACTACGAGCGCCAGATGGGGCAGAAACAAAAATCTGAAACCTTTATGCACTATGACATCTATAAACCCTACCAGAACACATGAATGCACTTTCAACTTTTGGAATTAAAACCTCCTAGGAGCCTTTCGCCAGAAACTGAATTTCTAATGACAGAAGTGGCACTACTGGCGCCATATGGGGCCGAATCAAAATTCCAAAACCTTTATGCACATTTAGACACCCTACCGGAACATTTGAACACACTTTCAACAATCAAAATTACATATCCTAGGAGCCTATTGTTGAAAAGCAGTATTTTAGCTCAGTCTTTAAGTGGTGCCACTTGCACCACCTGATGGCAAAAATTCAAACTAAACTTATTTTGTCATCTCTGTACCATGCTTAAGAAGTTTGGTAAGTTTTAAAATAATAGCTAAAAAAAATGGATTTACGGACAGAGATTATCACTATATCCCCACATTTTTGAAAATGCGGGGGATAATGAAGGGGGATTTGAATGGTTTTTAGCTCAACTTTGACGTAAGTCAAATTTGAGCTTATGCCATGGCCAGTCGTCCATCTGTCCATCTATCCGTCAACAGTTCAATACGGTTCTGGCTAGAGGCTGCATTTATGAACCGATCTTTACGAAACTTCTTGGGTACCTTTGTTATCACCGTGGGACGAGAACGAGTGTTTTGGTGTCCGGTCTGAAATTCAAGATGGCCGCTGGTAGCCATTTTGTACAAAATTAGGTGCAATCAGATTTTTGTGCAGAACTTCCATATGAAAGCTCTGATTTGAATAATTTTTTGTATGAATGTTTAGTACCATGGGATACATCACATATAATACAGGTTTTTTTCTCGTGCATAAATTATGCCAGTTAGACTAACTTTGATGTATTTAGTGTTACTTTCAGCACTGTAACTGCAAATGCCAATACGGCTTGGGCTAGAGGTCGTATTTATGAACTGATATTTACGAAACTTCTTGAGTACCTTTGTTATCACCGTGGGACGAGAACAAGTGGTTTTGGGGGCGGTATAAAATTCAAGATGGCCACCAGCAGCCATTTTGTACTTTAGTTAGTGAAATCAGTTTTTTAGCTTAACTTGACATAGTCAAGATAAGCTATTGCCATCACGCGTGCGGAAGTCTGTGAGTCTGTTAGTCTGTGAGTCTGTGACGTCTGTTCACATTTCCTTTAGCATGGGCTACACCCCGCAGTTCTTGTCTGATCGTCACGAAATTTCATGTGCAGGTTTGGGGTCATGTCTAGATGAGAACGTCCCCTTTTGGTTGCGATCGGGCAACCGGTATGGCTGCCCGAGCCCAAAACCTGAAAACCATTAGCACAGTCTACAGGTCGTATTTATGAAGGGATTTGATTGTAACTTGGTAGGATGCCTCTGTATAGTGCCTAGACGAGAACGTCCCCTTTTGGGCATGATCTATCAACCGTGATGGCTGCCCAAGTCCGAAACCCAAAAACTTTTAGCACAGTCTGCAGGTCATGTTTAATGTGGAGGGATTTCATTGTAACTTGGTAGGATGACTCCTTATGATGTCTAGATGCGAATTTCCCCATTTGGGCATGATCTGCCAACCGTGACGACTGCCCGAGCCCAAAACCCGAAAACCTTTAGCGCAGTCTACAGGTCATATTTATTGAGGAATTTCATTGTAACTTGGTGGGTTGACTTCATACAATGTCTAGATGAGAAAGTCCCCCTTTGGACGTGATTGGGCAACTGTGACGGCTACAGGAGCCCGAAGCCCGAAAACCTTTAGCACTGTCTAGAGGTCATATTTATGAAATGATTTCATTGTAACTTGGCAGGATGACTCCAAATAATGTCTAGATGAGAACGTCCCATTTTGATCGCGATCATGCAGCCTTGGTGGGTGCCCAAGCCCAAAAACCTTTAGCATAGGCAAAAGGTCATATTTATGGAAGGATTTCATTGTAACCTGTTAGGTTGACTCCATATAATGCCTAGATGATGACATCCCCTTTCGGTCGTGATTGGCCAGTTGTGATGGCTACAAGTGCCCGAAGCCCGAAAACCTTGAGCACAGTCTACAGGTCATATTTATGAAGGGATTTCATTGTAACTTCTGAGGATCACTCCAGATGATGCTCAGATGAGATTGTCCCCTATGGTTGCGATCATTCACCCATGATGGCTGCCCAAGCCCGAAGCCCGAAAACCTTTAGCACAGTCTACAGGTCATATTTATGAAGGGATTTCATTGTAACTTGGTAGGTTAACTTCATATAATGTCTAGATGAGAACGTGCGATCATTCACCCATGATGGCTGCCCGAGCCCGAAGCCCGAAAACCTTTAGCACAGTCTACAGGTCATATTTATGAAGGGATTTCATTGTAACTTGGTAGGTTAACTTCATATAATGTCTAGATGAGAACGTCCCCTTTGGACATGATTGGGCAACTGTGATGGCTAAAGGTGTCCGAAGCCCGAAAACCTTTAGGACGGTCTACAGGTCATATTTATGAGGGGATTTCATTGTAACTTGGTAGGATGACTCCAAATAATGTCTAGATGAGAACGTCCCCTTTTGATCGCGATCATTCAGCCTTGATGGGTGCCCGAGCCCAAAAACCTTTAGCATAGGTAAAAGGTCATATTTATGGAAGGATTTCATTGTAACCTATTAGGTTGACTCCATATAATGCCTAGATGATGACATCCCCTTTTGGTCGTAATTGGTCACCTGTGTTGGCTACAAGTGCCCGAAGCCCCAAAACCTTGAGCACAGTCTACAGGCCATATTTATGAAGGGATTTCATTGTAACTTCATAGGATCATTCCAGATGATGCCCAGATGAGATTGTCCCCTTTGGTTGCGATTATTCAACCATGATGGCTGCCCGAACCCGAAGCCCGAAAACCTTAAGCACAGTCTACAAGTCATATTTGTGAAGGGATTTCATTGTAACTTGGTAGGTTGACTCCATATAATGCCTAGATGAGAACGTCCCCTTTTGGACATGTTTGGGCAACTTTGACGGCTAAGGGTGCCCGAAGCCCAAAAACCTTTAGCACTGTCTACAGGTCATATTTATGAAGGGATTTCATTGTAACTTGGTAGGTTGACTCCAAATAAGGTCAAGATGAGAACGTCCCATTTTGGCCGTGATCATTCAGCCTTGATGGGTGCCCGAGCCCAAAAACCTTTAGCATAGGCAAAAGTTTATATTTATAGAAGGATTTCATTGTAACATTGTTAGGTTGACTCCATATAATGCCTAGATGATGACATCCCCTTTTGGTCGTGATTGGTCAACTGTGATGGCTACAGGTGCCCGAAGCCCGAAAACCTTGAACACAGTCTACAGGTCATATTTATGAAGGGATTTCATTGTAACTTCGCAGGATCACTCCAGATGATGCCCAGATGAGATTGTCCCCTTTGGTTGCGATCATTCAACCATGATGGCTGCCCGAGCCTGAAGCCCGAAAAACTTTAGCACAGTCTAAGGTCATATTTATGAAGGGATTTCATTGTAACTTGGTAGGTTGACTTCATATAATGTCTAGATGAGAACGTCCCCTTTTGGACACAAGTGGGCAACTGTGACGGCTTCAGGGGCCCAAAGCCCGAAAACCTTTAGAACAGTCTACAGGTCATAATTATGAAGGGATTTTATTGTAGCTTGGTAGGATGACTCCAAATAGTGTCCAGATGAGAACGTCCCCTTTTGGTCACGATCATTCAGCCTTGATGGCTGCCTGAGCCCAAAAACCTTTAGCATGTCTGTAGGTCGTATTTATGGAAGGATTTCATTGTAACTTGTTAGGTTGACTCCATATAATGCCTAGATGATGACATCCCCTTTTGGTCGTGCTTGGTCAACTGTGATGTCTACAGGTGCCTGAAGCCCGAAAACCTTTAGCACAGTCTACAGGTCGTATTTATGGAGGGATTTCATTGTAACTTGATAGGTTGACTTCATATAATGTCTAGATGAGAACGTCCCCTTTGGACGCAATTGGGAAACTGACGGCTACAGGGGCCCGAAGCCCGAAAACCTTTAGCACAGTCTACAGGCCATATTTATGAAGGGATTTTAATGTAACTTGATAGGATGACTCATTTTGGAATAATTTCATTGTAATTTTGTTGATATATGTTAACTGTGAGGGCCACATATATTAACTGTGAGGTCATATTAACCCACCCCTCAGATCTTTAGTACAGTGTACACCTCATATTATTTTTATCATAAACATAGCATACAGGGAACAGAAATGAACATATTCCCAATTATCACAATTCTTGTCTTATTTCATAATCCTTTCATAAACATTGAACATTATCCTTTTCATCAAACACAACACACAAGTTAAGCTACAGTGTCATTGACACTTTCATTGTACAGAACTTCTGTATGAAAGTTCTGATTTGAATAAATTTTTGTATGAATATTTAGTAACATGGAATACATCACATATAGTACGGGTTTTTTTCTTGTGCAGAAATTATGCAAATTAGATGAACTTTGATTTATTCAGTGCTACTTATACACAGTAAATGCACATGTCAATACGGCTCGGGCTCGAGTCTGTATTTATGAACTGATCTTCACAAAACTTCTTGGGTACCTTTGTTATCACCTTGGGACGAGAACGAGTGTTTCTGGGTGCAGTCCAAAATTCAAGATAGCTGCCAGTGGCCATTTTGTACCGAAATTAGGTCCAATCAGTTTTTTGTACACAACTTCTATACGGCTCAGGCTAGAGGCTGTATTTATGAACTGATCTTTACAATACTTTACATGTACCTTTGTTATCAGGTCATTTCCTAGATGTTTGTCATTGCTGTGTCATATACTATACATGTACATGTCTTAAACAAGTTGAGCTACAGTGTCATTGACACTTTCATTATTTGTTCTTATGTGAACTCATTTTCAATCTACTGTAATCCCATGCAATATTAATTTTATGTATCCCCTGTAAAATATATTTTTAATTTTGCTTTTAATAATAATCTAATCTGGATGCAACTGTTTTGTTTAGTGATTTAATTAAGAGGGCACAAAATTCTGTAACTGGCATTAAACCTACAGGTTAAATGATTTCGATATAACTAACCATTTGTTCAGTTGATCCTTGAAAATCAGTGTATTCTAAAACTCTGCCACTACTAACCCTGTACCCAACACAAGCCCAGAAATAAGCAAACTGTCATCTGCGAAATGAGGTTCCCACTCTGTGAACCTCATTCAGAATCAAGGTCTTAAGCTTAAACAGAACACAGTTACTGGAAGTTGTGGCTGCAACCACTTTTTCACCGATAACAATGAATGCACCACGTCAGTTCTGACCCTGTGTTACACATACAGTAGTCTATATAATATAGACAAGTAATGAAAGCCTATTTTGCCCTGACCGATACCCCCTTCCCAGTTCATTTGTGAATTCGTCCATTGAACAAAGATTCATAAGCACAGTTTTCTTGTACAGTTATCCACAGGGTATTTAACTTCATGTTTATCATAAATTAATAATCAAATCATCATTCTACGGCTTCTTTATGTAATAAAAAAACTCTCTGTTCGACTTTTTTGCCCACAACTCGACGCCATTGGAACAACAATGATGGTGTGGCATTTCGTTGCTAGGTTGTACAAAAGTTAACCTGGAAAGTGAAACTACGCACTGCTTTGTTCTTGTGCTGCAGATGACTGAACAGAAGAATGGATGTGGGCTGTAATGTAAGAGCCTTTCCTGCAAAACAATTATTGCACCCCTGTCCTCGAGTTCTATTTATTGTCAAGGCACAACCAACTTATCCGAATTTTAATAAAAAAAACTGGTGGTTAATATAAGACAGTGCTACCTTGTTGTCCGAAGTTGAAAATTCAGGAAGCTTTGAAAGGAATATGTATAGGTGGGCGGAAAGAGTATTAGATCTAGGTTATAAGCCTATATGACAGACAAGGAGGGGTGAGAGTGATCTCATGGCCTGTATAAAAAAGGAAATTCTATTGCATTTCTTTTTTACAATGCCAGTTAGGAATCATGACATTGACAACATTTAAATTTAATGCCGAACAACATTAATCATAATAGTGTATTAGGCCCACTGCATGCTGATTGAAACGTGGAGTGCAAGGGGGGGGGGGGGGGTGAATGGATTGGGAGTGGCAAGGCTTGTTGTAGACACATATTATTCAGACGAAGCACTTGGCCGATAAAGATATCTCGTGGTCTTGACAAAAATCTTTCCCAGGGACACTTTTTTTAAAAAAAAGAAAAACCTTTCTAGAAAACCCACTGCAGGAATTTCTGCGTGCATTTGGGAGTCGGTGGGGAGACAAGGCCAGTGATGCTTTTGGGGGAACGCCGTTCCCCTTGACCCCTTCTGCTTGCTGCTGCAAACATTCTTCCTCCTCAATTGCCAAACTTGAACTGGCTACATCAAAAATTACCTGTTGCTTGCATGATGAGTGAAACGTAAAACTGGAAGCTTGTGAATGGGAGTGGGGGGGGGGGGGGGGGGGGCTTATAGGCACAGGCTATTCAGACGTTGCGCTTGGTGGATGAAGATCAACATCCCTCTGCCTTATTAACGGCCCTCGATTCTCGGGCTGATAATAAACCCTCAGGCTTTTATTCATTCCTCTCTCGCCGGTAATAAACCGTAACACCCTCCAAGCTCATGTTTTTGTTATATTATTGGAAGATATCTTCAGAATCTGTAATTTATGTTAACTTGGCTGCTCTTAGTTACTGGCTTTCTTGCTTCGAGATTCATGGATGAGCCTATTGCGACTTTCTTCCAATTAAAACAAAAATTTATACACATCTGTCCAAACCATGGTCAGCCCGGGGATTGTCTAGACCCCTCCCCACAGGAACCTCGGGAAGTGAAACAGTGCCTGTTCACTGCGGTAAACAGACTCTATTTACTGGTAAAATAGAACCCAGTCACCAATGCTTGGGAGGTGCAAACCCTCTCTAAAATGGGCAACATGGCTTATTAATGCTCACCCCTGGTCTGGAGTTGATACTCAGGTTGTGGTCATGATTAGCCATTATGCAAAAATATGTGGCCTAAAAAAAGGCTAAATAAATAAAATTGTCTAGACCCCTCCCCCCCTGGGGGTGGGGGTGGGTCATATGCCTACATCGGGGGAATGTTGGGCAGCACCCCAAGTCTGGTGGGCATTTCCAAAGTCAAATAACCTGAGAGAACGAAATAAGCAACACTAATGAGGTGTATAAATGGGGGTAGACTTTAGACTTTATTTATTTATTTGAATTTTTCTTTTGAACTAACCGCAACATCAGCTGCACATTTTCTGCACACGCAGATACTTCTGCAGAGATGTCCAACTTCTAAGTACTTCCTTTTTCTTATCATAAACAGCATAAAACATACGACTGCAGTCTAAAAGTTCACCGACTATCACTGTAAAGCAGGTGACAAGAACTTGATTTGTTTCAATATTCCGCAATCATTTTTAGACGGTCTTTTTAGACATCAGAAACCTCACGTCATCATTGTTGTTCCAATGGCATCGAGTCGCAGGCAAAAAAGTCGAACGGATAGTTTTTTTTTATCAAATAAAGAAGCCGTAGAATGATGATTTGATTATTAATTTATGATAAACATGAAGTTAAACACCCTGTGGATAACTGTACAAGAAAACTGTGCTGATGAATTTTTGTTCAATGGACGAATTCACAAATGAACTGGGAAGGGGGGGTATCAGTCAGGGCAAAATAGGCTTTCATTACTTGCCTATATTATATAGATTACTTTATGTGTAACACGGGGCCAGGATTGACGTGGTGCATTCATTGTTATCGGTGAAAAAAAGTGGTTGCAGCCACAACTTCCAGTAACTGTGAACAGAAAGAGGTTCCCAGAGAATAAATTGGCCCACTGTATAGGATAGCATCAGCAAAATCACTGTCTGGGGACCTCATTCTGCTAATGACAGATTGTTTATATGATCTAAGTTATATCCAGGCTTGTCTGACACTGTCCAAGCTACTTCAATCACATGACCCATTCTGTTGGGAGATTGATGTCATTTGTTACACTTACTTTTGGTGCAGAAATTTTGTTATATGACTCACTGTTGGACAGAGCCCAGCCTTTTCTAATACTTTTTCACATAATAATATACAGATTAGTTTAACCCTTTACCTAACATGAAAAGCAGACGACACATGCAAAAAAATTCTCGAATAACTCATTTTTTTCATTTTTTGTCTCAAAAACATAGCTTATGACCCCTCATTGGAACGAGCTCAACGAGCTCGTTCCAATGAGGGGTCATAACCTATGTTTTTGAGACAAAAAATGAAAAAAATAATGAAAATTAATTGGCAATTTTTGAGAATAGCGCTGGCCGGTTTTGGCCGTTACGTTGGGTAAAGGGTTAATGGAAGATATTTCAGGCTACTCAATAAGCTCATTCCAATGAGGAGTCATTAGCCATTTTTTGGAGGCAAAACTTTGATAAATAATACAATTTGAATGGTGATTGTTGTGATTAGCACTGGCTTATTATGGTCACAAAATGGTTAAACATCAGTAAATGAAATAATAATGAGGGAATTTGGAATAGATCATTAAAAAATGCCTGTCATTATTTTGTCTTGTATGCAAAAAAAAAGTTCAGTTTTCTGTCATTTCCAACAATGTACCACTACCAGTATGGATTTATTTTTCATTAACCCTTCACCTAACCCAAAAGTCAGATGACACTTGTAAACAAAATTCTTGAATAACTCATTTTTAGCTCAGCTAGCTTAAAAGGCCATGTGAGCTTTTCACATCACTTGGCGTCCATCGTCTTCCGTCGTCTAGCATCCGTAAACTTTTCACATTTTCATCTTCTCTGTAACCGTTGAGCCGGTGTGAACCAAACATGGCAGGAATGTTCTATGGGAGGTTCTCTACAACGATCTTCATTTTGTTCCCATCTGAGGCATTCTTTGATTCTGGTTGGTGGATTTTCAAAAATCTTCTCCTCTGAAATCGCCAGGCCAAATATTTTGAAACTTCACATAAATGATGACTGGGACCCCCTCTACCAACGATCCTCATTTAATATGTTGATCGGGTTACAAACATGGCTACAATTGCGGCTTATAGTTACTATAGAAATGCTATGAGAAATCACATTTTCATTTTCTTTGGAACTACTGAGCCGACGTGAACCAAACCTGGCAGGGATAGTCCTCTGCAAACGATCCTCATTTTGTTCCCACAGGTTTGAAAACATGGCCACCAGAGGCATTCTGTGATTCTGATTGGTGGATTTTGAAAAATCTTCTCCTCTGAAACCACAAGGCCAAATGTTTTGAAACTTTGCATGGTTGATGACTGAGACCCCCTCTACCAACGATCATCATTTAATGTTGATCGGGTCACAAACATGGCCGCAATTGTGGCTTATAGTTACTATAGAAACCCTATGAGAAATCACATTTTCATCTTCTTCTCTGGAACTACTGAGCCGACGTGAACCAAACCTGGCAGGGATAGTGTATGGGAGGTCCTCTGCAAATGATCCTCATTTTGTTCCCATAGGTTTGAAAACATGACGGCCAGAGGCATTCTTTGATTTTGATTGGTGGATTTTGAAAAATCTTCTCCTCTGAAACCACAGGGCCAAATGTTTTGAAACTTTGCATGGCTGATGACTGGGACCCCCTCTACCAATGATCATCATTTAATGTTGATCGGGGTGCAAACATGGCTTCAATTGCGGCTTCTAGTTACTATAGAAACCCTGTGGGAAATCACATTTTCATCTTCTTCTCTGGAACTACTGAGCTGACGTGAACCAAACTTGTCAGGAATGGTCTATGGGAGGTCCTCTACAAACAATCTTCATTTTGTTCCCGTGGGTTGTAAAACATGGCCGCCAGAGGCATTCTTTGATTCTGGTTTGTGGATTTTCAAAAATCGTCTCCTCTGAAACTTCCAGGCCAAATGTTTTGATACTTCACATAAATGATGACTGGGCCCCCTCTACCAATGATCCTCATTTAAGGTTGATCGGGTTGTAAACATGGCTGTAATTGCAGCTTATAGTTATTATAGAAACCCTATGGGAAATCACATTTTTAGCTCACCTGACTGAAAGTCAGGGTGAGCTTTTCTGATCACTCTTCGTCCATCGTCCGGCGTGAAGGTGGTGTTTGGGCCTTTTTCTCCCAAACCACTGGCCGCATATTAATGAAATTTCATGTGAGTAAGGGTTATATAAGGGCATTTTGATTTTTTGTCAAATTAGGTTTCGGCTCGTATTGAGCAGAGGGATGGGGCAAAAATGCTCCAATTCTTAAAAAATCTTCTTCTCAAGAACAAGCAATAGCAGAGACTTGATATTTGGTATGCAGCTTCCTTTTGAAAGTGTAGACTCAAGTTTGTTCAAGAGAAGTTCGAGGGGCTATATTTGACGTTGTTAAAGGAGAGGCAAAAATTTTGGCCCCGCCCCAAATTTCTATATTTTTATACTGTACCAATGACCCAGACACAGCTGGTGCTAACTCTTAAAAATATAGGGCCAAACACAAATTTTGCCCCCCAATCCCCAAAATTTGCATCTAAAACCAAAGAAAACATGTCCTGAATGGTCCTCCATACTTCACCTCTACTGCGCATGCGCAGTGTCAAGGACGTCCCAAAATTGGCGCCATTAATCATTCTTAGTTTGGCCCTTCATCAGTTAACATCTGACTGATCTTTGTGCTTGTAAATCTCAGTTTAAATGATGCCAGACACATTAAATATTAGTGAAATGGTGATTCTAAGGAGGATATAGAAGGAGGAGAGGAAAAATAATCAGGGCTGTAACTTAAAATTTTTTGATCAAATTATGTTAAGTTACCTATTTTCGAGGCAACTGCCTGTTGTGGTCATTCTTGTTATCAAGATTACACTGCTTATTCAGTGTTTTCCTCTCTCCCTTTCCTTCAAGTCCCCTCTTGCTATTCTCCCATGCTTTTGGCATATTTTCTGTAGTATTATTACTAAAATTTCTTGGGAATTTTAGCTGGATAACAGAATGTATTCTGTTCTTTTCCCCATGTTTACGTCTTCACCTATGGGTGGTTAGGCGTAGTGTTCTGCATCTACCATCTGATGTTCTGCAGTTTCATCCCTGGAAGTCTCTGTTTTGCATGAGATAGTGTATTATTGGTAACTGATTTCGGGTCAGGGTGCCTGGAGTGTGGATCTAGTGTTTTTACACTTATTGTTTACATTTCCAACAGCCCTCTGTGTGAGGGGGGATTTCTTGAAAATAATATCTTGATGTTAATTTAATCATAACTAGACACATTATTATTGTTCGTAAGTGTTGCATAAATTGTTTAAAATATTTTTAGAATTTTTGTCCACACTTAGACTTGGGATCCATTGGGGCTCAACGTTACTTTTCAGAAACTTGGGCTGTTCTGAAAAAATATTTTTTCAAAAGTTTTTGATTCAATTATTTTTTCTATGTTAATGGATCTTGTTATTATGTATTTTGATTGTCAGGGGTTGGTGCGAGTACTAGGACTTTGTTTTCTTTTCACATTAAAAGGATATTGCTCAATTGTAATAAGAGGAAATCTTCCTCTGACTTTCATAATCATTGTACTCACACTAACTCCTGTTCTGTATGTGTTGATTACGATGACAACATGGGAAGCGTGTGTCACGGTATGTTAGTGGGGAATTGGCCATTCCGGTCCTTTCCCCGCAGGGTCACTCTACTTTATCAATCTCTATTTCAGACGATCATGATCAGGGTGATGTATCCGTGATGTCTTCCAAAAAGTGTGCCTCCGTCGTCACAATTAATGTAGAGCTAGCGGAAAAGTGCTCAGGTAATACGTTAATTGCCTAAGAGGACCCGAGTAGGTTCGACGGCCTTTGACGTCCGCTAGCTCGCCCGGTGTAGCGTCCATTCATCGAATGGTTCGGCAGCTGGGTTCGTCCGTTGCGGTCTAGAAAGGAGTTTTGGGTGATGCGAGCACTATAAACATCCATGTGCACACCAAGTGACGGCGGATTAGAGGGGAGAACGGACGCAGCCTTTTAGTCTGGTTCATAGCTCATCCAGGCCCATCCGGGCTGCGAGCGAGAGCGGCCCCTCTCTCGTACTTCAACATCTGGCCCCAGATGTTGTGGTACAAAATGTATCGCATTCGGAGCATACGTCCGCCGCTCGGGACACTCCCTTATATAGACAGTCCGGAGAGACTGTCAATAAGGCTTCCTCACTCTCATGACAGCGCACACGACCGCACCTTGGCTACGTGACCTCCGATATCCAGTCAACTTCGCCAATCAGAGAATCCTCGGCGACCAGGTCACGCCATCCGATAGCCAGGGACACGAGGCCTGCAGACTCCGGACGTTCTCATAAGAAAGTATGCGGGAGTCAACGTACACGGAGCTTCCAGCGGCAAAGCATCGTAAGACCGCTTCTGCACAGGCCTCGGTGATGGACGTGCTATCCCAAATAGCACAACTTATCGCAGCATCCCAGCAACGACAGAATCTCTGTCGCATAATATAATATCCGACGACGCTGGGTTGGGACGCTCCGCAGAAGCATCAGGTGCGGACGTCCGAGAATTTCATTCTGTCCGACGGGATGCCGAAAGGGATTCGGAGGTTTTCGAGCTTTCCCTTTCGGAACAACATAAGCTGCTGTATATGTCATCCGACTTCTTCTTCTAGAGGTTCTTCATCGGACCAGAATGCTGCGATACCGGATAAGAAACTGATAGCGTCAGTGGACTTAGAAATTTTTGGGTCGGTTCAGGGACTTTGTCCCTCAGTTCCGACACAGTCCAATAATGTCTCAGATACGTTCGATTTATTGAACGACGCTATATATATTTTTTATATGCTTGCTATGTACAAGCATATCTGGTTTCTTGTTCGCAAAATTACTGAGATGTTTTTCAAAAGTGTGCCTCTGTCGTCATAGTTAATGAAGAGCTAGCGGCAATTAGTGCTCATGGATTACGTTAATCTCCTAAGAGGTCCCTAGTAGGATCGACGGAGTTGACATTCGCTAGCTCACCCGGTGTAGCGTCCATTCATCGAATGGTTCGGCAGTCGGGTTTGTCCGTTGCGGTCTAGGATGGAGATTTGGGTGATGCGAGCACTATAATAGACTTTAGTACACACCCAGTGACGACAGATTAGAGGAGAGATCGGAGGAAGCCTGTTAGTCCGGTTCCTAGCTCGTCCGGTCCGTCCGGGCGGCGAGCGAGAGAGGTCCCTCTCTCGTGCAACAACATATGGGACCGGATGTTGTGGTACAGACATTTCACCTTCGGAGCGTATGTCCGCCACTCCGGACGCTCCGTTATATAGACAGTCCGAGTGACTGTCGATAATGCTTCCTCATCCTCACAGCAGCGCACACGACCGCACATTGGCTACGTGACCTTGAATATCCGGCCAGCTTCGGCATTCAGTGATTCCATGGCGAACAGGTCACGCCATCCGGTAGCCAAGGGACACGAGGCCTGCACACTCCGGTCGCTCGCATAATAGAAGTATGCACGGGGTAACGAACGCGGAGCTTCCAGCAGCAATGCATCGTAAGACCGCTTCTCCACAGGCCTCAGTGACGGACGTGCTATCCAAAATAGCACAGCTTATCGTAGCATCCCAGCAAACGACAGATTCTCGGTGGGATCAGGAATAATCTGACAACGCTGGGTCGGTACGCTCCACTGTTGCATCAGGTACGGACGACCGAATATTTCATAGGGTCCGACAGGATGGCGAAAGGGATTCGGATGATTTCGAGCTTTCCCTTTCAGAACAACAGAAGCTGCCATACATTTCTTCCGGCATTATCTTCCAGAGGTTGTTCTGTCGGACTACATTGCTGCGATGCTAGATAAGAGACTATAGCGTCATTGGACACGGAGTTTTGGATCGGTTCAGGGACATTGTCCCTGAGTTGCCGACGCAGTCCAATAATGTCTTTAGAACATTTGAATTATTGAACGACGCTATATATATATAAGCTTGCTATCAACATGCTAGTATAGTTTCTTGTCCGCAATGCTCTATTCTGCCTTTCATGAATTGTAGGAAATAATTGTTTATTGGCAGAACTGGGCTTACCGAGAGTTCCTTTGCGTCTAAGACGGCGAGACTGAAGACTGCTAATTATCTTTTTCGCCATCTATGTCAATTCCAACCACGATGTTGGAAACGACAATGATGTATAATAGACTTAACTTAGACGCTTTATCATACGTATACCAACCTTACTGAGACGTTTATCATTACGTCTTCAACAGAAAGAATTCCAGGATATGATCTTCAATGAGATTTCTTTCAGGGGCAGTAGTTTTTCCACGTATAACTCCGCCCTTCAGTGGCAACCGGGAATTGGTTAGACGTGACGCAGCCCTAGCTACATCCACATGCATGGATAGTAAGGTGAAGAACTCTCTCAGAGTCGCTTCGGTCTCGAGAAGCTTCTCTTCGACGGCAACCTTTCAGCAATCTTGAATTGCTCGATATACACGTTCTCTTGTTTATCAAGTGTAACAAGAGATTCAGACGTGGGCAAACATTCGGTGGTTGACTCAGAGAGTTCCACTGTAGTTGCCGGATCCGAGTTTTTCGATTATGACGGATGTCAGTCAAACAGGTTGGGACACAATTTTGATCCCAACGGATTCGAAGTGCCAGGGTCTTTGGGTTCCGCAGTTTTTAGGCAAGCTCCTTACTTCCAAGGAAGAATATTATGTTGGCTTGCACTACGTCATTGGATGAATTTTATTCAGAAACGCATGTTCAATCCTGTCCGATAATACGACAGTAGTTGCGTATATCCGGAACCAGGGAGGCACTCATTTGGTTCCATTATTAATTTTAACGGAAAGAATCCTGTTTGTTATAGAACACCAAGTTCTGTTTCGCTTCGTCATATTCTCGGTTGTCGAATCGTATTAGCAGACTCCCTTTCACGTAAGGGTCGTTTGTTGCCGTCGGAATGGACTATCAACAAACAAGTATTCAATCAGATTTGCTATCAATGGGAGCGCCCAGTGATAATTTATTTGCGACACAACTCTCCAATCAATTGTAGACGTATGTGTCACCGTGTCCGGATTCCTGAGCATATGTAGTTAACGCTCTATCGATCTAATAGGACGCTATGATAGGATATGCGTATCCTCCATCGCTGTTGATTCAGCAAGTATTGCTAGAATTATTCATTCACAATACAATTCTGTTGGTAGCATCTCTGTCCCACAGAGATGGTGGATAAATTTACTTAGATGTCTACTGTGGGACTTACCGCGGAAACTTCCTCCACGAGAGGATCTTTTTTCGCTGGGGAAATCGTGTCAACTCTATCACAACCTGCAAGGTCTCAACCTTCACGTATTCCGTTGTGCGGTCCTTCTTGCATAGCAAGCACTGTATAGGACCAGCAGTGGATGCAATTCCTAACTGTAGAAGGACCTCCTCTTCGCTATACTATGCGGCTAGAGTGGAGGGTCTTCCATCGTTGGTGTAGGGATCTTTATGTTGATATTTTTGATTCCTCCATACCAGACATTGCAAACTTTCTAGTATACTTGTTTGACGAGATCAACTGCAGCCAGTTACTTTTATAGGTTATAGGTCTATGTTATCTGATACCTATGCACACCATGATAGTTTACAATGGAGCCTAATGTCTCTTTATCTAAGTTAGTTTGAAACTTTTTGATAAGAGACCTAGAATCTTTAGATTAATTCCTATTCAGAATTTAGTTTGGGTTCTTATTAACTAAAGCAACCATTTGAATCCTTGAGACAGCAGTTTCAAATTCTGGTCTTTTAAGGCAGCGATTCTCTTAGCCTTCTCTTCTGCTGAAGAGTCAGTGACCTTCATGCACTTTCGGTGGACGATTCTCACTTTCGTAGTATGGGGAACTCTATTACCTTTACTACTAATGTTGTATTTTTGGTTAAGAATCAGGCTCCTAATGATATCCGGAACCTATTGTTTTTAAGGTCCTTCCGTCTTCGAGCGGACATAGGCCTTTACTCTGTCTGGATAGACCTTTATGTATTTATTAACAGATCTCAGTTTATCAGTAGGACGTAAAGCTTCTTCTGGCTCTGATGCCTAATAGAAGGGTCATTACGGTCCATTCTATTACTTAATGCATTCAGTTAACTATCGGTACTGCTTAGGATAATCTATCCTTAACTCAGCAGTCTGTGCTTAAGATTTCGGCACATGAAGTAAGAGCTCTTCTACATCTTGGGCTGACGTATAGTTTTGCTATTATAGATTAAATAGGCTGCATATTGGTCTCAACCATCCACATTCACGAATTTTTATCTCAGAAATATTGTATTCATTTCTGGAGACCTGCATTGTTTAGGTCCATTATCAGCTGCTCAGAAAGTTGATCACTTAACAATTGCAACTATAGCTATGTAGGCTTTATGTTCCGGCAGTGACTCCGTCCTGCTGCCCTCTTCGCTCTGGGCTATTTGACCCAGGGCAAGAAAAAGGGGGGGGGGGGAGGGTGTTCCCTTGGGTCACCTGTTTTTATTATGAAAACAAGGGGATACCTCCTCCGGAGTTAGTATTTCTGAGCTGTTACTGGGATGGTTTTTTAAGTGAAAGTTAGGTTTTAAATTCATTCATGTCATAGTTTTAAAGTATAGCAATTGTATATGTCATGTGTCAAACGGATGTTATTATACTATCCTCGGACACTTTTAAAAGAGTATAAAGAGTCTCAATTCTTTGGACTAACTTTATTTATGGGCTTACTTTAAATATAATTAGTATACGAATTATACTGGATATTAATAGAGAACATGGATGTTATCATGCTCAATTATAAAAGGTATTGTGTCTTTCTAATTTCTCATAAATAAGAAAGATACACGTGAAGCCTATTTCTCCTTTTCTCCTACAGGAGATGACTCTATTTATTTAGTTGAGCTTATTGGATTTTCCTCTATGTCCTGGGCCCTCCAGCCTTTTTACTATTCAGCTGTGTCTGGGTCATTGGTACAGTATAAAAATCTTAAAAAATTTATAGTAATTTATATATTTTTTATACTTACCAATGACCCAGACGGGGATGGCCCTCCCAGGAGTTGGGAACTCATACCTCCCCGCTGAGTACATAGCGCTTACCAGGCACTGTTGGCAAGAATGATTAATGGGGCCAATTTCGGGACGTCCTTGACACTGCGCATGCGCAGTAGAGGTGAAGTATGGAGGGCCATTCAGGACATGTTTTCTTTGGTTTTAGATGCAAATTTTGGGGATTGGGGGGCAAAATTTGTGTTTGGCCCTATATTTTTAAGAGTTAGCACCAGCTGTGTCTGGGTCATTGGTAAGTATAAAAAATATATAAATTACTATAAATTTTTTAAGTTTCCAAACCGCGAGGCCGATTTGAACCAAATTTTACCTGAGTGCTTATTGGGTCATAAGTACCTAATTTATGCAGAAATTTTTTTTCCCATAGCCCCGTGGGAACCACAGGAGCTAAAAATAGAAAAAAATTAAAACGCCCATATCTCCAAAACTACATGGCACTGAGAATTCTTATTTGTTGTGAAGCTTCCTTAGGACCAACAGAATGGAATGGTAAAAAAAAATTGCCATCGGTTTTGTCATGGGGTACTTTTGGGGGACTTTTGAAAAAGTGCTGAGTCAGCATTTTTTAACACTGTGGGTAATGGGAAAAACAAATAAGACTACTTTTCTCCCAAACCACTGCTCCAAAAGCTTTCAAATTTCACATATAACATCTTTGGAAGATTGTTTCACACGTTTATTGAAATCAATTGCCTGGGTCCATATTTGGGCTCTCTATGGGAGCCCAAATGTTTAAATTAGTGCAGTATGAGGAGTATTTTTTAAAATCTTCTTCTTCAGATCTAGCAATAAGAATCTTTTGATATTTGGTATGCAGCATCCTTAGGGGGGTGAGATTCAAGTTTGTTGAAGCAAAGTCCCTGGGTTCATATTTAGGCTGAAAATTTGGGGTCCCATTGAGGACTTAGAAATTTTGGACCAAAATCGGGAAATTTTGTTTTTTTGTTTTTTATGCATTTCTGTCAATTTTAAGACAAATTTTTTTTTTTTTTCCCCCCCTGAAAATTTGGGGTCTGGGACCAAAATCCGGAAATTTTTGTTTTTTTGTTTTTTAGGCATTTCTGTCAATTTGAAGACAAAAAAAAAAATTTTTCCCCTGAAAATTTGGGGTGCGGGTGGGACTTAGAAAATTTTGGACCAAAATCCGGATTTTTTTGTTTGTTTTTTTATGTGTTTCTGTCAATTTTAAGACAAAAAAAAAAAAAATTTCCCCTGAAAATTTGTGATGCGGGTGGGACTTATAAAATTTTGGACCAAAATCCTGAAATTTTTTTGTTTGTTTTTTATGCATTTCTGTCAATTTTAAGACACAAAAAAAAAAAAAAAAATTTCCCCTGAAAATTTGGGGTCCGGGTGGGACTTTGAAAATTTTGGACCAAAATCCGGAAATTTTTTTGGGGGGGGGGTTTTATGCCTTTCTGTCAATTTTAAGACAAAACAAAAAAAAAAATTTCCCCTGAAAATTTGGGGTGGAGGTGGGACTTTGAAAATTTTGGACCAAAACCCGGAAAATTTTTTTTTTGTTTTTTATGCATTTCTGTCAATTTTAAGACAAAATTTTTTTTTTTTTCCCCTGAAAATTTGAGGTCCAGGTGGGACTTAGAAAATCTTGGACCAAAATCCGGAAATTAGTTTTATCGTTTTTTATGCGTTTTAAGAAGAAGAAAAAATTTTAGGCTGAAAGTATTTTGTTTGGGAAAAAAAACTGTTTTTTATGCATTTATCTCAATTTTGGGACGTAAAAGTGCAGGAACTGAAAATAGAAGGAAAATCCTGTGTATTGTGTGGGCACAATTGCTTCATCTAGTTAGTATATGCTTTTCTTAGGAGGGGCGTATGCAGCTTATTCAAGTCAAGTCCCTGATTTGATATTTAGACTACCATGTCAGGTGAGTGCCCTCAGGCCCCCTGGGGCCTCTTGTCATTTTCTTCTCTGGACCTACTGAGCCGACATAAACCAAACCTGGCAGGGATAGTCTATGGGAGGTCTTCTACAAATGAACCTCATTTTTGTTACCATGCATCGAAAAACATGGCTGCCAGAAGCATTTTTTGATTCTGAGTGGTGGATTTTGAAAAATCTTCTCCTCTGAAACCACAGAGCCAAATGTTTTGAAACTTTTTACAGTTGATGAGTGAGACACCCTCTACCAATGATCCTCATTTAATGTTGATCGGGATGCAAACCTGGCGGAAATTGTGGCTTATAGTTACTATAGAAACCCTATGGGAAATCACATTTTCATCTTCTCTGGAACTATGGAGCTGATGTGAACCAAACCTGGCAGGGATAGTCTATGGCAGGTCCTCTGCAAACGCTACTCATTTTGTTACCGTGCTTCAAAAAACATGGCTGCCAGAAGCATTTTTGATTCTGATTGGTGGATTTTGAAAAATCTTCTCCTCTGAAACCACAGGGCCAAATGTTTTGAAACTTTGCATGGTTGATGACTGGGACACCCTCTACCAACGTTCCTCATTTAATGTTGATCGTGTTGCAAACATAACCACAATTACGACTTACAGTTATTTTAGAAACCCTATGAGAAATCACATCACAATCACATTTCAATCTTCTCTCTGGAACTACTGAGTCGACGTGAACCAAACTTGGCAGGAATGGTCTATAGGAGGCCCTCTGCAAACGATCCTGTTTTTGTTCCCATTGGTTGGAAAATATGGCTACCTGAGACATTCTCTGATTCTGATTGATGGATTTTGCAAAAATATTCCCCTCTGAAACTACAAAGCCAAATGTTTTAAAACTTCACATGATTGAGGACTGGGACACCTACCAATAATCCTCATTTAATGTTGATTGTGTTGCAACCATGGCCACAATTGCGGTTTATAGTTACTATAGGAACTCTTTGGGAAATCACATTTTCATCTTCTTCTCTAAAGTATCAAAACATTTGGCCTAGAAGTTTCAGAGGAGACGATTTTTTAAAATCCACCAACCAGAATCAAAGAATGCCTCTGGCGGCCATGTTTTACACCCCACGGGAACAAAATGAAGATTGTTTGTAGAGGACCTCCCATAGACCATTCCTGCCAAGTTTGGTTCACGTCGGCTCAGTAGTTCCAGAGAAGAAGATGAAAATGTGATTTCCCAAGGGAAATTCCCATAGGGTTTCTATAGTAACTAGAAGCCGCAATTGAAGCCATGTTTGCACCCCAATCAACATTAAATGATGATCATTGGTAGAGGGGATCCCAGTCATCAGCCATGCTAAGTTTCAAAACATTTGGCCCTGTGGTTTTTCAAAATCCACCAAGCTACTATTGAGCCGACGTAAACCAAACTTTGCAGGAATGGTCTGCAGGAGGCCCTCTACAAACAACCCTCTTTTTGTTCCCATTGGTTGGAAAATATGGCCACCAGAGATGATCTCTGATTTTGACTGATGGATTTTGCAAAAATCTTCCCCTCTGAAACTACAAAGTCAAATGTTTTGAAACTTCACATGATTGAGGACTGGGACACCTTCTACCAATGATCTTCATGTAATGTTGATGTAATGTTGCAAACATGGCCACAATTGCAGCTCATAGTTACCATGGAAAGCCTGTGGGAAATCACACTTTTATATGCAGTTCCAGGTGAGCAATTACAAGCTCTTTAGAGCCTCTAGTTTAAATTTAGTTTTGCGTCAAAAACATAGCTTATGACCCCTCATGGAATGCGCTCAATGAGCTCGTTCCAATGAGGGTTCATAAGCTATGCTTTTGAGACAAAAAGTGAAAAAATAATCAAAATTGAATGTAATTTTTGTGAATAGCTCTGGCCGATTTTGGCCATTATGTTAGGCAAAGTGTTAAGAAACATTTTTAGAGGAAAGTAGAGAGGGTCACAAATATTCTTAAGTCTTTTCAAATATTTGTTTATATCTATATACGTTTAGCAGAGTTAGTGCAAAGTTTGACATGAGAAATCTTGATTACTGAACGTTTTTCACGAACTTCCTTCATTTACTAGGTTGTAGGACAAGTGCGCCTCCCAAACACCCCCTCCCCCCCTCAACTTGTTGGTCATCAATATTTGTTCCCATGGATTAGTCCTGTTATGCTCCCAACCTCTGACTGAGGATTCGGGAGTATTTAGTGAAGACCTCCGCCCATTTGTTCGTCCATCTGTCTGTACAAACTTTTTGGATTGTAATTTCAAAGCCATCAGTTGGATTTAGATCTCCTTTGGTATGCTAATAGACCTGCATGGGGAACGGATATGCACACGGAACAGGTACCATCAAATTATTTTTTCCAGAGTTATGGCCCTTTTTCACTCTTTTGACTTAGAAATTTTTTCCTGACTTTTGTATTGCATTCACTGCATGTTGGATATACCTTTAAGGCTATTTCGAACATGCCCACGCTTTGTGTAGCCCTTGTTACAAAATTTTCTGTCCCACAATACCTTTAAGGCCTCTTCGAACGTGGCCCATGCTTTGCGTAGCCCTTGTTACAATTTATGGGAGAGTGCCTTTACATGCAGCCATGTAATACAATGTTGAAAAGTACTCTTCGAGTCCTTTCCAAAAGTATGTTGCATCACAGCATTTCATCTCCAAAGGCATGGCTAATATTTCATCTAAATTTAGGAGAATCCATTTGGATTCTCGCAAAAATGGTTGTGAGAATCCATACCTGCTACGAGTTTCCCGTGATTCCATGAGACCACCATGGTTGAACTCCTGTTGTATACTGATAATGCATTTTAACCCTTTACCCAACACAGCATTTTAATTTTTAAAACATAAACTGAATTTGATAATATTTCAAAAATGAACAATATTTACCAATACCGGTAAAACCTTACAAATATGGATGTCATTGGAACTGGCTCATTGAGCTGGTTCCAATGGCAGCCATATTTGTACTTTTTTATTGACAAAGTGTCAAGATATTTCAGGTCTTGTTAGCCTTGTATTGGTTAATTTGCTGACGCTATTTTAGGTAAAGGGTTACATTGATTCAGTTGTTTTCACACGATTCCTCACAGAGTTGCAGTGAGAATCTACATGGATTCTTGCTGGTTTTGTTGCGCGAATCTTTGTGTGAATCGATTCTCGGATTCTCGTCGAAATATAAGCCCTGAAAGGCACTCTTCCATAAATTGTAACAAGGCAACAGCATGCAAACTAATTCATTTCACTTCTAACATAATATGAAGCACATTTATAGAACATGAAGATTTTAAGTTGCAATACCTGCACTTCAGAACAGAGCCCAAATATGAGTTTCCAGCACTCAACCAGTTAAGCAGGTTGCGGTTCTTGAAAAGTTAAAAAATAAATACCAAAGTTAATTCAAGTCAAGTTTCTTTCAAATTAACGATGATCTAGTAATGTAGGATAATGGTTGGCAAACAAGATGATTGTTCGCCCAACTTCTATAAACTTGTGGTACTGTATTTGTGTAAAATTTCAGCATAGAACGAATCCTGAGGATGAACTGAAAAAAAGACGACAGAAAGAATCTCAGGATGTGAGATCAAGATGGCCTCCAGGAAAAGGTAGTATAAAAGCGGTCATTTACAAAGTTTCTTCGGTGTGGCATATTTATCAGTTCGAGATGAAAATTTTGGTTTTGATTTCATTTTGAAGATGGTTTTAAAGTGGTATAATTTACAATCAGAGGTTATTCTTTATGGATCCATTAACTGGTAGAGTGCTAAATTATTTTTGGTCCTTAAAATTTCTTTGTACATCTTTGCCTCGTTACAATTTATGTGAGAGTGCCAGTAGGCACTCTCACATAAATTGTAACAAGGCAAATCCTTACAGATAACATAATATCACTACCAAGCTAATATGAAGCACATCCACAGAATATGAAGCCCTTAAATTGCGGTACCTGCTCTTCAGAATAAAGCCCAAATATGGGCTTCCAGCACTCTACCAGTTAACACTACAATGTACAAAAGCGATATATCCCCAGTAGGTAAATGAAAAAACAGTTTTGGTTAACCCTTTATGTGACACAATAAGGTGCACTTGGATAAAACTATATTGAATAAGTAAGAGTTTTCATATTTAGCATCTAAAACATAGGTTATGACTCCACATTGGAATAAGCTCATTCAGCTTGTTTCAGTCAGGAGTCATAAGCTTTCTTTTGGTGCATATATTGAAAAATTAATGCCATTATAAACAACAGGCAACCTAAAAACTTTATTTGTCTCTGTATTAGCAAAATTCCTTTGTTTTCTGTACTTGTGATGTACCATTTGAGAGAAAAGTCCATGAGCCGATTGTTTGAGACCAAATTGACTGATTATGATTCCTTTTGTGTGCACATTTCTAATAACCCTTTATGGTCTCCCACTTTTTGAAAAAAATGGGAGATATTAAATTCGGGGTGTCCTTCCGTCCTTCCGTCCTTCCGTGTTGTTCGTTTCCAGACTGTAACTTTCCGTACGGTGACCAGATTTCAATGAAATTTGAGTAGTAGATCACTTTCATCAATTGTGGGTCCAAGTTTGAATATGGGCATTTTCCGCACATATTTAATTAGGTTGCTGAAATTTGATTGGCTGACGGTTTCCAGACTCTAACTTTCCTTAAAATCAACCGATTTCAATGAAATTTCATATATGGATTACTTTTATCAATACCTATGTCAAGTTCGAATGTGGGAAAGTTTGTACCGAAAATCTGTCTGTCTGCCTGTCCGTCTGCCCCGTGCGTCAACGCACCTCGGACTAAAAGCCGTATTTATGAACCGATCTTCACAAAACTTCCTGGGTATCTTTGTTATCATTGTGAACGTCTTGAGATGCATTAATTCCCCTTGAAACTGCTGCCCAGTGGGAGACATGAATTCACTGAATTTGCTTGTTTTAATTATTTTTTTGTCAAATTTTTCAATAAATGTTTCACAAAACCATATCATGTGACCCCCTTATTGGAATGAGCCGTCTCTGTCCAACGAGCTCAGTTCATTGAGGGGGTCACGTAAAATGATTTTGTTGAAATCTTTACATTATTTTTTTTCAACAGCTTAATTGTTAATTACATGAACAGTTGCAGCTTATTCGTTAGGCAAAGGGTTAAGATACAGATAATATCAAAACATCCATCAGTACCAATCAATGAATAAGTTCAATAATATCTTTTTGGTCCTTCAGGCTTATGAACTTAAAGATCTTTGATTCATTACTTACAAACAGCTGTTTTTCAAATCTGATTTTTTACTCGTTATGAATGTCATGACAAGTGTTTTTTCTGAGACCTAGATTATTTCCTGAAAAGAATAAAGTCATTCTTTATGACACTGAAAACAAGATATTAATTGAAAAAAGAATATATTTTCATTTTTGGAATTCACTAAAAAAACAATGAGGGGTCTTAAGCTGAGTTTGAATAGTACTGGCTGGTTTTGGCCATAATGTTGGGCAATGAGTTGATTTAGATGAGATTTACACTAAGTCTGTACAGGGTTACTTACTCAGTTAAAAATGAAAACTGTTATAACCAGAAACTGTGACTAACCCTGTGCATTGCATGGAGTTAATCACACTTTCTGGTTATAAAAAACTGGTAATGACCATATCACATACTACATGGCTAAAAAAATACACAGGGTTAGGTGGTTTCATGTTGTTCCATAGGGTACAGGATTCAAGGAGCTAATGGAAATACTTATTCAGGATTGTGGAAAAATTTTTTAAAGGTAATTCCAAAAATGAAAACTATTCTATTTTCAATTAATAGCTTGTTTAAAGCTGAATGGACGTTTCTACTAAAACTGAATGGACTGCACTAAAACACTCCCAGTTGATTCTATTTCCAAGAAGCTGATGTCAAATGTGCCAACTGAGGTGAAACACACAATCTCAGACTTGTCTCATCTCTTGACTCTGACATCAGCTACAGTTTCTTGGATCCACATTCCAAGATGCCAACATCAATAGTGCCAACTTCTCCCATGTGCTGACATTATTTGGGGTTGAATTCTAACTTGAACCGAATTTGGAACCAACTTCTGTATTTTGATGCACATCCAGATTGTTGCTGGAATCTGCACAAGCAGAGTTAGCATAGGTTAAAGCCAAGTCCACCATTGATGTGCAGTACGCCATCAGGAGTTACCTCAGTGTGTTCTTGGGTAAGATACTTCACCCCGATTGTCCACTTGGGGGCTCTGTGGTACTGTTTACTTAGACATACTGCCCATCGAGTACCCATGTCTTCAACCAGTGCTAAACCTGCTTGTGTGGAGTTAGTACATTGGGGAGTCTGACAGTCACTTGCCATTACTTGGTGGTTCTCTCTGGGTACTCCAGCTCACCTCAGTAAATAAATAAATACCGCAGTGCCTGCATGTCTCCCTGTGGGCAAACGATGTGGGCAAAAGTGCCTTGCCAAGAACACAACGTAGTTACCCCGGGTGGAGATCAAACCGTGAACCTTTCAGTTTGAAGTCCTTTGCCGTAACTCTGATCTGCCACACTCCCAGCTTCTGATTGAGATTGTCATCTGATGGCACCCCAATTATCCAATTGTAATTGCGATTCATGTTTATCAGTATATCACTATTGTACCCCATTAGTGATACCAATACTATATTTTGACTTATTGAAAACTCTGTGAAAGCTGGTATCTAAGGTGAATTTCAGTTTTGCTCTATAATATTTAGACTGTAGTGTCAATAAGTTTTCATTAATGTGAAGAGGTCACATAACCTTAAATATTAACTGGTGTTCTCTCATCATAGGCTTGGTATATGTCAGATTTGGCCAGATGGCACAATCATTCTGTCACTTGACTTTTTACAGGCATCAAATTGAAATATCAACAAGTCTGGAAATAAGCAATCTGTCCTTTGCAGACTGAGGTCCCTGGAGGGTGAATTTGCTGATGCCATCCCATACAGTGGACTAGAATTCCCCAATTCATCCTCTTGGTACCTCTCTTTGTTTAGGCCTGAGACCTTGATTCAGATTGAGTTTCAGAGAGGGTAAATTAGAAATGCTACCCTGCCGTGCAGGGTTGCATCACCAAATTCACCCTCTCGGGACCTCATTCTGTATAGATGAAAGTGTGCTTATTTCCAGGCTTGATTAGCAAGCTCGCTCAAGTCCCTCTTTTGTTTTTGCGATACACAATGGTCAGTCCATGAAAGTGCTTAACAGTAGGACCCTGCGAAGTTTTGAGATGTGATTAGATTCAAAATCAGCCGGATGATATGATTTTTCATTCAATATGAGTTACACTGATTTGAAAATTTTTGAAGCGTCAACATGTTCCAAAAATCCTACCCAGTTTTCCTCTTGAACTCTTCTATCATCAGGTCTCCTGTACAGGAGACCTGATGAGAGAAGAAGGGCTCAAGGAGGTTCTGCTTCCGTAACTACATTGATTCTGTTATGAAATATTCCAATTTGTGGTTTATTTGCACAAAGAGAACAATACTTGAGTGGAGAATGACAATGTTATGGATGTAAGAAGGTGCAATATCTACAGCTTGAAAAAAAGTGTGAGTTTCAATTCATCCTTTGACTGATTCGATTCAAGATATGATTCGATTGGAAATTTGAGATTTGCAGAACCCTACTTTAAAGTGCTTCAGTTTTGAAATTCTGGATCTTTGAAAGTGCATGAAAATTGTTCTATTTTAGAAAAAGTGCATGAAAATTGGTTTATCAAAGAAAAAGTCAAGGAAAGCGTTAAAACATATTCAACTTTTACTCGCCGAGTATTTTCTTGATAGGTTTCATCTCATATAGTCATGGCTGCTGTGAAGCAGCCCTGACTGGATTTTGATGAAAAATTCCTCTAAATTTAACTCCATGAATTATTGGTGAAAAACTCTATACATAAAAAATTTGATTAATTGTTGCCAAATTATACTTATTTCAGTGGCAAGAGAAATCCTAACCTGGGCAGGAATGTCCACTAGCAGGATGCAAGAGTTGAGTCATTGGTTGTCCTCTTTTTGTAGCCAAAATGTGTATTTATAAGCTGTGCTGTGGTATTTGTGTGTGTTGGAGTGAGGTGACATTGGTTAGAGCTTTGTACTTCAGGTTGAAGGGTTGTAGGTTCGATTCTGACCCTGGATTGTGTCCTTTTTAGCTCACCTGGCCTAAAAGGCCATGTGATCTTTTCTCATCACTTGGCATCTGTCGTCGTCAGTAAGCTTTTCACATTTTCATCTTCTTCTCTGTAACCTCTAACCCAGTGTGAACCAAACTTGGCAGGTATGGTCTATGGGAGGTCCTCTACAAATGATCCTCATTTTGTTCCCATCTGATGAAAAACATGGCTTCTAGAGGCATTCTTTGATTCTGGTTGGTGGATTTGCAAAAATCTTCTCCTCTGAAGCTGCCAGGCCAAATGTTTTGAAACTTCATATAAATGATGACTGGGACCCCATCTACCAACGAACGATCCTCATTTAATGTTGATCGGGTTGTAAACATGGCCACAATTGCGACTTATAGTTACTATAGAAACCCTATGGGAAATCACATTTTCATCTTCTTCTCTGGAACTACTGAGCCGATGTGAAAACAAATCTTGCAGGGATAGTCTATGGAAGGTCCTCTACAAACGATCCTCATTTTGTTCCCATGGGTTTGAAAACATGGCCGCCTGAGGAATTCTCTGATTCTGATTCGTGGATTTGGAAAAATTTTCTCCTCTGAAATCACAGGGCCAAATGTTTTGAAACTTTGCATGGTTGATGACTGGGACACCCTCTACCAACAATCCTCATTTAATGTTGATTGGGTTGTAAACATGGCCACAATTGATGCTTATAGTTACAAAAGAAACCCTATGGGAAATCACATTTTCATTTTCTTCTCTGGAACTTCTGAGCCGACGTAACCAAACCTGGCAGGGATAGTCTATGGGAGGTCTTCTACAAATGCTCCTCATTTTTGTTACCATGCATTGAAAAACCTGGCTGCCAGAAGCATTTTTTGATTCAGATTGGTGGATTTTGAAAAATCTTCTCAGAAACAACAGGGCCAAATGTTTTGAAATTTTGCATGGTTGATGACTGGGACACCCTCTACCAACGATTCTCATTTAATGTTGATCGTGTTGCAACCATGGCCACAATTACGGTTTATAGTTACTATAGGAACTCTATGGGAAATCACATTTTCATCTTCTTCTCTGGAACTACTGAGCCGATGTAAACCAAACTTTCCAGGAATGGTCTGTAGGAGACTACAAACAATCCTG
The DNA here is from genome assembly GCA_031216915.1 of Pictodentalium vernedei. Taxonomy (NCBI): domain Eukaryota; kingdom Metazoa; phylum Mollusca; class Scaphopoda; order Dentaliida; family Dentaliidae; genus Pictodentalium; species Pictodentalium vernedei. The sequence goes on from CM062288.1 coordinate 210,767,462, forward strand.
TTTTTGTTCCCATTGGTTGGAAAATATGGCCACCAGAGACACTCTCTGATTCTGACTGATGGATTTTGCAAAAATCTTCCCCTCTGAAACTACAAAATCAAATGTTTTGAAACTTTACATGATTGAGGACTGGGACACCTTCTACCAATGATCTTCATGTAATGTTGATGTAATGTTGCAAACATGGCCACAATTGCAGCTCATAGTCACCATGGAAAGTCTATGGGAAATCACATTTTTATATGTAGTTCCAGGTGAATGTTTACAGGCTCTTTAGAGCCTCTAGTTTCAAATCTCAATTGTCCAGATGGTGGCAGTGTGTGCTAAAGCTTAGTATACATTGATGGTACACATGCCTTCAATCAATGCTAACCCTGCTTACACAGGGTTAGCAGGACTTATATTTCGATGAGAACCTAAGAATCGATTCCTGCAAAGATTCGCACAACAAAACCATTGAGAATCTATGTAGATTATCACTGCACCTCTGCTAGGATTCGCGTGAAAAGAATTGAATCACTTTAACCCTTTACCTAACATAACCTGAAATATCCTGACACTTACTTTGTAAACAAAATTGTACGAATATGGCTGCCATTGGAACCGACTCATTGAGCGTTTCCAGTGACATCAATATTTGTAAGGTTTTATTGGTAAGTATTGTTTTTTTGTTTTTTTTTAAATCAGTTGATGTTTTAAAAATTAAAAAGCTGTGTTGGGTAAAGGGTTAACATGTATTATCAGTATACCACAGGGTTTCAACCATGGTGGCCGCATGGGATCCTGGGACACTCATAGCAGGTACGGATTCTCGCAACCATTTTCACAAGAATCCAAATGGATTCTCCCAAATTTAAATTAAATATATGCCCTGGTTAGTAAGCTGGAGAGTCCATCAGTTACTCACCATTACTTGGTGAGGGCTGGCATAATTATGAAATATCATGATCGATGTTTGAAGAAGAATAATCGATTAAAGTCTACTTTAATTGTACCCTGTGACCTCTAGAAACAACTACATGTATATAGAAAACAGTATTTTTGGTCACTACTGGTAGTTCCTCAGACTGGACATTCTTTAGGCATGCAGGTATGCTGCATGCCAACTGCTCTCCAAGGAAGATTCAGACTCCTGACCACCTCAGGCCCAAACCTGAGCCTTGGCTCAGGTTTAGACCTGAGGTGGTCAAGAGTCCACTAATAGCTGCAGTAGGATTTAAGAAGGCAATTTCACTCCTTGGTAAACTAAGAAGGGCAATTATTTGTACTCCCATTCTTTCTAGAACACCAGACCTGGTGTCATTTGTTTTATCTTTATACTTCTTTCCCATATCAATTACAATGTATTTTGATATTCTACAGCCTCTGACACTTCTTATGAGCATGATGGGGGAGGAGAGTAATAACTAATAATTTATCAGTTGATGAGTGATAAAAACCCATAATCGTTGACTTTGAGATTGTAGTCAATTGTGGGTTGTTTCATTGATTAGTTGACTTCTTGATTAAGGCCACAAAAAATTAATGGTTTGGTTCCAGTTACATAGAAAAAAATAGGGTCGGAAGGTCAGGATATTTTTTTTTTTCAATTTTTTTTTCCTTGAATTTGTGCTTGAGTTAATTTTTAGGACCAAATTCTTCCAACAGTTGTGACTGAAATATACTGCTTTGATATCAGCAGACTCTTTATTGGCGATTGCAGCAGACATTTTGGGTGTAATTCCGCAACTTCAAAATGAATCGGATTCGGAGGTGTCTTAATAATATAATCTTCAGCTGTCTTCAGATTCTGAAGTGAAGTGTGCATTCGCACATCTCACTTTATCACTGGAAATGTTAAAATTATTGCACCTCAGCACAATCAAATAAATTGACATTTTAAGTGATTGTGGTGATGGGCTGTTAAGTATCATCATGTTTTTCTTGGCAGAGGAAGCACAAATGACTTGCTTTTGTTTATTTGAAAACAATAATGTTCTTTGCTTTGGTCTTGTATCAAACACTTGCGTGCACTGTTTTATAGGCAACATGCTGTCATGACGTCATCGTGTGCAAACAGCCAATCACTTGAAGTACGAGTGTAAAATTACAGGGAATCCCTTGGCGTTTCCAAAGAAAATATTCCTGTTTTTAAATAGCAGGAATGCGATTGGTCAAATGTTCAATGTGACTGACTATGCGTGCTTTGTGTAATGCGGTACATGTGGTTTGGGTTTTTCACCTCAACTTGTTTCTGGCAAATTTGAGGTAAACAATGTTCTATCATTTTCGTAATAATGATGACTGTCGAGACAAACCACTTGAACAGTTTGAAATGAAAAGTAATAAAGAAAGGTCCCATGGTCTGTGAGGATAGACATGGTGTTAAAAAGGGTAAAACCCAAATTTAAACCAACAGTAATCTGCACCAGTGAAGTAAAATCACTTTTTTTTAACCGTGATAAGCAAGTTGAAATTTGCATACCGGTGTTAAAACAACTCTGGTATACCATTACCAATTATGATTTAATTTGCCAGTGAGGGTTTTGAACATGATACAGGTTATATATATAAACCAGCACTATTTGTGTTGTACAAGTTTGCATTTGTGTGGGTTTTTTTCTGTTTCTTTTTCAATTTCAGTAAAAAAATTGTTAGGGTAAGGGCGCAAAATTAGGGTCGGTCAGGTAACCGGAACCAAACCATTATTTTTTGGGGGGCCTAATCATGACCGGCCTAACTTGGTGTTTTTAGCTCACTGAAGGGAGCTTAACTTATCACTTGCCGTCCGTCGTCCGTCGTGAACTTTACATTATCGACTACTTCTCACAAACTAGTGGATCAAATTGAACCAAATTTGGTGTGCATGTTCCCCATCATATGTCAATTCAAACTTGTACAAATAAACTTGCCGCACCCACCGGGGGCACCACAAGGGGCATAACTCTGATAGCACCCATGAATTTCTTTCCAAAAAATCATCTTCTTCTTCAGATCCACCAGGCAGAATTCTTTCCTATTTGGTATACATCATCTCTAGGGGGGTCAGATTCAAGTTTGTTAAAATTGGCCCCCTGAATTCATATTTGGGCTCATTTTAGAAGCCCGAATTTGAACTTAGTGCATTTCAGGCAAATTTCTTAAAAAATCTTCTTCTACAGATCCAGCAGGCAGAATCTTTTGATATTTGGTATGCAACATTGTGGGGTGGATCTGATTCAAGTTTGTACAAATCGGCCCCCTGGCTTCATATTTGGGCTCAGTATAGGAGCCCGAATTTGAACTTAGTGCATTTCAGGCAAATTTCTTTAAAAATCTTCTTCTCAAGATCCAGCAGGCAGAATCTTTTGATATTGGGTATGCAGCATGCTTAGGGGGGTGAGATTCAAGTTTGTTCAAGCCAAGTCCCTGGGTTCATATTTGTGCTCACTGTGGGAGCCCGAATTATAACTAAGTTCAAACTGAGGAGTTTTCTTTAAAAATCTTCTTCTTCAGATCCAGCAGTCGGAATGTTTTGATATTATGTATGCAGCATCCTTAGGGGGGGTGAGATTCAAGTTTGTTTAAGCCATGTCCCTAGGTCCATATTTGGGTTCACTGTGGGAGTTCGAATTGTAACTTAGTTCAATATGAGAAATTTTCTTAAAAAATCTTCTTCAGATCCAGCAGTCGGAATGTTTTGATATTTGTTGTGCAGCATCCTTATAGGGGGGGGAGGGGGGGGGGGGGAGATTCGAGTTTGTTAAAGCCAAGTCCCTGGGTTCATATTTGGGCTCCTTGTGGAAGCCCGAATTATAACTTAGTTCAATATGAGGAATTTTTCTTTAAAAATCTTCTTCCGATTCAGCAGTCGGAATGTTTTGATTTATGGCATGCAATATCCTTAGGGGTGAGATTCAAGTTTATTCAAGCTAAGTCCCTGGGTTCATATTTGGGCACACTGTGGAAGCCCGAATGATAACTTAGTTCAAAATGAGGAATTTTCTTTAAAAATCTTCTTCTTCAGATCCAGCAGTCAGAATGCTTTTGATATTTGGTATGCAGCATCCTTAGGGGGATAAGATTCAAGTTTGTTCAAGCCATGTCCCTAGGTCAATATTTGGGCTCACTGTAGAAGCTTGAATTGTAACTTAGTTCAAAATGAGGAATTTTCTTAAAAAATCTTCTTCAGATCCAGCAGTCGGAATGTTTTGATATTTGGTGTGCAGCATCCTTGGGGTGGGGGGGGGGGGGGGGGATTCAAGTTTGTTAAAGCCAAGTCCCTGGGTTCCTGTGGGAGCCCAAATTATAACTTAGTTCAATATGAGGAATATTCTTTAAAAATCTTTTTTTTTTTAGATCCACCAGTCAGAATCTTTGGATATTTGGTGTAAGCTTTTCTTAGGAGGGGCAGATACAACTTGTTGAAATCAATTCCCAGGGTTGATATTTAGTCTACCTTGCCAGGTGAGCGCCCTCATGCCCCCTGGGGCCTCTTGTTTTTTAATACTTTGGCTTTCTTCACCCATAAGACTGTTTAAAACAATATAACCCTGGCTATTGAAAGTGGCGTCAAAACTCTAATAAATAAAATTTTGTGTCGTTGTTAGGAAAGTTGTATTTTGAGTTCTTTTAAATAATATGTGTACCTGATACTGAATGTTGGGAAGCTCTCTTAAGAGAGCTTTGAAATTGTACTTTTTTACATTTGGTATATGTGCAAATAGAAAGAAACAGAATCCTAAGAATCATGTAAATTTCAATAACTTTTTCAAATTTTTACTTCACAAAAATCACATCTCTGAATATGTATATAAAATTTATTACTTGCCATTGATATTCCCACAGTTCATATCTTTCACTCCACTCGTTTTCACCATCAATTTTAGAAATAAAATAATAAAATTGTAAGAAAATCATCCTATAAATTGCATGTGCAAGCTGAGAAAAACTTTAAAGAATGAAAAGGTATACTCAATCAAATACACTAAAATAAAGTCGTTCAACCCCAGAATACTAGAGAATGTGGGTATTAATGCATTTTTATAATCACATAATCTAGTTGTTCAAGTAACATACTGTCAAAAATATTTAGTGGTATGCTACCTGGGTCATCTGTTCAATACATTTGTTTATTTTGGTATCTCATAGTCTATTTCTGTTTAACAGGGATACAAGCAGAGACCACTCAATGTTCAATTATGGAAGTTGGGATGTGTGAAAATAAAATCGTTTTTCAACAGCTGATCAACTGTCATCATTTGATTGCCCTTGCCCGTGATCCAAACTGAGTAGATAGACCACATATTTACAGAAAACTCATCATATTTTGCAGACGTTTTTCAAAACAACATGTTAATCAACTTCCTTCGAAGACTGTGGACAGATAATACTGGAGAAAATCATATATCATTAGAAAGCACCCAGACAACATATTTAAACTGTAGTGAAAACTGAGTTGTTGGACTGTCAATATCCATCGGGGGTGGGTGTCCTAAATTGGTCAGTAAAAACTGTCGAAAATGGAAAAAATGTCTGGAAAAGGGGTGGGTGGTTGGTCTAAACTGTCAAAAGCTAAAAATCATCATATGTTCCTGGAGAATTTTTTTTTTCACACCAATTGGCTGCCCTTGACGAAAAGTAAATTATATGCAATTAACAAGGTTATTCACTGTAATAGCTATTTTCATTTTCATCATTTCAGAGGTTGCAAAAGAGAAATTTTACTTTATAAATTTTCAGCTGCTCTGCAAAACAGATGATGGTCTTATACTACCCTGTGAAATGGCTGTGGTGGAATTCAGTTTGCAAAAAGGAATTATAAAAACATATCAGAAATTTATAGATGCAGGTAAGACACTTGAGATCTTCATTGTCGTACTGGGGAGCATTTCGAATACAGAAGTTAAGGAGCACTGTCAGAGATTCACACCAACACACTGATAGATATTAGTGTTAGAGATGGGCTGTATTAGAATTTTGAGTTGGGTATCAGTTTCAGTATTTTTAGGGGGGTATACCTAAGTATCGGTTCAGTATTCAGCAGCTGACTTGACTGAGATTTGCTGATAATACAAAAGAGGAATTCACATCAGGAAAAATGGAATAAGTTGTCCGAGTTATCTACAGTAATTTTGTAACTTGTTCTAAATGCACCTTAATGTTTGAAGACCTATTTCAGGCTTTTGCGATCTCAAAACATGTGCCCTGACCATCTTTAGGAGGTCCTGCTGACAATAGAAAAATTACTTGGGCAGTGATTTCTAGTCAGGTCTTGGCTGCCTGAACAGGCATCCAAGACTTGACTAGAAATCACTGCTAAGCAATTGGGACTGTACGGGTTGTAGTCTAATGGGAATTCAGGACAGTTGATAAGTGTATTGAGGGTTAACAAAACTGAAAGAAAATCAGTCACCTCTTTCATGAAAATTTCAACTGTTATCAAGCCTCAACAGGGACTTATAAGTAGAGAATGTAGGAAAAATCGAAAATTCAGATGGTTTTGGTATTCAACAATTGGTTTGGTTTTTCGATATCCCCATAATATCGATATCGGTTTGGTTTTTCGGTACATTGACCATCTCTGTTAATGGTGGCCCATGTGTCTGTGCTTTGGTATGAATACAATCCAGGAATATATGTTTGGGACTATTGCACCTCTACATTTAGACAGATGCATGTTTTTATGCCCCCCACCAATTTGACGAGTCCGTCCGTATGAACGTCCCAGATATGGTTTCCAGACGATAACATTAGTTTGACTGAACAAAATGAAACAAAATTTTTTTATACATGGGTTTATAACCACATAATACAGGTTGTGATTGATAGGGGTGTGGTCTGTTATTTTTTGGCAGAGTTATGGCCCTTTTCCAACTTAGAAGACATGTTGATATTGGTTTCCGGACGATAACTTTAGTTTGACTAAATGAAATGAAACAAAATTCTATACATAGGTTTATAACTACATAATACAGATTGGGATTGATAGTGGGCTTGGTCCGATATTTTTTGGCAGAGTTATGGCCTTTTCCCAACTTTGAAGACATATTGATAATGGTTTCTGGATGGTAACTTGAGTTATAGGTGTCCAATTTTAATCAAACTTGGAATATAGCTTACTGTAGACAATATATACCAGACAGGTTTCATTTTGAGTGTGGTGGGATAATTTTTATCGGAGTTATGGCCCCTTTTTTGACTTTATTAACCACTAAATGTAGTTTATCATAAAGCAGGGGCTTTAGTGTCCCATGGACACATTTTCCCGCCTACTGTATTGGTGCTATGGTTTAATGGAGATAAGATAAGATATTTATTAATTCAAGATGAACAAAGATAAATAATAGAAACTCATGCTTGGCAGTGGGGGGTGGGGGGGGGTGGGGGGAGGGAGGAATAGCCACTCTTGGCGTTGCACTTATTTCACTCTATATTTAACAAGTTGGTTAAATATGGAACCCAAATTTGTGCACTTTTCTCAGCATTAAAAATCATAAAGGGAATGTCTGTGATCTTAAGAATAAAGATTTGCATACCCTTCCTGCTAATTTCCAATAAAGTTGCAATGCCAGGAACCCAAAAGAGAAATACAAGTTTTAGGTGACCACCTTTGAGTTGTGAGGGATCCCCACCCTGATTCTCTGGTTGTGGTATTATGGTGTGATGTGAACCGGATAATGTTGGCCTAATCTTTCTGACTCTGTTTCTTTCAAACACTTTTTGGAAAGTTTGGGGGCACATGCCTCCAAACTGGTTTTTCAGTCCATTTGTATGTAAAACAGGCGCTGGCTGGCATAAGGGAGTGGTTTGAAGCCAAGTTTTTGTATAATGAGGAATTAATTATGGGTTGGGTGGATGAAGAGAAGAAAGATTGGGTTGTGTAGAAAAACCTGAGAGCCATACATGGAGATTTATCAAAGTGGGTGAAGAGGAAACTTCAGACTGTAAATAGAACGAGAAACAATAACACTATTAGTGTCAGAAAACTGCATTCCTCATCATACAAAAACCTGGTTCAAACCAGGCCAGAAAATAAGCATTCTGACATTTGCAAAATGAGGTCCCCAGAGAGTGAATTTGATGATGCTTTCCCATACAGTGGGCCAATTTATCCTCTGGGTACCTCTCTGTTTAGTTTTGAGACCGTGATTCAGATTGAGGTTCACAGATGCTAAATTTAGTAGTGATGGTACCCTCCTGTGCAGTGTAGTTTCCCTAAATTCACCCTCTGGGGACCTCATTTTGCAGATGACAGTCTGCTTATTTTCTGACTTGGTTCAAACCACTCCATAATGCCTGGTAATGCCAATTTTCCTGATCACTTTTGATGAATAATTGTGAACAATTTCGATGTAAAAATTGGTAGCTCTAGTACATTAAGGGGGCACCTCTAGCTTGGTTCATATTGGCTGAGCTTGGTACCATATCAGCCGAGTTTGAATCCATATCTTTCGAGTTTGATAATGGGCAATTCTGGCAAAAAAACTTATATTTAACTAGAGAAACAGAATTTACTGCCACCAGTAAATTCAAGTCTGTGTGAAAAGGGTTAAAGTATCAGGAATAAACTGTAGAGAAAGAGAATTCATGAAGGCTTATTTTCTGGAGTAAAATATTTTTTAACAAATCAGAAATGGGTTTTCGTTAGCAGTATTTACAAATATTCATACAGGAATCAGAACATTTTATAAGAAACCAGAAATGGCATATATGTGACCAGCATTCAAAGGGTTTGATACATGAGTCAGAAATGAACATTTTTGGCTCTGCCCACTAATTTGAGTGATGAAATACACTCATAAACTTTAGAAATGCATAAGGTGTAATAAAATGCATTTCCTAGTCTTTCTGAATAATGCCCCAATATTAAGATCTTCAGAGGGTTAAAATATTCCCTTTAAATACTCCATTTTAATCCTTTAAATGGGGGCGCTGTGGCTTAGTTGGCCGAGGTGCAGGCTGCAAGGCAAGAGGTCCGCACTCTGTCCTTGGGCAAGTCCCTTCACCCCATTGCCCACGTGGGTGCATGGTGGCGCTCTGTACTAAAGCGTACTGCACATCGATGGTGCACCCGTCTTCAACCAATGCTAACCCTGCTTGTGTGGAATTAGTATGTGGGGGATCTGACACTTGCTCGTTTGTTGCCCGTGGTTCTTCTCAGGTACTCCGACTTCCTCCACCTGAAAAAACTATCGTGGTCATGATTAGCCACTGTGCAAAAATATGTGACATTAAACATCAATAAATCAATAAATACATAATCCTTTAAAAAATGAGCTCAATCCAATAAAGGGTCATAAGCTATGTTTTTCAAGCAAAAATGAAAAGGTAATTAAAACTGAATAGACATTTCGGTGAATAATGTTGACTGGTTTTCGGCGTTATGTTGGCTAAAGGGTTAAGAATCCCTTACTTTGGAAGGCACACTGAAAAGGTGTCCCATTCCATATAGAATTAAATGTTACAGAAAATAAAGTGAAAAACATTAAGTTTCTCAGCTGACACTACCTGCTTTTGCACTCTGGAGGGATGGAACGACACAAATCAGAGACATTCTCTTAATGGCACTTTGGCACCAAAGGTTTATGCACTCTCGCTGAGACTGAGCCAAGCGCAGTGAAAGACAAAAGAACTCCTCTAACAATTGAGTTTTAAACAGTCATAGCACTGACACAGTTAACAGTACAGTTGGCCATGTCAATATTGCATTGTTACCGGCATCCTGACAGTTTTGTGATAGGTTTCAACAGTTATTCAGTGCAGTTTTATGGAAAAGGTTAACTTTATTCCGCCTGAAATAAAATATGTGCAATCCACATTGAAGTCTTGAGAGGGTTAAAAGCATTGAACTGAATAAGATAGGTTTCAACAATTATTCAGTGCAGTTTTATGGAAAGGGTTAACATCATTCTGCCTGAAATAAAATATGTGCAATCCACATAGAAGTCTGGAGAGGGTTAAAAGCAGTGAACTGAATAATTTATAATTTATTTCCTTGCCAGGCAAAGGGTTTCTCTCAACTTAGTTCCAGGAACTAACATCCCATTATCATGACAAGATTACATTACATTTTTTTACAGCTTACTCCACTGATGTTTACATTATCTCCAGTGTGAATAACATAGCATCGTATTGCTTGGGGAGAATTTACTGTATCAGGAAATTCCAGGCTGTGAAAGCCCTGTGGCCACCTGGGCCATACTCAGTGGCTCTAGCGACCTGAAAAATATAGGTGGCCGAGAACTTTTGACTCTCCACCAGTATGCCAAAAATCAGTGAGATAGGACAATTTGTTTTTGGGTTATTGTGAGGACAAGGAAGTGAATAGAAGACAGAATTCAGGAGAATAAGAAGAAGAAGAGGGAAGAAAAAGAAACCGTACAAAAACAATAGTCTGTGTGTTTCACACAGACTAACTAGAGAAACAGAATTTACTGCCACCAGTAAATTCAAGTCTGTGTGAAAGGGGTTAAAATATCGGGAATAAACTATAAAGAAAGAGAATTCATGGAGGCTTATTTTTCAGGAGTAAAATATTTTTGAATGAACCAGGAATGGGTTTTCGTTAGCAGTATTTACAGATATTCATACAGGAATCAGAACATTTTTATAAGAAACCAGAAATGGCATATATGTGACCAGCATTCAAAGGGTTTAATACACGAATCAGAAATGGACATTTTTGGGTATGCCCACTAATTTGGGTGATGAAATACATTCATAAACTTTAGAAATGCATTAAGGTGTGATAAAATGCATTTCCCAGTCTTTCTGAATAATGCCCCATATTAAGATCTTCAGAGGGTTAAAATATTCCCTTTAAATACTCCATTTTAATCCTTTAAATGGGGGTGCAGTGGCTCCGTTGGCAGAGGTGCAGGCTGCAAGGCATGAGGTCCTCACTCTGTCCTTGGGCAAGACACTTCACCCCATTGACCACGTGGGCGCATGGTGGCACTGTGTACTAAAGCGTACTGCACATCGATGGTGCACCCGTCTTCAACCAATGCTAACCCTGCTTGTGTGGATTTAGTATGTGGGGGATCTGACAGTTGCTTGTTGTTGCCCGGTGGTTCTTCCCGGTGTAAACTGTCGTGGTCATGATTAGGCACTGTGCAGAAATATGTGACATTAAACACCAATAAATAAATAATTCTTTAAAAAATGAGCTCAATCCAATAAAGGGTCATAAGCTATGTTTTTCAAGCAAAAATGAAAAGGTAATTAAAACTGAATAGATGGTTCTGTGAATAATGTTGACCAGTTTTCGCCATTATGTTGGCTAAAGAGTTAAGAATCCCTTACTTTGAAAGGCACACTGAAAGGGTGTCCCATTCCACATAGAATTAAATGTTAAGAAAATAAAGTGAAAAACATTAAGTTTCTCAACTGAGAGTACCTGCTTTTGCACTCCGGAGGGATGGAACGGCACAAATCAGAGACATTCTCTTAATGGCACTTTCAGTTTGGCACCAAAGGTTTCTGCACTCTCGGTGAGACCGAGCTGAGCGCTGTGAAAGACTATAGAACTCCTCTAACAAATGAGTTTTAAACAGTCATAGCACTAACACAGTTAACAGTACAGTCGACCATGTCAGCATTGCATTGTTACCGGCACCCTGACAATCCACAAAGAAGTCTGGAGAGGGTTAAAAGCAGTGAACTGAATAATTTACAATTTATTTCGTTGCCAGGCAAAGGGTTTCTCTCAACTTAGTTTCAGGAACTAACATCCCATTATAATGACAAGGTCAGATTTCATTTTGACAGCTTTGACTCCACTGGTGTTTACATAGTCTCCAGTGTGAACATAACATTGTATTGTTTGGGGAGAATTTACTGTATCAGGAAATTGGAGGCTGTGAAAACCCTGTGGCCTACTGGGCCATACTCAGTGGCTATAGCGACCTGAAAAACATAGGTGGCCGAGAAGTTTTGACTGTCTACCAGTATGCAAAAAATCAGCTAGATAGGACGATTCGTTTACGAGTTATCGTGAGGACAAGGATGTGCATAGAAGACAGAAGATAGGAGAAGAAGAAGAAGAAGAAGAAGAAGAAGAAGAAGAAGAAGAAGAAGAAGAAGAAGAAAAACAAGAAACTCTACAAAAACACAGACTAATAAATAACCTCAAATTATGACTGGATTAGAACTTTATTTCTTCAGGGTTTATGCAGGTTTTGGTCTTGAAAGTACTGCCACTTTCAAACTGAAATTATTGCCCCTTAAAAGTTCTTGAAAATTAAACCTTCTTGAAAATAGTCACAGAGAGTCCTTTAAAAATAAATACAGCGGACCCCACTTAATTGGATATCTCTTAATTGAATAACCCTGTTAATTGAATATAATTTCCCCAACACAAAACCATTTGCCATACCCCCAGTACAAATTTGACCTGTTAATTGAATATAGGTTATTGAGTAAATGTCTGTTAATTGAATAAAAAATCTTGTAACCTGTCGAGAAATTACCCTGACTCTCCCCAGTTTTCCTTTGTTTATAGACATATTTGTCCACAGTACATCCAATACAGGCATCTAATCTATCATGAAGCTCTGTCAAACAAGATACAATAGAATAAATGCTAAGTTTATATCTAGAATACAGGAAAGTGACACAATCCATTTTAACTGAATGCTCCTGTTAACTGAATAATTTTCATTGGCAAAGTGACTATTCAATTAACAGGGTTCCACCCTAGCCGTGGACTGGTTACTTTCCAATTGTGGTAAATATTTCCATGGATGCAATAATACCAGCAGTCATCTTGGATTTGGATATAAATTGTCAACAATTCCATGAGCACTCCCTACAAGCTGCATCTCTCACCTGATCTTTTTTGAATTTCATATATAGCTTTGGTGTGATGTCCAGATGGGAGTTATTAAATATTTCTGAATTTTGTTAAAAAACATGGCTGCCAGCAGCCATCTTGGATTTGGATATAAATTGTCAACAATTCCATTAGCATACCCTGCAAGCCAGATCTCTCACCTGATCTTTTTCAAATTTCATATATAGCTTTGGTGTGATGTCCAGAAGGGAGTTATCAAATGTTGGGGAATTTCGTTGAAAAATGTGACTGCCAGCAGCAATCCTGGTCTTGGTACATGAATTGTCAACAATTCCATTAGCACACCTTGCAGGCCCCATCTCTTGCCCAATCTTTTTCAAATTTCATATGTAGCTTTGGTGTGATGTCTACATAGGAGCTATTGAATTTTTCTGCATTTCGTTGAAAAACATGACTGCCACCGGCCATCTTTGCTTTGACATATAAATTGTCAACAATTCCATCAGTAAACCCAATTTTTTAGATTTCATATGTAGCTTTTGTGTGATATCTTTTCTGTAGAAACTTGACCGAATGACTTGGCATTACTGGTTCTTTCTATTTAATTCAGTCTCTTTTTGGATAAGTTGAGCTGCAGTGTCATTGACACTTTCATTAAAATTTTGCTGATGTTGCTTTTTATTACCTGGTAAATCCATGGCAGCAGTACTGTGTATCACTGTTTGGGGCATTTTGGTCAGATTATGCACTCTTAAGAGGTTCATATACTTGGTTTGTTTTATGTTTTAGGTCTCATAATCTTCAGAATAACATGGAAAGTGCTGTATTTTAGCCATTTCATTAACCTGGGGAATTTATCGTACATGAGCCAGTTAATCTAAACTTTTTTAAAGTTTGCATTGGTAATGAAAAGGGAGCATGCGGCACCCAAAATGACCATCTTGGAGGGCATGAGAAACAAATTTTTATCTTTTTAGGCCTAAGATGTGGTTTTTGTTTACTTATGTTGTGAAAGCTGTACTTTGCATCCTCTTCTTAAAAATTACCAGCATCTGACACTTATCCCTGGACAGCTCTCTCAGAGAATAATTATCCAAACAGATGGGATGATTAACTGGTAGAGTGCTGGAAGCCCATATTTGGGCTTTATTCTGAAGTGCAGATACTGCAACGTAAAGGCTTCAAATTCAGTGGCTGTGCTTCATATTATCTTTGAAGTGACAGTATTTAGTCTCTTAGGATTTGCCTTGTTACAATCTATAGGAGAGTGCCCACAGGCACTCTCCTATAGAGTGTAACAAGGCAAAGATGTGTGAACAAATTTGGATAGCCAAAAATAATTTAGCACTCAACCAGTTAAACTAATTATAGGCAAGGATCTTGAAAAGAGCAATGCAACTCTGATTATATTTCCACTTTGCCAGTAAAAAAATATTCAGTTAGCAAGAGTTTTAAATTAACCAGCATTTTATAATTTTTCTTCCTCCTTTCAAATGAGTCATGTCCCTGCAGTAAAATGAAGAAAATACATGCAAATCACCTCCCCACATGTGGCATTATGTCTTTGTTCTATAAGGTTTGGGTTTTCAGATTTGAATGAAATTTGGAATGAATATTGTTTACGGAAAGGCTTTCAAATGAGTCATGTCCCCGCACTAAAACAAAGAAAATACATGCAAATCATCTCCCCACATGTGGCATTATATCTTTGTTCTCTTATGTGGATTGCCCGATCATCACTAGACTTCAATAACTGATGTTTCTGGCCTTCACAATTACCTTGCCTAAAATAAAGACAATAAATTTGCTCTTTGCCTTGTAAAAATCTGCCTGTAAATGCTGCCAAGACTTGACTAGAAATCACTGCTAAGCTACTGGACGTATATAGGCTGTGGGCTGTTGGAAATTCAGGACACTTGTCCAGGCTCCAAAGGGTTAAAACACATTTATTACCTTCAAAAATGGATGGTCGATATTATTTTGTTCCAACTTCCAACTTTTAGTTTGAAGCTCTCTTAATAATTGTTCTACAAATCAAATTCTAAGGCAGGTACTACTATTGATAAAAGAAAAATAAAGGAAATTTCAGCTTGTGGTAATTCTGCAGCTTATTTTGTCTGATGGTGTTCACTGCCCATCACAGTCATGTGTTGATGAGTACAACTTTTAATACATTGTTTATGTGCTTTGTACAACTTTGTTCATTATATGTTATGTTCATAATTCACCAGATTTTGTTTTTCTCCACCATCAGCTGGCTTGATATGCTGCATACTGGTACGGTAGAATCCTCTTAATTGAATATCCATTTTGCTTGTGAAAATTATTCAATTAACAGGAGTATACAATTAACAGGGATTTGGTCAGTTTCCTGTGTTCTGGAGGTAAACTGAGCATTTATTCTATTATATTTTGTTTGACAGAGCTCATAGAGCTCTGTCAAACAAGATATAATAGAATAAATGCCTGTATTGGATGTAGTGAGGCCAAAAAGGTTGGTAAATAAGGGGAATTTGGTGCATGTCACAGTAATTTTTTTGACATATTATAAAAATTTATATACAATTAACAGGAGTTTACGCTACAACCCATATGCAATTAACAGATCAAATTTGTACTGAAGGTATGGTAAATGGTTTTGTGTTTGAAAATTATATTCAATTAACAGGGATATACAATTAAGAGATATCCAATTAAGTGGGCTCCACTGTATATCATATTAACACCACCTTTAGATGTATCTTACAAGAATGTATTTCGCCAAATACAAATAAAAACATCAAGACAAAATACAAATCTGTATTGAGGGCAGCAACCACTGAAAGTGCAATCATTTCGACTCAGAAAGAAAACACTGTTTACCTGCACTCAATTGGCATCGATTATTACACATGTCGAGGCCAGCATTTTTGATAACAGTAATTGAATGATAAATAAATCACCAGCTCAATGAAATAAATTAGACTAGGTCATTTTTTAGCTCACCTACATCTGTAAGATGTGGTGAGCTATTGTGATAACCTCAGGCGTCAGCGTCGGCATCCAGCATGTCCAATATTGTAAGATTTAATGTTAAGGTTAATTTCTCAAACATCAGTGGGCTCAGGCCTTTGATATTGCATATGTAGGTTGTAGGGGACTATCAGAACAGTATTTAACCCTGAAACTACGACTTTTTTCCAAATTTCAGCTAAAATTTTCTGCCCAAAGTTGTAAGAATTTGCGTTTAGGTGTTGTAAGAATTTGTGTTAAAGTCAGCTTTTGTGCAGATTGTGCTGGTTTAACTTCTCATTACTGTTGATTTTCATATTTCAATAACAACTGTAGGTATTAACCCTACTGTATGCAGAAATTTAACGAAAATTTTCTTTTTTTTCACTCAAAATTTTCATGTTTTTCTCGGACTTAGTAAATTTTAAGTTGTAAAGCTTTGTAAACTTTGTGTTTAGGTGAGTTGTGTTTCTATGTGTCTTTCCAAGCGATTAATATTCTACACTTGGGTTACTGAACTCCATTGCAGTAATATTTAACCCTCATTACATGCATATTTGAGGAATTTGAGGCTGATTTTCTGCCAAAACTTGTTGTAAGAATTAGCGTTTAGGTTTTGTAAGAATTTGCGTTAAAGTCAGCTTTTGTGCAGATTGTGGTGCTTTAACTTCTCATTACTCTTGATTTTCATATTTCAATAACAACTGTAGGTATTAACCCGACTGTATGCAGAAATTTAACGGAAATTTTCTTTTTTTCAGTCAAAATTTCCATGTTTTTCTCGGACTTAGTAAATTTTAAGTTCTAAAAGTTTGTGTTAAGGTGAGGTGTTAAGGTGAGTTCTCAAAGATCAGTGGGCTCAGGCCTTTGATATTGCATATGTAGGTTGTAGGGGACTATCAGAACAGTATTTAACCCTAATACTATGACCTTTTTCCAAATTTCTCCTAAAATTTTCTGCCAAAAGTTGTTGTAAGAATTTGCGTTTAGGTGTTGTAAGAATTTGCGTTAAAGTCAGCTTTTGTGCAGATTGTGCAGCTTTAACTTCTCATTACTGTTGATTTTCATATTTCAATAACAGCTGTAGATATTAACCCTACTGTATGCTGAAATTTAATGGAAATTTTCATTTTTTTCAGTCAAAATTTTCATGTTTTTCTCGGACTTAGTAAATTTTAAGTTGTAAAACTTTGTAAACTTTGTGTTTAGGTGAGTTGTGTTTCTATGTGTCTTTCCAGGCGATTAAATTCTGCACTTGGGTTAATGAACTCCATTGCAGTAATATTTAACCCTCATTACATGCATATTTGAGGAATTTGAGGCTGATTTTCTGCCAAAACTTGTAAGAATTAGCGTTTAGGTGTTGTAAGAATTTGCGTTAAAGTCAGCTTTTGTGCAGATTGTGGTGCCTTCACCTCTCATTACTGTTTATTTTCTCATTTCAATAACAACTGTAGGTATTAACCCTTCTGTATGCAGAAATTTACCTGTTTTTTTTCTCTTTTTCAGTCACAATGTTCACGTTTTTGTCTGACTTACTCAATTTTAAGTTCTAAAAGTTTGTGTTAAGGTGAGGTGTTAAGGTGAGTTCTATTTCTATGTGTCTTTCCAGGCAATTGATATTGTACGCATGGGTTACTGAACTACATTGCGGTAACGTTGTGCCCTTATTACATGCATATTTGAGGAATTTGACGGGGATTTTTGGGACTTATAGTCACTTTCTTTAAAAAAAAAATTTTTTAACTTTTTTTTTTATTATTCAGTACTTTCTCATACTTGTTACTAGTAACATTAAGGCTTATTTTAGTTGTTGATGTGATGTATTTTTGTTGGGACTTATAGTCACTTTCTTGAACGAATGTTTTTCTGCAACTCCTCTTTAACCAATGAATGTACTTCAGTTAAAATTTCAGTGATTTATGAAAGCCTTTCCTAATTCTTATTTATGATTTAATATCTGGCCTCACGATTCATATTCTTAATCATAAACATTTCTAAAAGATGTATCCAATGATTCTATGTTGAATTGATATATAATAAATGCAGAAATATAGACTTTCCAAAGCCATCACATAAACCACATTAATCATTTGATGCCTAGTTAATGATTTATATTAACTAAATATTAGGCATGTTACATTGGAACGACATTATCAAGCGCGAATGTAGGTGAGCGTTGGGATGTAACATCCCTCTTGTTTGCTATGCTAATGTTTTTCTATAGGCTTACCATGCAGTAAACATGAAAAATAAAACAAAGAAACACACTGCTGAAACACTACTATTAACTTAGCGGTTATAGTACAAGAATAACAATGAACAGGGATTATGTCTTGCACAGCACAAGAATGCAATACCATGACATCATGATCTTCATTCATATAGAATCAATTCATAGATGCTGAATGGTTGTCAAAATGTGTGTGAACAAGTCATGAAAGGGAGGAATATTGTCATATAAATTGGTTATTACCACCAAGGAGGTTTCCGAGATGGTGTATTAAAGCCACGATCTCGCCTATGGGTCATATATTGACTCGTCTTTGGAACTCGACAATATATGCCTAGTGATGAGGTCTTGATTTGAGTTCACCCTCTCGGAAACCCACATAGTGGTAATAGCCTATATACAGCATGGCAGCCATGGACTGGTCACTTTCCACGGTGTGGGTAGCATTCCCACAGATGCAATAATATTAGATTGCAAACACTAATTATAGGGGTATGGTGGGGGTTCGAATCCACACCGAGAGATTTTCCTTTGGCACCAACCGCCTAGCGAAACTCTTCTGAACCATGCACACCATTCGGCCACCGACAGACCCCATAAAGGGAATGCTAGTTAACCAAGTATATACGAGGCCAGTACAAAACACACAGAATACTCAATTATTTAATTATCAGATAGTTGCATCTAAGTACTTAATTCTACGAACTGCACCTAAAAAAAAATAAGTGACACTTGTCTTTTTCAAATTTTCCTGATGCCATAGAATTAAAGGATGATGGTTTTGTTTACATTGACATGGCTGGGGGTTCGAACCCACGCCGAGAGAGTTTCCTTCAGCACCAACCGCCTAGCAAAACTAGACTGAATCACGCACACCACTCGGCCACTGACAGACCCCATAAAGGGAATGCTAGTTAACCAAGTATATACAAGTCCAGTACAGAACACACGGAATATTCAATTATTTAATTATTCATCAGATAGTTGCATCTAAGTACTTAATTCTACGAACTATCAAAAAATAGGATATTCAGTTAACACAAAGTTTTCCAATAAGGCCTTAAAAATCAATTTCTCAGGCCATCCCACATGGTCCTTTTGGTAGCCACATGCTCTCTTTTTATAACCAATGCAAACTTAAGAAAATAAAAATTAAATGGTTTATGTCTGATATATTACCAAAGTAAAAAAAAAGGATAAATGATAAATTTGTTCCTTGAGTGCAACAAGGCTTTGCAATGCTTCAGCATTGCAAAGCCTTCTTGTACTCAAAGGATGAAATATACCACCACCCATGCTATTCTGTAGATTATGAGGTCTAAAACATAAAACAAACCAAGAACATGAACTTTTGATGGCAAAGAAATAATTGCAAAAATAAAAAAAACACCTACCTAAAGTACGGCCACCATGGACTGGTCACTTTACACAGCTCGGCAATATTTCGCCAGACGCAATAATATTAGATTCCAAACACTAATTGTAGGAATAATCATGAAAAATTTAATGAATAAAGTACTGGGTACAACCCAGTGCTTTATTAATTAACGTTTTGCTGCTGATGATGACAAGTACACGGCGACTGTTCTGTGGGAGCTAAAATTTATGTTGAATGTATGATATATGGCTAACAGCTGGATAAAAAATAGAGCATAATCGCTTGACTGGACTAGTTACGTGAAATAATTCATGAGAGGTGAGGGACGTTGTACAAACACGAGCGCGCGAATGCGAATGAGTGTTATACAATATATGTGAATTATTTCACATAACCACTCCAGTCAAGCGATTACTCTGTTTACATGTATTACTTTTCATTATTATTAACGATAATTATATTATTTAACCCTTTACCTAACGTAACAACCAAAACAGGCCAGCACTATTCTCAAAAATCGCCAGTTAACTTTCATTATTTTTTCATTTTTTCTCTCAAAAACATAGGTTATGACCCCTCATTGGAACGAACTTGTCAAGCTCGTTCCAATGATGGGTCATAACCTATGTTTTTGAGACAAAAAATGAAAATAATAGTTATTCAAGAATTTTTTTTGCAAGTGTCGCCTGCTTTTCATGTTAGGTAAAGGGTTAAAAAGACAAAAAACAATGAAGTCCCCATTACACCCATGGCAAAGCATCTTCGTTTGCACGCACGGATGTATGACCCAATTGTTGATTGCATAATTCACTTGTGAAATTATCATTTATAATCAAACCCAAAAATCTCAGTAAATCACACTTTGGAAAGTAATAATTAGCAATTAACCATGTTTTTCTAAGAACCACTATCTACTATTTGAATATATCTTTGTCCAGAGTGTTAACCCATAATTCAACATGAAAATTTATTAATTTCTGTTTAGTTTTTTTCAAATATTTAAGAAAATTTCAACAAAACTATATCATATCATATGAACCCCTCATTGGAATGAGCTTGTCAAGTTCGTTCCAATGAGGGGGTCACATGATATGGTTTTGTTGAAATGTTTTGAAAAATATATTTTTTTTCAACTGCCAGGCTTGGCAATTTCAGGAGAGCGATTTTTTAGCTCTCCTTACTGCCCTCCTGAAAGAATTAAGGAGAGTGAAAAATTGCCCTCCTAAATATTTTGGTCTGGGATGATTGAGATTACATGTATTATGCTCACATTAAATTTTTGTTGTAAAGCAAAAATGTAATTTAACTTCGAAGACACATAACATCATGTAATTTCATTTTGAAAGTGGTTTAGTGGTAAAAGGTAATGGCTGCAACCATACCCAAACACAGTTGCAATCATTTGAAGCAAAATGGGTCACAGCAATATTTTTTTCTGTCAGTTTCAAGTTCAACAACTGACATCACAGTTTGAGGGGTAATTATGCAAGGAATATTGACACTATAATATACTACCATTACTACTATCCTGTCACTTGACGCACTTGCACCAGGATGTGTCTGTAGATTCAAGCAGACCTGTTGTGCAAGAAAGTCATATGCCTACCACTACCACCTTCAACCCCCTTGGGGGGGGGGGGGGGGGGTTGAAGGTGGTAGTGGTAGGCGTATGACTTTCTTGGACAACAGGTCTGGGTACACACACAGGTCTTGTCAAGTGTGTGTTCGGTTGTTGAGTGAGACATCTAGATGTCTAAGAGATTTTGCTTTACCTTAGTAAAGTTAATAAAATCACTGATGTAGTCTGTTGGTTTCAGTTTCAATGAGTTCGTTCAACTGGATACTCAAAATGCTGTGTAAAGCTAATTGCTCTCCTAAGCTGATTGAGGAGAGCGATTTTTTGCCCTCCTACATTTTTCAGAATGCCAGGCCTGAACTGCTTAATTTGTAAATTACTTGTGCGGATGCGGCCATTTCATTAGGTAAAGGGTTAAGTAAGAAATTAGTTGTTGTCATGTAATATACTAATTAGTATTATTATGAAATTTTGTAGGGAAGATTCCCACAGGATACAGATTTGCCTGTATGCAGCAAAGTGAGTATTTACAACTTATTTATTAGTTATGATTTTCTTTCCCAGAATTGCTCATTATCAAGCACGGCAGATTTGACTTGGCTGGTATGATGCCGATCTTGGCCGATATGAATAAAGCTAGAGTTGACTCCCTTGATGCATTACTATGCAATTTGTTTACATCAAAATTGTTCTCCGCTATTTATCAAACACATTCAGTAAAACTGGCATTACTGGCATAATGGGAGTAGCTTGAGTTTTTGTATGGTGTAGAATCATTGATGGCAATAAGTAAAGATTAGGTGGATGAAGAGAAGAAAGAATAGAGTTGTGCAAACTAAGATTCAGAGTCGTGAGTGGAGATTTGTTAAAGTGTGAAAAGAGATAGTTCAGCTTTCCAAATGTTGCAGACTGCCCAGTGGAGAATGTTCAGATTGCTGAACCAAGTGAAGAGGAATCTTCAGACTTTATGATATTCTCCATGCAGAGTAAAAATACCTTTGTAGTATTTGTGAAGAGTGAGGTGATAAAGGTTCAGCTATGGAGGTCATCTCACAAAGCTGCTTCATTGGGCCAAGGAGGAAAGTTGTATAACTTGCCCATCAGTCCTTGTAAAATTAATAGGCTTAATTCTTAACCTGCTGAGTATATTTTTAGCTCAACTTTGACGTAAGTCAAATTTGAGGTTATGCCATGGGCAGTCGCCTGACTGTCCATCAACAATTCAATACAGCTCGGGCTAGAGGCCGTATTTATGAACCGATCTTTATGAAACTTCTTGAGTACCTTTGTTATCACCGGGGGACGAGAATGAGTGTTTTTGGGTGCGGTGTGAAATTCAAGATGGCCACCAGCACCCATTTTGTACTTTAGTTAGTGCAATCAGTTTTTGGTACAGAACTTCTGTATGAAAGTTCTGATTTGAATAAATTTTTGTATGAATGTTTAGTAACATGGAATACATCACATATAATACAGGTTTTTTTCTCATGCAGAAATTATGCAAATTAGATGAACTTTGATTAAATCAGTGCTACTTATACACAGTAAGTACACATGTCAATACGGCTCGGGCTAGGGGCTGTATTTATGAACCGATCTTCACGAAACTTCTTAGGTACCTTTGTTATCACCTTGGGACGAGAACGAGTGTTTCTGCGTGCGGTCCAAAATTCAAGATGGCTGCCAGTGGCAGAGCCTGAAATAACGGTCGGACATCGGACATGTCTGGTCAAATTTACGGTCGGAAAAAAAAAATTAAATCTTGAAATTTTTTTTTTTTTCTAGTTTTCAACAAGTTGTGTCCACACACCACCATGTTGTAATCAATAGACATTAAAGGCCGCATAGTGGCATGTTTACATTCTAGGCGCGGCTAAGTTTCTTTGATCTTCATCACTCGGCACGGTCGTTTGTCTCAAATTGTGCCAGTAACGTTCAGTGCGTTGGAAATGTTACATGTAGCGCATTGAAACTTTCCCGACGAGACTTACGGAGACTATGACGTCGTGACTGATTCCAGACAAACGCCCACACTGTCTAGCAGAGTAGTACCATAACTAACATACTTGGTTGGCACAAACCATTAGGTTCTGCATCATGACGGAACGGAAGGTACCTAAAATTGCCACGCTGAAATAGAAAGACGAGTACAAATGGCTTGATTTTTCGGACAAAAAACTTAAGTGTTCTTTATGTACAAAATGTAACAAAAAGTTGATGGGCTGTCCAAATTATAGTCGTATGATGGTCGACAGCAGTACAAATTATCGCCTCAGCATGTTGAAAGATCACGCAGACAGCCAGATGCATCAAAAAGCATGTGATCACGAGAATCGCGAACAGTTTGGAACTATACCAAAAAAACATATTGTCAAGTCCATACCTGAAGACTGTGCAATAAAAGTTGCCTTTAGGAAGATGTCTGATGATGAAAGACAGAGAATGAAATGCTTATTTGAGATAGCCTATTATTTTAGCCTATTATATTGGGAATAACGGGCGACCATACTCTGACTTCGCGGGGCTTATAGAATTGGAGAAACTCCACAGAGTTGATTTGTCTTCAGCCTACTCTAATGAAAATGCATGTAAAGATTTTTTGCGTGACATAGCCTATACTCTGTTTGACTTGAGCGTCAAGTCAAAAACCAAGTGTGCCAATTTTATAACTGTTCTGTGTGATGGATCTACAGATGTCAGCACCATTGAAACTGAAGTAATGTATGTCTTATTTGTTGATCCTGATTCCTCCCAACCTGTTACTATATACTTTGCATTGGAAAGCTTGGAGGATCAATCCTCCGAAGGTATCCTTAATGGTATCGAATCAGCATTCCGGAAAGCTGATTTTTCTGACAAATTAGATCACTTGGTTTTTTTTACGTCTGCGTCAGCTAACAGTGGTATGTACAATGGCCTCATAGCTAAGCTTCAAATGAAATACCCGTGGGTGGATTTCATTTGGTGTGTTTCGCATCGTCTAGCAGGCCTTTTTTTTTTAGGCGAACAATCGTTTGGTTCGTCTGGAGGTCGCCTGGATCGAAAAACACGCGAACGAAAAATGGGTTGCCTCGAAATCCCGATGGTTCGCATAAAGTTTTTGAGGATTCCCCTAAATATTGTTTGTAATGATGAGCCGTATGCATGTGAGAATTGTTCCAAGTCGCTTCGTGAATTGCCGCAAAAATATGATACAGGCCGATTCGGTAATGACAGTCCGGGTAATTAGGGATGGGTTGCTATGTAATGTGTACACAGTAACAACGGTGAATCGCAGCACAGCTTTTGGCAGTTTCGCTCCGGTGTGCTCTGACACTCAAGATGAAAAATTGTATCGCGATACGTGATTTGGGTGTTTTACGCACCTGTCAGTAACATTTATTTACACCTAAATCTCTGCAATTGCCATGGAATGATTTCAAGTGCTGCATATAATATTAATTTCTACTTCTGAAGTAAATATAATTCCTATTTGTAAAAGCACACATCGAAAAATATATTCGGCCAGTTCGATTGTGAGGCTTACAAAATCATACAATTTGTGGGACATCATGACCCAGACGATAACTTCTCATACCACAACTAAAGCTTATCGCGAGGACCGTCCCAACCCTAGATTTTATTGTCAGAAAATGGTTTTAAAAAACAAACAAACAAACAAAAACATAAAAAACAGAGTGTATATGCAAAATAAAAACCTTTACGATCCACTTTCACGTTTTCCCATACAATTTTTTGTTTTGCCTTCTTCCTGTATCCGTATTCATAGAAACAAACTGAACATCATGGCAACTATAATGAAAAGTACAGACTCTAAGCATTCCATTCAAAAGAAGACATTCAATAAGTGGGAATCCAGTGGTGATTTCCTTATACTCGAAGAACGGGAAGGATATGTGACGAAAATACAATGCAAAATATGCAGTGAACATTTGCAGAGAATAAAATCCGAGGCATGGCTCAGAGGAATCAAGGACTCTGCACTTGAAAGTATTCTAAACTATGCCGACAGTGTTGATTATATACATCACTCTAACATACAGAGACACGTTCGCTTAGGCGGATTGCATGATTGGGCTAAAGAGCAATTTGTAAGGTCCGTAGTTAAGACTCCCAGTGATAGTGCTTCCGAAAATGGAGAAACTTTGCGAAGCAAGTCTGCACGTAATGATACAAGCTTGAAAAAAGCCGTGTCTGTTCCTATTGACCAACTAATAACTGCAAATGCCCGTGATTGTTACAGAAATATGGTTAATACTGCTCTTTTTATAGCTATAAATGAGAGACCAATGACTGATTTTGCAAATCTGATTACCTTGCAAAATGAAAATGGTTTGAAAATTCTCAGTGGAAGAAGTACTAAGGGTGCTTGCACAGCATTCATAGGCTCTCTTGCAACGGCCATGCAGAGGGATCTCGAACAAATTCTGAAAAATGCAAATTTTTTCAGTAGGATGATGGATGGGTCGCAGACCCGAAAAACGTGCTATGAGAAAGAGCTTGTATACACAAGAGTTGTTGTTTACGGACAACCTATAGAACTATTGCTGAAGTGCCAAGATATGTACGATTTTGGTGAGGACAGTGTAGCAGGCATTAAAAAAGCTTTTGACAATGCATTTTGTGTTAGTTACAACATTAGTGCTGAACGACATACCAATTTGTTAATATCTGTTTGTTGTGATGGGGCTAGCATCAATTTTGGTCAGTTTTTGGGGGCAGCTACCTGCCATGGTGATGAGCGACCTTGGCTATTAAAGATTCACTATGTCAATTATCGCCTTGAGTTGGCCTTAAAAGATTCTTTCAAAACTGATGGTGCATTCAATAACATTGATGAAATTATGACACAGTTGTACTATATGTTCAAAAATAGTGGCAAGCCTAAATGCATTTTGCATTCAATAGCTGCTACCCTGGTGTGTTACGTGTGTCACATTTCCGAAATCCTTTGGCACTAGGTTCCAGAATCATAAATACCGAGCAGTGAAGGCCCTTATTACTAATTTCTTGCCTTTTTGTCTGTATGCAGAAAACATGAGTTGTCAACCAATTCAGATGATACTCCTGACCTGCCTTTCGATTCAACACAGAGTGAAGATGGTAGCACAGAAATCACAGCCCAGTCAACAAATCTACCAGCCAGTTTGGCTTTTAAGGAGAAACACAAACTGACAGCCAAACAACAAAAAAAGTTGGGAAAATATACAAATACTTACACTCAGGACATTAAACTAAAATATGTTCCCCAGGGTAAAAAATGTGTTGAAAGAATTAAAAATACATTGATTCCAAAGATTGTACATTCCATTGAAGAACGCATGAAAGGTTTTATAACAGAAAGTCGTGTTGGTGATACAGATAAGGGGACAGTAGGGGCAGACAGCAAAAAAAAAACAAACAAGCTGAATGAAAAAGATAAAACCACAGATGAGAAAAACCAGTGTGAAATCAAAGGGGAAAATGGACGAGAGCATGTACAAACCAGTGTATGAAGCAATGCGACTAGCTGATTACACCTGCTGGGATTAAGATGACGACACGTCTTGCTGTCAGTGTGATGACATTAAAACTTTATTTGAATACTTCAATGTTCCTCTCAAACACCACGGCTTCAGTCTCGAAAAAGTTATTTACAAATTTCGAAAGCTCAAAAAGTTGATCAACTCAAAGTTCCGCCATTTCAAAAATAAAATGGAAGTCTGGAAATCTGTCTTTACCCATGAGTACGATTCGCATCCACATATACTTTTGCTCCTTGAACTTATATTGTGTGTGACCTGGTCGTCTGCCACGGTAGAGCATGGCTTCAGCGTAACACGACGCATTCTGACTGACTCCAGAACCTGCATCGGGAAAAGTACATTAAATTACCTTCTTCTGATTCAGGTCAACGTCGAGGTTCTGGCTCCTCTGGACTCTGATTACAAGACCAAACTGGTTGACAAAGCAATTGACGTTTACTCATCTGAATTTAATGGCAAGAGGGGCCGCTATAAAATGAACCCACGAATATTCTATAAACCATCTGCTGGTGGTTCAGACTCAGTTGATCGAGACATTCCGAAATCGTTCTCAGCCAGGCCCACTGATCAGAAGACAAACATTCTTCTAAAAGATGAGTCGTACCTTGCTATCTCAGAATCTGATGACAAGATCTCTGAAATTGAATCTGACCAGACTCACTGGGATGAAGAACTTGATTCAGACAGCCGCAGTGACACAAATCCTGAATGCTCCACAGAGGACATTCCTTCTGTGAGCGAGTAACTCAAAATTACTTTTGAAAGAACAGTTGATGAAAAAAAAATCTGTTTTTGAAAACCCCGAAGTTTGGGTTACTGGAACATTTTTTTTCAATTTTTCTTCGGTATTTCTGGGTTTTTTTTTTCATTTATTTCATTTTGTACTGAACAACAGCCACCGGGTTACGAGTGGTAATATTGTCAGAAATGATCAGTGTTCATTAAATTAAGTGGTCAAACATTACTTGAGCTTCCCAGTCAGTGTTTACTGTTAGTACCCTTTGAGGCTTTCATCAAAGTCCATTGAGCCCTTCTTTTTTAGTTCACACAAAAAAGTAAAAGGTGTGTCGGTGAAAAGTCAGTGTGTGTGGGGAGGGGGGGGGGGGGGACAAGCTGGGAGCCTAGACTGATCAGGACTGCAACATTTTAAAAGGGGATCCAATTCCGATTGGAGCCCTTACTGCTCCACTCGACTTGCCCTCCGTTACTACTTTTCTGACATTTCTAAAAAAATAATTTGTTTGTCCCATGAGTTCATGCATTGGAAGTAATGCTCAGGGGTCTGAAATTCCTTTCTGAATGTTTACCCACGCTTCCGACTACCAGAAATATACTTTAGTAAACAATTGTCACAATTTGGACAACTTGTTACGCACAGGATTGGGCATGTGTGTGTGTGGGGGGGGGGGGGGATTACCAAGGTGGCTTGTGCACAGTCTTCTTTGAACTATAAATTGCCTTGCATCTGAGATCGCCTAACGGAATTGGCAATTCATTCACATCCACATGAAAGGGGGCCCTGGTTGGCTCCATGCAGCTTCCCACATTAATTCCTCATTCCCCCCACCACACACCCCCCCCCCCGCCCCCCTCCCCTGCATCAGCGTCTCCTGGACTTGTGAGTACTGACCATAATTTTAATGCATTCGGATTATAGGGGTGAGCCGCCACTGCGATTGCCATGCATGCATTAAATAGTTGCGGCTTGCCTTATGCATTGAAACATCTATTAAATAAATGGTCTATCAATAACGTTACAAACACATTATTTTACCACAAGGGCGAATCCAGTCATCGGCGCACTTGGTATGCGCCTCCCCCCCACCCCACCCCTATTTTCTCCTGGAGACGGGTTGTGCATTCACGATTGTGGATATCTGCTTCGGGTGCAAGATTAATCGCATCTTTTAGGATTAAATTTCAAAATTTGGTTGACAATTTTGAATACACTTGACTCCGGCAAATTTGGGCCTAGGTTTGGACCCCCCCCCCCCCCCCCCCCCAGCCTGGCCCTTACAGCTTTTAGTAAAGTTCTTCATCTGTCACTGAACCAACACGGTTCGAAGCATCATTGGGACGTCTAAACAGCTCACCAGAGGCATACTAAAAAGTGTATTTTTGTACTTTTGAAAGGTAACTAATGTAAGGGAGGTTATCAAATTAGCTATCGAAGAACTCTTTTATTTATGCAGTGGAAATTGCTGATAGTGCTTACGCCCAATAATGTGCCCCCACCCCTCCCCCCCCCCCCCCCCCCCCCATATGTCTCACCATATTTAATTTGCTTTGTTCCATGGCTGATTTTAAATAATTTTTAGTGATCTCAGATTCACTTTCAGTTTTTTATCATGAACTATTTTTAAAGCCTTTATAAAGATCACGCTGGTTCCCATTGCAGTGTCATTAAGCTGACAAGTCATAACAACAGAACAAACCTTTTGTCTTCAAGCGAAGTTTAAGATCCAGTATTGCACTCTCTCTGGAGGATTGCTGGTTTGGGGTTCCAGCCTTAAAACATCCCGTGCGCAGTCACTTAACTGTGACTTAGTTTATTCTTTTTCAAACAGAAATATATCTTATCTGTCTTAAAATAAAATTCCAAAGCTCCATTGTGGGTATAATAAATATTTTGGTTACGTCATCGACATGGGTTACCTATATGTCAGATTTAGGAAAACAAACAATGGGTTACCAAGGCTCAAATCAGGCGAACAGTAAAGGGGTTATGCCAAATTCTGAAAAAACAGAGCTGTCTAGAGTTGGCACTGAAAGACAGCCTGAGAGAACCAATTCAAATTGTGGAAGACCCTTTGCGAGATCTATATTCCATATATCATCGATTGTCAAAGAAGTTAAGAGAGTTGAAAAAATTGCATGACATTTTGAAAAATGTGTACAATTTTGAACATTGGCAGATATGCCCATCAAAATTTTCCGGGACGCGGTGGATTGACCATAAAGTGCGAGCTATGTGTGGTTTTGTAGACAAGTTCGGCCTGTATGTTCAACATATTGAAAATGTTGTAGCCAAGTCTAAAGCAACAGACAAAGCGTCTCTCAGTGGCAAACTGAAGCGAATGAAATCCGCAAAAGTTTTGCTACTGAGCACTTTATTTGTTGATTTGTTAGATCGTGTCAAGCGGTTGAGTTTGCGGTCTCAAAATCAATCAGAAACCCTTCTTAGTATAGTTGAGTGTGTGGATGGTACCATTTTGCATTACGAAATGTTACTTAAAAATCTAGAAAAGCAGCCTGTTCAGGCCTTCAGTCTTTCAACTCTCAGCTCTGTGCTCGGTAAGATTAATGACGTTGACAACAGCTACCAAGATGTCAAACTGATAGATTTAGCTAATGGAAAACTATTTGTACAGAACCATGTGTGTGATTATGTGCGATCAATTGTGGGGCGTTTGCATGAGCGATATGGGATTCTTGTTACTAATCCTTGGCTCCCTGAGGGTGAGAAGAAAATTATCATTGAGTCAGTTACTGCTGCTATGAGATCTGGGGACGCAAAAGCACGGCATATCCGCATTGTTCTGGATACAGGCATGTGGGTTCTCCCAGAGATCTTGGAAACGGGGTATTCAGGGGTCGAAGCTGGTACTAGTGAAGAAGTCTTGACTGAACACTCGAAAGCATTGGCGTGTGACAGTGAAACGGAAATGCTTTCGAATGTTCTGACAAAACATCTAGCAGCAATTGATGTTTTATATGAACGCTATAAATGTGTGCTATCAGCTCCGTCTTCTGATTTAATTAAAGAACAGTATATTTCAGTGGTCCGTTATGCCACTGCGCACCCAGAGTGCCAGTTGTACAATCCTATGCAAATGTGGCAAATTCTTCAAAAAAACAAAGGAGACACACACCCTTTTTATTTGAATTTATTGAACTGTGTATGTGTTGCCCGTTCAGTAATGCAGAACTTGAGAGATTTTTCTCACAAATGGGTAATGTGAAAACCTGCAAGATCTGTGCAGGGTTTTGCTTGGTCCTTGTCATGTTTACAAACATTCTCATCAAGTATAGCCTTAAGGGCAGTGGATAGGTGGTTCAATTCAAAGGGGAGGAGGTTAAACCAATGCAAATGCAAAACATACGCAAAGCGGGACATACATACGCAGGGATGAGTTCGAGGGATATGGAATTAGGCCTATCAGTTACAGACCTCTTCGAGTGAGCTTCTAATTTTTCAGACATTTTAAGTTCCGATATTAGTGACAATGAATGAATGCTTGTAATTGTAAACGCAAACACATTATTACCATTATTACTAATTTTAGTTTTAATGAAGTATGAATCTATGAACTGCATAGAGTTTCGATTTTAATCGAAACTCCATGCAGTTCATAGATTTCATACTTCAGTCAGGTTGTCGGAGACAGTTAATACAGACTGAGCCATTTCATTTGGGGCATAGATTCATTGTCCCTAATCACGGCATTTTGTCAAGTTGACAAAATGTCATGATTTGCGACTCTGAAACTATGGCAAATTTGATTGTTAGTGATGTCCAAAAACCAATCGAATATTTCCTACATTCAAATTTGGGATAACTATGGGTGGGCTAAACCACCCATAGTTATCTCAAATTTGAATGTAGGAAATGTCCGGGCCGATCCTCAGGGGGTTAAATGTTGTGAGTTGAGATCCGAAATTTGTACACGGTACACTGCGTGTTTAGTTATCCCAAATTTGAATGTAGGAAATGTCCGGGCCGATCCTCAGGGGGTTAAATGTTGTGAGTTGAGATCCGAAATTTGTACACGGTACACTGCGTGTTAAGTTGTTAACACCAAGTGTATACTGATTACTGTATACATGGGCCTACTGCCTACATATCAGTACTATTCCAGACTTTTTCAGCTAATTGTGCTCAGTAAGTTTGCAAACAAGGGGATTCGGGCATATCAGATTTAGATTATATTTTCTACGATTGCAAATTGCAATCCTGGAAAATATATTCTAAATCTGACATGTCCGGATCTCCATGTTACACGGGGATTGCCTGTGCTAAATTTAGACATAAATCGAGTGCAGTCCTCGAGTTTGAAGTTTGCGCACTCGGATTGTAAAGTACAACACTGGCTTCCATTAAAAAAAATCATCTGACTGAGGCGTTAAATTTCGTTTTATTTTTTGGTTTACCAACTGGTACAGTCGACGAGTTCGGAGTTTGCGCACTCCGCGGCACTCGCATTGTATAGTGCAACACATGCTTCCAGTAAAAATATCACACGATGTTGAGGCATTCTAATTCGTTATATTCACTGGTTAACCCAATACCCACCACTGGCACCAGCCAGGCCAATACTGGTCGGAAGGTTGAGTTGTGTGTCAGTCTGGGTCTGACGTCCATACTCCATACATCATCATACATTTATCTAATAACCACGGAAATTTCAAAGAAGTATCAACTCTTTCAAGTGTGTGAGAATGCACCAGAGAACACCATTTACAATGTAAGTTTAAGAAATTTTCTCAACATCAGGAGGGGACACCCCTCCTCATAACCTCCCCATCTTGGCGCTGTGTGCCAAGGCAGATGCTGCGCATCTGTAAAGTTCTCTGACCAAATTAAAAAGTCTTATTTCAGGCGCTGCCCAGTGCCCATTTGGTACCGAAATTAGGTCCAATCAATTTTTTGTAACAACTTCTATATGGCTCAGGCTAGAGGCCGTATTTATGAACCGATCTTTACGAAATTTCTTGGGTACCTGTGTTCTCACCGTGGGACGAGAACGAGTGTTTTTGGGTGCAGTCAGAAATTCAAGAATGCCACCAGCAACCATTTTGTACCAAAATTAGTACAATCAGTTTTTTGTTCAGAACTTCTGAATGAAAGTTCTGATTTGAATAAATTTTTGTATGAATGTTTAGTAACATGGAATACATCACATATAATACAGGTTTTTCTCTCGTGCAGAAATTATGCAAATTAGATGAACTTTTTTTTATTCAGTGCCACTTATCCACAGTAAGTGTGCATGTCAATACGGCTCGAGCTAGAGGCTGTATTTATGAACCGATCTTCACAAAACTTCTTGGGTACCTTTGTTATCGCCTTGGTACGAGAACGGGTGTTTCTGGTGCGGTCCAAAATTCAAGATGGCTGCCTGTGGCCATTTTGTACCGAAATTAGGTCCAAACAGTTTTTTGAAGACAACTTCTATACAGCTCAGGCTAGAGGCCGTATTTATGAACCGATCTTCACGAAACTTCTTGGGTACCTTTGTTATCACCTTGGGACAGGAACAAGTGTTTTGGGGTGCCTTTGTTATCACTTTGCTATGAGAACAAATATTTTGGGGTTCAGTCAGACCCACTCTGGGACTCAAAGATTTCTTTTCTAGTTTAGCATTTGACTGTCACCCACCTTTACTATACTTTACCTATATATTTGTTACAGGTTACGGTCAGTATTTATGTACAGACTGTTACAATACTTTACATGTACCTTTGTTATCAGGTCATTACCTAGATGTTTGTCATTGCTGTGTCACATACTATACATGTACATGTCTTAACAAGTTGAGCTACAGTGTCATTGACACTTTCATTATACTAATAACCAATGGCCCAGACTTAGCTGGTGCAAACTCAATATTATCAAGGGCCAAAGGCAAATTTCGAACCCCTACAATCCCCCAAATTTGCATACAATACCGAAAATTAAAAGTCCTATATGGCCCTCCATACTTTTACTATCTGCGCATGCACAGTACTCAGGAAGAGACCGGAATTGGCGCCAACATCATTCTTTGTTTGGCCCAAAGTCTGTAAACATCTCAACTGACACCTGTGTTTTAAATCTCTCTTTTGGTGGATGCCAGACACAAATCAATGAAGTATTTGGTGGATTCAAGGCACTAAATGGATGATGGAAGTGAACAACGGTGGTTTGAGACTTTCAGAGCTGTAACTTTTAAATAATATGAAAAGTATTTCATGTTACCCAATTTCGGGATATATGCCTTGACGTCATTAGTTTTGCTAATGATTTACCTACTGTTGATTATGTGTTCCTTCCCTATCCTTCCATGAACCCTCCGGTTAAACTCCCAAGCTTTCTGGCTGTTTTTTTATTGAAATTTTTTATTAAATTTCTTGGGAGTTTAATGTGTTGTAAAACATTCTGTTTATCTCCACTATTACGTCCTCACCCTAGGGCGTTGGGCCATTTTTGTCTTGCATCTCCTACTAGATGCATTGTTTTTTCTTCACATGAAGATCTAGCTTTGCATCAGGTATCAGTTAATTATTTACTGACTTTGTCTAGTTTCCGGTTTTTCTATCCTGACTTTGTTTACTTTTAACAATGCCCTTAACAGGTAATATTCAGGGTTTTATTTCATCACAATTATATTTGGATACATTTATTAATATTCCGGTAGTGTAGCTTTAATATTTTGGTGTTGTCTACACTTAGGCTTTATCGGGATGCCTTGGGCTTGTGTGGTACCCTTAGAGAAATATGCGTTTTCAAAAAAAAATTTCTAAAATAATTTTGTTTTAATTTATTTTGAAATTATTTTTGATTGTCTTCATCATGTATCCTTATATTGTATGATTATATATTAGATGTTAGGAGTGCAGTGAACTTGTTGGATTATAATTATTTATGAATTACTGCTCTCTGTGTAGGGCATAATAATCTACATCGGATTTACATGCTTGTTGCCTTGCCTATTGTCACTGCACTCTTACTGATTCTGGTCCCATTTGTGTGGTCAGGGTTTACTCATTAGGGCACTAACATTGGAAGCGGGTGTCGCGCTGTGTATTTGTGGGAAAGTTCTGATGTCAGGGCTGTCACTGCAAGATAATTCAATTTCTCAGTTTGTTTTCCAGAGGAACAAGAACATGGTGATGGTATTGTGACACCCGTCCAAAATGTGCTGCCATCGTCGCGCTCTGAAGAGTAAATAGAGCTAGCTGCTAAGGTGCTCTTGAATTTTAAGGAATAAGGCCTCTTATTCCAGCAGCTAGCTCGGCCAGTCAGGCGGTTACCCGTAAGTGGGAACAGTAATGCCGGGTATGTCCGATGCGGTCGAGGAGAGTGTAGATTTGGGTAGAGCGAGCACCTTTTAATCAAAAGCTCACCCAGCGATGGCGGCAAAATAAGGGGAAGAAGTCTGCAAGTTTCTCTTCAGGAAGCTCGGCGAGGTCTGCATCAGACCTTGAGCGGGAGAGCCTTCTGTAACCCAGTAATAGTCGGGGGTCAACTATTGGTCCTCCCTGGCCGCTCAGGACGCTCCTTCTACAATGCAGCCGGGGCCAGATGTAGTTACGGCGTCTTCCTCCACCTCAGCGAAGCACATGCGATCGCACACTAGCTACCCGACTATAGATGTTCATGCAGCCAAGCGAAGACTCTTTAGTCTTTACCCTCGAAGAAAGAAGATAAAGAAGAAGGAAAAGAAAGTCAGTCCATCCAGTAGCTAGTGATTCGAGGCTTGATTCATCGGGACGTTCGCCGAAGAGATCGGCAGATAGAACTCCGTTCCGTGAGCAACATGCACCGGAAAATAAGCTGCTGCTCCACAAGCCTCCGTAACGGACTTGCTGTCACAATTTGCGCAGCTTAATAACCCAGCAAAGTGTACCCGTCAGCAGAAAGGTGAGGAGCCGTCGGACAGTGCTGGGTCGGTCCAGTCAATTGTGCATGTAGAAGAAGCCAGAAGTTTCTTTGTGGGATGCTCGGCTAGATCAGGGATCAGATCACCGCTTGGAGAACCCTCTCCGTCCCGTTAAGTCGGGATCGACTGGGTCCATTGTGAGAAACCATATTGAATTGGAACACTCATTGAAATGTTCCTTCCACACTGCAGCGGGGGCAGTTATGGCTTCTTTTACTTACGTGGAAGCGCCCGGGGACGACTGTTTTGTGTTTTAAGAAGCTTCAATGAGTAGGAGCATCCATCCTATGTGACGAGTCTGCATGCTTCTTCCGCACTTCAGCTGGGTCGGCTGTGATTACGGCTTCCTCTTCTTCCATGGATATGCACGATAAGCGATAGATGCCTACAAGTTTCTAACGGAACGCTCGACGAGGTCTGGAGCAGGCCACAAGCTGGAGAACCCTCTCCTTTCCATTAGTAGTCGGTGTCGACTGTTTTTGGTTCGAGAAACTTTAATGAGTTCGGGATGCTCCTTCCACACTGCAGCCGGATCTGGTTGCAGCTATGGCATCTTCCCCTGCTTCATTAATGAAGCACGTTGACTGCAGACTAGCTATCTGACTTTGCATGTTTGGGTCAATAGCTAGTCGTTGGAGGCATTTTTATACGGGACATGTGTTGAGGATCTGAGTCCAGATCTCTGTCCCGTGAGCAGCTTATGGTAACAAGTGGATTATCATTGTTCTGCTAGTCTCTGTCACGGACCGCCTGCCGCAGATTGCTCTGCATATCGCAGCAATCCAGTAGTTGCTGGTACTACCGTTTAACAGGCTCCGATGGTGAGCTGTCGGACGGTGCTGCCTTGGTCCAGTCATCCGTTCAGACGGATGGAGTTGACCATATTTTCAGATGGAACATTTGGATGGTGAGAGGGCTATGGAGTGTGAGTCTCATCCCTCACAGAAGGGCACTTTAAGACTATGAAATTTTAGTCTTAAGCTCTTAGAATATTGTTCCATCTGAATATAAGTCTGCAGCTTATCATACCGGGCTATGGGAAAACGAAGATCTTTCATCCCCGGGTCTTTTGGCTCAGGTGTCGAGGGCTTTTGTCCTGATTAAAGACACCTTCCATGCCTTAGCAATAGTATAAGAAATGCTATGCCCTATTCTTTACGAATAGAGGTTCCATAGTGCATAGTTAGGCTGAGACAGCTGTCTTGTTTGAATAGAGCCGTTAGAGGGAATAAGTACGTCTTTTCCTTCTCGGTGTTGTATTCCTTGGCGTCAGGACATTTAATGCCATTGTGGACGCCATAGAAGCCTTATGTATTGTTACAGCATTTCTTTCTGATACATTAGCGGCTAGTGTTGTAAGTCTCCATTTAGTGAGCTTTCAAAGGCCGCAAATGACAAAGATACGTCTTCACGCAACAAAGCCTCATAACTGCGTAGCTACCTTGAGACTACTGTCTCTTTGGGAATTATGGCTGTTAGAATAGCAGCTCTTCATTCCCTACCTTGCGCGACGATGGTTGTAAGTCTCCGTTTAGTGAGCTTTCAAGGTCGCAAGTTGCACTGAGTATCTGTCTTCACGGAGATGAAGACTTCTAAGCTACGTTAGCTAGGCTCTGACCGCTATCTTTTGGGAATAAAAGTGCTTTTCGGTTTGTTTTCCTAGGCGTCATAGACTTGAGTCTTATTGTTTATTCCATAGTAGCCTAGCTAGAATCATGAGCAATGTTTTTCAGTAATTGTGCAATGACACAGCTGAAATAATTATCCTCTTGAGACTACTGTCTCTTTGGGAATTTAGGGCTGTTAATATAGCGGCTCTTCATTCCCTATCTTGCGCGACGATAGTTGTAAGTCTCCGTTCAGTGAGCTTTCAAGGTCGTAACTTACACCGATATATCTGCCTTCTTGGAGATGAAGACTTATAAGCTATGGCTGGCGTTGTAAATCTCCTTAGTGAGCTTCTAAGGCTGCAGTTATCAGCCTTTTTATTGTCTTCATGAATAGGAAGACCTTTAGCTGCTTCAGCTAGGCTGAGTTCATTGTCTTATTGGACAGGATACCGTTATGTTAGAGGAGGATATCCTCTTCCTACAGGTATGATTTGGTGTTACTTACATTGTATATGAGGCGATAAGCTCTATTGATGATGCCTTATTTACCTAGTGTGATTAATGAGCGTTTCTTCTAATGCTTATACTAACTCCTTCTCAGGAATATATTTCCTGATATCAGATCGAACATAAGGAGTTCATCTAGGTTTTTTATGATCGAGTGTCGGAATATTGTTTTCTTCTCCCTTTTCATTTCTATCCATTCTATTGCTGTGGATTATTTTTCCACCTTAGAGACTGGATATTATGTCTATATGGTGTATTATTTGTTCATCACGTTCCTCTCCATCCTTAGTGGCATTTTGGAGTCGGTCAGACGTGAGGGAGACTTGTGGTTCCTATACTATTTGATAACTAACACAACAGCGATTCAAGTAATGTGGGTGAGGGGGGTTCGATAGGAATTATTCGTCGAAATTCACAGAAAGCAGATCCAGCTTGATAAGTGTGTAACTATGAGTGAAGCTGTTTTGTCTGTAGATTATTACTGATCCTAGATACAGCTTGTTTATTATTAGCTTAACTTGACATAGTCAAGATAAGCTATTGCCATCACGCGTGCGGAAGTCTGTTAGTCTGTGACGTCTGTTCACATTTTCCTTTAGCACGGGCTACACCCCGCAGTTCTTGTCTGATCATCACGAAATTTCATATGCAGGTTTGGGGTTATGTCTAGATGAGAATGTCCCCTTTTGGTCATGATCGGGCAACCGGTATGGCTGCCCAAGCCCAAAACCCGAAAACCATTAGCACAGTCTACAGGTCGTATTTATGAAGGGATTTCATTGTAACTTGGTAGGATGCCTCTGTATAATGCCTAGATGAGAATGTCCCCTTTTGGGCATGATCTATCAACCGTGATGGCTGCCCAAGCCCGAAACCCCAAAACTTTTAGCACAGTCTGCAGGTCATGTTTAATGTGGAGGGATTTCATTGTAACTTGGTAGGATGACTCCTTATGATGTCTAGATGAGAATATCCCCATTTGGGCATGATCTGCCAACCATGACGATGATCTGCCAACCATGACGACTGTCCGCGCCCAAAACCCAAAAACCTTTAGCACAGTCTACAAGTCATATTTATTGAGGAATTTCATTGTAACTTGGTGGGTTGACTTCATACAATGTCTAGATGAGAAAGTCCCCTTTTGGACGTGATTGGGCAACTGTGACGGCTACAGGGGCCCGAAGCCCGAAAACCTTTAGCACAGTCTAGAGGTCATATTTATGAAGAAATTTCATTGTAACTTTGTAGGATGACTCCAAATAATGTCTAGATGAGAACGTCCCATTTTGATCGCGATCATGCAGCCTTGATGGGTGCCCGAGCCCAAAAACCTTTAGCATAGGCAAAAGGTCATATTTATGGAAGGATTTCATTGTAACCTGTTAGGTTGACTCCATATAATGCCTAGATGATGACATCCCCTTTTGGTCGTGATTGGTCAATTGTGATGGCTACAAGTGCCCGAAGCCTGAAAACCTTGAGCACAGTCTACAGGTCATATTTATGAAGGGATTTCATTGTAACTTGATAGGTTAACTTAATATAATGTCTAGATGAGAACGTC
This sequence comes from Pictodentalium vernedei, assembly GCA_031216915.1. Taxonomy (NCBI): domain Eukaryota; kingdom Metazoa; phylum Mollusca; class Scaphopoda; order Dentaliida; family Dentaliidae; genus Pictodentalium; species Pictodentalium vernedei. The sequence continues at coordinate 210,806,245 of CM062288.1, forward strand.
CCCTTTTGGACATGATTGGGCAACTGTGACGGCTAAAGGTGCCCGAAGCCCGAGAAACTTCAGCACAGTCTACAGGTCATATTTATGAAGGGATTTCATTGTAACTTGGTAGGATGACTCCAAATAATGTCTAGATGAGAACGTCCCATTTTGATCGCGATCATTCCAGATGATGCCCAGATGAGATTGTCCCCTATGGTTGTGATCATTCAGCCATGATGGCTGCCCGAGCCCGGAGCCCAAAAACCTGAAGCACAGTCTACAGGTCATATTTATGAAGGGATTTCATTGTAACTTGGTATGTTGACTTCATATAATGTCTAGATGAGAACGTCCCCTTTTGGACATGATTGGGCAACTTTGACGGCTAAAGGTGCCCGAAGCCCGAAAACCTTTAGCACAGTCTACAGGTCATATTTATGAAGGGATTTCATTGTAACTTGGTAGGATGACTTCAAATAATGTCTAGATGAGAACGTCCCATTTTGGTCATGATCATTCAGCCTTGATGGGTGCCCGAGCCCAAAAACCTTTAGCATAGGCAAAAGGTTATATTTATAGAAGGATTTCATTGTAACCTGTTAGGTTGACTCCATATAATGCCTAGATGATGACATCCCCTTTTGGTCGTGATTGGTCAACTGTGATGGCTACAGGTGCCCGAAGCCCGAAAACCTTGAGCACAGTCTACAGGTCATATTTATGAAGGGATTTCATTGTAACTTCGCAGGATCACTCCAGATGATGCCCAGATGGGATTGTCCCCTTTGGTTGTGATCATTCAACCATGATGGCTGCCCGAGCCCGAAGCCCAAAAACCTTTAGCACAGTCTACAGGTCATATTTATGAAGGAATTTCATTGTAACTTGGTAGGTTGACTTCATATAATGTCTAGATGAAAACGTCCCCTTTTGGACACGATTGGGCAACTGTGACGGTTTCAGGGGCCCAAAGCCCGAAAACCTTTAGAACAATCTACAGGTCATAATTATGAAGGGATTTCATTGTAGCTTGGTAGGATGACTCCAAATAGTGTCCAGATGAGAACGTCCCCTTTTGGTCACGATCATTCAGCCTTGATGGCTGCCCGAGCCCAAAAACCTTTAGCATGTCTGTAGGTCGTATTTATGGAAGGATTTCATTGTAACTTGTTAGGTTGACTCCATATAATGTCTAGATGATGACATCCCCTTTTGGTCATGGTTGGTCAACTGTGATGGCTACAGGTGCCTAAAGCCCGAAAATCTTGAGCACAGTCTACAGGTCATATTTATGGAGGGATTTCATTGTAACTTCGTAGGATCACTCCAGATGATGCCCAGATGAGAATGTCCCCTTTTGGTTGCGATCATTCAACCATGATGGCTGCCCAAGCCTAAAGCCCGAAAACCTTTAGCACAGTCTTCAGATCATATTTATGAAGGGATTTCATTGTAACTTGGTAGGTTGACTTCATGTAATGTCTAGATGAGAACAGCCCCTTTTGGACACCATTAGGCAACTGTGTTGGCTGCAGGGGCCCAAAGCCCAAAAATCTTTAGCACAGTCTACAGGTGATATTTATGAAGGGATTTCATTGTACCTTGGTAGGATGACTCTAAATAATGTCTAGATGAGAACATCCCCTTTTGGTCGCGATCATTCAGCCTTGATGGCTGCCCGAACCCAAAACCCTAAAACCTTTAGCATAGTCTATTGGTCATATTTATGGAAGGACTTCATTGTAACCCATAAGTTTGACTCCATTTAATGCCTAGATGATGATGTCCCCTTTTGGTCGTGATTGGTCAACTGTGACGGCTTCAGGGGCCCGAAGCCCAAAAAACCTTGAGCACAGTCTACAGGTCATATTTATGAAGGGATTTCATTGTAACTTGGTAAGTTGACTTCATATAATGTCTAGATTAGAACGTCCCCTTTGGACGCTATTGGGAAACTGACAGCTACAGGGGCCCGAAGCCCGAAAACCTTTAGCATAGTCTGCAGGCCATATTTATGAAGGGATTTTAATGTAACTTGATAGGATGACTCGTTTTGGAATAATTTCATTGTAACTTGGTAACTTTTGTTGATATACATTAACTGTGAGGGCCACATACATTAACTGTGAGGTCATATTAACCCACCCCTCAGCTCTTTAGTACAGTGTACACCTCATATTATTTTTATCATAAACATAGCATACATGGAACAGAAATGAACATATTCCCAATTATCACAATTCTTGTCTTATTTCATAATCCTTTCATAAACATTGAACATTATCCCTTTCATCAAACACAAGTTAAGCTACAGTGTCATTGACACTTTCATTTATATATAACGTGTGTTTGTGGGGGTTAGTCTCTCACTCTCGATTACGCCATCCTAATTTAAGGGGCTTAGTCCAGACTAGTCTTAAAATTGGGGGCTCATTACACCCTATTAGCATAATTATTCATGCTAAGATTATGGAATTACTTGGATATGGCTCCTTATTTATGATATGTCTTCTCTATTATTGCATAGAGAGACATACATGTAATTCCTTTTAATTTAATCTCCTTTTCACCTTGGAATACAGGCTTAGGAACTGTATTCAGGGGCGCCAGAAGCACTCCAGGGCGGGGGGGCAGCATTACTGAAAAGGGCATGTTGGTACCCCGCACCTATATAGCTGTGTCTGAACTATACAAAAGTTAAACCAAATTAGCCGTTTATACGATGAATTAAACTGAAGTTTAGCGTGGCAGGTAAAATATAGATGCAGCTTATGCCTACTGGGTCGACCTTGGTTTGACCAGGTGGGCAATACATTCTTAAATTTCACACTACAAGTGTAATTACTCTCGATTTCAGTCTGACAACAAAGTAGATGATAATATTGTAGTTTTGTTGTGTTATTCACAATGGAATTATTAAAACTAACCCTTTACCCAACGTAGCTAGCAGACGGTACTTGAAAAATAAATTATTGAATAACTAAATAAAAATTTTCAATTTTTGTCTCAAAAACATAGCTTATGACCCCTCATTGGAACGAGCTCACTGAAAACATAATAAAATTTGATTGAAACTTTTGTATAGAGCACTGACCAGTATTGACCGTTACATTGGGTAAATGGTTAGTGTTGTTGTCTCTACTGTTTTGCATTGCACACTTCTATTTATAACCAACCGTCAGTCATAGGCCTATTCTATGTTTTTCTGGTAACAGTGATAATAATAGTAGTAACATGATTTTGGAGGGCATTGCGGTTTATTAACGGCCCGCCAGAAATGATTAACAGCCCTTCACCTTATCAGCGGCCCCCGACTACATCTTGGACCACTTATAAGCTGTCAGGCTGTTAATCATTTCTGTTGGGCCATTAATAAACCGCAATGCCCTCCAAAATCACACTTTGTTATATTGATATATGTACAGTAAACAATCTAATTTGACCAATCCGAAGACAGGGGGCTGGAAACGTAAATAGGCCCTATATATAGATATACCATAAAAAATGGTATATCTGTATATAGGGCCTATTTACATTTCTAGACCCCTGTGGATCCAAACAGAAACCGACGCCACGTCCATTCAATACTTTCCGAAATATTTCGTTCTGCAGTCACTTGCGCAAACAAATTCTTGTGCTATATTCCGGATTGAAACTTGGTCCATATATACTTTTCCAATGTGGCCAAACATCTGGTTATTTAGGCTGTTTTCCGACATGGTTGATTGGAGCCATGATTTTACTCTCCTCATGGCACTGAAAGTCCTTTCAGCAGTTGCAGAGTTTAGCGGAATTGTGGAATAATATTGCAGGAGTTTGTTGAGTTGTGGCAGACAATCCTTAGTACTCTGTTTGTGGTTCAAAATTTCACATATCAATGTTATCTTGGTGAACTGTGTTATCGGTGTGGGAACTTCTTCATTGAACAGTTTAATATGAACTTGCAGCTCTGTAAGTTCGCTCCTCAACTGCTGGACATCGATGATTGGTGCCAGAAAAGCTAGTTCTTGCGGCAAAGAAGCAATATGAGACCCATTTACCGATTTCAAAAGCAAGTCTTACAAATCTCGAATCACTTTAAGATCGGCTTGGTCGAAACGAACATTCATCGACTCTGTAATCGCATCAATTGCCTCTATAACGATCTTGAGAGATCTACCCTTTCATCAAGAGAACTGACAGTTGCCTCAGCTGGAATTTTCTCAGTAATCAGTCAGATTTGCTGGCAGAATTCTTTTTCTTTTTGCTGGCCTTTCGATAGCTTTATTGCAGGGCTGTGTTTTCGGTGTAACCAGACCCGTTAAACTTTCTGTTTTTGCACACAGGCGATCACATTCTGCACTAGTGCGTAGTCCCTCAAGGCGAATTTTGATCCTGTCAATTGTTGATGATGCCTGCTCAGCTGTTAACGAAGCACTTTGTAAGTGTTTAGAATTGTCCTGTAGTAGAAACGCCAGTTCATTCATGACGATCAAGTTGAACATTTTGCGGTATGACTCAAGCTTTTTAAGAAGTCCCTCTGCCCGACTTCTACACTTGGGCTTCACAGTTGTGTCATTCGATAATTGTTCAAGTGTCAACTTGACAGCAGTGTACTTCTTCAGGATAACATCAGCTGCATGCCTCTCGTCGTCCATCACGTGCGTGATAGATTAGCCAGCTTCATTGTGTGGTTATCTCCGTCAATAATTCCCGACTGTTCTTTTTGTATATCCTGGAATAGCAGTACACGTTTTGGGCTTACACCTGCCAACGCATATAAGTCCTCACACAAATTCTGGCCCTCGGTCATGATATGACTTTGGCTTGTTGCATCCTTAAACACTAACTCATACGTGTGTGCAAAACAGTGGATATATAGTGCACAATCTCATATTCATTCCTTTAGCAACTTTGCCAGTTTCTTCATTGCAGAAGCCCCATCGAAAGACATTCCGACTTGTTTGGAAGTGGATAGATTGCATCTCCGCATGATATCCTGTATATACCCAAACAGAGCCTCTGAAGTCAGTCCAGAATCACATGGCATAATGCCCAGGAAATATTCGGATGAATTGTATTGGACAGAGAATGAAAGCTGTTCAGTTTTTGAGATATCCGAAGCTTCATCGCATATCATTCCGAAAAATTCGCTATTATTCTCTTTCCGTAACAATATCTGTCTAGCTGAAAGAACTAGAGCCTGCTCCTGTTTGGCTAGCACCTGATGTGACAAGAATTCGTTTTTTCATCCAGTAGGAGGGCCAAATGTCCACGGATCGGTATTCCCTGGCGAATGAGTGTCCTCGGCATTGTCAGATGAGCAATGAGGCCTTCGCTTCATAATCTTTGCTGAGATGTAAGATGACTGGATATTTTGGTGTCTATGGTCGGCATAGTCTTTGATCCTTCTTGCGTTGCTTTCCTGTGTATTTCACATCTGTCATGTTCCGCTATTCGTTCAGCCCCTTTCTTCCAATTGGTGAAACTACATGAGGAATTTCTGGCAACAAATGGTGAGCTGTCATGTTGTGCAGAGAACTCTGTGCAACTTCCACAGAAAGCAGCATTTTTGTCTCGGTTGTATTGCCGCCACGAATACTTTATCAGCCATTCCTTCTGAAAATACCTGCCTTTCCACTCACTGGCTTTCTTGTCAACTTCAGTGAAGGCACTGACATCTTTGTCCCATGGGCGCGTTTCTATCGCCTAGGCCCAAAAAGGCCCCCGCCTCTGATTGGATCTGTTGAATCCACAGCCGGTTTTAGTTGTTCTTCACACGTAACCGCCGTCACGGGTCTTGTGAAGAACGAGGCGAGCGATGTCTGGTTTGGGGCCTCTGCTGCATCTCGAAGCTTTTTAGTGGCCTCTTTCTTTGCCCTCTCTACACTAGGCATTTCAGATGATCCCATATAGAACGTGTTCACTGTAAAATGTCTGTGAAAATGATCCGGAATCAGCCTATGTGTTCAGAGAGTATGCTGCATTACGCAATCGTTGGAAATTTTGAATGGAATAAATTTGACAGACATGCGTCACTGATAAACCTTTGGTTCGGTTAAATGGCATTTTACTAATTTGTTAATTGGCGTTATGAATGGAACTGTGTGTTGCTGTTTGATCAGACCACAGGGAAAGACCATTTATTTGCTGCTGTCGAGATAAAATAACCAGCGATCCCATTGACACGTGTTCAAAACAGGTGGTTCGACACTAGAGTTGTTAGGTGAAAACATTATTCCTGTCAATGATTTCCATTGAACGATGTAATTCGATAATTCAGCTCCAGGCTATTTAGCAAAACCAACATATTTATCTGTGATCTCTACCGCTTCGCCTGCGGTGCACCCGAGATCTTCATATATCATTTTCGATGTCCAAAGACCTCCAGTTTAATTATAAACTGCATGCCATTGAGCCGCTGTTCGATATACCTTGTCTCTATGTACTGCCCCTCCCCCCCCACTCCCCCACCAACTTCCATCAAAGGCTCTTAAACACGTTTTCACCCATTTACCCGGTTTGAGAACTAATTCACTAGTTGGTTCAGTTAAGAAATTGCCTGTCCGGAAAAAGGCACGCCCTGCCCCACCTTATTGGCCAAGGGCAGGGGGGGGGGGGTGCTGACCCCCCTGCCCCTTTGCTTCTGGCACCCCTGACTGTATTTGGTCTGCAAATTCTTAAGTCCTAGGCCCTCTGCCTTTTTACGATTCAGCTAAGTCTGGGCCATTGGTTATTAGCATAAAAATATGATAAATTTAAAGTAAGTTGTATATTTTATATACTTACCAATGGCCCGGACAGGGATGTCCCTCCCATGAGTGGGCACTCATACCTCCCCACTGAGTTATTATTTTAGTAGGCTTGTCTGCAAAGAATGATGTTGCCGCCAATTCTGGTCTCTTCCTGAGTACTGCGCATGTGCAAATAGTAAAAGTATGGAGGGCCAGACTTTTAATTTTAGGTATTGTATGCAAATTTTGGGGATTGGGAGGTTCAAAATTTGTGTTTGGCCCTTGATAATATTGAGTTTGCACCAGCTAAGTCTGGGCCATTTGTAAGTATAAAAAATATACAAATTACTCTAAATTTATCATTTTCAAGATATTTTGCCTCAAATCTAGTCATTGCTGCTGTGAGGCAGATTTGATGAAAAACTAGATTTGATGAAAAAATTTATCTAAATTTAACTCAAGAAATTATTGAGGGTAAAATCCATTCACTTTACAGGGGGAAAATTTGGTAAAATGTACCCCAATTATACTTATTTCAGTGGCAAGAGAAATCATGACCTGAGCAGGAATGTCCAGCAATAGCATGCAAGGAGTTAAACTAACTTGTCCCTACATCCCAATAAATTCTGTCTCTTGATTGGTCAGAATGCCTTGGATAAATAGCCATGGCAAAGGGTGCACCCATCATCCAAGGTATATGAGAGCATGCAACATCCAGGGTATAAGCGCATGCATAACATCGGGTACATGGTTCAAATGAAAGCTTTCCCCGCTTTTGCTCGCCTTGGTATAAAAATCGAACCCAAAAACATGAAAATAGTCAGAAATGTCATCAGATTTCCGACAATTCAATCATATTTTGCTGTTATAAATTAAATAGTCGAATAATTAAATGAAACAACTTGAGAAAAATAAAATAAGAGCAAATATCATCCCCTCAGTTCCAATGTGTTCTACGTGCCAGTGGACACATAGAACACATTGGAACTTGGGGGATGATATGTAAACAAAATACTGTTTACTTTTTTTCCCTTAATGACCCAAGGGATGTAACTCTGTCTCTTGTTTCTGCGTTTGTAAAAACAAAAGTTATTTAAGAATTTGGTCCACCTTTTTACGGAGCGTGAGAAATGCATCCACAAATTTTTCTCCACTATGTTTCTATTATGTTTCAAATGGGACAAAAACGTTATCTCCGTCAAAATGTATTGTGTTTAAAAACCAACATCCAAGTATTAAATCTCCATATACCATACATGTTGGCGGAGATAACTTATAATATCTCTGCAAATACAAAATAGTTTCGTCCACTTTGCTATAGACAGTATAAGGTAGTACAGTGGAGCCCACTTAATTGGATATCTCTTAACTGAATAACCCTGTTAATTGAATATAATTTCTCGACACAAAACTATTTATGCACCCCGCTATTGGACTTCTAAAGGAAAATGTAGAGATAAAAAAGCATTATATCCATTTTGGGCATCTCCGTGTGCCAAATGGGAGATGCCACGTTTATTATTTTATACTAATTAATACCTAATTTTGCAAAACTATTTGTAAACAATAAACAAATTTTTTATATAAAATGACTATGTACATGAAACTAGTTAACATTTCCACAAAGTTCAATTAAGAAGCATTCAGGTGGGTGTAACCGCCACCGCCAGAATTCGATCCCGGCATTAAAAACCCGAGAAAATTTCTGTGTAAAAACTCGGGAAAAGCATGGGTTCCAAATATAAACATCAGAAGAAAATGACAAAAACAATGTAGATTCTGCTTGAAAGCACTCCAGATAGTTTGGGTTGGGAGGGTGGGAAAGGAAACTCTGCAACAAAAATTGTGTGGTCTGCACCTGCTGATCTAGAACAAAGAAGTGCCTGAAAAGATGCTGAGATTCTGGCGCCCTCTCCTGGAAGCATTCTGATTGGCCTGTTATAATTAGAGAAGAGTATTGCTGACTAATATCCTAATTGCTTCCAGATTAGTGTAGGTACCACCATCATGTCTGTAACTTAATCCAGCAGAGCAGATATATCTTTTGAGTCCACAGACTGAGTGGCCTCAAGCCATGTACACAGTTTAATAAGCAAGTACAAGCATGTACACAGTTTAATTAGTATTCTCACTGATTGTCAATATGGATTCCGAACCAACCGCTCCACCTCCCATGCTATTATGGAACTCGTTGAAGCGATTTCAGATGGCACAGAAAAATCACATTACCTCCTTGGAGTTTTTATTGACTTAAAAAAAGCCTTTGATACAATTGATCATAATATCTTGTTGAAAAAACTTAAAAATTATGGAATAAGAGGAACAGCCCATGACTGGTTATCGAGTTATTTGGAAAATAGATATCAATATGTATCCCTGAATCAGACTGACTCAGATGCTTTGAAAATTAAATGTGGTGTGCCACAAGGCTCCATCCTTGGGCCATCTTTATTTATCTTATACATAAATGATCTCTGTAATGCATCGTCCCTACTAAAAGTGATAATGTTTGCCGATGACACAAACTTATTTCTATCTGGAAGCAATCTAGCAGCATTATGTAGAACAATATCCACTGAACTGTCCAAACTAAATATTTGGTTTCAAGTAAACAAACTATCTTTAAATATATTAAAAACCAACTTTATGATTTTTGGAAAGAAAAAAATAAATAGTGATGACATTAATGTCAATATAAATGGCAAAAAAATTGACCGCGTCTTCTCTACTAAATTTTTAGGTGTTCATATAGATGATAAACTGTCCTGGAATAACCAGATCAAACACATACAAGCCAAAGTTTCAAAAAATCTTGGTGTGTTGCATAGAGTCAACAAACGAATAAACTCAACAGCACTTCTTTCCCTATACCAATGCCTGATTGCCCCCTATTTAAACTACTGCTGTGAAATCTGGGGAAATATTTATCATACAAGACTTAAGCAAATGATAGATGGAGCGGAATACAGAAGTCATAGCAGCCCTATTTTCAAAAAGTATAATATATTAAAGTTTGATGACTTGATCAAAATGAACACACTATTAATTATGTATAAAGCCAAACACAAGCTTCTACCCTTAAACTTGCTTTCTTTTTTTGAAACTGTTGATTACCTGCATACGCACAGCATGTGACAAAGGAGCAATTTCATAGTAAACTACAGACGAACAAACACTAAAGCTTTTTGCACAAGAATAATTGGAACAACCCTTTGGAATGCCCTAGATCCTACTCTAAAGAACTGTAACACTATATTTCAGTTTAAGAAACAATATAAAAAGTCAATATTGACATCGTACTAGCCGAGGGAATTTACCTCTACAACAAATTAAAACAAACAAAATAGATTAAAAAAAAAGAACATTTTAGATAATAGGTCTAACCAATTGGGTACAATAGGGCATACTAATTGTACCTGGACCCTACAACTTTAAGTGGTGACTTACACACAATCCTAAAATCACCTATTTTCAGTGTCAAATTAAGTCAGGGCTGATGAGAGTTGGCCATTTCTTGATTTGGCACTGAAAACGGGGAAACCATTTACTCACAGAATTATACCAATTACTTGGTTTCAATTTGGATTACCGGAAGAAATATAAGTTCTATTAAACCATTATTCTATAATTATAGGGGGTGCACCCTATAAGTACACACTTCTAGCATCCCCTTTCAACAACCATTTAGATGCTAAATCAATTACACTTTATTATGTTTGTTACTTTGTCTCCAATGGAACTCTTTATCAATCTTGTATATTTATTAGTGTCGCTTTGTTGAATAAACTATCTTCACTTCACTTCACTTCAAAAAGCTAATGTCTGAAACTTTAATCCAACAGGGCAGATAGAACCTTTGTGTTCACAGCTCAATTAGCCTTCAGCTATGCACACAGTTTAATCAGCCCCACCTAATTAACACCAGTAGATAATCCAACAGCTAGGCATAAAGTTTTTTACATGGTAAAATTATTTTATGCACCCCCGCTATTGGACTTCTAAAGGAAAATGTAGAGATAAAAAAGCATTATATCCATTTTGGGCATCTCCGTGTGCCAAATGGGAGATGCCATGTTTATTATTTTATACTAATTAATACCTAATTTTGCAAAACTATTTGTAAACAATAAACCAATTTTTTATATAAAACGACTATGTACATGAAACTAGTTAACATTTCCACAAAGTTCAATTAAGAAGCATTCAGGTGGGTGTAACCGCCACAGTGCCAACTCAGTGAGAGCATATTATACATGCTCACTCTGGGTTGGCCAACACCCACCGAGAACGACAAAGAGAAAAGACCCAAACCCTACCAACTGGAGTACTCTCGGACAGAGAAAGCTGGACTGAAACAGCAGGAAACTGTACCTTGCAAACAGCCAATGGGGCTGTGCTGATACATGAAGCATATGTTTGCTTCATTTACGTAAAATTAATGCAAACACATTTCTGCCATGGAATACAAATACCACACTGGCGTGATCCTGTCTTTTGCACGCCAATAGCGACACAGGCGAACAGGACACGGATGAAGTCACCTAGGGAATGGCACGAAATCAGTACTGGTGCAAGAAGTAGCGGTTAGCTATGCGCCAATAGCGTCCTAGCTAACGTAAACCTCTCCACATTTCTGTGCATCCATGATATACCTGTAGCTGGATAGAAATGGTAGCTATGCACCAGTGGCGTCCCCGCTAGCTTAGCATACTTGTACCAAATTTTTTGTATCCATGGCATACATGAAGTTATGTATAGGAAGAAAGCATATACAACCTGTAATGGTTAGCTATGCACCAATGGCATCATAGCTCACAAAGCCCAACAAATACGAGATGCCTGTGCACCAATGGCGACACAGACCGATTCAATAAGAATAAATATATACAACCTGTAATGGTTAGCTACGCGCCAATGGCATCATAGCTCACAAAGCACAACTAATGCTAGATGCCTGTGCACCAATGGCGACACAGACTGATGCAAAAAATTTTTGGCGCAGAACTATAGGCACCCTGTGGCACCCTCAATATCGAAAGCAATAGCTAACAGCAAGCCACACGCAAATGGCATTGTGGCTGCTGCTTCACACACTCCTCCTTGCAATATTAAAGTAACCGGATCACAAGGTAGCCCTAGAGGAAGATCAACCCACTGGGAATTCAAATATTTGATGGTTGCTCTCTATGACTGCTTAAATTGTGTAGTGTTAGAGGTCACTTGCCGCACCTGTGCCATGAAAACGACCTTTATATATCCAAAGTCAAACTTAACTTGATTGTAGCAGAGGATGCCCACCCAGGACACCTGATCCCAGCACCACAGAGCTTGTTCCCCACAGCGAACAACCGCTGTGCTACTGTTATGAAAGCGAAGGGATCGAATATATTTTCGGAAGGCATCAGATTTCCAACAGCCCATCATGCGTATTTGCGCATCGGAGAAGCCTTTAGCAGCAGCCAATGTGGCTGCTCCAATACGAAAGCTATGACTTTTATACAACTTGGCATCTAAGCGGCAGAATTGAAGCGTGGATTGAAGCACATCATCAAATTCTCGTCGAGGAACTGGCCCCTGATGTGGAAGAATAAACAAGGGCCCAAGGATTGCACCCCTCATTCGTAGATACTCAGAAAACAATTCAACTGGGCATGCTGTACTGTTTTGAGGACTCAACTTTATAGTTTGTGGTGATCCTGGCACACTGTGTTTGAAGGTCCGAAATGTGAGATAAAATTCACCTCCACGGTACTGTACATCCACATACTGTAGAATATGAGAAGAACTTTTAGATGTGCTACATAACTCCCCTATCCGTGCAAATGCATAAAAGGCCGTTGCAAACATTGCCTGGAATAAAATTCTATAATAATGAGTGTGGGTGCAGTGAGGGATAGCTGCAATCAGCTTTACCAACAGAGATTCCGTAACGGGCATCCTAGTATCCTAGTATCGCACAAAGGTTGCAAATTTTGATATCCAAAGGGATAGATGAGATATTATAGCTAAGATGAAATAAATAGCCAATAAATAAACATAATGTGGAGGAAGGAAAAGGCAATGTAGTTGGCAAGTGATACATATTACAAAAATTAAAAAACATCGACCAGGATTTCTGATAACTGGCTTGGGTGGATGGAGCCAATGCACACGACATAATGTGGTCTACAGTTTGAGTAAGATCTCTATACCCAGTCCTGTTAATTGAAGATAGGTTGTAGAGTAAACTCACAATAGTGGAGGAAAAAACATTTATTTTTATACAGATAAAAATTCGACAAATAAATTTCCTACAGTGAGGCCTAAACAAGTTAAAAATCAGTTTCTCAGGTCTTCCTGCATTGTCCTTTTGGCTGACGCATGCTCTCTTTTTATAACCATTGCAAACTTCCAAAAATAATAATTAAATGGTTTATGTCCGATACTTTACCCAAGTTAATAAAATTTATAAATTAGTCCCCTGAGTGCACTTGCACTCAGTGGATGAAATACACCACCACCCATACTGTTCTGTAGATTATGAGGCCTAAAACATAAAACAAACCAAGAACATGAACATTTAATGCAAAGAAATAATTACAAAAATAAAAAATAAAATAAAAACCGCCCGCTTAAATGTAATTTTACAAAACAATGGCCTTAGAAACCGAAGAACTACTTTTTGGGGCCTAAAGCACAATATCTAGAAATAAATGTACTTGTCTATGAGATTGAATAATTATAGTAATGATTTTTCTGCATTTGCCATATATTAAACAAACAAAATGTGCTGTCTATATAATAAAGCCATTTTAATCCTTTGTATACTGATGTAAAAAGATGAAATTTCCAACAGCAAATATTTCCCATAATGCAACTAGGAATATATCCAATTCCTTTGGCAGAGCTCAATGAGATCTGTTAAACAAGTTGAATTAGTTTAAAGACTTGCATGTATACTGTAGCCGCATTATGAGGAAAATTTTAGGGTTAAAATTTGAATATTTGGACATCTGTGTGTTCAGGGGGTTAACATGGCATTATTATATAGATAGCACAATTGTAACAAAATAAAAATTATGAAAAAATATTTTAGATGTCAACTAGAAAAACAATTTGAGTTTTTTTTCCTACACGAGCAGACCCAATCAATTTTTGTTTTTCCATGTTTTTTTTTTCTATTAAAGTTTTTTTCTGTTAGGGTTATATTACTGTATTCGTTTGTTTTAATGTAAAATAAGTTATGTTAGAGTTAATATTTGTATTTCAGGTGATAATTACCACAAAATAGAAGTTGAGCACTTCTCTAAAGCAGAAAGTAATTATCGACGTATATGGATAGAGTTAGAAAACTTTATTAATCCAAATGGAGAAAAGCCAGATTACCCACCATTGTATTGTTTGGTGAGTGACTTCAATTTTAACCTTCTAAGCCCTAAAATTCATTCCCATTCATGAGAATCAGTTTTGTTTCTCGTGAACTTCTGCCACAAGAATCAATTTTCAGTTCTCAATTTGGAATTTGAGAGTACACCTTGTGAATGCAACCAGTCCCTAAAATAATCCCCTCCCCCCCCTCCCATCTCATATTTGTATATTTAATATAAAATATACCCAAAGTAGCTTGGTGTACCAAATGTTCACCACTCGTGGTAAAGTGGTGTTAACTGCGAGCCTTTGGCACGCAGTTAACACCACTTCATCACTAGTGGTTTTATTTAAAAAATCACACAAACTCAGGTACTATCGACTGATAGAACATGAACAGAAACGTTTTAATTATTTTATTATGCCGAACAAAAAATAACTTTCATTGTTAAGCGTTAACTGCAACATGCCATCAATCTTGTAATAACAATGAAATCAAATCCAAAAACATGATGTCATTTCGAACGAATGATGTCTCTACGAAAATGACTTGTCACAAGTGCCGTCGCTTTGGGAGTTATCACCAAATGCCAGTGTTAACAACTGCATCATGCTGTTCATGTTATAATTCATTGTTAATGCTTGTGTGATAAGTGGTATAAATTAATGGAATATAAATTTATGTTTCTTGGACGACGACAGTTGTTAGAATTAAGCAGAGTGAAACAATTTATTTTGAACTTGAGGCGGAGGCTCAGTGAGGTCGAGGAGTACTAAACTTGTGGAAATATAATTGATTGAAGTCATAACTCATATTCAGGATTCACTGAAGAGGTGAACAACACGTGAGTTTTTAATATTTCTGATTCTTTTGAATTCATTGTTTACAGTTAAAATTGAAAACACACCCACTGAAGATGATATATTTGTTGGTAAGTTTGTGTCTGTCGGTGACGAAAAAAGTTAAACGGACACGGCGTCAGCGTTTTGTGTTGAGAAATTCCAATCAGGGTTTGCATAATCGATGCTGATCAATGGAAGTGGAGCTTACATTTTCTTTGTTCTCCAGGGAAGAACGTTCCAATAGTACCCATGTTTGCCCCAAAACTCCAGTACTATGACTTTTAGAAGGTGTCAAATTAACCAATCACGGCTGATGTTACAAACGTGAGGCATAATAATAAGAGTTATGGATGCTTTATTGACATGAGACAACCTATGTTTGTTAGTTTTTGGTATCTTATGAGGTAAACTTATTTAAAAACGTAAGAAATAAGTGCCGGTTTCATTTCATTCTTCACGAGGCGACGATTGATAAATTTAGACAAGTTTGCATTCAAAACAAGGTCACCAAAGGTCAACTTGGATGTAGTTCCACTGTAGGTGTAAATTTTAACTATTGAAATCCCATTGCTGGCGTGTTCACTATAGTTGGTGTGTAAAGCTAAAATTTATGTCATAGGCTTTTTATTTATAGTAGAATAGGTAATCTTGGTATAAATACAGTTTGTCCCTATATCCCAATAAATTATGTCTTTCGATTGGTTAGAATGCCTTGGACAGATAACCATGGCAAAGGGTGCATCCAACATCCAAGAATGTGCAACATCCTGGGTATAAACTCACGCGAAACATCGGGGGTATATGGTTTAAATGAAAGCTTTCCACTTTTGCTCGCCTTGATATAAAAATCGAACCCAAAACATGAAAATAGTCACAAATAACATCAGATTTCTGACAATTCGATCATATTTTGCTGTTATAAATTAAATAGGCGAATAATTAAATGAAACAACTTGAGAAAAATAAAATAAGAGCAAATATCATCCCCTGAGTTTCAATGTGTTCTTTGTGCCAGTAGGCACATGGAACACATTGGAACTCGGGGGACGATATGTAAACAAAATACTGTTTACTCGTTTCCTTAATGACCCAAGGGATGTAACTCTATCTGTTGTCTTCTTCGTGTGTAAAAACAAAACAGTTATTCACGAATTTGGTCCAACTGATTACGGAGTGTGAGAAATGTGTCCACAAATTTTTCTCCACTATGTTTCTATTGTGTTTCAAACGGGACAAAAACGTTATCTCTGTTAACATGTATGGTATATGGAAATTTAATACCTGGATGTCTCATTTAAACACCTTGCCTGCAGCTCAGTGTTTAAAAACTGACATCCAGGTATTAAATCTCCATATACCATATATGTTGGCGGAGATAACTTATATTAATCCTTAGGACCTAGTTCAGATTGTTTTCAATTTCTTGTATTGTATGTACATTTAGAATGCATGTTCCAACATACAGGCATTTGGTGGTCTTCTTGTTGATGGATGTTATAGTACCTTAACTGTGGTTCCATGAAGTTTTGTCTGCATCCAAGACTTCACTAGACACAACTGTCTTATTATGAAGGGGCAAAAAATAAATAGAATTCTCCAGTCCTTTAAGGACACTTAGAATCTGTGAAAAGAAGCAAATGAACATTGCGAGAATCCTTTGCTTTTATCCACAACTCCTTTGATTCCGGTACCACATACTCCACCTTGTTGTGTTCTGTCTTATTACCCCTGAAAGAAAGATCAGCTATGTTTCTGAGGAAAAATATGAAAAAGTTTAGTTAAGGCCCCACAAAGTAGATCTTCTGTTTCTCAGGCCATTTTTTGTAAAATTGTGTGTTGCAGGCGTTTTTTTATTTATTTTATTTTTTATTTTTGTAATTATTTCATTGCCATCAAAAGTTCATGATCTTGGTGGCAGCTACCATTTTTTATGTGTACCCATACTATGTATGGTACACATAATGCCGGCATCCGGAGTGACCATCCGTCGTTCGTCCATTCTTTGTTCGTCCATCTGTCCGTCCGGCGTCCGTATCCATTTCTTTGGCATTCAATAACTTTAAAAATATTGCTTGGATTGTCAAGTTACTTTATATTTGTGTTCAGGTTACTGATGTTCCGAGCTGTATAGTTTTTGGTGTAAATCGGATAATTTGATCCTGAGATATTAACCCTTTATCCTTCAAATTGAAAATTCCTCCAATCCTTTTGGCATTCGATAACTTGAAAAATATTGCTTGGATTGTCAAGTTATTTTATATTTGTATTCAGGTTCCTGATGTGCTGAGCTGTATAGTTTTTGGTGTAAATCTGTTATTTTGATCCTGAGATATTAACCCTTTATCCTTCAAATTGAAAATTTCTCCAATCCCTTTGGCATTCGATAACTTGAAAAATATTGCTTGGATTGTCAAGTTACTTTATATTTGTGTTCAGGTTATTGATGTGCCGAGCTGTATAGTTTTTGGTGTAAATCCTATAATTTAATCCTGAGATATTAACCCTTTATCCTTCAAATTGAAAATTCCTCCAATCCCTTTGGCATTCGATAACTTGAAAAATATTGCTTGGATTGTCAAGTTACTTTATATTTGTATTCAGGTTACTGATGTACCGAGCTGTATAGTTTTTGGTGTAAATCTGTTCTTTTGATCCTGAGATATTAACCCTTTATCCTTCAAATTGAAAATTCCTCCAATCCCTTTGGCATTTGATAAGTTGAAAAATATTGCTTGGATTGTCAAGTTACTTTATAATTGTGTTCAGGTTACTGATGTGCTGAGCTGTATTGTTTTTGGTGTAAATCTGATAATTTGATCCGGAGATATTAACCCCCTTTATCCTTCAAATTGAAAATTCCTCCAATCCCTTTGGCATGAGATAACTCAAAAAATATCAATCCGATTGTCATGTTACTTTATATATTTATTCAGGTTACTGATGTG
Organism: Pictodentalium vernedei; assembly: GCA_031216915.1. Classification (NCBI taxonomy): domain Eukaryota; kingdom Metazoa; phylum Mollusca; class Scaphopoda; order Dentaliida; family Dentaliidae; genus Pictodentalium; species Pictodentalium vernedei. Next base: position 210,824,075 of record CM062288.1, read on the forward strand.
CTGTGCTGTATAGTTTTTTATGTAAATCTGATAATTTGCTCCGGAGATATTAACCCTTTATCCATCAAATTAGACACTCCTCCAATCCATTTCTATATGTACCCATACCTTGTATGGTGTACATAATGTTGGCATCCGTGGTGGCCCACCGTCATACAGCTTTCTACTAGTTGCACATATGGGTACACATCTGACGATTTCATCGGCTTATGTTTTATAACCAGTGAGTATAAGTTAGTCACACTTTCTGGTTATGAACAATTTTCATAATAACTGAGTAATAGATCCTATGCACTGTACAGCCTTAGTGTAAATCACATCTTTATCAAATCTTTACCCAACGTAATCGTAAAAAACAGCCAGTGCTATTCTCAAAAAGCATTCAAACTCAGTGTATAACCCCTCAATGGATTGGATTGTGGAAAGTTTTATTTAATGAATTCCAAAAATGAAAACATGTTCTATTTTCAATTTATAAGCTTGTTTACACTCATTGCTAAGTAATAGGTAAACACAATTTCTAGTCATGCAGTTTGTGTAACGAGGTCCCATGGGTGGTTTGGATGTTATTTTGCTCTTGAACCATACCCCCAGAGGTCAGCCAAGGGAGCGACTAGGGCTAAGAAGTCACCTGGTCATTCCTAAAGTCGCCTTGGCTAACAGTGGGGGCGAAAATCAACAGTGCAAGCGAAAATCAAGTCGCCCGCCCAAAATTCATTGGGAGACATGGTAGTTTTGGGCATTTCTTATGTTTTATTTCCAAATAGAAACACCTCCGCATTCTGACGGTCATGATAAAATAAACATGTTTGCGGTTGCGGTTAAAATCCATCACATGGCTCTGAAAATAGTCCAAACTAGCCCAATTTAACGAAACTCAAAAAGAGTTGTAATGGCCTATTGTGATGTTTAAACAATTTGTCTTTATTGGTGGCAACCCTGGGCAACCAGCACAAAAATGGCTTTTTTAAAAATAGAATGTCCATTCTGACTCACCAGGCTGTGATTATAAATCACAAATATTAGGGAGGATGAGAATGGCAGGTCTCCATAGTACCAATCGTATGTATCAATGTACGATGGCTGTCAGAAACTGTCATTTTTCTGTACAGTGGCAGTGCATTGGAAAAATTCAGTGCAGAAGAGAAGGGAGACAACTGAAATATTTGTCAATTACCCTGATCAACTCAGAACTAAATTAACTCAAATTGTTATAGGGATTTTACATGAAAATTCCATAATGGTTTTTTTGTGATAAAACTGATTGGAAAATATTCCTCATATGGTGAGAAAAAGAAATCTTTTTACAGAATCTAAATATTCCATGTAGTTTTCGAGTTATGGTCATTAGAAGTTTCAAAATTTGTCGAAAATTTAGTCACTGGGCCACAGTGCTTTCAGTATAAATCCCAGAACCCAAAACGCCCCCAAAAGTGGTGATTTTAGAACATTTTTTTCATGTAAATAAAGACATTAACACTCATAAAAATGAAAGCAGTAATCACAGAGCCTTGAGATTTCACACAGTCATGGGCCATACGTTGGCCCAGAAGTTAACTTTAAAATTTTTTAACATGACCGAACCGTCTTCAAGTTAATTTGCATATAATTTGCATAAAAATGTTAATTTTTCCTTTTAATTAGAGAATATTCCCACATTTTCCTACTAGACCTGAAATTACATCACAGGATTATTGCAGCAACTTGCCTAACATGGACAGTTTGTTTTGTAACCATACCTGATTTTAAAAAACAGCTAAAATTTCCTAATTTGCATATTTAAGCCCCGCCCACTTTTTAAAATTCCACTATTAAGGAATGAACTGAACACTGACAAGCACAACTGACCACAAAATGACATTAGTAATGAATCCACAACATTTTGAACCCCTGAAACATGTCAGCATGCCACCAGCTAGATATAACTATAAATAGCAGCACAATTAAAATATTTAGGCCACGCCTACTTCTTTGGAAAAATAAGAAAATGTATGTAACTGTTTGAATACAACCAAACTAAAGCTTACTAAGAAAACATGTGTCTACTAACAAACTGATTCCAATATTACCTTGAAGACAAAGTTCATAGAAGCCCAATTCAGGTTCTAATAAAATTTAAAACTAATTAAATATGCAAATTTATTCAGTGATGTTATGTATTTCAAAATATTCATTCTTATCTCAATCCATCATTTTGTCTCGCTTCTCGGTCAAAGTCAGTCAGCATGGTGAGAATAAAATCTAAACCCTCTTGTATTGAACTAATGGTCTCCAACTTCATGAGGTGATAAAATATAATTAAATTATTTTAATTATTTAATAATTTATATAAATATGCATATTTATTCATTTCAGTTTTATTTTTTACTATTATTCATTGCTAAAACCAACAACTATTTTTTCTTCTAATTTCCCGTGTAACTGGGGAAAAGAATGTTGAATGCTTTTGACTAAGACTACCAAAAGGCCACTCTGAAAGCTAGCCAGCTTTCATTCAGCTAGCTGGACAGACCATGTGTAGAAGAGTAGTGTGCTGCTTGAAATGTGTAACACTCATTGTATAACAAAAGTTTTACAGCTTTGATCAGCAGTGCAAAATCCAAGAGGCCACTGGCTGGATTGACAATAAATCTTTGAGTGAAAAAGACAACAGAAGAATGAAATGTAGCATCAGTCAGGAAAAAAGTATTTGATTCCTGCACTTGTGTTCCATATAATCCTACCTGTAATATTCATATATTTTCTACTCATATTATTCGAATTTGAGCCCCTATTTTTATTCATTTTCACTAGGTTGGACTGTGAGCTAATCATTAGGATACACTATTTTGGAGTTTGGACTAAATTCTTAAAATGTTTCCATAGCTGTTGAAAGTTGGGAGTTATTTTAGAATTTTGAGGTTATTTATCCAAGATGTGGCACTTTGAAGTATTATAAACTCAGTTTGAAACTTCAGTATTAGGCAAAAATATTCCACCCTGTAGTATTATTCCAACCCATAGTATCATTTCATTTTACCAAATTTTCCACCCTTTACTATGAATCCTCACCATACTATTATTTGGATGACAGGAGTATACCTCCTCTCACATAATTCACAGTAAAGAAACATGAGGACAATGGTCAGTGAATGAAAATATATAGAGAATTAGAATATGGGATGAAGATCATCCTCACCAGTCACCAACTTTATCAGCACCACCCCCCCCCCCCCCCCCCCCCCCAAACTGTAACCTACCGAGAGATCCTGACAAGCTGAAGGCTTGTTCATATTCAAGTTTTGAGACTAACCAGTAACGAATTAGAGAAGCATGTAGTTAGAGAAGAGATACAGCCTGGAGAGAGTGGATCACCATTAAACCACAAAACGCTTACGACAATTATGCACCTTTTGAGAACAGAAAACAAAAAAAGTTACAGTGCAAAACAGCTGGGGGGTGCAAGAGGTCTATGAGCTGAAACATTTACATTTATTATACTTCCTTGAAAAACGGTACCCACAATAATTGAATAAACTCAAGACTGCTGTTCTTTGATTTCACTCAGGGACCTGGTTAGGAGGATTTAGACAGAAGCCACAGGAAAAATCCAGCCCCACCACAGCCCTAGAATTTTCTACTTATGACACTAATAATTACAATTTGGTGAAAGTCCTGTTGCCCACCCTCATAACATTCTTTTCAGTTATATTTGTTATGGTCCTGCAAAATTTCAGCAACCCCCCCCCCCCCTCCCCCCACACACACACAGCCAATATTTTTCCAATTAGTGTTCACAGTAATTACTATTCACCCAAAATCTAGTTACCTGCCACTACCCCTTATATTTTTATGGCCTTGTGTAATTCCAGTTTATCTCTTATTAGCCCCCCCCCCACCCCCCCCCCCCTCACCCCCCCCCCACCCCCACACACACACACACTCAGAGATTTTCTAACAGTGCTCTCAGTAGTTACAATTAACAATTGGAAAGCAAGGTGAATGCTATTACCCCTTTCCAATATTTCTCATGGTTTTGGAAGTGTGAATTTCTGACTGCATTTTTTCTTGTTGTGTTTGACTATTTCCAAATCATGTTGAATTGTTATCAGTGAGAAAAGATTGTTTTCCAATTTTTATAGTGAGAGAAGATTGTTTTCCAATTTTTCAGAGTTAGTAAAAATGTCTGACTTTTTTACCACTTTTAAGCTTCAGAACATTCATACTCAGGAATCTGTGGTGGGATTTGGGTGGGGCATCAGATACCCACACACCACCTCCAAAATAACCATATCACTGGTTGTATTTGCAAGAAGGCCTACAAATGCTCAAAATTTTGAGGGGGGGGGGAGCACAACAAATATACTCATCCTCCCCCCCCCCAGTTCCATGTGGGTTGGAAAAGGTTTGGGGGTGCATCCCCAACTTCCCTATGAACCCAAATCTATGGTTGTATTTTTAAGTACATTAGAATGTTAAAAAGTTATTGCTTAATTTTATGTGGTCTTTTCTGCAATTTTTAATAGTGCGGCATTTTGATTCCATCACAAGTTTTCCAGATACCGACTATTTGGTAAACTTTACGTAAAAACGTGTGGGACCAGATTAAAGATGAATTCAGTATCAGTGGATGTAAAACTGTCTGGTATCAAATTTATGCAATTAATAACTTTTGTTGCGTTGTTATAATTTGCTGGCCTGTTTACCTGGTCGCCTGAAAACTGAAATTGAGTCTGAGAAAACACTTGGAGACTGCGTGTTGTTTGATCGGACTCGGTCACTGATCAAAAACGACACGAGTTTCACCTTCTGGTCTGTCTCATTTTTTCCTTAAAATATATCTTTAAAATGAATCAAAGTCATGAACTATTTACTGATTTAATTTTATATTCAAAGAAAAACGTGTACTAGTATCCAAACTGTTGATAATTCTATCTTGCAATCATAACCCGAAAACGTCAAACGGTCTTTCCCTGATGAAATTAGTACACAAGAACCTCCGCGTGACGTAAAAGTGGGTCAATCCGAAAGTAGCAACAATTTTTGGCGGAGTTTCCGCTGGAGGTGCTTGGGTGTATCACTTTAAAACCTTCATAAATGAAAAGAACGTATTCGAAATATCATTACCAGGTACCGTACTTTTTGATAAATATTTTTTTTGACGTGGAAAAATCGTTCCAAAAACTTTATTGCGTCAGAAAAATGGTAAAAAATTGACGATTCGAAAAGTACGGTACCCTGTGATAAAGAGCAAAGTCTCAGGAATCCCATTGTGTGCCTCATATAATTGTATATGACGTATCCTCCAGCGGAAATCGTCATAAGCACGAGAGGGGTAAATCCGTTGTTTACAAAAAACGCGGGTCAGAAATGCGAAATGCGAGAAAATGTCGACTCGTCGAGTTTAAACGTCTCGCGAAACGAAAATACTTACAATTATAGAATTTCTTGTACACCCACTTGTTCATGGATATTTTATTAACAAACGTGTTGCTTTGTGACCATCAACAATTTTTATTTAATTTTTTACAAGCAATTAAAGTTGAAAAATTGGAAATTTTCACTGTGACTACGCGATGACGTCACACGACTGAACACTCTAATTGTTAATAACGCTCAATTAACGAAGAATATTGAAAACTTTTTTAACTACACTTTTGAATTTAATTAAGACATTCAGAAACCATGGTAGACCTAGCTTCTTATATAAATTTGAAATTTATTTTAAATACTTTAAATATTTAAAAAAAAAAAACCTTTGTGATGTAGAAAACTCTCAAAATATGTGATAAATTTCACTTTCCCTACTCTTAGGTAAATTTAAATCAACTTGAGTGCTTTTGAAGATTAAATGTACATCTTTGTTTTTAGTTAACTGGTTGAGTGCTAGAAGTGTCTATCATGGCTCCATTGAAAAGTGCTGGAAGCCACTTTAATGGCTCAACACTGTATACATTAGCTTGATGTTTGCTTAGCAGAAGAAATTTTTTTAAAATAAAGTTGATTGCTTGCAATTTATATAATTTTAAATAATTTAGATCTCAACCAGTTAATAAAACTAACTTTTAAGTGGTCAGTTCATATTCACCACTTCCACCTTGCCATAATATATGATATGTCTGGTTGAACACAGTGAATGAGGACTCCCCTTAACTCTTTCCCTACCAGTGATTATAATAGTTTCCATGCTTTGAATTTCACATTGTCTCAATTAATGTGAAGGGTTGAGAACGTTAAAATTTGAGCTGTAATGCCTGGCGGCAGCAGATTTCAAATTTTAGATTGCTCATTTGACAGTCAATTAGAGCTGGGTTGGTGTCGGTGTTTTTGACGTGGTTTCGGTTTTGGACCAGCACCGAAAAACTGCATCGCATTAATTTGAAAACACCAACATTTTCGGTGGCAGGTAAAATCCGTTCTCCATTTTTATAGTTTCGATATTTAACAATGGCAGAACAGGCTAAAAGTCTGTGGGTTACAGAATTTGAACGAATTGACAAGGAGAAATGCAAATGTAAACTTTGTGGCAAAGTCATATCACATTATCAGCATCACGAGGCATTACTTCTAATCTTAAAGGCCATATAAAGTCCTCACATAAAAAAACAATTTACTGAAATTGAACGATCCGTTTAGAGGTGTGCTGATACCAGTGTTATCGGTTTTGCCGATACTGATATCCACTGTTCTAGATATCAGCTGATACCGATACTTCATTGACTTGGGAATAAGCACATGTGAAGTCAACCTGTCAAAACAGCAAACATTGATGGCATGTTGTAATTTTTACAGTGTTTTCTTGGCACCGATAGTCGGTACATGAGTTTTGTTGCAGATCACATTAAAGAAAAAAACTGGAAATAATCCATACCACCATGTGTATTGGAAGAAATTTTACCCAATAATTAACTTAATAAAAAATACATATTATGCTGGTGTCATATTGTAAACAATGTCTCCAGAAATTGTTTTACATGACAACCAAGGGAAACCGAAACCATCTTTTTAAAACAGATTATAATTCCAGGAATTGTTAAAGTGTTTCCAGGAAACTGGGTGATTGCCATGTGCTTTTTTAAAAAAATAAACAACAAAGATTAATGCCTGACCAACATCTTATTTTGCTGAGCTTGAATTTGTGTCACTTTGTTTTGATATTGATTATCACTGAACCTTCTAACATCAATTCATTAGATGAAAACTTGCACCAGAGTATCAAAATATAGTCAAGAAAAAGTTAGTTTGAAGTAAACAAAACAGAAGCAAGACACTTTGCAGTAGCTCATTTGCATTGTACTGGAGTAATGACACTATGGCCGGCGGCTGATTGGTCATGATTCCTTTGTAGGCATGGTCAATGCTCAAGTCTTCAATCTTCAAAGATAATTGAAGACAGTGAAGTGACATGTGGTCTATACATTGCACATGGGTAATGGAAATTTTCTTTTGTTGACAATCGAAAATAGGTAATGAATAGGGGCGCAACACTGAACAGTGATTTATTTGAATAAAATACCACTTACTATGTTGTAATTATATGGAGAATAGTGTTGTTATTATATGGAGAACATCGAACGGAAAGTTAAAACCCAACCGGAACTCTAGAAAGTTGTGCGTAATTTGAACTTTACAGTATACATCAATAAGCCAAACATTCTTTTCAGTCCTATTAATTTATTTTTTGTCAAAGACTGATTACGTTTTGACATTGTTAACACACTGCACTGGGTAAGCAAGTTTGCAAAATCAACCTAAATTCGATGAATCAACTTGGCCTGTTCCACCACCGATAACCGCACCGCGGTTTTAATTCTTAAAAAGCACAGACACCGACTTGAAAATTCACCACTGACCCACCTCTACAGTCAATCTACTTCACAGTGCCGTCAAATGTAGTGGCAAACATTTTTTATGTTTTTCCTGACTTCTTCCTCCTAGTCCCTGACTTCTCCCTAAAATCTCTGGAGGGAGAAGTCACTTCACCCTGAAATCAACTGCCAGGCAGACCCCTGCATACCACTCTTGGTATATGAGGGCAAATGTCACACCTTTGGTATGTGTGTTAAGTGATGTTTGCCCATTGATTTTGAAGAGGGATGGGGGTAGTTTAGAGGGTTTCTTGGAGGTATGGGCTGCTTTCTGGACAAGTAGAGGGGGGCAGGGGATGGGAATGGTGCAGAAAAATACATGTATACAATTAACATGTCGATAATGTACAATTCACTTCAGTATTTAGGAAGAAATAAAGTAACAAGCTAAATGTGATTAACAAACATAAATATTGTTTGCCTCTCATGGTGACAGGTAGGATTTAAAAAAAAAAGAAGAAAATTATGCTTGGGAGAATAAATCATTGAAAAGCCTGCCTCATACAGGGTCTGCTGCCTAATAATGCAATGCTTCTTCATGCACCTAACAAAAAATATATTTTGTCTCTGAGTAATGGTACATATATGTTATTACCAATATGTGTTGATCGAGAAGCTTGTATCAAGCCAAGATGGTGCATGTATTAGGTATCGCGGTGAGCCCTTCATAATAGGAACACCATCGAGGCCTGATACAAATTTCTCGATCAACACATGATGGTGATGAAAAATCTATCATACCATCCCGGAAACCCACATGGTAGTAATAAGGCCTCACAAAGTAGATCTTCTGTTTCTTGGGCCATTATTTATAAAATTGCATGCGGGCGAGCGTTTTTTTATTTTATTTTTTATTTCAGTAATTACTTCTTTGCCATCAAAAGTTTATGTTCTTGGTTCAAGTTTTAGGCCTCATAATCTACAGAATAGCATGGGTGGTGGTGTACTTCATCCCTTGAGTACAAGAAGGCTTTGCAATGCTAAAGCATTGCAAAGCCTTCTTGCACTCAAGGGACAATTTCATCAATTTTTTTAACTTGGGTAAAATATCAGACATAAACCATTTAATTTTTATCTTTTTTAAGTTTAAATTGGTTATAAAAAGAGGGCATGCAGCAACCAAAAGGACCATGCGGGAGGGCCTGAGAAACAGATTTTGTATTTTTTTTAGGCCTAACCAGTTTATCTTACAGTATTCCTCCCTTTCTTGACTTGTTCGCATATATGTTGACAACCATTCAGCATCTATGAATTGGTATTTTATGAATGAAGATCATGATGATGTCATGGTATTATGTTCTTGAGCTGTGCACAATGTAATCCCCATTCACCTTTCCACTTGTACTATAATCGCATCCATTTATAATAGTGTTTCAGCTGTGGGTTTCTTTGTTTTAGTTTTCAGCTTTTAACACATGTTAGACGTATTTAAAAATATCATCATGGCAAAAATTGATCTAGTTTAATTTATTTTACTGTGTTCATTATTTATTTGTCATGTAATCATGTAATTATTGTTATCAAAACGGTGAACTCAACGTGTAATTAGTTTTTGATGAATGCGGATAAAAACATTTTTTTTCTAAATCAAATGATCACACATGCTCTCAGAATTTACTGTGGCTGATACAAGTTTGTATCAGTCTGGGCATTTTAGCTTTTATGATGCCTCAAAGTTAGTTTATCCAATCAGAATGCTTCATTTCATTTCATTTATTGGTGTTTAAGGTCACTTATGCAAAATGGCTAATCATGACCGTGACAGTTTTACGGGTGGAGGAAGCCAGAGTACCAAAAGTCCCAAAAGTTCTTTGTTGTTTTTACGACTCGAGCCTAAACTAACCAAACTTCAAAGTCTATTGATTTTTTATGCTGAAGCGAATAAGGCTGTCACAAATTATCAAAAAATCGATCAACAGTCGATTGAGGTCATAATCGACGATTTTTTTTCAATGATCGATTATTTGACTGGACATGTGCTGTCATACCTTTTTGTTAAACAAAGGGGAAATATTGATTCACAGGCTATTGTTTCACATAAAGGACCTATTTCGACAACAAATGTGTGTGTGAACGGGGTTAAAACATAAAACCAATATATAGCTTGAAGTTGCGGCACCATGTGAGTTAAGTTAGCCGAAACCCAGTCATCATCTTATGCGTGATCACTCAGTTCCCAAGTACTTCTCATTCCTTTGATGTGAGTCATGTGACCTGCCAAGAAAACATCAACATTGTTACAAGGTTGTATTCTTCTGCCGAGTATCAAAAGTATGCTGTCGATTGCATGTCTTTGATCTTTCAGCTCCTTTTGAACTCAAATTATTCAATTTCCAACCGATACATAAAATTTATAAAAGTCGAAGTAAAATGTGCCTGAAAAATATTCTGTCAACAAAAATAACATAACTTTCGATGATGCCTTACTGTCAATGGCTACATTGTATTCCTTGCCAATAAGACATCGTCGAGTGTTTAGTTGTTTTTGTTTTTATCAATTTGACACTTGATAAGCAATTTTAACATACGGAAAGTAAAGAGGGAAAAACTTCGAAATGCCATGTTATTTATTTTTAAAGTATGATGATTTATTTTGTTCTCAGACGTACCGCAACCGGAAGTTTCATTTCCACGTGTAAAGGCTAAAGCTTTGTTGACTTGACATTCCCTGTGGCTGAATTCATAATCATTACTTATTGAGCGTGGATGGGGCCATTAGTGAGTTTAGTATGCATTTTTCTATGATTTGAAGTTTGAATCTATGCGATGTAGATTCTGTTTTGTCAAATTTTTCAAGGTTTGGTGTTTGTTTGCTTCATTTACGATTAGGATATTTTAATTTTTAATGCCTCCCAAGTTATTTCATAGATGAAGTTCTAGGAAACGTGACAGAAATATTAACCATAAATAATCGAATAACCGTCGATTTTTATAACCGTCGATTTTTATGACAAAATAATCGATTATGAAAATTCATAATCGTGACAGCCTTAGAAGCGGACATTTTCTTTACAGTTTACTCAACAGATTAAAAGTGATTTTTTTGAACATTTAAAAGTGCTTTGTTAACCCTTTTCAGGTGGTAATGACAGTAAATGTATGTAAGGGTATTTCAGATATGCTTGTAGCGATAAGTTTTATTTTGTAAACAAATCGTCCCTGAGTTCCAATGTGTTCTGCCTACTGGCACATAGAACACATTGGAACTCTGGGGACAAAACATCGCACTTCAAACAGCGAAGATTGTTTGCTGTCACCATGGATACACACTTACTGTTGATGATTCTCCATGGTGCTGTCAATCGCAGCTTCTAAAAAATAAACGTCTGGTCGTTCTTTTTGTTTGTCGTGAAAATTTATTAATCCCTTGATTTACATGGACTTTCAACGTAATAAATATGTTACATGGCATGTAGCTGGCTGATACATTTCCATATAAAGCTCTGAGAGTTCATATCGGGTTCGGATTCACCTCATCTGATTTGAACTATCATCGCCTTCTTTGGAAATGTTTCAGTCAGCTACACTCCATGTAACTTATAGTATCAGTCTGGGCATTTTAGCTTGTATCAGGGGAAAAAATCAATTCATTGTAAGATAAATCATACTATTAAGATGTCGCCTTTGTGTCAAGTACTGTGTATGGGATGATAGGCACAAAACTGTAGGTCTCCGTCGTCATAACTGGTACCAAAACAAAATTCTATGCAGGCTTGGCTGCCACCCCATCCAGGGTCATTTCGATATGCCAGCAGCTGGTGTTTCCAGTGGTATGGTCTGCAGGTGTGGCTCCCCCGGATGATCAAAGGATTGTCGATTGTAGTGTTTTGATTGTAGTGTTTCATATTTTTAGGACTTGTTGGAGGAAATTTCATTTCTTTTCAAAGTGTGATTTACTGGGATTTCCGGCTTTGATTATAAATGATAATTTCGCAAGTCAATTATGCAATCAACAATTGTGACATGTATCCGTGCACGCAAATGAAGACGCTCTGCTGTAGGTGTAATGGGGACTTCATTTGTTTTTTTTTAATTTGTTTTTTTTAACCCTTTACCGAACATGAAAAGCAGACTTGCAAAAAAAAATTCTTGAATACCTATCATTTTCATTTTTGCCTCCAAAACATAGGTTATGACCCTTCATTGGAACGAGCTCATCGAGCTTGTTCCAATGAGGGGTCATAACCTATGTTTTAGAGACAAAAAATGAGCTCCGGGTTCTAAGGGCAGATCACGACGAGTCGAAGACGAGTCGTGATCTACCCTTAGAACCTGGAGCGAGACTTGGATACAAATTTTGTACATCACATAATGGTAATAATCATTTTATCTTACAATATATTGGGGATAAGTCAAGAATGTAGACGAATATATAACAAACTATTTATTCGTACGGATGAACAAAAAGAAAAAAAATGGAATTCATGCGGAAGGAACGTGCTTGTATCCGACCCCCTGATACAAACAACTGTATCAGGGGGTCGGATACACGACAGTTGTGGAGTTAATACAGACAAAGTACATGTTGATTGTAAGATAAATAGAGATTATATATTACCATTATGTAGATGTACAAAATATGTATCCGAGTTGAGCTCCGGGTTCTAAGGGCAGATCACGATGAATCGAAGACGAGTCGTGATCTACCCTTAGAAACCGGAGCGAGACTCGGATACATATTTTGTACATCCACATAATGGTAATAATCATTTTATTTTACAATATATTGGGGATAAGTCAAGAATGTAGACGAATATATTACGAACTATTTAGTCGTACGGATGAACAAAAAGAAAAAAATGGAACTCACGCGAAAGGAACGTGCTTGTATCCGACCCCCTGATACAAACATCTGTATCAGGGGGGTCGGATACACGACCATTGCAGAGTTAATACAGGCACAATACATGTTGATTGTAAGATAAATTTTTTTCAACTGCTTAATTTGAAGATTACATGGGCAGATGCTGCTGATTCGTTAGGTAAAGTGTTAAACCAACCAAGAATATGAGAGGACAGTGAGTAGCAAGCAAAATGACCGCATTTGTGTAGTTTCATTGAAGAGTTACTTGATATTTGTGAGGAATGACAAAATACTTAACCCCAGACCTGATGCTTAAAAGTTTGTCAAAAGTCCTTTTGTAAGGAAGATCTTAATTTAACAATATTTAATTGTAACCAAGCCTGGAAGTAAACAGACTGTCATCTGCAGAATGAGGTCCCCAGAGGGTGAATTTGGTGATGTTACCCTGCACAGCACTCTGTGAACCTCTGTCTGAAAGGTTTCGGGCTTAAACAGAAAGAAATACCAGAGGATAACTTGGCCAACTGTATGGGATAACATCAGCAAATTCACCCTCTGTGGACCTCATTCTGGAAATGATAGATTTCTTCTTTCCAGGCTTGATTGTAACAAGGCAGATTCTTTCACATTAATTAACCCTTTGAGACTTTAATTATCCTGATGTTCAGACATCACTGGGAATTCAGTTTCTTCAACGTTTTTCAAAATGCGACGTCAAATGTCAGAAAGTACAAATAACAAGATATTTTTCACATTTAGTGATTAACTGGTTGAGGGCTAGATTATTTTTGGTGGTCTGAATTTGTCATTCAAAACTTGTTTTATTACAAATTATTGGAGAGTGCCCACAGGTAATAAAACAAATTTATATGAACAAAATATTATTTGTGTTTGACTGAATGTGAAATATAAGCAAAGAAAGTGTTGGCTTTTGCTCTGATATCCTCAGTTAAGAAGTCTTGAGAGCAGGATGATATTAGTATTTTAAGCTGCGATAACATTTGGCTCAACGGCTGTCACTGAGCACTATTTGGGAGAAAATAGGAATCAGGGTTAAAACTTTTAAAAAATCGAAAAATAATAACAAAACAAATGACCACAAAGTATCAATGCGCTGTTTAATTTCGTACGTCATAAGACGTACAAAAGTATCAAAGGGTTCATATCCTTTCAAAGATAACATGAAGCACATCTTCTAAATATGATGCCTTCAAGTTCCAGTACCTGCACTTCAGAATAAGGCCCAAATATGGGCTTCCAGCACTCTACTAGTTTGTTTATTTGGGTTTAACAACACTTTCAACAGCCAGGGTTACCTACTGTTTTATGGGTGGAGGAAGCCGGAATACTCACAGAGATCCTCCAAGCAGCAGTGAGCAACTGTCAAGACTCCTCAACATAATACCTCCACACAAGCAGGGTGATAAATTCTTTGAAGGCACATGTACCATCAACGTGCAGAGTGCCTTAGTACACAGCACCACCTTGCTCCCACGTGGGCAGTTGGGATTAACCCTTAAGCCCCCATATAGCCCCAAACCGCCACTTTTATATTGCATTGAAGCAGGTGCTCCCTTGTGTAATCTTTTTTATTACTCTTGTGTGTAGACTGAATTTTCCCTGGCAGTGGTTCTACATCACTGCTGGCTGCCTGTATAGGCAGCCAGCAGTGATGTTGAACCACTGCCAAGTCATCAATAACTATGTAAACAGAAAAAGGCCATAAATACTTTAAAATTAATCTGAGGACTTAAGGGTTAAGTGCCTTCTCCAAGGTCACAATGCAATTACCATTGGTCAGGATCAAACAGTGGAGCTTTTGATATGGAATTGAGTGCTCCAACCACTCAGCCACCACTCTCACACTCTACCAGGTAACCCTTTACCTAACATGAAAAGCAGACAACACTTGCAAACAAAATTCTTTTTTCATTTTTTGTTTCAAAAACATAGGTTATGACCCCTCATTGGAATGAGCTTGACAAGCTCGTTCCAAAGAGGTGTCATAATCTATGTTTTTGAGACAAAAAATAATGAAAATTAATTGGTGATTTTTGTGAATGGCACTGGCCGTTTTTGGCCATTACGTTGGGTAAAGGGTTAATGTAGGCACAAGCTTTTTCTTTAATTCAAATCTGCTTTAAAAAGTATATAGAATATGTTTAAAATAATTAAGTCATCTTTAAATATATTTTTTTTTTTTTTTTAGTTTTTTAATCTTCATAATCAATTTTTATTCAGGAAGATGAGTTGGATGATGTGGAGTATTGTTTGCAGTGGCTGTATGACAATACATTAATGGGTGGTCCCTCCAAGATACGTAAATTGTATATATTAGAGAATCTTGTCTGTGATCTTTATCGTCATGTGGAGGGTCAGATCTCCCTACCCAGTGCGCTGCAACTGCTGGCAACAGCACAGTTTGACTATACGCCAAATACAAGGTAATTAATTTATGCTAGCCAAACACCTGTCCTTGTCAGATCTTTTGTTTTCAGGTAAGCGATTACCCTCAACCTCTATTTTGATAGTACCATACTGACCCAGGAATAAGCCTATAATTGAAAATAAGCCCACCTATCAACTTTTCAGATTTCAGTTTCAGAGTCCCCTCCCTGTAAATAAGCCCAGTCCCTGACTTTGGATGACAATATCTATGACAGCCATGCTGGCAAGTTGTTACAATGAAAAAGAACTGCTTACCCAATTCAATGCACATGATATAAAAATTTTCAGTTGTTTAAAACAATATCAACAAAACAATATCATGTGACCTCTCATTGGAACTAGCTCGATGGGCCTGTTCCAATGAGATGTCACATTATATGGTTTTGTTGAAATCATTTTAATTTATTGTTTTCAACTGTTCAGTTTGTAAATTACGTGGATGTATCCAGCTGATTTATTAGGTGAAGGGTTACTGCATCTTTGTTCTGGGATTGACTGAGTCTCCTAACCCAAGTTCACACCATCAGTGAAATCTAAAGAGACTGCATCTCTTAACCCATACTTTGGCTTCACCATACCTTGTGAGTTTCGTGACTTAACAGTGATTTCTAGCTAAACTTTAACTGAATTTGAAGCAAATGATGCCCTTTAACCCTTTACCCAATGCACATAATATCAAAATTTGTTGTTTTTAATTATTTCTTTTAAAAAATTTCATCAGAACCATATCATGTGACCTCGCATTGAAACAAGTTCACTGAGTGAACTTGAGTTCAGTGACAATATAATATAAAACTATTTTGTCTGGACAACTCCCAAATAAGTCCTCTACCATCATGTACAAATTTAATGAAGGATCATCTTGGATGGACTTTTATCAAGTGAAGCATTTGAGTGGTTCTATTTATGAACTTGATGTCAAAGTGGGAAAGTCATTTGATGCATTGTTCATCGGTCATTGACACAACGATTTTCTAACTAATTCTGGGTACCTTGCACAATATTGATCTTTATCCACCATTACCACTGGCCCATACATGCTTGCACATTATTCGCAAGAATTCAGGCCAATCACTTAATTTAGAACACACCCTCCCCCCAAATGCTGGATCAAGTAGAAAGAACATGAATTAGAAGATACAGATGATCAGGAATCATCTGGTTTTGTCAAGGATTGTGGTTTTTTTAACCCTTAAAGGCCTCTTTCAGACTTTTACAATCTCAGAACAGGTACCCTCAACGTGTCATCATGAGGAGGTCCTGCTGACAATAGACAATTTATTTAGTCAGTGGTTTCTAGTCAACTCTTGGCTGCCTGTCACACAACATTCGTCGGCATTATTGTAAACTCATAGCTATGCCATGGTCATCGTGCACAGTTGCCTAACCACCTGAAGATCTATTGACCTTGTCTCACAGAGTTTCTCTGATTCAAGTTATTACCATTGTTTATCATTCGTCAACATTTTTGCTACTTACAGGTGTTACTCACAGCGTGATTCCATATACTTCATTGATTCACCATGGTTTGGCTTATGATCACCGATCAAAAATTTGTTTCATAGTTATCTTCAACAAGCGTATGAAAATTTGTCTCGAGGAGAAGAAAATCAATCTCTCCATTTAAGCTGTGCTCTATAGTGTATTTCGCAGGTGTTCTCACAAGGGAAATGTCACTTAATGGTAGTAAACTTATTTATAGGATCGATCGATATGATATAGATGCTCAGAACATTCAACTACATGTAAAAGATAAGGATTATCATCCTTCGCTGCTCATTGGAAGTGTCAACATGATTCGGCGGTCTTTATATCCAAGTGGACCTAACAGGCTTTGCTTGGATTAAGTAACTTTGTATTAACATGATGTGTGTCTTGTCATTACCCTTGCAATCTCATTTTAACAGATTCAATGTGCATCTTATTCAGATGCCCTTCTGTATAGCATCCTCTCAAAGAAGAGTCAATGTATCTTCTCAGTCTATTGGTACCTGTGTATAGTTGGGGCATCCGTTATGTCTTTGGAGTTAACCCTTTACCCAACGAATCGCCCGCATCCGCCTGCGTAATATGCAAATACAGCTACTGAAAAAATATTATTTTTCGAAACATTTCAATAAAACCATATCATGTGACCCCTCTTTGGAACGAGCTCGACGAGCTCGTTCCAAAGAGGGGTCACAAGATATGGTTTTGTTGAAAGTTTTTTTAAAATTTCAAAAAAATGATATTTAAAATAATGAATTTTGAAATCGTCTGCGTTGGGTAAAGGGTTATCTTCAGATAGAAGGCTTGTGCTCTCTACAAGTTTTAGAAGCAATTTAAATTATCCTTACAGTTGTTGATGACTTCTGTTACTTATGTTACAGTCAAACTGTGAAATTAGTCATTTCGTGAAATGCCTAAAACTTTCAGTCATTTCATAAAATGCCTGTGGGGGTCAGTCACTTCGTGAAATGACTAAAATTTCGAGTCATTTCATGAAATGACTAAAATAAATGACTGACACCTCTTGATTATTAAAATCATTATGCACTGTGGAAGACTGATGAAAGAATGGAAGCAAACAGATGTAATATTTTTTCAACTGTACCCAATGGCCCAGACTGAGCTGGTGCTAACTCTAAAATATTGAGGGCCAAACACAAATTCCCCCCCCCCCCCCCCCCAATTCCCAAAATTTGCATGCAAAACCGAAAATTAGAAGTCCTAACTGGTCCTCCATACATTTACTCTCTGCACATGCACAGAAGCCAGGAAGTGACCGGAATTGGTGCCAAGATCATTCTTTGTTTGGCCCTCAGTCAGATAACAACAAACTGACTTCTGTGCTTTTAAATCTCAGTTTATAATGATGCCAGACACAAATCAATGGTTAATTTGGTGGATCCAAGGACACAACTGGATGAAGGAAGGAAGAAACGGTGGTTTGAACTGTTCAGGGCTGTAACTTTATAATATTTATAAAAATTAATTCATGTTCCCCAATTTCGGGACATGGGCCTCATGTCATCATGATTGATAATGATTTTTCCACTGTTTGTTAAGTATTCCTTCCCTAACCTCCCTTGAAACTCCCCAGTTAAACTCCCAAGATTTTTGGCTTGTTTTTGGGAGTTTAACGTGTCACACAGAAAGTTTATTCTGTATATCCCCATGTTTACGTCCTCACCCTAGGGGTGTTTAGGCGTTTTGGTCATGCATCATACATCCAATGTATTGTTTTTTCTGATGATGAAGATCTTGCTTTACATAGGATAGTTCAAAAATCTGTTACTGACTTCGTGCCGTGTTGCCTGGAGTCTTGTTTCCAGTTTTCATTCTGACATTGTTTACATTGACAACGCTCTATTTATATATGTAGTTACCTATTTAAGGGCTGTTGTAAGATGCATTAAATATTCCGGTAGTGTAGCATTTAATTTTTTGGATAGAAAAATAATTTTTGTCCACACTTGGGCTCTATCAGGATACATTTGGGCACATCGTTCCCTTTGGGAACTTGGGCTCTTGTCAAAATTTTTTTGTGTAAATTATTTTTCGATTTATATTTTGAATGTTATTTGTTATGTATTTTATAATATTTAATGTGGAGTTGGTGGGAGTACGATCAACTTAATTTGCTTCATTATGAAAGCATATTGCTCAGTAAGCAAGGCAAGGAAGCCTTTCCTCTGATTTACATGTTGGTTGCCTTGCTTGTAGTCGATGTACTCCCACTAATTCTTGCTCAACATGTGTCGCATGGGATGACAAACGTTGGAGATGGGTGTCACGGCACGTTGTTAGCACTGCTGGTCCTCTCGCGGTGAGAGGCCACCGCTGGTCCTCTCGCCAAAAAGTTGCTCTAGTTTTTTAGTTCCTATTTACAGAGGAACAAGAACATGGTGATGTTTACGTGTCGCCATCAAAGAGTGTGTGGGGTTCCGTCGTCGCATTTAGATAGTCAATTAGAGCTAGCGGCTAAAGTGCTCATGAATATTAGACAGGGCAGTAAACCACAGCGTGGTTTCAGCTCCCTGTTGCCAGCTAGCTCGACCGGTGAAGTGGTTACACCGTTCGTGGGTACCGTGACGCTGGGTGTGTCTGTTACGGTCGAGGAGAGTAGAAAGGGTAGAGCGAGCACTATAAAATAATAACAGGCTCACCCTGCAATGACGGAGAGAAAGAAGCCGGCAAGTTCAGCGGGAAGCTCGGTGAGGTCTGAAGGACCATGAGTGAAAAAGCCCCCTCTCTTTCATAACAACATCTGGGGTCAGATGTTGTGGTTTGGAACTTGCATCAGTCAGAGCATACATCCACGTCTCCCGTCCGGGATGCTCCGTTCAGTTCACAGCCAGGGTCGGCTATAGTTATGGCTTCTTCTCCAGCATCTACCAAGCACACACGACCGCATCTTGGCTACGTGACTTCTGATATGCAGCCTGCATCGCCGAGAAGGTTCACTCTTCGTCAAAGAAGTCACACCATACTGTAGCCAAGGAGACGAGGCCTCATCGGGACATCCGCAGAAAAGAGCCATCTCGGACACTCTGTCCCAGGAGCAGCCAACGGCCAAGCAACAGAAGACTCCAAGGCCTCTGTAACGGACTTGCTGTCGCAGATTGCGCAGCTCATCGCAGCATCCCAGCAAGTGCAGAAGCAGCCGACGGCAGGCTCAGAACCTGAGCTGTCGGATAGTGCTGGGTCAGTCAAGTCATCTGCGCGTTCAGATGCCAATGACCGTGAGTATAATCTGATTCATTCAGATGGTGAAAGGGATTTGGAGGAGAATTACCCTTTCCTTTCGGAACAACACAGGGTGGCGATGGATCTAATGCATCAATACTTTCCTGAGTTCGTAACTGAGAATCAGAATGCTGCGACCACCGAAAGTAGCACTATTCAGTAGCTAAGAGACGAGGCCTCATATATCGGGACGTCCGGAGAAAAGAGCCGTCTTGGACACACTGTCCTGGGAGCAGCCGGCGGCCAGAATAGAAGACCGCTGCTCCTCAGGCCTCCATAATGGATTTGCTGTCGCAAATTGCGCAGCTCATTGCAGCATCCCAGCAAGTGCAGAAGCAGCCGATGGCAGTCTCAGAACCTGAGCTGTCAGATGGTGCTGGGTCGATCCAGTCATCTTTGCGTTCAGATGCCGCTGACCATGATTTTCAACTGATTCAGACGAATGAATAAAGGGATACGGAGGGAGATTACCTTTCCCTTTTGGAACAACACATGGTTGCGATGGATTTAATCCATCAACACTACCCTGAATTTGTTCCAGCGAATCAGAATGCTGCGACTACTTGCAAGAAACCGCTAGCGTTGTTGGACACTGACTTCATTCGGAAAAAGGCCTTTTAGATGATGCCATATTCATCTTTCCAGAGGGAAGAAGTAAGGCAGATTCTTGTCATCATCTTCCATGATTATAATGGAAAACGGGGAAGATGTATAGAGAGTTCCTCTGCGTTTGAATGAGCAGGCTAAGGACCTAGTTATGGCCTTACCTTCGTCAGTCACTATTCGCTCGGACACAATTGAGACGGCAATTTCTTCAGAGTGAATTTAAACTCACTGTCTTATGCAGATAACCTTTAAGAACTGTGATGCAATGTCTCTATGGAAAGGAAGTTGAGGACATTCATACCTCTTTAGAGTCTTTTCCAGGGCTATTATATTTATCACGTATAACTCTGACTTAACAGTAGCTAATTTGGAGTTAATCAGACGTGACGGAGCCCTTGCGTCGTCATCTTTAATAGATGACAAGGTGAAAAATTCTCTATGGGTCGCTCCGGTTTCTGGACATTAAGTTTTTGACAATAAGCTTTTATTGGTTTATGACCAAGCTACAAAGAAAGCATTAATACTTTGCTCCTTAAGTCGGCATCTAATCGACCGACAATAGTAGAAAAGAGTAAGGGAGGATGTCCTAGACAGAAAGTCATCTAAAAAGGACTCCTCGCGAGGGTATAGGTAACCCTTCTATAGTTACTCTAGGGATCGTCATACAGCGACTCCGATAGGGGGCTTATGTCTGATCGAGACTACCGGTCAGACGCCCCTAAGCTGTTGGTTC
This sequence comes from Pictodentalium vernedei, assembly GCA_031216915.1. NCBI lineage: Eukaryota > Metazoa > Mollusca > Scaphopoda > Dentaliida > Dentaliidae > Pictodentalium > Pictodentalium vernedei. The sequence goes on from CM062288.1 coordinate 210,845,241, forward strand.
TAGGCTCTTCGTGAAGGACTCGTAGTTTCTCCTTCCGAAGGCCTCGCAGGTACTACAGGTGTGGGTTAGGACCTCTATTGCTTAGCAGTTGACGGATGGTTATCAAGATTTGCATCAAACTCGATTACTATTACGGAAGACCAGAAGCCGAGAAGTGTGGTCTCGGACGGCCTACTGCTATCTTTCCGAGAGAAACCACCACTAATGTAACGTCCGTGATGGACAATGCTTCTGTCAAATCCTTTCATAAGAGTCTCTCCAAACGGAGGTAAAGGTTCTCTTGACAATGAAAGTAATAGAGGTCGTTGAGAATCAAGATTCTCTAAGATTCTATAGTCACCTGTTACTCGTACCGAAGCCAGAGAGCTCTGTCCGACTGATTGTTATAGCCCCCATATATATTGAGATTGATATATCCTTAGTTGATAATTATATGAGATAGATATTTTTATTTCTGCATATTCTGACTGGTCTGACTCATTTGCACTGAGTGACCTTTGTTTACATCTATGTTACACTAATCTATTGCACATTTCGCTGTTGATTGTTTAAGTAGGTCAAGGACCTTGTTTACTTGAATTATGACAGAATCACCTAGAAACTGACAGAACTTTGTAGACATTTCATCTTCTAGGACATTCTACCTGGTTACTATATATGTAAAGGTTTGTCAACAGAATTCAGAAACTCATTTTTAGAAAAGCCATTTCAGAAGAACTTATTTTCAGAAAGATTTATTCTATAAAACAGCAGTTGTTTCCATTGGAGATTATTATTGTTTCAGAACAGTGCATTTATTATAGAAGCAGTGCTTCTTTGTGAATTTGGAAGATTGATTCCAAGTGAGAATTTTGAAGAGAATCTATTCGTCTTGGAAAAGAGAATTTATACTTTCTGTGAAACAGAATAATATTATTTTGTGAAAAGCCAGGATTCTACTGCATTATTTGGAATACTTCTTGGATTTTTACTCCATTTGAATTTTGCGGAGCATTTTATTATATTTTATTGGAGACTGCTGAAATTTCTAAGTGAAAATTTTATTACAAATCTATGGGATACTGTTTCTGAAGACACATTCTTGGATTTAATACCACCAGCTGGAAAACTTTCTTCACAAGATTCTTCACCACTGGATTACTGGATTCTGTCAAACTGTACTTTGGACTAATTCAATAATTGATAAGTACCACTGTTTTTTTTTCTGTTAACCAATTAGTGTAAAAGATCGTTGTAGTATTTTTTTTTATATTAATTTTTTTAAAATAAATTTTAGAATAGTTAAATTCATAGTTATTGTTGCTGATTCTCAGATTTCTTTCTGTTACCAATATCAATAATATTTCCATACCGTAACAGAAATTGGGGCTCATTGCCTAGATTGAATATTAGATAACGAGAAAGCTTTATTTGCATATTGCAATTATTATATTTGCTCACATACCGTAACAGAAATTGGGGGCTCATTGCCGAGATTGAATATTAGATAACGAGAAAGCTTTATTTGCATATTGCAATTATTATTTTGGCTCACTTTCAAAACATTTAAACTTTGTTAGAAAATTTCAGTATTATTATTTATATAATCTGAGAACCAGCAAACCTTTTCATCATGATATTTATTGTGACAGAATTTATTTCTGAGTTTGAAAGCTCTCCTAGTTTGGCCCTTTTAGAATCTATTAAGAAGGAGGATTTATTCCAACTTGCTCAGTATCTAAAATTACCTGCCACCCCTGGTCTGAACAAACATAAACTTAAACAGCTCATTGTTAATCATTATATGGAAGAAGTTCTTTTGCCCCAGTCTGAAACTCCCCCCTCTGAACCACAATATACTGATGCCCTTGAACTCAAGAAATTAGAATTGGAATTAAAAAAGTTAGAAATGCAACAAGAAATGAAAAGACATGAAAATGAAATGAAATTAAAAGAATTAGAGGCTCAAAAAGAAAGGGAACAAATTCAGGCTCAAAAAGAAAGAGAACAAATTCAGGCTCAAAAAGAAAGGGAACAAATTCAGGCGCAAAAAGAAAAAGAGGAAAGGGAATTAAAATTAAGGGAAATTGAAATTCAGGCCCAAAAGGAAATAAAAATAAAAGAATTGGAATCTCAACGTCAAGGCTCAAATGTAATTTCGCCAAGTAAATTTGATGCAACTAAACATGTTAGGCTAGTTCCCCACTTCCAAGAAAAAGAAGTGGATAAATATTTTTTACATTTTGAAAAAGTGGCAACAAGTTTTGAGTGGCCAAGGAACGTCTGGACTTTGATATTGCAAAGTGTTTTGAAAGGGAAGGCCCAAGAAATCTATTCTGCTCTATCTTCTGAGCAAAGCAATAAATATGACACTGTTAAAGAGGCTATACTTAAGGCATATGAACTTGTTCCAGAGGCCTATAGGCAGAAATTCAGAAATTATTATAAAAACGAAAATCAAACTCATGTGGAATTTGCCAGAGAAAAGCAAAATTTATTTGACAGGTGGTTCCATTCCAAAGAAATTGGGAAAGATTTCTCTAAATTAAAAGAAATGATGCTGATAGAAGAGTTTAAAAGAAAGATCCATTCATATATAAAGGCCCATCTGGATGAACAAAAAGTTGACATATTAAACAGAGCAGCAGTACTAGCAGATGACTATGCCTTAACTCATAAAATGAGTCGTAACTCTACAAATTTTGGGCTTCACAAGAATTCTTTCCAAAGTGGACCTAGACCAACTTCAGATAAAAGTCACCCTTCCAATCCTCCAAACTTTTCACCACCCAAATGTAATAAGAAATCTGGTGAAAATATAACCTCTAATGCCCGTCCTACACCATTACGACCCAACAGATCAACTAAAACCTGTAATTATTTTAAGAAACCAGGGCATTTACTCTCTAATTGCTGGCTGTTAAAAAGGAAAAATGAGGCCTCTACTTCACAGAATGCACTAGCATGTGCTCCATTCCCTGAAAATTATGTTATAAAGCAAGACGCTTTAGAAAATTATAAGCCATTTATTTCTGAAGGCTTTGTTTCCCTTGATGGGGATAAGCACTGTTTCTTACCAATAAAAATACTGAGAGACGCAGGGGCTACTCAGTCTTTAATGTTAGAAGGCATTTTGCCATTTTTTGAAGAAAGTGCTACAGGGACACAAGTTCTAGTATCAGGTATTGAGTCAAACTCTTTAAATGTCCCACTTCATAAAGTAAATTTGAGAAGTAGTTTAGTAAATGGGATTGTGACAGTAGGAATCAGACCTACTCTACCTGTAAAAGGTATTTCTTTATTATTGGGAAATTACTTAGCTGGTGACAAAGTCACTGTAGAACCTCAAGTGGTGGATAAGCCGAGCACAGATGAAAGTATTATTAATTTGAAGGAATGTTTTCCTTTTGCCTTTCCAGCATGTGCTGTGACTCGGTCCATGGCAAAGAAAGCTGAGGTTGATAAAAACCTCAATTGTGTTGATTCGAACAGCAAAGCTGAGGATAAGAACAGTTACAGAATTGTGGATTCTGAAGACACTGATTTGTCTCAGACATTTTTGAGTCAATGTGATGACTCCACCAGAAATTGTAAAGAGGCCACTACACCTGAGAGTGATAGGGGAACCTCCTTGAATGTCATTTCCCGGACTTCTTTAATTCAGGAACAGGAAAGTGATCCTGATCTTGCCGAGCCTCGTGAAAGGGCTCTAACAGAGACTGAGGCCCAAAACTCCCCTGTCTCTTATTTAAAAAAATCTGATGTACTCATGAAATGGCAACCACCAAAAGTTCCCTCCAATAGTGATTGGGAGGTTATTTATCAAATAGTTGTTCCCACCAAATACCGGAATGAAATAATAAGTCTGGCTCATGAAAATCCAATGTCTGGACATTTGGGAGGTAGAAAAATCTACACTCATATTCAACAGTGTTTTTACTGGCCCAAGCTTCAACAGGATGTTGTCGAATTTTGTAAAACCTGCCACACCTGTCAAATTGTAGGAAAACCCAACCAGAAGATTCCTCCTGCTCCCCTTCAACCAATCCCTGCTTTTGAGGAGCCATTTGTAGAATTATTATTGATTGTGTTGGCCCATTGCCTAGAACAAGATCTGGAAATGAATATCTTCTTACCATCATGTGTGCTTCTACACGATTTCCTGAGGCTATTCCTCTAAAAAATATTAAAACTAAGACTATAGTTAAGGCCTTGATGAAATTTTTCATGACTTTTGGTCTACCCAGGTCAATGCAATCTGACCAAGGCTCAAATTTTATGTCAAACATTTTCCAGCAGGTGATGTATGAGCTCAAAATTAAGCAGTACACATCAAGTGCCTACCATCCCGAAAGTCAAGGTGCTCTTGAACGCTTTCATCAAACATTGAAGACCATGATAAAGGCCTACATGTATGGGGAGGATAATGAGAAGGATTGGGATGAAGGAGTACATCTCCTCTTATTTGCAGTCCATGAGACTGTACAGGAATCTCTGGGGTTCAGCCCTTTTGAATTAGTGTTTGGACACTCAGTGAGGGGTCCACTCACTGTTTTGAAGGAGAAATGGCTCGAGGAAAAGCCACCTGAAATTTCTCTTCTGGACTATGTGTCCACTTTTAAGGAAAAATTGCACCAGGCCAGAGAAATGGCAAATAATCATTTACAGACAGCCCAGAGTCATATGAAGACCTGGTATGATAAAAAGGCGAAATTTCGCACCTTTAAACCTGGGGACAAGGTGCTAGTATTATTTCCTGTAAAGGGCAATGCTTTACAAGCAAGATATTCAGGCCCTTATATTGTTAAGCACAAGATCAGTGATACTGATTATGTTGTTGCGACTCCTGATAGACTCAAAAATACTCATCTGTGCCATATAAATATGTTGAAAACATATTTTGAGAGAGAACCAAACTCTCTACCAGTCTCAACAGTCACCCACATGGATGCGCTGGAAAATCCTGTGGAGGATATTCACGAAGGCAGCGAAAATGTACCTCTGAAGTTAAAGAACTCAGATGTCCTGAGAGATCTACAAAATAAGATGGATTATTTACTGCCTGACCAAAGAAAAGATTTAGTTGATTTAATTTTCAAGTATCAACACTTGTTTCCCAATGTGCCTAAGAGGACATCTGTTATTTTTCATGATGTTGATGTAGGAGAGGCAAATCCCATCAAACAGCATCCATATAGATTGAACCCTTTCAAAGCTGAGATCATGCGAAAGAAAATACAGTATATGCTGGACAATGATATCATAGAACCTAGCCATAGCAACTGGAGTTCGCCCTGTATACTTGTCCCAAAACCTGATGGGAGTTACCAATTTTGTATAGATTACCGAAAGGTGAACAGCCTCACCAAAACAGGCAATTACCCAGTTCCAAGAATTGATGACTGCATTGACAAACTTGGCCATGCTAAATTTGTGACAAAATTTGACTTGTTCAAGGGTTATTGGCAAGTCCCTTTAACAGAAAAAGCAAAAGAAATATCTGCTTTTGTTTCCCCATTTGGGTTGTATCAATATAAAGTAACCCCTTTTGGCATGAAAAATTCTCCGGCAACGTTCCAGCGCATGGTTAACCACTTAACTGCAGACCTAGATCACAGTGAAGCTTATATTGATGATGTTATTATACACACAGATACAAATTGGGCTGATCATCTAAAGCATATTCAAGAATTTTTTGACAAAGTGACCCAAGGCAACCTAACTATTAACTTGGTAAAATCAGAATTTGGCAAAGCAACTGTAAATTATATAGGTCATGTTGTGGGTCAGGGGCAGGTGAGGCCGATTGTGGCAAAAGTTGATGCCATTGTAAATTTTCCAGTACCAAGCTCAAAAAAAGAGCTCATGAGATTCCTAGGCATTGCTGGATATTATAGAAAATTTTGTTTAAATTTCTCAGATGTTGTCTCCCCTTTGACCAGTTTATTGAGCAAAAGGGCTAGGTTTGTTTGGACTGAGGAGTGCCAGAAATCCTTTAACAGAATAAAAACTTTATTAAATAATTCCCCCTATCTTGGCCAGTCCCAATTATGAAAAGCCCTTCAAATTATTTATAGATGCAAGTGACAGTGGAGCAGGTGGGTATATTGCCCAGGAAGATTCCCAAGGTATTGATCACCCTGCATGTTATTTCTCCCAAAGATTTCTCAAACATCAAAAGAATTACTCTACAGTAGAAAAAGAAACTTTGGCTCTAATTTTGGCATTAACCCATTTTGATGTGTATCTAGGAACCACTCAATGCCCAATTACAGTTTACACCGACCATAACCCCTTAACTTTTATCAATAAAATGAAAAACAAGAATCAAAGATTATTGCGGTGGAGTTTAGCCCTTTAAGAATACAATTTAGATATCAGGCATATTTTGGGAAGAGATAATGTTGCAGCTGATGCTCTTTCCAGAATATCCTAATTTAAAATCATCTGATCGGTCCCCATTCACTTTAAGTGTATATATGTTTTATTAAAAAAATAATTTGTGAAGATTATCGTGTGTATATTGTAAACCAGTCAGAGTCTGCTAAAGTTATATAAAAAGTTTTCAGTACCTTCAAACTTTTTCTTTTAAGGCGGGGTGTGTTATAGCCCACATATTATATTGAGATTGATATATCCTTAGTTGATAATTATATGAGACAGATATTTTATTTCTGCATATTCTGACTGGTCTGACTCATTTGCACTGAGTGACCTTTGTTTACTTCTGTGTTAACTAATCTATTGCACATATAGCTGTTGATTGTTTAAGTAGGTCAAGGACCTTGTTTACTTGAATTATGACAGAATCACCTAGAAACTGACAGAACTTTGTAGACATTTCATCTTCTAGGACATTCCATCTGGTTACTATATATGTAAAGATTTGTCAACAGAATTCAGAAACTCATTTTTAGAAAGCCATTTCAGAAGAACTTATTTTCAGAAAGATTTATTCTATAAAACAGCAGTTGTTTTCATTGGAGATTATTATTGTTTAAGAACAGTGCATTTATTATAGAAGCAGTGCTTCTTTGTGAATTTGGAAGATTGATTCCAAAAGAGAATTTTGAAGAGAATCTATTTGTCTTGGAAAAGAGAACTTATACTTTCTGTGAAAAGAATAATATTATTATGTGAAAAGCCAGGATTCTTCTGGATTATTTGGAATTCTTCTTGGATTTTTACTCCATTTGAATTTTGTGGAGCATTTTATTATATTTTATTGGAGACTGCTGAAATTTCTAAGTGGAAATTTTATTACAAATCTATGGGATACTGTTTCTGAAGACACATTCTTGGATTTAATACCACCAGCTGGATAACTTTCTTCACAAGATTCTTCAAGGGATGAAATACACCACCACCCATGCTATTCTGTAGATTATGAGGCCTAAAACTTGAACCACGAACATGAACTTTTGATGGCAAAAAAGTAATTACTGAAATAAAAAATAAAATAAAAAACCGCTCGCCTGCATGCAATTTCACAAATAATGGCCTGAGAAACAGAAGATCTACTTTGTGTGGCCTAAGTACCACTGTTTTTATTTTCTGTAAACCAGTTAGTGTAAAAGATCATTGTATCATTTTTTTTTATATTAATTTTTTTTAATAGTTAAATTTATATTTATTGTTGCTGATTCTCAGATTTCTTTCTATTATCAATATCAATAATATTTCCATACCGTAACACTGATAATGGACTGGAGCTGGATAACAAGTTTATCGTAGCTCTAAAAGTTTATTTATGGTAATCATTTAGTCGGTAAAAGCGAGCGTTCGATTGATCGACTATGTGACAAGCATAGATCTATGGATCTGTTCTTTCATGTCCTGGTATATCCGACATTCAGAAAGTACCTACGGTTCGTCGTCCAAAGGGATAGTATTTCAGTTCCGAGTGATGTGCTTCAGTCTGAATCCAGCGCCTGGGCTGTCACTCGAATAATGAACTCGGAAATATCTCACAACAATCTGGTTCGTCTGCCTCAGTTGTTATGCTCGCTTTTGTCTACTATCAGACACATTAACAGCGAGAAATTTTATGCGACTGATGGGGTTGTGCGGAGCAGCTACGCATCTTATTCAGATGGGGCACTTACGCACACGTCCCCTCCAGTTATTCTTTACCCAGAACTGGAGTGTGAAGGCGCATTCGCCCAAGACCAGTATTGTTTTAATGGATCTAATAAACAAAAGATCCATATTGGGGCAGATATTCAGTGGTTAACTCAAAGAGTTCTGCTGCAACTGCCAGATCCAGCTTTCACAATTATAACGGGTATGAGTCAATAGTTTGTGGCACGATCCTGAGTCCGACAGACTCAAAGTGCAGGGGTCTTGGGACCCTCGGTTCCTGGAGAAACACATAAACATCAAAGAATGATGTCAATATTGTTAGCGCTACATCAATGGATTCACATTATTTGCGGACACACTTGTTCAGATATTGTTGGACAACTCGATAGTGGTAGCGTACATCAGGAACCAGGGCGGCATCCATTCATTTCCTTTATGATAATTAACGTAGAAGAATTTTAGCAGACTCGCTCCTCGGAAAGGTCGCCTGTTTCATTTGCATTGGACGCTCAACATGCGAGTATTTGGACAGTTTTTCTACCAGTGGGATCGCCCCATGATAGTTCAGTTTGCGACACACCAGAACAATTGGATACCGTCATTTGTATCGCCATACCCAGATCATTGAGCGCATGCAGTAGACGCTCTGCAGAATTCATGGTGATGAATGATAGAATACGCATATCCTTCAATTCATTTGATTCAATAGATTACGTTTAAGATTAAATAGTCTCATTGTGAATCCCACTAGTAGCACCTCTGTTGTCACAGAACCCTTGGAACAGTATTCTCAAGTGCCTGTTATGGGATGCTCCCCAGAAGCTTCCTCCATGAGAGGGTCTTCTTTCAGGGGAAGTTTTATTCTTCACGTCCTTCTCTGCCAATAGTGGCATAATGGAGTCGGTTAGACATGACGGAACCATCGCGGTTCCTATATTTTTTGATAACTGACACAGGAGCGATTAAGTAATGTGGGTGAGGAGATTTAATTATGACTTCGAATTACCCCCTCCACCCCCCCCCCCCCCCCCCCCCCCCCCCCCCACACACACACTGCCTATGTGTCTAGAGGCAATTCCCGGGCAAGACATACTTTTCTTCCCGCAAGCCTCATATAATTTAATACATACATACTATGCATTTGGGTCGTGTTCTATGGCGACCCCATGGGCACATCTGCTTTTTAGTTGGATTAGTTTCCTGTGATTATTTGTTGATTTGTTATATACAAGCGCTTATTTAAAAATCACAAATTGCTACTCTTTAGTACCGAGCAGGCTGCATAACCAGTTAACTGGTATTCAGATGATTACATTCTAAATATAAATGCTCTCGCTCATTATATTATTAGACGAACACTTTATTGTATTTTGTGGATCTTGAAATCATAATCTATTTCGGGGGCGGTCCGTGTTGGAGCCTGTTAATCATACCTACTTTCATTTCTAGATCCGGGTTTCTATTATGTCAGTACTCATTTCGCATATTCATCCTTGTTTACGATCATAGATATCAGATTGTACACATTAGCGAGTGATGTTACTGGAATTTATTGTACAGAGGCCGCCTGTGGATTACCTGGGAAGTGTGTTTTCTCTTCAGGGATCGTTCAGTGTGGCTCGATTGGACATGTGTATGTTATTTTATATCACCGGTTTTCGACATATCTGTGTACGCCGTCTGCGGTGTACATTTATATAGTGGGCAATATTAATTACCAGGATCGTCACTATAGTCTTAACTTCTGAAGTGGCGTTATGCACCATTTATTAATCATGAATTAATACCTGAGTGCCTGTTTGACGATTATTTATATTGTTTTTTGGTACTGCTCTTATTGATTCCAGAGCTCTCCCCTCTTTCTTTTGAAGATTCCTTCAAAAGAAAGGGGGGGGGGGATTTTTCCTCTTCTCTTGCTCAAAAAGTATGTAACTATTAAGGAAGCCATTTTATTCATAATTATATCCTCCATACAGCTGAAGTGTTATTGTATGGCGTATGTTTGTGTGGGATTTTCACTCATTCTCAGATACGCCATCCTAATTTTGGGGACTTAGTCCGGACTAGCCTTAAAAATTAGGAACTTGTTACATCCTAAGTAGCATTGTCTTCATGCGTACAATAAGGAATTACTTAAATTGGGCTCCTCATTTAGAATATGTCTCCTCTATTACTGAATAGAGAGACATACATGTAATTCCTAATTATTCTAATTTCCTTTCATCATGGATTGGAGGATTGAAATTATTTCGGAAGTCCTGGGCCCTCCACCTTTTGACGATTCAGCTAAGTCTGGGCCATTGGGTACACTTGAAAAAATATTATAAATTCATAGTAATTTGTATATTTTTCATACTTACCAATGGCCCAGACGGGGATGGCCCTCCCATGAATGGGCACACATACCTCCCTGCTGAATTATTATGTAATACTCTCTTTTTCAAAGAATGATCTTGGCGCCAATTCCGGTCACTTCCTGGCATCTACACATGCGCAGAGAGTAAATGTATGGAGGACCAGTTAGGACTTTAATTTTCGGTTTTGCATGCAAATTTGGGTGATTGGGTTGGCAAAATTTGTGTTTGGCCCTCGATATTTTAGAGTTAGCACCAGCTAAGTCTGGGCCATTGGTAAGTATGAAAAATATACAAATTACTATGAATTTATAATTTTCAATAATTGTATTCATACGGAAATTATACATAAAAAAGGAGTGAATATTCCTAGGATCACCTCAACCACGATCAACCAACGGAATTGGAACAGCAACGTTGTCTCCTATCTCATCATCTACTAATTTAATGCTGCTCCTTTTCAATGTATATTCTGCTTGTTCAAGATCCGGTTGAGACAGCAGTGCAGAATCTGGTTCTGGTTGGTCAGGCTTATTGGTACATGTATCTGGTTTTGGCTCATTGGTGTCTGGTTCAAGCCCGTTGGTATTTGTATCTGGGGGCTGAAAGATAGTCAGCAGGTCTTGTTCAGTCTGCATGCAACTGATAGTCTCTTGTGGAAGTGATGTTGAAGTTAGGCTGACTTGTGCATTTACACCAAACATAGCAACATAGGGACTTCTCTTGATCCCGGCATGGTAAGCAGAATTCTTGGTGAACTGAACAAATTTTATATTCATGGACTAGTCAGTTGAGTTGTCAGCCATCCACCTTACGATCATGCCCTTGATGTCACCATTCGCTCGTTCGAAATAATCCTGGCTCTCTGGATGCCTTGGCGTGCTATGCATGATGGATAAGCAGGTCACATGGTACACAGTTCGGTAATAATCTGAGCCGAGAACTCAGATCCATTGTCGGATTGTAGAAGAATGGGAGCACCTAAGAGTAGAAAGATGTCGTCCAGTTGGAATGCTACTTCTGCTTTGATGTGAGAGATCATAGAACACAGAACTTCGTTAGATGATCTTGGTATACTATTATCCATTTGTAGCTTCTCTAGGACATAGACTGCATGTCGATGAGATCAACCTGGCCGCGAGACGAAAATTCTCTACTCCGAATGGGTTTCACTACTACACCTTTTGTCATTGGGCGCTTTCTTTTTCTCTGGCATTCCTGGCACAATGATTTGAACAGTTCGATGGTATCTCGCTGGATATTGGAATATTTTGCTTGAATTTCCTTGGTCATTCTGTCTCTACCACCATGTTGTGGTTATTATGTGGACTCTCTTGACAATGTCAAAGCTGTCTTCAATGGAGACGTAGTACACTGGTGTTTCATCTGGTGTTTGTCATTTCTAAATAAGCTTCTCAGCATCACCACATTGTAGCACTTCATAATTATTCAGAAGGTAATACTCATGGCGACTCTTAGTGTTCTTATTACCACTTGCTTTCTTAAGAATAATATAATAATATTAGATTCTAAACAGTAATTATAGGAATAATCATCAAAAATTAAATTAATGAAGAACCGTGTACCACCCAGTGCTTCATTAATTAAAATTTTGCTGATGATGATTTTTATTACCTAATAAATGCATGCATGGACATCACTGCCCACACATGGATTATGACCAGTCCACAACACCTGTTCCATAACTTATGAGCTTTATATCGCTGTAAACACAGACCATGTGCCTTGTACACTTATACGTGTTATTAGACCATATATTCAAAGATTTTAAGATTATTCATAATACAGCTTTTCTTAAATAATGAAAATGTATGAAGTGGGATCAATATTAAGTGTAAATGGGGTGCTTTCATGGATGAAGATCTACATACCTTTACCAGGGTACTTCCTATCCTATATAATTCTTTATGCGTTATGGTGGATTCACTTTTGGTCCTCCACGTTTGGCTTTGCTGTTTTGTATTACCAACTCTTATTTGTGGTATATCTAGATGGCGTCCTGTTTATAAACATCTCCTCTTCCTATGGGGTTGATTAGCCTATATTGTCTGGTCTAGATTTCAGATATCTTTCCATATTCAGGGGACTTATCCCTATGCTTATGTACTGCACTGATCAGGTTTCCGTCGTTTACAGCAATATTCAGTAAAAGCTTCCAAATTTCTTACAGTTATATTTCACTGTAAATTTGTGTTCCTTCAGTCTACACAATCCACATGCCATATTTAGGCCTTTTCTTTTAGTTTATCCACTCTATATACAAAATGTGGTTAGATTTCTTCCTTAGGTGAATTTTAAATTACAGATATTTATATTCTTTTTGGAGATTAATTTAGCGGAGCCATTCGTTGTCTAATATTAACAATGCATTCTGCCATTGTACTGTTGTCAGTGAAATGTCTAACTTGATCATTAGAACCTTCTCATCTGGCTAACATTTCACTCATGATTTATTATGAATGGTATTTTTATGGCACAAATTCACCTTGTTACGGAATAAGTTAGTAATAATTCAGCTAATTTCTGCTGCAGGTTACTACTATTTACCAAATATGTGTCATTAATCTCAAAATTACAATATTCTGTCTCCACTCTCATCTCATGAATATTAAGTGGACTGCCTATTCCATTCTAATTATTAATTTTCACCAAACTGTTGCGAGGCTAACTTACTCACGTTGTAACTTACTGGGTATGCTTGCAGACATTCTAGTTCCATTACAAGCTTAGTTTTTATACATCCAATTTGGGGACAGAATTTCTGTAAAATCAATAGAGAAGAAATGACACAAGTCCATTCTTTACTACTGTTCAATGATTGCGAAGTATAACAGGGATTTTATTCTTGTGAAATTCTGCTCTGGCATTTTACAACACATTTTTCTTGAGGCATTTTTCTTTTCCTTTGTTACAAAGCAAAGAATACTTCATTCCATTTAGCTGTACCAGGGATTCATCCTGCTATTTTAATTGTTTAATTATAATATCTGGGTGCTAAGAGGATTATCCAACATTTGAAAGGCTAACTATTTGTTCAACCTTCCAAGTTTTATATCTGCCTATAATCCCGAATCCTGTTTCTGTGACGGGAAGTCTCTTAGACCTACATTACCTGTCCCTGACACTTTACTAACATCTTTAGTATTTTTAGTTCACATGACTTTCTGTCAGCTGAGCTATAGTGATCACTCACCATCCGTCGCCCGTCGTCCGTGAACATGGTGTTTGCGTCTTCTCCAAAACCGCTGATCTGATTTAAATGAAATTTGAGATAATTGTTTGTTATGACATCGCATTTTGATTTCGTTCAAATCGAGTTGCCCCAACCCTCGGTAGGGTCACGCCCAAAAAGTGTGCTTAAATCTTAAAAAATCTTCTCATGAACCAGCAGTTGCAGAGACTTGATATTTGGTGTGCAGATTCCTTTTGAGGTGAAGACTTGATTTGTTTGGGAGAAGTTTGAAGGTCTATATTTGCCGTCGTTATAGGAGGGGCAAGAATCTTCACCCTGCCCCTAATTTCTATTTTCAAAACCGAGAGGCTGATTTGAACCAAATTTGATATGAGGGCTAATTGGGTCATAAGTACTTAATTTATGCCAACAAAAATTTTCCCGTCGCCCCATGGGAATCACAGAGCTAAAAATAGAAAAACTTTAAAACGCCCCTATCTCTAAAATTACTCGACACTGAGAGTTCTTATTTTGTGTGAAGGTTCTGTAGGAACAGCAGAAAAGAATGGCCCCAAAAAAAATTGCCATCGGTTCTATCACAGGGTACTTTTCCAGGACTTTGAAAAAAGTGCTGAGTCAGCATTTTTTAACACTGTGGGTAATGGACAAAAACATTTAAGACTCTTCTTCTCCCAAACCACTGCTCCAAAAGATTTCAAATTTCACATATAACTTCTTTGGAAGATTGTTTCACGTGTTTATTAAAATCAAATCCCTGGGTCCATATTTGGGCTCTCTATGGGAGCCCAAATGTTTAAATTAGCGCAGTATGAGGAATATTCTTTAAAAATCTTCTTCAGATTCACCAATCAGAATCTTTTGATATTTGGTATGCAGCATGCTTAGGTGGTGGGGGTGGGGATTCAAGTTTGTTCCAGCCAAGTCCCTGGGTTCATATTTGGGCTCACTGTGGGTGCCCAAATTATAACTTAGTTCAAAATGAGGAATTTTCTTGAAAAATCTTCTTCTTCACATCCACCAGTCAGAATCTTTTGATAGTTGGTATACAGCATCCTTACGGAGGTGAGATTCAAGTTTGTTCAAGCCAAGTCCCTGGGTTCATTTTTGGGCTCCCTGTGGGAGCCCAAATTATTACTTAGTCAATATGAGGAATATTCTTTAAAAATCCTTTTTTTTTTAGATCCACCGGTCAAAATCTTTGGATATTTGGTGTAAGCTTTTCTTAGGTGGGGGCAGATGCAACTTGTTCAAATCAGTTCCCTGGGTTGATATTTAGGCTACCATGTCAGGTGAGCACCCTCAGGCCCCCTGGGGACTCTTTTTCCACATTTATAATGACAAATATATTTATTTCTACACATAATTTTGAAAGCTTGAACTCCAAAGCCAGCATCAAAATCACAGTTGAAGTTGGATGGAAATTTATGGTTACAATGACCTATATGAGCGACTTTTACTTGATAAAATTTTTATGGTCGGCATAATTTTTAGGGTGTGATGGTATTGGGGTGGGGAGGCTAATTTTGCAACAGACTCCAGGCAAAAATCATTTTTCTCAAACTTGAAACTCTTGAGATAATTTATGCAAATACATTGTGCTCAGGAAATCAGAGTACCGGTATAGGCTATTACACAGATGCGTTGCCCTGAAAAGGGAGTCCCTGTGACAGTTACTGGTGCCAAATACATGTTCTGATATGCAAATGCAGTGTATTGTTATGTTTGTCCAGTTAAAACCGAAACCAAAAACCCAACTCTTTGAATGAAACCGAAACCAAAACTGAAACCAACATGAAATTTGAAAACTGCCCATCTCTAATATTTGGCCATAGTTCGGTGGCATCCATGACCGGCAGTCACTGTTAGTTTTGTTTTGTTTTTTTTTTTAGTCAAAAATAGCTTATGACCCCTCACTGGAATGATTTCATGATGCAGATTCCAAGTAGGTCTCATAAGTTCTGTTTTTGAGACAAAAAATTAACAAATAATGAAAACTGAATGTTGATTTTTGTGAATGACGCTGGCAGGTTTTAGCCATTGTATTGGGTAAAGGGTTAAAACTTGCATTTAACTTCCAAGTAACAATTTGGTACCAACTGGCTCTGAAGCCTTTCATAGTCAAACACAATGCACAAATTAAATGTTTTCTAATTTTAATGGCAGCATCTTGAAAGAGATAAATGCGAAAAACCGTGGTAACCTGTTTTATTTTTATTATAGATGCGAGTATCATGAAGAGTTGGATTGTAAATATTGTTCTCTTGGAATTGTTCAGCGATATTCGTAAGTATTTTTTCTAACAAGGAATCTTATTTTCTTAATTATTTTTTGCAGTGTTTCCACACTTCCATCCAAAAACTGAAAATCATGTAAATAGATTTGAAACGTGTAGATACGAGGTAAACAGCATCTCTAAAATTAATTTGAAATGATAACAGCTGGTTTTGTTCATGACCATTGTTGGAAATCTGACACAAGCAATTTTTTTGCATGACTACCACCCGCTTGCGCAAGTTTAATCCCTTATAAGCATTTTTTTTTTGTATCCCCACTTTCAGTGGTTTACGACTTCGCCATTATCTTGGACATTCCAACAGCATCTTTTGCGAAGGGTAAAACGGAAGTGGCATTAAGCCTAACTTTGATCTTGAACCCTCAAAAAAGTAAATTTACCATCAATAAACTGCAATGTCCATCAAAATCATGTTATTATAGTATAACCCTGTTAATTGAATAGCCACTTTGCCAATGAAAATTATTCAATTAACAGGAGTATTCAGTTTACAGGGATTTGTCACTTTCCTGTATTCTAGAGATAAACTTAGCATTCATTCTATTATATCATGTTTCACAAAGCTCTGTCAAACAAGATATAATAGATTAAATGCATGTATTGGATGTACTGAGGCCAAAGAGGTCTATAAAGAAAGGAAAACTATGGAGAATCAGGGTAATTTCACGACAGGTTGCAAGATTTTATATTCAATTAACAGGAGTTTATTCTAGAACCTATATTCAATTAACAGGTCAAATTTGTACTGGAGGTATGGTAAATAGTTTTGTGTTGGGAAATTATATTCAATTAACAGGGTTATTAAGTTACGAGATATCCAATTAAGTGGGCTCCACTGTATTTGTTATATTATCTATAATAATATTATGTCAATTTTGCAAACAGCTGCATCTGTTCTCACAAGGAGAATTGTTTGAATTCTTACAGACACCTCTAACCCCATACATTATGTGTACAGTCCATTAAAGACTCGGTTTTCATCACCCCTGATTTCTAGTGCTAAACGAACCCGGTTTGCATTACTATATATAGCCCTGGGAAAATACCAAGTGTAACCAATTAACCACGCTATCAGTACGGCCCGAAAAAATTCACACCTCGCGAATTAAATGTCAAACAGGCACGATTTGAATCAATCAAACGAAAACTATTTTGTTAAAAAATGCATAACCATAAGAAAATTATTAATTTGACAGGCCTACGTGTCGAAAAAATGTCAATAATACAACATTTTAATCCGTGGAGTGCTATTCTGTTTTCGACACATTGACATGACCGTAATCCTGCCCATTAATTATTACCAACCAATGAGGTGCCGGCACAAATATGTGTGACATCCCTCCAATGCTTGCTGCATACTGTGAGAAAAAAAATCGTAGAACATCTCAGCGCCGATCCACGGTGGTTTGCATTCGCAGCGCAAATGTGTATCTTTAAAAACATTAATTGGTTATGTACTCCCACTAATTCTTGCTCAACTTGTGTCTGATGGGATGACAAACATTGGAGACCGATGTCGCGGTACGTTATTAGCGGCGAGAGGCCACTGCCAGTCCTCTCGCCACAGAGTCATTCTTGTTTTTTAGTTTCTTTTTCAGAGGAACAAGGACATGGTGAGATGTTTACGTGACGCCTAGAGACAGTGTGCTGCCGTCGTCGCATTCATATGATCAAACAGAGCTAGCAGCAAAGATGCTCATGAACATTTGACAGGGCTATAAACCACAAACCAGTGGTTTCAGTTCCTTGTCGCCAGCTAGCTCGACCGGTGAAGCGTTACTCCATCCGTGGGTATTGTGACACCGGTGTGTCCATTGCGGTCTAAGAGGTGGATTGGGTAGAGCAAGCACCTTAAAATATAAACAGGCTCACCCAGCGACGACGGAACAGAAGAAGCTGGCAAGTTCATTGGGAAGCTCGTCGAGGTCTGAAAGGACAGCAAGTGAAAGAGACCCCTCTCTTTCCCAACAACATCTGGAGCCAGATGTGGTGATTAGGAACTTGCATCAGTCGGAGCATACTTCTGCGCCTCCTGTCCGGGATGCTCCGTTCAGTTCACAGCCGACGTCGCTACAGTTTTGGCTTCTGCATTGGCATCTTCCAAGCACACACGACCGCACCTTAGCTATATGACTTCAGATATCCAGCCTACATCGCCGAGAAGGGACCACTCATCATCAGGAAGTTGGACTATCCAGTAGCTAAGGAGACGAGGCCTCATTTATCGGGATGTTTGGAGAAAAGAGCCATCTCGGACACACTGTCCCGGGAGCAGTTGGCAGCCAGGAAACAGGAGACCGCTGCTCCTCAGGCCTCCATAACGGACTTGCTGTCGCAGATTGCGCAGCTCATCGTAGCATCCCAGCAAGTGCAGAAGCAGCTGACAGCAGTCTCAGAACCTGAGCTGTCGGATGGTACTGGGTCGGTCCAGTCATCTGCAAGTTCAGATGCCGCTGACCTTGAATTTCAACTGATTCAGTCGGATGGTGAAAGGGATACGGAGGAGGATTACCCTTCCCTTTCAGAACAACACATGGTTGCGATGGATTTTATCCATCAACACTACCCTGAATTTGTTCCGGCGAATCAGAATGCTGCGACTACCAGGAAGAAACCACTGGCGTCGTTGGACGCTGACTTTATCTGGACAAAGGAGGAGGTCCTGTCTTTTCCGGTTCAGTCTAGTCAGGTGTCGCAGGCCTTCAGACATTTAGACAACGCCATATTCAAACTTTCCAGTGGGAAGAAGAAAGGCGGTTTCTTGTCATCATCTTCCGTCATTTTACCGTTTGTTGGACTACGTTCATTTAAAATGGTCATGGAAGATGTACAGAGAGTTCCTCTGCGTTTGGATGAGCAGACTGAGGACCTAGTCATGTCCTTACCTTCGTCATTCACTATTCGCTCGGACACAATTAGACGGCAGTTTCTTCAATCAGAGCGAATTTAGATGCATTGTCTTACGCAGATCACCTTCAAGAGCTGTGGCGCAATGTCTCAACGGAAAGGAATTTGAGGATGTTCTTACCTCTTCAAGAGTCCTTTCCAGGGCTATTATGTTTACCACGTATAACTCTGCCTTAACAGTGGCTAAGTCAGAGTTAATCAGACGTGACTGAGCCCTTGCGTCGTCATCTTTAATAGATGACATGGTGAAAAACTCTCTACGGGTCGCTCCGGTATCCAGACACTAAGTATTTAACGATAAGTTTTCATTGGTTTATGACCAAGCTACAAAGAAGGAGTCAATACTCCGCTCCTTAAGTCAGCGTCTAATCGACCCACAGTAGCAGAAAAGAGTAAGGGAGGACGTCCTAGACAGAAATCGTCTAAAGGGGCTCATCGCGAGGGTATAGGAAACCCTCCTATAATTACTCTAGGGTTCATCAATACAGCGACCCGGGAAGGGGCGTAGGTCTGATTGAGACTACCAGTCAGACGCTCCTAAGCTGGTGGGTCAAGGCTCTTCACAAAGGGGACGTGGTTTCTCGCAGGTACTACACGTGATGGTCAGGACCTCTATTGTTTGGCAGTTGGCGGAAGGTTATCAAGATTCGCATCAAACTGGATAACTATTACGGAAGACCAGTAGGCGAGAAGTGTGGTCTCGGACGGCCTACGGCTATCTTTCCGAGCGAAACCACCACTATCATGATGTCCGTGATGAGAAAAATATGCGTCAAATCCTTGCATAAGAGAGTCTCTCCAATCGGAGGTAAAGGCTCTCTTGACAAAGGAAGCAATAGAGGTCGTCGAGAACCAAGATTCTCTAGGATTCTACAGTCACCTGTTCCTCGTACCAAAGCCAGACAGCTCGTTCTGACCGGTAATAGACTTGAGCTGGATAACAAGTTTATCGTGGCTCTAAAAGTTTCTTTAGGGTAATCATTCAGTCGGTAAAAGCGAGCTTTCGAGTGATCAACTATGCGGCGAGCATAGATCTAAGGATCCGTACTTTCATGTCCTGGTATATCTGACATTCAGAAAGTACCTACGGTTCGGCGTTCAAGGGATAGTATATCAGTTCCGAGTGATGTGCTTCGGTCTGAATCTAGTGCCCTGGGCGTTCACTCGAATAATGAACTCGGTAATATCTCACTTTCGAGCTCATTCGTCTGCGGTAACATCAGCTTACTTGGACGACATTCTTCAGAGATACGGCATCAACTACTCTTCAGAATGATGTTCAGAGTCTGCTATTATTGCTCTGACGTCTCGGCTTCATCGTAATGAGAAGAAGTCGGATCTAGCTCTGTCCAAGTCGTTCATTCACTTGGGAATGAGTTTCAAGATTCACAACAATCTGGTTCGTCTGCCATTACCCAGAGCGAAATTAG
The DNA here is from genome assembly GCA_031216915.1 of Pictodentalium vernedei. Taxonomy (NCBI): domain Eukaryota; kingdom Metazoa; phylum Mollusca; class Scaphopoda; order Dentaliida; family Dentaliidae; genus Pictodentalium; species Pictodentalium vernedei. Next base: position 210,865,500 of record CM062288.1, read on the forward strand.
TCAGTTGTTGCTCGCTTTTGTCTACACTCAGATGCATTAACAGCAAGGGAATTTATGCGACTGATGAGGTTGCACTGAGCGGCTGCGGATCTTATTCCGATTGGTCGCTTACGCACATGTCCCCTCCAGATATTCTTTACCCAGAACTGGAGTGTGAAGACGCATTCGCTCACGACTAGTGTTGTTTTAACGGATCTAGTAAACAAAAGGTCCAGATTTGGGCAGATATTCAGTGGTTAACTCACGATAATGGGGGATGCGAGTCAACAGGTTGGGGCGCGAACCTGAGCCCGACAGACTTGAAATGCCAGGGTCTTTGGAACCCTCGGTTCCTGGAGAAACGCATAAACATCAAAAGAAATGATGTCAATTTGGTTAGTGCTACAACAAGGTTTCATTATAGCGGACGCGCATGTTTAGATATTGTTGTACAACTCGACAGTGGTAGCGTACATTGGAACCAGGGCGGCACCCATTCATTTCCGTTATGCCAACTAACGGAGAAGATTTTCCTATTTTGTCATGTATAAGCATGTTCATCTTTCTATCCATCATATACCAGGTCTTCTGAACGTACTAGCAGACTCGCTCCTTGGAAAGGTCGCCCGTTGCAGTTGGAATGGATGCTCAACAAGCGAGTATTTGGACAGTTTTGCTACCAGTGGGATCGCCCCTTGATAGATCAGTTTGCGACGCACCGGAACTGTTACAATCAGTTACCATCATCTGTGTCGCCATACCCAGACCTTTGAGTGCACGCAATAGACGCTCTGCCCATCTCATGGGGATAGATGATAGGATACGCATATCCTCCAATTCATTTGATTCACTAGATTATGTTTAAGATCCAAACAGTCTCGTTGTGAATCCTAATAGTAGCACCTCTGTCGTCACAGAAATCTTGGATCAGTTTTCTCAAGTGTCTGTTATGGGACGCTCCCCAGAAGCTTCCTCCACAAGAGGACCTTCTTTATCAGGGGAAGTTTTTGTTCTTCACGTCCTTCTCTGCCCATAGTGGCATAATGGAGTCAGTAAGACGTGAGGGAACCATTGCGGTTCCTATATTATTTGATGACTAACACAGAAATGATTTACTAATGCGGGTGAGGAGATTTCGATAGGACTTTGAATCTCCCCCCTCCCCCACACACACACACACACACACTGCCAATATGTTTAGAGGCAATTACCGGGCAAGATGTAGTTTTCTTCCTGCAAGCCTCCTATAGTTTAATACATACATACTATGCATTTCTTCACTTTTCGATTGGTGGCTGGGTTGTGTTCTATGGCGACCTCATGGGCACATCTGCTTTTTAGTTCGATTAGTTTCCTGTGATTATTTGTTGATTTGTTATATATGAGCGCATATTTCATCATAATTAAATTGCTAGTCTTTGGATACCTCGGAGGCTGCATAACCAGTTTACTGATATTCAGATGATTACATGCTGGATTTTAATGCTCTTGCGCATTATAATTATTAGGCTGACGCTTTATTGTATATTATGGACCTTTGAAATTATGAATTATTTCGGGGGTGGTCCGTGTCGGAGCCTGTTAATCATACCTACTTACATTTCTAGATCCAGGTTTCTATTAATGTCCGTACTCAAATCGCATATTCACACGTGTATATGGTCATAGATATCGGATAGTACACGTTGGAGAGTGTTGTTATTGGAATTTATTGTACACCTGAATGGGGTTGCCTGTGGGTTACTTCGGAAGTGTGTTTTCTCTCCAGAGATCGTTCAGTGTGATTCGATTGGACATGTGTATGTTGTATATTATATCACCGGTTTTCGATGTATAGGTGTACGCCATCTGCGGTGTACGTTATATAGTGGGCAATATTAATTACCGGGATCATCGCTATAGCCTTAACTTCTGAAGTGGCATTAAGCATCATTTATTAATTATAAGTTAATACCTGAGTGCCTGTTCGACGAGTATTTATATTGTTTTTTGGTACCGTTCTTACTGATTCCAGAGCGCTCCCCTCTTTCTTTTGAAGATTCCTTCAAAAGAAAGTGGGGGGGGGGGGGGGATTTTTACCTCTCCTCTGGCTTGATAGGTATGTAACTATGAAGGAAGCTGTTTTGTCCGTAACTATATCCTGCATACAGCTGGAGTTTTATTGTGTATGGCGTATGTTTGTGGGGTATTTTCTCTCATTCTCAGATACGCCATCCTAATTTTTGGGGCTTAGTCCAAACTAGCCTTAAAAATTAGGAACCTGTTACACCCTAATTAGCATAGCCTTCATGCTTAAAATAAGGAATTACTTAAATTGGGCTCCTTATTTAGGATATGTCTCCTCTATTACTGTATAGAGAGACATACATGTAATTCCTAATAATTTTAATTTCCTTTCATCTTGGATTACAAGATTGGAACTATGTTGATCTACTAATTCGAAAGTCCTTGGCCCTCCACCTTTTTACGATTCGGCTCGTCTGGGCCATTGAGTTATATAGTATAAAAATATTATAAATTCGTAGTAATTTGTATATTTTTTATACTTACCAATGGCCCAGGCGGAGATGGCCCTCCCATGAGTGGGCACTCATACCTCCCCGGTGAATTATTTTGTAGTACTCTTTTCTACAAAGAATGATGTTCGCACCAATTCTGGTCACTTCCTGACGTCTGTGCATGTGCAGAGAGTAAATGTATGGAGGGCCAGATAGGACTTTTAATTTTTGGTTTTGTATGCAAATTTTGGGGATTGGGGGGGGGGGGGGGGGGTGGGGGGGTGGCAAAATTTGTGTTTGGCCCTAGATATTTTTGAGTTAGCACCAGCTAGTCTGGGCCATTGGTAAGTATAAAAAAAATACAAATTATTATGAATTTATAATTTTGGAAGTGAAATTATTTAGTCTGTCTTGATTTGCCTTGTAACAATTTATGGGAGAGTGCCTATAGGCACCCTGCCATAAATTGTTAAAAGACTAATACATGTGAACAATTTTTGATGACAAAAATAATTTAGCACTCTACCAGTTTATTGCAGTATGATATCTTAAAGAGTCCCCATACACCAGGTTGATGGCTGTAGGATTTCAGACAGCCTCATCATATTATTTTAGACTGGTTTATATTTTAGGCCTCATAATCTACGGAATAGCATGGGTGGTGGTGTATCTCATCCCTTGGGTTCAAGAAGGCTTTGCAATGCCAAAAGCCTTCTTGTACTCAAGGGACAAATTTATCAGTTTTTTTAACTTGGGTAAAATATCAGACATAAACCATTTTATTTTTTTTTTTTTTCAAGTTTACATTGGTTATGAAAAGAGAGCATGTGGCAGCCAAAAGGACCATGCAGGAGGGCCTGAGAAACAGATTTTTCATTTTTTAGGCCTTACTAGTACACACTATTTCATTTTTTGTTAATGTATGAAGAAAGAAAAATGATGAAAAACACAGAAGTGAAGATATTTTTAAAAATTTTTATTTTGGATGGTCAATATTTCTGAATAATGTTTTTGTTTTATATTTAAAAAATACACTTCCAGGTATGCTCTGTCAGATGCATTGTCAACAATATATGATTTTAAACTCACAAAGAAACATTTGCCAGTTGTGCCTGAATCTTCAGCAGCTGCTGTGTTACTTCCTATTTATACCACAAGAACTGAACCAAAGCCAGCATCAAGATCAAATAGACCGATCACTCGGCCAGTAGCCTCTCAGAAAACAGCTCCAGTCAAAAAAGAAGTGGTAAGATAGAGTAATAACAAAAATGTTGAAATTCAGAGGTTTTTCTGTGTACAACAAAGGTTTATTTTTACGAATACTCTGTTCTCTTTGTAGCTTGCCCTGTGACATAGGCAGGGTTTGTAAGATTCCTGGAAACCTGGAAAAGTTACAGAAATTAAAAATTATTTTTCAGGCCTGGATGTCGTGGAAAAATAAGTGGTATTTTTCCTTCTTATCTGGAAAAGTCATGGAAATTTCCCATGAAATGTGACACTAATATCATACTTGCCAAAAATACGATCATAAAACATCGTAAAGTTTGATTTAGCATGAAGAACGGGAAATACATAAGTCTTTATGATGATTCTGGGTTGTGGGAAAGCCCTGGGTAATCCAGGACTTTCCATTTCTAAGATGCTTAAAAAATTCCATATTTTTATACTGTACCAATGACCCAGACATAGCTGGTGCTAACTCTTAAAATATAGGGCCAAACACAAATTTTGCCCCCCAATCCCCAAAATTTGCATCTAAAACCAAAGAAAACATGTCCTGAATGGCCCTCCATACTTCACCTCTACTGTGCATGCACAGTGTCAAGGACGTCCCGAAATTGGCGCCATTAATCATTCTTAGTTTGGCCCTTCATCAGTTAACATCTGACTGATCTTTGTGCTTGTAAATCTCAGTTTAAATGATGCCAGACACATAAATATTAGTGAAATGGTGATTCTAAGGAGGATATAGAAGGAGGAGAGGAAAAATGTGTGACAGAAAATTATCAGGGCTGTAACTTAAAATTTTTTAATGAAATTATGTTAAGTTACCTATTTTCGAGGCAGCAGCCATTTTGTTGTCATTATTGTTATCAAGTTACACTGATTGTTCAGTGTTTTCCTCTCTCCCTTTCCTTTAAGTCCCCTCTTGCTATTCTCCCATGCTTTTGGCATATTTTCTGTAATTTTATTTCTAAAATTTCTTGGGAGTTTTAGCTGAATAACAGAATGAATTCTGTTCTTTTCCCCATGTTTACGTCTTCACCTGTGGGTGGTTAGGCGTAGTGTTCTGCATCTACCATCTGATGTTCTGCAGTTTCTTCCCTGGAAGTCTCTGTTTTGCATCAGATAGTGTATTATTGGTAACTGATTTCGGGCCAGGGCGCCTGGAGTCTTGATATTGTGTTTTTACACTCATTGTTTACATTTCCAACAGCCCTCTGTGTGAGGGGGGATTTCTTGAAAATAATATCTTGATGTTAATTTAATTATAACTAGACACATTATTATTGTTCGTAAGTGTTGCATAAATTGTTTAAAATATTTTTAGAATTTTTGTCCACACTTAGACTTGGGATCCATTGGGGCTCAACGTTACTTTTCAGAAACTTGGGCTGTTCTGAAAAAATATTTTTTCAAAAGTTTTTTGATCCAATTATTTTTTCTATGTTAATAGATCTTGTTATTATGTATTTTGATTGTCAGGGGTTGGTGCGAGTACTAGGACTTTGTTTTCTTTTCACATTGAAAGGATATTGTTCAATTGTAATAAGAGGAAATCTTCCTCTGACTTTCATAATCATTGTATATGTAGTCAGTGTACTCGCACTAACTCCTGTTCTGTATGTGTTGATTACGAGGACAACATGGGAAGCGTGTGTCACGGTATGTTAGTGGGGAATTGGCCATTCCGGTCCTTTCCCCGCAGGGTCACTCTACTTTATCAATCTCTATTTCAGACGATCATGATCAGGGTGATGTATCCGTGATGTCTTCCAAAAAGTGTGCCTCCGTCGTCACAATTATGTAGAGCTAGCGGAAAAGTGCTCAGGTAATACGTCAATTGCCTAAGAGGACCCTAGTAGGTTCGACGGCCTTTGACGTCCGCTAGCTCGCCCAGTGTAGCGTCCATTCATCGAATGGTTCGGCAGCCGGGTTCGTCCGTTGCGGTCTAGAAAGGAGTTTTGGGTGATGCGAGCACTATAAACATCCATGTGCACACCCAGTGACGGCGGATTAGAGGGGAGAACGGAGGAAGCCTTTTAGTCCGGTTCATAGCTCGTCCAGGCCCATCCGGGCTGCGAGCGAGAGAGGCCCCTCTCTCGTACATCAACATCTGGCCCCAGATGTTGTGGTACAAAATGTATCGCATTCGGAGCATACGTCCGCCGCTCGGGACGCTCCGTTATATAGACAGTCCGGAGAGACTGTCAATAAGGCTTCCTCATTCTCATGTCAGCGCACACGACCGCACCTTGGCTACGTGACCTCCGATATTCAGTCAACTTCGCCAGTCAGAGAATCCTCGGCGACCAGGTCACGCCATCCGATAGCCAAGGACACGAGACCTGCAGAATCCGGACGTTCACATAGGAAGTATGCGGGAGTCAACGTACACGGAGCTTCCAGCGGCAAAGCATCGTAAGACTGCTTCTGCACAGGCCTCGGTGACGGACGTGCTATCCCAAATAGCACAACTTATCGCAGCATCCCAGCAACGACAGAATCTCTGTCGCATAATATAATATCCGACGGCGCTGGGTCGGGACGCTCCGCAGAAGCATCAGGTGCGGATGTCCGAGAATTTCATTCGGTCCGACAGGATGCCGAAAGGGATTCGGAGGTTTTCGAGCTTTCCCTTTCGGAACAACATAAGCTGCTGTATATGTCATCCGACTTCTTCTTCTAGAGGTTCTTCGTCGGACCAGAATGCTGCGATACCGGATAAGAAACTGATAGCGTCGCTGGACTTAGAAATTTTTGGTTCGGTTCAGGGACATTGTCCCTCAGTTCCGACACAGTCCAATAATGTCTCAGATACGTTCGATTTATTGAACGACGCTATATATATTTGTTATATGCTTGCTATGTACAAGCATATCTGGTTTCTTGTTCGCAAAATTACTGAGATGTTTTTCAAAAGTGTGCCTCTGTCGTCATAGTTAATGAAGAGCTAGCGGCAATTAGTGCTCATGGATTATGTCAATCTCCTAAGAGGTCCCTAGTAGGATCGACGGAGTTGACATTCGCTAGCTCACCCGGTGTAGCGTCCATTCATCAAATGGTTCGACAGTCGGGTTCGTCCGTTGCGGTCTAGGATGGAGATTTGGGTGATGCGAGCACTATAATAGACTTTAGTACACACCCAGTGACGACGGATTAGAGGAGAGATCGGAGGAAGCCTGTTAGTCCGGTTCCTAGCTCGTCTGGTCCGTCCGGGCGGCGAGCGAGAGAGGTCCCTCTCTCGTGCAACAACATATGGGACCGGATGTTGTGGTACAGACATTTCACCTTTGGAGCGTATGTCCGCCTCTCCGGACGCTCCGTTATATAGACAGTCCGAGTGACTGTCGATAATGCTTCCTCATCCTCTCAGCAGCGCACACGACCGCACATTGGCTACGTGACCTTGAATATCCGGCCAGCTTCGACATTCAGTGATTCCATGGCGAACAGGTCACGCCATCCGGTAGCCAAGGAACACGAGGCCTGCACACTCCGGTCGCTCGCGTAATAGAAGTATGCACGGGGTAACGAATACGGAGCTTCCAGCGGCAATGCATCGTAAGACCGCTTCTCCACAGGTCTCAGTGACGGACGTGCTATCCAAAATAGCACAGCTTATCGTAGCATCCCAGCAAACGACAGATTCTCGGTCGGATCAGGAATAATCCGACAGCGCTGGGTCGGTACGCTCCGCTGTTGCATCAGGTACGGACGACCGAATATTTCATAGGGTCCGACGGGATGGCGAAAGAGATTCGGATGATTTCGAGCTTTCCCTTTCGGAACAACAGAAGCTGCCATACATTTCTTCCGGCATTATCTCCTAGAGGTTGTTCCGTCGGACTACATTGCTGCGATGCTGGATAAGAGACTATAGCGTCATTGGACACGGAGTTTTGGATCGGTTGAGGGACGTTGTCCCTGAGTTGCCGACACAGTCCAATAATGTCTTAGAACATTTGAATTATTGAACGACGCTATATATATATAAGCTTACTATCAACATGCTAGTATAGTTTCTTGTCCGCAATGCTCTATTCTGCCTTTCGTGAATTCGAGGAAATAATTGTTTATTGGCAGAACTGGGCTTACCGAGAGTTCCTTTGCATCTAAGACGGCGAGACTGAAGACTGCTAATTATCTTTTTTGCCGTCTATGTCGATTCCAACCACGATGTTGGAAACGACAATGATGTATAATAGACTTAACTTAGACGCTTTATCATACGTATACCACCTTACTGAGACGTTTATCATTACGTCTTCAACAGAAAGAATTCCAGGATATGATCCTCAATGAGATTTCTTTCAGGGGCAGTAGTTTTTCCACGTATAACTCCGCCCTTCAGTGGCAATCTGGAGTTGGTTAGACGTGACGCGGCCCTAGCTACATCCACACGCATGGATAGTAAGGTGAAGAACTCTCTCAGAGTCGCTTCGGTCTCGAGAAGCTTCTCTTCGACGGCAACCTTTCAGCAATCTTGAATTGCTCGATATACATGTTCTCTTGTTTATCAAGTGTAACAAGAGATTCAGACGTGGGCATACATTCGATGGTTGACTCAGAGAGTTCCACTGTAGTTGCCGGATCCGAGTTTTTCGATTATGACGGATGTCAATCAAACAGGTTGGGACACAATTTTGATCCCAACGGATTCGAAGTGCCAGGGTCTTTGGGTTCCGCAGTTTTTAGGCAAGCTCCTTACTTCCAAGGAAGAATATTATGTTGGCTTGCACTACGTCATTGGATGAATTTTATTCAGAAATGCATGCTCAATCCTGTCCGATGATACGACAGTAGTTGCGTATATCCGGAACCAGGGAGGCTCTCATTCGGTTCCGTTATTAATTTTAACGGAAAGAATCCTTCTGTTTGTTATAGAACACCAAGTTCTGTTTTGGTTCGTCATATTCTTGGTCGTCGGATCGTATTAGCAGACTCCCTTTCACGTAAGGGTTGTTTTGTTGCCGTCGGAATGGACTATCAACAAACAAGTATTCAATCAGATTTGCTATCAATGGGAGCGCCCAGTGATAATTATTTGCGACACAACTCTCCAATCAATTGTAGACGTATGTGTCTCCGTGTCCGGATCCCTGAGCATATGTACTTAATGCTCTATCGATCTAATAGGAAGCTATGATAGGATATGCGTATCCTCCATCGCTGTTGATTCAGCAAGTATTGCTAGAATTATTCATTCACAATACAATTCTGTTGGTAGCATCTCTGTCCCACAGAGACGGTGGATAAATTTACTTAGATGTCTACTATGGGACTTACCGCGGAAACTTCCTCCACGAGAGGATCTTTTTTCGCTGGGGAAATCGTGTCAACTCTATCACAACCCGCAAGGTCTCAACCTTCACGTATTCCGTTGTGCGGTCCTTCTTGCATAGCAAGCACTGTATAGGACCAGCAGTGGACGCAATTCCTAACTGTAGAAGGACCTCCTCTTCACTATACTATGCGGCTAGAGTGGAGGGTCTTCCATCATTGGTGTAGGGATCTTTATGTTGATATTTTTGATTCCTATATACCAGATATTGCAAACTTTCTAGTATACTTGTTTGACGAGATCAACTGCAGCCAGTTACTGTTATAGGTTATAGGTCTATGTTATCTGATACCTATGCACTCCATGGTAGTTACAATGGAGCCTAATGTCTCTTTATCTAAGTTAGTTTGAAACTTTTCGATAAGAGACCTAGAATCGTTAGATTAATTCCTATTCGGAATTTAGCTTGGGTTCTTATTAACTAAAGCAACCATTTGAATCCTTGAGACAGTAGTTTCAATTCTGGTCTTTTAAGGCAGCGATTCTCTTAGCCTTCTCTTCTGCTGAAGAGTCAGTGAGCTTCATCCACTATCAGTGGACGACTCTCACTTTCGTAGTATCGGGAACTCTATTACCTTTACTACTAATGTTGTATTTTTGGTTAAGAATCAGGCTCCTAATGATATCCGGAACCTATGGTTTTTAGGTCCTTCCGTCTTCGAGCGGGCATAGGCCTTTACTTTGTCCGGATAGACCTTTATCTATTTATTAACAGATCTCAGTTTATCAGTAGGACGTAAAGCTTCTTCTGGCTCTGATGCCTAATAGAAGGGTCATTACGGTCCATTCTATTACTTAATGCATTCAGTTAACTATCGGTACTGCTTAGGATAATCTATCCTTAACTCAGCAGTCTGTGCTTAAGATTTCGGCTCATGAAGCAAGAGCTCTTCTACATCTTGGGCTGACGTATAGTTTTGCTATTATAGATTAATAGGCTGCATATTGGTCTCAACCATCCACATTCATGAATTTTTATCTCAGAAATATTGTATCCATTTCTGGAGACCTGCGTTGTTTAGGTCCATTATCAGCTGCTCAGAAAGTCGATCACTTAACAATTGCAACTATAGCTATGTAGGCTTTATGTTCCGGCAGTGACTCCGTCCTGCTGCCCTCTTCGCTCTGGGCTATTTGACCCAGGGCAAGGAAAAGGGGGGGGGGGAGGGTGTTCCCTTGGGTCACCTGTTTTTATTATGAAAACAAGGGGATACCTCCTCCGGAGTTAGTATTTCTGAGCTGTTACTGGGATGGTTTCTTAAGTGAAAGTTATGTTTTTAAATTCATTCATGTCATAGTTTTAAAGTATAGCATTTGTATATGTCATGTGTCAAACGGATGTTATTATACTATCCTCGGACATTTTTTTTTTAAAAAAAAGAGCATAAAGAGTCTCAATTCTTTGGACTAACTTTATTTATTGGCTTACTTTAAATATAATTAGTATACGAATTATACTAGATATTAATAGAGAACATGGATGTTATCATGCTCAATTATAAAAGGTATTGTATCTTTCTAATTTGTCATAAATAAGAAAGATACACGTGAAGCCTATTTCTCCTTTTCTCCTACAGGAGATGAATCTATTTATATAGTTGAGCTTATTGGATTTTCCTCTATGTCCTGGGCCCTCCAGCCTTTTTACTATTCAGCTATGTCTGGGTCATTGGTACAGTATAAAAATCTTAAAAAATTTATAGTAATTTATATATTTTTTATACTTACCAATGACCCAGACGGGGATGGCCCTCCCAGGAGTTGGGAACTCATACCTCCCCGCTGAGTACATAGCGCTTACCAGGCACTGGTTATAAGAATGATTAATGGCGCCAATTTCGGGACATCCTTGACACTGCGCATGCGCATTAGAGGTGAAGTATGGAGGGCCATTCAGGACATGTTTTCTTTGGTTTTAGATGCAAATTTTGGGGATTGGGGGGCAAAATTTGTGTTTGGCCCTATATTTTAAGAGTTAGCACCAGCTATGTCTGGGTCATTGGTAAGTATAAAAAATATATAAATTACTATAAATTTTTTAAGTTTCGTTTCCAGATTTGCCCCTTGAAATCCTGTTGAAATTTTTGCAAATTCACTTGAAATCCTGTAAAAGTCAAGAAAAATTCACAGAATTTCATCTTTAAAAAGGTGTATTTACCCTTTACAGGCATCACTGGTTTTATGTTTGGATTCTTAACCCCTAGCACTCTGGCAGGGCAACAGAATTTTCTCCAATCACTCAGTTATCTCTTGTTTAACTATGAATTTAACCAATTATATCTTGTTTGACAGAGCTCTGTGAGCTCTGTCAAACAAGATATATTTGATTAAATATTAAATGCATTATGGGAAATAATTGCTGCTGAAAACTTTGCCATTTTAACATCACAGTTCAGAATGTTAACCTGACCAGTAATTGGTAGAGTGCCAGATTTATTATGCCTCCATCTTGAAAAGTCAAAGGGATATCTAGTGGAGATCTCTGTCCGTCTGTTCATCCATTCGTTCATCTATTTGTTCATTTGACTCCTTCTGTCCATCCATCCATACCTACATTTTCCCTTGTATCTCAGCCACTGCTATTCTGATTTGAATGATATTTGGTGATGTGATAGAGCATCATGGGGGAACGATACCTGTATGGCATGAGTTTCTACCACACATTTTTACCTGTGTCACCAGCGGCAGAGCAGGTCTAGTAACTGCTTGCCTGCATCCGTCAGTCCATCTGTCAGTCCGTCCGTCAGTCCGTCCATCTGTCAGTCTGTCCAAAACACTTCTTCCGTCAAAGTTTTCTTGGCTTCTTTGAAAGGGAATGATTTTATATTTGGTCTGCTGCTTCATAATGATGAGTTGTATCATGTATCTAATTTTCAGATCTGCCATGCAGCCACTTCCTGTTTGCCGATACTTTGAAGTCTGTTCGTCTCTGTAATCAATTGCATGCAGCGACGCAGGTCCAGACCCGGTATTGGTCTTGGCTTGTTTTTCCAGAGTTATGGTCCTTTTTCCTTTCATCCAAACATTTTCCTGTGTAGCTCAGCTACAGCTACTCGATTTTGAATTGTATTTGGTACAGTGATAGAGTAACATGGGGTAATGATACTTGCCTAACGTGAGTTTCTTCCAAACATTTCCCCAGAGTTATGGTCCTTTTTCAATTTGGAAATTTATGAAATTTTCTTCCGTATAAACATTTTCCCATGTATCTCAGCCACTGCTACTCTGATTTGAATATTTGGTGTGGTGCTAGAGCATCATGTGGTTACAATACCTGTGTAGCGTGAGTTTCTTCCACACATTTTTTCCACAGTTAAGGCACTTTTTCACTCTTTTGACATAGAAAATTTTTTGTGGTCAGGGGCATTAGCAGTGCTTTGCGATGCAGGCCTCTTGTTAGGGTAGCTAGATTTTGTTCATCACTTAATTTATTGGGGTTTGGATGACACTTGCCACAGCCAGGCTCATATCAGGTTTTCAAGGAGAGAAAATCTATGCCCTTTTAATTAGGTGTTTGTTCATCAATTGTTTTGCTACAGCTTATTAGAGACTGCCTATAGGCACTTTCCAATAAATTGTAACAGATTAAATTCTTATCAACAAAAGATTAGTTTGTACCTGAAAATGAAACACATGGTACAAATCCATGTACTTTATTTTATTTTTTGGCATTTTTCTTGGAATCCTGAAATGTGTATCAATTTTTGATCACTGAGGTGCAGACAAGTTCTGTTCACTGGTACAATAAAACCCAGTTGGCAATTCTTGGGTGAGAGTCCTCTAAACTGGGGAACAAAATCAAAAATGATTGGCTGAATGTAACTTCATACTGGTGCTGCAGTCATGTTGTAACTGTATATCCAAATTTATTTATTTATTGGGGTTTAACAACACTTTTGACAACTAGGGTTACCTGATGTCGGACAGTTTTACAAGTGGAGGAAGCCGGAGAGAACCACTGAGCAACAGCGAGCAACTATCAGACTCCCCAACGTACTAACTCCACAGAAGCAAGGTTAGCATTGGTTGAAGACAAGTGCACCATCGAGATGCAGTACACCTTAGTACACAGTGCCATCGTGCCCCCACATGGTCAGTCAGGTATATCCTTATAAATAAATAAATTATGGTATTTACACTTCTCAATATAGCCGCAATATGGGCCTCTGGTATTGAACCAGCAAACAGTCTTGATGCATGGATCCATATATGCAGAGCAGAATCTAGTGAGGATGGTGAGGGTATTGAATGGGTGAACAGATATGATGCATCGATCCATATATGCAGGGCAGAATCTAGTGAGGATGGCTACTAAGGAAAATTTAGCACTCTACCAGAAGAATTATATTGTGTTAGGTTCCAAGTTTGAACTGACAGTCAATGACCCAAGAACACTGTTGCAAAAATGTTAACCCTTGTACCCACAGTATCGGTCAGTTTTGAGATTCTGGCTTTGAGGATGCATATATGTGATCTTTTGAAAGTGTTGCTAATCCATATAAGGGCTAAGATGGAGCAATCATTTACTTAATTGTAGCAACCATTTTCCCACAATTTTTAGAGAGTGTGTGTCTTAACTCTTAAGGGCCAAATTCCGACTTTGATAATTTTTTAATGCAAAGGAACAGGTGCCCCAACATGCATTGTTTGGTCTGACTCAAAACTTGATTTCTAAGTACCATATCAGTTGATTCTAGGCAAGTCTTTGCAGCCTGTGTAGGCAGCCAAGACTTGACTAGAAACAGCTGCAAAGCCACTCGAGTGGATGTGGACTTTCAAAGTATAGTGAAAATGTATAAAAAATCTCCAGGTCCTTAAAAATTAATCAGCAGTAACTGCATTGTGTCATTTGGTAAGATACTTAATCCTGAATGCCCACATTGGAGCATAGTGGCACTGTGTACTAAGGTGTATTGCTTGTAGATGGTTCACTTGCCTTCAGCTGTTGCCAGCTCCTTGTGCAGTGTTAATACTTTAAGGAGTCTGACGAGTTAGTACTTTTGGGAAATTGACAGTTGCTCACCACTTCTCAGTGGTTCTCTCTGAGTATTACGGCTTCCTCAACCCATAAAACTGTGTGACTTAATGTGACCCTGGCTGTTGAAAGTGTTGTTAAGCCAAGCAACCCCCACACCAGCCCCCCTCCCCCTCCCCCACCACAAAAAACAAACAATCCCTTCCTAAGTTGAATAGCATACCATGAATACAAACAAACTTTTTACATTTTCAACTAAAAAATTTTGTTTTTCACGATGGTCATATTTAGCATTATGTTGGTTCAAGGGTTAATACGATATTGCCTGGTTGAATAGCCCTGTTAATTGCATATGACTTTTAAACACCAAACCATGTACCATACCTTCAGTTAAGATTTGACCTGTTAATTGCATATAGGTCATAGAATAAATCCATGTAAATGGAATAAAAAAATGTAGTCTTTCCAAAACATTATACTGATGACTTCCCTGTGAGAACCCAGGAAAAGTGGAACAACATTTCTTGACCAAGATAAACAAGATCAGTTTTACTGGAAGAATTAGACCTAGTAACAAATGCCTGGAGTGGAGGTCCTCTGAAATGGTCAGCATAGGTATAATAAATTGACTTAACTTTACTTCATACCTGTGTTTCAGTCATAATATAGCCATATCTGCTGAAAGTGACTTTAAACAGCCATAATAAATTAATAAATAATACTGGTGACCTCCAAATAACTCAGCTTGACACACTTCTAATGAGGCATTTATTCTATTATACAATGAAACTTTGTTAATTGAATAGCCACTTTGCCAGTGAAAATTATTATGCTCCATGAAAAAATTTCAGGGAGCATACAATCGCTACTTTGTCCATCTATCTGTCTGTCCAAAACAACTGGTTTCTAGATAACTCTAGGTTGCTTTGATGTATGACCTCATAATTTTGCAACATTACTGCCTTCCATGAAATGCAGGACAAGTTTGATTTCCATCGTTATGGCATTTACCATTGCAGAGTTCTGCCCCTTGAAAAGTCACAAAATAGTAAAATCAATGGTTTCCGATAATAACTCTAGTTCACTTTGATGCATGCCGTTATAATTTTGCAACATTACTACCTACCATGAAATGTAGGTCAAGTTCAGTTTTCAAAGTTATGACATTTATTGTTAAGGCACTTACCGTTCCAGAGTTATGCCCCCTGAAAAGTAACAAAATAGTAAAATCAATGATTTCCGGATGATAACTCAAGTTATAAGTTCACCTTATAATTTTTCAAAATTACTACACCTCATGAAGCTCTCTCAAATAAAATATAATAGATCAAATGCCTGTGTTGGTTGTACTTGGCCCAAATGGGTCAATGAACAGATGTAATTTGGTGAATGTAAGGGTAATTTCTCGACATATTACAAGATCTTTTATTCAATTAACAGGGAGTTTACCCTATATATAAGGTAGAAAACTGGCAACATTTTGGTTAATTGCATACTCCTATCAACTGAATAGTTTTCACTGACAAAGTGGCTATCCAATTAACAGAGTTGCACTGTACCAGAATAAATTTTCATTGTAACACCAGAAATGAGAAAATTGACTGAATTCTTGTTAATCGAATACTTCAGTCAGTCAGATATTGTCCATTGACAATGTGGCTATTCAGTTCACCCTTAAAGGCCTATTTCCGACTTTTACGACCTCAGAACAGGTGCCCTTAACATGCCATCATGAGGAAGTCCTGCTGTCAGACAAATTAGGTAGGCAGCAGTTTCTAGTCAGGTCTTGGCTGCCTGTTAAGGCAGCCAAGACTTGACTAGAAATCACTGTTAAGCCACTGGACGTATAGAGGCTGTAAGCTGGTGAGAATTCAGGACACTTGTCCAGGCCCTTAACCCTTAAAGGCCTATTTCCAACTTATACAACCTCAGAACAGGTGCCCTTAACATGCCATCGTGAGGAGGTTCAGCTGACAATAGGCAAATTGTGTAGGCAGTAGTTTCTAGTTCCAGTCTTGGCTGCCTGTTAGACATTACTAGAAATGACTGCTAAACCTGTGGACGTATAAAGGCTGTGGGCTGGTGGAATTCTGGACATCAAGGGTTAACAGGGCTTCACTGTAGTTACTTATCTGTATTAGTTCATTGAAGAGGATTCTTAAAATGATCTAAAAAGATCTTATCTTTACTTTCTCACTTTCTGCTCTTTACGGGGATTCTTTTAGGTATCTGCAGGGTCCAGTTATGGGACCCTTTCCCAATGAGATTTAGCATGATTTTTTCCAATCTTCCCAATTCTTAACCCCATGTTTCCCAATCTCCATTCCTACTCAGACAAAAATTGAATACACCACTGATTATCTGAACTGGGTAGTCATTAAGACCTCTGAAAACCATTTTAATAAAGACTTTGTGAACATGATTCTATGTGACTTCTTGTTAAAAAAATTACTTGCAGTATGCATGCAGTTGCTTAAATATTGGTCTTAGTGTTCTCTGCTCAATTTGAATGTAAAATTTCTTAGTTTTTTCCCCTCCAAAACAAATCCCCAAGTGGAGCCCCCCATGATGCAAAATTTTCCAATGACATGGGCCTATGACCCTTTCCCAAAGAGGGCAAACGAATCCCTGCTTTATGATTAAGCATTCAGAAGACAAGACACAAGAAGAGTTTCTCAGAACAAACTAGGACCTAATCTAGGAGTATGATGAAGCGACCATTTGTAGATTGATGCAAAACATTTTTACATTTGGAAGTATGAGCTGCTCAATAGCATGCAGAAATACAACACCTTTTAACTTACTTTGTGTGTTTGAGAGTTTTCTTAAAAATTCTGCCCTGGTAAAAAAAAAAGCATTTTATAAGTTTAGATGAATTCTTTATAGTTTTGTTAATAAAATAAATTCAAACAATTGCGAATAATTTTTGAAAAACAGAGATAATTTTTAACATGAAGAGGTGTTTTAACCCTTAAGGGCCTAATTCTGATTTTGCTCACTTTTTAACACAGCTGAAAAGGTGCCTCGACATGTGGTCTCTGGGTAAATTTGAAAGTTATAGTTTTATACTGTACCAATGACCCAGACTTAGCTGGTGCTAACTCTAACAAAACCAGGGCCAAACACAAATTTTGCCCCCCAATCCCCAAATTTGCATCCAAAACAAAAAGAAATCATGTCCTAAAGGACCTCCATACTACGCCTCTACTGCGCATGCGCAGTGACGCAGACGTCCCGAAATTGGCGCCAATTATCATTCTCTGTTTGGCCCTTCATCAGTCAACATCTCACTGATCTTTGTGCTTGTAAATCTCAGTTTAAAGGATGCCAGACACGTAATTTTTGGAGAAATGGTGATTCTAAGGAGGATATAGAAGGAGGAGAGGAAAAAGAAGTGACAAAAAATAATCAGGGCTGTACTTAAAATTTTTTGATGAAATTATGTTAAGTTGCCTATTTTCGAGGCATGGGCCTCTTGTTGTCATTCTTGCTAAATGTTGCACTGTTTATTCAGTGTTTCCTCTCCCCTAGCCTTCTAAAGTCCCCCCTTGCAATTCTCCCATGCTTTTGGCATATTTTTGAGAAAGTTCATTTCTAAAATTTCCCTGGGAGAGTTGCTTGGATACAGAATGTTTTCTGTTGTTTTCCCCATAGTTACGTTTTCACCCATGGGTGTATAAACGTTGTGTTCTGCATCTTCCATCTGATGTTCTGCAGATTCTCCCCTGGGAGTCTCTGTCTTGCATCAGGTAGAGTGTAATTTGGATGACTGATTTCGGACCAGTTTTTTCAGTGCCTGGAGTCATGTTTTCTGGTATTTTACACTGTTTGTTTACATTGGCAACAGCCTTTTTTGAGGGGGGGCTGTTTGCCTTCGGTGTAGTTTATCTCACTATTAGATACATTTATATTGTCCGTAAGTGTCTCATTAATTATTTAATATAAATTTAAAATTTTTGACCACACTTTGCCATCGGATCCATTGGGGCTCAACGTTAACTTTTCAGCAACTTGGGCTTCGCTGAAAAAATATTTTTTCAAAATTATTTTGATTTGCAATTGTTTTTTCATTTATTAATGGATCATGTTATTATGTATCTTTGTGTCAGGGGTTTGTGCGAGTAACTAGGACTTGTTGTTGTCCTTTCACAATGAAGGGACATTGTTCAAATTGTAATGGGAAGAAATCTTCCTCTGACTTTCATGATCATTGTATTAATTGTAGTCAGTGTTCTCGCATTAATCCCTGTCCTATATGTGAATATTGGGATGAGAAACATTGGAAACGTGTGTCACGATATGTTGTTTCTGGAGAAAGGGCTATGCCTGCTCTTTCTCCGCAAGGTCACTCTACTCTCTCAGTTTCTATTTCAGAGGAACAAGAACAGGGTGATGTTTCCATGTTATCTTCTATAAGTATGCGTCCGTCGTCACAAATGAATTCAGAGCTAGCGGCAAAAGTGCTCATGGAGATTAGACAAATGTCGTCCGCTAGCTCGCCCGGTGTAGCGTCCATTCACCGAATGGTTCGGCAGCCGGGTTCGTCCGATGCGGTCCAGGAGGAAATTTTGGGTGATGCAAGCACTATAAAAATAATAGATGCACACCCAGTGACGGCGGATAGTAAGCGAGAACGGAGGAAGCCTTTGAGTCCGGTTCCTAGCTCGTCCAGGTCCAGCCGGGCCGCGAGCGAGAGAGGCCCCTCTCTCGTACAACAACATCTGGGACCAGATGTTGTGGTACAAAATGTGTCGCAAGCGGAGCATACGTCCGTCGCTCGGGACGCTCCGTTGTATAGGTAGTCCGCGGAGACTGCTAAGGCTTCTTCTTCTCGTCAGCGCACACGACCGCACCTTGGCTGCATGACCGCCGATATATTACCAGCTTCGCCGATCAAGGATGTTACGGCGACCAGGTCACACCATCCGGCAGCCAGGGATTCGAGACCGATGGACTCCGGACGTTCGCATAGAAAAAGTATGCGGGAGCCATCTGATGCGGAGCTGCCCTCGGCGAAGCAGCGGAAGACTGCGTCTCTGCAGGTCTCTACGCCGGACAGTCTTGTGCAGATAGCACAGCTTATCGCAGCATCCCAGCAGCCGACAGAAACGGTGTCGGATCGAGAATTATCCGACGGCGCTGGGTCGGTACGCTCCGCCGAAGCATCGGGGGCGGACGACCGGGAACATCATGAGGTCCGGATGGTGAAAGGGATACGGATGATTTGGAGCTATCCCTTTCGGAACAACATAAAGCTGCCGTGGACTTCATCCTGCACTTTCTCCCTCAAGTTGTTCCATCGGGCCAGACTGCTGCGGTTCCGGACAAGAGGATTATAGCGTCATTGGACTCTGAATTTTTTGAGCGGTTCAGGGACATCGCTCCCGAGTTTCTGTCGCAGTCCAATAATGTTGCAAGAACATTTGAATTATTGAACGACGCTATATTTAAACTTGCTTCCAAGACGGGGAAAGCAGGTCTCTTGTCCGCTAATACTCTCAACCTGCCTTTCATTAATGCAAGGAATAAATTCGATACGGCAGGACAGGGTATCCCGAGAGTTCCTCTGCGTATGGACGACGAGGCGGAAGACTTAGAGCTATCATTACCGTCGTTGGCTTCTATTCCAACCGCAGTGTTGGAAACAGCTATTGCGTCTAACAGAGCCAATTTAGATGCCTTATCTTACGCAGATCACCTTACTAAGGCGTTATCACTGCGCCTTCAGGGGAAAGAGTTTCAGGATATACAATCCTCTTTAAGACTTCTTTCAAGGGCATTAGCTTATTCCACGTGTAACTCCGCCCTTTCAGTGGCAAATCTGGAGTTGGTTAGACGTGACGCAGCCCTAGCTACATCCACACTTGTGGATTCTAAGGTGAAGAACTCTCTTAGAGTCGCTTCGGTCTCCGGAGAACTTCTCTTTGATGGCAAGCTTTCTGCTATTTATGATAAAATTACAAAGAAAGCTTCGGATTCTCTGTTGTTCAAATCTGCCTCTAAGAAGCCGGATACAGCAGACAAGAATAAGACAGGCACTTCTGGGTCTAATGCGCCCAAGAGAGGTTCCTATAGAGGTTCCGGTGGGTCCTCTTGGTCTTATTCGAGAGACCGTCAGGGTAGCGACTCTCGTTCGGGACGTCCTTCGGGCCGGGACAATCGGTTGGACGCCCCGAGGTCGACGGGGCGAGGTGCGGGTCATGGAGGACGTGGTTTCTCCTACCGCAGGCCTCGCAGGTCCAGGAGGTGATGGCTTAAACCTCTATCGCGTACCGGTTGGCGGAAGGTTGTCAAGCTTTTCACAAGAATGGGCGTCGATTACGGACGACCCTTGGGTGAGAGGAGCGACTTCGGAAGGTCTAAAGATATCCTTCAAATGAAAGCCTCCATTAACTCGCAGTCCAAAGTGGACTCAACTTCTGTCAAATCCACAGAAAAGAGACGCTCTGTTATCAGAGGTGCAGTCTCTTTTAATGAAGAACGCGGTAGAGGTCGTAGAAAACCAGGAAACTCCGGGATTCTACAGCCATCTGTTTCTGGTTCCGAAACCAGACGGCTCGTTCCGTCCAGTCATAGATTTGAGCTGGATAAACAAGCTGATCATCGCTCCGAAATTTTATATGGAGGCGATTCGGTCGGTCAGAGCGAGTATTTCGGGTGAACGATTATGCAACAAGCATAGATCTCAAAGATGCGTACTTTCACGTCATGGTACATCCGACATTCCGAAAGTATCTACGCTTCGCAGTCCTAGGAGTGGTGTATCAATTCCGGGCGATGTGCTTCGGATTGAATCTAGCACCCTGGGCTTTCACTCGGGTAATGAACTCGGTAATGATCTATTTCCAAGCTCATTCGTCTGCGGTAACGTCGGCCTACCTGGACGACATTCTTCAGAGGTACGGCAACGAGTTAACGCTTCAGAACGATGTTCAGAATCTACTTCTATTGCTCCGACGTCTCGGTTTTATAGTAAACGAGGAGAAGTCGGATCTGATGCCGTCCAAGTCATTCACTCATCTGGGAATGAGCTTCCAGACGCACAACAATCTCGTTCGTCTGCCGTTAACCAGAGCGAAATTAGTCAGTTGTTACGCTCGCTATTGTCTGCATGCAGACAAAGTCACAGCGAGAGAATTTATGAGACTGATAGGTCTGTGCGGAGCCGCTGCGGATCTCATTCCGATGGGGCGGTTACGCACACGTCCTCTTCAAATTTTCTTGACTCAGAATTGGAGTGTGAAAATTCATTCGCTCGACGTGGACGTTCTCTTGTCAGATCAAGTGAAACAAGAGATTCAGACTTGGGCAAACATTCAGTGGTTAACTCAGGGAGTTCCGCTGCAGTTGCCGGATCCGAGTTTTACCATTATGACGGATGCCAGTCAAACAGGTTGGGGTGCATCATTAATCCCAACGGATTTGAGATGCCAGGGTCTTTGGGATCCGCAATTCCTGTGCAAGCACATAAATATCAAGGAAATGATGTCAATTTGGCTTGCGTTACGTCACTGGATGGACATTATTCACAATGCTCATGTCCAAATCCTATCCGACAATACGACAGTAGTGGCGTATATACGGAATCAGGGAGGCACTCATTCAGTTCCGTTGTTCAATCTAACGGAAAGAATCCTTCTGTTTGCGCTAGAACATCACGTTCTTCTTTCGGTTCGTCACATACCGGGTCGTCTGAATGTGCTAGCAGACTCCCTTTCACGAAAGGGTCGCTTGTTGCCGTCGGAGTGGACTCTCAACAAACAAGTATTCAATCAGATTTGCTACCAATGAGAACGGCCAATGATAGATTTATTTGCGACACATCTCAACAATCAGTTGCAGACGTATGTGTCTCCGTGTCCGGATCCAAGAGCATTTGCAGTAGACGCTCTGTCGATCCCCTGGGACGGAATGATAGGATATGCGTATCCTCCAGCGCCGTTAATTCAACAAGTATTGCTAAAGATAAAACAATCTCAATGCAAGATTCTGTTGGTAGCATCTCTGTCGCCACAGAGACCGTGGATAAATCTACTCAGGTGTCTGTTGTGGGATCTACCGTGAAAGCTTCCTCCGCGGGAGGATCTTCTTTCGCAGGGGAAATCGCGCCAACTTCATCACAACCCGCAAGGTCTCAACCTTCACGTTTTTCCGTTGTGCGGTCCTTCTTGCATGGCAAGCACTTTACAGGACGAGCAGTGGACGCGATTTCTAACTGTAGGAGGACCTCCTCTTCGCTAAACTATGCAGCTAAGTGGAAGGTTTTTCGTCGTTGGTGTAGGGATCATTCTGTAGATATATTCGATCCCTCTATACCAGACATTGCAAACTTTCTAGTATACTTGTTTGACAAAATCAAACTGCAGCCTGTTACTATTAAGGGTTATAGGTCTATGTTATCTGATACCTATGCACATCATGATAGTTTACAAATTGGATCTAATGTCTCTTTATCTAAGTTAGTTAGAAACTTCTCGATAAATAGACCCAGAACTCTTAGATTAATTCCTAAATGGAATTTAGCTTGGGTTCTTCTTAAATTGAAGGAAAAGCCATTTGAACCTCTTGGGACAGTAGATTTCAAATTCTTATCTTATAAGACAGCTTTTCTCTTAGCTTTCTCTTCTGCTAGAAGAGTCAGTGAGCTTCATGCACTGTCGGTGGATGATTCTCACTATCGTAGTGTCGGGAACTCTATCACCTTCACTACTAATGTGGGTTTTTTAGCTAAGAATCAGGCTCCTAATAAATATCCGGAACCTATTGTTATTAAGGCTCTTCCGTCTTCAGACGGGCGTAGGCCTTTACTCTGTCCTGTTAGAGCGTTACGTATCTATAAACAGAGATCTCAGTTCATCAGAAAGGGACGAAAACGTTTCTTTCTGTCTTTGATGCCTAATAGAAAGGACATTTCGGTCCATTCTATTGTTAGATGGATTCAATTAACTATCCGTACTGCTTATGAGAGTTTATCTTCTTCTCAGCAGTCAGTGCTTAGGATTTCCGCTCATGAAGTAAGAGCTCTTGCTACTTCTTGGGCTTATGCTAATAGTGTTGCTATTACAGATTTAATGAAGGCTGCTTATTGGTCTCAGCCATCCACATTCACAAATTTTTATCTCAGAAATATTGAGTCCATTTCTGGAGACCTGCATTGTTTAGGTCCGTTATCTGTTGCTCAGAATGTCGTCCACTAAACAGTTGCAACTATAGTTATGCAGGCTTTCTGTTCCGGCAGTGACTCCGTCCGGCTGCCCTCTTCGCTCTGGGCTATTTGACCCAGGGCAGGGGGAAGGGGGGGGGGGGGGCGGGTGTTCCCTTAGGTCACCTGCTTTATAGTGAAAAGCAAGGGAATGCCTCCTCCAAGTCAGTATTTCTGAGTCGCTTCCGGATGGTTTTAAAGTGTAATATTAATATTAAAATTCATTCATGTCTTATTTTTAAAGTGTAGCTCGGTGTGAAGCATTTGTATATGTCAAGTGTCAAACGGGCTTTAATATACAATACTCGGACACTTTTAAGTGACTATAAAGAGTCTCAATTCTCTGGACTACTTTATTTATTGGCTTACTTTAAAAATAATTAGTATAAGGGGTATACTGGATGTTAATAGAGAACATGAATATTATGGTGCTCAATTATTAAGGGTATTGTATCTTTCTAATTTAATATTAAATAAGAAAGATACATGTAAAGCCTAATACTCCTTTTCTCCTTAAGGGGTTATCTCTTTATTATATAGTTGAGCTTATTGGATTTTCCTCTATGTCCTAGGCCCTCCAGCCTGTTTACTATTCAGCTAAGTCTGGGTCATTGGTACAGTATAAAAATGTTAAAAAATTTATAGTAATTTATATATTTTTTATACTTACCAATGACCCAGACGGGGATGGCCCTCCCAGGAGTTGGGAACTCTTGCCTCCCCGCTGAGTACATAGCGCTGACCAGGCACTGCCAGTAAGAATGATAATTGGCGCCAATTTCGGGACGTCTGCGTCACTGCGCATGCGCAGTAGAGGCGTAGTATGGAGGTCCTTTAGGACATGATTTCTTTTTGTTTTGGATGCAAATTTTGGGGATTGGGGGGCAAAATTTGTGTTTGGCCCTGGTTTTGTTAGAGTTAGCACCAGCTAAGTCTGGGTCATTGGTAAGTATAAAAAATATATAAATTACTATAAATTTTTTAACATTTTAAGTATCTTGGCAGTTGTTTCAAGGCAAGTCTAGGCTGCCTAAATAGACAGCCTAGACTTACCCAGAAACCACTGCAAAGTCATAGGATGTAGACTTTCAAAGTGAAGCAAAAAAGATCTCCTTTCCTTTAAGGGTTAAACGACGGCAACATTGGGCATTGCAAACAGATTTGAGAGTCATTCACCTGACTCTTATACATTCAGTATCTCTCATTAGTCATTAGTCCTAAAAAGATAAATTGTTTCCCTGTGAGCATTTGTATTTTTATTGCTAATTTATTTTTTATTGTTTAACTGAAATGTCACAAAATCAGGCAACTTAACTCAAGGGATGAAATACACCACCACCACCCATGCTATTCTGTAGATCATGAGGCCTAAAACATAAAACAAACCAGGAACATGAACTTTTGATGGCAAAGAAATAATTACAAAAATAAAATATAAATACAAAAAATGTCCTGAGAAATAGGAGATCTACTTTGTGGGACCTTATTTGCATATCAGAGCTCAAAATAAGCGTTGTCGCGTCGCTTTTTGCTATGCAAAACTTGCAAAGAGTTACACAATGTTCAATTATATATAGCATTTTGCGAAACAAGATAATCAACTGCAGCCTATTAGGCTGCAGTTGATTATCTTGTATCGCAAAATGTAAATGAAAATTTGCAAACAAATTTGAAAACTAGTTCACTGATGCTTTACTTCTGATTGTGGAACATTCCAGGCATAACTCAGATTAACTCTCCATCAAGCATCATTAGCAACTTCATATGTAAGATGAATTCTATTGGTTTAAATTCTTCCTGTTTTTACAACATTTTGCATAAAATGTACATTAAAAATAACTTCAAGCCCATCAAATTAAAAATTCCAACTTCCATTTTGAGAACTCTATTGATCATCCAAGACGCTATTTGAAAATATACAAGTCCATTAAACCGTTAAAGCCAGTTCAGTTAAAAAAAAACATAGTAAATGTTTCATGTGTTGCAGATCATTTGGAAATGCCCAGAAATGGATGGAAACTATTCTATCTACTTAGAAGAATTCAATACAAAACAGCATAACATAACTCTGGTATACAAAAATAGCTATGTAATTTTTACAAAATGCTATTCATTTTTTGGAAATTTGTAGCATTTTGCTACGCAAAGAAAAAAAGTTATTTTGAGCACTGTTACATATAGATTACAGAGTGTACTCCTGTTAATTGAATAAAAAAATCTTGTAATATGTCAAGAAATTACTCTTATAATCACCAAATTAAACTTGTTCATAGGCCCATTTGGCCTTGGTACACCCAGTACAGACATTCAATCTGTTATATCTTATTTGACAGAGCTTGTATGAGCTTCATCAACGAATTACCCAACACTCACCAAGTTCTTGTGTTTATAGACCTATTTTGCTTAGGTACATCCAATACATACAATACGTGGAGAGTGTATTATCACAAAATCACCTGTAGAGTGGAGATTCCACCCGAGCAATAATTGCAAGTTTGTTGCAAAGCATAACCATCACATGCAAAGTCCATTGACTGAAACATTGCTTGTGTTTTTTGTCCATATGTACAGAATTTGAAAGTGATACTTTGGGTGATAACTTCACTCCATGGGTGATTCAGTTACAATCCACTCTACATGTACTGTACATTTATTCTATTTATCTTGATCCATGAGTTCTGTCAGACAAGATATATAATAAATGCCCATTTTCTCTCTAGAAAACACAAAAGTGCCCATTTTACTGTTAATTGAATACCCCTGTTATTTGAATAATTTCCATAGGCAAAGTGGCTATTCATTTAACAGGATCTCACTGTATTATGCAAAAATTCACAAGAAAGACAAGACAAACATGTTGCTATATCTTATCTTTAGGCCAAATAAGTTAAAATCAGTTTCTTAGGACCTCCTGCATGGTTCTTTTTGTCTTCTCTGTGCTCTCTTTTATATTACCAATGCAAACTTAAAAAAATAAAAATTTAATGGTTTATGTTAACCCTTTACCCAACACGAAAAGCAGACGACACTTGCAAACAAAATTATTGAATAACTAAATTTTTTCATTTTTTGTCTCAAAAACATAGGTTATGACCCCTCATTGGAATGAGCTCGTTCCAAAGAGGGGTCATAACCTATGTTTTTGAGACAAAAAAATGAAAAAATAATGAAAATTAATTGCTGATTTTTGTGAATAGCACTGGTCGGTTTTGGCCATTACATTGGATAAAAGGGTTAATAAAATTGATAAATTTCTCCTTTGAGTGCAACAAGGCTTTGTAATGCTTTAGCATTGCAAAGCCTTTTTGCACTCAAGGGATAACATACACCACCACCCATGCTTTTTTGTAGATTACGAGGCCTAAAACATAAAACAAACAAAGAACAAGAACTTTTAATGGCAAAGAAATAATTACAAAAATAAAGAACAAAATAAAAAAATGCCCGCCCACATGCAGGTTTACAAAAAATGGCCTGAGAAACAGAAAATCTACTTTGTGGGGCCTTATTAGAATTTAAAAATTAAGAATAAAAATAAAAACCTCCCTCCATCCTTCATTTGACAAAATTCAACACTTGAGACTGAATTTATTAGCTTAACTTGACAAAGTCAAGATAAGCTATTGCCATATCGTGTGCGGAAGTCTGTAAGTCTGTTCACATTTTCCTTAAGCACAGGCTACACCCTGTAGTTCTTATCCAATCGTCATGAAATTTCATATGCAGGTTTGGGGTCATGTCTAGATGAAAACGTCCCCTTTTGGTCGCAATCGGTAAACTGTGATGGCTGCCCAAGCCCAAAACCTGAAAACCTTTAGCACAGTCTACAGGTCGTATTTATGAAGGGATTTCATTGTAACTTGGTAGGATGCCTCTGTATAATATCTAGATGAGAACATCTCCTTTTGGCCATGATCTGTCAGCCATGGTGGCTGCCCCAGCCCGAAACCCAAAAACTTTTAGCACAGTCTGCGGGTCATATTTAATATGGAGGGATTTCATTGTAACTTGGTAGGATGACTCTGTATGATGTTTAGATGAGAACTTCCCCATGTGGTAGCGATCTGTCAACCATTACCACTACCCGAGCCCAAAACCTAAAAACTTTTAGCAGCCATGATGGCTGCCCAAGCCCGCAACCCAAAAACTTTTAGCACAGTCTGCAGGTCATATTTAATATGGAGGGATTTTATTGTAACTTGGTAGGATGACTTTGTATGATGTTTAGATGAGAACTTCCCCATGTAGTAGCGATCTATCAACCATTACCACTACCCGAGCCCAAAACCTAAAAACCTTTAGCATAGTCTTCAGGTTATATTCATAGAGGGATTTCATTGTAACTTGGTAGGTTGACTCCATATAATGTCTAGATGAGAATGTCCTCTTTTGGTCATGATTGGTCAACTGTGATGGACACAGGGGCCCGAAGTCCAAAAACCTTGAGCACAGTCTGTAGGTCATATTTATGAAGGGATTTCATTGTAACTTGGTAGGATGACTCCAGATAATGTCTAGATGAGAACGTCCCCTCATGGTCATCATCATTCAGCCTTGACTGCTGCCCAAGCCCAAAACCCCAAAACCTTTAGCACAGTCTGCAGATTGTATTTATGGAGGGATTTCATTGTAACTTGGTAGGATGACTCGGTATAATGTCTAGATGAGGATGTCCCCTTTTGGTTGCGACCGGTTAACCGTGATGGCTACACAGACCCGAAGTCCCAAAACCTTTAGTACACTCTATAGGCTGTATTTATGAAGGGATTTCATTGTAACTTGATAGGATGACTCGTTTTGGAATGATTTCACTGTAACTTGGTAACTTTCGTTGATATACATTAACTGTGAGGGCCACATTAACCCACCACTCATTTCTTTAGTACAGTCTACACCTCATATTATTACCTGCGTTGCCAGCATAGAGCAGGTCTAGTAACTGCTCGACTCCATACGTCCGTCAGTCCATCCGTTCATCAGTCCGTCCGTCCATCAGTCCGTCTGAAACACTTCTTCCGTCAAAGTTTTCTTGGCTTCTATGAAAGGGAATGATTTTATATTTGGTCTGCTGCTTCATAATGATGAGTTGTATCGTGTATCTAATTTTCAGATATGCCGTGCAGCCACTTCCTGTTTGCCGATACTTTGTAGTCTGTTCATCTTTGTAATCAATTGCATGCAGCGACACAGGTCCAGACCTGGTATTGGTCTTGGCTTGTTTTTATTGAAAACATAGCATATAGGGAACAGAAATTAACATATTCTCAATTATCACAATTCTTGTCTTATTTCATAATCCTTTCATAAACATTGAACATTATCATTTTCATCAAACATAACACACAGGCAAGTTAAGCTACAGTGTCATTGACGCTTTCATTTTTTAGCTCAACTTTGGCAAAGCCAAATTTGAGCTTATGCCATGGCCAGTCACCCGTCTGGCCGTTAACAATTCAATACGGCTCGGGCTAGAGGCCGTATTTATGAATCGATCTTTATGAAACTTCTTGGGTACCTTTGTTATGACCATGAGACGAAAACGAGTGTTTTGGGTTCTGATTCGAAATTCAAGTTGGCCCCTGGCAGCCATTTTGTACAAAATTAGGTGCAATCAGATTTTTGCGCAGAACTTCCATATGAAAGTGCTGATTTGAATAATTTTTTGTATGAATGTTTAGTGCCATGGAATACATCACATATAATACAGGTTTTTTTCTCATGCGTAAATTATGCAAATTGGACTAACTTTGATGTATTTAGTGTTACTTTCAGCACTGTAAGTGCAAATGCCAATACGGCTCGGGCTAGAGGCCGTATTTATGAACCGATCTTTACAAAACTTCTTGGGTACCTTTGGTATCACCGCGGGACGAGAACAAGGGTCCGGTCCAAAATTCAAGATGGCCGATGGCAGCCATTTTGTACAAAATTAAGTGCAATCAGATTTTTCCACAGAACTTCCATATGAAAGCGCTGATTTGAATAATTTTTTGTGTGAATGTTTAGTACCATGGGATACATCACATATAATACAGGGTTTTTTCTCGTGCAGAAATTATGCAAATTAGATGAACTTTGATTTTTTCAGTGCTACTTACACACAGTAAGTACACATGTCAATATAGCTCGGGCTAGAGTCTGTATTTATGAACCGATCTTCACAAAACGTCTTGGGTACCTTTGTTATCACCTTGGGTCGAGAACGAGTGTTTCTGGGTGCGGTCCAAAATTCAAGATGGCTACCAGTGGCCATTTTGTGCCGAAATTACGTCTAATCAGTTTTTTGAACACAACATCTATACGGCTCAGTCTAGAGGCCATATTTATGAACCGATCTTTACGAAACTTCTTGGGTACCTTTGTTATCACCGTGGGATGAGAACGAGTGTTTTGGGGTGTGGTCCAAAATTCAAGATGGCTACCAGCAGCCATTTTGTACCAAAATAAGTGCAATCAGTCTTTTGTACAGAACTTCTGTATGAAAGTTCTGATTTGAATAAATTTTTGTTTGAATGTTTAGTAACATGGAATACATCACATATAGTACGGGCTTTTTTCTTGTGCAGAAATTATGCAAATTAGATGAACTTTGATTTATTCAGTGCTACTTATACACTGTAAGTGCACATGTCAATATGGCTGGGGCTAGAGGCTGTATTTATCAACCGATCTTCACGAAACTTCTTGGGTACCTTTGTTATCATCTTGGGATGAGAACGAGTGCTTCTGGGTGCGGTCCAAAATTCAAGATGGCTGCCAGTGGCCATTTTCTACCAAAATTAGGTCCAATCAGTTTTTTGTCACAACTTCTATACAGCTCGTATTTATGAACTGATCTTCACGAAACTTCTTGGGTACCTCTGTTTGCACCTTGGGACATGAACGAGTGTGTTTTGGGGTGCCTTTGTTATCACTGTGCTATGAGAACAAATATTTTGGGGTTCAGTCAGACCCACTCTGGGACTCATAGATTTCTTTTCTAGTTTATCATCTGACTGTCACCCACCTTTACAGTACTTTACCTATACATTTGTTACAGGCTACGGTCATTATTTATGTACAGACCGTTGCAATACTTTATATGTACCTTTCTTATCAAGTCATTACCTAGATGTTTGTCATTGCTGTGTCACATACTATACATGTACATGTCTTAACAAGTTGAGTTACAGTGTCATTGACACTTTCATTTGTGTTATGAATTGCAGCCAAAATATGTTGATATACAGGATGATGATGATGAAGATGATGGTGAAAATCCTTATGTATCTCTCAGAAGGCCTAATATGCCAGGTATTTACTTTCAATCTGATTATTTCTCTGTTTTTTTTGTTTCCAATACAAAAAAATTATGTCATCTTTGCCCAACAGTTAGTACTTGTGGTTGATTATTGGGATTTAATGACACTTTCAACAGACAATTGTCACATAGTGCCAAAGAGTTTTATGGCTAGTTACTTAAATAATAATAATCGATGGCCACCATAATTCTTCAGTAATGCAAAATGTCGTTCAGCACATCTGTATGCCAATCATATATCACCGTCTCCCTTCTGCCTGTGTGTTGAGATCGAGTTGATTGAGCATTTTCTGTAATGTGCCCACTTTACTTTAATATTCATAACTGTCCTATTGGCCAACTATCGTTTACTCCAAATGTTTCAATCTTACTCTATGGCTCTGAATTTTTGAGCAACGAGGAAAATCGTTCAGTCTTCGACCTTGTCCAAGATTATATCATAGCTTCAAAGCACTTTTAGTAAGTGTGTAATTGTATATAGATATGTGCATGTGTGTGCGCATGAACTTGCATGCATGCATGCATATATGTATGCATATGTATGTATATATGCACATATGTTTGTGTGTGCATTTATGTACATATATATACATGTGTATGTGTGTGCATGCTTGCATGTATGCATGTGTGTGTACGTGCGTGCATGCATATATGTGTGTGTGTGTGTGGGTTTGTCTTACCGATTGGATGAGGTAAGTAGACAAAAGAGTTTGCGTGTTTCGCCTTACCGAGGTACAAAAGACAAAAGAAACCCTTTACCTCGGTTGTTTTCCCCGAACTGTACCGGCAAAACGAGGTAGAAACTGTTAGTCCACACAAAGGACAAACAATGGGGCACCTCAGTACTCAGTATGTAGGGTAGACAAGACTCTCTCTCTCTCTCTCTGTGTGTGTGTGTGTGTGTGTGTGTGTGTGTGTGTGTGTGTGTGTGGGTTTGTCTTACCAACTTGACGAGGTAACTAGACAAAAGAGTTTGCGTGTTTCGCCTTACCGAGGTACAAAAGACAAAAGAAACCCTTTACCTCGGTTGTTTTCCCAGAACTGTACTGGCAAAACGAGGTAGAAACCGTTAGTTCACACAAAGGACAAACAATGGGGTACCTCGGTATGTAGGGTAGACAAGACTCTGTGTGTGTGTGTGTGTGTGTGTGTGTGTGTGTGTGTGTGTGTGTGTGTGTGTGTGTGTGTGTGTCTGTGTGTGTCTGTGTCTGTGTCTGTGTGTCTGTGTGTGTGTGTGTGTCTGTGTGTCACAGACATTTCCTACTGAAACGTTTTTTTCTTTTAATATGCCGCCGAAAAAAAAATTGTATTTTTATACTGTACCAATGACCCAGACATAGCTGGTGCTAACTCTTAAAATATAGGGCCAAACACAAATTTTGCCCCCCAATCCCCAAAATTTGCATCTAAAACTAAAGAAAACATGTCCTGAAAGGCCCTCCACACTTCGCCCCTACTGCGCATGCGCAGTGTCAAGGACGTTCCGAAATTGGCGCCATTAATCATTCTAAGTTTGGCCCTTCATCAGTTAACATCTGACTGATCTTTGTGCTTTTAAATCTCAGTTTAAATGATGCCAGACACATAAATATTAGTGAAATGGTGATTCTAAGGAGGATAGAAAAGGAGGAGAGGAAAAGAATGTGTGACAGAATATTATCAGGGCTGTAACTTAAAATTTTTTAATGAAATTATGTTAAGTTACCTATTTTCAAGGCAGCAGCCATTTTGTTGTCATTCTGATTATTTAGTTACACTGTTTTTTCAAGTGTTTTTCCTCTCTCCCTGTCCTTTAAGTTCCCCCTTGCTATTCTCCCATGCTTTTGGCATAGTTTCTGTAATTATTATTACTAAAATTTCTTGGGAGTTTTAGCTGAATAACAGAATGAATTCTGTTCTTTCCCCATGTTTACGTCTTCACCTACGGGTGGTTAGGCGTTGTGTTCTGCATCTACCATCTGATGTTCTGCAGTTTCTTCCCTGGAAGTCTCTGTTTTGCATCAGATGGTGTATTTTTGGTAACTGATTTCGGGCCTGGGTGCCTGGAGTCTTATTTTAGTGTTTTTACACTCATTGTTTACATTTACAACAGCCCTCTGTGTGAGGGGGGGATTTCTAAATAATAATATCTTTATGTTATTTTAATCATAAATAGATACATTATTATTGTTCGTAAGTGTTGAATAAATTGTTTAAAATATTTTTAAAATTTTTGTCCACACTTAGGCTTGGGATCCATTGGGGCTCAACGTTACTTTTCAGAAACTTGGGCTGTTCTGAAAAAATATTTTTTCAAAATATTTTGATTTCAATTATTTTTTCTATATTAATGGATCATATTATTATTATGTATTTTGATTGCCAGGGGTTAGTGCGAGTACCAGGACTTGTTTTCTTTTCACATTGAAAGGATATTGATCTTCTATATGTGGTCAGTGTACTCGCATTAACTCCTGTTCTGTATCGTATGATTTCGATGACAATATGGGAAGCGTATGTCACGGTATGTTGTTGGGGATTTGGACACTCCGGTCCTTTCCCCGCAGGGTCACTCTACTTTATCAATTTCTATTTCAGACGATCAAGATTAGGGTGATGTATCTGTGATGTCTTCCAACAGTGTGCCTCCGTCGTCACAATTATTGAAGGGCTAGCGGAAAAGTGCTCATGTAATACGCCAATTGCCTAAGAGGACCCTAGTAGGTTCGACGGCCTTTGACGTCCGCTAGTTCGCTCGGTGTAGCGTCCATTCACCGAATGGTTCGGCAGCCGGGTTCGTCCGTTGCGGTCTAGAAGGAATTTTGGGGTGATGCGAGCACTATAAATTAACTTAATGCACACCCAGTGACGGCGGATCGGAGGGAGAACGGAGGAAGCCTTTTAGTCCGGTTCATAGCTCGTTCCGGTCCATCCGGACGGCAAGCGAGAGAGGCCCCTCTCTCGTTCAACAACATCTGGCCCCAGATGTTGTGGTACAAATGTGTCGTTAGCGGAGCATACGTCCGTCGCTCGGGACGCTCCGTTGTATAGGCAGTCCGCTGAGACTGCTAAGGCTTCCTCTTCTCGTCAGCGCACACGACCGCACCTTGGCTGCGTGACCGCCGATATATTACCAGCTTCGCCGATCAAGGATTCTTCGGCGACCAGGTCACACCATCCGACAGCCAGGGATTCGAGACCGATGGACTCCGGACGTTCGCATAGGAAGTATGCGGGAGCCATCTGATGCGGAGCTACCCTCGGCGAAGCAGCGATAGTCTGCGCCTCCGCAGGTCTCGACGCCGGACATTCTTGTGCACATAGCACAGCTTATCGCAGCATCCCAGCAGCCGACAGAAACGGTGTCGGATCGAGAATTATCCGACAGCGCTGGGTCGGTAGCCGGGGACTCGAGGCCTGCAGACTCCGGACGTTCGCATAGGAAGTGTGCGGGAGTCAACGTACACGGAGCTTCCAGCGGCAATGCATCGTAAGTCCGCTACTGCACAGGCCTCGGGAACGGACGTGCTTTCCTTAATAGCACAGTTTATCGCAGCATCCCAGCATCAACTGAATCTGTCGCATATATTTTATCCGACGATGCTGGGTCGGGACGCTCCGCGGAAGCGGGTACGGACGTCCGAAAATTTTCATCCGGTCCGACGGGATACCGAAAGGGATTCGGTGGATTTCAAGCTTTCCCTTTCGGAACAACATATGCTGCGATGCCGGATAAGAAACTGATAGCGTCGGTGGACTTAGAAAATTTTGGTTCGGTTCAGGGACATCGTCCCTCAGTTCCGACATAGTCCAATAATGTCACGCAAACTATCGAATTATTGAACGACGCTATATATATATTATTTTATGCTTGCTATCCAAGCATTTCTGGTTTCTTGTTCGAAGAGTTATGGAGATGTCTTTCAAAAGTGTGCCTCTGTCGTCATAGTTAATGAAGAGTTAGCGGCAATATGTGCTCATGGAATATGTCTATCGCTTACGGAGTGACATTCGCTAGCTCACCCGGTGTAGCGTACATTCATCGAATGGTTCGGCTGCCGGGTTCGTCCGTTGCGGTCTAGGAAGGAGATTTGGGTGATGCGAGCACTTTAATTACTTTAGTACTCACCCAGTGACGGCAGATTGAGGACAGATCGGAGGAAGCCAACAACATAGGGGACCGCATGTTGTGGTTCAGATATTTTACATTCGGAGCATATGTCCGTTGCTCGGGACGCTCCGTTATATTGACAGTCCGAGAGACTGTCTTTAATGCTTCCTCATCCTCACAGCAGGGCACACGACCGCACATTGGCTACGTGACCTAGAGTATCCGATCAGTTTCGGCATTCAGTGATTCCACAGCGAATAGGTCGCGCCATCCGGTAGCCAAGGGACACGAGGCCTATACACTCCGTTCGCTCGCATATTGGAAGTATGCACGGGGTAACGATCTCGGAGCTTCCTGCGGCAATGCATCGTAAGACCGCTGCTCCTCAGGCCTCAGTGACGGACGTGCTATCCGAGTTAGCACAGTTGTTTCGCAGCATCCCAGCAATTGATGGTTTCTCGGTCGAATCAGGAATTATCCGACGGCGCTGGGTCGGTGCGGTCCGCGGTTGCATCAAGCTACGGACGACCGAACGCTTTATAGGGTCCGACAGGATGGCGAAAGGGATTCGAAAGATTTCGAGTTTTCCCTTTAGTAGTATCGGAAGATGCCTTTCTTATCTTCTGGCATTTCTTCCAGTGATTATTTTTCGGACTTCATTGCTGCGATCTTGGATAAGAGACTTATAGCGTCATTGGACTCGGATTTTTCGATCGGTACAGGGGCTTTGTCCCTGACTTACCGACGCAGTCCAATATTGTCATTACAACATGTGTTTTATTTTTCGACGCTATATATTTATATATATATACAAGCCTGCTACTAAGCATGATAGTTTAGTTTCTTGTCCGCGTGGCTCATTTCTGCCATTTTATCTTTTTTACATATAGTTTATTTTGGCAGAGCAGGGCATACCGAGAGTTCATATGCGTCTAGACGGTGATTAAAGACTGCATATATTCTTTTTCGCCGTTTATGTCTTTTCCAATTTCAATGTTGGGAACGACATTATGTATAGTAGACTTAACTTAGACGCTTTATTATACGTAATCCGCCTTACTGAGGCGTTATCATTACGTCTTCAAGAAAAGATTTACGGGATATTATTCTCAATGTAATTTCTTTTGAGGGCAGTAGTTTCTTCACGTATAACTCCGCCCTTCAGTGGCTGATTGGAGTTGGTTAGACGTGATGCAGCCCTAGCTACATCCACGCGTGGATAGTAGGTTAAGAACTCTCTCAGAGTCGCTTCGTTCTCGGAGGAGCTTCTCTTCGACGGCAACTTCCGGCAATCCATGAATTGCTTGAATTATACATTCTCTTGTCTATCTAGTATTACAAGAGATTCAGACTGGGGCAAACATTCGGTGGTTGACTCAGAGAGTGCCGCCGCAGTTGCCGGACCCGAGTGTGGCTGTTATGACGGTTGCCAGTCAAACAGATTGGGATATATACTGATCCCTACGGATTCGAAGTGCCAGGGTCTTTGGGTTCCGCAGTCTTTTAGCTATCAGTTTAACTTCCGCGGAATAATGTTTTTTAGGCTTGCTTTATGTCATTGCATGAACATTATTCAGAAACGCATGCCCAAATTCCTGTCCTTTAATTCGACAGTAGTGGCGTATCTCCGGAACCAGGGAGGCACTCTTTCGTTTCCGTTATTCAATTTAATGGAAAGAATCCGTCTGTTGGTTATAGTACACCAAGTTCAGTTTTGGTCCGTCATATTCTGGGTCGTCTGATTGTTTTATCGCACTCCCGTTCTCTTACGGGTCGCTTGTTGCTGTCAGAATGGACTCTCAACAAACAAGTATTTAATCAGATTTGCTATCTATGGGAGCGCCCAATGATGTTTTATTTATGACACAGCTTGCTAATCAATTGCAGACGTATGTGTTGGCTTGTCCAGATCTCTGAGCTAATACTGTTAACGCTCTATTGATCTATAGGACGGAATGATAGGATACGCGTATCCTCCGGCGCTGTTGTTTTAGCAGGTATTGCTAAGATAAACAACCACTATACATTTCTGTTGATAGCATCTCTATCTTCACAGAGATCATGAGTAATTTACTCTCTTGTCTACTGTGGATCTTAACGTGAAATCTTCCTCTATGTGAGGATCTTTTTTCACTGGGTAAATCGTGTCATCTTTATCACAACCAGAAAGGTCGCAACCTTCATGTATTCCGTTGTGTGGTCCGTATTGCATTGTATGCACTGTACTGGACGAGCTTTGGACGCGATTTCTTACTATAGGAGATCCTCTTCTTCGCTATTCTATGCGACTAAAGTGGAGGCTCTTCCGTCGTGGTGTAGGGATCATTATGTTCATATGGTTGATCCCTCCATACTACTCATTGCTATTTTTTAGTATACTTGTTTCACAAGATCTACTGCAGCCTGTGTTATTTAGGTTATAGGTTTATGTTACCTCATACCTATGCACTCTACTATAGTTTACAATTGAGTCTTTTGTCTCTTTATCTAAGTCAGTTAGTAACTTTTTGATAAATAGACTTAGAATCTTTAGATTAAATTCCTATACGGATTTTAACTTCGGTTCTTATTTAGCTAAGTAATCATTTGAGCCTCTGGAAACAGTAGTTTTCAAATTCTGACCTTTTAGACAGTAATTCTGTTGGTTTCTCTTTTACTGTAGAGTCAGTGAGTTTCATGCACTATCGATAGATGATTTTCACTTTCATAGTTTCGGAATCAATACTTCCGTTACTATTTAGGTTGGATTGTTGCATAAGAGTTAGGCTCCTATTATCCGGAACCTATTATTTTAAGGTCCTTCCGTCTTCGTATGGGCATAGGCCTTTACTCTTTCCGGGTACAGTTTATGTATTTATAAACAGATATCTGTTTATTACAAGGGCGTAAGCTTCTTCTGTCTTTGATGTCTAGTAGAAGGACGTTACGCTCCATTTTATTGTTAATGGATTCTATTAACTAGCGTACTGCTTATGGTATATCATTAGCTTAGCAGTTGTGCTTAAGATTTCGGCTCATGAAGTAAGAGTTCTTCTACTTCTTGGGCTTACATTAATAGTGTTGCTATTATAGATTTTTGAAGGCTGCTCATTGCGCTCAGCCATCCATTCATGAATTTTATCTCAGAAATATCGAGTCCATTTCTGGAGGCCTCTATTGTTAGGTCTATTATCTACTGCTCAGAATGTCATTCTCTTAACAGTTGCTACTATAGCTAGGTAGGCTGTCTGTTTCGGCAGTGTCTCCGTTCGGCTGCCCTCTTCGCTCTGGGCTATTTGACCCAGGGCAAGAAAAAGGGGGGGGGGGGAGGGTGTTCCCTTGGGTCACCTGTTTTTACTATGAAAACAAGGGGATACCTCCTCCGGAGTTAGTAATTCTGAGCTGTTATTGGGATGGTTGTTTAGTGAGAAGTTTAAGTTTATAAAATTCATTCAAGTCTTAGTTTTTAAAGTATAGCCTTTGAATATTGCATATGTCAACGGACATGATTATGCAATTCTCACACACTTTTAGAAGTATAAGAGTCTCTATTCTCTAGACTTACTTTATTATTGGCTTACTTTAAAAATTATTAGTATAAGGATTATTGGATATTAATAGAGTACATGGATGTATGAAGCTCAATTTTTGGAAGGTGTTGTATCTTTCTAATTTATCATAAATAAGAAAGATACATGTAAGGCCTATTACTTCTTTTCCCTACAGGGGATGACTCTATTTTATTTTATTGAGCGTATTCCATTTTGCTCTATGTCCTTGGCCCTCCAGCCTTTTTACTATTCAGCTATGTCTGGGTCATTGGTACAGTATAAAAATGTTAAAAAATTTATAGTAATTTATATATTTTTTATACTTACCAATGACCCAGACGGGGATGGCCCTCCCAGGAGTTGGGAACTCTTGCCTCCCCGCTGAGTACATAGCGCTTACCAGGCACTGGTTATTAGAATGATTAATGGCGCCAATTTCGGAACGTCCTTGACACTGCGCATGCGCAGTAGGGGCGAAGTGTGGAGGGCCTTTCAGGACATGTTTTCTTTAGTTTTAGATGCAAATTTTGGGGATTGGGGGGCAAAATTTGTGTTTGGCCCTATATTTTAAGAGTTAGCACCAGCTATGTCTGGGTCATTGGTAAGTATAAAAAATATATAAATTACTATAAATTTTTTAACTTTCATTTAATAAACCCTGATGGGTTTCAAACATGACAAAAAATTACATAAAATTGATTTAAACTAAGTGATGAGCTTAGGAACTGGTTAAACTGTCTAGCAATAACTGATGTCATTCATTGATGGGCTCTAATTTAGTCCTTACAAGGATGTTACGCAAGCTTTTGTTTTTCTTATAGGCGATGACAGGTCGAAGATTCAAAGGTTCATTTAATTTAGCATTGGTAAAATTGAATTCATCTTTTAACATTTTTGCTATTTCGATATTCATTCTGTTGTACGTTAAAGTGAAAGGAATGATGGACCTCCTTTCGCATTCGCCCTCTGATATGTTCAAACCAAATGGCCAGAGGGTTTGAAGCGTATTGATCCAAAAAGCTTCACGTTTTTTTCTAAATTCATCCGTTTCTTCTAATGTGTCTTTAATTGGTGATTGTTCAATAGGATGGATTTCGAAATCGTCCAAAGAATGGCCAGGAAGGTTAAAATGTTGTGCTACTGGGGCATCAGCATTATGTTTTATATCCTGTTTGTGTCTAGTAGCACGTTCTCGGAAAGGATTTTGACTTTGACCAACATACTGTTTCCGACATCGCTTACAAGTGATAAGGTAAATAATGTTTGGTGAATCACAATGGAGGGGGTTACGGATCTGATAATGATTTTTCGTTTGTTCGGAGGAAAATTCCTCTTTCTGATCAGGCATAAAAGTATGCAGTCTACAACGAGGCTTTTTGCAATTAAATACCGCGCCACTACCATTCTGAAACGGTCTGTTGTGTTCAATCTTCAGTGGTTCGAAATTGGTAGTTTCAGCTGGACTTTCGAGCTTTTTCAGGGTTTGGGATTTCAGGCTACGCAAGAGGCGCAGCGAGTACCCTTTCGATCTGAGGGCGCCAAATAGAGTAGAACAAGCCTCATTGAAATTTACCTTATCACTTGAATTGCGGTGGAAACGAATGAGTTGTGATTTGATGATACCTTTAAATGTATGTTGAGGATGAAATGATTTTGTGTGCAACAACTGATGTGAATCAGTTGGTTTAAAATACACTTTATAATCTAAATGACCGGACGCCTGAAATTGCTTGCCTTTATACACGGTCACATCGAGAAAATCAACAGAATTTTCACTGATAGTTGCTTTCAATTTAATATTTGGATCGTGATTGTTCAAAATTTCTAAAAATTCATCAAAATCTTTTGAATGTTCCCAAATAATAAAAATGTCATCTAAATACCTGAGATATACGAGAGGATGCTTTGCACATTTGCTTAAGGCATTTTCCTCCCATTCCGCTACATAAATGCTTGCAAAATTAGGACTGAATCTTTTGCCCATAGGACAACCCATTATTTGTAGAAAATATTCTCCATTGAATTGAAAGTCATTACCTTTTAGGCTCAGCTCTAAAAGATCCAAAATTTGTTCATCCGGGCATTTCGCATCGGGATATTTTTCAAATGCATTTTTAACTGATTTAACACCTTTATCAATATCAATGTTCGTATACATACTGTCGATATCCAAAGTAGCCAGAATTGCATTTTTCGATATTTTCAATTTCGAAATTTTTGACAGGAAATCCTGTGTATTTTTTAGATAGCTTGGATGTCTATTTGCTATAGGTTTCAGATGATAATCAATTAATTCCGAGATCGCATAAGATTCCGAATTACAATCTGATACAATTGGCCTCCCGGGTGGAGTTAAGTCATCCGTCCATGAAGAACGGTCCTTGTGGATCTTTGGTAGGATATAAAATTGTCTTGTTTGAGCACTGAGCTTAGCTGTTAAATATTTCAATTGTTTTTTGGTAATGTGACCTTCGTCGAGGAGAAATTTTAAGATCTTATTGAATTTTTCGATATTACTAGGCCAAATAAGTGAATCTATTTTCTTATAATGTTTAGTATTGCTGAGTTGTCTCATGGCTTCCTTTATATAATTATCCCGAGATAGAACAACTACCGACCCACCTTTGTCGGCTGGTTTAATAACTAATTTCTTATTTTT
This sequence comes from Pictodentalium vernedei, assembly GCA_031216915.1. Classification (NCBI taxonomy): domain Eukaryota; kingdom Metazoa; phylum Mollusca; class Scaphopoda; order Dentaliida; family Dentaliidae; genus Pictodentalium; species Pictodentalium vernedei. The sequence continues at coordinate 210,906,298 of CM062288.1, forward strand.
TCGAAGTTTCGTGAGGGCTCTCCGTTCACCAGCTGTTAAATTGTCTTTATCGGAGAGTATGTTCATGCTGAACACCTTTTGGATGATTCGTTTGCTAGCCTCAATAATTTCGGGATCAACTTCACTATCTGGAGGTGACCAACCAGATGATTCTGTAAAAGGAAGTTTCCGACCGCTGGAGTTTCTAAAGCGGTCGGCTAATTTCATTTGCCTAAGAAAATTACAGTTGTATGATGGTAAATTTGTTTGGTTATCAGTTTTAGGCTTTGGTGCTGGTACAAAAGTTAACCCGCGATCTAAAAGCGATTTCTCTTGGGTTGTTAGGTCATCGGTGCCAGACAGGTTAACCACATTAGTTCCTAATCCCACATCTGTTAGGCGGCTGTTACCTTTGCCTTTACTTAGTTTAAATTTAGGTGGTTCAACCAGTGATCGTACATAATATTGGCGGTTCTCGTGGTCCAATGGATTAAATCCTGAGCAACATCAAACTTCGCGTCATCAATTTTAGGTATAACGTTAACGTCCTTCACTTTCCGAATGGTTTCGTTGATGATGCTCAGGGTTCTCCTCTCAGCCTGAGGGAGTTTTTGCGAAAAGATTAATTCAGCGAAATAAATTCTTGCTGATCTAAACTTGACCCTGATATCGCTAAGCATATTCCGCAACTGCTTAACTACGAGATCAGAATTATCGTTTCGAGAATTCACGCCAATATTTAATAATATTTTTGGGGACTGGACTGGCCCCTGTGCCCTTTAAACATAGAGCGCAGATGATTGAATTTGGCGCCGGGGTAACACTCCACCTGGATGTCCGGGTGGGGATTTCGATCAATGCGTCCTAAATTTGAACTTCCAATCATAAGGATGTTTTTACAAACATCGGGGAGGCGCCAATTCCTTTTGTCAAAATTAACTCCGCTTTTATGCCGAAACTGCGAGAATTTAGAATCAAATGAGTGGCCCGAGTTGCGGCTCGGTGATTTGACTTTCTCTGAGTACGATATACCTGGTTGAACCACACTAGAGGCAGGAGAAGGGGCAGAAGAAAAAGAAGCAGGAGAGGAAACAGAAGCAGGAGAGGAAACAGAAGCAGGAGGAGGAGTTCTAGTGAGAGCACTAGGAGAACCAGAGAAGAAAGGCTGAGGAGGAGTAGGAGGTAGAGGAGCAAGACGAGGCGAGACAGCGTTACTCAATTTGCGAGCATCTTCGGTCACAATATGGACCGGAGATGTTTGCAAATTGAGGCGCTTACTCTGAGAGAAAGAAGAACTAGAAGGAAAAGAAGAGGGAGAAGTGCTTTGCCTTGATCTTTTCTTATTTTGCTTTTCGCGTTGGGGTAGAGGGACAACACGGGCCGGAGTTTGCTTGCTCCCTCCCGTATTGTTCCTTACTCCAGACGCTGGGCGAAGTTCCGAAATGTAAGACTCATAGGCCGAAATCGTCTTATCTGTCAACTTATTTTTAAAGTTTTTTTGAGCCCAGATCAAGGCACGCGCCGAAGCGCTGTTGAAGTCTATTTTTTCGAGTCCAGGAGGTGGTCGTATAGCCAAAGTTATCTTAGACTTCAACTGGTTTAAATTTATCTTGTAATGCTCAACTAAAGCATTTAACGTTTGGTTGGCCCATCCCACACTAATCTGTCGAAAAACAGAAAAAATGTGTGGGGTGGGAAGAGCCGGCTTTAGAAAGCCACCTAACTCATCTACTTTCTTCTCCAACTGTTTCGGGAAATCCCGGTTGGCCAAATGCTGCTCTAGGAGCCCAATATGGTGCATACACTGAATCACCTGGAAAAGGGCCTTGACCAATCTAGAATAGGCCTGGAACGATTGTTCCTGGCCTCTTCCAGACTGGGCAACTCTCTTTCCCTGATGCTTCTGTCTTTTTTGAGCCATTTGAAGAATTGGTAGATGAATTTAAAATGAAATTAAAATGAAGAAATGAAATAAATTAAAATGAAATCTAGATATTACCTATTAGAGAAGATACCTGGATTGGTTGTAGTCTTCAGCAAAGGTAGAAAATAATCCGTCTGTCTCGACGCGTTTCGCTTATTTTTGCTTCTTCAAGGAGACTTTGAGGAAAATGATTCCAACTTGTGGGAGGACATGCCTGGTATATATCCATATGTGGGCTGGGGTGTTTTTCACAGCTCAGTACATAATTAAACTCGGTGACAAGCTGACAAATGTCATTCATCAAGATAATTCTTTTCAACCTGAGTGTTCCAAGTTTGTTTTCACAACTCAGTTTGTGTTGTCCAAACAAATTAGATGAAGCCCTATTGACTGGCTTTCACTGATTTTTAATCAGTCAGTGAGTGGTTTGCTTTACTGATCCCATGAAGCCCTATTGGTTGGCTTTGATTTAAGTATAACCAATCGGAGCGGTTTGCTTTACTGGCTTCAGAAGTGTGTGAAAATAATATGAAAAATGGTTTTATAAAATACATTGAGACTGGAGAAATAAATAAAAAATAACGCCAAAGATTATGATGCCTCACGAATGTTATCAGTTGGAGTGAATATCCCCCGACGGAGGTTTATGACGGAAAATATTTTACATAACGTAGAAATTGTGTGTTTTAGCTTCTGAACCTCTACATTGTGTGAAAGGTATGAAAAATTAAAGATAAAATACAGTGAAAATAAATAAATAGTGAAAAATTAAAAATTAAAAATAAAATACAGTGTAAATAAATAAATAAGTAAATAAATAAATAATTTTATTTAGGAAATAAATAAACATGGCTGAAATTGGAACCTATTTTGATTTTGGGCATATATGAACTCTGGCACTCGCCTGTGTGTGTTTGAGGTTAAAAATCGCACTGGCACAGACATTTCCTACTGAAACGTTTTTTTCTTTTAATATGCCGCCGAAAAAAAAATTGTTTTCATTTACTGAACCCTGATGGGTTTCAAACATGACAAAAAATTACATAAAATTGATTTAAACTAAGTGATGAGCTTAGGAACTGGTTAAACTGACTGGCAATAACTGATGTTATTCATTGATGGGCTCTAATTTAGTCCTTACAAGGATGTTACGCAAGCTTTTGTTTTTCTTATAGGCGATGACAGGTCGAAGATTCAAAGGTTCATTTAATTTAGCATTGGTAAAATTGAATTCATCTTTTAACATTTTTGCTATTTCGATATTCATTCTGTTGTACGTTAAAGTGAAAGGAATGATGGACCTCCTTTCGCATTCGCCCTCTGATATGTTCAAACCAAATGGCCAGAGGGTTTGAAGCGTATTGATCCAAAAAGCTTCACGTTTTTTTCTAAATTCATCCGTTTCTTCTAATGTGTCTTTAATTGGTGGTTGTTCAATAGGATGGATTTCGAAATCGTCCAAAGAATGGCCAGGAAGGTTAAAATGTTGTGCTACTGGGGCATCAGCATTATGTTTTATATCCTGTTTGTGTCTAGTAGCACGTTCTCGGAAAGGATTTTGACTTTGACCAACATACTGTTTCCGACATCGCTTACAAGTGATAAGGTAAATAATGTTTGGTGAATCACAATGGAGGGGGTTACGGATCTGATAATGATTTTTCGTTTGTTCGGAGGAAAATTCCTCTTTCTGATCAGGCATAAAAGTATGCAGTCTACAACGAGGCTTTTTGCAATTAAATACCGCGCCACTACCATTCAGAAACGGTCTGTTGTGTTCAATCTTCAGTGGTTCGAAATCGGTAGTTTCAGCTGGACTTTCGAGCTTTTTCAGGGTTTGGGATTTCAGGCTACGCAAGAGGCGCAGCGAGTACCCTCTCGATCTGAGGGTGCCAAATAGAGTAGAACAAGCCTCATTCAAATTTACCTTATCACTTGAATTGCGGTGGAAACGAATGAGTTGTGATTTGATGATACCTTTAAATGTATGTTGAGGATGAAATGATTTTGTGTGCAACAACTGATGTGAATCAGTTGGTTTAAAATACACTTTATAATCTAAATGACCGGACGCCTGAAATTGCTTGCCTTTATACACGGTCACATCGAGAAAATCAACAGAATTTTCACTGATAGTTGCTTTCAGTTTAATATTTGGATCGTGATTGTTCAAAATTTCTAAAAATTCATCAAAATCTTCTTTTGAATGTTCCCAAATAATAAAAATGTCATCTAAATACCTGAGAAATACGAGAGGATGCTTTGCACATTTGCTTAAGGCATTTTCCTCCCATTCCGCTACATAAATGCTTGCAAAATTAGGACTGAATCTTTTGCCCATAGGACAACCCATTATTTCTAGAAAATATTCTCCATTGAATTGAAAGTCATTACCTTTTAGGCTCAGCTCTAAAAGATCCAAAATTTGTTCATCCGGGCGTGTCGCATCGGGATATTTTTCAAATGCATTTTTAACTGATTTAACACCTTTATCAATATCAATGTTCGTATACATACTGTCGATATCCAAAGTAGCCAGAATTGCATTTTTCGATATTTTCAATTTCGAAATTTTTGACAGGAAATCCTGTGTATTTTTTAGATAGCTCGGATGTCTATTTGCTATAGGTTTCAGATGATAATCAATTAATTCCGAGATCGCATAAGATTCCGAATTACAATCTGATACAATTGGCCTCCCGGGTGGAGTTAAGTCATCCGTCCATGAAGAACGGTCCTTGTGGATCTTTGGTAGGATATAAAATTGTCTTGTTTGAGCACTGAGCTTAGCTGTTAAATATTTCAATTGTGTTTTGGTAATGTGACCTTCGTCGAGGAGAAATTTTAAGATCTTATTGAATTTTTCGATATTACTAGGCCAAATAAGTGAATCTATTTTCTTATAATGTTTAGTATTGCTGAGTTGTCTCATGGCTTCCTTTATATAATTATCCCGAGATAGAATAACTACCGACCCACCTTTGTCGGCTGGTTTAATAACTAATTTCTTATTTTTTCGAAGTTTCGTGAGGGCTCTCCGTTCACCAGCTGTTAAATTGTCTTTATCGGAGAGTATGTTCATGCTGAACACCTTTTGGATGATTCGTTTGCTAGCCTCAATAATTTCGGGATCAACTGTGTGTGTGTGTGTGTGTGTGTGTGTGTGTGTGTGTGTGTGTGTGTGTGTGTGTGTGTGTGTGTGTGTGTTTTTGTGTGTTTGTCTTACCAACTTGACGAGGTAACTAGACAAAAGAGTTTGCGTGTTTCACCTTACCGAGGGACAAAAGAAACCCTTTACCTCGGTTGTTTTCCCAGAACTGTACCGGCAAAACGAGGTAGAAACCGTTAGTCCACACAAAGGACAAACAATGGGGTACCTCGGTATGTAGGGAAGACAAGACTGTGTGTGTGTGTGTGGGGGTTTGTCTTACCAACTTGACGAGGTAATTAGACAAAAGAGTTTGCGTGTTTTGCCTTACCGAGGTACAAAAGACAAAAGAAACCCTTTACCTCGGTTGTTTTCCCAGAAAACTGTACCGGCAAAACGAGGTAGAAACTGTTAGTCCACACAAAGGACAAACAATGGGGTACCTCGGTATGTAGGGTAGACAAGACTGTGTGTGTGTGTGTGTGTGTGTGTGTGTGTGTGTGTGTGTGTGTGTGTGTGTGTGCATGTGTGTTTGTGTGTGTGTGTGAGAGAGAGAGAGAGAGAGAGAGAGAGAGAATGAACAAAGGTGGCTTCCCTGAACACAGTCCATATCAAATTTATATGTATGCTGTGATTATAGTCTACTTGTATCCTCAGTACTACCAGATGAGTTACTGGATCAGTTTTCACCCAGGTTGGCTTCTTGCTTTCTCTTTTCATTCAATATTCTCTTTTTTAGCTCACCTGACTTTCAGTCAGGAGAGCTATAGTGATCACTCACCGTCCGCCGTCCGGCGTCCGTGAACATGGTGTTTGCATCTTCTCCTCCCAAACCGCTGAACCAATTTAATTGATATTTGAGATAATAGTTTGTTATGACATCGCAATTTGATTTTGTTCAAATCAAGTTGCCCCGCCCGTGGGTAGGGCCACACCCAAAAAGTGTGCTGAAATCTTAAAAAATCTTCTTCTCATGAACCAGCAGTAGCAGAGACTTGATATTTGGTGTGCAGCTTCCTTTTGAGGTGTAGACTCAGATTTGTTCAAGAGAAGTTGGTGGGGCTATACTTGGCGTCGTTATGGGAGGGGCAAAATTTTTGGCCCCGCCCAAAATTTCTATTTTCCAAACCGAGAGGCTGATTTGAACCAAATTTTATGTGAGGGTTTATTGGGTCATAAGTACCTAATTTATGCTGATTTTTTTTTCCCGTAGCCCCATGAGAACCGCAGGAGCTAAAAATAGAAAAAAATTAAAACGCTCATATCTCCAAAACTGCACGGCACAGAGAATTTTTATTTGGTGTGAAGCTTCCTTAGGACCAACAGAAAGAATTGGTAAAAAAAAATTGCCATCGGTTTTATCATAGGGTACAGTTTCGGGACATTGAAAAAGTGCTGAGTCAGCACTTTTTAACACTGTAGGCAATGGGAAAAACATTAAAAAATCTTCTTCTCCAGATCCAGCAGGCAGAATCTTTTGACATTTGGTATGCAACATTGGAGGGTGGATCTGATTCAAGTTGTTCAAATCGGCCCCCTGGGTTCATATTTGGGCTCAGTATAGGAGCCCGATTTCGAACTTAGTGCATTTCAGGCAAATTTCTTAAAAAATCTTCTTCTCCAGATCCAGCAGGCAGAATCTTTTGATATTTGGTATGCAACATTGTGGGGTGGATCTGATTCAAGTTTGTTCAAATCGGCCCCCTGGGTTTATATTTGGGCTCAGTATAGAAGCCCAAATTTGAACTTAGTGCATTTCAGGCAAATTTCTTTGAAAATATTCTTCTCCAGATCCAGCAGGCAGAATCTTTTGATATTTGGTATGCAACATTGTGGGGTGGATCTGATTCAAGTTTGTTCAAATCAGCCCCTTGGGTTTATATTTGGGCTCAGTATAGGAGCCCAAATTTGAACTTAGTGCATTTCAGGCAAATTTCTTTGAAAATCTTCTTCTCAAGATCCAGCAGGCAGAATCTTCTGATATTGGGTATGCAACATTGTGGGGTGGATCTGATTCCAGTTTGTTCAAATCGGCCCCTTTGGTTTATATTTGGGCTCAGTATAGGAGCCCAAATTTGAACTTAGTGCATTTCAGGCAAATTTCTTAAAAAATCTTCTTCTCCAGATCCAGCAGACAGAATCTTTTGATATTTGGTATGCAACATTGTGGGGTGGATCTGATTCTATTTTGTTCAAATCGGCTCCCTAGATTCATATTTGGGCTCACTATAGAAGCTCGAATTTGAACTTAATGCATTTCAGGCAAATTTCTTCAAAAATCTTCTTCTCCAGATCCTGCAGGCAGAATCTTTTGATATTTGGTATGCAACATTGTGGGGTGGATCTGATTCCAGTTTGTTCAAATCGGCCACCTGGATTCATATTTGGGCTCACTATAGAAGCCCAAATTCGAACTTAGTGCATTTCAGGCAAATTTCTTGGAAAATCTTCTTCTCAAGATCCAGCAGGCAGAATCTTGTGATATTTGGTATGCAGCATCCTTAGGGGGGTGAGATTCAAGTTTGTTCAAGCCACGTCCCTAGGTCCATATTTGGGCTCACTGTGGGAGCTTGAATTGTAACTTTGTTCGAAATGAGGAATTTTCTTAAAAAATCTTCTTCTTCAGATCCAGCAGTCGGAATGGTTTGATATGTGGTGAGTAGCATCCTTGGGGGGGAGGGGGGATTCAAGTGTGTTAAAGCCAAGTCCATGGGTCCATATTTGGGCTCCCTGTGGGAGCCCAAATTATAACTTAGTCAATATGAGGAATTTTTCTTTAAAAATCTTCTTCTTCAGATTCAGCAGTTGGAATGTTTTGATATTTGGCATGGAGCAACCTTAGGGGCTGAGATTCAAGTTTGTTCAAGCCAAGTCCCTTGGTTCATATTTGGGCTCACTATGGGAGCCTGAATGACAACTTAGTTCAAAATGAGGAATTTTCTTTAAAAATCTTCAGATCCAGCAGATGAATGCTTTTGATATTTTTTATGCAGCATCCTTAGGGGGGTAAGATTCAAGTTTGTTCAAGCCATGTCCCTAGGTCCATATTTGGGCTGATTGTGGGAGCTCGAATTGTAACTTGGTTCAAAATGAGGAATTTTCTTTAAAAATCTTCTTCTTCAGATCCAGCAGTCAGAATGTTTTGATATTTGGTGTGCAGAATCCTTAGGGGTGTGAGATTCAGGTTTGTTAAAGCCAAGTCCCTGGGTTCATATATTGGCTCTCTGTGGGAGCCCGAATTATGACTTAGTTCAGTATGAGGAATTCCGAATATTTTTTAAAAATCTTTTTTTAGATCCACTGGTCAGAATATTTGGATATTTGGTTTCAGCTTTTCTTAGGAGGAGCAGATGCAACTTGTGGAAATCAATTCTCTGGGTTGATATTTAGGCTACCATGTCAGGTGAGCGCCCTCAGGCCCCCTGGGGCCTCTTGTTTCGTACAGTATCTCTCACTTTAATAGTTCAAAAAATATATACACAACTGTATGAGTGTCATTAATCCTGTTATATCGTTATATTGTAAATGTCATACGTGGAAACGACCTTGTATAAACTTTCTAGCTTTCTGTCAGATCCACCATCAACTATGTTGTACTTTGTATCTCTTGAAAATGTTGAATAAATATTGTTTAAACTAAGTAACTGTCAGACTCACCAATGTACAAGCAGCATTTGATGGCATGTGCGCCATCGACATGCATTATGCCATAGTATATGCATCTTCATATAAAAAAGCATAAAAAATGCATTTTGCAAAAAGCATGTCACAGCTGGCTTTCTATTCATTAGTGTAAATGTTTACTTAGAAATAGAGAGTAATCGCTTAACCAGTCCAGTTATGCGATTACTCTGTTTATTACTTTTCATTATTAACGATAATTATATTATTTAACCCTTTAGCTAACGTAGCGGCCAAAACTGGCCAGCGCTATTCTCAAAAATCGCCAATTAATTTTCATTATTTTTTCATTTTTTGTCTCTAAAACATAGGTTATGACCCCTCATTGGAATGAGCTCATCGAGTTCGTTCCAATGAGGAGTCATAAACTATGTTTTTGAGACAAAAAATGAAAATAATAGTTATTCAAGAATTGTTTTTTTGCAAGTGTCTTCTGCTTTTCATGTTAGGTAAAGGGTTAAAAAAAAACAAACAATGAAGTCCCCATAGTCTTAGTTTGCATGCACTTGTTGATTGCATAATTCACTTGTGAAGTTATCGTTTATAATCAAACTGGGAAATCCCAGAAAATCACACTTTGGAAAGTAATAAACTTTGATATTCATGTGTTGTTTTTTTTTATTGTAAACTGCATTATTTATTCACTGAAAAAAACACCTGCATCTGTCACTGATCCCTGGGAAGGTGGCCCTGGAAAGTGATTATTTATGTATTGTACTGGGGTTTAAAGACACTTTCCATGGCAAGGGTCATATTGTGTTGGATAGTTCTCCTGGTGGTGGAAGCTGGAGCACACATAGAGAACCACTGAGCAGCTACATGACACTTTGTTGAAAGTCACATCATCGAATGGACACTTTGTTGAATGATCATTTGGGTGAATGGATTTTTCATCGTCGAATGGACATTTGGTCGAATACAATTTTTGTCGATCTTTCATTAAATTTTTTATAAAAGTTATTTGAACATTTTTATTCAGGTTAATTTAATTCTTTTGCTAAACATTGTTCAGTAATTAAGGAATATGCATGAGAAATATATATACTTTACACAAATAACTTTACTGACAACAAAATTTGTGTTTTGGGGCTATAAAAATAACAACTTTTTGTTTTTATTTTGTACTTTCTCAAAACTAGCATATGCACTATATAACGAAGAACATAAAAAACCCACAAAGAAACAAATGTAATAGTTAGGCTTTTCCCTGTGGAAAAGACTATTGTTTTTCTACGGATTATTATTTTTTTTTTTTGTTTTTTTTTTTTTTCCACACATTTTGTCCATACGATTCAGAAGCCATTTTCGAACCGATTGTCACAAAATTTTGCACACGCATAGAGGGGCACAAAATCTAAAAATGTACCAAAGCGGAATTTTCGATTCAACCCTTATTTCGTCAGAATTGGCAAAAAACTGCCAAAATTGGGGTTTATAGACACTTTCTCGAAACACATCTTGTAGATTTTTTTAAACATTCCTCATTATTAGACCTGCCTGTGACACAACCTTTGATACACACGACATATCAGGCGATGCATATGGTAACCCTCCACAGGCTGCCAAACATCGAAATTTTGATGCAATGGGCTGGTTTCAGGCCCCCATAGCACCCAAACGATACTCGAGAGATAAACATACCTTCCTCTGTTGGAAGTGGAATTCATTGAGGATCATTTTTGTAAGTAATAAGGGTGTTCAAAAAACCAAGTGTTAACCCGTTTTGGGCTGGTTAAACAGCAAGACCCCCATAAAGCTAAAAAATTCATGTTTTCCGTGGATTTCTCTGAACGAATCTTCAGCAGTACCCAATGGGTACGCCACAAAGAAAACTGCCTTCTTTTATCGAGCGCACAATCTATACGGAAACATTTTTGTAAGTAGTAAGGGTATTCAAAAGTCGAAGTCTTAACCCATTTTGGGCAGGCTAAAGAGAGATACCCCTTAAAATCTTAAAATTCCCATTTTCTGTGGATTTCTCTGAAAACATTCTGTAGGTTTTCAAGAAAAATTGACTAGTCGCAAGTCTTTGTGTGACATTACAAGTTGCATGGACAAAATATTCCGGTGAGCATTTATTAACCCTCCACAGGCTGCCAAGCATTGTAATTTTGTTGAAATGGGTTGTTTTCAGACACGCACAGCACCCAATGTGTACCTGAGAAATAAACATACTCTCCTTTGTTGTAAGGAGAATTCACCGAAGACCATTTTTGTAAGTAATAAGGGTATTCAAAAAACCAAGTGTTACCCTGTTTTGGGGTGGTTTAAGAGTGATTCCCTCAAATGCTTAAATAATCATGTTTTACGTGGATTTCTCTAAAAATGTCAAGTAGATTTTCAAGAAAAAAACTGGTCCGTCGCAGATCTTGGTATAACATTATTAACTGCAAGGACAAAATATTCTGATAAGCATTTGTTAACCCTCCACAGACTGTCAGATATCAACACTTTGATAAAATAGGCTGTTTTCAGCCCCTCACAGCACCCAACTTGTAGCTGAGAAATAAACATAACTTCCTCTATTGGAAGTGGAAATCACCGAGGATAATTTTTGTAAGTAATAAGGGTATTCAAAAAACCAAGCCTTAACCCGTTTTGAGCTGGTTAAACAGCGATACCCATCAAAGGCTTAAAAATTCATGTTTTTCCTGGATTTCTTTAAACACATCTTATAGATTTCAAGAAAAAATGGTCATTCATAGATCTTAGTGTGCTATTACAAGTTGCATGGACAAAATATTCCGGTGAGCATTTGTTAGCTCTCCACCAGCTGCTAAACATCAAAAGTTTGATAAAATGGGCTGCTTTGAGACACCAACAGCACCCAATGGGTATGTAAAGGCTAAACAAAACTTCTTTTGCTGCACGTAGAATTCACAGAGGATCAGTTTTGCATGTAGTAAAGGTATTTAAAAGAATGAAACTTAACCCATTTTGGACTGGATAAGGAGAGGTGCCCCTTAGAAGCATAAAATTTGCATTTTCAGTGGAGTTCGCCAACTGCTTGTTGGTGATTTTCAAGAACAATTGGACAGTGGCAGGTCTTGGTGTGGTATTACAAGTTGCATGGATAGAATATTCCGCTAATCATTTGCTAACCTCTCTACAGACTGCTAAACGTCATGATTTTGATAAAATTGGCTGTTTTCGGGCACCAAATGCGTATGTAATAGATAAACATATCCTCTTTTATCAGAATCAGAATTCACGAGGGATAATATTTGAAAGTATTAAGGTATTCAAAAAACCAAGCCTTAACCCTGTTTTTGCCGGATTAAAGACAGACAGCCCATGCCATGTATGCTGCCTTCATTACGTGTAAAATCGACACCCCACTAAATATAATGCGAGGTTGGGTGTCAGATCTGACCACCTGACCTCATTAGATAACACTCCTTTCGTCATATTTAGCAGCATGGATTTCCCCAAGAAGCAAAGATAAAAATACGTCATCGGAAAATAATGCCAAATATTTTATTTAGTGTGTATTTTGTCCGCATACAAAATTTCTCACCCACATATACCTAAAAATGATTCAATGATACGATTGGACATATTTCTCTCATAAAACGTGAAAAAAGACTTGATTTATTGCATTTTAGGATTGCACATGTATATTTTTAGAAGATTCTCTGTCTGTTATTAGCTCACCTGACTGAAAGTCAGGGTGAGCTTTTCTTATCACTCTTCATCCGTCGTCTGTCGTCCGTCATGAAGGTGGTGTTTGAGCCTCTTTCTCCTAAACCACTGGCCACATTTTAATTAAATTTCATGTAAGTAGTGGTTATATAGGGGTATTTTGATTTTTATTCAAAATAGGTTTCGGCTCATATTGAGCAGAGGTGTGGGGAAAAAATGGCCAAATTTTTTGAAAATCTTCTTCTAATGAACCACCAGTAGCAGAGACTTGATATGTGGTATACAGAGTCCTTTTGAGGTTTAGAATCAAGTTTGTTCAAGAGAAGTTTGTCGGGCATTATTTGCCTTCGTTATGGGAGGGGCAAAAATTTTGGCCACGTCTAAAATTTCTATTTTCAGAACCGTCAGGTCGATTTGAACCAAATTTGATATGAGATGATAATGGGTCATAAGTAGTTGATTGATGCAAAAAAATGTTTCTCATTGCCCCTTGGGAACCTCGGGAGCTACAAATAGGAAAAACCTTAAAACTGCCATATCTCCAAAACTACATGGCACAGAGAATTCTTATTTTGTATAAAGCTTACTTTTATCCAGTAGAATAGAATGGTTAAAAAAAATCTCTGTCGGTTTGATCACAAGGTACTTTTTTCAGGACTTTGAAAAAGTGCTGAGTCAGCACTTTTTAACACTGTAGGCAATGGGAAAAAGATTAAAAAATCTTCTCCAGATCCAGAAGGCAGAATCTTTTGATATTTGGTATGCAACATTGTAGGGTGGATCTGATTCAAGTTTGTTTAAATCGGCCCCCTGGGTTTATATTTGGGCTCAGTATAGGAGCCCGATTGCAAATTTCTTAAAAAATCTTCTTCTCCAGATCCAGCAGGCAGAATCTTTTGATATTTGGTTTGCAACATTGTGGGGTGGATCTGATTGATGTTTGTTCAAATTGGCTCCCTGGATTCATATTGGGGCTCACTATAGAAGCCCGAATTCGAACTTAGTGCATTTCAGGCAAATTTCTTAAAAAATCTTCTTCTCCAGATCCAGCAGGCAGAATCTTTTGATATTTGGTATGCAACATTGTGGGCTGGATCTGATTCAAGTTTGTTCAAATCGGCCCACTGGGTTTATATTTGGGCTCAGTATAGAAGCTCGAATTCAAACTTAGTGCATTTCAGGCAAATTTCTTCAAAAATCTTCTTCTCCAGATCCAGCAGGCAGAATCTTTTGATATTTGGTATGCAACATTGTGGGGTGGATCTGATTCAAGTTTGTTCAAATCGGCCCCCTGGGTTTATATTTGGGCTCAGTATAGAAGCTCGAATTCGAACTTAGTGCATTTCATGCAAATTTCTTAAAAAATCTTCTTCTCCAGATCCAGCAGACAGAATCTTTTGATATTTGGTATGCAACACTGAGGGTTGGATCTGATTCAGGTTGTTCAAATCGGCCCCCTGGATTCATATTTGGGCTCACTATAGAAGCTCGAATTCCAGCTTAGTGCATTTCAGGCAAATTTCTTCAAAAATATTCTTCTCCAGATCCAGCAGGCAAAATCTTTTGATATTTGGTATGCAACATTATGGGGTGGATCTGATTCAAGTTTGTTCAAATCGGCTCCCTAAATTCATATTTGGGCTCACTACAGAAGCTCGAATTCGAACTTAGTGCATTTCAGGCAAATTTCTTTGAAAATCTTCTTCTCAAGATCCAGCAGGCAGAATCTTTTGATATTGGGTATGCTCCATGCTTAGGGGGGTGAGATTCAAGTTTGTTCAAGCCAAGTCCCTGGGTTCATATTTGGGCTCATTGTGGTAGCCCGAATTATAACTTAGTTCAAAATGAGGAATTTTCTTTAAAAATCTTCTTCAGATCCAGCAGTTGGAATGTTTTGATATTTGATATGCAGCATCCTTAGGTGGGTGAGATTCACGTTTGTTCAAGCCATGTCCCTAGGTCCATATTTGGACTCACTGTGGGAGCTTGAATTGTAACTTAGTTCAAAATGAGGAATTTTCTTTAAAAATCTTCTTCTTCAGATCCAGCAGTCGGAATGTTTTGATATTTGGTGTGCAACATCCTTAGGGGAGTGAGATTCAAGTTTGTTAAAGCCAAGTCCCTGGGTTCATACATGGGCTTCCTGTGGGAGCCTGAATTATGACTTAGTTCAATATGAGGAATTTTCTTTAAAAATCTTCTTCTTCAGATCCAGCAGTCGGAATGTTTTGATATTTGGTGTGCAACATCCTTAGGGGAGTGAGATTCAAGTTGTTAAAGCGAAGTCCCTGGGTTGATATTTGGGCTCCCTGTGGGAGCCTGAATTATAACTTAGTTCAATATGAGGAATATTCTTCAAAAATCTTCTTCTTCACATCCACCAGTCAGAGTCTTTGGATATTTGGAAAACGGCATCCCACTGGAGGTGAGATTCAAGTTTGTTCAAGCCAAATCCCTGGGTTCATATTTGGGAGCCTGAATTATAACTTTTTTTTTTTAGATCTACTGGTCAAAATCTTTGGATATTTGGTATAAGCTTTTCTTAGGAGGAGCAGATGCAACTTGTTGAAATCAATTCTCTGGGTTGATATTTAGGCTACCATGTCAGGTGAGTGCCCTCAGGCCCCTTGGAGCCTCTTGTTAATCTTCGGCGTCAATCTTTGATTTCGTTTGGGACGATTAGTAATTAACACCTTTTCGACAAGAGCCATCGAAATTTAAAATAAAAAAATAAGCAAATTTCACTAAAACCTTTTGCAGAATCAAGTTTTTCAGAAAACTCTGTTGCGATTGCGTGTGTCATTTTCAAAATTCCGATTAGTAATCATGAAATTATAAATATATAGTTGGCAATAACAAAATTGAAAGCATGTCGGCCAAACTTGCATGACGTCAGAACTCGATTCGGGTGAAATACTGCGGTGATGCACTGAAAGGTTGAGAGTAAGGAACGCTGATATCGAAGTAGGCTTTAAACTGTCCATGGAATGGTCCTAAAATCAAATTCATGTGTGCAGCGTTACTGCAAATAGGTTTCCCGTATTTCTTGTTAAAATGTTGTTTCCGACAAGGCCAATTACCATAGAAAATTTGAACTACTGGACAATGGGATACGGACACCTGCCCCATGAACAACTGCCTTCTATTAAAATTAATTAGCAGGGACGTCTGTCCCCCCCTCCCCCCCACCCATCACCCTGCTATTTTTTTTACCTACGACACCTGCCCCCTGCATTTTTTTTTTTTACTTTTTACCTAGGACACAAGGCTGCTGTTTTTTTCACCAAGTACACATGCCCCCGTTTGTTTGCTAACGGGCCCCTCCCCCATTGACCTTTCTATCTTTAGAATCACCCGGGCCGACGGGGAGAGGGCATTGTTGCGAGCATAGCTGGCTAACTGTCCTAGGGAACGAGCCCCGAAAATATGGGTTGCTCTGCCCGGTGGCCCTGCGAAGCACCTCTATTTGTCGTTATGTTAGATATTTGGGAGAATAAAGTAAAAATAATTTTTTTGCGAGCCAAAATTCTGGCGGGGAATGATGGGAATGGGGGCTAGATTTGAGAAGTCTAAAGTGCAATCCATAGGATGGGGAGCAGAGCATAACTGATAAGTATCGGTTGTCGATATACGATTTCCAGTGAATCCTCTCCAACATGAACTCAAAAGTAAGTGTATATTTATTTATTATCAAGAATAACCCCCCATAAGTTCCACTCTAACTGTGTCCCATTTCATCGGTCAATTCCACAGTGTCCCACGCCATCGGTCGATTTATCCCAACAAAATCACTGATCTTACCACTCCCCTCCCTGCATCTTTCTCCAACCAAACACCCATTGAAAGATATGCCTCACTTCATATTCCACACTGCACTGCATGATATTATTCATTTATTTATGTATTTATTTATTTATTTATTGGTGTTTAAGGCCATGTACTTATGCACAATGGCTAATTATGACCGTGACAGTTCTACGGATGGAGGAAGCCGGAGTACCCGGAGAGAACCACGAGCAACAACGAGCAGCTGCCAGCTCCCCAACATCGTAACTCAGCACAGGCAGGGTTAGATTGGTTGAAGACATGCGTACCATCGACGTGCAGTACGCCTTAGTACATTGCAACATCGTGCCCCCATGTGGACAATCGGCATTATGTGTCTTGCCCAGTGACACAACGCGGGAGTCCGAATTGATCGCTCAGACGGTCGCCCAACCAATGATTAACTGGGCTTGACGTTGCTTAACTTCGGTGATCTGACGAGAACCGTTTACCAGAACACCACTGCGCTCTGCCACAGCATGATAAGAAGGCAGTAAATAACGTTAGCTACAATGGGATCAGTTACTCATAATATCAAATACAGTGTTGACACTATAGCATTTCCCCGACAGTGGATCCAGGTATATACTAGTCTGTAAAACGGCTATACACTGCCCATCCTCCACCCCAGGGTGGCGACGTGGCAGTATATAGCCATCTTACAGACACTATGTTGTGCCTAAGGAACCTTACAATAAAAGGGGGAGATCCCCAACATGGGAAGGGGTGCAGGTATATTTAATACTATGTAAGGCGGTTATTAAATGGAGTGGTAGCGCCAACATTTCCCCGGCAGTGGGGCTAGGTATATACTAGCTTGTAAAACGGCTATACTGCCCATCCTCCATCCCAGCTTTTATTTTATTTACATAGATGTACGAACAACACTTCTTATTTATATATATATTTATTGTTGTTTACAACTTCATGTTTCTCATTGCTGTCATTAACTGCAGGAGGTGTGAAAAGATGACATAATCATGCATAACAACTGTGGTCTAATAGGAGATAATTGATACAGGGACTACACATGACATGCTTAAGAACTTAAAAGTTCACATTTTCTGTGGATATCTTCAAGTGGTTCTCACAAATTTTCAAGAACAAATAAACTGTGGAGAAGAATTATTCTCGCAAGTCTTCATTAACCCTCCACAAACTGTCAAATATCAAAATTTTAGATAAATTTGAGATATAATGGGCTGTTTGCATTAGATGCCAATTCTCAGACACTGATATTGATATTAAGGGGGTCGTCCAACCTAACTTTGGTCAATTTTTTGACATTTTTCCCAATGCCTCAGAAACAGATAAGAGAAGTAAGGAAAGGCAAATTATATATCAAAATAATGAGTAAAGTGCATAGAAAAGGTACATATAATTTTTTTCAGGAAAAAAAGTGAATTTTAGGATTTTGAAGAAGATTAATTTGCAAATGGCATAAGTAACGAACCGGTAAAACCACAAAATAATCGGTAATTTGAAAGCCTTGTCCTCAATATAATGATAACATACTACAGACTCGGAGAAAGCATTTTTTGACACACACTCTGGTGGGTTTTGACGTTTGAATGTAATAACACCAACACAAATTTTTGATGTTCCTGATGTGGCCATGTTTCAATGATGTTTTTCCAGTCATGTGATTACGATGTGGTTCTTGCAGAAATACTCAATTTGGGCAATTGTAAGAATGCAAGGACGTGATCACGCCCTTTATTTGTTCAAGACAAAGTCTGAGCGGATTAGCAAACAAGTGACGGCAAATACTTGAGCTGTTAATGCCATAACTGCAAAATATGGTTCGAAATTCCCTCTCGTGTTTACAGGCCATCTGAACTTTTTTGTTGACAAAAAATCTGAATTATTGCGCACTAGAAAGACAACATGAACCACTTGTAAAAAAATAACCGAGTGTATAAAATCGGGACGATACACATAAAATAAGGCAATATTCATAACAAAGTAAGCAGAATGCTTCAGAAATCACTTTTTCACGAAGTATATTCCAAGTGACCTGGAACTAGATTGAGCGTGTTGATTTCCCCCAGATGTTGTGAAGTTATTTACTTCCTAGTAACCATGGAATTTGAGGCGGGTATGTTTGATGTCTGCAAAGGACCGATTGAAGATGGGTTGAAAATGATGCATCCGTGCTTTTAAATAAGGTGCGCTTGGACGTTGCTGAGAATTTAGTTTTTTCTTGCAACCAACCATACTTACACAAGCGTCGATCAGTGTCTTTTATGATCGTCTTACACTGACAAATGTGACAAATCTCCTTCACCGGAAACCATCCCCCAAGTTGCATATCACAATAAACATAACCGCTGTCACTGAGTGTCAGCGTGGCCGTGTGGTCAAAACTGAAATGAATTATCGAATGTACGGTCAATATTAACTGCAATTGGCTTTTAAACAAATGAAATACACGAAATATTCGCAATTTCTTCATTATTCATGCCGAGTTACTTTTTAACCAGACCACATGCATTCAGTTTCGTTTGTCGGCATCAAACTGATATTGTTTGTGGTAATTAAATAGTATGAGAAGGCGAAGGAAGCCAAATATTTTCCATCATCTATTAATTAATTCAAATCGATAATTTCTTTTATTTTACTGAAATTATGAACTGATAAGGTGGGTGTGTTGCGATTATTATGCCCCAGACCTGGAAGTTGGAAAATCAAAGGTGCATCTAGGGCCATGCAGTGGTGACCCCTATCCTCTTAATCTTAGTCTTACCCTTTCATCATTACATGTACCAACATTCTCCCTTGTATCTCAACAATTGCTACTCCAATTTGAAGGATATTTGGTGTTGCGATCGAGCATCATGGGGAAACAATGCCTGTGTAGCTGCTGTAGCATGTGTTTCTTCCCACATTTTTTCAGAGTTGTGGTACTTTTTCACTCTTTTGAGTTAGAAAATTTTGTTTATAACTAGTTGATTTGTTACAATTTGTTGCAAAGTGCCTGCTAATACCCTCAATTGTATTGCTACAGAATTTTCTTGTGAAGATTTTGTTCCTATTACTTATCAAGCAACAACCTAATGAATATTCTGTATAAAGCCACCAATCTGATGTTTGACACTTTTATCGGAGCTGTTTTGAAGGCTTATGGAACTCAAAATGTTGATTATGGCAGGACTTTTCTATTCACCCATTAATCAATAAATTAAGTGTTATAGTTGGAAGTAAGAAGCATGAAAGGTCCAGAACTAAAAGTCTAAAAAGAATGTTTTGCAATGTAACATGATTTTTGCAGATACGCTTATTTGGAGGGTTACCGGTCTGATAGTGTTTGGAACATGTGTGGCCAGGATCTTCAAAAAGAAAAAAAGAGTTAAACTTTGAGAAAAAAGGCATATGCCTTGAGTGCCGGAGGTAGAGTCATACAAGGAAGAGAGCCTCCCCCCCCTCCCCAGGAATTTTTTTGTGTCAAAAGGAGGTCACTTGTCACCTTTTTGGGATTGCTTTGTGTACTGCGTTCTTGAAAAAAATATGTGAGACCCTCTGGATGTGCCCTTCTAATCTCAATATGTCAGTAAGCCTCCTTGGGGAAAGTACATGCAATAATGGTTATGTAAGGTTGATTTGATGTGTTTTGAATAACAATGTACTTTTAAGTACATTAGATGGTTTATTGCAGTGGCAGGTTACAGTTACCCTTATTTCTTCTCCAACAGATATTGTGAGTGTATTGGTGTCCAAGAGTTAAACAAAGCTATTATACTTATTGATAAACCAAACAAATTTAACAATTTAATCACTATCAAATTGATGCATGGGATAAAAGGGGTTACAGTGCAAGGGGTTTGTAAATATATTTATTCAACTACAATGTATGACTTTGCAATGCATTCTACATAGAAGAATATCATATTTTCTTTCCAAACCATTACAGTAACACATACATCTTTATATTGGGAGACACTCTTTTGTCCTTCCATACTTCTTCTGCTGGACTCCTTCAAGTTGACCTTTGTTGAACTCCCCAAATCAAAACATAAACAAAAGAAAATGTCTGCCTTCAATCAGTGAGCACTCCACTTATAACATTTGGTCTCAATCTTTATTACTTTCATGAATTAGGAAAAGATTTCTTCGAGTATGTACTTAAATGTTTATAGAATACAGCTGTTATTATATTTTGAGGTATTTTATTGTAAAAATTTTGTTCTCTTACTTATGCCACAGCAGACTTTCAGGTGGTGCTATTTACACATGGCAGCAGTTCCATGGCAAATTTCAGTTTCCACATGTTCTATGTTTCTTTCCAAGCATTTTGGTATATAATTTATTGGGGTTATTCATTTTGGGACTTTTTTAGCCTTGAAAGAAAATTACATGAAATTTGACCAAAGTTAGGTTGGACGTCCCCTTAACCCTCTCCACCAACAATGATGTTTTAACCCAAACTTTCTTTTATCACACTGGGTTATTTGAGACTATTATACCCACTTTTCACAAGGCATCAATAAAAATACTTTAATGATGCAATTAAAAACAATTCTTCAGACACTCCAGGGTCATAAAAAATCAGGGAATCTTGTATTCTCCCTGGATTTCTCTCAAAACAACGTGTAGATTTTTAAGAAAAAATGGCCATTCACAGTTCTTGGTGTGACATTACAAGTTGCATGGAAAAATATTCCTGTTAGCACTTGTTAACCTTCTATAAACTGCCAAACATCAATATTTGGGATATATAAGTTAAAATGGACCATTTTCAAATAGCCACAGCACACGATGGGTATGTGTCAAACAAACATAACTCCTTTTGTTGGTCATTAACTTGTCAGACAACGATATTGATATTAACCCTCTCCACCATTAATGATGGTTTGTACCTAAACATTTTTTTTATCAAACTGAGTCATTTGAGACTACGATACCCACCTTTCTCATAACATCAATAAAGGAACTTCAGTGAGACAGTTGAAACAAATCATCAGACACACTGGCGTCATGAAAAATCATGGAATCTACTCTGGAAAAGCCATGATTCTCCAGAATCATAAAGTCTAGTTTGCTTTGTTTTTTGGTGTTTTTTGTAACACATCAATGCAGGTTGAATGCTGCAAAAACAGTTTGTTCTATGATAAAACCAAAACCTCACGTTTATGGTATCAAGAATAGAATGAACCAAACTCACAGTCAACTCCATGTTAACAAAAATAAATGCAATAATGCTTACAAAAAGGTTGAAAAAATATTTTAAAAAGTTGAAATATTTTTTTCAACAAAATGGCCTGATTTTTACAAATGAAAATTCGACTAAATGTGCATTCGATGAAGTGTCCTTCCGATCAAGAGTCCATTTTAACCATCTGTCCATTTGGCGAAGTGTCCATTCAACCAGGTGTTGCTTCAACCAAAATGTGCAATCGACCAAATGTGTTTCGACGAAGTGTCATGCTCCCATCCAATGTTCTAACTCAGCACAGTCAGAATTAGTATCAGTAAAGGAATGTGTACCCCTCGTCATGTAATGTGCCTAAGAACCAGGCTTAGGTCAATTACATCACCAATGTAAGGCCTAGAAAAGTAAAGAATTTGTTTCTCAGGACCTCCCGCATGGTCCATTTGGCTGCCGCATGCTATCTTTTTATAACCAATGCAAACTTAAAAAATGAAATGGTTTATGTCTGATATTACAGCCAAGTTAATAAAATTGATAAATTTGTCCCTTGAGTGCAAGAAGGCTTTGCAATGCTTAAGCATTGCAAAGCCTTCTTGTACTCAAGGGACAAATACACCACCACCAATGCTATTCTGTAGCTTATGAAGACTAAAACATAAAACAAACCAAGAATATGAAATTTTGATGGCAAAGAAATAATTACAAAAATAAAAAATAAAATAAAAAAAAAGCTCGCCCGCATGCAATTTTACACAAAGTGGCCTGAGAAACAGAAGATCTACCATATTTACTCTATGTATTGGGACAGCTAAAAATAAATATTTTCACAGGTGTCCCAATTCTTAGAAAATAGGGAAAGAACACAGCTTGGTCTTGATTTGATGCTGAATAAAGTTGTGTGTGATTCGTTTTCCATCACTATATATGAAAATCGCTGTCCCATTTTTTTTTTATATTTTCAGTTTTTGCTTCCAAAACATAGCATATGATCCCTCATTGGAACGAGCACATTGCGCACGTTTCAATGAGGGATCATAAGCTATGTTTTGGAAGCAAAAAATGAAAATTTTTATTTACTCAAGAATTTTTTTTAGGAGTGTCATCTGCTACTAGCGACGGGCCAACTGCAAACAAATCTCCTGAATGTCCCAAACTTTGGAGCATAAAAAAAATATAGTTTTCTGGAAAAAATGTGTGTTCCAAATCATAGAGTGTCCCAATACATGGAGTAAATACGGTACTTTGTGGGGCCTAATGAATTACAATTACAATTACATTGGAAAATGTCAATTATATTTCAATTACAATTACATCGAAAACAGAAAGTAATTCATTACAGTTACAAATTACAGTTACAAATTAATTACATTCTCAATTACATTTTAAGGAATGAATGACAAGATGAGTTTGTTTGATGCTCTTTATTGAAATCATGATTAAAATAACATAGAAATACGGTCATGATAGAAATATTATATTAACACATAACTCATAATTAAAGTAGGGAAACAGAGCAAAAACACAAGCACTACTCTACATCGTGATTGCATCGGACAATAATCATACGTTCGAATGTATCATCTTTCATTTTGCAGCTGTCAGGTCAGAAAACTTTGTCAGCTAAACTAAAGAGAAGCTCAATGGGAGCTGAAAAAGCAGATATGCAGAGGTGTTTGGCTGCCAGTACACTCAAACCAAGATACACATTGATATTGTCATGCCAGAATGCTAATGCATTAGTGTCAATAGGTAAACAAGGCTCTAAAATACTAAGTAACTTCATCAGAGTCCACTTGGTAAATATATTAATGTGAACTATTCTAATTTTTGCTTGGTAGTTCATCTTTGTTAAGTGCAAATAAACTCAACCAAATGAATGAGCAATGGATTAAATCATTTGTATAGATTCAGAACAATCAAGGGTGGCGTCCAGTTTCGCCTACAGTGCAATTTCGCCTAAGTTTGTTTCTCTGTGTCTTTTCCAACTTTTGGAGAACACTCACAAATGAAAATATGTTAGGATAAGCATGCTGAACAGTCTTGTTTAAGTGGCAGTACCATCCCTCGAGATGGTTGTTAGTTCTTGGTCCTATATTGTTGTGATGACACTAGACATTTCCTCATAAAAATTTGCTTGAACTGGAGCCGGTCTCAGACTCCACCCGTTGTCGTAAGTTTAACAGGAACTTATTGGCATCCTCATTTTCTCTTGGGGGGTTATGTGCAGATGTTACATTTTTGACATAATCTTCTACAGTTGTGCATTTAGCATTGCACCCTGGATCAACACACTTCCAGCGTACACATGTTTTTTCTATGAACATTTAGTCTGTATCTTTAACCTTCAAGTAACACTAGCCTTCCACCTCTCTGGGATGTTACATACTGAACATGTTGCACAGTAGCCATTTCTAAGAAGAATGATTTGGTGTCTTCTCATTTGGTCAAATCTCATTCGGTCAAAACCCAGTTGGTCAAATCTCAATTGGTCAAATCCCAGTTGGTCAAATCCCAATTGGTCAATAACATTTTGAAAATTTTATAAGTATATTTCTTTATGTGGTAACTATATTCAACATTTTTATTAGAAATTTCAGAACATGATAGGTATAGGTAAAAATGAAGCAAACTTGAGAACTGTTGATGCAGTTTAGAAGAAAAAAATGAAAAAAAAAACTGGAGAAATATTAATTAATGAATAATCGGAGACAAATGGTCACTAATTAATATTTCTCTGGTTTTATTCATTTTTTGTCTTCCAAAATTTATTTTATGACCCTATAAGAGGGTAATAAGATGTAGTTTGGAAGAAAAAAAATGAATAAAACTGGAGAAATATTAAAATTTAAATAATGAGTTATATGCGACAAATTTCATTTATTTTTTGCAGGTTTTGTCTCTCAAAACATATTTAATGATCCTAAAGGGGGTAAATATAGAATAATAGGGACAATTTTCCATTTTAGGTTTTTGTGAAAATAATGATCAAAAATGAATACTAGAGAAATAATAATTTATGAATAACTGGAGACAAATGGTCACTAATTAATATTTGACAGCTTTTCTACATAGCTTGGGTTTGTAAATCCGTATAAACTGAAGAAGATATTCTTGTTAAAACAGCCAAACCTCTCAGTATACAGAAGACTATTGTTATAAAAACACTGACAGTAATGATCATTAAGGCAGAAAAGAGCCAAACCTCTCAGTATACAGTAGACCATTGTTATAAAAACATTGACAGTAATGGTCATTATAGCTGAAAGCAGACCAGCTTCTCAGTATACAGTAGAATATTGTTATAAAACACTTACAGTAATGGTAATTAAGGCAGACTTGACAACTAAGCTTCAATACAAGCTGGAAATATCACAAGCAAAAGTGAAAAAAAGTAAAAAAAAGTTAAAAAAAATCCATCACAGAAATACATTGCAAATACTTATAAAATTTTTAAAAAGGTGTTGACCAACTGGGATTTGACCAACTGGGATTTGACCAATTGAGATTTGACCAACTGGGGTTTGACCAAATGAGATTTGACCAAATGAGAAGGAACCAATGATTTTATGTTTTGGGGCTCTATATATGACCTTTCCTCACTAACAGTTTACATAAATAGAGGGGTTGTTGACTTTATTACTTTTTAAGACAAGACAAACACTTTCTCTTTTATTTATTAATTAATACTTTGATTATTGTTCATTGTTTTCTTAACTTTCTCTTTGATTTATTAATTAATACTTTGATTATTGATCATTGGTTTCATAACTTTAACTAAACAAATGCTGATTATCAATCAAACATTAAAAATAATCTATTTTGGACCAGAGAATGTTTTTTGTAAATTTTTTAAATATTATGAGTGAGTGATGTAAAAATAGGATAACTCTATTTTCTGTAGGTACATCGGGTAATTACCACTAATCCCCCTAGCTAATTTAGTTCACTTTTGCCGGTGTCTTCCCATTTTATCAATTTCCATTTCATCAACTGTCTCTAAAATTATATTTTCCCATTTCATCAATTCCCACTTCATCAACAGATTTTTTTTCAGGTGTGTTTTATAATTACATATTATACATTTTAAAAATACAATTAGCCAGTTGATGAAAAATCAGTATTTTGAGGGTTTATTGTATAACCACTTTCCAGACATTTCTCAGACGAACACACTTTAAATATTTTATTCAGAGCAACTGGATTACTACACACAATAAGTGGGGAAAAGTAACATATAACATTTAAATATCTATCAGAATGTAACATTTAAAGCACAATACTCTAGTAACATACTCACTATTACTTCAGAATGCCTGTTGGCTTTCAAAATTAATTTGTTTCCTTTGAGTAACAAATTAGTTTAGAATGCCTAGTGGCATTCTGAACTAATTTGTTACTCAAAAGAGACAAATTACTTGAGAATAGGCATTCTAAACTAATTTGTTCCTATATTAATTTGTCTTTAATATTTTCTATAATTGGTAAAAAAAATGCATTTACATGAGATTAAAACATATTTTCATTCTGTTGATGAAGTGGGAATTGATGAAAATGAGAAAATATTTTAGAGGCAGTTGATGAAATGGGAATTGATGAAATGGCAATAAACTCTTTTGCCTACACTTTTACAAAAACTATTTTGTAGGTGAAATTGCACTGTAGGCGAAATTAGACATAACCCAATCAACATGTGTTCAGACACCAATAAATTATCTTTTGATCCATAATTCAATGAGGATTAAAATTATGTAAGACCTGGTGACCTTCATCTGTGGTATTTGAGAGGAGATTAAATCTTATGATAAAAGGGACACTAGAAGTACAACAGACAATTAATTCCAATAATCAGTAAACATAAAAGACATTTAGAGTAGCTGTTGATTTTTATTATCTTCTATAACAAAATGAGCTTACAATGAAAATCAAAATGGTCATAGTTCTTCATCAAAATATCAAAACACTTCAGCATTGTAATGGGGCTTCATTGAACTATCGCAACAATTGTGTGTTTAGATTTGACAACAGATGTTTCATTCCCACCAGACCAATTCCCTTTAGACCAACTCCGACTTGGCCAATTCCCAAAAGACCAATTCCTCTTCGACCAATTCTCCTTAGACCAACTGATATGTTCTTTTATAATAATTTTTGGCTCACCAACGATAGTTGTGTGAGCCTATGGCATAGCCCTCATGCCGGTGGTGTCTGCGTCGGCGTCCGGATTCATTCATTTTGAACTTTTGTGTGCAGGTTTTGATTTGGGGTTTTTTATGCTTTTTTTTTTTTTTTTTTTTTTATGTCTGCATGCTTTTCAGGGATAGTAATATTTTATTCAAACCTTTCCATGCTTAGTTACTTGTGTACAAATTTTTTGAAAAGGACAATCAAAGGACTTTTATGTGCAGGTTTTTGACTTTTGTGTACAGATTTTGAAATTTTGTTGCCATGGTGGTTTCCTTAACATTTCAGGGTATTTTTCTAAATTTTAACCCCTTGAAACAAGTGTGATGCTTTTTTTGACTTTTATGTGCAGGTTTTGAGGTTTGTCTTTCTTTTCTTCCAAGTGGATATTTTTCAAGTAGAGTTTCACCTTACTGGCATATTGCCATTGTGGTTCTGTGACAGGGTATTTTTCTCAATTTTAACCCCTTGAAACAAATGTGATACTTTTTTTACTTTTATGTGCAGGTTTTGAGGTTTGTCTTTCTTTTCTTCCAAGTGGCGACTTACCTTGTAGCATATTGCCATGGTTCCTATTTTATGTAAGGATGCTTCTTGGGGCTAGTATTATATTATTTAACCCTTTAGCTGCTTATTTACTTTAATTTTGGACTTTTGTGCGCAGGTTTTGTACTTTTGTGTGCATGTTTTGATATTTTTTTAAGTGGAGTTTTACCTCACTGGCATGTTGCCATGGTGGTTACTGTAACATTTTCAGGGTATTTTTCTAAATTTTAACCCTTTCAAACAAATGTGATTCTTTTTTTTACTTTTATGTGCATTTTTGAGGTTTGTCTTTCTTTTCTTCCAAGTGGATATTTTTCAAGTAGAGTTTCACCTTACTGGCATATTGCCATTGTGGTTACTGTGACAGGGTATTTTTTTCAATTTTAACCCCTTAAAACAAATGTGATGCTATTTTTTACTTTTATGTGCAGGTTTTGAGGTTTGTCTTTCTTTTCTTCTAAGTACCTTGAAGCATATTGCCATGGTTCCTATTTTATGTTAGCATGCTTCTTGGGGGTATTTTTATATTATTTAACCCTTTAGCTGCTTATTTACATTAATTTTGGACTTTTGTGTGCAGGTTTTGTACTTTTGTGTGCAAGTTTTGATATTTTTTTTAAGTGGAGTTTTACCTCACTGGCATATTGCCATGGTGGTTATTGTAACATTTTCAGGGTATTTTTCTAAATTTTAACCCTTTGAAACAAATGTGATACTTTTTTAACTTTTATGTGCAGGTTTTGAGGTTTTTCTTTCTTTTCTTTCAAGGGGATATTTTTCAGGTAGGGTTTCACTTTACTGGCATATTGCCATGGTGGTTACTGTGACATTATAAGGGTATTTTTCTCAATTTTAACCCATTGAAACAAATGTGATACTTTTTTTTTACTTTTATGTGCAGGTTTTGAGGTTTGTCTTTCTTTTCTTCAAAGTGGAGACTTACTTTGTAGCATATTGCCATGGTTCCTATTTTATGTTAACATGCTTCTTAGGGGTTATTATTATATTATTTAACCCTTTAGCTGCTTATTTTCTTTAATTTTGGACTTTTGTGTGCTAGTTTTGAACTTTTTTTTTTTTTGTTACTCCAGCCACCCCTTTACATTGGCCACCTGTTGGTGAGCCACGGGGTACTGATACCCCCTCTAGTTTATCAATAATTTGACTGTATATTTATAAATGTACTTAATGTTATTTAATGTTATTGATATTTTATAGATGTTGGGCTGATTTTTCATAACAATTATTATAGTAATCACACACTTTCAAAGGATGTGATTCTGAATGAAAGAACAAAAAGTTTCTGCACGCCAAAGGCATTTTATTGTTTTGTGGCTAGCAAATGTTGGGCTGATTTTCATAACAAAACAAACACAATTCTTTGTGATATATGGGATTTTAGTGAATGTGAGGCTAACAGTGGCTGGTGTATGTGAATTATAAATAAATATACCCACATCTGTAAGCAAACACAGAGCAGAATTCTTGGAGTTATGTACAATTCCTAGTCATCTCCCAGTTCAAGGTTCCCAGGGATCTGAACCCACTACCCTACTGCCAGTCCTCACACTCAAACCAAATAAGATTATTGGCTCTTC
This sequence comes from Pictodentalium vernedei, assembly GCA_031216915.1. NCBI lineage: Eukaryota > Metazoa > Mollusca > Scaphopoda > Dentaliida > Dentaliidae > Pictodentalium > Pictodentalium vernedei. The sequence goes on from CM062288.1 coordinate 210,934,971, forward strand.
CATCAAACTCTTTATAAACAATAAAGTGATTCGGTTTGCAAGGGATTTCAATCCCACATCATCCCTGATGTTTAATAATATTGATGTAAATGGGTTGAGAAATTGAAGTAAAATGTATTGAGTTGTGCTGAAATGTTATAAACCTATATTTTTTGTATGTTACGCATATAAGCATTTTTTTATCGAATAAAGTTCTTTTCAGTAAATAAATGGGTTTTTTTTCACAGAAAACAGCCACACTCATCCCTCAATAGATATGGGAAGATAGACTGATCCAACGCAAAATGTGGAGAGGTCTAGCTGTCACTCGCAACCAGCGGCGTACCGCTGCAGATTGCGGGTGATACTTGGTCAGGCCCGTCGGAACGAAATTTATATTGGGGGGGCTGATATTGCTAATTTGGGTGAACTGGCTGATACTAAATGGGTATGGGGTATCCAGATGCCGAAGGCATCTGGCACGAGTGCTGAAGGCACAAGCTTTTTGAGGGGGGGAGGGGAGGGGGGGGGTTACTCCCCAGAAATTTTTTGAAAAGGACAATCAAAGGAAGCATTCTGTTAGCTTTTGAAGCAAAAACCTCTTGATTTTTTTAAATGGCAAAAGTTGTTTTTTTAACAAAATGTTTCAAAAATCCCAATAGAACCCCATAACATTTGGGGATGGTTCTCACACCGGGCTCACCTGCAGGCCGTGGCCGTATTCCGTCATGCTAAAAAACAGTCAGGCCTTATGGTGGATTCATTAGTTTTATCATTACGCCAACGGTTGTTGTGGTCTTCTGAGCTGCCAAACATATGCAGGTGCATGTTATACATTCAGTGATACGTTCATAATTCTAATCCAGAGGCATAGTAAGCTAATTTTATTGGGGGAGAGGGGTGGGACCTATATTCCCATGACGCGATGCGTCATCCGAGCGGCGAGTGGGGGTGAACACGAGAGGGGATATCCTCCGTCTCGTTGGTGGGGGGTCCGGGAAAATTTTCAAATTTAAGATGTAAAAACATGTATTCTGGTTGATTCTAAGCAAATAAATCGTATATTCCTATGACGCGAAGCATCATCCGAACCGCGAAAAGGCGAGTGGGGGTGAGCACGACAGGGGGTACCTCCCTGTCTCGTTGGTGGGTGTCCGGGCCTCCCCCGGGAATTTTTTTTAATTTAAGATGTACAAATATGCATTCTGAGTGATTCTGAGCAAATACATCGTCAATAAGGAAATACGTCAGCTCTCTGATCAATTCAGCGTGATTTCCGAGCAGAATGACAGAAATAGTGAACATGCAGTGAATTACCCTGTGGTTGGTTGGGGTTTAACATCGCTTTCCACAATTAGGCGAAAACACGACTGTCAGTTTTATTGGTGGAAGAAAGCCCACATGGAACCCACTCAATCCAGTAATCATTAACAGTAATGTCGGAATATGGTAACCAGTGGGCATCCTGTGTGGAGAAACCACCAACCCAGCCCAGTAAAGCCTACTTTGGACAAATTTGTGGGGGTGGGGGAAATATCTCCCTTACCCCCCCCCCCCCCCCCCCCCCCCCCAGTTCCTACGCCACTGTTCTAATCTGAGTTCAATAATGTAATGTCCAGTTTTATTCAGATTACATCGGTCGCTCCCATCATGGATAAACTAACGACAAAATATGAGCAAATTATTGGGGGGGGCTGCATCAGTAAATAGTTGGTCTTAGGGGAATTGGTCTTTTGGGAATTTGCTTTGTGAGAGTTGGTCTAATGGGAATTGGTCTAAAGGGAATTGGTCTAGTGGGAAGACACCCAACAAGGTTAGTGGGAAGAAAGTGATTATTATATTAGGGAGCTCACAGTGAGATATCTCACTTAAAACTATTGAAGACTGCCATCTAAGAACCAATCCAACCCCTGGTGATGATGGGATCTTAGCAAGATCATCTTACCATAAAACCTAAAAGTAACAGAAAGTAATTGAAAAGTAATTAAATTACCTCTACCTGTTCAAAAGTAATTAATTACTTTCAATTACATTGTATTTTATAATTTGCTCAATTACAGTCAATTACATGAGAATATGTAATTAATTACAATCATTTATAAATTACAATTACCCCAACCCTGCTTAGAGCACTGTGCCACCATGCTACCATTTGGCCAATTAGGATTATTAACTCTTAACCAGCTGAGTTTTTTCGAGATATTTTTTATCAAATCTAGTCATGGCTGCTAATCAGCAGCCATGACTAGATTTGATGAAAAATTCATCTAAATTTAACTCAAGAAATCATTGGTGAGAAAAGCCCCCCAATTTACAGGGGTAAAATTTGATAAAATGTGCAAAAATCAGACTAAATTCAATTGTAAGAGAAATCCTAAGCTGGGCAGGAATATCTGCCAGGAGATTGCAAGGAGTTAAGTACCTTGCTCAAGGACACAGTACAGATGATGCAAGTCAGGATTTAACCAGGATTTAACCTAGGACCTTCTGATCTGAAGTCCAATGTGCTAACTATTGAGCCAACATTTTCCTCTGTAATTAGTGATTAAAAAAAAAAATTCCAGAAAAGTGCTTGAAAGTTCTGGATTTTTAGTTGCAATAATAGCTGTATATGTAGCAAGGTCAGTCTGTCGGTCGGCCCTGACTTGACTGGTAGTCGATCTGTGACTGACGAGTTTGGAAACTCAGTAATGTTTTTAATAGTGGGTGGAATAACATCATATTTGTTATGCAAGTGTATCTTATTTTTGCTTAGCCCCATGTTAATGCAGGTGCTATTCTGACAATTTTGACAGAGTTACTGCCCTTGATGGTCTTGAATTTTTTTTCATTTTTACCATTGATGGTAGTTCAGGTGCAAACTCACAATTTTTTTGTATTCTCAGAAGTGTACGTATCCTGTTTCTTCTGTCAGTGGTTTGAGGGAACAGACTGTTGAATGATAATTAATAATGTTGATGATTTTTATGTTTTATATTTTAGCAGCCTTGTTTCCAGTGCAGAATGGAGGTCCTACAGTAGATCCATTGAATGATGATGAGTTTCCAATTCTTGGCTCTGGTAGGTGTCTATTTTTTGCAGATGTGTTTTGCCATAAAATACAGGCATAAAAAGTTTTCAACACTGGTCTTTGTAAAACTAACTGCTTGGGTCTTAGCTCTTATCAGCATTTGGTTAATTTGTGTATTTTTTTTTGAGTGGGAGGGTGGGTAGGTTGGGTTTTAAGAAGAGTATCACATATTTATCCACCAATATCTTAATGCAGAGTGAAATGTTGAAAAATTCACCTACTTTTTCTAAAGAGCATTTCATTTTTATTCATATTTTATTTTGAGATATTAGTGACAAAGTTGATATGAATAGCACAGAATATGTCCTTTTAATTGTTAGAGTTTGTTTCCTAATTGTAATGGCATGCTCCATTGGTTTATTGATAAGCCAAAGATTAAACACCTGTTAATTAAATTAGAAATCTTGTAATTAATCGAAGAATTAGTCTGACAGTCACTAAATTCCTGGTTTATTCCCATTTGTTGCATTTTCTGAATTTAACACATAATGGTTGCCTTCCCGGTTCTCCCACTTTGCTTATTCATTTATTTGTTTATTTATTGGGGTTTAACGTCACTTTTGACAGCCAGGGCCACCTCATGTCGGACAGTTTTATGGGTGAAGGAAGCCGGAGTACCCAGAGAGAACCACCGAGGAATGTCAAGCAACTGTTAGGCTCCCCAACATACTAACTCCACACAAGCAGGGTTAGCATTGGTTGAAGACAAGTGCACTATCGACGTGTAGTATGCCTTAGTACACAATGCCACTGTGCCCCCATGTGGGCAATGGGGCTGAAGTGTCTTGCCCAAGGACACAATGCAGTTGCCGCAGGTGAGATTCAAACCGAGGCCCTCTTTGCTTAAGACAACATGTTATAGTTGGTTTCATAATTTGCACACTACTCACCTTTGACAGTATTGCTTTCATTTTATCATGGAGTATCGAGAATGCTACCTGAAAGGAGCTACTGTATCATCCAGTCCTTCAAACTGTGAGACTCCAGCAGCAGTGCTGCCACAAGATGATCTGTCAAAGAAAAAATTTGAAATTCTAAGTTCTCTAGAAAGGCCATTAAGTGTTTCACAAATGGAAGTCGGACACTAGTGGTCTTAGGCATAGACAGTTTGACAGTCGAAACTCTTCATCTATACCAAGCATAGCAGAAGAGATGGACTCTCCCAGTCATTCCTATGGAACTTCCTAAGAAGTTGAGAAGTATCCGCATGTGTAAAGAAAGCAGGCTTAGTCGCTTTACCTGGAAGTCTTTCATTAATAGATGAAAGGATGTCATCAACAAGAGAAGACTGTAAAGGTCTGAGACAAGAAGAAGATTGAAGAGGCGCAGATCTCTCAACCATAGGCAGGGAGCTCAAATATATATTTATTTTCCATGTAAAGCATTTTTGAGCACAACCATGTGATTTTACACTATATAAAACTATGTATACACCAGGAACTTAATTAAGCAGTGGTGTTAATAGAAACTGTCACAACTTTCATGCTATCTTTCAGATGTCCCAAAGTGATTGTTTGAGGAAAGAATGGTCTATTGACAAATGAAAGACAACACAATGAAAATATGCAGTATTTTAATGGCGCTAATTACACATATCTGTCACTAATGTTTTTGATGGAAAAGTGTTCTCTCAACAAGTATGGTGCTGGAACAGTCCATGGTGAAACAATGCCGGTAATTACTGACAAAAATGTAACTTGTGATCTCCTGAACACACTAGCAGTGTCTGACATCACCACGCACCCGGATGCCAGCCTGAACCCTCCTCCTAATGCTACCAGTGAGCCTTCTGATACGGTCCAGAGGCAATTGCTGCCACTCCTCATGCAATGCAGCTTCCAAATCGGCCAAATTTTGTTTGATGATTTAAGTTTCAGGTGTATATTATTATTATTAAGAGATGAGAAGAAGCAATTGGAATCTCATCTGGTTTAACAGCAGGAATATGAACAAATATAATATCCAGAGAGTCTGCAAAATAGAACTAGGTACTGAACCATACAGCTCATCAAAATATTCCTCACCTTCAGTATCTTTCTGAGAAGTGACATAATCAGTGTTAGCGCAGGTAGAGAAGCATTGCAACTCCTTTTAGGTGACGATTCTAATGAGCGTTCAGCGACTGTTCTTTGAGGAGCAATCGAATCCACGAATGAAGAGTTCACTTTAGCCAAATGTCTCTACACCAAAGTTGTGCGATAGAAACAGGCTCCACTATGGGAGACCTGAATGAGACAGAACAATGAAAAGCAGAAGATGTATCGCATCCCATAACAGAATCAGAAGCACAATATATAGATCTATCAAGGTAGGCTGAAGAACCGTAAGAACATCTGTTACCCAATGGACTATGCTCATATTGAAGACATGAATCGTCTGTGCCTCTAGCAAAATACCCATCATTATCAGAGGCATGTGATGAGGTATTATGTGTGACACCCTCTCGATAACCATATGTGTGAGATGGTGGCAACGATGCATCTGGAGGTTAAGAGTCTGCTAAGATATTGGGGTAAGGTAACAGTAAAGAGTCAGAAGATGGAGCAATCTAACTACTAACCTGTACACTCTGTAAGCTTTGAGTATTAATGCACCTGGAATTGCACACTTCCAGTTGAAAATGCTCATTTGATACTTGGGTTGCGGTGTACTGAGGTTCTTGAAAGCCAGCTATGTGGAGTGACCTACCCAAAGGCTTGCCTTTCAAAGGAATACTAAGAACCTCAGTGTGTGAGCTTAATATTTTTTTCCCCTGCTGGCATCGCCGGAGGGGTCTATAGGTTTTCACCCTGTCTATCCGTCAGTCTGACGGTCACACTTTAGTTTTCCAGACTTTTTTTGGAAGTGCTTCAACCGAATGATTTCATTTTTGGTAACCTACTATAGAACGTTGACTTACAGATCAAGTTTGAGTTTCATGCTGATTGCATTATTCTTGTGTGAGTTATGGCCCTTGGAATTATGGAAAAGCGCCAAAATATCAGTTTTCCGGACCCTTTTTGGAAACGCTTCAACCGAATGATTTCATTCTTGGTAACCTACTATAGAACGAAGACTTACAGATCAAGTTTAGAATTTCATGCTGATTGCATTATTCTTGTGTGAGTTATGGCCCTTGGAAATATGGAAAAGCGCCAAAATATCAGTTTTCCAGACTTTTTTTGGAAACGCTTCAACGGAATTCATGCTGATCACATCTAGGTTATAACATTTCTATAATTATTAATGCTCATTAGTCCGGTAGGGGACACTGTATTGCTTCAGCGATACGTGCGCTCTTGTTATACTTGAACCAATGGCCCAGACCTAGCTGGTGCAAACTCAATAATATCCTGGGCCAAACACAAATTTTGACCCCTCCCCCCCCCCCACCCCAATCCCCAAAATTGGCATACAAATCCGAAAATTGAAAGTCCTATCTGATCCTCCATAATTTAGTACTGCGCATGTGCTTTAACCAGGAAGGTACTGAAATTGGCGCAAAGCATCTTTCTTTTGTTTGGCCCATGTCAGTAAACATCTCAACTGACACATGTGCTTTAAATCTCATTTTTGAAGATGCCAGACACAAATCAATGATGGTTATGGTGGATTGAAGACTATAACAGGATGCTGGAAGTGAACAATGGTGGGTTTTGATGTTCAGGGTTGTAACTTTGAAATATTTATCTAAAATAAAACGTGTTTCCCATTTTCGGGATATGCACCTGAATGTCGTCATTCTTGCTAATGATTACACTAATGTTTGTTAAATGTTCCTTCCCTGTCCTTTCCTGGACCCTCCTGTTAGATTCCCAAGCTCTTTCGGCTTTTTTATTGAAATTTTTTATTAAATTTCTTGGGATTTTAACGTTTATTACGGAGTGGATATTCCATTTACGTCCTCATCTTTGGGTGTTTAGGACGTTTTGTAGTCTTGCATCTTCTACCAGATGCATTGTTTTTTCTTCCTATGAAGATCTAGCTTTGCATCAGGTGGTTGTTGATTGGTTACTGACTTCGGGCATCTTTTCGGCCTAGTTGTTTAGTAAGTTTCCGGTTTTTCCTCTTGACTTTTTTTCTGTCTACAACGTTTTGAATACGTATTATATCAGTATGTAGTTTAGCACAGTTATTGCATTTCTGTTAGGATACATATGATTACTTATTCCGGTAGTTTAGCTTTAATTATGTAGAGCTTGTCCACACTTAGGCTCTGTCTGGATGCCCTTGGGCTCATGAGGTTCCTTTGGGGTACTTAGGCTTCGTTCAAAATTTTTCAAAAAATTGTTTTTCCTTCTTTCGAAAATGTTTTTGTTTGTCTATGTTATTTATCATTGCTATGTATATTTTATATGTTATTACTAAGGAGTGCAGCAGACTTAGGATTTTTGGCTTGTAATTTCTAAAATGAAAACTTTTTGTTCCAAGTGTAAGTCCAGGAAGTCTTCCGTGGATTTACATGTTTGATGTCTTGCCTGTAGTCGCTGCACTCCTTCTAATACTTGTGCTACACTTGTGAAGATTGGGATGCGAAACATTGGAAGTGGGTGTCGGGCCTATGTGGTGGGCAGTGAAGTTCAGATGCCAGAACTTTCACTGCAGGCTAATTCTAGTCTTTCAGTTTCTTTTTCAGAGGAACAAGAACATGGTGATGCGACACCCATCCATAACGTGGTGCCGTCGTCGTGCTCCGATGAGCAAACATAGCTATCTGCCAAGGTGCTTATGCATATTAAGCAAGGGATAAGGCCTCTAATTAGTGCTCTTAATCCTTTGCAGGCAGCTAGCTCAACCGGTGAAGCGGTTCTCCAGTTAGTGGGAGCTGGGATGGCGGTACGTCCATAGCAGTCGAGGAGAGTGTAGACGTGGGTCGAGCGAGCACCTCAAAAACAAAAGCTCACCCAGCGATGACGGCAAAGGGGAAGAAGCCTGCAAGTTTCGGGGTCGACTGTTTCCATTGCGAGAAACTTCAGTGAGTCGGGACACCTATCCTCGCTTGTTGTTCAGGATGCTCCTTCCACACTGCAGCCGGGGCCGGCGGCAGTTATGGCTTCTTCTTCTTCATCGGCAAAGCACGTTAGACCACAGACGAGCTGTCCGATTTCTGATGTTCAAGCTGTTTCGCAGAGACCTTCCCAGTCTATGCCACCGAAGTTGGACCAGCCTGTAGCTAGTGGTTCAAGGCTTGCACAGCAGTCAAGCCTCGAATCACGAGCTACAGGCTGTGGTTCGAGGCTTGACTGCTGTGCAAGCTATCAACAGACTCTGGTAGTGAGCTGTCGGATGGCACTTGGTCAGTCCAGTCATCTGTTCATTCAGATGGTGTTGACCACAATTCTGGATCAGTCAGATGGCGAGAGGGTTACAGAGGATGATTCTCCATCCCTCGTGGAAGAGCACATGGAGACTATGAATTTCATTCATCAGTTCTTCCCAGATCTTGTTCCATCTGATCAACAGTCTGCATCAGCTAGGCGGAAACTGCTATATTCCCTGGATAGGGGTACCTTGCGGAGGAAAGAGGAGGTTCTTTCTTTCCCGGGTCAATCTGCTCAGGTGTCGGAGACCTTTGGTCTACTTGACGACGCCACCTTTGGCGTAGCAAATACTGAAAAAAAAGGCAGTTTCTTATCTTCGGCTTCTCTGCAATTACCGTTTTCTGGACAACATTATTTGAAAACAATAGTAGTAGATGTTCAGTGACCTTCTCTGCGCTTGGACGAGTGGGCGTCGGATTTAGATATTTCATTGCCCGCTTCATTCAATGTCCGTTCAGACATTCTGGAAACTTCTATTGATTCCAGTCGTGCGGTTCTGGATGCAATGTCTTACACAGATCATATCACTAGGGCTCTTGCTCAGCGTCTCAGCAGAAATGATTTTGACAACATTACTCCATCGCTCAGAGTCCTTTCTAGAGCAGTCATGTATGCCACATATCACTCTGCCCTTTCAGTCGCTAAAAGCTCTCTCTGAGTTGCGCCGGATTCTGGTCATACTTTGTTCAATGACAAGTTATCCTTTGTGTACGATGAAGCTACCAAAAGGCAACTAACACTTTGGTATTAAGGTCAGTTTCGCAGCAGCAGTCAACTGCTGGATGTGATAGGTGAGGAGACTCCTTTTCTCAGTCATCGGAGAGGGGTTCCTCGCGTGGTTCTAAGAAACACTCATACGGTAATTCGGGAAACCGTCAATCTAGCGACTCTGGTAAGGGGCTTAATTCTTATTAGGACTTTAAGTCTGACACCTCTAAGCCGAAGGCACAAGGAGGTTCTCAGGAAGGACGTAGTTTCTCTTCCTGGAAGCTTCATAAGTCCTACAAATGATGTTCTAGACCTCTATTGCTCTCCAGTTGGCGGAAGGTTATCAAAATTCGCAACCAACTGGATAGAAATAATGGAAGATCAATGGGTAAGGAATATAGTCGAAAAGGGTCTTCGGATATCATTCCGATCGAAGCCTCCCCTTACAAGAAGTCAGCGTTGGACGAATCGTCTGGCGAATTCTTTAAAGAGAGAGTCTCTTCTTTTAGAAGTTGAATCTCTCTTATAAAAGGAGTCAATAGAGGTTGTAGAGAATCCCAATTCTCCGGGATTCTACAGTCATTTGTTCCTTGTGCCAACGTCTCGGTTTCATTGTAAACGAAAAGAAGTCGGATTTGATTCTGTCAGGGTCCTTCATTCACTTGGGAATGAGTTTCAAGACTCACAACAATCTGATTCGTCTTCCCACAACTAGGGCAAAGTTGGTCAGTTATTTGCTTGTTTTCTCCTAAACTCTGTCACAGTGTCAGCAAGGGAGTTTATGAGATTGATGGGACTGTGCAGAGCGGCTGCAGAACTGATTCCACTAGGTCGCTTACCCACGCATCCTTTCCGGATTTTCTTCATTCAGAACTAGAGTGTCAAGACGCATTCGCTCGGAAGTCAGATTGTTTTAACGGACCTAGTAAAACAAAATATTCAGATTCGGGTGGACCTTCAATGGTTGGCTCAGGGAGTTCTGCTTCAAGTACCGGATCTGGTCTTCACTATTATGACGGACACCAGTTGGGGTTCTTTCTAAAGTGTCAGTGTCAGGGTCTTTGGGACTCTTGGAAAAGCACATAAACATCAAAGAGATGATGTCCTTTTGGCTAGCCCTGAAGCATTGGATTGTTCACGTAGTGAACATCCATGTTCAGATTTTGTCAGACAATTCCACAGTAGTGGCTTATCTCAGGAATCAGGGAGGCACTCATTCCATTCCTCTATTTGAATTGGCGGAGAAAATTCTCTATTTGCTCTGGATCATCACATTCTTATCTCGGTCCGTCATATTCCGGGTCGTCTGAACGTAGTTGCTGACTCGCTTCAAGGAAAGGTCACCTGTTACCCTCGGAGTGGTCTCTCAACAGACGTGTCTTCAGGCAGATTTGCTATCAGTGGGATTGTCCAATGATAGATCTTTTTGCCACGAACCTGAACAATCAACTTCCGACATTCGTGTCGCTGTGTCTGGATCCTCAAACGTATGCGGTGGACGCTCTTTCAGTCTCATGGGACGGAATAGTAGGATATGCATTTCCTCCAACTCCTCTTATTCAGCAGATCCTGTAGAAAATCAAACAGTCTCATTGCAAGATTCTACGGGTAGCATCTCTGTCAACACAGAAACCTTGGATCAATCTCGTCAAGTGTCTGTTGTGGGACATCCCTCGGAAGCTTCCTCCACTCAAGGATCTTCTGTTTCAGGGGAAGTCCTACAAACTGCATCACAATCCGGAAGGTCTCAACCTTCATGTATTTCCGTTGTGCGGTCCTTCTTGCACAGAAAGCAGTTTTCAGGACGAGCAGTGGACGCAATTTCTTACTGTAGGAGGACCTCCTCTTCGTTAAACTATGTGGCTAAGTGGAGAGTTTTCTTCCGTTGATGTGCAGATCAGTCAGTGGATATTTATAATTCATCTATACCTCAAAATGCCAATTTTTTGATCTACCTTTTTGACGTATTAAAACTGCAGCCAGTTACTATTAAGGGCTATAGGTCCATGTTATCAGACACATATATTCATCATGATCATTTGGCTATTGGATCAGATCTTTCTTTATCCAAGCTAGTTAGAAATTTCTCTATCAAGAGACCTAGATCCCTAAGATTAATTCCTAAATGGAATTTATCTTGGGTTCTCAGGAAATTACAGGAAGCTCCTTTTGAGCCGTTAGATGAGCCTTTAAAATGGCCTTTCTCTTAGCCTTTGCTTCTGCTAGAAGGGTTAGTGAACTTCATGTTTTTCAGTAGACGATTCTCATTTCAAATTACTTTAAATTTTTCGTTTTTTGCCCCGACTATATGTTCAGAAATAGTCTTGACCAAAATCAGTTGCACCCTTCCTCGAGACAATGCTCACACGTAGAGTCTGTAGACTCTGACCCGAGATGGGTTGGTTTACATTTACAACAGTCCCTGACACCGGAATATATTATACCCCACCTCTAGAAGTATTTTATAATAATATATCATTAATATATCATATAAATAAATCTTGTGGACGTAAACACTTACCACTAGCAAGTAGCAAACTCAGCTTCCAGTATGTGGTTCACTAACTGCAATATTCAGAGACTGGAAGTGGTACAAAATTACCAGTAAATGATACAAACCGTGTGGTAACATACCTAAACAAGATATACATAATATATGAACAAAATATCAACATTGTCTAGGCGAAATATGTTTTTGATAACAAGGCCCATCGACAGCCCCTACTTTTGAGGGAGAGGGGTGGGGGGCAGGAATTTTAAATTACGTCCAAAACTAATGGGAAAAATGAAGACTTCACGATTGTCATAGTCTGCAGAGAGTACCCAATATTACAGGCGAAAGTATTAGAACACGAGGCAAAAACAAACAGACCACAGCATTGGACATGTTTGGAGAAAACACGTCAAGAGAAGAATAAGGAGGTGAAGGAAACTGCATGAAAGCGGTTAACACCTATATATGTGCATAATAAGGGATAAAACGCCAATATTAAGCTTACAAAGCACTTACTGACAGAAAAAAATGTTGCTCAGAAATATGTGACAAATTTTTATTTGTCAATGAGAATAGAAATTTTAAAAAGAACTTTCCTGAGAGAGATTTGTGGATTCTTCATTTGGCTGTAAAGAAAACATCATAAAAGCACTGATTCATCCATAACCACCTTCTAGATCCTCCAAATCCACCATTTTCAAGGATATCAGCAGAGAAACCAAAACAATAACTTTTCCATTGTTTTGGAAAAGAGGAAATTGACTTCTATATGTTTTGCCAGAAATTGGACAATAGGTGGCCATTCTGATCAGGCTACAGGTTACAAGATTTTGTGTACTATATGCAAATTGGCCCCTGGTAAACCCGGTTTGGCTACTTTTTAGTTTTTTTACAATTGTGTAGTATCCTAAGGGTTTTTCTCAGGATTCACCCAAATCTGCCCACTTTTCCAACCGAGAGAAAAGAAGAAGATAAGGCACTTGTGTAGGCGAGGATGCTCCAATTCACAGTCGTTGAAAAGGGAATCCTTGTGGGGTTCTAAGAAACTTTCATACGGATACTTGGGAAACCATCAGTATAACGACTCTGAAAAGGGGCGTAAGTCTTAAAGAGACTTTAAGTCAGATTCCCCTAAGCAGACGGCACAAGGTGCTTCACGGGGAGGACGTAGTTTCTCTTCCTGGAAGCTTCATAAGTCCTACAAATGATGTTCTAAACCTCTGTTGCTCTCCAGTTGGCAGAAAGTTATCAAACATCGCGAGAAACTGGATGGAGATAACGGAAGATCATTGGGTAAGAAATATAGTCAGAACGGGTCTTCGGCTATCATTCTGATGAAAACCTTCATTTACAATACAGATCTTCCGGTGAATCCTTCAAAAAGCGAGTCTCTTCTTGCAGAAGTTCAGTTTCTCTTAGTAAAGGAAGCAATGGAGGTAGTGGAAAATCTAAATTCTCTGGGATTTTACAGTCACCTGTTTCTTGTGTCGAAGCCTGACGGCTCATTCCGACCGGTGATAGACTTGAGCTGGATAAACAAATTAATATTAGCGCCAAAGTTCTACATGGAAACCATTCGGTCGGTAAAAGTGAGCATTTGAGTGAAGGACGCGTACTTTCACGTCTTTGTCCATCCAGCTTTCAGAAAGTATCTGCGCTTGCCGTCCAAGGGAGGGTTTACAAGTTCAGAGCGATGTGCTTCGGTCTGAACCTGGCCCCTTGGGCTTTCACTCAAATAATGAACTCGGTTATGTCATACTTCCGAGCTCATTCAGTGGTAGTAACGTCGGCTTACTTGGAAGACATTCTTCAAAGATACGGCAGCACAATCGCACTTCAGAACGATGTGCAGAGTCTGCTTCTGTTATTCCGACGTCTCGGTTTCATTGTAAACGAAAAGAAGTCGGATTTAGCTCCGTCCAAGTCCTTCATTCACTTGGGAATGAGCTTCTAGACTCCCAACTCTGGTTCGTCTGCCAGTAACCAGACCGAAGTTAGTCAGTTGTTATGCTCGCTTTTGCCTAAACTCTCTCACACTGTCAGCGAGGGAGTTTATGCGACTAATGGGACTGTGCAGAGTGGTTGCAGACCTGATTCTAGGTCGCTTACGCACACATCCTCTCCAGATTTTCATCACTCCGAACTGGAGTGTCAAGATGCATTCGCTCGAAACCCAGATTGTTTTAACGGACCTGGTAAAACAAAAAGTTCAGATTTGGGCGGGTCTCCAATGGCTGACTCAGGGAGTTCTGCTTCAAGTACCGGATCCGGTCTTCACTGTTATGACGGATGCTAGTCTGACGGGTTGGGGCGCATCCCTGATTCCCGCAGACCTGAAGTGTCAGGGTCTTAAGGACCCTTGGTTCCTAGAAAAGCACATAAACATCAAAGAGATGATGTCTATTTGGCTAGCGCTAAAACATTGGATTGCCGACGTAGCAAATGTTCATGTTCAGATTCTGTCGGACAATTCCACAGTAGTCGTATATCTCAGAAACCAGGGCGGCACTCATTCAATTCCTGTATTCGAATTGATGGAGAAAATTCTCCCATTTGTTTTGAGTCATCACGTTCATCTCTCAGTCTATCATATTTCGGGTCGACTGAACGTAGTACCAGACTCGCTTTCAAGGAAAGGTTGCCTGTTGCCATCGGATTGGACTCTCAACAAATGAATATTCAGGCTGACTTGCTACCAGTGGAATCGTCCCATGATAGATCTCTTTGCCATGAACGTGAACAATCACCTTCCGATGTTCGTGTCGCCATGTCCGGATCATCGAGCGTATGCAGTAGACACTCTATCAATCTCATGGAATGGAATAGTAGGATATGCATTTCCTCCAGCTCCACTGATTCAGCAGATTCAGTTAAAAATCAAACAGTCTCATTGCAAAATTCTGCTGGTAGCACCTTTGTCAGCTCGGAAACCTTTGATCAATCTTGTCAGGTGTCTGTTATGGGACATTCCTCGGAAGCTTCCTCCTCTCAAGGAGCTTCTGTATCAGGGGATGTCCCACACACTGCATCACAACCCAGAAGGTCTCAACCTTCACCTATTTCCGTTGTGCGGTCCTTCTTGCATGGAAAGCAGTTTACAGGACGAGCAGTGGATGCAATTTCTAACTGTAGGAGGACCTCCTCTTCGTTGAATTACGCAGCGAAGTGGAGAGTTTTCTTTCGTTGGTGTGCGGATCAATCAGGACGAGCAGTGGATGCAATTTCTAACTGCAGGATGACCTCCTCTTCGTTAAACTATGCTGCAAAGTGGAGAGTTTTCTTTCGTTGGTGTGCAGATCAATCCGTAGCTATCTATAATCCGTCTATACCTCAAATTGCCAATTTTCTGGTCTACCTGTTTGACGTATTAAAACTGCAGCCCGTTACTATTAAGGGCTATAGGTCTATGTTATCAGACACATATGCTCATCATGATAACTTAGCTATTGGATCAGATCCTTCTTTATCCAAGCTAGTTAGATATTTCTCTATCAATAGACCTATAATATTATAATAACACTTTGGCCGGCCGCTGATTTGTCGCGGTTCTCGGATGAGAAGGCCTTTGTTACCCCTGTACTCCCAACTGCCTCTCTATTCCCATGCTTCTTCTCTCCTCCCAACACTCAGAGACGAATTGCTTGATGACATCCCTTGCCCCATTATTCCCAATCTCTCTGATTAGCATATTGACTCTCTCCTTTAGGTCTCCCGCTAACCACATGTCCTTCATTATCCAATCCCACTTCCCCATTATACTCCTAGTGAATCTTATTCTTTTAGACTGGTATTTTGAGCATTCTAGAAGTGTTCCAAGGTCTCCACCACGCCAAAATTACACATCTGACACTCCTTTTCACTGTTTTTTCCCAATTTTTCCTCTCAGCTCCAGGGACCGCGACCTCAGCTTGAACAACAGTGACCCCCCAAAGGTGCCATCAAGGTATTCCTCAAAACCAGGCTTCTCTTTATCACGCAGGCCACCCAAAGACCTCTTTGATTTGACTCCCTCTCGCCAATTACGGTTACCATCCTCCATGACCCTTTCTCTGACGATTTTTTTTACCCTGGTTTGCCCCAACATCTGGGTCTGAGATCTCCAATGAGTAGTTCTCTATTAACTCCCTCACTTGGACCATCCACCCTGTCTTGATATTTGAGTCAAAAATTCTCAGGAACATTACTTGACACCATCGGCTGTTGGGGAGATTTACCAAATAATTAAGATAACCGAGTTTCAATAAGTCTATCCTGTCCTTGATCCTCATCCACCCAAGCTCACCCCTGATTGCTTCTAGTGCTGCGGCATTACTCGACCCCATTATCCATCAGCTTGCATCGTTCTGCAGGATTTCCAAGCTCTTTACAGTCGTCTAGTTTAGTGGTACCTCTTCCGTACCGTATGTCATACTTGGCAGACCCACCATTTCCCAAATGGTTTTCCCCACGAAAACTGTATTGAAACTGTTTCTCCCAATAAGTTTCATTTAGCTTCTCTTTCTGAATCAATTTATTTGTGTGGTTTCGGTAGATGCCTCTTCCTGTGATGTTTATATTTACCCCCAGATACTTGTAGTCACCTGTCTCTCCTACACTAAGAAGTTTGCTGCTACCTTCCGCAATACAGAACTCCCCCACCTTCGAGTGGGGTCCACTTTGTGGCCCACAGGTATAACTTTGCTCTTGCTTTCATTATGTTTGAGTCTCCATTTGCTCCCATATTTCCCAACAATTCCCAACATTTTCACTAGCCCCTCTTTGCTTTCTGACACTAGCACCATATCGCCTGCAAAAAATAGCCCTGGGATCTTCAAGTCCCCAACTGCTACCCCCTCATTGCTAAGCAGGAGTTCATCTTCTACACCTTTGATGTACAATGCAAAAAGAATTGGCGAAAGGATACACCCCTGTTTTAGACCTATCTTCATAGGTACACGTTTTGTGGTTATGTTTCCCAGACTAAGTTCACTCTGTACATGTTTATATAATGCTTTCATAATTCCAACAAACTTGCCTCCCAAGCCCAGAGCCTCAAGCTTGTGCCACATACCCTCCCTCCATACTCTATCATATGTCTTTTTAACATCCAAATAGGCCATAAACATCTTTTTCTTTTTTGCTTTCACGGATTCTATCATTTGGGGTAGAAAATCTCAGATTAATTCCTAATGGAATTTGGCTTTGGTTCTCTTGAAGATTCAAGAAGCTCCTTTTGAGCCGTTAGATGATGTAGAATTCAAATTCCTGATTTATAAAACCACATTTCTCTTAGCCTTCGCTTCTGCCAGAAGAGTTAGTGAGCTTCGTGCATTATCTGAAGAAGATTCCCATTTCCGTAGTGTGGGTAATACTATTACTCTTACTACGGAAGTGGGATTCTTGGCTAAGAATCAGATTCCGGATAAGCGGCCGGAGCCTATTATTATTAGGGCTTTACTGACCTCGGACAACTGTAGGCCAATGTTGTGGCCAGTGGGAGCGATGTGCATTTATAAATGTCGTTCTAGCTTTATTAGAAAGGGGAGAAAGAGATTTTTTCTTTCTCTTATTCCTAACAGAAAGGATATTTCTGTTCATTCAGTGGCTAGGTGGATTCAATTAGCAATACGAATTGCTTTTGAGAATCTATCTTCAGATCAACGTTATGTCAATAAGATTTCGGCGCATGAGGTTAGATCCTCTTTCTGTTGTACCGAATGTCATCCATTAATTTCACATCTTTTAGATGTCTTAACAGTCTGCTCGAGCTCTGATGCCATTTTGCTGCCCTCTTCATTATGATGATTCTTCCCTCAGAACAAGGGGAAGTGGGGGGGGGGGGGGGGGGACGGATTTTCCCTTAAATATCATCTGGCTTTATAGTGAAAAGCAAGGGAATACCTCCTCCAGTGACAGTAGTCCAGCGTCGGTGCTGGGTAGTTTTAATGTGTAGCTCGGTGTGAAGCAACAATTATGTCTCATACATGTATTGTTTTTAAAGTGTAGCTCATTGTGAAGCATATGTATATGTCACGTGTCATACAAGTGTTTTTATACAATCCTCAAACTTTTAAATGAGTATAAAGGGTCTCATTCTCTGGACTAGCTTTATAATTGGTTTCCTTCACCGAATTAGCTTAATGTGTTATGCTGGCATTAATTGGAGAATTTATTGTGTATTACTCCTGTATATTGATGATGTTATGTTGTTCTCTTTTTTTAACAAGAGAAAGGCATATGTAATTCCTCTGTCATCTCCTATTCTCCTGTAGGAGCTATTCTTTAAGTTGGAGTAATAGAAATATTGTTTTTCCTAGCGATGCAGCCTTTTTACGATTCAGCTAAGTCTGGGCCATTGGTTTTAGTATAAAAATATGATAAATTTAAAGTAATTTGTATATTTTTAATACTTACCAATGGCACAGACGGGGATGGCCCTCCCATGAGTGGGCACTCATACCTCCCGGCTGATTTATAACATTTAACAGGCACAACTAGAAAGAATGATGCTTGGCACCAATTTTGGTACCTTCATGGATGCCTTGAATGTACATTTCACAAAAGTGTGTTTGGCCCTGGATAATATCGAGTTTGCACCAGTAAGTCTGGGCCATTGGTAAGTATTAAAAATATACAAATTACTTTAAATTTATCATATTTACGTTTACAGCACACACATACATTTAAAAATTACTGGAGTTTGTCTGCAACCTTTGTTCCAAGGCTTATGCACATAAGCAGAGCCTGGAGAGGCATATATGCACAGCCCACACGGATGCGGGCCAGGTGTTTGTTCGAATTGCCACAAACAATTTGTACACAAGGAATACCTGAAAAAACATCAGACTTTTTGAACAATGACCTTAGTGGACGCTGGGACTTAGACTGTTGAGAAAGCGTCCACTGGTGCCGATGATGACCCAACAGCATCACCATCCACTGAAGCCCTCATGGCTGAAATTCTATGCAAATAGGCTGAAGAGCCTTGTAACTAACGAGATAGGCTACTTAATACCGGAAACATTCTTCCCCCTCCCCTCTCAGTACACATCACCCCGACCCAAACAGTCCTAGCAACAAGTCCAGGCAAATGCCCCAGTAGGGGCCTACCCCTCCCATAACCTCCGACACAGAGGTCACAGGTCATTAGTTCAACAACAGCCCCCTTCCCCCATGGGGAGGGGGGGGGGGGGGCAATTTGACCTTTTGACCAGGAGGGATGCAACCACCCTAGATGGCTGCATCCACCTCATTACCTCAGGATGACCAGGTCATGCCCTCACCTAACCAGGTCATGACACCCACTCGTGGGGGTATAAAAGAGAATGAGAAACAGTGACCTCTGGCTTTCATGCCACTGAAGAAGAATGAAAGAGTTTGAAACTAGTTTGGCTCAGCAAAGCTCCACTTAGTAACACATTACCCTTTGAACTTAGGCTAACCTCTGTTATATATATTATTACCACTTTATAGGGCGTTCCCTAGTACATTAACAAAATTTAACAGGGCATCACAAGACCTTAATGCTCAACTTAAAAAAAGTCACGTGATGTGCCGGGCCATTAATGAGTTAAACATCTCATTAACAGACAGCCACGTCAAGTGACTTTTGTTCCTCGCTGTCGTACACTCGAAAATGGAAACAGTTTCCAGAAATGGTTTCAACTGGTAAACAATATGATTTTTATTTAAATTATTAGCTCAACTTTGACGTAAGTCAAATTTGAGGTTATGCCATGGCCCGTCATCCGTCCACCCGTCCGTCAACAATTCAATACGGCTCAGGCTAGAGGACGTATTTATGAACCGATCTTTACAAAACTTCTTGAGTACCTTTGTTATCACCGTGGGACGAGAACGAGTGTTTTTGGGTCGGTCCCAAATTCAAGATGGCCACCAGCAGCCATTTTGTACCTTAGTTAGTGCAATCAGTTTTTTGTACAGAACTTCTGTATGAAAGTTCTGATTCGAATAAATTTTTGTCTGAATGTTTAGTAACATGGAATACAGCACATAAAATGTAGAACTGTTCAAATGGAAACAAACCAACACTTTGCATGATGGACAGACAGACATGCAATCACATATCTTGAAAGGGACAGTCTACATGTACATAGGAATGGTATGATGGACAGACAGACATGCAATCGCATATTTTGAAAGTGACATTCTACATGTACATAGGAATACTGACTGACATACAATGAAAAATATAGCGAGAAGAGCCAGGACAGGGTTATCAAAACAGAAAAAACTCAGTGAACCCTGAGTGCTGCAGTACTAAAGCAAATCATAGGAAACTGAGATTGCATGCTGTTAACTTTCTCATCAGCTGAAGGGTTTAGTATGGGTGGTAGGGGGACAATTGTCAATGCAGTTTTGTGCTATAACATGGGGAACCTGACAGCACTAGTATCAGACTACTATATTGGTAGCTGTGCACAGAAGCCATTCATTCACATTTGCAACTTTGTTACTTTTCCCACTGTACCCCCCACCCCCTTTCCCCAAATTTATGTTCCAAAATACTCTGTGAATGAAAAAATTGTTTTTTAACATTTTTAATCACTCACTCAATGTAATGGCCAAAACATTCACCGAAACAGCCATTCAATGTTCATTATTTTTGCACCAAAAACATAGCTTATGACCCCTCATTGGAATGAGCTCCTTCAGCTCAATCCAGTAGGGGTCATAACTATGTTTTTGACGCAAAAAATGAAAAGAAATTAGTTATTCAAAAGTGCTATCTTCTTTTCATGTGAGGTAAAGGGTTAACATCATAATATGGAGAAAGCTTCTATTAATCATTCACTCAATATAATGGCAAAAACCGGCTAGCACCATTCACCAAAATTGCCATTCAATGTTAATTTTTTTTTGCATTTTTTAGCATCAAAAACCTAGCTTATGCCCCCCCCCCCCCCCCCCCCCCCCCCCCCCCTTATTGGAATGGGCTTGTTCAGCGAATACAAGTGAAGTATGGGCGAATACAAGTGCTGCCCTTATTGGAATGAGCTTGTTCAGCAAATACAAGTAAAGTATGGATTTTCTGGCTAAATGTTTGGATGGTGATTTGAGAGAGGATTGGAATATAATTGGAATCCCCTCTTTCACAAGTACAATGAGGGGAAAGCATGGTTTCATTAGATAAGGTGGTTACATGTGTACATGTATTTGTCATTTGCCAGAGGTTATAGTGTGCTTCTCAGTTCTGGATGCCACACTTGCTCAAGATGCATTTAACTGCATTATTTTTTGGCAATATATGGCCTTTATTGCCGACTGTGACAAAAATATAACTTTTCCAAAAATAAAACAGTATTATTCAGTCTGTGGTTCTCGAATGAACATTTAAAAGTGAAATATGTGTAATATCCAAAAAAATATAATTAAATCAGTGTTGGAAGCCAAAATAATGTACATTTACAATGTACATGTACTTATTTCCTATAATCAAACCCAAACCTTTCGAAGGGTAACCTACAAAACTTTTCCCTGACAAAAATCCCCCCCCCCCAATCATTTTCACACAATGCGCAAAAATCCCCCCCCCCCCCCCCCCCCACCATGTTTTTTTCAGGTAAACAGAAATTCCTCCCTCCATAATTTCTGGTGAACAAACCCCCCCCCCCCCTAATTTTTTTAGAAGTACATGTATATTTAAAGCCATACAAAAATGTCCAAAGCTTTTTACCACTTGAGGCCGAGCACTTGTCGCTTCAATCAATGCTAACTTTGCTTGTGTGGAGTTAGCACGTTGGATAATTGCTCACTGTTGCCAGGTGGTTCTCTCAGTGCACTTTAGTTTCCTCCACCCATAAAACTGTCCAACACGAGGTGACACTGGCTGTTGAAAGTGTCCTTAAACTCCAATAACTAAATAACTGTGTTGATAAATAGTTATTGAGGCATGTTTTCTTGTAAATAGTGATGAGTGTTTATGTAATTTACAAATTAAATACATAAGTTTTTAAATCCTTTTGGACTGCCTTTTAATCTTTTGGTGTAAGAGGCCGGGTGGGGGATTTTTGTACTGCTCTTAAAATAATGTGAGAGAATGTGGTACTACTCAAAAACTGTGGGGGAATTTTTGCTAAGTGTGTAAAAATGATTGGGGGTATTTTTTGTAGGGGGGATTTTAACCTACATTCTAATCCTTCCAGAGATACATTTTATCTCTTTCATTTGATAAAAGTAATTTCTGCATGAGAATTCACTGCTTTCTTTAAAAACTTCCCCAATCCCAAAATAAAACTAAAATCTGCATCAGCAGACAATAGTTTGGGGAAAAATCTGTTTCATTTAACCATACTGCAAGAGAAAGAATGGTGTTCAGCAGCCCCCCCCCCCCCCCTCCACTCCACACAAAATGAATGTCAATTTTTATTTAAAAACTGGTGTTGCAGCTATATAAATCACCAATATCAATAGACAGTGCCATTTTATCCTAACAAATTATGTCAAATTTTCTTCTACATATTGATGTGGTAAAATATATCCCTGAATGTGTTCCCTAGACCACCAGCATACCCACTTTCATCACAAATTATGATATAATTCATAAATTAATTGATGTTGACACAAAACAAACCTCTTATGATATTAAATTTCACATTTCTGATAGTTTTTAAATCACATTCTGGATTCTTAAGATATTTCACATTGTGTTTGATGAATATTTTGCAATATTTGTAAAAAAAATAAATTTTAAATCCCTCACATTTCTTAATTAAGGCACTTTTGAGTCATTGGTATGGTATGTCTCTGATAAAACATTACACATTGATTTTTAGCTCAACTTGACAAAGTCAAGCTGAGCTATTGCCATCACTTCTCGTCCGTCGGCGTACGTACGTACGTACGTACGTACGTACGTACGTACGTTAGTACGTACGTCCACAATTCCTTTGGCACCACCTCACAGGTCGCATTTATGATCAGATTACTTTGAAACTTCTTATGCTTGTTTGGGGTGACCTCTAGATGGGAGCTATCGATTTTCTTCATTTCTGTCAAAAAAATGTTTGCCGCGGCCAACGTTCTTAGAACTTAGTTTAGTCAAACCACAATATTTCCCTTTGGCACACCCTACAGGGCACATTTATGATTTGATTGCTTTGAAACCTGATACGCTTATTTAGGGTGACCTCTAGATGGGAGCTATCGATTTTCTTCAATTTCCGGCAAAAAATGTTGCCACGGCCAACGTTCGTCAGAACTTAGTTTAGTCAGACCTCAATATTTCCCTTTGGCACACCCTACAGGGTACATTTACGATCAGATTGCTTTGAAACCTGGTATGTTTGTTTGGGGAGACCTCTAGATGGGAGCTATCGATTTTCTTCAATTTCTGTCAAAAAATGTTTGCCACGGCCAATGTTCTTAGAACTTAGTTTAGTCAGAAGACTCAATATTTCCCTTTGGCACACCCTACAGGGTACATTTATGATCGGATTGCTTTGAAACCTAGCATGCTTGTTTGGGTGACCTCTAGATGGGAGCTATCGATTTTCTTCAATTTCTGTCAAAAAATGTTGCCGCGGCCAACGTTCTTAGGAACTTAGTTTAGTCAAACCACAATATTTCCCTTTGGCATACCCTACAGGGCACATTTATGATTTGATTGCTTTGAAACCTGGTATGCTTATTTAGGGTGACCTCTAGATGGGAGCTATCGATTTCTTCAATTTCCGGCAAAAATGTTGCCACGGCCAACGTTCGTAGAACTTAGTTCAGTCAGACCTCAATATTTCCCTTTGGCACACCCTACAGGGTCCATTTATGATCAGATTGCATTGAAACCTGGTATGCTTGTTTGGGGAGACCTCTAGATGGGAGCTATCGATTTTCTTCAATTTCTGTCAAAAAATGTTGCCGCGGCCAACGTTCTTAGAACTTAGTTTAGTCAGAAGACTCAATACTTCCCTTTGGCACACCCTACAGGGTACATTTATGATCGGATTGCTTTGAACCTGGCATGCTTGTTTGGGGTGACATCTAGATGGGAGCTATCGATTTCTTCAATTTCCGTCAAAAAATGTTGCCGCGGCCAACGTTTTTAGAACTCAGTTTAGTCAGACCACAATATTTCCCTTTGGCACACCCTACAGGGCACATTTATGATTTGATTGCTTTGAAACCTGTTTTGCTTGTTTGAGGAGACCTCTAGATGGGAGCTATCGATTTTCTTCAATTTCCATCAAAAAATGTTGCCGCGGCCAACGTTCTTAGGAACTTGGTTTAGTCAGAAGACTCGATATTTCCCTTTGGCACACCCTACAGGGCACATTTATGATCGGATTGCTTTGAAACCTTTCAATGCTTGTTTGGGGTGACCTCTAGATGGGAGATATCGATTTTCTTCAATTTCCATCAAAAAATGTTGCCGCAGCCAACATTCTTAGAACTTAGTTTAGTCAGACCACAATATTTCCCTTTGGCTCACCCTACAGGGCTCATTTATGATTAGATTGCTTTGAAACCTGGTATGCTTATTTACGGTGACCTCTAGATGGGAGCTATCGATTTTCTTCTATTTCCGTCAAAAAATGTTGCCACGGCCAACGTTCTTAGAATTTAGTCTAGTCAGACCACAATATTTCCCTTTTGTACACCCTACAGGGCACATTTATGATCGGATTGCTTTGAAACCTGGCATGCTTGTTTGGGGAGGCCTCTAGATGGGAGCTATCGATTTTCTTCGGTTTCTGTCAAAAAATGTTGCCACTGGCAAAAAAACTGACATTGGTCCCAGTGATCTTCAATTTTGCCATTTCATTTATAACTTACCAAGTTCAAGTTTGTCAAGTTGAGCTACAGTGTCATTGACACTTTCATTTGAATTTTTTTCCAACAGCATGACAGTGCAGGTCATATGTTATCTCATAGCACCATTAAAATGCCTGAAACCATCAAATATTTATTCTGTAGTGCAGTGCCAAATATTATTTAGAGGTCAGTTCTGGGGAGGTTGGTATTTAGGCTTTTCAAAAGTTTTTTGCCATTTTTGAAGAAACACACTCAAGACTAAATTAAATATCAGAATCCCCACCTCCAGATGTTGGTCAGACGAGAAGGGTGACATTGACTAGTTTGAAGATGAATTCAGTTCTATTCTGGTTGCAATGCCTAAAGCATCCAGGAATTAAAACATTGTTTACCAAAACACAGAGGAAGTGTGCATGTAATTTAAATTGGAGTTCTGAGTGATTCTGGTATTTAGTCTTCAGGAAAACACGTCGGATCACAAAATTCGCTGGACGCTACACTGTAATTCTGACAGTCTTAAACTGACATTGTATTATATCATTGGTAAAAATAGTTCATAGACTGGATCCTGTGAACTTGTGAAGAAAAATCTAGGAAATAAATGAATAGGTATCGCTGTTCGCGTGCATGTCTGTTTCTGTAAAACTTTACTACAAGACTGCATGCCCGTGTTTTGAGAACAAAGATTTCCCCTGACCTTACGTCAACATAACTTGAATTCATCCGAACTCCGGCTGTTTCTGAGGAAATCGCGCTAAGTTCCCCACAAATGAAAAAGGCCCACTAAAAGTGTCAATAAATCACTTGTTCTATTTTTTATTCGTTGTCAACAATTTGTGAAGTGAACGTTCTCAATTAAAATTGAAACTGGGCTTCAAATCTGACGAAACCGGCAACGGACGGCATTGGCACTTCGAACTTTCAAACAACACCTTACTCGCCAACAACTACCTAACTTCGAAAGTCACTTCATTACTTGATTATTTATCATAGTTTCCAGCATTCTGCAACAATATATTTTACATGAAGTCCTTTGAAAAGCCCAATACAATTAAGTATCCGTTACAATGATTCTGGATTTTTTGCCAGTGGGAGAGCCACACCGCCAGATGGCACCCCAAACTCTGTTGCATGGTATATAGAAAAATTATAAAATCATGGACACGTACCCATTACCTATGTGCGCACACGCCACTGCGTGGGTGTGCACTATAATACTGGTTTTTTTCTTGTGCAGAAATTCTGCAAATTAATTGAACTTTGATTTTTTCAGTGCTACTCACACACAGTAAGTACACATGTCAATACGACTCGGGCTAGGGACTGTATTTATGAACCAATCTTCACGAAACTTTTTGGGTACCTTTGTTATCATCTTGGGATGAGAATGAGTGTTTCTGGGTGCTGTCCAAAATTCAAGATGGCTGTCAGTGGCCATTTTGTACTGAAATTAGGTCCAATCATTTTTTTTGTACACAACTTCTATGCGGCTCAGGCTAGAGGCTGTATTCATGAACCGATCTTTACGAAACTTCTTGGGTACCTTTGTTATCACCATGGGTCGAGAACGAGTGTTTTTGGGGTGCGGTCCGAAATTCAAGATGGCTGCCAGCAGCCATTTTGTACCAAAATTAGTGCAATCAGTTTTTTGTATAGAACTTCTGTATGAAAGTTCTGATTTGAATAAATTTTTGTATGAATCTTTAGTAACATTGAATACATCACATATAATACGGGTTTTTTTTCTCGTGCAGACATTATGCAAATTAGATGGACTTTGGTTTATTCAGTGCTACTTATACACAGTAAGTACACATGTCAATACGGCTCGTGCTAGGGGCTGTATTTATGAACCGATCTTCACGAAACTTCTTGGGTACCTTTGCTACCACCTTGGGACGAGAACGAATTTTATGGGTGCGGTCCAAAATTCAAGATGGCTGCCTGTGGCCATTTTGTACCGAAATGAGGCACAATCAGTTTTTTGTACACAACTTCTACACGGCTCAGGCTAGAGGCCATATTTATGAACTGATCTTTACGAAACTTCTTGGATACCTTTGTTACCACGTTGGGATGAGAACGAGTGTTTTTGGATGCGGTCTGAAATTCAAGATGGCTGCCGGTGCCCATTTTGTACCAAAATTAGGTGCAATCAGTTTTTGGTGCAGAACTTCTATATGAAGGTTCTGATTTGAATAAATTTTTGAACGAATGTTTAGTAACATGGAATACATCACATATAATACGAGTTTTTTTCTCGTGCAGAAATTATGCAAATTAGATGAACTTTGATTTATTCAGTGCTACTTGTACAAGGTAAGTGCACATGTCAATACGGCTCGGGCTAGAGGCTGTATTTATGAACTGATCTTCATGAAACTTCTTGGGTACCTTTGTTATCACCTTGGGACAGGAACGAGGGTTTTGCGTGCCTTTGTTATCACTGTGCTATGAGAACAAATATTTTTGGGTTCAGTCAGGCCCACTCTGGGACTCATAGATTTCTTTTCTAGTTTAGCATCTAGCTGTTGCCCACCTTTACAATACTTTACCTGTACATTTGGTACAGGCTACGGTCAGCATTTATGTACAGACCGTTACAATACTTTATATGTACCTTTGTTATCAGTTCATTACCTAGATGTGTGTCATTGCTGTGTCACATACTATACATGTACATGTCTTACACAAGTTGAGCTAGTGTCATTGACACTTTCATTAAATATGTAAAATGTCCAGCAAAGTTAGTCCCATAAGAACAAGCAGCTGTATATAGTAAGTAAGTCTATATACATTTTAAGCCTTTATTTCTGACTTAAAAGCGGTCTGTTTCTAAGTTTTCTAACTTCATTGCAATTGAAAGGGTACAGGTGCGGATCAGGTGCGGATCATGTGATAATCATGCGACACCATTTTGTTTGAGAACAGACGATAATATCATCTGCTAAATTTGAAAATGTTAAATATGTCTTAATGAAGTGAATTGAATGAAGACCAATTGGCTGTTTGTAGCTGCCATGTAAGGTACAGGGTCAAAACTTTCTCAGAATCGCAGTGGTAATAATAGTAATAGCATGCCTTTGTCAGGCCTTGTGGTTTATTAACGACCCAACGGGTGTGAATAACAGCCCTTCAGCGTATCAACAGCCCTTGACTTCGCCTTGGGCCTTTTATAAGCTGTCAGGCTGTTATTCGCACCTGTTGGGCCGTTAATAAACCACAATGCCCTCCAAAGTCATTTTATTGTTATATTATTTAACTTAGGGACTTCTTTGGCCTCAGTATATTAAACATGCACACACCCTGAGTTCCATTTGACACGATATTATAGAATAAATTCTCACTCACCAGAATACAGGAAAATAAACAAATTCCTATTAATTAAATTCTCTGGTTAATTGAATATTTTTTACTGATAAAGGTGCTATTCATATTAACAGTCTTTCTATTGTAAGACTCGAGATATGCATGTTTACTCCCTGCATGGTGATGATCGAAATTATGGTTTTAGATGCAAAATTTTCTCACATGCAATTCTGGAGTTTCATCAGTTACATTTTGTTTGACAAAACTCAATGAGCGTACTCAAACAATATATAATTGGTTAAATACGGCCTAAAAAAGTTAAAAATGTGTTTCTTAGGCCCTCCTGCATTGTCCTTTTGGCTGCCACATGCTCTCTTTTTATAACCAATGCAAACTTAATAAAAATAAAAATTAAATGGTTTATGTTTGATATTTTACCCAAGTTAATAAAATTGATAAATTTGTCCCTTAGGGGCAACTAGGCTTTGCAATGCTATTCTGTTATTATGAGGCCCAAAACATACAACAAACCAAGAACATGAACTTTTGATGGCAAAGAAATAATTACAAAAAAATAAAATAAAAAATCGCCCACCCACATGCAATTTTACAAAAGAGAAACAGAAACTTTGGGGTTCGGGGGGGGGGGGGGGGGGGGGGAGGGTTCCTATTGGATCTTACATAAAATTTTGACATAGAAAACTTGCAGCAACTTTTGAAAAAAATTTTTTTTCCTCCAAAATACAGCTTATGATTCCTCATTGGAATGGGCTAATGCTCATTTCGATTATGATTCCTCATTGGAATGGGCTAATGCTCATTTTGATTAAGAGATCATTAGCAATATTTTGGAGGCAAAAAGTTAAAATATCTTTAAGTTGCGCTTTCTGGATTTGTTTGTTAAATTAAAAAGGGTTAACTCTTAACCTGCTAAGTATTTTCAAAATATTTTTCATTAAATCTAGTCATGGCTGCTGTGAAGCAGCCATGACTGGATTTGATGAAAAAATCCTCTGAATTCTACTCCAGGAAACATTGGTGAAAAAATCCATTCAATTTATAGGGTGAAAATTTTATTAAATGTGCCCAAATTATACTTATTTCAGTGGCAAGATAAATCATGTTCCTAGATATCTGCGAGCAGCATGCAAGGAGTTAAAGTCAACAGAGTGGTCCAAGTTTGCTGTTTCAGTGCTTACATCATTCAGAATAGTCATATAAAGTGATTGTTTATTATCTCCCACCATGTAATGGGACTGGGATTTGGGAATGGGGGGGGGGGGGGGGGGGGAAGCATGGTGACTGAGTAGGTGAAGGTGCAGTCTGCAAGCCGAGAGGTCCTCAGTTTGAATCCCATCTGCTGCAACTGTGTTGTGTCCTTGGGCAAGACACTTCACCCCCATTGCCCACATGAGGGCATGGTGGCATTGTGTCCTATGGCATACTGCATGTCGATGGTGCACCTGTCTTCAACCAGTGCTAACCCTGCTTGTGTGGAGTTAGTATGGTGGGGAGCTGACAGTTGCTTGCTGTTGCTTGGTTGTTCTCTCCAGGTACTCTGATTTCCTCCACCCATAAAACTGTCTTGGTCATGTTTAGCCATTGTTCAGAAATATGTGACCTTATACACGAATAAATAAATAAATAAATAAATATGTCTCCCACCATGTATTGGGACTGGGATTTGGGAATGGATTCCTTCTGTCCATCCATCTGTCTGTCTGCCCTTCGCCATTTCTTATCATCACATGCAACAGAAAAATTGTTCCAAATATTTTTTCCCAAATTTAACCCTTTGAACCCTAGCGGCCGTTTTTCTGGCCAGCAACATGATACGTCATAACGTCATTGAATAGGATGGCTGTTCAGTAAATGTGTGGGGTAGACCAATCAATATTTTCAACGTGCAGCCCCGAGGCTGCACGTTGAAAATATTGATGGGTCCACCCAGGGGTCAGCCGAGTGGGCGACTAGGGCAAAAAAGTTTCCTTGTCATTCCTCAGGTCGCCTTGGCTTACATTGGGGGCAAAATTCTAGTCGCCCTCCAAAACTTCCTTGGGAGACATGACAGTTTACTGTATTTTCTTATGTTCTATTTAAAAAAAAATCCCGCTTCCACATTCACAAAAATGTAAACACGGCTGCTGTTAAAATCCAACATACAGCTCTGAAAATAGCCTAATCTAGCCCAATTTTATATTTCTGAAAAGAGTTGTAATGGCATAGTCGTTTCAACAATACGCCCAGACTGATAGCAACCAGCACAAAATGGCTATTTAAAAACAAAGTGCCAGCAAAAACAACGAATCACACAAGGCATGCAACAAGTTAAACAGAATTTATTAAAGTTAACCACCATTTCAAAACAAAAAAAATGTGTAGGAGACAGTTCATCCATAAAAACATCAAAATTGCTTACACTCTGTTCCACTGAAAAATTGGTTGCATTGAAATTCGCCCCGCAATTTGCATTGAAAGTTTTTCTTTGAAAACTTTTGTTGGAAGGGGGTTAAATGTAATAAGGCTACGATAGAAATCACACATATTAGGATGGATAAGAATGGCAGGCCTTCATAGCACCAATTGCACATGTCAATGTAAGATGGTTGGCAGAAATTGTCATTTTTCTGAACCTTGTACTATTGGTATTATTATTACCCAGCGCAGCAGGGAAAGGAGACAACTGAAATATTTTGTCATTTACCTTAGAAATAAATTAACTCAAATTGTTAATAACAATTAATTTACGAAGGATATCGAAAACTTTTTTAATTACGCTTTTCAATTCAGTTAGGGCATTCAGAAACCATGAATGACCCAGCTTCTTATGTTAACTTGAAATGTATTTTAAATACTTTTTTTAAAAGAATATACCTTCTATTATAGAGAAGAACACATTAACAATAGGTGATGCTAAATTTCAAATCCACTGTGTTGAAGCAAATACAAAATCACCTGCATGGTAACTATAGTCATCACTGGTAGGGAAAGAGTTAGGGTATTCAGAAACCATGAACAACACAGTTTTTTGTAGGGGGGTGGGGGATTTTAACCTACATTCTTGTTATATACCATCTGACTTAGTTGTGTGTGTGTATGTATGTTTGTATAACTTTTATTTTTTTCTCCACAATTGTGTCCTCTATGTACATTTATTTTGTCACAATGTCATATACATTTATGTTTTTTCTGACTTCTCCCTCATTTCCACTGACTTCTCTCTCCTGGCCCCTGACTTCTCCCTACAGTCTCTGGAGGGAGAAATTACTTCCTAAAATCAGCTGCCTGGCTGACCCCTGGGTCTACCCCAAATAATGAATATGGACTCTTCTAATTGCTGCCATTGAACTGGCATGGAAGATGACAGTAGAGTTCAAAGGGTTAATATATAGCTCTTAGTGATAATATTGTGAATGGGATAGTGAATCAGATCTGTCCAAGTACTTTTTTGCAAGAATTATTACTCTTGTTGGAGTAAGACTTTCTTATCACATTACAATTTCCTGTCATCACATTTGAAACATTCAAGTTTTTTTTTTCACAAATTGAATATAGAGCCTTTTGGTGATAATATCATGAATGGGATTGTGAACCAACTGTATACAGTTTTTCATCAAGAGTTATTGCCCATGTTGGTCTTAGAATTTATTGTAATCTATCATTTCTTGTCATCAAATTTCAGAGACATCACAATTTTTTTCCTAATTTAATACATAGCTTTTGGGTGAAAATATCATGAAGGGAGTTATGAACCATCTTCGTCCAAGTATTTCTTTGTGAATTATTGCCCTTGTTAAGGGGATTGCCCTTGGCTGGGGATTGGCCATCCCATGGCATTGCAACCTTTTTTTTTGGTGAGTTTGTTTGTCAGTATTTGTGAGGAAAAGGCATCCACAGTGTTTTAGACTCATATACTCCCCTCATACTGTTCTTTATATTTCTATATTTTTGGAGGTGATGCCAGATGGTATCATGGAACTAAATATTTTCCCATTGGCATTGGTATGGCACTGACAAAACATAAAACTACTTTTTTCCAAAGGAAAGACTAGTACCTGCTACTGTGGTAACTCATACCAATGTCAAATGCCTAAAAACATCAAATATTAATGCTGTATTGCTATGCTTATGCTGCAAGTACCCATCAGTGCACTTTCACAACTTTTGTTTCAATTCCCACAGACACCCATTCTGACAAAAAGAGTGAAATTGCAGAAAATATGTTTCCAAAGAGGATGAAGCTGGGATTTGCAACAAGAATATAGTGGTCTTTGATGTTCAATGTATTTGTGTGTGTGGGTGGTTGGGTGAGGGGGGGGGGGGCGAAAGATAGTCAGCTATCAATTATTGAAAATGCAGACACAGGTAAATATGAAAAACAAAGAAAACTTGTCTGGTGAAGAGACAGACAGATAGACAGACAGATAGAATTTCAGTCACACATTTAGAAGTCTACATTAGAGTGCTGAATGACATACAATGAAAAATATTATGGAGGAGCCAGAACAAGATAGTCAAATAGAAAAATAACTCAGTGGACCCTGAGTGCTGCAGTCTTAAAGTAAATTATAAGAAACAGAAAGTTATGATATTAACTTCAGCCTCTAAAAATATGTTGTACAGTCTTTCCAAATGTTTATCACCAGCAGAAGGGTTAAGTGTGTATGGGAGGGGACTTGGTTCAAGGAGAGAGCAATATTTCACAACTGTCACTGTAAATTTGTGCTGTATCATGGGAACTATGACTGCGCTAGTACCAGACTACTATATTGGTAGCTATGCACAAATGTCATTCATTCACATTTGTCATTTTATTCTTCCACTGTAGCTCCTCCCCTCCCCAACTTTGTGTTCCAAAATACTCTTTCAATGAAGGACTTGCTTTCTGACATTTTAAAGAGCATAATATAGAAGAGAAAAACTTCTGAATACCAGTGAATAGAAGTGCAGTATAGGTTGTTTGGCTGTGTGGTTGAATGTTGGAATCACCCTGCCCCTAGTACTATGAAGGGGAACCATGGTTTAACCCTTTACCTAACCCGAAAAGCAGGCGACACTTGCAAAAAAAATTCTTGAATAACTTATTTTTTTCATTTTTTGTCTCAAAAACATAGGTTATGACCCCTCATTGGAACGAGCTCGACAAGCTCGTTCCAATAAGGGGTCATAACCTATGTTTTTGAGACAAAAAATGAAAAAAATAATGAAAATTAATTGGCGATTTTTGAGAACAGCGCTGGCCCTTTTTGGCCGTTACGTTGGGTAAAGGGTTAAATAAATGTGTTACTAGGGTAAGGTACATGTAGGCTGTTTGTTAGCAGCTGCCAGAAGTTATAATGTGCTCCTGGGGAATACACTTTCTCAAGATGTGAATTTGCTTGCATTAACAGCTTTAGTTTTGGCAATATATAGCTTTTGCTGCTGACTGTGACAAAAAGGCAACTTTTCAAAACAATAAAACAGTTCTCTAGGGTGTGTGGGCCCCCAATGAACATTTAATTGTGAAATAATCCCCAAAATAATAACTGAATCTGGTTTGGAAGCAAAAAAACATAATTCCTGTAGGTATCATGGAACTAAATATTTTCCCATAGGTGACCATTATAACGTTCAGGCAAAAACAGATATGATCACATCACTTTAAGTTTGACATTCAAATAACTTTGTCAAGTATAGCCCTTCAGACAACTTTTTCTGACCCCAAAACGGGGTCATACAACAAATAAGGGAGAAAAATTGACAACAAGGGAAGTACCGGTCAAGTGCACATATTTTTCAGGGAATTCCCTACAACAACACACCAAATATAAATTGTATATTTTTATACTGTACCAATGACCCAGACATAGCTGGTGCTAACTCTTAAAATATAGGGCCAAACACAAATTTTGCCCCCCAATCCCCAAAATTTGCATCTAAAACCAAAGAAAACATGTCCTGAATGGCCCTTCACACTTCACCTCTACTGCGCATGCGCAGTGTCAAGGACGTTCCGAAATTGGCGCCATTAATCATTCTCAGTTTGGCCCTTCATCAGTTAACATCTGACTGATCTTTGTGCTTGTAAATCTCAGTTTAAATGATGCCAGACACATAAATATTAGTGAAATGGTGATTCTAAAGGAGGATATAGAAGGAGGAGAGGAATAATGTGTGACAGAATATTATCAGGGCTGTAACTTAAAATTTTTTAATGAAATTATGTTAAGTTACCTATTTTCGAGGCAGCAGCCATTTTGTTGTCATTCTTGATATTCAGTTACACTGATTTTTCAGTGTTTTCCTCTCTCCCTTTCCTTTAAGTCCCCTCTTGCTATTCTCCCATGCTTTTGGCATAGTTTCTGTAATTATTATTACTAAAATTTCTTGGGAGTTTTAGCTGAATAACAGAATGAATTCTGTTCTTTTCCCCATGTTTACGTCTTCACCTATGGATGGTTAGGCGTTGTGTTCTGCATCTAACATCTGATGTTCTGCAGTTTCTTCCCTGGAAGTCTCTGTTTTGCATCAGATAGTGTATTTTTGGTAACTGATTTCGGGCCTGGGTGCCTGAAGTCTTATTTTAGTGTTTTTACACTCATTGTTTACATTTACAACAGCCCTCTGTGTGAGGGGGGATTTCTTGAAAATAATATCTTGATGTTAATTTAATCATAACTAGATACATTATTATTGTTCGTAAGTGTTGCATAAATTGTTTAAAATATTTTTAAATTTTTTGTCCACACTTAGGCTTGGGATCCATTGGGGCTCAACGTTACTTTTCAGAAACTTGGGCTGTTCTGAAAAAATATTTTTTCAAAATATTTTGATTTTAATTATTTTTTCTATGTTAATGGATCATATTATTATTATGTATTTTGATTGTCAGGGGTTGGTGCGAGTACCAGGACTTTGTTTTCTTTTCACATTGAAAGGATTTTGATCAATTGTAATAAGAGGAAGTCTTCCTCTGACTTTTATAATCATTCTATATGTAGTCAGTGTACTCGCATTAACTCCTGTTCTGTATCTGATGATTTCGATGACAACATGGGAAGCATATGTCACGGTATGTTAGTGGGGAATTGGACATTCTGGTCCTTTCCCCGCAGGGTCACTCTACTTTATCAATTTCTATTTCAGACGATCAAGATTAGGGTGATGTATCTGTGATGTCTTCCAACAGTGTGCCTCCGTCGTCACAATTAATGAAGGGCTAGTGGAAAAGTGCTCATGTTAATACGCCAATTGCCTAAGAGGACCCTAGTAGGTTCGACGGCCTTTGATGTCCGCTAGCTCGCCCGGTGTAGCGTCCATTCATCGAATGGTTCGGCAGCCGGGTTCGTCCGTTGCGGTCTAGAAGGAGTTTTGGGGTGATGCGAGCACTATAAATCAACCAAATGCTCACCCAGTGACGGCGGATTAGAGGGAGAACGGAGGAAGCCTTTTAGTCCGGTTCATAGCTCGTTCTGTTCCATCCGGACGGCGAGCGAGAGAGGGCCCTCTCTCGTACAACAACATCTGGCCCCAGATGTTGTGGTACAAAATGTTTCGCATTCGGAGCATACGTCCGCCGCTCGGGACGCTCCGACATATAGTCAGTCCGGAGAGACTGTCAATAAGGCTTCCTCATTCTCATGGTAGCGCACACGACCGCTCTTGGCTACGTGACCTCGGATATCCAGTCAGCTTCGCCAGTCAGAGAATCATCGGCGACCAGGTCACACCATCCGGTAGCCAGGGACACGAGGCCTGCAGACTCCGGACGTTCGCATAGGAAAGTGTGCGGGAGTCAACGTACACGGAGCTTCCGGCGGCATTGCATCATAAGACCGCTACTGCACAGGCCTCGGGGACGGACGTGCTATCCTAAATAGCACAGCTTATCGCAGCATCCCAATAACAACTGAATCTGTCGCATAATGTTTTATCCGACGATGCTGGGTCGGGACGCTCTGCGGAAGCGGGTACGGACGTCCGAAAATTTCATCTGGTCCGACGGGATACTGAAAGGGATTCGGAGGATTTCGAGCTTTCCCTTTCGGAACAACATATGCTGTTGTGTATGTCATCTGACTTGATCTTCTACAGGTTCTTTCGTCGGACCAGAATGCTGCGATGCCGGATAAGAAACTGATAGCGTCGGTGGATTTAGAAATTTTTGGTTTGGTTCAGGGACATCGTCCCTCAGTTCCGACATAGTCCAATAATGTCGCACAAACTTTCGAATTATTGAACGACGCTATATATTTATTATTATATGCTTGCTATTACCAAGCATTTCTGGTTTCTTGTTCGCAAAAGTTACGGAGATGTCTTTCAAAAGTGTGCCTCTGTCGTCATAGTTAATGAAGAGCTAGCAGCAATAAGTGCTCATGGAATATGTCTATCGCCTAAGAGGTCCCTTGTAGGATCGACGGAGTGACATTCGCTAGCTCACCCGGTGTAGCGTACATTCATCGAATGGTTTGGCTGCCGGGTTCGTCCGTTGCGGTCTAGGAAGGAGATTTGGGTGATGCGAGCACTATAATTACTTTAGTACTCACCCAGTGACGGCGGATTGAGGACAGATCGGATGAAGCCTGTTAGTCCGGTTCCTGGCTTGTCCAGGTCCGTCCGGGCTGTGAGCGAGAGAGGTCCCTCTCTCGTCCAACAACATAGGGGACCGCATGTTGTGGTTCAGATATTTTACATTCGGAGCATATGTCCGTCACTCGGGACGCTCCGTTATATTGACAGTCCGAGAGACTGTCGATAATGCTTCCTCATCCTCACAGCAGTGCACACGACCGCACATTGGCTACGTGACCTCGAGTATCCGATCAGTTTCGTCATTCAGTGATTCCACGGCGAACAGGTCACGCCATCCGGTAGCCAAGGGACATGAGGCCTATACACTCCGTTCGCTCGCATATTAGTAGTATGCACGGGGTAACGATCACGGAGCTTCCAGCGGCAATGCATCGTAGGACCGCTTCTCCACAGGCCTCAGTGACGGACGTGCTATCCGAGTTAGCACAGTTTTTTCGCAGCATCCCAGCAACCGACAGTTTCTCGGTCGAATCAGGAATTATCCGACGGCGCTGGGTCGGTGCGGTCCGCGGTTGCATCAGGTACGGACGACCGAACGCTTTATAGGGTCCGACAGGATGGCGAAAGGGATTCGAAAGATTTCGAGTTTTCCCTTTAGTAGCATCGGAAGCTGCCATATATATCTTCCGGCATTTTCTTCCAGTGATTGTTATTTCGGACTACATTGCTGCGATGTTGGATAAGAGACTTATAGCGTCATTGGACACGGAATTTTGGATCGGTTCAGGGACTTTGTCCCTGACTTACCGACACAGTCCAATAATGTCATTAGAACATTTGTATTATTTATCGACGCTATATATATATAAGCCTGCTACCAAGCATGATAGTTTAGTTTCTTGTCCGCAATGCTCATTTCTGCCTTTTATCATTTATACAAATAATTTAGTTTGGCAGAACAGGGCATACCGAGAGTTCATATGCGTCTAGACGGCGTGGTTAAAGACTGGAAATAATCTTTTTCGCCGTCTATGTCTTTTCCAACCACAATGTTGGAAACGACAATGATGTCTAATAGACTTAACTTAGACGCTTTATCATACGTAATCCACCTTACTGAGGCGTTATCATTACGTCTTCAAGAGAAAGAATTCCGGGATATGATCCTCAATGTGATTTCTTTTGAGGGCAGTAGTTTGTTCACGTATAACTCCGCCCTTCAGTGGCTGCTTGGAGTTGGTTAGACGTGACGCAGCCCTAGCTACATCCACACGCGTGGATAGTAAGGTGAAGAACTCTCTCAGAGTCGCTTCGTTCTCGGAGAAGCTTCTCTTCGACGACAACTTTTCAGCAATCCATGAATTGCTCGATTTACACGTTCTCTTGTCTATCTAGTGTAGCAAGAGATTCAGACTGGGGCAAACATTCGGTGGTTGACTCAGAGAGTGCCACTGCAGTTGCCGGATCCGAGTTTTATAATTATGACGGTTGCCAGTCAAACAGGTTGGGATATAATATTGATCCCAACGGATTCGAAGTGCCAGGGTCTTTGGGTTCCGCAGTCTCTAAGCAAGCACTTATCTTCCACGGAATAATGTTTTTTAGGCTTGCTTTATGTCATTGGATGAACATTATTCAGAAACACATGTCCAAATCCTGTCCGTTAATTCGACAGTAGTGGCGTATCTCCGGAACCAGGGAGGCACTCATTCGTTTCCGTTATTCAATTTAATGGAAAGAATCCTTCTGTTTGTTATAGTACACCAAGTTCTGCTTCGGTCCGTCATATTCCGGGTCGTCTGATTGTATTACCGGACTCCCGTTCACTTATGGGTCGCTTGTTGCCGTCAGAGTGGACTCTCAACAAACAAGTATTCAATCAGATTTGCTATCAATGGGAGCGCCCA
Organism: Pictodentalium vernedei; assembly: GCA_031216915.1. Classification (NCBI taxonomy): domain Eukaryota; kingdom Metazoa; phylum Mollusca; class Scaphopoda; order Dentaliida; family Dentaliidae; genus Pictodentalium; species Pictodentalium vernedei. Next base: position 210,973,002 of record CM062288.1, read on the forward strand.
ATGATAATTTATTTACGACACAACTTGCTAATCAATTGCAGACGTATGTGTTTGCTTGTCCGGATCTCTGAGCTTATGTTGTTAATGCTCTATTGATCTAATAGGATGGAATGATAGGATATGCGTATCCTCCTGCACTGTTGTTTCAGCAAGTATTGCTAAGATAAACAACCACAATACATTTCTGTTGATAGCATCTCTGTCTTCACAGAGACTGTGGGTAAATTTACTCTGATGTCTACTGTGGGACTTAACGCGAAATCTTCCTCCATGAGGGGATCTTTTTTTGCTGGGTAAAATCGTGTCATCTTTATCACAACCCGCAAGGTCTCAACCTTCACGTATTCCGTTGTGTGGTCCTTATTGCATTGTAAGCATTGTACTGAACGAGATTTGGATGCGATTTCTTACTATAGGAGAACCTCTTCTTCGCTATACTATGCGGCTAAAGTGGAGGCTCTTCCATCGTTGGTGTAGGGATCACTATGTTGATATTGTGGATCCCTCCATACTAGTTATTGCAACTTTTTTGTATACTTGTTTGACAAGATCTACTGCAGCCTGTTATTATTTAGGTTATAGGTTTATGTTACCTCATACCTATGCTCTCTATGATAGTTTACAATTGAGTCTTATGTCTCTTTATCTAAGTCAGTTAGTAACTTTTCGATAAATAGACTTAGAATCATTAGATTAAATTCCTATACGGAATTTAACTTCGGTTCTTATTTAGCTAAGTAATCATTTGAGCCTCTGGAAACAGTAGTTTTCAAATTCTGACCTTTTAGACAGTAATTCTGTTGGCTTCTCTTTTACTGAAGAGTCAGTGAGTTTCTTGCACTATCGGGGGACGATTCTCACTTTCGTAGTATCGGAAACACTATTTCCTTTACTATTAATGTTGGATTTTGGCATAAGAGTCAGGCTCCTAATTAATATCCGGAACCTATTGTTATTAAGGTCCTTCCGTCTTCGTACGGGCATAGGCCTTTACTCTGTCTGGTTAGAGTTTATGTATTTATAAAGAGATATCTGTTTATTACTAGGGGCGTAAGCTTCTTCTGTCTTTGATGCCTAATAGAAGGACGTTCTGCTCCATTCTATTGCTAATGGATTCAATTAACTATCGATACTGCTTATGATATATCATTGACTCAGCAGTTGTGTTTGAAATTTTGGCTCATGAAGTAAGAGTTCTTCTACATCTTGGGCTTACATTAATAGTGTCGCTATTTTAGATTTTTGAAGGCTGCTCATTGCGCTCAGCCATCCACATTCATGAATTTTTATCTCAGAAATATCGAGTCCATTTCTGGAGGCCTCTATTGTTAGGTCTGTTATCTACTGCTCAGAATGTCATTCATTTAACAGTTGCTACTATAGCTAGGTAGGCTGTCTGTTTCGGCAGTGACTCCGTTCTGCTGCCCTCTTCGCTCTGGGCTATTTGACCCAGGGCAAGGAAAAGGGGGGGGGGGGGGGGGAGGGTGTTCCCTTGGGTCACCTGTTTTACTATGAAACAAGGGGATATCTCCTCCGGAGTTAGTAATTCTGAGCTGTTATTGGGATGGTTGTTTAGTGAGAAGTTTATGTTTTAAAAAATTCATTCAGGTCTTAGTTTTTATAGTATAGCTTTTGAATATAGCACGTGTCAACGGACATTATTATACATTCCTCAGACACTTTTAAGGAGTATAAAGAGTCTCTATTCTCTAGACTCACTTTATTTATTGGCTTACTTTAAAAATTATTAGTATAAGGATTATACTAGATATTAATAGAGTACATGGATGTATGATGCTCAATTTTGGAAGGTGTTGTATCTTTCTAATTTATCATAAATAAGAAAGATACATGTAAGGCCTAATTCTTCTTTTTCCCTAGAGGGGATGACTCTATTTTATATTTTGAGCGTATTCCATCTTGCTCTATGTCCTTGGCCCTCCAGCCTTTTTACTATTCAGCTATGTCTGGGTCATTGGTACAGTATAAAAATGTTAAAAAATTTATAGTAATTTATATATTTTTTATACTTACCAATGACCCAGACGGGGATGGCCCTCCCAGGAGTTGGGAACTCTTACCTCTCCGCTGAGTACATAGCGCTTACCAGGCACTGGTTATGAGAATGATTAATGGCGCCAATTTCGGAACGTCCTTGACACTGCGCATGCGCAGTAGAGGTGAAGTGTGGAGGGCCATTCAGGACATGTTTTCTTTGGTTTTAGATGCAAATTTTGGGGATTGGGGGGCAAAATTTGTGTTTGGCCCTATATTTTAAGAGTTAGCACCAGCTATGTCTGGGTCATTGGTAAGTATAAAAAATAAATAAATTACTATAAATTTTTTAACTTTTTAGGTCCAAATGTCATCTAAGGCCTAAAAAAATAAAAAATCTGTTTCTCAGGCCCTCCCACATGGTCCTTTTGGCTGCCGCATGCTCTCTTTTTATAACCAATTTAAACTTTAAAAAAATAAAAATTAAATGGTTTATGTCTGATATTTTACCCAAGTTAAAAATATTGATGAATTTATCCCTTGAGTGCAAGAAGGCTTTGCAATGCTTTAGCATTACAAAGCCTTCTTGCACTCAAGGGATGAAATACACCACCACCCATGCTACTCTGTAGATTATGAGGCCTAAAACTTGAACCAAGAACATGAACTTTTGATGGCAAAGCAGAAATTACTGAAATAAAAAATAAAATAAAAAACTGCTCGCCCACATGCAATTTCTCAAATAATGGCCTGAGAAACAGAAGATCTACTTTGTGTGGCCTAATCACCCTCTTTTTTATCTGGAATATTCATCAATAATGCAAGACGTCAATAGAATGCTTCAAACGTTTATCGAAGCAATTTATTCTCCCAAGGCTGTTCATTTTCAAGGCGGGTATTTCTAATTCAAATATTTAGTTCAGTGATACCAGATGTGCAAATCAGTCTCCTTTGAAACTTCTCTTTCCTATACAGACAGAACATGTTAACCCTTTATCTGATATGATGGTCAAAACCGGCAGCTTTTTCCACAAAAATTGCCATTAAAATTTTATTATTTGCTAAATTTTTAGAATATTTGTTGCAGAAACAATTGTCTGTTTATAGAACATAATTTAAATAATGACCAGAAAAATCGTGGAGCAGTGAATTACATCAATATGCAGTGTTTCAGTATCACATGATCTGCTGGTATTCATGAATCACATGATCATCTGATGATTATGGAAAATTGGCATTCCTTAATTAGTAGAGTGCTAAATTATTTTCGGTCATCAGAATTTGTTCACGCGTCTTTGCCTTGTTACAATTTATGAGAGCGAGTGTATAGGCATTCTCATAAATTGTAACAAGACAAATCCTTACAGACTAAATAATTTCACTTAATATGCAGCATATCCACACAATATGAGTTATTTGAGTTGTGGTAACGACACTTGAGAATAAAATCCAAATATGGGCTTCCAGCACCTAATCAGTTAACCCTTTACCCAACGTAACGGCCAAAACTGGTCAGTGCTATTAAAAAAAAAATACTATCCAATTGTCATTATTTTTTCATTTTTATCACAAAAACATAGCTTATGACCCCACATTGGAATGGGCTCATTCCAATGAGGGGTCATAAGCTATGTTTTTGTGATAAAAAATGAAACAAATTAGTTATTCAAGTATTTTATTTGCAAGTGTTGTCTGTATTTCATGTTAGGTAAAGGGTTAAGAATCCACTGCTGTTACATTGTTTATTGAAGAACATTTCTGATGTGGTGTAAACATTTTATATTGGCCTGATCTCAGAACCCTGATATTGGTTTCAAGCCCTAAGACAGCGAATGTTATGAAAGATTGTGATGTAATTTCAGCTGGGGGCATGCCAAAGAAATATGCTAACAGAGCTGCTGCACCAAATCCAAGCAGTACACCACTTCCTCCTCCATCCTGGCAGCAGCAAACGACGCAACTGTCAGCAATCTCCACAGGTCAACTAGAGTATGATTCCAGTCAGATAGGGCCCACTCCAGGAGAAACAGTTGGCAGACAACCAGCTCCAGTCAGACAAGTAACAAATGTAAGTATTTAATGATGAGGCAAAAAAAAACTGTTTTAGCTGAGGCCTCATAAAGTAGATTTTCTGTTTCTCTGGCCATTTTTTGTAAAATTGCAGGCGGGCGGGTGGCTTTTAGCTCACCGAAGGGAGCTCAACTTATCACTTGCCGTCCGTTGTCACAAACTTTTTAGCTCACCTGACTTTCAGTCAGGAGAGCTATAGTGATCACTCACCGTCCATCGTCCGTCATCCGTGAACATGGTGATTGCGTCTTCTCCTCCCAAACCGCTGAACCAATTTAATTGATATTTGAGATAATAGTTTGTTATGACATCGCAATTTGATTTTGTTCAAATCAAGTTGCCCCGCCCGTGGGTAGGGCCACACCCAAAAAGTGTGCTGAAATCTTAAAAAATCTTCTTCTCATGAACCAGCAGTAGCAGAGACTTGATATTTGGTGTGCAGCTTCCTTTTGAGGTGTAGACTCAGATTTGTTCAAGAGAAGTTTGTGGGGCTATACTTGGCGTCGTTATGGGAGGGGCAAAATTTTTGGCCCCGCCCAAAATTTCTATTTTCCAAACCGAGAGGCTGATTTGAACCAAATTTTATGTGAGGGTTTATTGGGTCATAAGTACCTAATTTATGCTGATTTTTTTTTTCCCGTAGCCCCATGGGAACCGCAGGAGCTAAAAATAGAAAAAAATTAAAACGCCCATATCTCCAAAACTGCATGGCACAGAGAATTTTTATTTGGTGTGAAGCTTCCTTAGGACGAACAGAAAGAATTGGTAAAAAAAAATTGCCATCGGTTTTATCATAGGGTACAGTTTCGGGACATTGAAAAAGTGCTGAGTCAGCACTTTTTAACACTGTAGGCAATGGGAAAAACATTAAAAAATCTTCTTCTCCAGATCCAGCTGGCAGAATCTTTTAATATTTGGTATGCAACATTGGAGGGTGGATCTGATTCAAGTTTGTTCAAATCGGCCCCCTGGGTTCATATTTGGGCTCAGTATAGGAGCCCGATTTCAAACTTAGTGCATTTCAGGCAAATTTCTTAAAAAATCTTCTTCTCCAGATCCAGCAGGCAGAATCTTTTGATATTTGGTATGCAACATTGTGGGGTGGATCTGATTCAAGTTTGTTCAAATCGGCCCCCTGGGTTTATATTTGGGCTCAGTATAAGAGCCCAAATTTGAACTTACTGCATTTCAGGCAAATTTCTTTGAAAATCTTCTTCTCCAGATCCAGCAGGCAGAATCTTTTGATATTTGGTATGCAACATTGTGGGGTGGATCTGATTCAAGTTTGTTCAAATCGTCCCCTTGGGTTTATATTTGGGCTCAGTATAGGAGCCCAAATTTGAACTTAGTGCATTTCAGGCAAATTTCTTTGAAAATCTTCTTCTCAAGATCCAGCAGGCAGAATCTTTTGATATTGGGTATGCAACATTGTGGGGTGGATCTGATTCAAGTTTGTTCAAATCGGCCCCTTGGGTTTATATTTGGGCTCAGTATAGGAGCCCAAATTTGAACTTAGTGCATTTCAGGCAAATTTCTTAAAAAATCTTCTTCTCCAGATCCAGCAGACAGAATCTTTTGATATTTGGTATGCAACATTGTGGGGTGGATCTGATTCTATTTTGTTCAAATCGGCTCCCTAGATTCATATTTGGGCTCACTATAGAAGCTCGAATTTGAACTTAGTGCATTTCAGGCAAATTTCTTCAAAAATCTTCTTCTCCAGATCCTGCAGGCAGAATCTTTTGATATTTGGTATGCAACATTGTGGGGTGGATCTGATTCCAGTTTGTTCAAATCGGCCACCTGGATTCATATTTGGGCTCACTATAGAAGCCCAAATTCGAACTTAGTGCATTTCAGGCAAATTTCTTGGAAAACCTTCTTCTCAAGATCCAGCAGGCAGAATCTTGTGATATTTGGTATGCAGCATCCTTAGGGGGGTGAGATTCAAGTTTGTTCAAGCACGTCCCTAGGTCCATATTTGGGCTCACTGTGGGAGCTTGAATTGTAACTTTGTTCGAAATGAGGAATTTTCTTAAAAAATCTTCTTCTTCAGATCCAGCAGTCGGAATGGTTTGATATGTGGTGAGTAGCATCCTTGGGGGGGAGGGGGGATTCAAGTGTGTTAAAGCCAAGTCCATGGGTCCATATTTGGGCTCCCTGTGGGCAATATGAGGAATTTTTCTTTAAAAATCTTCTTCTTCAGATTCAGCAGTTGGAATGTTTTGATATTTGGCATGGAGCAACCTTATGGGCTGAGATTCAAGTTTGTTCAAGCCAAGTCCCTTGGTTCATATTTGGGCTCACTATGGGAGCCTGAATGACAACTTAGTTCAAAATGAGGAATTTTCTTTAAAAATCTTCAGATCCAGCAGATGAATGCTTTTGATATTTTTTATGCAGCATCCTTAGGGGGGTAAGATTCAAGTTTGTTCAAGCCATGTCCCTAGGTCCATATTTGGGCTGATTGTGGGAGCTCGAATTGTAACTTGGTTCAAAATGAGGAATTTTCTTTAAAAATCTTCTTCTTCAGATCCAGCAGTCGGAATGTTTTGATATTTGGTGTGCAGAATCCTTAGGGGTGTGAGATTCAGGTTTGTTAAAGCCAAGTCCCTGGGTTCATATATTGGCTCCCTGTGGGAGCCCGAATTATGACTTAGTTCAGTATGAGGAATATTCTTTAAAAATCTTTTTTTAGATCCACTGGTCAGAATATTTGGATATTTGGTTTCAGCTTTTCTGAGGAGGAGCAGATGCAACTTGTGGAAATCAATTCTCTGGGTTGATATTTAGGCTACCATGTCAGGTGAGCGCCCTCAGGCCCCCTGGGGCCTCTTGTTTAAATGACTTCTCCTCTGAAACCTCTAGGTCGATTTGCTCAAAACTTGGTATGGATGTTCATTACCATATGTCAATTCAAGTTTGTTCAAACGAAATGGACATGTCCACTTGGGGCTCCATAGGAGGCATAACTCCGATAGCACCTTTGTATATTAGAGAAATTACTAAAAAATCTTCTTCTCCAGCACAAGTGGGTAGAATCATTTGATATTTGGTATACAGCATTATGGGGGGGATCTGATTCAAGTTTCTTCTAATCGGCCCCCTGGATTCATATTTGGGCTTCCTATAGAAGCCTGAATTCAAACATAGTGCATTTCAGGCAAATTTCTTAAAAAATCTTCTTCTCCAGATCCAGGAGGCAGAATCTTTTGATATTTGGTATGCAACATTGTGGGGTGGATCTGATTCAAGTTTGTTCAAATCGGCCCTCTGGGTTCATATTTGGGCTCAGTATAGGAGCCCGAATTTGAACTTAGTGCATTTCAGGCAGATTTCTTTAAAAATCTTCTTCTCAAGATCCAGCAGGCAGAATCTTTTGATATTTGGTATGCAACATTGTGGGGTGTATCTGATGGAAGTTTGTTCAAATCGACCCCCTGCATTCATATTTGGGCTCACTATTAGAGCCCGAATTTGAACTTAGTGCATTTCAAGGAAATTTCTTTAAAAATCTTCTTCTCCAGATCCAGCAAACAGAATATTTTGATATTTGGTATGCAACATTGTGGAATAGATCTGATTCAAGTTTGTTTAAATCGACCCCCTGGGTTCATACTTGGGCTCACTATTGGAGCCTGAGTTTGAACTTAGTGCATTTCAGGCAAATTGCTTTAAAAATTTTCCTCTCCAGACCAGCAGGTAGAATATTTTTATACTGTACCAATGACCCAGACATAGCTGGTGCTAACTCTTAAAATATAGGGCCAAACACAAATTTTGCCCCCCAATCCCCAAAATTTGCATCTAAAACCAAAGAAAACATGTCCTGAATGGCCCTCCACACTTCACCTCTACTGCGCATGCGCAGTGTCAAGGACGTTCCGAAATTGGCGCCATTAATCATTCTTAGTTTGGCCCTTCATCAGTTAACATCTGACTGATATTCGTGCTTGTAAATCTCAGTTTAAATGATGCCAGACACATAAATATTAGTGAAATGGTGATTCTAAGGAGGATATAGAAGGAGGAGAGGAAAAATGTGTGACAGAAAATTATCAGGGCTGTAACTTAAAATTTTTTAATGAAATTATGTTAAGTTACCTATTTTCGAGGCAGCAGCCATTTTGTTGTCATTCTTGTTATCAAGTTACACTGATTTTTCAGTGTTTTCCTCTCTCCCTTTCCTTTAAGTCCCCTCTTGCTATTCTCCCATGCTTTTGGCATATTTTCTGTAATTATTATTACTAAAATTTCTTGGGAGTTTTAGCTGAATAAGAGAATGAATTCTGTTCTTTTCCCCATGTTTACGTCTTCACCTAGGGGTGGTTAGGCATTGTGTTCTGCATCTACCATCTGATGTTCTGCAGTTTCTTCCCTGGAAGTCTCTGTTTTGCATCAGATAGTGTATTATTGGTAACTGATTTCGGGCCTGGGTGCCTGGAGTCTTATTTTAGTGTTTTTACACTTACTGTTTACATTTACAACAGCCCTCTGTGTGAGGGGGGATTTCTTGAAAATAATATCTTGATGTTAATTTAATCATAACCAGATACATTATTATTGTTCGTAAGTGTTGCATAAATTGTTTAAAATATTTTTAAAATTTTTGTCCACACTTAGGCTTGGGATCCATTGGGGCTCAACGTTACTTTTCAGAAACTTGGGCTGTTCTGAAAAAATATTTTTTCAAAATATTTTGATTTCAATTATTTTTTCTATGTTAATGGATCATATTATTATGTATTTTGATTGTCAGGGGTTGGTGCGAGTACCAGGACTTTGTTTTCTTTTCACATTGAAAGGATTTTGATCAATTGTAATAAGAGGAAGTCTTCCTCTGACTTTTATATTCATTCTATATGTAGTCAGTGTACTCGCACTAACTCCTGTTCTGTATGTGATGATTTCGATGACAACATGGGAAGCGTATGTCACGGTTTGTTAGTGGGGAATTGGACATTCCGGTCCTTTCCCCGCAGGGTCACTCTACTTTATCAATTTCTATTTCAGACGATCAAGATTAGGGTGATGTATCCGTGATGACTTCAAACAGTGTGCTTCCGTCGTCACAATTAATGAAGGGCTAGCGGAAAAGTGCTCATGTAAATACGCCAATTGCCTAAGAGGACCCTAGTAGGTTCGACGGCCTTTGACGTCCGCTAGCTCGCCCGGTGTAGCGTCCATTCATCGAATGGTTCGGCAGCCGGGTTCGTCCGTTGCGGTCTACAAGGAGTTTTGGGGTGATGCAAGCACTATAAATCAACCAAATGCACACCCAGTGACAGCGGATTAGAGGGAGAACGGAGGAAGCCTTTTAGTCCGGTTCCTAGCTCGTTCAGGTCCATCCGGACGGCGAGCGAGAGAGGCCCCTCTCTCGTACAACAACATCTGGCCCCAGATGTTGTGGTACAAAATGTTTCGCATTCGGAGCATACGTCCGCCGCTCGGGACGCTCCGACATATAGTCAGTCCGGAGAGACTGTCAATAAGGCTTCCTCATTCTCATGGTAGCGCACATGACCGCTCTTGGCTATGTGACCTCGGATATCCAGTCAGCTTCGTCAGTCAGAGAATCATCGGCGACCAGGTCACACCATCCGGTAGCCAGGGACACGAGGCCTGCAGACTCCGGACGTTCGCATGGGAAAGTGTGCAGGAGTCAACGTACACGGAGCTTCCGGCGGCAATGCATCGTAAGACCGCTACTGCACAGGCCTCGGGGACGGACGTGCTATCCTAAATAGCACAGCTTATCGCAGCATCCCAGCAACAACTGAATCTGTCGCATAATGTATTATCCGACGATGCTGGGTCAGGACGCTCCGCGGAAGTGGGTACAGATGTCCCAAAATTTCATCCGGTCCGACGGGATACCGAAAGGGATTCGGAGGATTTTGAGCTTTCCCTTTCGGAACAACATATGCTGTTGTGTATGTCATCTGACTTGATCTTCTACAGGTTTTTTCGTCGGACCAGAATGCTGCGATGCCGGATAAGAAACTGATAGCGTCGGTGGACTTAGAAATTTTTGGTTCGGTTCAGGGACATCGTCCCTCAGTTCCGACATAGTCCAATAATGTCACACAAACTTTCGAATTATTGAACGACGCTATATATTTATTATTATATGCTTGCTATTACCAAGCATTTCTGGTTTCTTGTTCGCAAAGTTACGGAGATGTCTTTCAAAAGTGTGCCTCTGTCGTCATAGTTAATGAAGAGCTAGCGGCAATAAGTGCTCATGGAATATGTCTATCGCCTAAGAGGTCCCTTGTAGGATCGACGGAGTGACATTCGCTAGCTCACCCGGTGTAGCGTACATTCATCGAATGGTTCGGCTGCCGGGTTCGTCCGTTGCGGTCTAGGAAGGAGATTTGGGTGATGCGAGCACTATAATAACTTTAATACTCACCTAGTGACGGCGGATTGAGGACAGATCGGAGGAAGCCTGTTAGTCCGGTTCCTGATTCGTCCAGGTCCGTCCGGGCTGTGAGCGAGAGAGGTCCCTCTCTCGTCCAACAACATAAGGGACCGCATGTTGTGGTTCAGATATTTTACATTCGGAGCATATGTCCGCCGTTCGGGACGCTCTGTTATATTGACAGTCCGAGAGACTGTCGATAATGCTTCCTCATCCTCACAGCAGTGCACACGACCGCACATTGGCTATGTGACCTCGAGTATCATACCAGTTTCGTCATTCAGTGATTCCACGGCGAACAGGTCACGCCATCCGGTAGCCAAGGGACACCAGGCCTATACACTCCGTTCGCTCGCATAATAGTAGTATGCACGGGGTAACAATCACGGAGCTTCCAGCGGCAATGCATCGTAAGACCGCTTTTCCACAGGCCTCAGTGACGGACGTGCTATCCAAGTTAGCACAGTTTTTCGCAGCATCCCAGCAATCGACAGTTTCTCGGTCGGATCAGGAATTATCCGACGGTGCTGGGTCGGTGCGGTCCGCGGTTGCATCAGGTTCGGACGACCGAACGCTTTATAGGGTCCGACAGGATGGCGAAAGGGATTCAAAAGATTTCGAGTTTCCCTTTCGTAACATCGGAAGCTGCCATACATTTCTCCTGGCATTATCTTCCAGCGGTTGTTCCTTCAGACTACATTGCTGCGATGTTGGATAAGAGACTTATAGCGTCATTGGACATGGAATTTTGGATCGGTTCAGGGACATTGTCCCTGACTTACCGACACAGTCCAATAATGTCATTAGAACATGTGTATTATTTATCGACGCTATATATATATATAAGCCTGCTACCAAGCATGATAGTTTAGTTTCTTGTCCGCAATGCTCATTTCTGCCTTTTATCATTTATACGAATAATTTATTTTGGCAGAACAGGGCATACCGAGAGTTCATATGCGTCTAGACGGCGTGGTTAAAGACTGGAAATAATCTTTTTCGTCGTCTATGTCTTTTCCAACCACAATGTTGGAAATGACAATGATGTCTAATAGACTTAACTTAGACGCTTTATCATACGTAATCCACCTTACTGAGGCGTTATCATTACGTCTTCAAGAGAAAGAATTCCGGGATATGATCCTCAATGTGATTTCTTTTGAGGGCAGTAGTTTGTTCACGTATAACTCCGCCCTTCAGTGGCTACTTGGAGTTGGTTAGACGTGACGCAGCCCTAGCTACATCCACGCGCGTGGATAGTAAGGTGAAGAACTCTCTCAGAGTCGCTTCGTTCTCGGAGAAGCTTCTCTTCGACGGCAACTTTTCAGCAATCCATGAATTGCTCGATTTACACGTCCTCTTGTCTATCTAGTGTAGCAAGAGATTCAGACTGGGGCAAACATTCGGTGGTTGACTCAGAGAGTGCCACTGCAGTTGCCGGATCCGAGTTTTATAATTATGACGGCTGCCAGTCAAACAGGTTGGGATACAATATTGATCCCAACGGATTCGAAGTGCCAGGGTCTTTGGGTTCCGCAGTCTCTAGGCAAGCACTTATCTTCCACGGAATAATGTTTTTTAGGCTTGCTTTATGTCATTGGATGAACATTATTCAGAAACGCATGTTCAAATCCTGTCCGATAATACGACAGTAGTGGCGTATCTCCGGAACCAGGGAGGCACTCATTCGTTTCCGTTATTCAATTTAATGGAAAGAATCCTTCTGTTTGTTATAGTACACCAAGTTCGGCTTCGGTCCGCCATATTCTGGGTCGTCTGATTGTATCACCGGACTCCCTTTCACTTATGGGTCGCTTGTTGCCGTCAGAATGGACTCTCAACAAACAAGTATTCAATCAGATTTGCTATCAATGGGAGCGCCCAATGATAATTTATTTACGACACAACTTGCTAATCAATTGCAGACGTATGTGTTTACATGTCCGGATCTCTGAGCTTATGTTGTTAACGCTCTATTGATCTAATAGGACGGAATGATAGGATATGCGTATCCTCCTGCGCTGTTGTTTCAGCAAGTATTGCTAAGATAAACAACCACAATACATTTCTGTTGATAGCATCTCTGTCTTCACAGAGACCGTGGGTAAATTTACTCTGATGTCTACTGTGGGACTTAACGCGAAAACTTCCTCCATGAGAGGATCTTTTTTCGCTCGGTAAAATCGTGTCATCTTCATCACAACCCGCAAGGTCTCAACCTTCACGTATTCTGTTGTGTGGTCCTTATTGCATTGTAAGCATTGTACTGGACGAGCTTTGGACGCGATTTCTTACTGTAGGAGAACCTCTTCTTCGCTATACTATGCGGCTAAAGTGGAGGCTCTTCCGTCGTTGGTGTAGGGATCATTATGTTGATATTGTTGATCCCTCCATACTAGTCATTGCAACTTTTTAGTATACTTGTTTGACAAGATCTACTGCAGCCTGTTACTATTAAGGTTATAGGTTTATGTTATCTCATACCTATGCACTCTATGATAGTTTGCAATTGAGTCTTATGTCTCTTTATCTAAGTCAGTTAGTAACTTTTCGATAAATAGACTTAGAATCATTAGATTAAATTTCTATACGGAATTTAACTTCGGTTCTTATTTAGCTAAGTAATCATTTGAGCCTCTGGAAACAGTAGTTTTAAAATTCTGACCTTTTAGACAGTAATTCTGTTGGCTTCTCTTTTACTGAAGAGTCAGTGAGCTTCATGCACTATCGGTGGATGATTTTCACTTTCGTAGTTTCGGAATCACTACTTCCTTTACTATTTAGGTTGGATTTTTGCATAAGAGTCAGGCTCCTAATAATATCCGGAACCTATTGTTATTAAGGTCCTTCCGACTTCGTACGGGCATAGGCCTTTACTCTGTCCGGTTAGAGTTTACGTATTTATAAACAGATATCTGTTTATTACTACAGGCGTAAGCTTCTTCTGTCTTTGATGCCTAATAGAAGGATGTTACGCTCCATTCTATTGCTAATGGATTCAATTAACTATCGATACTGCTTATGGTATATCATTGACTCAGCAGTTGTGCTTGAGATTTCGGCTCATGAAGTAAGAGTTCTTCTACATCTTGGGCTTACATTAATAGTGTCGCTATTATAGATTTTTGAAGGCTGCTCATTGCGCTCAGCCATCCACATTCATGAATTTTTATCTCAGAAATATCAAGTCCATTTCTGGAGGCTTCAATTGTTAGGTCTATTATCTACTGCTCAGAATGTCATTCACTTAACAGTTGCTTCTATAGCTAGGTAGGCTGTCTGTTTCGGCAGTGACTCCGTTCTGCTGCCCTCTTCGCTCTGGGCTATTTGACCCAGGGCAAGAAAAAGGGGGGGGGGGGGGGGGGGAGGGTGTTCCCTTGGGTCACTTGTTTTACTATGAAAACAAGGGGATACCTCCTCCGGAGTTAGTAATTCTGAGCTGTTATTGGGATGGTTGTTTAGTGAGAAGTTTATTTTTTAAAATTCATTCAGGTCTTAGTTTTTAAAGTATAGCTTTTGAATATAGCACGTGTCAACGGACATTATTATACAACCCTCAGACACTTTTAAGGAGTATAAAGAGTCTCTATTCTCTAGACTTACTTTATTTATTGGCTTACTTTAAAAATTATTAGTATAAGGATTATACTAGATATTAATAGAGTACATGGATGTATGATGCTCAATTTTGGAAGGTGTTGTATCTTTCTAATTTATCATAAATAAGAAAGATACATGTAAGGCCTAATACTTCTTTTTCCCTAGAGGGGATGACTCTATTTTATATAATTGAGCGTATTCCAACTTGCTCTATGTCCTTGGCCCTCCAGCCTTTTTACTATTCAGCTGTGTCTGGGTCATTGGTACAGTATAAAAATGTTAAAAAATTTATAGTAATTTATATATTTTTTATACTTACCAATGACCCAGACGGGGATGGCCCTCCCAGGAGTTGGGAACTCATTCCTCCCTGCTGAGTACATAGCGCTTACCAGGCACTGGTTATAAGAATGATTATGGCGCCAATTTCGGAACGTCCTTGACACTGCGCATGCGCAGTAGAGGTGAAGTGTGGAGGGCCATTCAGGACATGTTTTCTTTGGTTTTAGATGCAAATTTTGGGGATTGGGGGGCAAAATTTGTGTTTGGCCCTATATTTTAAGAGTTAGCACCAGCTATGTCTGGATCATTGGTAAGAATAAAAAATATATAAATTACTATAAATTTTTTAACATTTTTTATATTTTGTATACAGCATTGTGGGGTAGATCTGATTCAAGTTTGTTCAAATCAGCCCCCTGTGCCGTCCGTCGTCGTGAACATTTTTCAAACCACTTCTCTGAAACTGCTAGGTCGATTTGCTCGAAACTTTGTATTTATGTTCATTACCATATGTCAATTCAAGTTTGTTCAAATGAAATAAACATGCACACGTGTGGCTCCATAGGGGGCATATCTCTGATAGCATCCTATGTATATTAGAGAAATTACAAAAAAATCTTCTTCTCCAGCACAAGTGGGCAGAATCATATGATATTTGGTATACAGCATTGGGAGGTGGATGTGATTCAAGTTTGTTCAAATCGGCCCCCTGCATTCATATTTGGACTCAAACCCAAATTTGAATTTAGTGCATTTCAGGCAAATTTCTTTAAAAATCTTCTCCAGATCCAGCAGGCAGAATCTTTTGATATTTGCTATGCAACATTGTGGGGTGGATCTGATTCAAGTTCAAATCGGCCCCCTGGGTTCATATTTGGGCTCAGTAAAGGAACCTGAATTTGAACTTAATTCATTTCAGGCAAATTTCTTTAAAAATCTTCTTCTCAAGATCCAGCAGGCAGAATCTTTTGATATTTGGTATGCAGCATTGTGGGGTGTATCTGATTGAAGTTTGTTCAATTCGGCCCCCTGCATTCATATTTGGGCTCACTATTGGAGCCCGAATTTGAACCTAGTGCATTTCAAGGAAATTTCTTTAAAAAGTTTCTTCTCCAGATCCAGCAAACAGAATATTTTGATATTCGGTATGCAACATTGTTGAGTGGATCTGATTCAAGTTTGTTCAAATCGACCCTCTGGGTTCACATTTGGGCTCACTATTCGAGCCTGAATTTGAACTTAGTGCATTTCTGGAAAATTGCTTTAAAAAATTTTCCTTTCCAGACCAGCAGGTAGAATATTTTTTATATTTTGTATGCAGCATTGTGGGGGAGATCTGATTCAAGTTTGTTCAAATCATCCCCCTGTGTTCATATTTGAGCTCACTATATTAGGCCGAATTTGAACTTAGTGCATTTCAAGGAAATTTCTTTTAAAATCTTTTTCTCCAGATCCAGCAGGCAGAATCTTTTGATATTTGGTATGTAGCATTGTGGGGTGTATCTGATTCAAGTTTGTTCAAATAGGCCCGTTGGGTTTATATTTGGGCACACCATAGAAGCCCAAATATGAACTTAGTGCATTTCAAGGAAATTTCTTTAAAAATCTTCTTCTCCACATCCAGTGAGCAGAATCGTTTGATATTTGGTTTGCAGCATTGTGGGGTGGATCTGATTCAGGTTTGTTCAGATCGAACCCCGTGGCTTATATTTGGGCTCACTATAGGAGGCCGAATTTAGACTCATTGCATTTCTTGGAAATTTCTATAAAAATCTCCTTCTCCAGACCCATCAGGGAGAATCTTTTGATATTTGGAGTGCAGCATTGTGGTGGTAGATCTGATTTAAGTTTGTTCAAATCAGCCCCCTGGGTTCATATTTGGGCTCACTGTAGGAGCCTGAATTTGCACTTTGTGCATTCAAGGAAATTTCTTTAAAGATTTTCTTCTCCAGATCTGGCAAGCAGAATATTTTGATACTTGGTATGCAGTATTCTTGTGGGGTGTATCTGATTCAAGTTTGATCAAATTGGTCCCCTGGGTTCATATTTGGGCTCACTTTTCAGCTCACGAAGGGAGCTCAACTTATCACTTGCTGTCTGTCGTCCGTCCGTCCACCCGCCATTGTGAACTTCTTTTAAATGACTTCTCTCTGAAACCGCTAGATCGATTTGCTCGAAACTTGGTATGGATGTTCATTACCATATATTAATTCAAGTTTGTCCAAATGAAATGGACATACCCACTTGAGGCTCCATATGGGGCATAACTCTAATAGCACCCTATGTATATTAGAAAAATTACTAAAACATCTTCTTCTCCAGAACTAGTGGGCAGAATCATTTGATATTTGGTATGCAGCATTCTGGTATGGGACTGGTTCAAATTTGTTCATAAAGAGTGCCTCGGTCAATATTAGGGCTCACCACGGGAGCATGAATTTTTAGCTCACCTGACGTTCAGTCAGGAGAGCGATAGTGATCACTCACCATCCGTCGTCCGTGAACATGGTGTTTGCGTCTTCTCCTCCCAAACCGCTGAACCAATTTAATTGAAATTTGAGATAATAGTTTGTTATGACATCACAATTTAATCTTGTTCAAATCAAGTTGCCTCACCCCTTGGTAGGGCCACGCCCAAAAAGTGTGCATAAATCTTAAAAAATCTTCTTCTCATGAACCAGCAGTAGCAGAGACTTGATATTTGGTGTGCAACTTCCTTTTGAGGTGTAGACTCAGATTTGTTCGAGAAGTTTGAGGAGCTATATTTGCCTTCGTTATAGGAGGGGCAAGAATTTTTGCCCCGCCCAAAATTTCTATTTTCCAAACTGAGAGGCAGATTTGAACCAAATTTGATTTTGAGGGCTTATTGGGTCATAAGTACTTAATTTTTGCCAAAAAATTTTCCTGTTGCCCCATGGGAACCGCAGGAGCTAAAAATAAAAAAAATTAAAACGCCCATATCTCCAAAACTACCTGGCACTGAGAATTCTTATTTGGTGTGAAGCTTCCTTAGGACCAACAGAATGGAATGGTCAAAAAAAATTGCTATCAGTTTTATCATGGGGTACTTTTTGGGGACTTTGAAAAAGTGCTGAGTCAGCATTTTTTAACACTGAGTGTAATGGGAAAAACATTTAAGACTACTTTTCTTCCAAACCACTGCTCCAAAAGCTTTCAAATTTCACATATCACATCTTTGGAAGATTATTGAAATCAATTCCCTGGGTCCTTATTTGGGCTCTCTATGGGAGCCCAAATGTTTAAATTAGTGCAGTTTGAGGAATATTCTTTAAAAATTTTCTTCTTCAGCTCTGCCAATAAGAATGTTTTGATATTTGGTATGCAGCATGCTTAGGGGGGTGAGAGTCAAGCTTGTTCAAGCCAAGTCCCTGGGTTCATATTTGGGCTCACTGTGGGAGCCCGAATTATAACTTAGTTCAAAATGAGGAATTTTCTTTAAAAATCTTCTTCTTCAGATCCAGCAGTCGGAATGTTTTGATATTTGGTAAGTAGCATTTTTAGTGGGGTGAGATTCAAGTTTGTTCAAGCCATGTCCCTATGTCCATATTGTGGGTCACTGTAGGAGCTTGAATTGTAACTTAGTTCAAAATGAGGAATTTTCTTAAAAAATCTTATTCTTCAAATCCAGCAGTCGGAATGTTTTGATATTTGGTGTGCAGCATCCTTGGGGGGGGGGGGGGGGGGGGGGGGGGGTGATTCAATTTTGTTAAATCCAAGTCCCTGGGTTCATATTTGGGCTCCCTGTGGGAGCCCGAATTATAACTTCATTCAATGTAAGGAATTTTTCTTTAAAAATCTTCTTCAGATTCAGCGGTCGGAATGTTTTGATATTTGGCATGCAGCATCCTTGTGGTGGGGGGGGGGGGGGGGGGGAGGTGAGATTCACGTTTGTTCAAGCCAAGTTCCTGGGTTGATATTTGGGCTCCCTATGGGAGCCTAAATTATAACTTAGTTCAGTATGATGAATATTCTTCAAAAATCTTCTTCTCCACATCCACCAGTCAGAGTCTTTGGATATTTGGAAAACGGCATCCCACTGGAGGTGAGATTCAAGTTTGTTCAAGCCAAGTCTCTGGGTTCATATTTGGGAGCCTGAATGATAACTTAGTTCAATATGAGGAATATTCTTTAAAAAAAGTTTTTTTTTAGATCCACCGGTCTCAATCTTTGGATATTTGGTATAAGCTTTTCTAAGGAGGGGCAGATGCAACTTGTTGAAATCAATTCCCTGGCTTTTATATTTAGGCTACCATGTCAGGTGAGCGCCCTCAGGCCCCCCTCTTGTTTATTTTATTTTTTATTTTTTGTAATTATTTCTTTGCCATCAAAAGTTCATATTCTTGGTTGTTTTATGTCTATGGCCTCAAAATATACAGTCCAGAACAGCATGGATAGTGGTGTATTTCGTCCCTCTAGTGCAAAAAGGCTTTGCAATGCTAAAGCATTGCAAAGCCTTCTCATACTCAAGGGACAAATTTATCAATTTTATTAACTTGGGTAAAATATCAGACATAAACAATTTAATTTTTATTTTTTGAAGTTTGCAGTGGTTATAAAAAGAGAGCATGCAGTAGCCAAAAGGAACATGCCTGAGAAATCGATTTTTAACTTTTTTAGGCCTAACATAATGACTATAGCTGGTCAGTGCTGTTCACAAAAGTTTCGTATTTTTTAATTTTTCCTCCAAAACATACCTTATGAGCCCAAACTGGAACAAGCTCATTCCAATGGATCATCATAAGGTATGTTTTGGGGCCAAAAAATGAAAATATTTAGTTATTCAGGAAATTTTTTCTTCATATGTTGTCTACTATTTCTATTCGGTAGTCAGTTAATGAAAAGTAAGAGAAGATGAATTGAATTTTTCTGAAACCAACTCACTCACAATGTCACCATGTTGTTGACTTCTTATGTTATTCCCGTATTAGACATGTTGTGAAAAATATTTTCCATCCACGATTCGATCCCTGCCAGGGGTAACTGTGTTGTGTCATTGGGCAAGGCACTTAATCCTGTTTGCCCATATGGGGGCACAGTGATGCTAAGTACTAAGGCATACTTCATGTCGATGGTGCCCTTGTCTTCAACCAATTCGAACCTTGCATGTGTGGAGTTAGTACATTGGGGAGTCTGACAGTTGCTCACCATTACTTGGTGGTTCTCACCAGGTACTCCGGCTTCCTCCACCCGTAAAACTGTCCACGGGATGACTCTGGCTGTCAAAAGTGTCGTCGAAACCCTAGTAAATAAATAACTATATTTTCTATAATGAGCCATTTGATGTTGGTTATGTGAAAAATATCTTTGTCATTCAAGGAATACTTTTCATGTTTTAATGTATTTTGAGGGGGTGTGGTGACGTTGTGGTAACGGGTTCTCGTCAGATCACCAAAGTTAAGCAAAGTCTAACCCGATTAGTCCTTGGACGGGTGACCATCTGAGCGATCGATTCGGAATCCCGTGTTGTGTCCTTGGGCAAGGCACTTAACTGTGGTTACCCCCATGGGGGCACGATGACGCTGTGTGCTAAGGCATACTGCACGTCGATGATGCGCATGTCTTCAACCAATGTAATCCTGCCTATGCTGCAGTGAGGAGTTATGATGATGGGGAGCTGGCAGCTGCTCATTGTTGCTTGGTGGAAATCTCCGGGTACTCCGGCTTTTACTCCGCAAAATTGTCACTGACATGATATAACCTTGGCTGTTAAAGTGTTGTTAAACCTTAATAAATGAATAGTATATTTTGAAATGTCCATTAGAAAATGAACAAATTAAAAAGGGTTCAAATTTATATGATTCCATTTGGGCTCCATGCAATGTTTAACCCTATACCCAACGTAACGGCCAAAGCCGGCCAGTGCTATTCACAAAAGTGGATAATTAATTTTCATTATTTTTTCATTTTTTTCGTCTCAGAAACATAGATTATGACCCCTCCTTGGAACGAACTTGTCGAGTTCGTTCCAATGAGCGGTCATAAGCTATGTTTTTTAGACAAAAAAATGAAAGAAAATAGTTATTCATGAATTCTTTTGCAAATGTCGTCTGCTTTTCATGTTAGGTATTTATTATTTATTTATTGGTGTTTAAGGTCACATACTTATGCACAATGGCTAATCGTGACTGTGACAGTTTTATGGGTGGAGGAAGCCGGAGTACCCGGAGAGAACCACGGTGCATCGACGAGCAACTTTCAACTCCTCAACATTCTAACTCTGTTCAAGCTCCGCTCAAGCAGGGTTACAACAGTTGAAGACATGCACCATCAACGTGCAGTATGCCTTAGTACATGATGTCATCGTGCCCCCATGTAGGCAACTGGGATAAAGTGCCTTGCCCAAGGACACAACGCGGGTCATCTC
Organism: Pictodentalium vernedei; assembly: GCA_031216915.1. Lineage (NCBI taxonomy): Eukaryota > Metazoa > Mollusca > Scaphopoda > Dentaliida > Dentaliidae > Pictodentalium > Pictodentalium vernedei. The sequence goes on from CM062288.1 coordinate 210,993,758, forward strand.
TGTACCTGGCCAAGAGTCGGATGACACTAGACTAGCTTGACAAGAATCAGCTTCTTATTAGTGATGTTTTCATGATGGAACACTGCCCACCACTTTTTTTCGGCAAACATGCAAAAAAACTGAAATTCTACTTGTCCATGCATTAGTTTGCATAACCCTTTTGCTTTGGCGTCTTTTATGCCATTAAATTTTGTCACCAGACTTCTTTTTCAGCTTGCGGGTCGCGGGTCGCGAGTTGCAACTTGACATGCAGTTCCATTATGAATTTCCTGCCTATGAATTTCCTACAAAGCCAATAATACATAATGTTGCTAAATTTTAATGGTATGACTTTCAGATTATCAATCATTTTTAGCTCACCTGAGCGAATCTCAAGTGGAGCTTTACTGATAAGCTTTCGGCCGTTAGCCAGCATGAACTTCACATTTCTGACTTCTGAAAATCTCCTTCTCCAAATTTAACCAAATTTGATATGCATGTTCCTTATCATATGTCAGTTCAAATAAAGTTGCCATGTCCATGTGGGTACCACAAAACCTCAATTTTTTTTTTAAAATCTTTTTTGCCAGAATCACAAATCAGATTCTTTTGATATATGGTATACAGCCCCATTAGGTGGTGTCAGAGCCCGAATTTTAACTTAATGCAATATGATAAAAATTATTTGAAGAGCTTCTTCAGATGCACCTGTCAGAATCTTTCGATATTTGGTATACAGCATTCTTATGGGGTCTGATCAAATTTAAACTTAATTCAATATGAGGAATATTCTTTAAAGATCTTCTGCTTCATCTCCCTCAGTCAGAATCTTTTGATATTTGATATTCAGCATCCTTAGTGGAGTCGGATTCAGGTTTGCTCAAATCGAGCCCCTGACTTTGTATTTGGGCTTCTGTAGAAAGCCCAAATTTTGACTTAACGGTAATACAACATGAGGAATATTCTTTAAACATCTTTTTCTTCAGATTTAGCAATCAGCATCTTTTGGTATTTGATATATGGCATCCTTAATGAGGGGTAAAGTGAGTCCCTGCTTCATATTTAGGTCCCTAATGCCCACATCTTAACTTTGTGCAATATGAGGACAATATGTTTATACTAGAACCAATGGCCCAGACTTATCTGGTGCATCCTCAAACACAAATTTAGAACCGCCATTCCCCAAAATTTGCATTCAAAACCGAAATTTGAAAGTCCTATCTGGCCCTCCATACTTTTAGTTCTGCGCATGCGCAGTAACCAGGGAGAGACCAGAATTGGCGCCAAGCATCATTCTTTTGTTTGGCCCAAGTCAGTAAACATCTCAACTGACATCTGTGCAATAAATTCTCATATTTAGCTTAACTTGACAAAGTCAAGATAAGCCATTGCCATCACGCGTGCGGAAGTCTGTTAGTCTGTTAGTCTGTGAGTCTGTTCACATTTTCCTTTAGCATGGGCTACACCCCGCAGTTCTTGTCTAATCATCACGAAATTTCATATGCAGGTTTGGGGTCATGTCTAGATGAGAATGTCCCCTTTTGGTCTCAATCGGTCAACCGTTATGGCTGCACGAGCCCAAAACCCGAAAACCATTAGCACAGTCTACAGGTCGTATTTATGAAGGGATTTCATTGTAACCTGGTAGGATGCCTCTGTATAATGCCTAGATGAGAATGTCCCCTTTTGGGCATGATCTGTCAACTGTGATGGCTGCCCAAGCCCGAAACCAAAAAACTTCTAGCACAGTCTGCAGGTCATGTTTAATATGGAGGGATTTCATTGTAACTTGGTAGGATGACTCCTTGTGATGTCTAGATGAGAATTTCCCCATTTGGGAGTGATCTGCCAACCGTGATGGCTGCCCAAGCCCAAAACCCAAAAACCTTTAGCACAGTCTACAGGTCATATTTTTTTAGGAATTTCATTGTAACTTTGTGGGTTGACTTCATATAATGTCTAGATGAGAACGTCCCATTTTGATCGCGATCATTCAGCCTTGATAGGTGCCCGAGCCCAAAAGCCTTTAGCATAGGCAAAAGGTCATATTTATGGAAGGATTTCATTGTAACCTGTTAGGTTGACTCCATATAATGCCTAGATGATGACATCCCCTTTTAGTCGTGATTGGTCAACTGTGATGGCTACAGGTGCCCGAAGACCGAAAACTTTGAGCACAGACTACAGGTCATATTTATGAAGTGATTTCATTGTAACTTCATAGGATCACTCCAGATGATGCCCAGATGAGATTGTCCCCTTTGGTTGCGATCATTCAACCATGATGGCTGCCCGAGCCCGAAGCCCAAAAACCTTTAGCACAGTCTACAGGTCATATTTATGAAGGGATTTCATTGTTACTTGGGAGGTTGACTTCATATAATGTCTAGATGAGAACGTCCCCTTTTGGACACGATTGGGCAACTGTGACGGCTACAGGGGCCCAAAACCCGAAAACCTTTAGAACAGTCTACAGGTCATAATTATGAAGGGATTTCATTGTAGCTTGGTACTCCAAATAATGTCTAGATGAGAACATCCCCTTTTGGTCGCGATCATTCAGCCTTTATGGCTGCCTGAGCCCAAAGACCTTTGTCTATAGGTCATATTTATGGAAGGATTTCATTGTAACTTGCTAGGTTGACTCCATATAATGCCTAGATGATGACGTCTCCTTTTGGTCATGATTGGTCAACTGTGATGGCTACAGGTGCCCGAAGCCCGAAAATCTTGAGCACAGTCTACAGGTCATATTTATCAAGGGATTTCATTGTAACTTCGTAGGATCACTCCAGATGATGCCCAGATGAGAATGTCCCCTATTGGTTGCGATCATTCAACCATTATGGCTGCCTGAGCCCGAAGCCCGAATATCTTTAGCACAGTCTACAGGTCATATTTATGAAGGGGGTTCATTGTAACTTGGTAGGTTTGACTTCATATAATGTCTAGATGAGAACGTCCCCTTTTGGACACGATTGGGCAACTGTCACAGCTACAGAGGCCCGAAGCCCGAAAACCTTTAGAAAAATGTACAGGTCATAATTATGAAGGGATTTCATTGTAGCTTGGTAGAATGACTCCAAATAATGTCTAGATGATAACGTCCCCTTTTGGTCGCGATCATTCAGCCTTGATGGCTGCCTGAGCTCAAAACCTTTAGCATAGACTATAGGTCATATTTATGGAAGGATTTCATTGTAACCTGTTAGTTTGACTCCCTAGAATGCCTAGATGATGACATCTCCTTTTGGGTGTGATTGGTCAACTGTGACGACTTCAGGGGCCCAAAACCCCAAAACCTTGAGCACAATCTACAGGTTATATTTATGAAGGGATTTCATTGTAACTTCGTAGGATCACTCCAGATGATGCCCAGATGAGAATGTCCCCTTTTGGTTGCGATCATTCAACCATGATGGCTGCCCGAGCCCAAACACCTTTAGCACAGTCTACAGGTCATATTTATGAAGGGATTTCATTGTAATTTGATAGGTTGACTTCATATAATGTCTAGATGAGAATGTCCCCTTTGGATGCAATTGGGAAACTGACGGCTACAGGGGCCCGAAGCCTGAAAACCTTTAGCACAGTCTACAGGCCATATTTATGAAGGGATTTCAATGTAACTTGGTAGGATGACTCGTTTTGGAATAATTTCATTGTAACTTGGTAACTTTCGTTGATATACATTAACTGTGAGGGCCACATACATTAACTGTGAAGTCATATTCACCCACCCCTCAGCTCTTTAGTACAGTGCCCACCTCATATTATTTTTATGAAAAACATAACATGCAGGGAACAGAAATGAACCTATTCCCAATTATCACAATTCTTGTCTTATTTCATAATCCTTTCATAAACATTGAACTTTATCCTTTTCATCAAACACAACACACAAGTTAAGCTACAGTGTCATTGACACTTTCATTTGAGATGCCAGACACAAATCAATGATGGATTTCATGGAATCAGCAGTGTAACAGGATTTTTATAGTGAATAACGGTGGTTTTGGATGTTCAGGGCTGTAACTTTATCATTTATATATAAAATTATTCATGTTTCCCATTATCGGGATATGCGTCCGAATGTCATAATTAGCTCAACTTTGTCATGGCCCGTCATGTCCATCCGTCGCACCGTACACACGGCTCGGGCTAGAGGCCGTATTTATGAACCGATCTTTACAAAACTTCTTTGGTACCTTTGTTATCACCGTGAGACGAGAACAAGTGTTTTGGGGTCCGGTCCAAAATTCAAGACGGCCGCTGGCAGCCATTTTGTACAAAATTAGGTCCAATCAGATTTTTGTGCAGAACTTCCATATGAAAGCTCTGATTTGAATAATTTTTTGTATGAATGTTTAGTACCATGGGATACATCACATATAATACGGGTTTTTTTCTCGTGCGTAGATTATGCAAATTAAACTAACTTTGATTTATTTAGTGTTACTTCCAGCACTGTAAGTGCAAATGCCAATACGGCTCGTGCTAGAGGCTGTATTTATGAACCGATCTTTACAAAACTTCTTGGGTACCTTTGTTATCACATTGGGACGAGAACGAGTGTTTTGGGGTCCTGTCCAAAATTCAAGACGGCCACTGGCAGCCATTTTGTACAAAATTAGGTGCAATCAGATTTTTGCGCAGAACTTTCATATGAAAGCCCTAATTTGAATAATTTTTTGTGTGAATGTTTAGTACCATGGGATACATCACATATAATACGGGTTTTTTTCTCGTGCATAAATTATGCCAATTAGACTAACTTTGATCTATTTAATGTTACTTTCAGCACTGTAACTGCAAATGCCAATACGGCTCGGGCTAGAGGCCGTATTTATGAACCGATCTTTACAAAACTTCTTGGGTACCTTCTTATATCATCGTGGGACGAGAACGAATGGTTTTGGGTGCGGTCTGAAATTCAAGATGGCCACCAGCAACTTCTACACGGCTCAGGCTAGAGGCCATATTTATGAACTGATCTTTACGAAACTTCTTGGATACCTTTGTTACCACGTTAGGACGAGAAAGAGTGTTTTTGGATGCGGTCTGAAATTCAAGATGGCTGCCGGTGCCCATTTTGTACCAAAATTAGGTGCAATCAGTTTTTGTACAGAACTTCTGTATGAAAGTTCTGATTTGAATAAATTTTTGTATGAATGTTTAGTAACATGGAATACATCATATATAATCCGGGTTTTTTTCTCGTGCAGAAATTATGCAAATTAGATGAACTTTGATTTATTCAGTGCTACTTATACACAGTAAGTGCCCATGCCAATACGGCTTGGGCTAGAGTCTGTATTTATGAACCGGTCTTCATGAAACTTCTTGAGTACCTTTGTTATCACCTTGGAACGAGAATGATTGTTTCTGGGTGCGGTCCAAAATTCGAGATGGCTGCCAGTGGCCATTTTGTACCGAAATTAGGTCCAACCAGTTTTTTTATACACAACTTCTAAATGACTCAGGCTAGAGGCTGTATTTATGAACCTATCTTTACAAAACTTGTTGGATACCTTTGTTATCACCGTGGGACGAGAACGAGTGTTTTGGGATGCGGTCCAAAATTCAAGATGGCTGCCAGCGGCTGTTTTGGACCAAAATTAGTGCAATCAGTTTTTTGTACAGAACTTCTGTATGAAAGTTCTGATTTGAATAAATTTTTGTTTGAATGTTTATTAACATGGAATACATCACATATAATACGGGTTTTTATCTCGTGCAGAAATTATGCAAATTAGATGAACTTTGATTTATAAAGTGCTTCTTATTCACAGTAAGTGCACATGGCAATACGGCTCGGGCTAGAATCTGCATTTATTAACCGATCTTCACGAAACTTCTTGGGGTACCTTTTTTATCACCTTGGGATGAGAACAAGTGTTTCTGGGTGCGGTCCAAAATTCAAGATGGCTGCCAGTGGCCATTTTGTACCGAAATTAGGTCCAATCAGTTTTTTGTACACAACTTCTGTACAGCTCAAGCTAGAGGCCATATTTATGAACCATTCTTATGAAACTTCTTGGGTACCTTTGTTATCACTGTGGACCGAGAACGAGTGTTTTTGGGTGCGGTCCAAAATTCAAGATGGCTACCATCAGCCATTTTGTACCAAAATTAGTGCAATCAGTTTTTTGTACAGAACTTCTGTATGAAAGTTCTGATTTGAATAGATTTTTGTAGGAATGTTTAGTAACATGGAATACATCACATATAATACAGGTTTTTTCTTGTGCAGAAATTATGCATATTAGATGAACTTTGATATGTTCAGTGCTACTTATACACAGTAAGTGCACATCTCAATACGGCTCGGGCTAGAGTCTGTATTTATGAACTGATCTTCACGAAACTTCTTGGGGTACCTTTGTTATCACCTTGTGACAGGAACGAGTGTTTTGGGGTGCCTTTGTTATCACTCTGCTATGAGAACAAATATTTTTGGGTTCAGTCAGACCCTCTCTGGGATTCAAGATTTCTTTTCTAGTTTAGCATCTAACTGTCACCCCACTTTTACAATACTTTACCTATATATTTGTTACAGGCTACGGTCAGCATTTATGTACAGACCGTCACAATACTTTACATGTACTTTTGTTATCAGGTCATTACCTAGATGTTTGTCATTGCTGTGTCACATACTTTACATGTACATGTCTTAAACAAGTTGAGCTACAGTGTCATTGACACTTTCAGTTTTACTATGACTCCACTGTTGTTTTGTTAGTGTTACTTCCCTTTCCTCTCCAGAACCCTCCTGTTATACTCCCAAGCTCTTTCAGCTTTTTTATTGAGAATTTTTTTAAAAAATTCTTGGGAGTTTTAACTTGTTTTATGGGATGGGTATTCCTTTTATCCCCCGTGTTTACATCCTGTTCATTTACTGTTCAGGACGTTTTGTATTCTTGCATCTTCCACCAGATGCATTGTTTTTTCTTCCTATGAAGATCTAGCTTTGCATCAGGTGGTTGTTGATCGGTTACTGACTATTGGCCGCTATTGTGTGTTTGTTTGCTTAGTTTCCAGTTTTTCCTATTCACGTTGTTGTCTGTTCAACAACGTTTTGGATACGTATTAATTCAGTGTTTAGTTTAAAACAGTTATTGTTTTTTCTATTAGGGTACATATTATATCTTATTTCGATAGTTTAGCTTCAATTATGTTGTGCTTGTGCACACTTAGGCTCTATCGGGATGCCCTTGGGTTCATGAGGTTCCTTTGGGGTACTTAGGCTTCATTCAAACTTTTTCGAAAAAATTTATTTAATTTGTTTCGAAAATGTTTGTGATTGCCTATGTTATGTATCCTTGCTATGTTTATTCTGTATTATTATTGGGAGTGCAGCGGACTTATGATTTTGGCTTCTTTATTATTGTATCTATTATAATAATTTGGTACCTAGTGTAAGTCCAGTAAGTCTGTCTCGGATTTACATGCTTGTTGTCGGCCTGTAGTCGCTGCACTCCTTCAATACTTGCACTATAATGGGATGAGAACGTTGGAAACAGGTGTTGACCCGTGTGGTCGGCGGTGAAGTTCCGCTGTTGGAGCTTTCACCGCAGTCTAATACTAGTCTTTCGGTCTCTTTTTCAGAGGAACAAGAACATGATGATGGTACTTTGACACCTGTCCATTACTTGCTGCCATCATCGCATTCATATTATCAAACAGAGCTAGCGGCAAAGGTGCTCATGAACATTGGACAGGGCTATAAACCACAAACTAGCGGTTTCAGTTCCCTGTCTCCAGCTAGCTCGACTGGTGATGCGTTACTCCCTCCGTGGGTACCGTGACACCGGGTGTGTCCGTTGCAGTCTAAGAGGTGGATTGGGTAGAGCGAGCACCTTAAAATATAAACAGGCTGACCCAGTGACTATGGAACAGAAGAAGAAGCCGGCAAGTTCATTGGGAAGCTCGGCAAGGTCTGAAAGGACCGCGAGCGAGAGAGCTCCCTCTCTTTCCCAACAACATCTGGGGCCAGATGTGGTGATTAGGAACTTGCGTCATTCGGAGCATACGTCCGCGCCTCCCATCCGGGAAGCTCCGTTCAGTTCACAGCCGGCATCGGCTACAGTTTTGGCTTCTGCATCAGCATCTTCCAAGCACACATGACCGCACCTTAGCTACATGACTTCAGATATCCAGCCTACATCGCCGAGAAGGGACCACTCATCGTCAGGAAGTCGGACCATCTGGTAGCTAAGGAGACAAGGCCTCATTTATCGGGACGTCCGGAGAAAAGAGCCGTTTCAGACACACCGTCCTGGGAGCAGCTGGCAGCCTGGAAACAGAAGACCGCTGCTCCCCTGTCCTCGTTACGGACTTGCTGTCGCAGAGTGCGCAGCTCATCGCAGCATCCCAGCAAGTGCAGAAGCAGCCGATGCCAGTCTCAGAACCTGAGCTGTCGAATGGTGCAGGGTCAGTCCAGTCATCTGCAAGTTCAGATGCCGCTGACCGTGAATTTCAACTGATTCAGTCGGATGGTGAAAGGGATACGGAGGAGGATTACCCTTCCCTTTCGGAGCAACACATGGTTGCGATGGATTTAATCCATCAACACTACCCTGAATTTGTTCCAGCGAATCAGAATGCTGCGACTACTAGGAAGAAACCACTGGCGTCGTTGGACACTGACTTTTCCAGACAAAGGAGGAGGTCCTGTCTTTTCCGGTTCAGTCTAGTCAGGTGTCACAGGCCTTCGGCCATTTAGACGACGCCATATTCAACTTTCCAGTGGGAAGAAGAAAGGCAGTTTCTTGTCCTCATCTTCCGTAAATTTACCGTTTGTTGGACTACATTCATTTAAAACGGTCAGGGAAGATGTACAGAGAGTTGCTCTGTGTTTGGATGAGCAGGCTGAGGACCTAGTCATGTCCTTATCTTCATCATTCACTATTCGCTCGGACACAATTGAGATGGCAGTTTCTTCAGTCAGAGCGAATTTAGACGCATTGTCTTACGCAGATCACCTTCAAGAGCTGTGGCACAATGTCTCAACAGAAAGGAATTTGAGGATGTTCGTACCTCTTTAAGAGTCTATTCCAGGGCTTTTATGTTTACCACGTATAACTCTGCCTTAACAGTGGCTACTTCGGAGTTCATCAGACGTGACGGAGCCCTTGTGTCGTCATCTTTAATAGATGACAAGGTGAAAAACTTTCTACTGGTTGCTCCGGTATCCAGACACTAAGTTTTTAGCTCACCTGACTGAAAGTCAGGGTGAGCTTTTCTGATCACTTTTCGTCCGTCGTCCGTCGTCCGTCGTCCGTCGTCCGGCGTGAAGGTGGTGTTTGGGTCTTTTTCTTCCAAACCACTGGCCGCATGTTAATGAAATTTCATGTGAGTAGGGGTTATATAGCGGCATTTTGATTTTTGGGCAAATTAGGTTTCGGCTCATATTGAGCAGAGGGGTGGGGCAAAAATGCTCCAATTCTTAAAAAATCTTCTTCTCAAGAACCAGCAATAGCAGAGACTTGATATTTGGTATGCAGCTTCCTTTTGAGGTGTAGACTCAAGTTTGTTCAAGAGAAGTTTGTAGGTCTATACTTGGCGATGTTATGGGAGGAGCAAAAATTTTGGCCCCACCCCAAATTTCTATTTTTTAAACCGAGAGGCCAATTTGAACCAAATTTTATGTGAGGGCTTATTGGGTCATAAGTACCTAATTTATGCAGAAATTTTTTTTCCTGTAGCCCCGTGGGAACCACAGGAGCTAAAAATAGAAAAAAATTAAAACGCCTATATCTCAAAAACTGCACGGCACTGAGAATTTTTATTTGGTGTGCAGCTTCCTTGGGACCAACAGAAAGGATTGGTAAAAAAAAATTGCCATCGGTTTTATCATAGGGTACAGTTTCGGGACTTTGAAAAAGTGCTGAGTCAGCACTTTTTAACACTGTAGGCAATGGGAAAAACATTAAAAAATCTTCTTCTCCAGATCCAGCAGGCAGAATCTTTTGATATTTGGTATGCAACATTGTAGGGTGGATCTGATTCAAGTTTGTTCAAATCGGCCCCCTGGGTTCATATTTGGGCTCAGTATAGGAGCCCGATTTCGAACTTAGTGCATTTCAGGCAAATTTCTTAAAAAATCTTCTTCTCCAGATCCAGCAGGCAGAATCTTTTGATATTTGGTATGCAACATTGTGGGGTGGATCTGATTCAAGTTTGCTCAAATCGGCTCCCTGGATTCATATTTGGGCTCACTATAAAAGCCCGAATTCGATCTTAGTGCATTTCAGGCAAATTTCTTAAAAAATCTTCTTCAGATCGAGCAGGCAGAATCTTTTGATATTTGGCATGCAACATTGTGGGGTGGATCTGATTCAAGTTTGTTCAAATCGGCCACCTGGGTTTATATTTGGGCTCAGTATAGAAGCTCGAATTCGAACTTAGTGCATTTCAGGCAAATTTCTTAAAAAATCTTCTTCTCCAGATCCAGCAGGCAGAATCTTTGGATATTTGGTATGCAACATTGTGGGGTGGATCTGATTCAAGTTTGTTCAAATCGGCCCCCTGGATTCATATTTGGGCTCACTATAGAAGCCCAAATTCGAACTTAGTGCATTTCAGGCAAATTTCTTTAAAAATCTTCTTCTCCAGATCCAGCAGGCAGAATCTTTTGTTATTTGTTATGCAACATTGTGGGGTGGATCTGATTCAAGTTTGTTCAAATTGGCCCCCTGGATTCATATTTGGGCTCACTATAGAAGCCCGAATTCGAAGTTAATGCATTTCAGGCAAATTTCTTTGAAAATCTTCTTTTCAAGATCCAGCAGGCAGAATCTTTTGATATTTGGTATGTACCATGCTTAGGGGGTGAGATTCAAGTTTGTTCAAGCCAAGTCCCTTGGTCCATATCTGGGCTCACTGTGGGAGCTTGAATTGTAACTTAGTTCAAAATGAGGAATTTTCTTTAAAAATCTTCTCAAGATCCAGCAGGCAGAATCTTTTGATATTTGGTATGCACCATGCTTAGGGAGTGAGATTCAACTTTGTTCAAGCCAAGTCCCTAGGTCCATATTTGGACTCACTGTGGGAGCCCGAATTATAACTTAGTTCAATATGAGGAATCTTCTTTAAAAATCTTCTATTTTTTTTTTAGATCCACTGGTCAGAATCTTTGGATATTTGGTATAAGCTTTTCTTAGGAGGATCAGATGCAACTTGTTGAAATCAATTCTCTGGGTTGATATTTAGGCTACCATGTCAGGTGAGCGCCCTCAGGCCCCTTGGGGCCTCTTGTTTATGATAAGCTTTCATTGGTTTATGACCAAGCTACAAAGAAAGCGTCAATACTCTGCTCCTTAAGTCGGCATCTAATCGACCCGCAGCAGCAGAAAAGAGTAAGGGAGGACATCCTAGACAGAAATCATCTAAGTGGTCTCCTCGCAAGGGTATAGGAAACCCTCCTATAATTACTCTAGGGATTGTCAATACAGCAAACCGGGAAGGGTGCGTAGGTCTGATGGAGACTACCGGACAGATGACCCTAAGCTGGCGGGTTCAGGCTCTTCACGAGGGGGACGTGTTTTCTCCTCCCGTAAGCCTCGCAGGTACTACAGGTGATGGTCAGGACCTCTATTGCTTGGCAGTTGGCGGAAGGTTATAAAGATTCGCATCAAACTGGATAACTATTCCAGAAGACCAGTAGGCGAGAAGTGTGGTCTCAGATGGCCTATGGCTATCTTTCAGAGCGAAACCACCACTAACATGATGTCTGCGATGAGAAAAATATGCATCAAATCCTTGCATAAGAAAGTCTCTTATAAAGATTCGCATCAAACTGGATAACTATTCCAGAAGACCAGTAGGCGAGAAGTGTGGTCTCAGATGGCCTATGGCTATCTTTCAGAGCGAAACCACCACTAACATGATGTCTGCGATGAGAAAAATATGCATCAAATCCTTGCATAAGAAAGTCTCTCCAATCGGAGGTAAAGGCTCTCTTGGCAAAGGAAGCAATAGAGGTCGTCGAGAACCAAGATTCTCTTGGATTCTACAGTCACCTGTTCCTCGTACCGAAGCCAGACAGCTCGTTCCAACCAGTAATAGACTTGAGCTGGATAAGTTTATCATGGCTCTAAAAGTTTATTTATGGTAATCATTCAGTCGGTAAAAGCGAGCATTTGAGTGATCGACTATGTGGCAAACATAGATCTAAGGATCCGTACTTTCATGTCCTGGTATATCCGACATTCAGAAAGAACCTACAGTTCGCCGTTCAAGGGATAGTATATCAGTTCCGAGCAATGTGCTTCTGTCTAAATCTTGGCGTTCACTTGAATAATGAACTCGGTAATGTCTCACTTCCGAGCTCATTCATCTGCGTTAACATCTGCTTACTTGGACAACATTCTTCAGAGATACGGCATCAACTACTCTTCAGAACGATGTTTAGAGTCTGCTTCTCTTGCTCCGACGTCTCGTCTTCATCGTAATGAGAAGAAGTCGGATCTAGCGCCATTCAAGTCATTCATTCACTTGGGAATGAGCTTCAAGACTCACAGTAGGGGGCGCGGTGGCTCAGTTGATAGAGGTGCAGGCTGCAAGCCGAGAGGTCCTCGGTTCGAATCCCACCTGCGGCAACTGCGTTGTGTCCTTGGGCAAGACGCTTCACCCCCCCATTGCCCACGTGGAGGCACGGTGACGCTGTGTACTAAGGCATACTGCACATCGATGGTGCACCTGTCTTCAACCAATGCTAACCCTGCTTGTGTGGAGTTAGTATGTTGGGGAGCTGACCGTTGCTCGGTGGTTCTCTCCGGGTACTCCGGCTTCCTCCACCCGTAAAACTGTCATGGTCATGATTAGCCATTGTGCATAAATATGTGACCTAAAACACCAATAAATAAATAAATAAATCAAGACTCACAACAATCTGGTTCATCTGCCGTTACCCAGAGTGAAATTAGTCAGTTGTTATGCTCGCTTTTGTCTACACTCAGACGCATTAACAGTGAGGGAATTTATGTGACTGATGGGATTGTGCAGGGCGGCTGCGGATCTTATTCCGGTGGGTCGCTTACGCACACGCCCCCTCCAGATATTCTTTACCCAGAACTGGAGTGTGAAGACGCATTCACTCGAGACCAGTATTGTTTTAACGGATCTAGTAAACAAAAGGTCCAGATTTGGGCAGATATTCAGTGGTTAACTCAGGGAGTTTCGCTACAGCTGCCAGATCCGGATTTCAACGATTATGACGGATGCGAGTCAACAGGTTGGGGCGTGACCCTGAACCCGACAGACTCAAAATACCAGGGTCTTTGGGACCCTCGGTTCCTGGAGAAACGCATAAACATCAAAGAAATGATGTCAATTTGGTTAGCGCTACAACAAGGTTTCATTATAACGGATTCGCATGTTCAGATAGTGTCATAAACTCGACAGTGGTAGCATACATCAGGAACCAGGGCCGCACCCATTCATTTCCGTTATGCCAACTAACAAAGATTTTCCTATTACGTCATGTATCATCATGTTCATCTTTCTGTCCGTCATATACCGGGTCGTCTAAACGTACTAGCAGACTCGCTCCTCGGAAAGGTCGCCTGTTGCAATTGGAATGGACACTCAACAAGCGAGTATTTGGACAGTTTTGCTACCAGTGGGATCGCCCCATGATAGATCAGTTTGCGACACTCTGGAACAATCAGTTACCGTCATTTGTGTCGCCATGCCCAGACCATTGAGCACATGCAGTAGACGCTCTGCCGATCTCATGGGAATAGATGATAGGATATGCTTATCCTCCAATTAATTTGATTCAGTAGATTATGTTTAAGATCAAACAGTCTCATTGTGAATCCTAATAGTAGCACCTCTGTCGTCACAGAAACCTTGGATCAGTTTTCTCAAGTGTCTGTTATGGGACGCTCCCCAGAAGCTTCCTCCACAAGAGGACCTTCTTTATCAAGGGAAGTTTTTGTTCTTCACGTCCTTCTCTGCCCATAGTTGCATAATGGAGTCGGTTAGACGTGAGGGAACCATTGCGGTTCCTATATTATTTGATGACTAACACAGGAACGATTTAATAATGCGGGTGAGGAGATTTCGATAGGACTTTGAATCCTCCCCCACACACACACACTGCCAATGTGTTTAGAGGCAATTACTGGGCAAAACGTAGTTTTCTTCCCGCAAGCCTCGTATAGTTTAATACATACATACTATGCATTTCTTCACTTTTCGATTGGCGGCTGGGTCGTGTTCTATGGCGACCTCATGGGCACATCCGCTTTTTAGTTGGATTAGTTTCCTGTGATTATTTGTCGATTTGTTATATACAAACGCATATTTCATCATAATTAAATTGCTAGTCTTTGGATACCTCAGAGGCTGCATAACCAGTTTACTGGTATTCAGATGATTACAGGCTGGATTTTAATGCTCTCGCGCATTATAATTATTAGGCTGACGCTTTATTGTATATTATGGACCTTTGAAATTATGAATTATTTCGAGGGGGAGGGGGGTGGGGGGCATTCCGTATCGGAGCCTGTTAATCATACCTACTTCCATTTCTAGATCCAGGTTTCTAATAATGTCCGTACTCAAATCGCATATTCACATGTGTATTCGGTCATAGATATCGGATAGTACACGTTGGAGAGTGTTGTTACTGGAATTTATTGTACACCTGAATGGGGTCGCCTGAGGGTTACCTCAGAAGTGTGTTTTCTCTCCAAAGATCGTTCAGTGTGGTTTGATTGGACATTTGTATGTTGTATATTATATCACCGGTTTTCGACGTATCTGTGTACGCCGTCTGCGGTGTACATTATATAGCTGGCAATATTAATTTCCGGGATCGGCGCTATAGCCTTAACTTCTGAAGTGGTGTTAAGCAGGGGTCAGCCGAGTGGGCGACTAGGGCGAAGAAGTCACCTTGTCATTCCTCAAGTCGCCTTGGCTTACATTGGGGGCGAAATTCAAGTCGCCCTCCAAAGCTTCCTTGGGAGACATGGCAGTTTACTGTATTTTCTTATGTTTTATTTCCAAAAAAACAACGCTTCCGCATTCACAAAAAAGTAAACACGGCTGCTGTTAAAATCCATCATACGGCTCTGAAAATAGCCTAAACTAGCCAAATTTTATATTTCTGAAAAGAGTTGTAATGGCATAGTCGTTCGAACAGTACGCCCCAACTGATAGCAACCAGCACAAAATGCTATTTAAAACCAAAAGTGTTAGCAAAAACATTGAATCACACAAGACACGCATCAAGTTTATTAGAATTTATTAAAGTTAACCACCATTTCAAAACCAAAAAAAATGTGCAGGGGACAGTTCATCCATAAAAACGTTGAAATTGCTTGCGCTCTGTTCCACTGAAAAATTGGTTGCATTGAAATTCGCCCCGCAATTTGCATTGAAAGTTTTTCTTTGAAAACTTTTGTTGGAAGGGGGTTAAATGTAATAAGGCTACGATAGAAATCACACATATTAGGATGGATAAGAATGGCAGGCCTTATAGCACCAATTGCACGTGTCAATGTAAGATGGATGGCAGAAATTGTCATTTTCCTAAACAGAGTATTATCACCCAGCACAGCAGGTAAGGGAGACAACTGAAATATTTTGTCATTTACCTTAGAAATAAATTAACTCAAATTGTTAATGACTCTTAATTTACGAAGGATGTCGAAAACTTTTTTAACTATGCTTTTCAATTCAATTAGGACATTCAGAAACCCTGAATGACTCAGCTTCTTATGTGAACTTGAAATTTATTTTAAATACTTTAAATATTTTTTTTAAAAGAATATGCCTTCTATTACAGAGAAGAACACTCTCACCATGGGTAATGCTAAATTTCAAATCCACTGCATTGAGGCAAATACAAAATCAACTGCATGGTAACCCTAGTCATCACTGTTAGGGAAAGAGTTAAGGTATTCAGAAACCATGGACAACAATTTTTTGTAGGTGAAGTGGGGGGGGGGGGGGGGGGGGGGGGGGGATTTTTTAACCTACATGACTTAGTTTTGTGTGTGTATGTATGTTTGTATAACTTTTATTTATTTTTTTCTCCACAATTGTGTCCTCTGTGTACATTTATTTTGTCACAATGTCATATATGTTGTTATGTTGTTTTTTTTCTGACTTCTCCCTCATGTCCACTGACTTCTCCCTCCTGGCCCCTCACTTCTCCCTAAAGTCTCTGGAGGGAGAAGTCACTTCTCCCTAAAATCAGCTGCTAGGCTGACCACTGGCGTTAAGCATCATTTATTAATTATAAATTAATACCTGATTGCCTGGTTGACAAGTTTTTATATTGTTTTTTGGTACCGCTCTTACTGATTCCAGAGCGCTCCCCTCCCTCTTTCTTTTGAAGATTCCTTCAAAAGAAAGGGGGGGGGGGGGGGAATTTTTACCTCTCCTCTGTCTTGATAGGTATATAACTATGAAGGAAGCTGTTTTGTCCATAATTAGCCTTAAAAATTAGGAACTCTTTACACCCTAATTAGCATAGTCTTCATGCTTAAATAAGGAATTACTTAAATTGGGCTCCTTATTTAGGATGTGTCTCCTCTATTAATGTATAGAGAGACATACATGTAATTCCTAATAATTTTAATTTCCTTTCATCTTGGATTACAGGATTGGAACTATGTTGATCTACTAATTCGAAAGTCCTAGGCCCTCCACCTTTTTACAATTCAGCAAGTCTGGGCCATTGGGTTATAGTATAAAAATATAAATTCATAGTAATTTGTATATTTTTTATACTTACCAATGGCCCTCCCATGAGTGGGCACTCATACCTCCCCGCTGATTTATTATGTAGTACTCTTTTCTACAAAGAATGATGTTGGCGCCAATTCCGGTCACTTCCTGATGTCTGCGCAAGTGCGGAGGGTAAATGTATGGAGGGCCAGATAGGACTTTTAATTTTCGGTTTTGCTTGCAAATTTTGGGGATAGGGGGGGGGGGGGGATTTCTGTTTGGCCCTAGATATTTTTGAGTTAGCACCAGCTAGTCTGGGCCATTGGTAAGTATAAAAAATATACAAATTACTATGAATTTATAATTTTTCGCAGTTTCAAGCTTTAGTATTACTGCACCGGCCATACTTATCTAGCCATTCAAGTAATGTGGGGGAGGGGGGTTTACGTTGACCCCCCCACCCCCACCCCTCCTCCTGCCAATATGTTAAAAGTTGATTACAGGGCAGGACATAGTTCTCTTCCCGTTAGACTCGTATTCATTCAGTAATATTCAAGTTTTTCATTGCTCTTCGTTTGGCGGGTAGATTTTGTTCCAGTAGCGACTTCAGGGGCGCATCCACTCATTAGTTAGTTTGATTCCTGCACTTGTTCGTTGTTTGCAGTTGTTCGTTCATAGTCCATATACAAGCATATGATTTCTGGACAGTAACTGTTTTTGGATTCCAACTTCCGATTCCGTACACAAAGGGGAATCCTACTCTCTCATGCTAGTAGATTGAACAGTTACAATTTGGAAGTTATTGGGATTTACTTGTACACCTGAACGTGGTCACCTGTTGGTTGGCTCTGAAGCATCGGAGTTCTCTTAGATAACTTTTCATTGAGATTCGATTGGACAAGCTTAAGGTTGTACATATTAATATCACTGGTTCTTGTCCTATCTTCATATTCCGGATGCAGTATACATTTAGAAGCTTTCGATTTTAGTAACCGGGAACCTTTTAGGCAAATATATATACTTCAGTATGCCTCTTATTGCTCAGAGGGGAGTCCTATATTAAGTTTCTTTTCTGATATTCTTCAGTTCCGCTTTATCACTGATTCTAGGCTGCTTTCCTCTTTGTTTTGAAGGTTAATTTCCTTCAAAAAAGAGGTGGGGGGATGATTTCTCCTTACCTCCTCTGGCCTTATAGTAAGTGTGTAACTATGGGCGAAACTGTTATTGTCTATAGATAACACTGATCTTTATGTACAGCTCATTGCATTGTATACAGCGTGTGTCTGTGGATGTTAGTCTCCAACTCTCAGACACACTTTTCCTAATTTTAAGCGTCTTATTCTGGACTAGCCTTAAAATTGGGGGCTTGTTACACCCAATTAGCCTAATCATTTATGCTAGGCAATAAGGATTCACTTGGATATTTCTCCTTTTATTTTGGTGGTATGTCCTTCTCTATTGTTTTATAGAGAGGGATATATGTAATTCCTCATATTTTCACCTCCTATTCACTTTTGGGAATCCTCCTGCAGGCTTGGGCGCTGACATTTAGTCTGCTATTCCTTTACGTCCTAGGCCCTTCAGCCTTTTTACTATTCAGCTAAGTCTGGGCCATTGGTTCTAGTATAAAAATATGAAAAATATAAAGTAATTTGTATATTTTTTATACTTACCAATAGCCCAGATGGGGTTGGCCCTTTCATGAGTGGGCACTCATACCTTCCCGCTGATTTATAACATTAGTAGGCACAACAAGGAAGAATGATACTTGGCGCCAATTCCAGTCTCTTCCTGGTTACTGGGCATGCGCAGTACTAAAAGTATGGAGGCCAGATAGGACTTTAAAATTTTGGTTTTGTGTGCAAATTTTGGAGATTGGGGGGTTCAAAATTTGTGTTTGCCCCTTGATATTATTGAGGTTGCACCAGCGAAGTCTGGGCCATTGGAAAGTATAAAAAATATACAAATTACTTTAAATGTTTCATTTTTTAAAAATCTTCCTATTTATATATTTCATTCAGAATCTTTTCAGTATTCAGCATCCTTGGGTGGGGAGGGAGAGGGAAGATCAGATTCAAGCTTGTTTTAACCAAGTGCCTGAGTTTATTTTCGGCCTCTGTGGTGTTAACTTGCTACAGAATGTAACTTTAAGACCTTCTTTAAACAACTTTCTCGGCTGATCAATTAAAGCTTCTTGTGGCCTCTTGTTTTTCATAGACATATATTTTGTAGCCTTTTTGGAGAATAAATTAATTTAAATTTAGCATATTAACTTTCCAGATTAAATTAGAGCCCATACCTTTGATTATTAATTTTCTGAAAAAAATGATCAATAATGTGGGGTGGGAAGTTGCATAAAATTAGCCATTCAAGTCATGGTTATAGTAAGAAAAATAGCCGTTGAAATTTTATTATTTTTCCAGTTTGTGCTCCAAAACATCGTTTCTGACCCCTTGTTGGAACAAGCTCATTGAGCTTGTGGAACAAGCCCATCGAGCTTGTTTCAATGTAGGCTTGTCAGCTATGTTTTGGAGATGAAAATTCCATCTCTCATCCACACATCCTTTTGTATCAGACACTTGGCTATGAATAAGACAGTGAATGAGGAGATTCCTTTGAATATGGCCCCGGAGTCTTTTAAGATATCTACCCTCCTTCTTTGCTTATTCTATTTATTTACATTTGTTGTAACCCTTCAAATGGATTTAGGCCCCTCAAAGTAGATCTTCTGTTTCTCAGGCTGTTTTTTGTTAAATTGCATGTGTGCAGGTGGTTTTTTTATTTTATTTTTATACCCCCCGCAAACAAAGTTTGGGGGGGGGGGGGGGGAGGGGTATATAGGAATCGCCCTGTATGTCCATCCATCTGTCCATCCTTATAAGCGCAACTCGTCCTAAACCATTTGAAGAATTTTCATGAAACTTTACACAATTGAAGAACTCCATATGAAGATGTGCATGAAGCAATATAATTCCATTCTGACATTTCCAAGGGGAGATAATCTAACTTATACATTTCAGGCGCTGTCCATCCTTATAAGTGCAACTCCTCCTAAACCGTTTGAAGAATTTTCATGAAACTTTACACAATTGAAGAACTCCATATGAAGATGTGCATGAAGCAATATAATTCCGTTCTGACATTTCCAAGGGGAGATAATCTAACTTATACATTTCAGGCGTGGGGGGTATCACTTTGTGAGCTTGCTCACAGTACCTCTAGTTTATTTTTGTTATTATTTCTTTGCCATCAAAAGTTCATGTTCTTGGTTTGTTTTATGTTTTAGGCCTCATAATCTACAGAATAGCATGAGTGGTAGTGGTGTATTTCATCCCTTGAGTGCAAGAAGGCTTTGCAATGCTAAAGTATTGCAAAGCCTTTTTGTACTCAAGGGACAAATTTTTCAGTTTTATTAACTTGGTTAAAAGATCAGACAAAAACCATTTAATTTTAATTTGTTTTGACTTTTGCATTGGTTATAAAAAGAGAGTGTGTGGCAGCCAAAAGGACCGTGGGGAGGGGGGGGGGGGGGGCTGTGAAACAGATTTTTAACTTTTTTAGGCCTTTTGTATCAGACACTCAGCTATGAATAAGACAATGAATGAGGCAGGTTGGGGCCTTTGATATGCCTTTTTGTTTACACTTGAAACTGAGCGTTAAGCCTCAAAAGCGAAATGATACGCAATGTCATGTTATACCCAAAATTGCCACAAACCTCAGTGCAAAATAATGAAAAATTTTAGGAATGTACGAATTTTATTGCAAATTTCCTTTCTCACTGTATTAGCTAAAAGGTTCAGTAAATATTTGTTTGATTTATTTACAGCCAATGGGTGTTTGGAATCAGCCTCCAAGAGGAATCGCCCCATTACCTCAAGGTCAAGGCAGAGGAATGACCATTGTTCGTGAGCAAGAAACAAGAATACCACCTCAGACGCAACCAGTAGTTGGTGGAATATCTGCAGAAAATGTATCACAGCAACAACCAAATATCTTGGCGCCACCTGGCATGCCAGTTGGTAGGGGATTCAGACCAGCCAATCCTCAGCAAGGTGTTCCAGCAAGGCCTATTAGTTCTTGGAGACCTCCTGTTCAGCAACCACCCAATCCAGCATTGTTACAGCAGATGGTCCAACCTGTCAACACAAGTGGTGCTTTGGGTAAGAGTTGAACACATTTTACACTTTTAACTTTTAAGATTGTTTAACCATGTACCTAAAGAGTAGGCCACATCCACCCACATAATTTCCAAATTAACCCTTTACCCAACAAATTGGCCACATTTTCTTGCGTAATATGCAAATTCAGCAGCTGAAAAAATACTATTTTTCAAAAAATTTCAACAAACCCATATCATGTGACCCCTCTTTTGAACGAGCTCGACGAGTTCGTTCCAATGAGGGGTCACATGATATGGTTTTGTTGAAATTTTTGGAAAAATTTTTTAAAATGCTTTTTAAAATAATAAATTTTGATATCGTCTGCATTTAGCAAAGGGTTAAGTGATTGGAAATATATATTTTAAAAAAAATTTCAACAAACTATATCATGTGACCCCCCATCCCCTCATTGGTACGAGCTTGTCTAGCATGTTCCAATGAATGGGGCACATGATATGGTTTTGTTGAAATTTTTTGAAAACTTTTAAAAAGCAGTAATTAAAATAATAAATTTTGATATAGCCAGTGCATTGGGTAAAAGGTTAATTGTATACTACCTGGAAGAATAACTGACCATTGCAGATAATTTTCTAGTACCAAACCATCATGCCAACTTTTCAAGAGTCTAAAAACCTTGATAATATAAAACTCTTGAAATAATAACTCTTGAAAACATTTATGACACAATAATTAAAATAATAAATTTTGATGTTATCTGTGTTGGGTAAAGGGTTAATTGTATTCTACCTGGAAGAATAACTGTCCACTGCAGATAATTTTCTGGCATCAGACTATTATACCAACTTTTCAAGAATCTTAAAATCTAGATAATATAAAACTCTTAAAATAATAACTCTTGAAAATTTTTCAAACACAATAATTAAAATAATAAATTTTTGTATCATCTTTGTTGGGTACAGGATTAATTGTATACTACCTGAAAGAATTATTGACCATTGTAGATAATAATTACCAATTAATAGCGCCAAACTATCACGCCAACTTTTCAAGAGTCTTAAAACCTAGATAATATAAAACTCTTGGAATAATAACTGTTGAAAAATTTTAAAACATTAGAATTAAAATAATAAATTTTGATATGTCCCCACAAAGTAGATCTTCCGATTCTCAGGCCATGTTTTGTAAAATTGTATGTAGGCAGGCGTTTTTTTTATTTTATATTTTATTTTTGTAATTATTTCTTTCTTTGCCATCAAAAGTTTGTGTTCTTGGTTTTTTTTTATATTTTAGGCCTGGTAATCTACAGAATAGCATGGGTGGTGGTGTATTTCATCCCTTGAGTGCAAGAAGTCTTTGCAGTGCTGAAGCATTGCAATGCCTTGATACACTCGATGGACAAATTTATCAATTTTATTAACTTGGGTAAAATATCAGACATAAACCATTTAGTTTTTATTTTTTAAGTTTGCCTTGGTTATAAAAAGAGAGCATGCAGCTGTCAAAAGGACCATGTGGGAGGACCTGAGAAACAGATTTTTAACGTTTTTATGCCTATCTTCTGCATTGAATAAAATAAAACTTGGAATAATCCTATTTGACAGGCCTTCAGTTTGGGGATACAGTGGAACCCTGTTAATTGAATAAGAACTTTTTCAAATGAAAAATTATTTAATTAACAGGAGTATTTCGTTCACCAGAATTTTGTTAATTTCTATAATAGGGTGGAAAATTGAATATATGAAGCATTATATTTTGGTTGAGAAAAGCATGAGCTCAGTCAAACAAAATATAATAGAGTTAATGCCCCTATTGGATGGACTGAGTCCAAATAGGTCTACAAACAAGGCAAATTTTATGATTGTTAGGGTAATTTCTCGACATATTTCAAGATTGTTTATTCAATTAACAGCATTTTACTTTATAACCTATATGCAGTTAACAAGTCAGGTTTGTAATGAAGGCATGGTAAATGGTTTTATGTTTGGAAGTTGTATTTAATTATTAGGGTTATTCAGTTAAGAGTTATCTAGTTAAGTGGGCTCCACTGTATTAACAATTTATGTCCTTAAGTATTGTTTAACCCATTTCACACTGGTAGTGCAACAGAATTTTTTCCAATCACTCTGTTTTTCTTTTGTTTTACTATGAATTTAACCAATTATATCTTGTTTGACAGAACTCACTGAGCTCTGTCAAACAAGGTATATTTGGTTAAATATCAAACTGCATTGTGGGAAATAGTTACTGTTGAAAACTTTGCCATTTTGACATCAGAGTGCAGAGGGTTAATAGATCCCAGGGAACACTTATCAGAAAATTTAATGAATTTATTACCCAATTCTCCAACTTTGCTGTTAAAAGGTGTTAGTGGAAGAAAGAAAATTTGGTATTTCAGGATTCATTGTGGTCCTTGAAATCCCTGAAGTTGGTTTAACCCTTGAGGGCCTGTACATGTGTCCTGAAATCCCACCATACATCCAGTGGCTTAGCAGTGATTTCTTATCATTTGCAGGGAGCCAAGACTTGACTAGAAACCACTGCCTTGCTAATTTGTCTATTGTCAACAGGACCTCTTCTTGATAGCATGTTAAGGGCACCTGTTCAGAGGTTGTAAAAGTTAGAAATAGGCCTTTAATTGGTTGAGTGCTAGAAGCCACTATCAGGGCTTTCAGAAAAATGAAGGTACCAGTGTAAAAAGTCTACATATTTTTATACTGTAACCAATGACCCAAACTTAGCTGGTGCTAACCCCAAAATATCTAGGGCCAAACACAAATTTTGCCCCCCAATCCCCAAAATTTGCATGCAAAACCAAAAATTAGAAGTCCTATCTGGCCCTCCATACATTTTACCCTCCGCACATGCGCAGACGCCAGGAAGTCACCAAATCTGGCGCCAATAAAATCATTCTTTGTTTGGCCCTTGTCAGATAACAACAAACTGATATTTGTGCTTTTAAATCTCATTTAATAATGATGCCAGACACAAATCAATGATTAAATTGGTGGATCCAAGGACAGAACTGGATGAAGGAAGGAAGAAACGGTGGTTTGAAACGTTCAGGGCTGTAATTTTATAATATTTATTAAAATTAGTTCATGTTCCCTAATTTCGGGACATGAGCCTGACGTTATCACTGATTGATTATGATCTATCCACTGTTTATATAGTATTCTTTCCCTGCCTTCCCTTGATCCCACCAGTTAAGCTCCCAAGCTTTTTGGCTTGTTTTAATAAGAAAATTTTTATAAAATTTATTGGGAG
Source organism: Pictodentalium vernedei (assembly GCA_031216915.1). Classification (NCBI taxonomy): domain Eukaryota; kingdom Metazoa; phylum Mollusca; class Scaphopoda; order Dentaliida; family Dentaliidae; genus Pictodentalium; species Pictodentalium vernedei. Next base: position 211,017,808 of record CM062288.1, read on the forward strand.
TTTAACGTTTTATACAGAAGATTATTCTGTACATCCCCAGGGTTACGTCCTCATCCTTTTGGTCATGCATCTTACATCCAATGTATCGTTTTTTCTTCTGAGGAAGATCTTGCTTTACATCGGATAGTCTTGTTTTATCTAATAGTATGGCAAATAGAGGAAACCTTTCCTTTATTAACCCGACTGTTTACAGTGAGGGCTATAGTAATGACTTTTGTCCGTCCATCCGTCCGTTCATCTGTCTGTCTGTCCGTCTGTCTGTTTGTTAACATTTAGAGTTTTGGTTAAAGTTTGTGGTTAAAGTTTTTTACTGAAGGTTCAAGTGTTTTTTTTTTTTTTTCTTTTCCTGTTGAGTTGACATTTGGAGTTTTGGTTAAAGTTTGTGGTTAAAGTTTTTTATTCAACCTTCAAGTACAGGCTATATCAGGTAGTTCTTGTCTGATCGTCACGAAATTTCATATGCAGGTTTTAGGTCATGTCTACCTGAGAATGTCCCCTTTTGGTCGTGATCGGTGTGGCTGCCCGAGCCCAAAACCCGAAAACCATTAGCACAGTCTACAGGTCGTATTTATGAAGGGATTTCATTGCAACTTCATAGAATGCCTCTGTATAATGCCTAGATGAGAACGTCCCCGTTTGGGCATGATCTGTCAACCGTGATGGCTGCCCAAGCCTGAAACCCCAAAACTTTTAGCACAGTCTGCAGGTCATATTTAATATGGACGGATTTCATTGTAACTTGATACGATGACTCCGTATGATGTCTACATGAGAATTTCCCCATTTGGGCGTGATCTGTCAACCGTCACGACTGCCCGAGCCCAAAACCCAAAAAACTTTAGCACACCCTACAGGTCATATTTATGGAGGGATTTCATTGTAACTTGATAGGTTGACTTCATATAATGTCTACATGAGTAAGTCCCCTTTTGGACATGATTGGGCAACTGTGACGGCTACAGGTGCCTGAAGCCCGAAAACCTTCAGCACAGTCTACAGGTCATATTTATGAAGGGATTTCATTGTAACTTGATAGGCTGACTTCATATAATGTCTAGATGATAACGTTCCCTTTTGGGCAACTGTGACGGCAACAGGGGCCCCGAAGCCGAAAACCATTAGCACAGTCTACAGGTCATATTTATGGAGGGATTTCATTGTAACTTGATAGGTTGACTTCATATAATGTCTAGATGAGAATGTCCCCTTTTGGGCAACTGTGACGGCAACAGAGGCCCGAAGCCCAAAAACCTTTAGAATATTCCACAGGCCATAATTATGAAGGGATTTCATTGTAGCTTGGTAGGATGACTCCAAGTTTGTGGTTAAAAACCCAGACAAACACCACCACCACCCCCCCCTACCCCCCCCCCCCCCCTCACGCCCACCCCAATTTTTTTTTCTTCTGTTCTCCAATATGCATTTTGAACTATTTACAGTCACTACATGTGGAACCTTTTTTTAAACTTACGTATCCCCCCCCCCCCCCCCCACCACCACCACCAGGGGGGGGGGGGGGGGGGGGGGCAATTAGGCACTTTTTTTTTTCTTTTGTCAAAAATGCTTGTTTACAGTTTTGGTTAAAATCCAGACAAACACCACTGCCCCCTCCCAAGTAGGCATTTTTTTTTTATTTCCTCCGAACTATTTACAGTCATTACATGCAGAACCTTTTTTTCCTTTTATCAGAAATGCTTTTTTACAGTTTTGGTTAAAGTTTGTGGTTAAAAATCCAGACAGAAATTATCCTTCCCCCCCCCCCCCAATTAGGCATTTTTTTTTTTTTGTCTTTCCTCGAATATGCATTGTGAACTATTTACAGTCACTACATGCAGAACCTTTTTTAAACTCACGTAACCCCCCCCTTATATAGGTCATGAGGTATGTTTTGAAGTAGAGAAATGAAAAAATAAAATTTGAATAGCAAATTTTGTATATCACGAGTGCAGATATGGCAGATTCGTTAGGTAAACTGTTAACAAAAAATGACTCCGACTATTTTGCGTCTAAGCATTGTCATTCCTGAGATAGTCGGGCTGCATGCGTGACATCACTCTAGTTTACTTGGTCATTGTAATGAGTTTACTTGATGTACCACCACTAATTCTACTCCATATATCAGATTTGATAAACTGAATGACGGGCGTCATGGTTTGTGTTAGGCGAGTGGACACTATCGGTCCTATCGCGGCGAGGGGACTCGTCAAAAGGTCGCTATAGTTTTTTAGTTTCTATTTACAGAGGAACAAGAACATGGTGTGGCTTCATGACGCCATCAAGGAGTTTGCTGCCGTAGTCGCAAATCAATGAAGAGCTAGCGGCAAAAGTGCTCAAGGAATTAGAGAAGTGCCTAGATCCTTAGTAGGATTGATGACCTTGTCGTCAGCTAGCTCGACTGGCAGATCTCACTCATATGTGGGTGATGTGATGCCGGGGTATGTCCGTAGCGGTCGAGAAGAGGAATAAGGGTGTAGCGAGCACTATAAACATACGACGACAGAAAGGTGGAAGCACGGGAACGAGGAAGTAGACAAGTTCTGAGGTATGCTCGTCCAGGTCTTCCGTGATTGCAAGCAAGAGAGAGGCCTCTCTCTCTTATGACAACATCTGAGGTCAGAGGTTGTTGGTAGGAACTTGTGTCGGTCAAACAAGTTCTGAGGTATGCTCGTCCAGGTCTTCCGTGATCGCGAGCAAGAGAGAGGCCCCTCTCTCTTATAACAACATCTGTGGTCAGAGGTTGTTGGTAGGAACTTGTGTCAGTTGGAACTTATGTCCACGGGACGCTCCTTCCATAGACTGCCGGGGTCGGCCAGTCTTATAGCTTCCTCTATGTTCGAAAAGCACACGACCGCACAGGTCCGTTGTCGCCAGTTAGCTCGAACGGGGAAGTAGTTACTCAGGCCTCTGAGAACTGTGACGCTGGGTGTATACAGGCTAGAAAAAGAGAGATCATATAGGGTGGAGCGAACAATGTGATATGCAATTATGCTCACCCAGCGACGACGGAAGGAGGAAACCGGCAAGTTCTGAGGTACGCTCGTCCAGGTCATCCACGACCGCGAGCAAGAGAGAGGCCTCTCTCTTACAGCATCATCTGGGGACAGATGTTGTTGGTAGGAACTTGCATCAGTCGGAGTATACGTCCATCCCTGCTGTCCGGGACGTCCCGTCTAATAGGCAGCCAGGGTCGGCTAGTCTTATGCTTTCCTCTACATAACGGACAAAGTGATCTTTTTATTGTACAGGGCTATAAAACCTGATGAGTGGTTTCAGTTCCTTGTCGCTGGTGAAACGGTTAAGATTGGATACTAGGACCGTGAATCCGGATGTGTCGCATATGCATTGTATTTAGAGCTAGTGGAAAAGTGCTCAATGATTTTAGAAAAGACAAGGGCTAGGCTTCAAAAGAGGCTTATGTCCCTTGTCTACAGCTAGCTCAACCAGCAGATCTCACTCGTATGTGGGTGATGTGATGCTGGGTATGTCCGTGGCGGTCGAGAGAGAATAAGGGTGTAGCAAGCACTGTTGATCAAATCCATGCTCACGCAGTGTTGATGGAAGGAAGAAGACGGCAAGTTCTGAGGTATGCTCGTCCAGGCCTCTCCGGACCACGAGCAAGAGGGAGACCCCTCTCTCTCTTTCAACAACATCTGGAGCCGGGTGTTGTTGGTAGGAACTTGCGTCAGTCAGAGCTTACGTACATAGCTATTGTCCTGTACGCTTAGTTCAATTCTTAGCCGGAGACGGCTACAGTTTTGCTTCTTTAGCGTCTACCAAGCACTCCCGACCGCACATTGGCTAAGTGACTCAGGATTTCCAGTCTGCATCGTCAAAGGTCCATCTTTTGTGAAGAAAGTCGCACCATCTAGTAGCCAAGGAGATGAGGCTTCATTCATTGGGTCATCCGCAGTAATAACTATATTGGACTCCCTGTCCTAGGAGCACCCGGCGAAGAGGCTATTCATGACCGCAGTTGCGCAGCTAATCGCAGTATTCCTGCTAAGGCAGAAGCACTCAACGTCAGTCTCAAATCTTGAGCTGTTGCATGATGATTATTTGGTCCAGTTACCTGCCTGTTTAGATGCTGGTGACTGTGATTCTAACTGATTTTAAAGTATGATGGAGAGGATATCTTTTCCTTCCGGAACAACTCTTGGATGATATAGATACCATACATTATCATTTCCTTGAACTTGTTCCAGTGATTCAAAATGCTGCGATCAATTATGAGAAACCGCTAGCGTAGTTGGACTCTAACTTCATCCGGGTAAAGAGCAGGGTAATAAGATCTCTTTCCGCTTAAGTCTACACGGGTGTCACATGTCTTCGATTGTGTAGACGACACCATATTTAACTTCCTGCGGGAAAAAGTAATTTGCTTTCTTATATTCGGTTTCTTATCTTCTTCCTCTGTATTTTAATCGTTTGTGATTGTTCACATACTTTTAAAAACAACAGGGGAAGATGTGGAGAGTTCCTCTGCATTGATTGAGCAGGCTAAGATCCTAGTTTTAGCCTTACCTTCATCATTTAGCTGTACGCTCGGACGCAATTGAGAAGATAATTTCTTAGAGCGAATTTAGTCTCATGGTCTTATGTACTTTAATTTTAAGTACTGTGACGCATCGTCTATGGAAAGGAATTTTATGGTAGTTTGTACCTTTTAAAATTCTTTCCAGACCTAGTATTTATATCTCGGTCTTAACTAATGTTAAGTGGGAGTTATTCTGATGCAACGAAGCCTTGTGTCTTTATCTTTGCATTTGACTAGGTGGAAAACTTGCCATAGGTCACTTTAGTCTTCCAATTCTAGTTTTTATGATAAGAATCAATTCTCGTCTCTTTAAGTTGGGGGTCTAATATACCAACACCAGCAGAAAGAGTATGAGAGGTTTCCTAGACTCTGATCGTCTATAAGGACTCATAGCAAAGGTATAGGTATACCTAAGTCTTTAATGGTAAGCTTTCATTATTGTAGGATTAAACTACAAGAAAGCATCTATTCTCGACTCTTTAAGTTGGGGTCTAATCGACCACAGCCAACAGAAGAGTAGGAGAGTTTGTCCTAGACTCAATTCGCTTATAAGGGCGCATAGTGAAGGTATAGGTATCTCTCCTATATATTTTTCTTTAGGATTGTCTATACAGCCACTTGGATAGGGGTTTCTCGTCAGACTGAATTACTGATCAGACACCCTTGAGCCGGTGGTTTGAGGCTCTATAGAACTCGGTCCAGCCGATTTTGACTGGAAGTGGATAATTAGGTTATTTATGATTATCTTTCAGTCAAAAAGCAAACGTTCGGCAATTGTAGCGAGTATAGTTCTCTAGATCACTTGTTTTGTGAACTAGATAATGTCTCATGGGATTTATGATAGAATACATGTATCCCACTATTCATTTGGCTGGTTCATCTGTTGTTTCACAGAGCAAATTGACCAGCTGTTTGGCTCGCTTTTATCTGTTATCTGACGCATTAACAGCGATAGTGGGGGCACGGTGGCTCAGTAGGTAGAGGTGCAGGCTGCAAGCCGAGAGGTCCTCGGTTCGAATCTCACCTGCGGCAACCGTGTTGTGTCCTTGGGCAAGACACTTCACCCTCATTGCCCATGTGGGGGCACGGCAACATCGTGTACTAAGACGTACTGCACGTCGATGGTGCACTTGTCTTCAACCAATGCTAACCCTGCTTGTGTGGAGTTAGTATGTTGAGGAGCTGACAGTTGCTCGGTGGTTCTCTCCGGGTACTCTGGCTTCCTCCGCCCATAAAACTGTCATGGTCATGATTAGCCATTGTGCAGAAATATGTGACCTTAAACCCCCAATAAATAAATAAATAAATAAATAACAGCGATAGTTTTATGTGCCGGATGGAGTTGTGTGGAGCGGCTTGGAATGTTATTTCGATGGGTGGTCGCTTACACACTTGTCTACTCTAGTTATTAACTGGAGTGGTATACGTTTTTTCATTCTTGACCTGTTTTGTTTTAGAGAATCTTTTAACATAAGGTCAAGTTTGGGCATATATTACGGTTTTCTCAATTATTTTGGACGTGAGTTCATATATTGCATTATATCCTGAGTCCGAAGGTCTCTCTATGCAGGGATCTTGGGACCCTCAGTTATTGGAAATCGCATATTCAATGATGTCTCATTGTTTACGATTACATCATCGAATTTTTTTTTGCATTCATGTATTTATAAATGCGCATCAGAGTTTATCAGAAGTAACGCTTCTTTTTTCATTATTTTTCAATAAAAGGGACGTTTATGTTCATTCTTTTGTTAAATAAGTCAGTTAGCTATTCGTACTGCTTAGGTTATTTATCTTCCAATTAGCAGTCAATGCTTAAGATTTCAGCACATAAGTAAGCGCTGGCTATATCTTGTGCTTATTCTAATTATTTGGCTATTACATGATCTTATGTGGAATCTCTTCAGGATAGTTAAGTTTTCGGCGCATGAGTATAATAGTTTCCATTATTTGTGCTGCTAGTGTAAGGCTTTTGAGCGCATACATTGATGCTCAGCCGTTTTCATGGGAATGAATGATTGGATATGTGTATCCTTCTATTCATTTGTTTCTATTGATTTCATTCAGGTTATGGGGTCTGCTATTGAGCATTCGCCAGAAGCTTCCCCATTAGAGGGTTTTCTTCTTTAAGGGAAGTTTTATTCTTCATGTCATTCTCAGCTCTCAGTGGCATTACAGAGTATTTCAGACATGAAAGAGCTTTATGGTCACTATATTACTGCTGTCTGCACCAGCAATGATTAAAAGTAATGTGGGTGAGGAGGTTTCGACATATATTCGAATTCTCCCCCCCCCCCCCCCCCCACACACACACACACTCATGCTGTCGCTTATATATTTTTTAATACATACATACTTTGCGTCTGGGTCGTGTTGGATGGTGCCATCATAGGCAATTCTGTTGCATTTGTCTCTGGTATTTATTTTCTGATTTTGCAGCCGGTTAATCATACCTACCTCCATTTCTAGATACTGGTCTCTATTTTGTCGGTTCTCAAATCGCATATTCTCACATGCTTATAGTTGTAGATACCAAATAGTACACGTTGGAGAGTGCTTTTTACCGGATTTAATATTACAGAGGCCTCCTGTGAATGATCTTAAAGCGTGTTTTCTCTGCAGAGATTGTTCATCTTATCCCGCTTTTGTATGTATATGTTATAAATAATTTCTCACTGATTTCGTCGTACCTGTATACGGCATCTGCAGTGCATATTTTGTAGGGGATAATGTTATTTACCAAAATCATCGCTATAGCCTTGGCTTGTGAAGTGGTGTTAAGCACCATTTATTATTCATGAATTAATTTTTTGAGTGCCTGATCGATATTTATTTATATCGTTTCCGGTTCTGCTTATTGATTCCAGAGCTCTCCCCTCTTTCTTTTGAAGTTATGTTCAAAAAAAGGGTGGGGTGGGGGCATTTTGTACACTTCTCTGCCTTATGGGGTATGTAACTATTGAGAAAGCTGTCTTGTCCGTACTATGTTCGGCTATCAGCTGCAGTATTATTGTGTGGCGTAGTTTTATGGGAAATTTTCTCTCATTCTCAGTATGCCATAATAATTTTTAGGGCCTAGTCCATACTAGTCTCAAAAATGGTTTATTTGTTACATCCTAATTAACATTTTTTTATGCTTAGATGTAGGATTTACATAATTGGGATCCATATTAGGATATGTCTCTTCTATTATGGTATTAAGAGACATACTTGTAAATTCTAATTTCTTCATCATGGATTGAAGGATTTGATCTACTATTTCGGAAGTTCTAGGCCCTCCACCTTTTTACGATTCAGCTAAGTCTGGGTCATTGGTTACAGTATAAAAATATGAAAAAATTTATAGTAATTTATATATTTTTTATACTTACCAATGACCCAGACGGGAATGGCCCTCCCATGAGTGGGCAGTACTGGGCACTCATACCTCCTCGCTGAATTATTATAATCTTTTTTCTACAAAGAATGATTTTTTTGGCACCAGATTCGGTGACTTCCTGGCATCTGTGCATGCGCGGAGGGTAAAATGTATGGAGGGCCAGATAGGACTTCTAATTTTCAGTTTTGCATCCAAATTTTGGGGATTGGGGGGCAAAATTTGTGTTTGGCCCTAGATATTTTTTGGTTAGCACCAGCTAAATCTGGGTCATTGGTTCATTGGTAAGTATAAAAAATATATAAATTACTGTAAATTTTTTCATTTTCCTGGCTCATGTTTCATATGCGGCCAAACGCAAGTAATATTTTGTTTATATACATTTGTTTTATTACAAATTATTGGGAGTGCCTGTGGGCACTCTCCAATAATTTGTAATAAAACAAATTTTGAATAAGAATTTAAGACCACCAAAAATAATCTAGCCCTCAACCATTTAAGGGTTAAGGCCTTGATGTACTTAAAATTTGTGCCTTGGCCTTGAAAGTCTTTGATTTTTAAGGCCGCGTCAGAGTTTTAAATCTTACAAGCCAAAGAGAAAATTTATTGAACATTAAATAGTGTCAAGAATTGTGGCCAAACTCCAGCTTTTAGTTAAGTGTCATTGGCTTGAACAGGCAGACGACACTTGATTAAAAATGGCTGCTAAGGTTACAGGACTTTTCATGTGCACTATTAGTCAAGCCTCAGACCATGTTATCAGTTCATCACATTAACGTATATGTTCCAGTAAGACCCCACCCATAGCCCCAAATCTGGCATGAAATGAACAAGGCAACTTTTAACGATCACAGGTTTAGTAAATAAACCTCCTGTGTACTCCCACAACATCACTAGGCAAATAAACAATAAATCAGATAAAGGTTGATGTCACTGCATCTAAGTTCAATCTCTTGTCACTAAAATAAGTAAAATGTGGCCGCATTTAACCAAATTTTCCCCTGCAAACTGGAGATGGGCGGTTTTCAAATTTCATGTTGGTTCCAGTTTCGATTTCAGTCAAGGAGTCGGGTTTTTGGTTTCGGTTTTCATTGTACAAACATAACAATACATTGCATTTGCATATAAGAAAATGTATTTGGCACCAGTCAGTGTCACAGTGATTCCCTTTCCAGGGCAAAGCACCTGTGTAATATATGAGTACTCGGATTTCCTGAGTACAATGTATTTGCATAAATTATCTCCAGAGTTTCAAGGTTGAGAAAAATGATTTTTGCCTTGAGTCTCTTGCAAACTTAGTCCCCCCCCCCCTTCCCAAATACCTGTGTTTAGGGTAACCTGACATACCCTAAAAATTATGCCAACCATAAAAATTTTATCCAGTAAAAGTCACTCATATAGGTCATTGGAACCCTAAATTTCCTTTCAACTTCAACTGTGATTTTGACGCTGGCTTTGGAGTTCACGCTTTCAAAATTACATGTAGAAATAAATATATTTGTCAATATAAATGTGGAACAAGTGACAAGTTCAAGTTCTGCAAAGAAAGATGAACGTTTAAAACACGATGCATAAGAAGTAATTTTGTCACCTATTTTCGCTGTAAATGGCATGCTCTAACGCAATACCAATTGGTGCAGCTCTTCTGAAAAAGGGGTATCACGACTGAAGTTTGAAAACAAGGTTAACTTTAGGTTGTTTCTCTCTTTATTCTGATAAGTGAAAACCTGATCAGAGTTTTCCAACATTGAAGTTGAAAACCGCAATGACAGGTTTTCTGTAATTGTTTCGGTTTCAGTTTTGTTTTGGTAACAAAACTGAAATCAAACCCAATTTTTGGTTAACCACTCATCTCTACTACAAACTGTATTGACTTTTTATTCAGTGATTTCTTGAGTCATGAATTTTTCATCAAATCTAGTCATGGCTGCTTCATAGCAGCCATGACTAGATTTGATGAAAAATATTTTAAAAATACTCAGTGGGCCAAGAGTTAATTTATATGGGTTTTTTCTGTTGGCAGACTACAGAGCGGAAGCTCACTAACTTCTGAAGTAAGTGTCCCAGGCCCACTGGAGCTTTTTTATGCCCCCCAACTTAAGTCGGGTGGCATAAAGTGATTGAAGTGTGCGTGTGTCTGTGTTTGTGTGTGTGTGTGTGTACGAGCCAATAACTCGAAAACTGTTAGGGCCACAGTCATCAAACTTCACACAATTATAAAGGACCATGGGAGGATGTGTTACACACCATAGCCGGATTCATACCTTCAAGGTCAAGGTCACATTTCAAGGTCACACTAAAAATTGGTCAATATTCGTGTTTCAGCCATAACTCAGAAACGAATCATAGTATAATTGTTAAACTTTTTACAAATGTTAAGGACAGTCAGAAGGTGTGCCGCATATAATAGTTTCCGCCACATCTGCAAGGTGAAGGTCACAATTGACCTTCATATGTTCAGGGTCACAAATCGTGTCTCAAGCATAACTCCAAAACTATTAGGGCTACAATCATCTAACTTCGCTCAATTATAAAGGACAACAAGTGGATTTGTCACACACCACAGCCAGGTCCATAAGGTCAAGGTCACATTTCAAGGTCACACTGAAAATCATCAATATTCATCGGTCAATATTCGTGTCTCAGCCATAACTCAGAAACGAATCATAATACAATTGTTAAACTTTTTACAAATGTTAAAGACAGTCAGAAGGTGTGTCGCATATAATAGTTTCCGCCACATCTGCAAGGTGAAGGTCACAATTGACCTTCATATTTTCAGGGTCACAAATCGTGTTTCAAGCATAACTCCAAAACTATTAGGGCTACAATCATCTAACTTCGCTCAATTATAAAGGACTACAGGTGGATGTGTCCCACACCACAGCTAGGTCCGTACGATCAAGGTCAGACTGAAAATCATCAATATTCATGTCTCAGCCATAACTCAGAAACGAATCATAGTACAATTGTTAAACTTTTTACAAATGTTAAGGACAGTCAGAAGGTGTGTCGCGTATAATAGTTTCCACCGCATCTGCAAGGTGAAGGTCACAATTGACCTTCATATGTTCAGGGTCACAAATCGTGTCTCAAGCATAACTCCAAAACTATTAGGGCTGCAATCATCTAACTTCGTTCAATTATAAAGGACAACGGGTGGATGTGTCACACACCACAGCCAGGTCCGTAAGGTAAAGGTCACATTTCAAGGTCACACTGAAAATCATCAATATTCGTGTCTCAGCCATAACTCAGAAACGAACCAAAGTACAAATGTTAAACTTTTTACAAATTTTTTTGTTTGATGGAGGTCAAGGTCACAGATCAAGGTCATTTCCACGTAGTCACTTCCAAGTGAATCTCTTGTTTAAAATTTAAGACAGCAGACCATGGAGAGGATGTATATGTCATTTTATCACATAATCACCATCAAATAACTCTTTACAGAAATATTGTTCACAACACATTTAATAAGGGCATGACGTCAGACATCAGAGTTGTGAGTTAATTGATATCATAAATAGAGTTGAATTAATCTTCTAAATACAGTAGAATCCCCTTAATTGAATATCCATTTTGCCAGTGAAAATTATTCAATTAACAGGAGATAGAATTAACAGGGATTTGGTCAGTTTCTTGTGTTCTGGAGGTAAACTGAGCATTTATTCTATTATATCTTGTTTGACAGAGCTCATAGAGCTCTGTCAAACAAGATATAATAGAATAAATGTCTGTTTTGGATGTATGAGACCAAAAAGGTGGATAAATAAGGGGAATTTGGTGCGTGTCACAGCAATTTTTTCGACATATTACAAAAATTTATATACAATTAACAGGAGTTTACTCTACAACCCATATGCAATTAACAGACCAAATTTGTACTGAAGGTATGGTAAATGGTTTTGTGTTGAAAATGATATTCAATTAACAGGGATATACAATTAAGAGATATCCAATTAAGTGGACTCCACTGTATCATTAACTCAGGCTTGTCATTTTGAGGCGGACGATCACCCCAGGCCGCAGGCGCGCGCCTGAGTTCAAAATTCTGCAGACGGTAACATCCGCCTAACCCCGATTTCTGTGGCCCATTAATTCAGTCGAAGGCACCTCAAAATTGGCCGTCTCAAACGGTGATTTTCGCAGATTGAAGGAGGTAACAAAGCACAATTTGTGAAGTTTATAGTGTGCTGTCGACGCAGTCACCCAGAGACAGTAAGTAACTTTCCAAATACGAGCGAGAGGACTGCCAGTTCCAAAGTTGTAATTAGTTTATTACATTGTACATCAGACTGTGACAACTCTTGTGTCACACATGATTATGGGACATAGCATCCGCAAGCTAGTTCGACCCCTGATGATTTGCCTGGGAAGCCAGGACGATTCATCCCCTCCAATCTGATTGATTTGCCCCAACATGGCTTGGTTATTTGGATGCAAGATAACTATAACACTCACTGTTAGTGAGTGTCATGGGTAACCTGCTATCTAGCATCCAAATATTTAAGCTTGCATCTATACATTACATGATGACATACATCATAATTACACAAACCATGTACCTTAAAATGATATTAGTTGTCTACCCAGCAGGCTGAAACAAAATGGCCCCCGCAAACCATAAATGGGTCATTATAAGCGAACCCAAAATGGCCCTCCTGGGGTGATTTGAGACAAACCATAATGGCCCTCCTGAAATTTTCAAAATGACAAGCCTTATTAACTGTTTACCTAATACTAATAACAGACAGCATTTGTAGACAACATTTCCTGAATAACTAAATATTTTTATACTGTACCAATGACCCAGACTTAGCTGGTGCTAACTCTAACAAAACCAGGGCCAAACACAAATTTTGCCCCCCAATCCCCAAAATTTGCATCCAAAACAAAAAGAAATCATGTCCTATAGGACCTCCATACTACGCCCCCACTGCGCATGCGCAGTGTCAAGGACGTCCCGAAATTGGCGCCAATTATCATTCTCTGTTTGGCCCTTCATCAGTCAACATCTCACTGATCTTTGTGCTTGTAAATCTCAGTTTAAAGGATGCCAGACACGTAATTTTTGGAGAAATGGTGATTCTAAGGAGGATATAGAAGGAGAAGAGGAAAAAGAAGTGACAAAAAATAATCAGGGCTGTACTTAAAATTTTTTGATGAAATTATGTTAAGTTGCCTATTTTCGAGGCATGGGCCTCTTGTTGTCATTCTTGCTAAAATGTTGCACTGCTTATTCAGTGTTTCCTCTCCCCTAGCCTTCTAAAGTCCCCCCTTGCAATTCTCCCATGCTTTTGGCATATTTTTGAGAAAGTTCATTTCTAAAATTTTCCTGGGAGAGTTGCTTGGATACAGAATGTTTTCTGTTATTTTCCCCATAGTTACGTTTTCACCCATGGGTGTATAAACATTGTGTTCTGCATCTTCCATCTGATGTTCTGCAGATTCTCCCCTGGGAGTCTCTGTCTTGCATCAGATAGAGTGTAATTTTGATGACTGATTTCGGGCCAGTTTTTTCAGTGCCTGGAGTCATGTTTTCTGGTGTTTTACACTGTTTGTTTACATTGGCAACAGCCTTTTTTGAGGGGGGCTGTTTGCCTTTGGTGTAGTTTATCTCACTATAAGATACATTTATATTATCCGTAAGTGTCTCATTATTATTTAATATAAATTTAAAATTTTTTACCACACTTTGCCATCGGATCCATCGGGGCTCAACGTTACTTTTCAGCAACTTGGGCTTCACTGAAAAAATATTTTTTCAAAATTATTTTGATTTGCAATTGTTTTTTCATTTATTAATGGATCATGTTATTATGTATCTTTGTGTCAGGGGTTTGTGCGAGTAACTAGGACTTGTTGTTGACTTTTCACGATGAAAGGATATTGTTCAAATTGTAATGGGAAGAAATCTTCCTCTGACTTTCATGATCATTGTATTAATTGTAGTCAGTGTTCTCGCACTAATCCCTGTTCTATATGTCAATATTGGGATGACAAACATTGGAAACGTGTGTCACGGTATGTTACTGGAGAAAGGGCTATGCCGGCTCTTTCTCCGCAAGGTCACTCTACTCTCTCAGTTTCTATTTCAGAGGAACAAGAACAGGGTGATGTTTCCATGTTATCTTCTGCAAGTGCGCTTCCGTCGTCACAAATGAATTCAGAGCTAGCGGCAAAAGTGCTCATGGAGATTAGACAAATGTCGTCCGCTAGCTCGCCCGGTGTAGCGTCCATTCACCGAATGGTTCGGCAGCCGGGTTCGTCTGATGCGGTCCAGGAGGAAATGTTGGGTGATGCGAGCAGTATAAACATTCAATGTGCACACCCAGTGACAGCGGATAGTAAGCGAGATCGGAGGAAGCCTTTGAGTCCGGTTCCTAGCTCGTCCAGGTCCAGCCGGGCCTCGAGCGAGAGAGGCCCCTCTCTCGTACAACAACATCTGGGACCAGATGTTGTGGTACAAAATGTGTCGCAAGCGGAGCATACGTCCGTCGCTCGGGACGCTCCGTTGTATAGGCAGTCCGCGGAGACTGCTAAGGCTTCTTCTTCTCGTCAGCGCACACGACCGCACCTTGGCTGCGTGACCGCCGATATCTTACCAGCTTCGCCGATCAAGGATTCTTCGGCGACCAGGTCACACCATCCGGCAGCCAGGGATTCGAGACCGATGGACTCCGGACGTTCGCATAGAAAAAGTATGTGGGAGCCATCTGATGCGGAGCTGCCCTCGGCGAAGCAGTGAAAGACTGCGCCTCCGCAGGTCTCGACGCCGGACATTCTTGTGCAGATAGCACAGCTTATCGCAGCATCCCAGCAGCCGACAGAAACGGTGTCGGATCGAGAATTATCCGACGGCGCTGGGTCGGTACGCTCCGCCGAAGCATCGGGGGCGGACGACCGGGAGCATCATGAGGTCCGACCGGATGGTGAAAGGGATACGGATGATTTGGAGCTATCCCTTTCGGAACAACATAAAGCTGCCGTGGACTTCATCCGGCACTTTCTCCCTCAAGTTGTTCCGTCGGGCCAGACTGCTGCGGTTCCGAACAAGAGGATTATAGCATCATTGGACTCTGAATTTTTTTGAGCGGTTCAGGGACATCGCTCCCGAGTTTCCGTCGCAGTCCAATAATGTTGCAAGAACATTTGAATTATTGAACGACGCTATATTTAAACTTGCTTCCAAAACGGGGAAAGCAGGTTTCTTGTCCGCCAATACTCTCAACCTGCCTTTCATTAATGCAAGGAATAAATTCGACACGGCAGGACAGGGTATCCCGAGAGTTCCTCTGCGTATGGACGACGAGGCGGAAGACTTAGAGCTATCATTACCGTCGTCGGCTTCTATTCCAACCGCGGTGTTGGAAACAGCTATTTCGTCTAACAGAGCCAATTTAGATGCCTTATCTTACGCAGATCACCTTACTAAGGCGTTATCACTGCGCCTTCAAGGGAAAGAATTCCAGGATATACAATCCTCTTTAAGACTTCTTTCAAGGGCAGTAGCTTATTCCACGTGTAACTCCGCCCTTTCTGTGGCAAACCTGGAGTTGGTTAGACATCACGCAGCCCTAGCTACATCCACACTGGTGGATACTAAGGTGAAGAACTCTCTTAGAGTCGCTTCGGTCTCCGGAGAACTTCTCTTTGACGGCAAGCTTTCTGCTATTTATGATAAAATTACAAAGAAAGCTTCGGATTCTCTGTTGTTCAAATCTGCTTCTAAGAAGTCGGATACAGCAGACAAGAATAAGACAGGCACTTCTGGGTCTAATGCGCCCAAGAGAGGTTCCTATAGAGGTTCCGGTGCGTCCTCTTGGTCTTATTCGAGAGACCGTCAGGGTAGCGACTCTCGTTCGGGACGTCCTTCGGGCCGGGACAACCGGTCGGACGCCCCGAGGTCGACGGGACGAGGTGCGGGTCGTGGAGGACGTGGTTTCTCCTACCGCAGGCCTCGCAGGTCCAGGAGGTGATGGCTTAAACCTCTATCGCGTACCGGTTGGCGGAAGGTTGTCGAGCTTTTCACAAGAATGGGCGTCGATTACGGACGACCCTTGGGTGAGAGGAGTGACTTCGGAAGGTCTAAAGATATCCTTCAAACGAAAGCCTCCATTAACTCGAAGTCCAAAGTGGACTCAACTTCCGTCAAATCCGCAGAAAAGAGACGCTCTGTTATCAGAGGTGCAGTCTCTTTTAATGAAGAACGCGGTAGAGGTCGTAGAAAACCAGGAGACTCCGGGATTCTACAGCCATCTGTTTCTGGTTCCGAAACCAGATGGCTCGTTCCGTCCAGTCATAGATTTGAGCTGGATAAACAAGCTGATCGTCGCTCCGAAATTTTATATGGAGACGATTCGGTCGGTCAGAGCGAGTATTCGGGTGAACGATTATGCAACAAGCATAGATCTCAAAGATGCGTACTTTCACGTCATGGTACATCCGACATTCAGAAAGTATCTACGCTTCGCAGTCCTAGGAGTAGTGTATCAATTCCGGGCGATGTGCTTCGGATTGAATCTAGCACCCTGGGCTTTCACTCGGGTAATGAACTCGCTAATGATCTATTTCCGAGCTCATTCGTCTGCGGTAACGTCGGCCTACCTGGACGACATTCTTCAGAGGTACGGCAACGAGTTAACGCTTCAGAACGATGTTCAGAATCTACTTCTATTGCTCCGACGTCTCGGTTTTATAGTAAACGAGGAGAAGTTGGATCTGGTGCCATCCAAGTCATTCACTCATCTGGGAATGAGCTTCGAGATGCACAACAATCTTGTTCGTCTGCCGTTAACCAGAGCGAAATTAGTCAGTTGTTACGCTCGCTATTGTCTGCACGCAGACAAAGTCACAGTGAGAGAATTTATGAGACTGATAGGTCTGTGCGGAGCCGCTGCGGATCTCATTCCGATGGGGCGGTTACGCACACGTCCTCTCCAAATTTTCTTGACTCAGAATTGGAGTGTGAAAATTCATTCGCTCGACGTAGACATTCTCTTGTCAGATCAAGTGAAACAAGAGATTCAGACTTGGTCAAACATTCAGTGGTTAACTCAGGGAGTTCCGCTGCAGTTGCCGGATCCGAGTTTTACCATTATGACGGATGCCAGTCAAACAGGTTGGGGTGCATCATTGATCCCAACAGATTCGAGATGCCAGGGTCTTTGGGATCCGCAATTCCTGTGCAAGCACATAAACATCAAGGAAATGATGTTAATTTGGCTTGCGTTACGTCATTGGATGGACATTATTCACAATGCTCATGTCCAAATCCTATCCGACAATACGACAGTAGTGGCGTATATACGGAATCAGGGAGGCACTCATTCAGTTCCGTTGTTCAATCTAACGGAAAGAATCCTTCTGTTTGCGCTAGAACATCAGGTTCTTCTTTCAGTCCATCACATACCGGGTCGTCTGAATGTGCTAGCAGACTCCCTTTCACGAAAGGGTCGCTTGTTGCCGTCGGAGTGGACTCTCAACAAACAAGTATTCAATCAGATTTGCTACCAATGGGAACAGCCAATGATAGACTTATTTGCGACACATCTCAACAATCAGTTGCAGACGTATGTGTCTCCGTGTCCGGATCCAAGAGCATTTGCAGTAGACGCTCTGTCGATCCCTTGGGACGGAATGATAGGATATGCATATCCTCCAGCGCCGTTAATTCAACAAGTATTGCTAAAGATAAAACAATCTCAGTGCAAGATTCTGTTGGTAGCATCTCTGTCGCCACAGAGACCGTGGATAAATCTACTCAGGTGTCTGTTGTGGGACCTACCGCGAAAGCTTCCTCCACGGGAGGATCTTCTTTCGCAGGGGAAATCGCGTCAACTCCATCACAACCCGCAAGGTCTCAACCTTCACGTTTTTCCGTTGTGCGGTCCTTCTTGCATGGCAAGCACTTTATAGGACGAGCAGTGGACGCGATTTCTAACTGTAGGAGGACCTCCTCTTCGCTAAACTATGCGGCTAAGTGGAAGGTTTTTCGTCGTTGGTGTAGGGATCATTCTGTAGATATTTTTGATCCCTCTATACCAGACATTGCAAACTTTCTAGTATACTTGTTTGACGAAATCAAACTGCAGCCTGTTACTATTAAGGGTTATAGGTCTATGTTATCTGATACCTATGCACATCATGATAGTTTACAAATTGGATCTAATGTCTCTTTATCTAAGTTGGTTAGAAACTTCTTGATAAATAGACCCAGAACTCTTAGATTAATTCCTAAATGGAATTTAGCTTGGGTTCTTCTTAAATTGAAGGAAAAACCATTTGAACCTCTTGGGACAGTAGATTTCAAATTCTTATCTTATAAGACAGCTTTTCTCTTAGCTTTCTCTTCTGCTAGAAGAGTCAGTGAGCTTCATGCACTGTCGGTGGATGATTCTCACTATCGTAGTGTCGGGAACACTATCACCTTCACTACTAATGTGGGTTTTTTAGCTAAGAATCAGGCTCCTAATAAATATCCGGAACCTATTGTTATTAAGGCTCTTCTGTCTTCAGACGGGCGTAGGCCTTTACTCTGTCCTGTTAGAGCGTTACGTATCTATAAACAGAGATCTCAGTTTATCAGAAAGGGACGGAAACGTTTCTTTCTGTCTTTGATGCCTAATAGAAGGGACATTTCGGTCCATTCTATTGCTAGATGGATTCAATTAACTATCCGTACTGCTTATGAGAGTTTATCTTCTTCTCAGCAGTCTGTGCTTAAGATTTAAGCTCATGAAGTAAGAGCTCTTGCTACTTCTTGGGCTTATGCTAATAGTGTTGCTATTACAGATTTAATGAAGGCTGCTTATTGGTCTCAGCCATCCACATTCACAAATTTTTATCGCAGAAATATTGAGTCCATTTCTGGAGACCTGCATTGTTTAGGTCCGTTATCTGTTGCTCAGAATGTCGTCCACTAAACAGTTGCAACTATAGTTATGCAGGCTTTCTGTTCCGGCAGTGACTCCGTCCGGCTGCCCTCTTCGCTCTGGGCTATTTGACCCAGGGCAAGGGGAAGGGGAGGGGGGGGGGTGTTCCCTTAGGTCACCTGCTTTATAGTGAAAAGCAAGGGAATGCCTCCTCCAAGTCAGTATTTCTGAGTTGCTTCCGGGATGGTTTTAAAGTGTAATATTAATGTTAAAATTCATTCATGTCTTATTTTTAAAGTGTAGCTCGGTGTGAAGCATTTGTATATGGCAAGTGTCAAACGGGCTTTAATATACAATACTCGGACACTTTTAAATGACTATAAAGAGTCTCAATTCTCTGGACTACTTTATTTATTGGCTTACTTTAAAAATAATTAGTATAAGGGTTATACTGGATGTTAATAGAGAATATGAATATTATTGTGCTCAATTATTAAGGGTATTGTATCTTTCTAATTTAATATTAAATAAGAAAGATACATGTAAAGCCTAATACTCCTTTTCTCCTTAAGGGGTTACCTCTTTATTATATAGTTGAGCTTATTGGATTTTCCTCTTTGTCCTAGGCCCTCCAGCCTGTTTACTATTCAGCTAAGTCTGGGTCATTGGTACAGTATAAAAATGTTAAAAAATTTATAGTAATTTATATATTTTTTATACTTACCAATGACCCAGACGGGGATGGCCCTCCCAGGAGTTGGGAACTCTTGCCTCCCCGCTGAGTACATAGCGCTGACCAGGCACTGCCAATAAGAATGATAATTGGCGCCAATTTCGGGACGTCCTTGACACTGCCCATGCACAGTGGGGGCGTAGTATGGAGGTCCTATAGGACATGATTTCTTTTTGTTTTGGATGCAAATTTTGGGGATTGGGGGGCAAAATTTGTGTTTGGCCCTGGTTTTGTTAGAGTTAGCACCAGCTAAGTCTGGGTCATTGGTAAGTATAAAAAATATATAAATTACTATAAATTTTTTAACATTTCATTTTTTCTCTCTCTTAAACATAGCTTTTGATCCTCATTGGAATGGTCAGCTCATTCCTTTGATGGGTCATAGGCTATGTTTTTAAGGCAGAAATTGAAAAAAGTAATCAAATTTGGCTGATGAATTTTGTGAATAGTCTGGCCAGTTTTAGTATTTACGTCAGGTAAAAGGTTACAAGGTTAAATTGAACGTGATAAAAATATTTGACATGAAACTTCTGAATCGTGGCATTCATTAAAATTGGTCCCAGCCTTTGTAAACCTTGTCTCAAATCAATTTTAATGAACTGTGTACAGAATTTTCAGATGAAATCGTGACTCATAATGTTTTAAAGGCAGAAATTGAAAAAAATAATAGAATTTGTCTAATAAATTTTGTGAACAGCACTTGTCAATTTTAGTTGTTACATTAGGTAAAAGGTTAAATTGTACATGTGATAAAAAGATTTGACATGAAATTCTGAATCTTATTTATTAAAATCGATAAACATCGGCTCAGATCGATTTTATTGAACTCTACAGAATTTTCAGATGAAATCATGACTCATCAGGGATCCTCTTTGACTGATAACTTTCTTTGTTTCTTTAGTGAAAGGAGAGGTAGGCAGTATTTTAGTCCAGCAATGTAACTCTTTACCTAACAGGAGTAGAAGAGAATAATACTTTCCAAAACAAAAAAAATTCCTGAATAAGGCTTTCAAAAAAGAGTTTTTGTTTCTCAGGCAATTTTTCCTGATTTCTCTTGATGAGGGAAGCTTTGTTTTTCTCATCCAATCCCTAAAATAGTTTGAAATTTCTCAGAAATGTGAACTGTTTACTCTCCTGGGAATCCTTAGTCATTCAACAGTTGTTATTTGCTATTGAGTGTCTCCATCATCTTTGTTACACATCAAAGTTTTGAAAAAGATTTGGCTCTAATCCGTATAGGATTTGACTGGTTAGAAATAAAATGGGTAAAAAAAATTGTTTGCAGACATTTGATGATGAGAGATGGGTTTTTTTGTTTGGCCGAATTTTAAGGAGGAAGGAGCTTGAGAAACAAAATTTTTTTTATAGCCCAACTAAAAATTTTGTCAAAAAATTCTTCTGAAAAATGTAGCATATGATCCCTCACTAGAATGAGCTCTGCAAGCCCATTCCAGGATGATGTGTTTTGGAGATAAAAATTAAATAAAAAAAAAAGCAAGAAAATTTGAACTGCAAATTTTTTTAATAGTGCCAGCTGGAGTTACATAAGGTAAATTAATAACTCATTTTGCTTTTATTTTTCAGGATTAGGGAGAGGAAGAGGGACTGTGCCTGTAGGACGAGGTTATGCTCCACCTGGACTTAGTAAGTTAACTGTTAGATGATCTTTTTGGTGTCTCGCCTGATAAATATATATCTGAATATTTTGATTTTTGATGAAGAGTTACATGTAGTTAAAAAATAGTTTGGCCAAGTGAAAAAGTATATTTGGTTCTTGAGCAATTAATTTATTAAATCCCTAAGGGCAGGAAGCTTTTATTTTTATACGCCCGTCATTTGACAGATGTATTATGTTATGGCATTGTCCGTCTGTCTGTCTGTCTGTCTTTCTGTCTGTCCGTAAACAATTTTTGTGTCGCCTACTCCTCCAAAAGTTTACATGCTACATTGTTCAAACTTTGCACACATGTTGATCAGTAATTGCCACTGTGCATGTGACAAGTGCAGGTAACTCCAGTTTGTATTTCCAGAGTTATGCCCCCTTTTAGTACTTAAAACATTACAGTATTGTGTCGCTTACTCCTTCAACATTTTACATGCTATATTGTTCAAACTTTGCACACATGGTGATCCCCAATTGCCGTTGTGCATGTGACAAGAGCAGGTACCTCCATTTTGAGTTTCCAGAGTTATGCCCCTTTTTGTACTTAAACATTACAGTATTGTGTCGCCTTCTCCCTCAACAATTTACATGCTATATTGTTCAAACTTTGCACACCTGTTGATCACCAATTGCTGTTGTGCGTGTGACAACAGCAGGTAACTCTGTTTTGTATTTCCAGAGTTATGACCCCTTTTAATTCTTGAAACATTACACTATTGTGTCGCCTACTCCTTCAACATTTTACATGCTACATTGTTCAAACTTTGCACACATGGTGATCAGTAATTGCCATTGTTCATGTGACAAGAGCAGGTAACTCTGTTTTGTATTTCCAGAGTTATGCCCTCTTTTAGTACTTAAAACATTGCAGTATTGTGTCGCCTACTCCTTCAACATTTTACATGCAATATTGTTCAAACTTTGCACACATGGTGATCACCAGTTGCCGTTGTGCATGTGACAAGAGCAGGTAACTCCATTTTGTATTTCGAGACTTATGCCCCTTTTAGTACTTAAAACATTACAGTATTGTGTCGCCTACTCCAGCATTTTATTTGCATTATTGTTCAAACTTTGCACCCATGCTGATCATCTATTGTCATTGTGCATGTGACAGGAGCAGATAACACCATTTTATTTTTAAACAACGAGAATCCTCGCCCTTTATAGCTATTATAATCCTCAAAATGTCCTTTTCCTTGGCGCCACCTATCATCAGTCATTATCAATGAAGTTAACCTGTCAGTGAATGGATGCTACCATTGTAAACAGCGAGGAGAATCTTCTACAGCAGTCTTGTTTTTATTTTGTGAAGACCTCAGATTAATATGAAAATGTAAAAACAGGTGAATTACCCTTTACCCCAGACAGGGCAGGGGAATCGGCAATGATTGGAGGGGGGGGGGGGGGGGGGGAACAGACTTAGTCGAGTCAAGAAAAATTTCAAACTTTACTCCAGAGAAACTTGTGCATGTTCCAATTTTGACTGGCGTATGTTGCCCCGCTAGGCGGTGCTCTTCTTCATTTTTATATGCCAGTTTTATAAAAACGGTAATATTATGTTATGGCATTGGCATCCATCTGTCCGGAATTTTTTTCTGGACTTTTTTAGCTCAACTGAGCGAAGCTCAAGGGGAGCTTTACTAATCACTTTCTGTCCGGCGTCCTCCGTCCGGCGTTAACTTTACATTATCGACTTCTTCTCACGAACTACTGGACCAAATTCAACAAAATTTGCTGTGCATGTTCCCTATCATATGTCAATTCAAATTTGTTCAAACAAAGTTGCCACACCCACAGGGGTCACCACAGGGGGCATAACTCTGATAGCACCCTAAATTTGTTTCCAAAATTAAAAAAAATCTTCTTCTTCAGATCCACTGGGCCGAATTCTTTCATATTTGGTATACCACATTTCTAGGGGGATCAGATTCAGATTTGTTCAAATCGAGTCCTTAGGTTAATATTTGGGCTCCCTATGGGAGCCTGAATTTTAACTTAGTGCAATTTGAGGATTATTCTTTAAAAATCTTCTTCTTCGGATCCACTGGTTAGAATATTTTCATATTTGGTATACAACATCTCTAGGGGGGTCAGATTCAAGTTTGTTCAAATCGAGTCCCTGGGTTCATATTTGGGCTCCCTATGGGAGCCCAAATTTTAACTTGGTGCAATATGAGGATTATTCTTTAAAAATCTTCTTCTTCAGATCCACTAGCTAGAATTCTTTCATATTTGGTATACAACATCTCTAGGGGGCTCAGATTCAAAATTGTTCAAATCGAGTCCCTGGGTTCATATTTGGGCTCCCTATGGGAGCCCAAATTTGAACTTAGTGCAATATGACGATTATTCTTTAAAAATCTTCTTCTTCATATCCACCAGTCAGAATTCTTCCATATTTGGTGTACAACATCTCTAGGGAGGTCAGATTCAAGTTTGTTCAAATTGAGTCCCTGAGTTGATATTTTGAGCTCTGTATGGGAGCCCAAATTTTAACTTCGTGCAATATGAGGATTATTCTTTAAAAATCTTCTTCTTCAGATCCAACAGGCAGAATTCTTTCATATTTGGTATGCAACATCTCTAGGGGGGTCAGATTCAAGTTTGTTCAAATCGGGTCCATGAGTTAATATTTGGGCTCCCTATGGGAGCCCAGATTTTAACTTGGTGCAATATGAGGATTATTCTTTAAAAATCTTCTTCTTCAGATCCACCAGGTATAATTCTTTCAAAAAAGCATGTTTGTTCAAATCGAGTCCCTGGGTTGTTATTTGGGCTCCCTATGGAGCCCGAAATTTAACTTAGTGCAATATGTTGAATTTTCTTTAAAAATCTTCTTCTTCACATCCACCATTCAGAATCTTTTCATATTTGGTATATAGCATCTCTATGGGGGTTAGATTCAAGTTTGTTTAAATCGAGTACCTGGGTCAATATTTGCGCTCCCAATGGGAGTCCGAATTTTAACTTAGTGCAATATGCGGAATTTTTTTTAAAAATTATCTTCTTCAGTTCCACCAGTCACAATCTTTGGTATATAACATCTCTCGGGGGGCCAGATTCCATTTTGTTCAAATTGAGACCCTGGGTCAATATTTGGGCTCCCTATGGGAGCCCAAATTTCAACTTAGTGCAATATGTGGAATATGCTTTAAAAATCTTCCTCTTCAGATCCACCAGTCAGAATCTTTTGATATTTGGTATACAGTATCCTTAGGGAGTTGAGATTCAAGTTTGTTCAAGCCAAGTCCCTGGCTTCATATATATATGCTGAAAATTTGGAGTCCAGTCTGGACTTAGAAATTTTGGACCAAAATCTGGAAATGAGTTTTTAGCTCACCTGAGCGAAGCTCAAGGGGAGCTTTACTAATCACTTTCCATCCGTCTTCCGTCATTGTCCTTCGTCGTCCATCCAGCGTTAACTTTACATTATTGACTTCTCACGAACTACTGGACCAAATTCAACAAAATTTGCTGTGCGTGTTCCCTATCACATGTCAATTTGTTCAAATGAGGTTGCCGGGCCCACAGGGGTACCACAGGGGGCATAACTCTGATAGCACCCTAAATTTCTTTCCAAAATTAAAAAAAAATCTTTTTGTTCAGATCCACTGGGCCGAATTCTTTCATATTTGGTATATAACATTTCTAGTGGGTTCAGATTCAGATTTGTTTAAATCGAGTTCCTGGGTTAATATTTGGGCTCCCTGTGGGAGCCCGAATTTTAACTTAGTGCCGTATGAGGATTATTCTTTAAAAATCCTCATGTCCAAAAATGGCATAAAAATTGTAGGGGTTAGGTCCATGGGGGTTAGGTTGTAGATTTTTAGATTGAAATGAGGTGTTTTTGGACACAGGCATTCAATTTTTTTTTTTTACCATGGGCCAAACCATCGTTGACCCTTGACCGCCCCCATATCGGACAGATTTATTTCCCTCTGGTGGAAACCCTGATTATTGTTACCTAGGTTAACTAGCTCAAAATTTAGGTACGCAAAATTCTGAAATGTGAAGGCCTGGAAAGTTTTTTCCGCACACCCCATACCCCATCACAACTCCACCGCTAGTTAGAAATTCAAGAGGTCTCACCCTCTATTAAAACGACTCTAAACCAGGCTGACATGTGCGAGTTTCCCCCCCCCCCCCCCCCCCCCCCCCCCAGGGCAAAAAATTTCACGTGAACACTCATACCGTTCGCGTGTCGGTTACGCAAAATGTAAAACACGCGAACGATTGAGCGGTTAACGAAAATCAGGCCGCTACATTGAGCAATGCACCTATGTCCCTTTCTGACATGCAAAATGTTCTTGAAGTGTTTACATGTACTGTAGACGGAACGGAAATTTTACTTTTCGATGAAAATTGAAATGCAGTTTCTTGGAAATGAATTGTAAAAAAAGAGTAGAATAAGGGAGATAACTACTCTTATCATTCTGACTGAAAATTGAAATGCATTTTCTTGGAAATGAATTGTAAAAAAGAGTAGAATAAGGGAGATAACTACTCTTATCATTCTGACTTGTCCATGTTTAACTTTCAAACGAGTACAGTCACTACACCCATTTTGTCATCTGCTTCAGGGGCACTCGATTTCACTGAAATCAAGCAATACCTATCGGCTTCAAAACAGAAAGTATATTTTTATAATTTCATGGTTACAAATTAAATCGGTTTAACTTTTATATAATTTGAACCCCACCTCGTGACCCACGCCTACACTCCCAGGAAGCCTAACACCCAAACAAAATTATATTTGAAACACTATTTTCATAGATTTTAACTGGTGACAAAAAGTTGCAAAATGGTTAGCCAAGAATTTTTGCGAAACCGAATGATCGGTTAGCCAAACCGAAATCACGGGAACGGTCAATTGGTTAAGTTAATTTTTGAAATTTTTCGCCCTGCCCCCCCCCCCCCCCCTCACCCACACACACTTTGAGCTGGCTACGCCACTGTATATCCCTGGCTGAATTTAGTCGAAAAGCTTCATGTGGCAAAGGTCTAAGCTTGCATAGTAAAAATCGAGTTCTTCGGGCAGTTTTCAGAATGTCTTTACCCCGAGCTTGCTTTCAGATAGCATTCAGACAGAGAGACAGACTTTCACCTTTTTTATATAGATTATAGATTATTGGAGAGTGTGGCTTTTGGCTCTCTCTAATAATTTGTAACAAAACTAATTTTAATGAACAAATACTTAATCCCAACAATATTCTACCACTCAACCAGTTATGCAATGTTCAGAATTTCCTCATACAAAACCAGCCCAATTTTGTATTACTGTCTACTGAAAGCATGTGAAATTCTAGTCCAAGAAAGCTATTTGTGCTGGTTAAAATTATGGAAGTTCTTTGTGTGTCAGTTAGAGAAAGGTAAGAAAAGTAAAAACGGGATGTCGTAAATGAAAGATTCATGACAGAGTAGCTCTAGATAGTTTTTACCCCCCACACACTCAGAATCGTTAAGCATAATGGAGAGTCTGTCAGTGTGTGTGTGCATTTGAAATCCCCCCCCCCCACCACACACACACACACAGAGGTCATTAAGCATGATGGAAAGTCTATCGGTGTGTGTGTGTGTGTTTGAGGTTAAAAAATCGCACTGGCACAGACATTTCATACTGAAACGTTTTTTTCTTTTAATATGCCGCTGAAAAATTGTTTTCATTTGTGTGTGTGTGTGTGTGTGTGTGTGTGTGTGTACACATGTATATACATATATAAATCAGTGTCATTATATTTTACTGTTTTATAGTTTTGAGGGATATACCCCCATCCCCCCCCCCCACACCCACCCCCCCCCCCACCCACCCAAAATGTAAATGTTTATTTCTGTAAAAGAAGAACCATACAACTGAAATTTGGGTGGGTTCCGCTTTTTTTTACCTTTTTAGAAAACTGCCCAAAAAATGGAAAAAAAATACAGCTGGGCTGAATTTCACTGGTTCAAAATTGGTGAGGGTGTTTAGCTATAACTCTTCCCTACTCCAGAGTACATTGCTATGTGAATGGAATATGCCCACCACACTTTTATTTGGGGAAACAGCTTCAAGAAACTGGAATGTAATTCTTGATTTATATTATATTAGAGATGTTTATTTGAAATTTAAAACATTAGACATCGAAATTACGAAGCAAACAAACTGCCAGTCTCATCACCATTAAGGCACAGCAGTACCAAAGTCGGGAACAGTAACACAATGATGTTAACAGTGACTGTCGCCAGTGTCGGGTTGTTTTAATGGTCAAAAAAATTCTGCCCTTCTCTCAGGCTTTACTCAGCCACGCTTCACCTTTATGTTATTTGCCCCATGTCTAATCAATTCATCAAAGTGTATCTACTTAATTAAAAAAAATCAGCTGGTAGAACTTAGAATTCCCAGTTTTTCTGGAAACAAACTTCGTTTTTCAAATTGCATAGTAACACATACTACCCATACACCACAGGTACTACTATTGATAAGTATAGATGCTAGAAGTACTGTGGGTTCATAATCTTTACTCCAAATTGTTGTTATTGCCCAAACGAACGTTTTTAGAAATAATAATCACCACAAAATCCCACAACATTGGCAACTAGTGGATGTGGATAGCTCCTCCCTAGATTGAACCCATAACCGCCACCCCCAAGCCCTACCCCACCCTACCAAATGCATACACTCTCATTTTTTCTTTACAGTATTTCAAGACAATTTGAGAAAAACAGTGGGTGATATGATAAAACAGGGGGCCTGTGTGTGTGAATGGTGGGAGGTTAAGGTTGAGTATTAAGAGTGTGGGGGTGGGGGTGCTGTAGGAAACCATATACGGGACAGCTTAAGGTCTTGCAAAGTTTCAGTCAGTGAGTCTCTAGGTGAAACCTGGAAGTCCACTGCCTGAAATTTGACTTGTTGGCTTTTTTAGTTTGACAAGCAGCTCTATAAACGCCAAGTGTCTGCCTGTCTGTCTGTCTGTCCATCTGTGACACTTCACAGGCCTATAACTTTCCATCAATTGATCCAATTTTGATGAAACTTACCTGGAACATTGATCCCCCTAGGGCATTTGAGATGTCAAGTTTTGAGGTCATGGGGTCAAGTGTCATGGCCGTAAGCGGCCATTTTGTTTTCCTATGTAATTCCAGCAAAAACAGTGGTTTCCAGACATTATCTCGAGTTTCACTTAACTGATCTCGATGAAGTTCACAGGTATTAAGCGATGTACCCAGGGGAAGGTCCCTATTGATTTTGGGGGCGATTCATCAAAATTCCTGCCCTTGGCGGCCATTTTGTTGTCCAATTTCGCCTGCAAATGGAGGTTTCCGACCAATATCTCAGGTTTGACTTTACCGATCTGCTTGAAGTTCACAGGTATTAAGCGATGTACCCAAGGAAAGGTTCCTATTGATTTTGGGGGCGATTCGTCAAAATTCCTACCCTTGCCAGCCATTTTGTTGTCCAATTTCGCGTGCAAATGGAGGTTTCCGACCAGTATCTTGAGTTTGACTTTACCAGTCTGCTTGAAGTTCACAGGTATTAAGCGTTCTACCTAAGGGAAGGTCCCTATTGATTTTGGGGGCGATTCGTCAAAATTACTGCCCTTGGCGGCCATTTTGTTTGTCCAATTTCGTGTGCAAATGGAGGTTTCTGACCCATATCTCGAGTTTGACTTTACCGATCTGCTTTAAGTTCAAGCGTATTAAGCAATGTACCCAAGGGAAGGTCTCTATTGATTTTGGGGGTGATTTGTCAAAATTCCTGCCCTTGGCGGCCATTTTGTTGTCAATTTCGCATGCAAATGTAGGTTTCTGACCAATATCATGACTTTGACTTTATCGATCTGCTTGAAGTTCACAGGTATTAAGCGTTGTACCCAAGGGAAGGTAAATACACAGAGTTTACCCATGTCACCATCTACGCTATACCCCTGCAGTACTTGTTGGGCATCGCAGCTCTGAACTGCATCACACTTCTGATGGCCACCCTTGGCATTGCACTTATTTCTTCTACATTTGTTGGTCATAGGTATGCCCACATTAGGCGGTACACCCGTGGGGGTATGCAGCGGACGACAGTCCAGCTCTTGTTTTTTTTGCTGAAAATTTTCTTACAAACCGTCTAAGGAAGATGTTTGTTTTTTTTGTTTCTGTACAAATTGTTCTTGAACCGAACGTGATTGCTCAAGCCTTACATGTACATCATCTACGTCTACAGATGTGAACATTTGAATTAATCCGCCCAGGCATGTTGTTTTGTTTTGCCACCATGCTCAATAAAAAAAAAAAATCATTTTGAAATATGAAAAGTTGTATTATTTGATTTTTTATTTTTGTTTATTCCCTCCCATTGGAACCCCTGGAAATGAAGCAGTACTTATTTACGGAGATAAACAAGTTCTGTGTTTGACTAGGAAAATAGGACTTGCAGCACTTAATAATGTTCTGATCGGGGTGTATAATAAGATACATAATTATGACTAACTCTCTATTCACGTTTTCTTAGGTTTGGTATCAAATCAAGCAATGACTGCTATTAGCAGCCATGACTTGATTTCATACCAAACTCCAGAAAATGCGATGCATATTGTAAACATAAGTGGAAATGTTAATCATTTATTTTGTGATCTGACCAGCAACATTCAGCTGGTGTTTGCCGATTTTTTTAGAGAGAGAATCACACCAGATTCGCAAGATAAGACAAATTTTAGGCCCTGGACTTGGTCACTAATGCCTGAAGTGGAACTACTCTAAAATGGGCAGCAAAGATGTACAGTTAAAACTAGAAGTCTCGTCATGAATTGCGTGCAAATGTGGTGATCTGCATGCTTTTCTTTTGTAATATGGTTATCAAATTCTGTACATAATTATAGCCTTAGCACAAGCCATATTTCGGCCAGTGGACCTCTGTGTAACCTGAAGGTCCATTGGCTGAAAGTGCTTGTGCTCTCTATGGATAAATAGGAGACTCTACCGTGGTTTGGTTGCCATTCGATAAGGAAATTGCACGGAATTCCAACATGCAATTAAGGCTAGATAAGCACACAGTTCATGACAGGACTTGTACTTTGAACTGTAAACAATTTGCTGAACTTGACCTTACACCTTTGTTGTACTTTCAATGAACCATACATGTAGCTGCAAAAAAGTACTTAAACACCAATAAATAAATAAATCAATTCCCAATTTCCCACTCCTTATTTCCACACCATTGCTGCAAGATACATGTATAGTAGAGTACTCATACCCCTTCTGCACATCCCTGCATACTGGATGCAAAATTTCAAGTGGCAAATTTTCCCCATAATGCATCTTTGAATTGAACCAATTTGATCTTGTTTGACAGATCATTAAGGTATGTCAAACAACGTTGAATTGCTTCACTTTCTAAATACATCTTGGGAAAAACTAGTGATAAGATGATTAATCAGTATACTATTAGGCGTAGGCTGATATATGGACATCAGTTCAGAAGGGTTGGTATACATTAGCCAATGCCATTTGTAAAAACGAAAAGTTTAACATTTTCATATCGCTACGCCTCGAATTTTTTAGCTTACAGAAATTCTCATGCGAGTTCAGCAGGGCTATAATATGAATCGAATCGAGTGGGCTTTTGAATTACATTTTGTTGTTTTCATGTTGCAGTTGTTGTCGTAAACTTTTACCACCTGAAAACGTGCGTTATATATAAATTTACATTTACCATCACTTGATGCAAACTGTGTTTGAACAGTCTTTCAGCTTTTCATTAAGCCAGTTGACAACCTTGTAACACAAAAGCACCATTTAAGCATGTTATGTTACAATGTGTTTTTCTCCTACAGGAGTCAACCAAATGATCAATGTCAGTGATTCATGTTCAACCAATGAGAATGTACAAACATATGGTTCAACGTCGAGCGAGGTTAGTAGCTGGATGGGTGACCATTTCAGCGACTAATTCGCGCTCCCGCGTTGTGTCCTTGGGCAAGGCACTTAACCCCAATTGCCCACATGGGGGCATGATAACGCTGTGTTCTAAGGCGTACTGCACGTTGATGGTGCTCATGTCTTCATCCACTCTACATGTAACACTCCCTGTGCCGCGGTGCAGAGTTCAGCATTACAGTGTTGGAGAGCTGACAGCTGCTTGTATTTGCTCGGTGGTTCTCTCCGGGTACTCCAGCTTCCTCCACCCGTAAAACTGTCATCGACACGAAATGACCCTGGCTGTTAATGTGTCGTTGAACCTCAATAATTGGTTGTCAGATTGATGTTATATTCACCAGAGGAGATAATCCAAAGGACAAAACCATTTCTTCTTACAGTGCAAAGTCTCATTTACACTGTCGCACTTAACAACTGAGGTCGCTTTGAAATTTATACAAACAATTATTAATGATTTTCATTAATTTTAAATACTTAATTCTCATCATCCAACAGAACTTAACAAGTGCCAAATATAAGCCCAAGTGGCAATGACAAGTTAACGTCGAACATGTATAGGGCTAATACGTTGTCTGACTGACAGCAATAGTCAGCCATTTGCAGCCATATAGTTTCCAAATCAAATCTACCCAAAGGCAAAAATAAGCTTGTGTGTGTGTGTGCTGGAGTGGAGTGCCTACTACATGTATCTGCCAACAATTTATAGCTTAGGGGTGATCAATTCTCAAATTAGCTATTGAAAGAAATACGGCAAACTTGTATGTGTGTGGGAGGGCAAGGGGATGAGTGGAGGAGGTAGACTTCACAACATTGCTGTATTGCCGTACATTAAATGCCATGTTTCAGAATTGAATTAATTGCCTACACTTAAATTTATCTCGCTGTTGTGTCACAATTAGCCATTGTGCACAAACACATGACATTAAACACCAACTAATAAATAGTTGAATCTCAAAATATCCAATCCTTCGATTTTAGCGTGTGCTGGCACACGCAGTTCGCAGGTGAATGCCGATAGTAGCGTGTTATGTTCGGCGCATGCTGCCGTTCAGAAAGTAGCGCTTGGAAATAAAAGATTCCCAGTCGTAGTTGGGAATGGTTAACATGTCATTTAATCAGTCACTTATCAGTTCCAATTTGTGTGCAGCCTCTGTCGGCATCCTTTGAAGATGAACGTATGCATACAGACAGTCGGGACATAATCACATTGTTCACAGACATAAAAGAGAATAAGACACTGTGTTTTCCAATATCATTGAACTGCGTGCAGTAAACTGCAATATGCAGGGTCTTTGTGTGACATCACTCATGATCTCCCTAGCCAATCCTATTTAGTGTTTTAATCACAGACTTCTCTGCCGATTTCATTTATTAATTTACTCATGGTCATTCAGTGACCCATTTCATTCTGGAAGTTTCCACAGGACACGTTTTTCAATCTAATCAATTTATTTTTGTTCAGGAATCGAACAGTTATGTGCATTCTACAGTATCTTTAATTCAGAAATCAACTAAATGTATCTGGATTGTGGTGAATTTTATTGTTTCCTGGAATATTTCAGAATGATCATTCAGCATTTCTGAGAATTCCGAATAGTTGAAGTTGACATTGTGACATTTTCATGGTATGTGTTCCAGTTTGGGACACATAACCATGAAAACATCACAATGTGTACAACAGTCAACTTCGTCGCGTGACTGACTGGATATGACTTGCAATGTACATCACTACATGTACACCACACGAGGAAGATGCCAGAGAAAGCTGAATAAACTACACCAGTTCATGCATGCTTACGTAGGACACCGGGACCCAGTGAGTTCAGAGTATTATATTTTAATTAAATTGTCTGCCGATTGCTAAGGCTGCACAGTATTTGATTTTTCAATACCGAGTACGGCAATAAAATAAAATACTGCAGTATGACTAAATACCGTTATCATCATCGGCTTTACATTTTCGGGACAGCTGGCCAGGTAAAATTTGATTCCAGGTGTCTGGAAACACGTTCTAAAGAGATATATCACACCTGCTTCGAAATACCCCCTCTCACATACTTGTAGATACTATACACAATGTATTTTAAATATATAAGAGGGGGTATTTTAAGGTATAAGGGTGATATCTCTTTAGATCAAGTTTCCAGACGCCTGTGCTTCGATGAAGAACGAATGAACATTGTTTTTTCAACGAGCATTTTTCAGAGAATGTATTTTTTTTAACTAATTCGCTGTTATGAATTTCACTCGAGCAAAAGTGTTTTTAAAACTTTAAGTTGGAAGGCCAGTTCCTTTTAAAAGTAATCTACAGAGCCTGGTTGTTTTGGACGTAGCCACCCTAATTGGCTGGAAACATTTCTTCTTATTGAAACCTCTGGTGCCATTGGAGAGCGAGATCACCCCCCTTCTAAATAGTAAACCCCCTTCACCAAAACCAGCAAACATGACTGGAGGGAGGGAGGAGTGGAGTCATCTCTATTCTGAAATTCTGCATTAACAGTAATATGTATAGAATGTTATTGGGGGTGGGGGGGGGGGGGGGGGGTGGTGGGGGGTGCTCAATTCTGAAATTTGGCATTGACAGTAAAATGACAAAATTGTGTGGTTATTCCCCTGTGGAGGGGAAACATCACAATTTTGCCATGTTACTATCGATACTGTGTTTCAGAGCTTGCGTTTTAGAATCATGACCAGGCTGATTGATAGGCCCGATAAATGGTGCCACTAGGCCTGATTTGTACTGTTCAGAGGTGATTTTTCATATTAAATATATTGGAAACCAGCCTTGAGCCAGTCCAACTGATCAGTCTTTTGAGAATTTGGTTGGGGGGGGGGGGGGGGGTGGAGCTTATTACCAGGCTAAGGCCTGGTGAAAATGCAAGCCCTGGTGTTTGAAGATTGAGTTAATTTGCATCAAATCCCTCATTGGTGTGATGTCGCCGGTTTTAGGTAAGTGCTTCTGAATGGAAGTTTATGGAACAGACGTCAGAATATCACTCTTTACTCAAGAGAAAGCAGCACAGATAAGATGTCACAGGTTGAGTATACTAATGAAACTCAAGGAAAAGAAAATGAAATTATGTTTAATTTTCACCCTGGCATAACATAGCACTACAGGATAAGCATTTGGCCTTCTCGTCAATGGAAGTTTCAATGGTAAAGAAATCCCATATTTTACTGTATTTTGGTGGTAATTTTTAGACTTTCTGCCAAAGCTGCAATGTCGTGATTCATGAATGTATTTATTTGTAATGTTGATCGAATCTTAGACAAAATTTGAAGAAGAGATTTACTATAGAAGGGGTGGTATCCAGGGTTAATCCTTTACCCAAATCTAGCAGTACTAATGCATTATTCACACAAATCTGCATTCAAATTTTATGACCCCTCATTGGAACACACACATTTAGCTCATTCCAACAAAGGTCATATGCCATGTTTTCGAGACAAAACAATAAAAATTTTAGTTATTCATGAAATTTTTAGGCAACTGTTGTCTGTTATTCACATTGCTTCATGAAATTTCAGTACATTTAGAAGTTACCTCAGTAATCAAGGGTTAATTCCCCTTAATTAAATGTCACCTCTAAAAAACAACCACTTTGCATACCTTACCTTTTTACCAGCATAACTGCCAAAACTTGTCAGCATTCTTCGCAAAAGTCACTATTCAAATTTTAATTTTTGTCTCTAAAACATACATGTACTTATCGCTTGTAAATAACCATTGGAATGAGCTTTTTGAGCTCATTCCAATGAGAGGTCGCACACCATGCTTTTTAAGACAAAAAAGCAATTTTTTAGTTATTCCAGAATTTCATAAGTAAAACACAGCTTTATTACTTCACATTGGAATGAGCTCTCTAAGCTTGTTCCAATCAACATTCACGCACTATGTCTTTGACACAAAAAATAAAATTTTCCACTTATTCAGGAATTTTGTTTGCAGGAACACTCTTACCCAACCCCCCCCCCCTCCCCTCCACACACACAAACACAGACACACACACCTAAAAAATCATCAGCAAAAAAACTGAGTTACTTCAATTTTTAAATGCATTATAGGAACAACTTGCCTAATAAAATTTAAATACTTTTGCATCATTCTGTGTCGAGAACAAACCATTTACCATATCTTTATGCAAAACTCTCCAGCGTCATTCACAAAAAAACACCATTATATATTCACATTTTTGTCTCAAAAATATACCTTATCTTCCCATACCCCTATTGGAATAAGCTGTTTGAGCTTGTTCCAATGATGATAAAAAAAACAATATTTTGGAAAATTTTTGTTCTCTTGCATGCAAATATATACATGTAGCACATGGAAGATATCCACAGTTGGAGAGAGATGTCCAAGGCTATCTCTTCTGACTCTGTAATCTTAACTATTTGAGCACTGGGAGCCACTGTCATATTGGCTTTAAGAAAACGTATTGGCCAGGCTATAGTCTTCACATTCCTTGCTTGTGCTTCATGCTGAACCAGTTTGTCTGCAGAGATAAATTTGCTTTATTAAAAATCATTGGAGAGTGGCTGTTGGCACACGCCAATGATTTTAAATAAAACAAATTTTAGGTAACAAATGTTGACCTTCAAAGAAAATCTATCACTCAACCAGTTAATGTTGATGAGGCATGACATGGTGAAAGTGACCTAAAATACTCATGAGAGCCACTTTGTCAGGTGAGCGATTTAGGCCACGTCGGGCCTCTTGTTTCGTTATGGATGGACATATTTTGAGAAAATTTTTGGTTTACAGCTCTGTTATGGATACTTACAGATCAAGTTCGAATTTCGTTCTCAGTTGATTTTTGGTGGAGTTACTGCCCTTGAACTTAGTTACCGTTTTCCGTACTTTTTTTTTGTTTTGGATAGACATACTGAGAAAATTTTTTATATATATAGCTTTGTTATGTATACTTACAGGTCAAGTTCGAATTGCGTTCCACTTGGTTGATTTTTGGTGCTTGAACTTAGAATTTTTAGAGTTTTCCGAATTTTTTTTCATTTTCCGGACTTTTTGAATAAGTATAATTAACTAAAATGGAAAAACTGACAGTAAAGTTCAATTGGAACATGAATAATGTTTTATAATTTCTAGAAGTGCAGGTGTATTATGCACTGTCCAAAGGTGTCCTCTGGATTTTGTTTGTTAACTGGCTGAGTTTCATATTTTGTGGATGCGGTTCACATTATCGTTCAAGTGAATTTATTCTATCTCATAATCTGTATGTCTTCGACATGTTATAATTTATGGGAGAGTGCCTTTAGTGTAACAGGGCAAAGACTAGAGATGGATGGTATTGGAATATTGAGTTCATGATCAGTTTCGGTATACCTTGATATCGGTTTGGTATCTGTCTTGACTGATTGTACCAAAAATGAATTCACATCAGGAAAAACATAATAAGTTGTTGTAGTAGTATCATTCTACCAGAACACTATAAATGACACTGCCAATGAGCTCAACAGTGACATTCCGACCACAAATCATATCTACAGTAATTTTGTGACTTGTTCTAAACGAACCTTAAGGTTCAAAGACCTATTTCAGGCTTTTACAATCTCAGACCATGTGCCCTAACAATGCCATCTTTAGGAGGTCCTGCTGATAGTAGACAAAACACCTGGGCAGTGATTTCTAGCCAGCTCTTGGCAGCCTTAATCACTGCTAAGCAATTGGACATGACAGAGTGTAGTCTAGTGGGAATTCAGGGCAGTCGCCCAGTCCATTAACAAAGCTGAAAAGAAAATCAGTCTCTTCTTTCATGAAATTGAACCTTTCAACTGTTAATGAGCCTCAACAGGGACTTATAAATAGCGAATGTAGGAAATTTGAAAACTCTGACAGTTTCGGTATTCAGCGATTTGTTCGGTTCATTTTTTTCGGTATCCCCATGATATTGGTATTGGTTCGGTTTTTCGTTATATTACCCATCAATAGCAAAGATATGGACAAATTTTGACAGCCAAAAAAAATTGAGTACTCTACCATTTAATAAAGAAATATGTGAAACATTTGTGTTCAGTTGTTATATTTATGCTCATCTCTCGAAAAATAAATACTATCCACATAATATTTGAGGCCTAAAAAGTTAAAAATCTGTTTCTCAGACCCTCCCACATGGTCCTTTTAGCTGCTGCATGCTCTCTTTTTATAACCAATGCAAACTTATAAAGAATAAAAATTAAATGGTTTATGTCCGATATTTTACCCATGTTAATAAAATTGATAAATTTTGTCCCTTGAGTGCAATAAGGCTTTGCAATGCATTAGCATTGCAAAGCTGTCTTGCACTCAAGGGATGAAATACACCACCACCCATGCTATTATGTAGATTATGAGGCCTAAAACATAAAACAAATCAAGAGCATGAACTTTTGATGTCAAAGAAATAATTACAAAAATAAAAAATAAAATAAAAGAACCCACCCGCCCACATTCCATTTTACAAAAAAATGGCCTGAGAAACAAGATCTACTTTGCGGGACCTTATTTTCTGCAGAACGTAGCAGACTGGATATTCGCAAACAAATATAACAAACAGACACTGCAAATAAATATACATCAATCAAAAAAAGTAAAAAGTTTTTAGTCTCACAATTTCATACTAACTTTGGAACACACTGCCGGAATAATATGTTCAATGATGGGGTTCAATTTGAATCGGGGATTGTCTAAGAACCCAAACCTTTTTATATGCCTGTTTGTGAAAACCGTCGTATTATGTAAATGGTCTGTACATCCATCCGTCCATCCATCCGTCCATCTATCTATCTGTCCATAAACAAATGGTATTTTTATACTGTACCAATGACCCAGACATAGCTGGTGCTAACTCTTAAAATATAGGGCCAAACACAAATTTTGCCCCCCAATCCCCAAAATTTGCATCTAAAACTAAAGAAAACATGTCCTGAAAGGCCCTCCACACTTCGCCCCTACTGCGCATGCGCAGTGTCAAGGACGTTCCGAAATTGGCGCCATTAATCATTCTAAGTTTGGCCCTTCATCAGTTAACATCTGACTGATCTTTGTGCTTATAAATCTCAGTTTAAATGATGCCAGACACATAAATATTAGTGAAATGGTGATTCTAAGGAGGATAGAGAAGGAGGAGAGGAAAAGAATGTGTGACAGAATATTATCAGGGCTGTAACTTAAAATTTTTTAATGAAATTATGTTAAGTTACCTATTTTCAAGGCAGCAGCCATTTTGTTGTCATTCTGATTATTTAGTTACACTGTTTTTTTAAGTGTTTTCCTCTCTCCCTGTCCTTTAAGTTCCCCCTTGCTATTCTCCCATGCTTTTGGCATAGTTTCTGTAATTATTATTACTAAAATTTCTTGGGAGTTTTAGCTGAATAACAGAATGAATTCTGTTCTTTCCCCATGTTTACGTCTTCACCTACGGGTGGTTAGGCGTTGTGTTCTGCATCTACCATCTGATGTTCTGCAGTTTCTTCCCTGGAAGTCTCTGTTTTGCATCAGATAGTGTATTTTTGGTAACTGATTTCAGGCCTGGGTGCCTGGAGTCTTATTTTAGTGTTTTTACACTCATTGTTTACATTTACAACAGCCCTCTGTGTGAGGGGGGGATTTCTAAAGAATAATATCTTTATGTTATTTTAATCATAACTAGATACATTATTATTGTTCGTAAGTGTTGAATAAATTATTTAAAATATTTTTAAAATTTTTGTCCACACTTAGGCTTGGGATCCATTGGGGCTCAACGTTACTTTTCAGAAACTTGGGCTGTTCTGAAAAAATATTTTTTCAAAATATTTTGATTTCAATTATTTTTTCTATATCAATGGATCATATTATTATTATGTATTTTGATTGCCAGGGGTTAGTGCGAGTACCAGGACTTGTTTTCTTTTCACATTGAAAGGATATTGATCAATTGTTTTAAGAGGAAGTCTTCCTCTGACTTTATTATCATTCTATATGTGGTCAGTGTACTCGCATTAACTCCTGTTCTGTATCGTATGATTTCGATGACAATATGGGAAGCGTATGTCACGGTATGTTGTTGGGGATTTGGACACTCCGGTCCTTTCCCCGCAGGGTCACTCTACTTTATCAATTTCTATTTCAGACGATCAAGATTAGGGTGATGTATCTGTGATGTCTTCCAATAGTGTGCCTCCGTCGTCACAATTAATGAAGGGCTAGCGGAAAAGTGCTCATGTAAATACGCCAATTGCCTAAGAGGACCCTAGTAGGTTCGACGGCCTTTGACGTCCACTAGCTCGCCCGGTGTAGCGTCCATTCACCGAATGGTTCGGCAGCCGGGTTCGTCCGTTGCGGTCTAGAAGGAATTTTGGGGTGATGCGAGCACTATAAACCAACCTAATGCACACCCAGTGACGGCGGATCGGAGGGAGAACGCAGGAAGCCTTTTAGTCCGGTTCATAGCTCGTTCCGGTCCATCCGGACGGCAAGCGAGAGAGGCCCCTCTCTCGTTCAACAACATCTGGCCCCAGATGTTGTGGTACAAAATGTGTCGTAAGTGGAGCATACGTCCGTCGCTCGGGACGCTCCGTTGTATAGGCAGTCCGCTGAGACTGCTAAGGCTTCCTCTTCTCGTCAGCGCACACGACCGCACCTTGGCTGCGTGACCGCCGATATATTACCAGCTTCGCCGATCAAGGATTCTTCGGCGACCAGGTCACACCATCCGGTAGCCAGGGACACGAGGCCTGCAGACTCCGGACGTTCGCATAGGAAGTGTGCGGGAGTCAACGTACACGGAGCTTCCGGCGGCAATGCATCGTAAGACCGCTACTGCACAGGCCTCGGGAACGGACGTGCTTTCCTTAATAGCACAGTTTATCGCAGTATCCCAGCATCAACTGAATCTGTCGCATATATTTTATCCGACGATGCTGGGTCGGGACGCTCCGCAGAAGCGGGTACGGACGTCCGAAAGTTTCATCCGGTCCGACGGGATACCGAAAGGGATTCGGAGGATTTCGAGCTTTTCCTTTCGGAACAACATATGCTGTTGTGTATGTCATCTGACTTGGTCTTCTCCAGCTTCTTTCGTCGGACCAGAATGCTGCGATGCCGGATAAGAAACTGATAGCGTCGGTGGACTTAGAAATTTTTGGTTCGGTTCAGGGACATCGTCCCTCAGTTCCGACATAGTCCAATAATGTCACACAAACTTTCGAATTATTAAACGACGCTATATATATTATTATTTTATGCTTGCTATCCAAGCATTTCTGGTTTCTTGTTCGAAGAGTTATGGAGATGTCTTTCAAAAGTGTGCCTCTGTCGTCATAGTTAATGAAGAGTTAGCGGCAATAAGTGCTCATGGAATATGTCTATCGCCTACGGAGTGACATTCGCTAGCTCACCCGGTGTAGCGTACATTCATCGAATGGTTCGGCTGCCGGGTTCGTCCGTTGCGGTCTAGGAAGGAGATTTGGGTGATGCGAGCACTTTAATTACTTTAGTACTCACCCAGTGATGGCAGATTGAGGACAGATCGGAGGAAGCCTGTTAGTCCGGTTCCTGGCTTGTCCAGGTCCGTCCGGGCTGTGAGTGAGAGAGGTCCCTCTCTCGCCCAACAACATAGGGGACCGCATGTTGTGGTTCAGATATTTTACATTCGGAGCATATGTCCGTTGGTCGGGACGCTCCGTTATATTGACAGTCTGAGAGACTGTCTTTAATGCTTCCTCATCCTCACAGCAGGGCACACGACCGCACATTGGCTACGTGACCTCGAGTATCCGATCAGTTTCGGCATTCAGTGATTCCACGGCGA
Organism: Pictodentalium vernedei; assembly: GCA_031216915.1. Lineage (NCBI taxonomy): Eukaryota > Metazoa > Mollusca > Scaphopoda > Dentaliida > Dentaliidae > Pictodentalium > Pictodentalium vernedei. Next base: position 211,058,682 of record CM062288.1, read on the forward strand.
ATAGGTCGCGCCATCCGGTAGCCAAGGGACACGAGGCCTATACACTCCGTTCGCTCGCATATTGGTAGTATGCACGGGGTAACGATCACGGAGCTTCCAGCGGCAATGCATCGTAAGACCGCTTCTCCTCAGGCCTCAGTGACGGACGTGCTATCCGAGTTAGCACAGTTGTTTCGCAGCATCCCAGCAATTGACAGTTTCTCGGTCGAATCAGGAATTATCCGACGGCGCTGGGTCAGTGCGGTCCGCGGTTGCATCAGCTACGGACGACCGAACGCTTTATAGGGTCCGACAGGATGGCGAAAGGGATTCGAAAGATTTCGAGTTTTCCCTTTAGTAGTATCGGAAGATGCCTTTCATATCTTCTGGCATTATCTTCCAGTGATTATTATTTCGGACTTCATTGCTGCGATCTTGGATAAGAGACTTATAGCGTCATTGGACTCGGATTTTTCGATCGGTTCAGGGACATTGTCCCTGACTTACCGACGCAGTCCAATATTGTCATTACAACATGTGTTCTATATTTTTATACTGTACCAATGACCCAGACATAGCTGGTGCTAACTCTTAAAATATAGGGCCAAACACAAATTTTGCCCCCCAATCCCCAAAATTTGCATCTAAAACTAAAGAAAACATGTCCTGAAAGGCCCTCCACACCTCGCCCCCACTGCGCATGCGCAGTGTCAGGGACGTTCCGAAATTGGCGCCATTTATCATTCTAAGTTTGGCCCTTCATCAGTTAACATCTGACTGATCTTTGTGCTTTTAAATCTCAGTTTAAATGATGCCAGACACATAAATATTAGTGAAATGGTGATTCTAAGGAGGATAGAGAAGGAGGAGAGGAAAAGAATGTGTGACAGAATATTATCAGGGCTGTAACTTAAAATTTTTTAATGAAATTATGTTAAGTTACCTATTTTCAAGGCAGCAGCCATTTTGTTGTCATTCTGATTATTTAGTTACACTGTTTTTTCAAGTGTTTTCCTCTCTCCCTGTCCTTTAAGTCCCCCTTGCTATTTTCCCATGCTTTTGGCATAGTTTCTGTAATTATTATTACTAAAATTTCTTGGGAGTTTTAGCTGAATAACAGAATGAATTTCTGTTCTTTCCCCATGTTTACGTCTTCACCTACGGGTGGTTAGGCGTTGTGTTCTGCATCTACCATCTGATGTTCTGCAGTTTCTTCCCTGGAAGTCTCTGTTTTGCATCAGATAGTGTATTTTTGGTAACTGATTTCGGGCCTGGGTGCCTGGAGTCTTATTTTAGTGTTTTTACACTCATTGTTTACATTTACAACAGCCCTCTGTGTGAGGGGGGGATTTCTAAATAATAATATCTTTATGTTATTTTAATCATAACTAGATACATTATTATTGTTCGTAAGTGTTGAATAAATTGTTTAAAATATTTTTAAAATTTTTGTCCACACTTAGGCTTGGGATCCATTGGGGCTCAACGTTACTTTTCAGAAACTTGGGCTGTTCTGAAAAAATATTTTTTCAAAATATTTTGATTTCAATTATTTTTTCTATATTAATGGATCATATTATTATTATGTATTTTGATTGCCAGGGGTTAGTGCGAGTACCAGGACTTGTTTTCTTTTCACATTGAAAGGATATTGATCAATTGTTTTAAGAGGAAGTCTTCCTCTGACTTTATTATCATTCTATATGTGGTCAGTGTACTCGCATTAACTCCTGTTCTGTATCGTATGATTTCGATGACAATATGGGAAGCGTATGTCACGGTATGTTGTTGGGGATTTGGACACTCCGGTCCTTTCCCCGCAGGGTCACTCTACTTTATCAATTTCTATTTCAGACGATCAAGATTAGGGTGATGTATCTGTGATGTCTTCCAACAGTGTGCCTCCGTCGTCACAATTAATGAAGGGCTAGCGGAAAAGTGCTCATGTAATACGCCAATTGCCTAAGAGGACCCTAGTAGGTTCGACGGCCTTTGACGTCCGCTAGCTCGCCCGGTGTAGCGTCCATTCACCGAATGGTTCAGCAGCCGGGTTCGTCCGTTGCGGTCTAGAAGGAATTTTGGGGTGATGCGAGCACTATAAAATTAACTTAATGCACACCCAGTGACGGCGGATCGGAGGGAGAACGGAGGAAGCCTTTTAGTCCGGTTCATAGCTCGTTCCGGTCCATCCGGATGACAAGCGAGAGAGGCCCCTCTCTCGTTCAACAACATCTGGCCCCAGATGTTGTGGTACAAAATGTGTCGCTAGCGGAGCATACGTCCGTCGCTCGGGACGCTCCGTTGTATAGGCAGTCCGCTGAGACTGCTATGGCTTCCTCTTCTCGTCAGCGCACACGACCGCACCTTGGCTGCGTGACCGCCGATATATTACCAGCTTCGCCGATCAAGGATTCGTCGGCGACCAGGTCACACCATCCGGCAGCCAGGGATTCGAGACCGATGGACTCCGGACGTTCGCATAGGAAAAGTATGCGGGAGCCATCTGATGCGGAGCTGCCCTCGGCGAAGCAGCGATAGACTGCGCCTCCGCAGGTCTCGACGCCGGACATTCTTGTGCACATAGCACAGCTTATCGCAGCATCCCAGCAGCCGACAGAAACGGTGTCGGATCGAGAATTATCCGACGGCGCTGGGTCGGTAGCCGGGGACACGAGGCCTGCAGACTCCGAACGTTCGCATAGGAAGTGTGCGGGAGTCAACGTACACGGAGCTTCCGGCGGCAATGCATCGTAAGTCCGCTACTGAACAGGCCTCGGGAACGGACGTGCTTTCCTTAATAGCACAGTTTATCGCAGCATCCCAGCATCAACTGAATCTGTCGCACATATTTTATCCGACGATGCTGGGTCGGGACGCTCCGCGGAAGCGGGTACGGACGTCCGAAAGTTTCATCCGGTCCGACGGGATACCGAAAGGGATTCGGAGGATTTCAAGCTTTCCCTTTCGGAACAACATATGCTGCGATGCCGGATAAGAAACTGATAGCGTCGGTGGACTTAGAAATTTTTGGTTCGGTTCAGGGACATCGTCCCTCAGTTCCGACATAGTCCAATAATGTCCCACAAACTTTCGAATTATTGAACGACGCTATATATATTATTATTTTATGCTTGCTATCCAAGCATTTTTGGTTTCTTGTTCGAAGAGTTATGGAGATGTCTTTCAAAAGTGTGCCTCTGTCGTCATAGTTAATGAAGAGTTAGCGGCAATTAGTGCTCATGGAATATGTCTATCGCTTACGGAGTGACATTCGCTAGCTCACCCGGTGTAGCGTACATTCATCGAATGGTTCGGCTGCCGGGTTCGTCCGTTGCGGTCTAGGAAGGAGATTTGGGTGATGCGAGCACTTTAATTACTTTAGTACTCACCCAGTGACGGCAGATTGAGGACAGATCGGAGGAAGCCTGTTAGTCCGGTTCCTGGCTTGTCCAGGTCCGTCCGGGCTGTGAGCGAGAGAGGTTCCTCTCTCGCCCAACAACATAGGGGACCGCATGTTGTGGTTCAGATATTTTACATTCGGAGCATATGTCCGTTGCCCGGGATGCTCCGTTATATAGACAGTCTGAGAGACTGTCTTTAATGCTTCCTCATCCTCACAGCAGGGCACACGACCGCACATTGGCTACGTGACCTCGAGTATCCGATCAGTTTCGGCATTCAGTGATTCCACGGCGAATAGGTCGCGCCATCCGGTAGCCAAGGGACACGAGGCCTATACACTCCGTTCACTCACATATTGGAAGTATGCACGGGGTAACGATCACGGAGCTTCCAGCGGCAATGCATCGTAAGACCGCTTCTCCTCAGGCCTCAGTGACGGACGTGCTATCCGAGTTAGCACAGTTGTTTCGCAGCATCCCAGCAATTGACAGTTTCTCGGTCGAATCAGGAATTATCCGACGGTGCTGGGTCGGTGCGGTCCGCGGTTGCATCAGCTACGGACGACCGAACGCTTTATAGGGTCCGACAGGATGGCGAAAGGGATTCGAAAGATTTCGAGTTTTCCCTTTAGTAGTATCGGAAGATGCCTTTCATATCTTCTGGCATTATCTTCCAGTGATTATTAGTTCGGACTTCATTGCTGCGATCTTGGATAAGAGACTTATAGCGTCATTGGACTCGGTTTTTTCGATCGGTACAGGGACATTGTCCCTGACTTACTGACGCAGTCCAATATTGTCATTACAACATGTGTTTTATTTTTCGACGCTATATATATATATATATACAAGCCTGCTACTAAGCATGATAGTTTAGTTTCTTGTCCGCGTTGCTCATTTCTGCCATTTTATCATTTTTACAAATAGTTTATTTTGGCAGAGCAGGGCATACCGAGAGTTCATATGCGTCTAGACGGTGTGATTAAAGACTGCATATATTCTTTTTCGCCGTTTATGTCTTTTCCAATTTCAATGTTGGGAACGACATTATGTATAGTAGACTTAACTTAGACGCTTTATTATACGTAATCCGCCTTACTGAGGCGTTATCATTACGTCTTCAAGAAAAGATTTACGGGATATTATTCTCAATGTAATTTCTTTTGAGGGCAGTAGTTTGTTCACGTATAACTCCGCCCTTCAGTGGCTGATTGGAGTTGGTTAGACGTGACGCAGCCCTAGCTACATCCACACGCGTGGATAGTAAGGTTAAGAACTCTCTCAGAGTCGCTTCGTTCTCGGAGGAGCTTCTCTTCGACGGCAACTTTCCGGCAATCCATGAATTGCTCGATTTATACGTTCTCTTGTCTATCTAGTGTTACAAGAGATTCAGACTGGGGCAAACATTCGGTGGTTGACTCAGAGAGTGCCGCCGCAGTTGCCGGACCCGAGTGTGGCTGTTATGACGGTTGCCAGTCAAACAGATTGGGATATATACTGATCCCTACGGATTCGAAGTGCCAGGGTCTTTGGGTTCCGCAGTCTTTTAGCAATCAGTTTAACTTCCGCGGAATAATGTTTTTTAGGCTTGCTTTATGTCATTGCATGAACATTATTCAGAAACGCATGCCCAAATTCCTGTCCTTTAATTCGACAGTAGTGGCGTATCTCCGGAACCAGGGAGGCACTCTTTCGTTTCCGTTATTCAATTTAATGGAAAGAATCCGTCTGTTGGTTATTGTACACCAAGTTCAGTTTTGGTCCGTCATATTCCGGGTCGTCTGTTTGTTTTATCGGGCTCCCATTCTCTTACGGGTCGCTTGTTGCTGTCAGAATGGACTCTCAACAAACAAGTATTCAATCAGATTTGCTATCTATGGGAGCGCCCAATGATGATTTATTTATGACACAGCTTGCTAATCAATTGCAGACGTATGTGTTGGCTTGTCCAGATCTCTGAGCTAATAGTGTTAACGCTCTATTGATCTATAGGACGGAATGATAGGATATGCGTATCCTCCGGCGCTGTTGTTTTAGCAGGTATTGCTAAGATAAACAACCACAATACATTTCTGTTGATAGCATCTCTATCTTCACAGAGATCATGAGTAATTTACTCTCTTGTCTACTGTGGGTCTTAACGTGAAATCTTCCTCTATGTGAGGATCTTTTTTCACTGGGTAAATCGTGTCATCTTTATCACAACCAGCAAGGTCGCAACCTTCATGTATTCCGTTGTGTGGTCCGTATTGCATTGTAAGCACTGTACTGGACGAGCTTTGGACGCGATTTCTTACTATAGGAGATCCTCTTCTTCGCTATTCTATGCGACTAAAGTGGAGGCTCTTCCGTCGTGTTGTGGGGATCATTATGATCATATTCTTGATCCCTCCATACTACTCATTGCTATTTTTTAGTATACTTGTTTCACAAGATCTACTGCAGCCTGTTATTATTTAGGTTATAGGTTTATGTTACCTCATACCTATGCACTCTACGATAGTTTACAATTGAGTCTTTTGTCTCTTTATCTAAGTCAGTTAGTAACTTTTTGATAAATAGACTTAGAATCTTTAGATTAAATTCCTATACGGATTTTAACTTCGGTTCTTATTTAGCTAAGTAATCATTTGAGCCTCTGGAAACAGTAGTTTTCAAATTCTGACCTTTTAGACAGTAATTCTGTTGGTGAATTTCATGCACTATCGATGGATGATTTTCACTTTCATAGTTTCGGAATCAATACTTCCGTTACTATTTAGGTTGGATTGTTGCATAAGAGTTAGGCTCCTATTATCCGGAACCTATTATTTTAAGGTCCTTCCGTCTTCGTATGGGCATAGGCCTTTACTCTTTCCGGGTACAGTTTATGTATTTATAAACAGATATCTGTTTATTACAAGGGCGTAAGCTTCTTCTGTCTTTGATGTCTAGTAGAAGGACGTTACGCTCCATTTTATTGTTAATGGATTCTATTAACTATCGGTACTGCTTATGGTATATCATTGACTTAGCAGTTGTGCTTAAGATTTCGGCTCATGAAGTAAGAGTTCTTCTACTTCTTGGGCTTACATTAATAGTGTCGCTATTATAGATTTTTGAAGGCCGCTCATTGCGCTCAGCCATCCACATTCATGAATTTTATCTTAGAAATATCGAGTCCATTTCTGGAGGCCTCTATTGTTAGGTCTATTATCTACTGCTCAGAATGTCATTCACTTAACAGTTGCTACTATAGCTAGGTAGGCTGTCTGTTTCGGCAGTGTCTCCGTTCGGCTGCCCTCTTCGCTCTGGGCTATTTGACCCAGGGCAAGAAAAAGGGGGGGGGGGAGGGTGTTCCCTTGGGTCACCTGTTTTACTATGAAAACAAGGGGATACCTCCTCCGGAGTTAGTAATTCTGAGCTGTTATTGGGATGGTTGTTTAGTGAGAAGTTTAGGTTTTTAAAATTCATTCAAGTCTTAGTTTTTAAAGTATAGCTTTTGAATATTGCATATGTCAACGGACATGATTATGCAATCCTCAGACACTTTTAGGAGTATAAGAGTCTCTATTCTCTAGACTTACTTTATTTATTGGCTTACTTTAAAAATTATTAATATAAGGATTATATTGGATATTAATAGAGTACATGGATGTATGAAGCTCAATTTTGGAAGGTGTTGTATCTTTCTAATTTATCATAAATAAGAAAGATACATGTAAGGCCTATTACTTCTTTTTCCCTACAGGGGATGACTCTATTTTATTTTATTGAGCGTATTCCATTTTGCTCTATGTCCTTGGCCCTCCAGCCTTTTTACTATTCAGCTATGTCTGGGTCATTGGTACAGTATAAAAATGTTAAAAAATTTATAGTAATTTATATATTTTTTATACTTACCAATGACCCAGACGGGGATGGCCCTCCCAGGAGTTGGGAACTCTTGCCTCCCCGCTGAGTACATAGCGCTTACCAGGCACTGGTTATTAGAATGATTAATGGCGCCAATTTTGGAACGTCCTTGACACTGCGCATGCGCAGTAGGGGCGAAGTGTGGAGGGCCTTTCAGGACATGTTTTCTTTAGTTTTAGATGCAAATTTTGGGGATTGGGGGGCAAAATTTGTGTTTGGCCCTATATTTTAAGAGTTAGCACCAGCTATGTCTGGGTCATTGGTAAGTATAAAAAATATATAAATTACTATAAATTTTTTAACTTTCGACCAATAACTCCAGTTTGAAGTATTTCATCCAGCTAGTAATACATGCCAAGTTCAAATATGGGTTCTGTCCAATTATTTTTTACATGAGTTACGGCCCTTTTTCGACTTAGAATTCAACCATCTATCAACATTTTTTTGGTTTCCAACTGATAACTCCAGTTTGGATTATTTGATCTCAACCAAATTTTGTATGTATATTGCCCAGCTAGTAGTAAAGGCCAAGTTCGATTTAAGATTCCGTCCATATATTTTTAAATAAGTTACGATCCTTTTTCGACTTAGAATTTGACCATCTATCAACATTCTTACTTTCCGACAGATAAGTCCAGTTTGGATTATCTGATCTCAACCAAAGTTAGTATGTGTATTGCCCAGCTAGTAATACAGACCAAGTTCGATTATGGGTTCCGTCCATTCATTTTTAAATGAGTTACGACCCTTTTGCGACTTAGAATTCGACCATTTATTAACATTTTTGGTATCTGACCTATAACTCCAGTTGGGATTATTTGATCTCAACCAAAGTTGGTATGTGTATATTTTTATACTGTACCAATGACCCAGACATAGCTGGTGCTAACTGTTAAAATATAGGGCCAAACACAAATTTTGCCCCCCAATCCCCAAAATTTGCATCTAAAACTAAAGAAAACATGTCCTGAAAGGCCCTCCACACTTCGCCCCTACTGCGCATGCGCAGTGCCAAGGACGTTCCGAAATTGGCGCCATTTATCATTCTAAGTTTGGCCCTTCATCAGTTAACATCTGACTGATCTTTGTGCTTTTAAATCTCAGTTTAAATGATGCCAGACACATAAATATTAGTGAAATGGTGATTCTAAGGAGGATAGAAAAGGAGGAGAGGAAAAGAATGTGTGACAGAATATTATCAGGGCTGTAACTTAAAATTTTTTAATGAAATTATGTTAAGTTACCTATTTTCAAGGCAGCAGCCATTTTGTTGTCATTCTGATTATTTAGTTACACTGTTTTTTCAAGTGTTTTTCCTCTCTCCCTGTCCTTTAAGTTCCCCCTTGCTATTCTCCCATGCTTTTGGCATAATTTCTGTAATTATTATTACTAAAATTTCTTGGGAGTTTTAGCTGAATAACAGAATGAATTCTGTTCTTTCCCCATGTTTACGTCTTCACCTACGGGTGGTTAGGCATTGTGTTCTGCATCTACCATCTGATGTTCTGCAGTTTCTTCCCTGGAAGTCTCTGTTTTGCATCAGATGGTGTATTTTTGGTAACTGATTTCGGGCCTGGGTGCCTGGAGTCTTTTTTTAGTGTTTTTACACTCATTGTTTACATTTACAACAGCCCTCTGTGTGAGGGGGGGATTTCTAAATAATAATATCTTTATGTTATTTTAATCATAACTAGATACATTATTATTGTTCGTAAGTGTTGAATAAATTGTTTAAAATATTTTTAAAATTTTTGTCCACACTTAGGCTTGGGATCCATTGGGGCTCAACGTTACTTTTCAGAAACTTGGGCTGTTCTGAAAAAATATTTTTTCAAAATATTTTGATTTCAATTATTTTTTCTATATTAATGGATCATATTATTATTATGTATTTTGATTGCCAGGGGTTAGTGCGAGTACCAGGACTTGTTTTCTTTTCACATTGAAAGGATATTGATCAATTGTTTTAAGAGGAAGTCTTCCTCTGACCTTATTATCATTCTATATGTGGTCAGTGTACTCGCATTAACTCCTGTTCTGTATCGTATGATTTCGATGACAATATGGGAAGCGTATGTCACGGTATGTTGTTGGGGATTTGGACACTCCGGTCCTTTCCCCGCAGGGTCACTCTACTTTATCAATTTCTATTTCAGACGATCAAGATTAGGGTGATGTATCTGTGATGTCTTCCAACAGTGTGCCTCCGTCGTCACAATTAATGAAGGGCTAGCGGAAAAGTGCTCATGTAATACGCCAATTGCCTAAGAGGACCCTAGTAGGTTCGACGGCCTTTGACGTCCGCTAGCTCGCCCGGTGTAGCGTCCATTCACCGAATGGTTCGGCAGCCGGGTTCGTCCGTTGCGGTCTAGAAGGAATTTTGGGGTGATGCGAGCACTATAAAATTAACTTAATGCACACCCAGTGACGGCGGATCGGAGGGAGAACGGAGGAAGCCTTTTAGTCCGGTTCATAGCTCGTTCCGGTCCATCCGGACGGCAAGCGAGAGAGGCCCCTCTCTCGTTCAACAACATCTGGCCCCAGATGTTGTGGTACAAATGTGTCGTTAGCGGAGCATACGTCCGTCGCTCGGGACGCTCCGTTGTATAGGCAGTCCGCTGAGACTGCTAAGGCTTCCTCTTCTCGTCAGCGCACACGACCGCACCTTGGCTGCGTGACCGCCGATATATTACCAGCTTCGCCGATCAAGGATTCTTCGGCGACCAGGTCACACCATCCGGCAGCCAGGGATTCGAGACCGATGGACTCCGGACGTTCGCATAGGAAAGTATGCGGGAGCCATCTGATGCGGAGCTGCCCTCGGCGAAGCAGCGATAGACTGCGCCTCCGCAGGTCTCGACGCCGGACATTCTTGTGCACATAGCACAGCTTATCGCAGCATCCCAGCAGCCGACAGAAACGGTGTCGGATCGAGAATTATCCGACAGCGCTGGGTCGGTAGCCGGGGACTCGAGGTCTGCAGACTCCGGACGTTCGCATAGGAAGTGTGCGGGAGTCAACGTACACGGAGCTTCCAGTGGCAATGCATCGTAAGTCCGCTATTGCACAGGCCTCGGGAACGGACGTGCTTTCCTTAATAGCACAGTTTATCGCAGCATCCCAGCATCAACTGAATCTGTCGCATATATTTTATCCGACGATGCTGGGTCGGGACGCTCCGTGGAAGCGGGTACGGACGTCCGAAAGTTTCATCCGGTCCGACGGGATACCGAAAGGGATTCGATGGATTTCAAGCTTTCCCTTTCGGAACAACATATGCTGCGATGCCGGATAAGAAACTGATAGCGTCGGTGGACTTAGAAATTTTTTGGTTCGGTTCAGGGACATCGTCCCTCAGTTCCGACATAGTCCAATAATGTCACACAAACTTTCGAATTATTGAACGACGCTATATATATTATTATTTTATGCTTGCTATCCAAGCATTTCTGGTTTCTTGTTCGAAGAGTTATGGAGATGTCTTTCAAAAGTGTGCCTCTGTCGTCATAGTTAATGAGGAGTTAGCGGCAATAAGTGCTCATGGAATATGTCTATCGCTTACGGAGTGACATTCGCTAGCTCACCCGGTGTAGCGTACATTCATCGAATGGTTCGGCGGCCGGGTTCGTCCGTTGCGGTCTAGGAAGGAGATTTGGGTGATGCGAGCACTTTAATTACTTTAGTACTCACCCAGTGACGGCAGATTGAGGACAGATCGGAGGAAGCCAACATCATAGGGGACCGCATGTTGTGGTTCAGATATTTTACATTCGGAGCATATGTCCGTTGCTCGGGACGCTCCGTTATATTGACAGTCCGAGAGACTGTCTTTAATGCTTCCTCATCCTCACAGCAGGGCACACGACCGCACATTGGCTACGTGACCTCGAGTATCCGATCAGTTTCGGCATTCAGTGATTCCACAGCGAATAGGTCGTGCCATCCGGTAGCCAAGGGACATGAGGCCTATACACTCCGTTCGCTCGCATATTGGAAGTATGCACGGGGTAACGATCTCGGAGCTTCCTGCGGCAATGCATCGTAAGACCGCTGCTCCTCAGGCCTCACTGACGGACGTGCTATCCGAGTTAGCACAGTTGTTTCGCAGCATCCCAGCAATTGACGGTTTCTCGGTCGAATCAGGAATTATCCGACGGCGCTGGGTCAGTGCGGTCCGCGGTTGCATCAAGCTACGGACGACCGAACGCTTTATAGGGTCCGACAGGATGGTGAAAGGGATTCGAAAGATTTCGAGTTTTCCCTTTAGTAGTATCGGAAGATGCCTTTCATATCTTCTGGCATTTCTTCCAGTGATTATTTTTCGGACTTCATTGCTGCGATCTTGGATAAGAGACTTATAGCGTCATTGGACTTGGATTTTTCGATCGGTACAGGGACTTTGTCCCTGACTTACCGACGCAGTCCAATATTGTCATTACAACATGTGTTTTATTTTTCGACGCTATATATTTATATATATATACAAGCCTGCTACTAAGCATGATAGTTTAGTTTCTTGTCCGCGTGGCTCATTTCTGCCATTTTATCTTTTTTACATATAGTTTATTTTGGCAGAGCAGGGCATACCGAGAGTTCATATGCGTCTAGACGGTGTGATTAAAGACTGCATATATTCTTTTTCGCCGTTTATGTCTTTTCCAATTTCAATGTTGGGAACGACATTATGTATAGTAGACTTAACTTAGACGCTTTATTATACGTAATCCGCCTTACTGAGGCGTTATCATTACGTCTTCAAGAAAAGATTTACGGGATATTATTCTCAATGTAATTTCTTTTGAGGGCAGTAGTTTGTTCACGTATAACTCCGCCCTTCAGTGGCTGATTGGAGTTGATTAGACATGATGCAACCCTAGCTTCATCCACGCGTGGATAGTAGGTTAAGAACTCTCTCAGAGTCGCTTCGTTCTCGGAGGAGCTTCTCTTCGACGGCAACTTTCCGGCAATCCATGAATTGCTTGATTTATACATTCTCTTGTCTATCTAGTGTTACAAGAGATTCAGACTGGGGCAAACATTCGGTGGTTGACTCAGAGAGTGCCGCCGCAGTTGCCGGACCCGAGTGTGGCTGTTATGACGGTTTCCAGTCAAACAGATTGGGATATATACTGATCCCTACGGATTCGAAGTGCCAGGGTCTTTGGGTTCCGCAGTCTTTTAGCTATCAGTTTAACTTCCGCGGAATAATGTTTTTTAGGCTTGCTTTATGTCATTGCATGAACATTATTCAGAAACGCATGCCCAAATTCCTGTCCTTTAATTCGACAGTAGTGGCGTATCTCCGGAACCAGGGAGGCACTCTTTCGTTTCCGTTATTCAATTTAATGGAAAGAATCCGTCTGTTGGTTATAGTACACCAAGTTCAGTTTTGATCCGTCATATTCTGGGTCGTCTGATTGTTTTAACGCACTCCCGTTCTCTTACGGGTCGCTTGTTGCTGTCAGAATGGACTCTCAACAAACAAGTATTCAATCAGATTTGCTATCTATGGGAGCGCCCAATGATGTTTTATTTATGACACAGCTTGCTAATCATTTGCAGACGTATGTGTTGGCTTGTCCAGATCTCTGAGCTAATACTGTTAACGCTCTATTGATCTATAGGACGGAATGATAGGATACGCGTATCCTACGGCGCTGTTGTTTTAGCAGGTATTGCTAAGATAAACAACCACAATACATTTCTGTTGATAGCATCTCTATCTTCACAGAGATCATGAGTAATTTACTCTCTTGTCTACTGTGGATCTTAACGTGAAATCTTCCTCTATGTGAGGATCTTTTTTCACTGGGTAAATCGTGTCATCTTTATCACAACCAGCAAGGTTGCAACCTTCATGTATTCCGTTGTGTGGTCTGTATTGCATTGTAAGCACTATACTGGACGAGCTTTGGACGCGATTTCTTACTATAGGAGATCCTCTTCTTCGCTATTCCATGCGACTAAAGTGGAGGCTCTTCCGTCGTGGTGTAGGGATCATTATGTTCATATGGTTGATCCCTCCATACTACTCATTGCAACTTTTTAGTATACTTGTTTGACAAGATCTACTGCAGCCTGTTATTATTTAGGTTATAGGTTTATGTTACCTCATACCTATGCACTCTATGATCTATGATAGTTTACAATTGAGTCTTTTGTCTCTTTATCTAAGTCAGTTAGTAACTTTTTGATAAATAGACTTAGAATCTTTAGATTAAATTCCTATACGGATTTTAACTTCAGGTTCTTATTTAGTTAAGTAATCATTTGAGCCTCTGGAAACAGTAGTTTTCAAATTCTGACATTTTAGACAGTAATTCTGTTGATTTCTCTTTTACTGTAGAGTCAGTGAGTTTCATGCACTATCGATGGATGATTTTCACTTTCATAGTTTCGGAATCAATACTTCCGTTACTATTTAGGTTGGATTGTTGCATAAGAGTTAGGCTCCTATTATCCGGAACCTATTATTTTAAGGTCCTTCCGTCTTCGTATGGGCATAGGCCTTTAATCTTTCCGGGTACAGTTATGTATTTATAAACAGATATCTGTTTATTACAAGGGCGTAAGCTTCTTCTGTCTTTGATGTCTAGTAGAAGGACGTTACGCTCCTTTTTATTGTTAATGGATTCTATTAACTAGCGTACTGCTTATGGTATATCATTGGCTTAGCAGTTGTGCTTAAGATTTCGGCTCATGAAGTAAGAGTTCTACTTCTTGGGCTTACATTAATAGTGTTGCTATTATAGATTTTTGAAGGCTGCTCATTGCGCTCAGCCATCCATTCATGAATTTTATCTCAGAAATATCGAGTCCATTTCTGGAGGCCTCTGTTGTCAGGTCTATTATCTACTGCTCAGAATGTCATTCACTTAACAGTTGCTACTATAGCTAGGTAGGCTGTCTGTTTCGGCAGTGTCTCCGTTCGGCTGCCCTCTTCGCTCTGGGCTATTTGACCCAGGGCAAGAAAAAGGGGGGGGGGGGGGGGGGGGAGGGTGTTCCCTTGGGTCACCTGTTTTTACTATGAAAACAAGGGGATACCTCCTCCGGAGTTAGTAATTCTGAGCTGTTATTGGGATGGTTGTTTAGTGAGAAGTTTAAGTTTATAAAATTCATTCAAGTCTTAGTTTTTAAAGTATAGCTTTTGAATATTGCATATGTCAACGGACATGATTATGCAATTCTCACACACTTTTAGGAGTATAAGAGTCTCTATTCTCTAGACTTACTTTATTATTGGCTTACTTTAAAAATTATTAGTATAAGGATTATTGGATATTAATAGAGTACATGGATGTGTGAAGCTCAATTTTTGGAAGGTGTTGTATCTTTCTAATTTATCATAAATAAGAAAGATACATATAAGGCCTATTACTTCTTTTCCCTACAGGGGATGACTCTATTTTATTTTATTGAGCGTATTCCATTTTGCTCTATGTCCTTGGCCCTCCAGCCTTTTTACTATTCAGCTATGTCTGGGTCATTGGTACAGTATAAAAATGTTAAAAAATTTATAGTAATTTATATATTTTTTATACTTACCAATGACCCAGACGGGGATGGCCCTCCCAGGAGTTGGGAACTCTTGCCTCCCCGCTGAGTACATAGCGCTTACCAGGCACTGGTTATTAGAATGATAAATGGCGCCAATTTCGGAACGTCCTTGACACTGCGCATGCGCAGTAGGGGCGAAGTGTGGAGGGCCTTTCAGGACATGTTTTCTTTAGTTTTAGATGCAAATTTTGGGGATTGGGGGGCAAAATTTGTGTTTGGCCCTATATTTTAAGAGTTAGCACCAGCTATGTCTGGGTCATTGGTAAGTATAAAAAATATATAAATTACTATAAATTTTTTAACTTTTCAGCTAATAATACTGACAAAGTCGGGATATGGGTTCTGGCCAACTATTTTTACATGAGTAACGTCCCTTTTTCGACTTAGAACGAGTGTATTTATCCACGCCTGGTGGTGCTCTTGTTTACCTTTGCTGTTGTGATTTATGTCATTGGCAATCACACCTAATATAATAATTGAATTTAATTTTCTTAACAACATCCGATTTGCTTGCATTTGATTGGTTGTGTTGTGTCTTTCATAACTTATTGAATGTTTTTCTTATCACAGGCCTGGCTTTCTGAAAAATGCAGGTGGGCAAAAAATCGCTCTCCTCAATCAGCTTAGGAGAGCAATTAGCTTTACACAGCATTTTAAGTATCCAGTAGAACGAACTCATTGAAACTGAAACCAACAGACTACATCAGTGATTTTATTAACTTTACTAAGGTAAAGCGAAATCTCTTAGACATCTAGATGTCTCACTCAACAACCGAACACACACTTGACAAGACCTGTGTGTGTACCCAGACCTGTTGTCCAAGAAAGTCATATGCCTACCACTACCACCTTCAACCCCCTAAGGGGGGTTGAAGGTGGTAGTGGTAGGCGTATGACTTTCTTGGACAACAGGTCTGCTTGAATCTACAGTCACATCCTGGTGCAAGTGCTTCAAGTGACAGGATAGTAGTAATGGTAGTATATTATAGTGTCAATATTCCTTGAATAATTACCCCTCACACTGTGATGTCAGTTGTTGAACTTGAAACTGACAGAAAAAAAAATATTGCTGTCACCCATTTTGCTTCAAATGATTGCAGCTGTGTTTGGGTATGGTTGCAGCCATTACCTTTTACCACTAATCCACTTTCAAAATGAAATTACGTGATGTTATGTGACTTCGAAGTTAAATTACATTTTTGCTTTACAACAAAAATTTAATGTGAGCATAATACATGTAATCTCAATCATCCCAGACCAAAATATTGAGGAGGGCAATTTTTCGCTCTCCTTAATTCTTTCAGGAGGCCAGTAAGGAGAGCTAAAAAATCGCTCTCCTGAAATTGCCAAGCCTGCTATCATATGAATGTTTTTGCTTTTTCCCGCTCATCTGTCTAAATTGTACAACTGTACAATAAAACTGTAATTGCTACACATTGGCTGATTCATTTCATAAATATGTTACCTCAAAATAATCATTTGTAATTGTCCACTTAAAAGTGAGTTTGTTAAAACTTAAGAAAACTACATTCATTATCCTACTCAAAAATAAATTAGCATTAAGGTGGATTTTTCATAGTAGTTTTCCCCCAGGCACTCTCCAATAATTTGTAATAAAACAAATTTATATAAACAAAATATTATTTGCATTTGACTAAAATATGAAACAGGAGCAAGGAAAATGTCGGCTTTTGCTCTGGTACTCTCATTAGCTTAACTTGACAAAGTCAGGATAAGCTATTGCCATCGCGCGTGTGGAAGTCTGTCAGTCTATATGTCTGTCAGTCTGTTCATATTTTCTTTAGCACAGGCTACACCCCGTAGTTCTTGTCCGATCATCGCGAAATTTCATATGCAAGTTTGAGGTCATGTCTAGATGAGAACATCCCCTTTTGGTCAATATCGGTCAACCGTGATGGCTATGTGAGCCCCAAACCTGAAAATCTTTAGCACAGTCTGTAGGTCATATTTATGAAGGGACTTCATTGTAACTTTGTAGGATGAGTCCATATAATGTCTAGATGAGAACCTCCCCTTTTGGTCTCGATTGGTCAACTGTGACGGGTATGCAAGCCCGAAACTTGAAAACATGTAGCACAGTATACAGGTCATAATTATGAAGTGATTTCATTGTAACTTGGTAGGATGACTCCATGTAAGGTCCAGATGAGAATGTCCCCTTTTGGTCACGATCGTTTAACCATGACGGCTACGCAGGTTGAAACACAAAAACCTTTTGCACAGTCGACAGGTTTTATATTTACATTGGGATTTTATTGTAACTTTGTAGGATCACTCTGTATAATGTCTAGTTGAGAATGTCCTATTTTGGTCGGGTTCTGTCAACCGTGATGGCCAGAGGGGCATGTTACCTAGATTCCTTCAGCACAGTCTACAGCTTGCATTTATGAAGGGATTTCATTGTAAATTTGTAGGATAACTCAGTATAATGTTTAGATGAGAACGTCCTATGTTGGCCGTGATCGGCCAGCTGTGATGGCTGCACAGGCACATGACCTAGATTTGTTTAGCACAGTCTACAGTTCATATTTATGAAGCGATTTCATTGTAACTTGGAAGGAAAACTTGGTATGATGTCTTGATGAGACTGTTACTGCCGCCTGGTCACATTACCTGGATTCCTTTAGCACTGTCTATAGGTTGTTTTTATGAAGGAATTTCTTTGTAATTTGGTAGGATAACTTGGTATGATATCTAGATGAGTCTCTCCTATTTTGGTCATGATCGGTCTACCATGACCACCGAACCGTGACATGACCTAGATTCCTTTAGCAAAGTCTACAGGTTATATTTATCTAGGAATTGTCCCGAGTTCGATCCCCGTCTGGGATAACCGCGTTGTGCCCTTGGGCAAGGTACTTTATCCCAGTTGCCTACATGGGGGTATGATGACGCTGTGTACTAAGCCATACTGCACGTCAACAGTGCACATCTTTTCAATCGCTGTAACCCTGCTTGAGCAGAGCTTGAACAGAGTTAGAATGTTGAGGAGCTGACAGTTGCTTGTCGATGCTTGGTGGTTCTCTCCAGTTACTTCAGCTTCCTCCACCCGTAAAACTGTCACGGTCACGATTAGACATTGTGCATAAGTATGTGACCTTAAACACCAATAAATAAATATATTTCATTGTAACATGGTAGGATGGCTGGTTTTGGAATGATTTTACTGTAACTTGGTAACTTTGGGTGACATACATTAACTGTGAGGGCCACATTAACACAGTCCTCAATTCTTTAGTAAAGTCCACACCTCAAATTATTCTTATTGAAAAAATAGCATATGGGCAACAGAAATTAACATATTCTCAATTATCACAATTCTTGTCTTATTTCATAATCATTTCATAAACATTGAGCATTATCCTTTTCATCAAACACTACACACAATCAAGTTAAGCTACAGTATCACTGACACTTTCATTTTTCTGATTTTGGCTTCTCGCACTCAACCAGTTGACTTACTGTAAGCCATTCTTCTCCCCTGATTCAGGATACCTGTATACCACTTGAAAGGTGTATCCAGTCATATATTTGTATACTATAACCAATGGCCCAGACTGAGCTGGTGCTAACTCAAAATTATCTAGGGCCAAACACAAATTTTGCCCCCCAATCCCCAAAATTTGCATGCAAAACCGAAAATTAGAAGTCCTATCTGGCCCTCCATACATTTACTCTCTGCGCATGCACAGACGCCAGGAAGTCACCGAAACTGGCGCCATCATCATTCTTTGTTTGGCCCTTCAGTCAGGTAACATCAAACTGACATCTGTGCTTTTTAATCTCAGTTTTAATGATGCCAGACACAAATCAATAGTTAATTTGGTGGATCCAGGGACACAACTGGATGAAGGAAGGAAGAAACGGTGGTTTGAAATGTTCAGGGCTGTAATTTTATAATATTTATAAAAATTAGTTCATGTTCCCCAATTTCGGGACATGGGCCTGATGTCATCAGTGTTGTTAATGATTTTTCCACTGTTTGTTAAGTATTCCTTCCCTACCCTCCCTTGATCCCCCCCCCCCCCCCCCCCCCCCCCCAGTTAAACTCCCAAGTTTTTTGGCTTGTTTTTTTTTAAATTTTTTTATTATAAAATTTCTTGGGAGTTCAACGTATTATACAGAAGATTATTCTGTACATCCCCATGGTTATGTCCTCACCCTTGGGGTGTTTAGGCGTTTTGGTCATGCATCATACATCCGATGTATCGTTTTTTCTTCTGCTGAAGATCTTGCTTTACATCGGATAGTTTTATTTTTGTTACTGACTTCGGGCCGTGTAGCCTGGGGTATTGTTTCCAGTTTTTATTCTGAAGTTATTTACATTGACAGTGCTTTATTTGTATAGGTAGTTTCCTATTATTTTTAGGGAAACTACGGTTGTACGTAACATAAAATATTCCGGTAGTGTGGTAATTAATTTTTGGGATATTATTTTAATTTTGTCCACACTTAGGCTCTTTTGAGCTCATCATTCCCTTTGGGAACTTGGGCTCTTATATAAGAAAAAAAAAAATTTTAAAAATTTTTATTTTTATACTGTACCAATGACCCAGACTTAGCTGGTGCTAACTCTAACAAAACCAGGGCCAAACACAAATTTTGCCCCCCAATCCCCAAAATTTGCATCCAAAACCAAAAGAAATCATGTCCTATAGGACCTCCATACTTCGCCCCTACTGCGCATGCGCAGTGTCAAGGACGTTCCGAAATTGGCGCCAATTATCATTCTCTGTTTGGCCCTTCATCAGTCAACATCTCACTGATCTTTGTGCTTGTAAATCTCAGTTTAAAGGATGCCAGACACGTAATTATTGGAGAAATGGTGATTCTAAGGAGGATATAGAAGGAGGAGAGGAAAAAGGAGTGACAAAAAATAATCAGGGCTGTACTTAAAATTTTTTATGAAATTATGTTAAGTTGCCTATTTTCGAGGCATGGGCCTCTTGTCATTCTTGCTAAAAGTTGCACTGCTTATTCAGTGTTTCCTCTCCCCTGGCCTTCTAAGTCCCCCCTTGCAATTCTCCCATGCTTTTGGCATATTTTTGAGAAAGTTCATTTCTAAAATTCTCTTGGGAGAGTTGCTTGGTTACAGAATGTTTTCTGTTATTTTCCCCATAGTTACGTTTTCACCCATGGGTGTATAAACGTTGTGTTCTGCATCTTCCATCTGATGTTCTGCAGATTCTCCCCTGGGAGTCTCTGTTTTGCATCAGATAGAGTGCAATTTTGATGACTGATTTCGGGCCAGTTTTTTCAGTGCCTGGAGTCATGTTTTCTGGTGTTTTACACTGTTTGTTTACATTGGCAACAGTCTCTTTTGAGGGGGGCTGTTTGCCTTTGGTGTAGTTTATCTCACTATAAGATACATGTTTATTATCCGTAAGTGTTGCATTAATTATTTAATATAATTTAAAATTTTTGACCACACTTAGCCATCGGATCCATCGGGGCTCAACGTTACTTTTCAGAAACTTGGGCTTCGCTGAAAAAATATTTTTCAAAAATTATTTTGATTTGTAATTGTTTTTTCATTATTAATGGATCATGTTATTATGTATCTTTGTGTCAGGGGTTTGTGTGAGTAACTAGGACTTGTTGTTGACTTTTCACAATGAAAGGATATTGTTCAAATTGTAATGGGAAGAAATCTTCCTCTGACTTTCATGATCATTGTATTAATTGTAGTCAGTGTTCTCGCACTAATCCCTGTTCTATATGTCAATATTGGGATGACAAACATTGGAAACGTGTGTCACGGTATGTTGTTTCTGGAGAAAGGGCTATGCCGGCTCTTTCTCCGCAAGGTCACTCTACTCTCTCAGTTTCTATTTCAGAGGAACAAGAACAGGGTGATGTTTCCATGTTATCTTCCGCAAGTGCTCTTCCGTCGTCACAAATGAATACAGAGCTAGCGGCAAAAGTGCTCATGGAGATTAAACAAATGTCGTCCGCTAGCTCGCCCGGTGTAGCGTCCATTCACCGAATGGTTCGGCAGCCGGGTTCGTCCGATGCGGTCCAGGAGGAAATGTTGGGTGATGCGAGCACTATAAACATTCAACGTGCACACCCAGTGATGGCGGATAGTAGGCGAGATCGGAGGAAGCCTTTGAGTCCGGTTCGTCCAGGTCCAGCCGGGCCGCGAGCGAGAGAGGCCCCTCTCTCGTACAACAACATCTGGGACCAGATGTTGTGGTACAAAATGTGTCGCAAGCGGAGCATACGTCCGTCGCTCGGACGCTCCGTTGTATAGGCAGTCTGCGGAGACTGCTCAGGCTTCTTCTCGTCAGCGCACACGACCGCACCTTGGCTGCGTGACCGCCGATATCTTACCAGCTTCGCCGATCAGGGATTCTTCGGCGACCAGGTCACACCATCCGGCAGCCAGGGACACAAGGCCGATGGACTCTGGACGTTCGCATAGAAAAAGTATGCGGGAGCCATCAGATGCGGAGCTGCCCTCGGCGAAGCAGTGAAAGACTGCGCCTCCGCAGGTCTCGATGCCGGACGTACTTGTGCAGATAGCACAACTTATTGCAGCATCCCAGCAGCCGACAGAAACGGTGTCGGATCGGGAAGTATCCAACGGCGCTGGGTCGGTACACTCCGCCGAAGCATCGGGGGCGGACGACCGGGAGCATCATGAGGTCCGACCGGATGGTGAAAGGGATACTGATGACTTGGAGCTATCCCTTTCGGAACAACATAAAGCTGCCGTGGACTTCATCCGGCACTTTCTCCCTCAAGTTGTTCCGTCGGGCCAGACTGCTGCGGTTCCGGACAAGAGGATTATAGCGTCATTGGACTCTGAATTTTTTGAGCGGTTCAGGGACATCGCTCCCGAGTTTCCATCGCAGTCCAATAATGTTGCAAGAACATTTAAATTATTGAACGACGCTATATTTAAACTTGCTTCCAAAACGGGGAAAGCAGGTTTCTTGTCCGCCAATACTCTCAACCTGCCTTTCATTAATGCAAGGAATAAATTCGACACGGCAGGACAGGGTATTCCGAGAGTTCCTCTGCGTATGGATGACGAGGCGGAAGACTTAGAGCTATCATTACCGTCGTCGGCTTCTATTCCAACCGCGGTGTTGGAAACAGCTATTTCGTCTAACAGAGCCAGTTTAGATGCCTTATCTTACGCAGATCACCTTACTAAGGCGTTATCACTGCGCCTTCAAGGGAAAGAATTTCAGGATATACAATCCTCTTTAAGACTTCTTTCAAGGGCTGTAGCTTATTCCACGTGTAACTCCGCCCTTTCAGTGGCAAACCTGGAGTTGGTTAGACGTGACGCAGCCCTAGCTACATCCACACTCGTGGATACTAAGGTGAAGAACTCTCTCAGAGTCGCTTCGGTCTCCGGAGAACTTCTTTTTGACGGCAAGCTTTCTGCTATTTATGATAAAATTACAAAGAAAGCTTCGGATTCTCTGTTGTTCAAATCTGCTTCTAAGAAGTCGGATACGGCAGACAAGAATAAGACAGGCACTTCTGGGTCCGCGCCCAAGAGAGGTTCCGGTGCGTCCTCTTGGTCTTATTCGAGAGACCGTCAAGGTAGCGACTCACGTTCGGGACGTCCTTCGGGCCGGGACAACCGGTCGGATGCCCCGAGGGCGACGGGACGAGGTGCGGGTCGTGGAGGACGTGGTTTCTCCTACCGCAGGTCCAGGAGGTGATGGCTTAAACCTCTATCGCGTACCGGTTGGTGGAAGGTTGTCAAGCTTTTCACAAGAATGGACGTCGATTACGGACGACCCTTGGGTGAGAGGAGTGACTTCGGAAGGCCTAAAGATATCCTTCAAACGAAAGCCTCCATTAACTCGAAGTCCAAAGTGGACTCAACTTCCATCAAATCCGCAGAAAAGAGACGCTCTATTATCAGAGGTGCAGTCTCTTTTAATGAAGAACGCGGTAGAGGTCGTAGAAAACCAGGAGACTCCGGGATTCTACAGCCATCTGTTTCTGGTTCCGAAACCAGACGGCTCGTTCCGTCCAGTCATAGATTTGAGCTGGATAAACAAGCTGATCGTCGCTCCGAAGTTTTATATGGAGACGATTCGGTCGGTCAGAGCGAGTATTCGGGTGAACGATTAGCCAACAAGCATAGATCTCAAAGATGCGTACTTTCACGTCATGGTACATCCGACATTCAGAAAGTATCTACACTTTGCAGTCCTAGGAGTGGTGTATCAATTCCGGGCGATGTGCTTCGGATTGAATCTAGCACCCTGGGCTTTCACTCGGGTAATGAACTCGGTAATGATCTATTTCCGAGCTCATTCGTCTGCGGTAACATCGGCCTACCTGGACGACATTCTTCAGAGGTACGGCAACGAGTTAACGCTTCAGAACGATGTTCAGAATCTACTTCTATTGCTCCGACGTCTCGGTTTTATAGTAAACGAGGAGAAGTCGGATCTGGTGCCATCCAAGTCAGTCACACATCTGGGAATGAGCTTCGAGACGCACAACAATCTCGTTCGTCTGCCGTTAACCAGAGCGAAATTAGTCAGTTGTTACGCTCGCTAAGTCACAAAGTCACAGCGAGAGAATTTATGAGACTGATAGGTCTGTGCGGAGCCGCTGCGGATCTCATTCCGATGGGGTGGTTACGCAAGCGTCCTCTCCAAATTTTCTTGACTCAGAATTGGAGTGTGAAAATTCATTCACTCGACATAGACGTTCTCTTGTCAGATCAAGTGAAACAAGAGATTCAGACTTGGGCAAACATTCAGTGGTTAACTCAGGGAGTTCCGCTGCAGTTGCCGGATCCGAGTTTTACCATTATGACGGATGCCAGTCAAACAGGTTGGGGTGCATCATTGATCCCAACGGATTCGAGATGCCAGGGTTTTTGGGATCTGCAATTCCTGGGCAAGCACATAAACATCAAGGAAATGATGTCAATTTGGCTTGCGTTACGTCATTGGATGGACATTTTTCACAATGCTCATGTCCAAATCCTATCCGACAATACGACAGTAGTGGCGTATATACGGAATCAGGGAGGCACTCATTCAGTTCCGTTGTTCAATCTAACGGAAAGAATCCTTCTGTTTGCGCTAGAACATCAGGTTCTTCTTTCGGTCCGTCACATTCCGGGTCGTCTGAATGTGCTAGCAGGCTCCCTTTCACGAAAGGGTCGCTTGTTGCCGTCGGAGTGGACTCTCAACAAACAAGTATTCAATCAGATTTGCTACCAATGGGAACGGCCAATGATAGATTTATTTGCGACACATCTCAACAATCAGTTGCAGACGTATGTGTCTCCGTGTCCGGATCCAAGAGCATTTGCTGTAGACGCTCTGTCGATCTCTTGGGACGGAATGATAGGATATGCGTATCCTCCAGCGCCGTTAATACAGCAAGTATTGCAAAAGATAAAACAATCTCAATGCAAGATTCTGTTGGTAGCATCTCTGTCTCCACAGAGACCGTGGATAAATCTACTCAGGTGTCTGTTGTGGGACCTACCGCGAAAGCTTCCTCCACGGGAGGATCTTCTTTCGCAGGGGAAATCGCGTCAACTCCATCACAACCCGCAAGGTCTCAACCTTCACGTTTTTCCATTGTGCGGTCCTTCTTGCATGGCAAGCACTTTATAGGACGAGCAGTGGACGCGATTTCTAACTGTAGGAGGACCTCCTCTTCGCTAAACTATGTGGCTAAGTGGAAGGTTTTTCGTTGTTGGTGTAGGGATCATTCTGTAGATATTTTCGATCCCTCTATACCAGACATTGCAAACTTTCTAGTATACTTGTTTGACGAAATCAAACTGCAGCCTGTTACTATTAAGGGTTATAGGTCTATGTTATCTGATACCTATGCACATCATGATAGTTTACAAATTGGATCTAATGTCTCTTTATCTAAGTTGGTTAGAAACTTCTCGATAAATAGACCCAGAACTCTTAGGTTAATTCCTAAATGGAATTTAGCTTGGGTTCTTCTTAAATTGAAGGAAAAGCCATTTGAACTTCTTGGGACAGTAGATTTCAAATTCTTATCTTATAAGACAGCTTTTCTCTTAGCTTTCTCTTCTGCTAGAAGAGTCAGTGAGCTTCATGCCCTGTCGGTGGATGATTCTCACTATCGTAGTGTCGGGAACACTATCACCTTCACTACTAATGTGGGTTTTTTAGCTAAGAATCAGGCTCCTAATAAATATCCGGAACCTATTGTCATTAAGGCTCTTCCATCTTCAGACGGGCGTAGGCCTTTACTCTGTCCTGTTAGAGCGTTACGTATCTATAAACAGAGATCTCAGTTTATCAGAAAGGGACGAAAACGTTTCTTTCTGTCTTTGATGCCTAATAGAAGGGACATTTCTGTCCATTCTATTGCTAGATGGATTCAATTAACTATCCGTACTGCTTATGAGAGTTTATCTTCTTCTCAGCAGTCTGTGCTTAAGATTTCCGCTCATGAAGTAAGAGCTCTTGCTACTTCTTGGGCTTACGCTAATAGTATTGCTATTATAGATTTAATGAAGGCTGCTTATTGGTCTCAGCCATCCACATTCACGAATTTTTATCTCAGAAATTTTGAGTCCATTTCTGGAGACCTGCATTGTTTAGGTCCGTTATCTGTTGCTCAGAATGTCGTCCACTAAACAGTTGCAACTATAGTTATGCAGGCTTTCTGTTCTGGCAGTGACTCCGTCCGGCTGCCCTCTTCGCTCTGGGCTATTTGACCCAGGGCAAGGGGAAGGGGGGAGGGTGTTCCCTTAGGTCACTTGCTTTATAGTGAAAAGCAAGGGAATGCCTCCTCCAAAGTCAGTATTTCTGAGTCGCTTCCGAGATGGTTTTAAAGTGTAATATTAATGTTAAAATTCATTCATGTCATATTTTTAAAGTGTAGCTCGGTGTGAAGCATTTGCATATGTCAAGTGTCAAACGGGCATTAATATACAATCCTCGGACACTTTTAAAAGATTATAAAGAGTCTCAATTCTCTGGACTAACTTTATTTATTGGCTTACTTTAAAAATAATTAGTATAAGGGTTATACTGGATGTTAATAGAGAACATGAATGTTATTGTGCTCAATTATGAAGGGTATTGTATCTTTCTAATTTAATATTAAATAAGAAAGATACATGTAAAGCCTAATACTCCTTTTCTCCTTAAGGGGTTACCTCTATATTATATAGTTGAGCTTATTGGATTTTCCTCTATGTCCTAGGCCCTCCAGCCTTTTTACTATTCAGCTAAGTCTGGGTCATTGGTACAGTATAAAAATGTTAAAAAATTTATAGTAATTTATATATTTTTTATACTTACCAATGACCCAGACGGGGATGGCCCTCCCAGGAGTTGGGAACTCTTGCCTCCCCGCTGAGTACATAGCACTGACCAGGCACTGCCAGTAAGAATGATAATTGGCGCCAATTTCGGAACGTCCTTGACACTGCGCATGCGCAGTAGGGGCGAAGTATGGAGGTCCTATAGGACATGATTTCTTTCGGTTTTGGATGCAAATTTTGGGGATTGGTGGGCAAAATTTGTGTTTGGCCCTGGTTTTGTTAGAGTTAGCACCAGCTAAGTCTGGGTCATTGGTAAGTATAAAAAATATATAAATTACTATAAATTTTTTAACTTTTTTTAAATATTTTTTCGTTTGGGTGTAATTATTTCATCGATTATATATTTTAGTGTTATCTTATATTTATGTAGATTTGGTGGTAGTAGAATCGACCTATTTTAGCTTTTAGGTAATAATATTTCTCAAATAGCAGGGCAAATAAGAGGAAGCCTTTCGTCTGTTTACATGGTCGTTGTCTTGCTTGTAGTCGATGTACTACCACTAATTCTTGCTACATGTGTCAGATTTAGACAATGTTGGAGATGGGTGTCATGGTTTGTTGTTTGAGGCGAGTGGACTCTAGCGGTCCTCTCGCGGCGAGTGGACTCTGGTCCTCTTGCCAAAAAGTCATTCTAGTTTTTTAGTTTCTATTTACAGAAGAACAAGAACATGGTGAGGTTACATGACACCATCAGAGAGTGTGCTTCCATCGTCGCAATCAAACATACAGCTAGCGGCGAAAGTGCTCAATGAAATAAGACAAGGCCCTAGATCTCAGATCTACGATTTACGTCCTTGTCGCCAGCTAGCACAACCGGTGGTTCTATCACTCAGAATATGGATGTTATGACGCCAGGTATGTTCATAGCGGTTGTGGAGAGAAACAAGGGTGTAGCAAGCACTATAAAATCCGAACATGCTCACCCTGCAACGACGGAAAAGAGGAAGCAGAGTTCTGAGGTATGCTCGTCCAGGTCGGCCATGACCGCGAGCAAGAGAGAGGCCCCTCTCTCTTACAGCAACATCTGGGGTCAGAGGTTGTTGGTAGGAACTTGCGTTAGTTGGAGCTTACGTCCATGCCTTCCTGTCCGGGACACTTCTTTTAATAGGCTGCCGGGTTGGCTAGTCTTACGGCTTCCTCTACGTCCGAAAAGCACACACGACCGCAATTCCGCAATTTACAGTTAGAGCTAGCGGCAAAAGTGCTCAATGATATGAGACAAGGGCCTAGACCACAGAATATAGGGTTTACGACCTTGTCGCCAGCTAGCTTAACCGGCGGATCATTACTCAGAATATGGGTAGTGTGATGCCGGGTATGTCCGTTGCGGTCAAGGAGAGAAACAAGGGTGGAGCGAGCATTATAATATACAATCATGCTCACCCAGCGACGACGGAAGGAGGAAGCCGGCAAGTTCTGAGATACGCTCGTCCAGGTCTACCAGGACCACGAGCAAGAGAGAGGTCTCTCTCTCTTACAGCATCATCTTGGGCCAGATGTTGTTGGTAGGAACTTGCGTCAGTCGGAGTTTACGTCCATGCCTCCTGTCCAGGACGTCCCATCTAGTAGGCCGCCGGGGTCGGCTAGTCTTACGGCTTTCTCTACATTACGGCTAAAGTGCCCTTCATATTGCACATGGCTATAAACCACAGTGAGTGGTTTCAGTTCCCTGTCGCCGGTGAAGCGGTTACTCTTGAATATGAGGACCGTGACACCAGGTATGTCACATTTACATAGTAAATCAGAGCTAGCAACAAAAAGTGCTCAATATTATTAGACAAGGAACTAGACTGTAGGATATGGGGTTTACTACCTTGTCGCCAGCTAGCTTGACCGGTGGAACGATTACTCAGGGTTTGAGTAACGTGATGCCGGGTGTGTCCGTAGTGGTCGAGGTGAGAAAAAGGGTGTAGCGAGCACTATAAAATCCAATCATGCTCACCCTGCGACGATGGAAAGGAGGAAGCCGGCAAGTTCTGAGGCATGCTCGGCTAGGTCTCCCAGGACCGCAAGCAAAAGGGAAACCCCTCTCTCTTTTAACAACATCTGGGGCCAGATGCTGTTGGTAGGAACTTGCGTCAGTCGGAGCTTACGTACATGCCTATTGTCCGGGATGTTCCATTTAATTCTCAGACGGGGTCGGCTACAATTTGGCTTCTTCAGCGTCTTTTAAGCACTCATGACCGCTCCTTGGCTACATGACTTCGGATATCTAGTCTGCATCGTCAGTAAGTCCACTCCTTGTCAAGGAAGTCGCACCATCTAGTAGCCAAGGAGATGAGGCCTCATTCATCGGGACGTCCGCAGTTAAGAGCCATATCGGACACACTGTCCCAGGAGCAGCCAGCGGGCAAGCAATACATGACCTCTGCTCCTCAGGCCTCCATAACGGACTTGCTGTCACAGATTGCGCAGCTCATCGCAGTATTCCTGCAAATGCAGAAGCACTCAACGTCAGTCTCAAAACTTGAGCTGTCAGATGGTGCTCGGTTGGTCCAGTTATCTGTGTGTTCAGATGCCGTTGACCGTGATTCTAAAACTGATTTAGACGGATGATGAAAGGGATATGGAGGAGGATTAACCTTCCCTTTTGGAACAACTCATGGATGATATGGATACTATCCATTATCATTTCCTTGAACTTGTTCCAGTGAATTACAATGCTGCGAGTAATTGTGAGAAACTGCTAGCATTGTTAGATGCTGACTTCATCTGCACAAAGAGGAGGATATCTCTTTTCCAGTTAAGTCTACACGGGTGTCACAGGTCTTCGATTATTTAGACGACGCCATATTCAACTTCCTGTGGGAAGAAGTGATACGGTTTCTTAACCATTTTTTTAACACATTCATTTAAAAAACGACCGGGGAAGATGTGTTGAGAGTTTTTCTGCATTGAATGAGCGGGCTAAGGTCTTAGTTGTGGCCTTACCTTCATCATTTCGCTTTTCGCTCGGACAGAATTGAGAAGATAATTTCTTATTCAGAGCGAATTTAGACTCACTGTCTTATGTACTTCACTTGAAGTACTGTGACGCAACGTCTATATGGAAAGGAATTTTGTGGACGTTTGTACCTTTAAAAAAAAAATTCTTTCCTGGCCTATTTATCACATATATCTCTGTCTTAACAGTTGCTAAGTGGGAGTTATTCTGATGTGACGAAGCCTAACGTCGTCATCTTTAACATATGACAGGGTGGAAAACTCTCTACAGGTCGCTCTAGTTTTCTGACACTAAGTCTTTGATGGTAAGCTTTCATTAATGTAGGATTAAGCTACAAGAAAGCATCAATACTCCACTCTTTAAGTTGGGGTCTAATCGACCAACAACAACAGAAAGAGAGTAGGAGAGGATGTCCTAGGCTCAGATCGTCTATAAGGACTCCTAGCCAAGGTATAGGTAACCCTCCTATAATTACTTTAGGGGGTTGACTATACAGCCACTTGGATAGGGGGTCTGTTCGAGATTACTGATCAGACACCCCTGACCCGGTGGCTCGAGGCTCTTCGAGAGCTCGGTCCGACTGATAATTAACTGGAACTGGATAACGTGTTTATCATGACTCTAAAGGTTATTTAGGATAATCATTCAGTCGAAAAAGCAAGCGTTCGAATGATCGACTGTGCGCCAAGTATAGTTCTTAAGATCAGTTGAAGAATGAACAAGATAATGTCTCATGGGATGAATGATAGGATACACGTACCCTGCAATTCATTTTCAACAAGCTGGTTCGTCTGTTGTTTCACAGAGCGAATTAGCCAGTTGTTAGGCTCGCTTTTGTCTTCTATCAGACACATTAACAGCGAAAGATTTTATGCGTCGGATGGGGTTGTGCAGAGCGGCTACGAATGTTATTTTGATGGATCACTTACGCACACATCCCATCCAGTTATTCTTAACTGGAGTGGGAAGACGTTTTTTGCTCTAGACCTGTTTTGTTTTAGCGGATCTAGTAAACATAAGGTCAAGTTTGGGCAGATATTCAATGGTTTTACAGCTGCCAGATTTGGTTTTCCCAATTATGACGGACGTGAGTTCATAAATTGGGTTACAACCCTGAGTCCGACTGACTCGATATGCAGGGTTCTTGGGACCCTCAGTTCTGGGAGATCACATATTCATCAGAAATGATGTCTTATTGTTTATGCTACATCATTGGATTTATATTATTAGCGAACATGCATGTGGGTTCGCTCCAGGATAGTTAAGTTTGCGACGCTCAGGAACAATAGTTTCAATCATTTGTGTCGCCAGTGTTAGACATTTGAGCGCATACAGTTGACGCTCAGCCGTATTCATGGGAATGAATGGTAGGATACGTGTATCCTTCAATTCATTAGATTCAGTAGATTACATTAAGGTTAAACAATCTCAGTGTGATTCCTACTAATATCATATCTGTCTTCACAATATTCTTCTTCAGAGGAAGTTTTGTTCTTTACGTCATTCTCCGTCCATAGTGGCATAAGGGAGTCTGTTAGACGTGAGGGAGCCTTTGCGGTTCCTATATTTTTGCTGTCTGGACAGCAATGATTAAGTAATGTGGGTGAGGAGGTTTTGACATGACTTCGAATTCCCCCCCACACACACTCACACACTGTCTCATATATATATCTTAATACATACATACTATGCATTTGGGTCGTGTTGGATGGTGCCCTCATAGGCATATACGCAGTTTTGTTGCATTAGTTTCCGGTGATTATTTTTTGATTTTTGATATACAAGCGCTTATTAAAATCATTATAATTGCTGATATTTGAGTTCATCGGTGGCTGCATAACCAGTTATTGGTTTTTAGATGATTACATGCTGGATTTTAATGCACTCACGCAATATTTTATTAGGCTATTGCTTTGGTGGATCTTGAAATTATTATATATTTTGGGAGCAGTCCGTGTTGGAGCCTGTTAATCATACCTACCTCCATTTCTAAATCCTGGTCTTTTATTTTGTTGGTCCTCAAATCGAATATTCTCACGTGCTTATGGTTATACATATCAGATAGTGCATGTTGGAGAGTGTTGTTACTGGATTTTATTGTACAGAGGCCACCTATGGATGATCTTGGAAGTGTGTTTTCTCTGCAGAGATTGTTCAATGTATCTCGATTTAATAATGTGTATGTTATATT
The DNA here is from genome assembly GCA_031216915.1 of Pictodentalium vernedei. Lineage (NCBI taxonomy): Eukaryota > Metazoa > Mollusca > Scaphopoda > Dentaliida > Dentaliidae > Pictodentalium > Pictodentalium vernedei. Next base: position 211,089,980 of record CM062288.1, read on the forward strand.
TTATATCACCAATTTCGCTATAGCCTTGGCTTGTGAAGTGGCATTAAGCACCATTTATTATTCATGAATTAATTCCTGAGTGCCTAATCGATAATTATTTATATTGTTTTTTGGTACCGCTTTTATTGATTCTAGAGTTCTCTTCTCTTTCTTTTGAAGATATGTTCAAAAAAAAAAAGTGGAGTGGCATTTTCACCCCTTCTCTGGCTTAATGGGTATGTAACTATGAAGGAAGCTGTTTTATCCTTAACTATATTCTGCATACAGCTATAGTGTTATTGTATGGCATAGGTTTGTGGGCAATATTTTTATACTGTACCAATGACCCAGACATAGCTGGTGCTAACTCTTAAAATATAGGGCCAAACACAAATTTTGCCCCCCAATCCCCAAAATTTGCATCTAAAACCAAAGAAAACATGTCCTGAATGGCCCTCCACACTTCACCTCTACTGCGCATGCGCAGTGTCAAGGACGTTCCGAAATTGGCGCCATTAATCATTCTAAGTTTGGCCCTTCATCAGTTAACATCTGACTGATCTTTGTGCTTGTAAATCTCAGTTTAAATGATGCCAGACACATAAATATTAGTGAAATGGTGATTCTAAGGAGGATAGAGAAGGAGGAGAGAAAAAATGTGTGACAGAATATTATCAGAGCTGTAACTTAAAATTTTTTAATGAAATTATGTTAAGTTACCTATTTTCGAGGCAGCAGCCATTTTGTTGTCATTCTTGTTATTTAGTTACACTGATTTTTCAGTGTTTTCCTCTCTCCCTTTCCTTTAAGTCCCCTCTTGCTATTCTCCCATGCTTTTGGCATAGTTTCTGTAATTATTATTACTAAAATTTCTTGGGAGTTTTAGCTGAATAACAGAATGAATTCTGTTCTTTCCCCATGTTTACGTCTTCACCTATGGGTGGTTAGGCGTTGTGTTCTGCATCTAACATCTGATGTTCTGCAGTTTCTTCCCTGGAAGTCTCTGTTTTGCATCAGATAGTGTATTTTTGGTAACTGATTTCGGGCCTGGGTGCCTGGAGTCTTATTTTAGTGTTTTTACACTCATTGTTTACATTAACAGCAGCCCTCTGTGTGAGGGGGGGATTTCTTGAAAATAATATCTTGATGTTAATTTAATCATAACTAGATACATTATTATTGTTCGTAAGTGTTGCATGAATTGTTTAAAATATTTTTAAATTTTTTGTCCACACTTAGGCTTGGGATCCATTGGGGCTCAACGTTACTTTTCAGAAACTTGGGCTGTTCTGAAAAAATATTTTTTCAAAATATTTTGATTTCAATTATTTTTTCTATGTTAATGGATCATATTATTATTATGTATTTTGATTGTCAGGGGTTGGTGCGAGTACCAGGACTTTGTTTTCTTTTCACATTGAAAGGATTTTGATCAATTGTAATAAGAGGAAGTCTTCCTCTGACTTTTATAATCATTCTATATGTGGTCAGTGTACTCGCATTAACTCCTGTTCTGTATCTGATGATTTCGATGACAACATGGGAAGCGTATGTCACGGTATGTTAGTGGGGAATTGGACATTCCGGTCCTTTCCCCGCAGGGTCACTCTACTTTATCAATTTCTATTTCAGACGATCAAGATTAGGGTGATGTATCTGTGATGTCTTCCAACAGTGTGCCTCCGTCATCACAATTAATGAAGGGCTAGCGGAAAAGTGCTCATGTAAATACGCCAATTGCCTAAGAGGTCCCTAGTAGGTTCGACGGCCTTTGACGTCCGCTAGCTCGCCCGGTGTAGCGTCCATTCATCGAATGGTTCGGCAGCCGGGTTCATCCGTTGCGGTCTAGAAGGAGTTTTGGGGTGATGCAAGCACTATAAATCAACCAAATGCACACCCAGTGACGGCGGATTAGAGGGAGAACGGAGGAAGCCTTTTAGTCCGGTTCATAGCTCGTTCTGGTCCATCCAGACGGCGAGCGAGAGAGGCCCCTCTCTCGTACAACAACATCTGGCCCCAGATGTTGTGGTACAAAATGTTTCGCATTCGGAGCTTACGTCCGCCGCTCGGGACGCTCCGACATTTAGTCAGTCTGGAGAGACTGTCAATAAGGCTTCCTCATTCTCATGGTAGCGCACACGACCGCTCTTGGCTACGTGACCTCGGATATCCAGTCAGCTTCGCCAGTCAGAGAATCATCGGCGACCAGGTCACACCATCCGGTAGCCAGGGACACGAGGCCTGCAGACTCCAGACGTTCGCATAGGAAAGTGTGCGGGAGTCAATGTACACGGAGCTTCCGGCGGCAATGCATCGTAAGACCGCTACTGCACAGGCCTCGGGGACGGACGTGCTATCCTAAATAGCACAGCTTATCGCAGCATCCCAGCAACAACTGAATCTGTCACATAATGTTTTATCCGACGATGCTGGGTCGGGACGCTCCGCGGAAGCAGGTACGGACGTCCGAAAATTTCATCCGGTCCGACGGGATACCGAAAGGGATTCGGAGGATTTCGAGCTTTCCCTTTCGGAACAACATATGCTGTTGTGTATGTCATCTGACTTGATCTTCTACAGGTTCTTTCGTCGGACCAGAATGCTGCGATGCCGGATAAGAAACTGATAGCGTCGATGGACTTAGAAATTTTTGGTTCGGTTCAGGGACTTCGTCCCTCAGTTCCAACATAGTCCAATAATGTCACACAAACTTTCGAATTATTGAACGACGCTATATATTTATTATTATATGCTTGCTATTACCAAGCATTTTTGGTTTCTTGTTCGCAAAGTTACGGAGATGTCTTTCAAAAGTGTGCCTCTGTCGTCATACTTAATGAAGAGCTAGCGGCAATAAGTGCTCATGGAATATGTCTATCGCCTAAGAGGTCCCTTGTAGGATCGACGGAGTGACATTCGCTAGCTCACCCGGTGTAGCGTACATTCATCGAATGGTTCGGCTGCCGGGTTCGTCCGTTGCGGTCTAGGAAGGAGATTTGGGTGATGCGAGCACTATAATTACTTTAGTACTCACCTAGTGACGGCGGATTGAGGACAGATCGCAGGAAGCCTGTTAGTCCGATTCCTGGCTTGTCCAGGTCCGTCCGGGCTGTGAGTGAGAGAGGTCCCTCTCTCGTCCAACAACATAGGGGACCGCATGTTGTGGTTCAGATATTTTACATTCGGAGCATATGTCCGTCGCTCGGGACGCTCCGTTATATTGACAGTCCGAGAGACTGTCGATAATGCTTCCTCATCCTCACAGCAGTGCACACGACAGCACATTGGCTACGTGACCTCGAGTATCCGATCAGTTTCGTCATTCAGTGATTCCACGGCGAACAGGTCACGCCATCCGGTAGCCAAGGGACACGAGGCCTATACACTCAGTTTGCTCGCATATTAGTAGTATGCACGGGGTAACGATCACGGAGCTTCCAGCGGCAATGCATCGTAGGACCGCTTCTCCACAGGCCTCAGTGACGGATGTGCTATCCGAGTTAGCACAGTTTTTTCGCAGCATCCCAGCAATCGACAGTTTCTTGGTCGAATCAGGAATTATCTGACGGCGCTGGGTCGGTGCGATCCGCGGTTGCATCAGGTACGGACGACCGAACGCTTTATAGGGTCCGACAGGATGGCGAAAGGGATTCGAAAGATTTCGAGTTTTCCCTTTCGTAGCATCGGAAGCTGCCATACATATCTTCCGGCATTATCTTCCAGTGATTGTTATTTCGGACTACATTGCTGCGATGTTGGATAAGAGACTCATAGCATCATTGGACACGGAATTTTGGATCAGTTCAGGGACATTGTCCCTGACTTACCGACACAGTCCAATAATGTCATTAGAACATGTGTATTATTTATCGACGCTATATATATATATAAGCCTGCTACCAAGCATGATAGTTTAGTTTCTTGTCCGCAATGCTCATTTCTGCCTTTTATCATTTATACAAATAATTTATTTTGGCAGAACAGGGCATACCGAGAGTTCATATGCGTCTAGACGGCGTGGTTAAAGACTGGAAATAATCTTTTTCGCCGTCTATGTCTTTTCCAACCACAATGTTGGAAACGACAATGATGTCTAATAGACTTAACTTAGACGCTTTATCATACGTAATCCACCTTACTGAGGCGTTATCATTACGTCTTCAAGAGAAAGAATTCCGGGATATAATCCTCAATGTGATTTCTTTTGAGGGCAGTAGTTTGTTCACGTATAACTCCGCCCTTCAGTGGCTGCTTGGAGTTGGTTAGACGTGACGCAGCCCTAGCTACATCCACGCGCGTGGATAGTAAGGTGAAGAACTCTCTCAGAGTCGCTTCCTTCTCGGAGAAGCTTCTCTTCGACGGCAACTTTTCAGCAATCCATGAATTGCTCGATTTACACGTTCTCTTGTCTATCTAGTGTAGCAAGAGATTCAGACTGGGGCAAACATTCGGTGGTTGACTCAGAGAGTGCCACTGCAGTTGCCGGATCCGAGTTTTATAATTATGACGGTTGCCAGTCAAACAGGTTGGGATATAATATTGATCCCAACGGATTCGAAGTGCCAGGGTCTTTGGGTTCCGCAGTCTCTAAGCAAGCACTTATCTTCCACGGAATAATGTTTTTTTTTTAGGCTTGCTTTATGTCATTGGATGAACATTATTCAGAAATGCATGTCCAAATCCTGTCCGTTAATTCGACAGTAGTGGCGTATCTCCGGAACCAAGGAGGCACTCATTCGTTTCCGTTATTCAATTTAATGGAAAGAATCCTTCTGTTTGTTATAGTACACCAAGTTCTGCTTTGGTCCGTCATATTCCGGGTCGTCTGATTGTATTACCGGACTCCCGTTCACTTATGGGTCGCTTGTTGCCGTCAGAATGGACTCTCAACAAACAAGTATTCAATCAGATTTGCTATCAGTGGGAGCGCCCAATGATAATTTATTTACGACACAACTTGCTTGTCAATTGCAGACGTATGTGTTTGCTTGTCCGGATCTCTGAGCTTATGTTGTTAACGCTCTATTGATCTAATAGGACGGAATGATAGGATATGCATATCCTCCTGCGCTGTTGTTTCAGCAGGTATTGCTAAGATAAACAACCACAATACATTTCTGTTGATAGCATCTCTGTCTTCACAGAGACCGTGGGTAAATTTACTCTGATGTCTACTGTGGGACTTAACGCGACATCTTCCTCCATGAGAGGATCTTTTTTCGCTGGGTAAAATCGTGTCATCTTTATCACAACCCGCAAGGTCTCAACCTTCACGTATTCCGTTGTGTGGTCCTTATTGCATTGTAAGCATTGTACTGGACGAGCTTTGGACGCGATTTCTTACTATAGGAGAACCTCTTCTTCGCTATACTATGCGGCTAAAGTGGAGGCTCTTCCGTCGTTGGTGTAGGGATCACTATGTTGATATTGTTGATCCCTCCATACTAGTCATTGCAACTTTTTAGTATACTTGTTTGACAAGATCTACTGCAGCCTGTTATTATTAAGGTTATAGGTTTATGTTACCTCATACCTATGCACTCTATGATAGTTTACAATTGAGTCTTATGTCTCTTTATCTAAGTCAGTTATTAACTTTTCGATAAATAGACTTAGAATCATTAGATTAAATTCCTATATGGAATTTAACTTCGATTCTTATTTAGCTAAGTAATCATTTGAGCCTCTGGAAACAGTAGTTTTCAAATTCTGACCTTTTAGACAGTAATTCTGTTGGCTTCTCTTTTACTGAAGAGTCAGTGAGTTTCATGCACTATCGGTGGATGATTTTCACTTTCGTAGTTTCGGAATCACTACTTCCTTTACTATTTAGGTTGGATTTTTGTATAAGAGTCAGGCTCCTAATTAATATCCAGAACCTATTGTTATTAAGATCCTTCCGGCTTCGTACGGGCATGAGCCTTTACTCTGTCTGGTTAGAGTTTATGTATTTATAAACAGATATCTGTTTATTACTACAGGCGTAAGCTTCTTCTGTCTTTGATGCCTAATAGAAGGACGTTACGCTCCATTCTATTGCTAATTTATTCAATTAACTATCGATACTGCTTATGGTATATCATTGACTCAGCAGTTGTGTTTGAGATTTCGGCTCATGAAGTAAGAGTTCTTCTACATCTTGGGCTTACATTAATAGTGTCGCTATTATAGATTTTTGAAGGCTGCTCATTGCGCTCAGCCATCCACATTCATGAATTTTTATCTCAGGAATATTGAGTCCATTTCTGGAGGCCTCTATTGTTAGGTCTATTATCTACTGCTCAGAATGTCATTCATTTAACAGTTGCTACTATAGCTAGGTAGGCTGTCTGTTTCGGCAGTGACTCCGTTCTGCTGCCCTCTTCGCTCTGGGCTATTTGACCCAGGGCAAGAAAAAGGTGGGGGGGGGGAGGGTGTTCCCTTGGGTCACCTGTTTTACTATGAAAACAAGGGGATACCTCCTCCGGAGTTAGTTATTCTGAGCTGTTATTGGGATGGTTGTTTAGTGAGAAGTTTATGTTTTAAAAATTCATTCAGGTCTTAGTTTTTAAAGTATAGCTTTTGAATATAGCATGTGTCAACGGACGTTATTATACAATCCTCAGACACTTTTAAGGAGTATAAAGAGTCTCTATTCTCTAGACTTACTTTATTTATTGGCTTACTTTAAAAATTATTAGTATAAGGATTATACTAGATATTAATAGAGTACATGGATGTATGATGCTCAATTTTGGAAGGTGTTGTATCTTTCTAATTTATCATAAATAAGAAAGATACATGTAAGGCCTAATACTTCTTTTTCCCTAGAGGGGATGACTCTATTTTTTATAATTGAGCGTATTCCATCTTGCTCTATGTCCTTGGCCCTCCAGCCTTTTACTATTCAGCTATGTCTGGGTCATTGGTACAGTATAAAAATGTTAAAAAATTTATAGTAATTTATATATTTTTTTTACTTACCAATGACCCAGACGGGGATGGCCCTCCCAGGAGTTGGGAACTCTTACCTCCCTGCTGAGTACATAGCGCTTACCAGGCACTGGTTATTAGAATGATTAATGGCGCCAATTTCGGAACGTCCTTGACACTGCGCATGCGCAGTAGAGGTGAAGTGTGGAGGGCCATTCAGGACATGTTTTCTTTGGTTTTAGATGCAAATTTTGGGGATTGGGGGGCAAAATTTGTGTTTGGCCCTATATTTTAAGAGTTAGCACCAGCTATGTCTGGGTCATTGGTAAGTATAAAAAATATATAAATTACTATAAATTTTTTAACTTTTCTCTCATTCTCAAATATGCCATCCTAATTTTTGGGGCTTGGTCCAGATTAGCCATAAAAATTGGGAACTCGTTACATCGTAATTAGCATGGTTTCATGCTCAGATTTAGGATTTCCATAAATTGGGATCCATATTAGGATATGTCTCCTCTATTATGGTGTGGAGAGATATACATGTAATTCCTAATTATTCTAAATTTCTTCATCATGGATTGAAGGATTTGATCTATGTTGATCAACTATTTCGGAAGTTCTAGGCCCTCCATCTTTTTACGATTCAGCTAAGTCTGGGCCATTGGTTATAGTATAAAAATATGAAAAAATTTGATGTAATTTATATATTTTTTATACTTACCAATGGCCCAGACGGGAATGGCCCTCCCATGAGTGGGCAGTACTGGGCACTCATACCTCCCCGCTGAATTATTATATAATAATCATTTTTACAAAGAATGATGTTGGCGCCAGTTTCGGTGACTTCCTGGCATCTGCGCATGCGTGGAGAGTAAATGTATGGAGGGCCAGATAGGACTTTCGGTTTTGCATGCAATTTTTGGGGATTGGTGGGCAAAATTTGTGTTTGGCCCTAGATAAATTTGAGTTGGCACCAACTAAGTCTGGGCCATTGGTAAGTAAAAATATATAAATTACTTTAAATTTTTTCATTTTTATACGACAACCAATGGCCCAGACTAGCTGGTGCTAACTCAAATTAATCCAGGGCCAAACACAAATTTTGCCCCTCAATCCCCCAAATTTGCATACAAAACTGAAAAAATCAAGTCCTAGATGGTCCTCCATATTTTTTAGATCACATGCGCAGTATCCAGGAAGGTACCAAAATTGGTGCAAACCATCATTCTTTGTTTGGCCCTAAAGTCAGCAACAATGAACTGACATCTGTGCTTTTAAATCTCCTTTTTTGAGAATGCCAGATATAAATCAATGGTAAAATTGGTGGATCCAAGGATATAAATGGATGATGGAAGTGAACAACGGTGGTTAGAAACGTTCAGGGCTGTAACTTTATAATAATTATAAAAATTATTTCATGTTCCCCACTTTCGGGACACGTGCCTGACGTCATCATTCTTGCTAATGATTTATCCACTGTTTGTTAAGTGTTCCTTCCCTATCCCTCCTTGAAGCCCTCCTGTTAAACTCCCAAGCTTTTTGGCTTATTTTTATCGAAATTTTTTATTAAATTTCTTGGGAGTTTAATGTGTGTAACAGAATGTTTATTCTGTTTATCCCCATGGTTACATCCTTACCCTAGGCGTGCTAGGTCGTTTTGGTCTTGCATCTTCTATCCGATGTATGAAGACCTAGCTTTACATCTGGTAGCATTTAAATCTGTTATTGACTTTGGGCCTTTTTATGTGCTTGATGTCGTGTTTCCAGTTTTTTCCTTTGACATTTACATTGGCAACGTCTTCAAATATATGTAGTATTTAGTATTATATTACTGTAGGATTATTGTAGGATACATTGATTATGATTCTGGTAGTGTAGCTCAAAAAATTTGGATTTTATCTATACTTGGGCTCATCATGTTCCCTTTGGCAACTTAGGCTTTTTCAACAAAAAATTTCGAAAAATTTTTTGATTTAATTTTTCAAATTTGGTTTTCATTGCAATTATTCATGTATCTTTATCATATATTTTATTTTGGTGTTTTGTAGGAGTGTTATCAACTTTGTTTTTTGATTGAATCATGAAAGCGTACTGCTCTAAATGCAAGGCAAGGAGGTCTTCCTCGGATTTACATGCTTGTTGCCTTGCCTGTAGTCGATGCTCTCCTACGGATTCTTGTCCTACTTGTGTACATTGGGATGACAGACTTTGGAGATGGGTGTCACGGTACATTGTTGGTGGTGAGGTTCCTGTGCCGGAACTCTCACTGCAGGATAATTCGAGGTTTTCAGTTTCTATTTACAGAGGAACAAGAACATGGTGAAGGTATTGTGACATCCATCCAAATGTCCTACCGTCGTCGCGCTCTGATGAGAAAAATAGAGCTAGCTGCAAGGTGCTTATGAATATGAGCAAGGGATAAGGCCTCTAGTTAGTGTTCTTAATCCCTTGCAAGCAACTAGCTCGACCGGTGAAGCGGTTACTCTGTCCGTTGGAGCCGTGACACCGGGTATTCCGTTGTGGTCGAAGGAAGTGTAGATTTGGGTAGAGCGAGCACCTCAAAATCAAAAGCTCACCCAGCAATGAAGGAAATAGGGAGGAAGTCAGCAAGTTTCTTTTAGGGAGGCTTGGTGAGGTCTATGAAGGCTGCAAGCGGGAGAGGTCCCGCTCTAACCCAACAACATTTGGGGCCAAATGTTGTTTTGAGAAACTTGCACCGGCTGGAGCATACGTCCACACCCAGGCCTGAAAATAAGCAGTCTGACATTTGCAGAATGAGGTCCCCAGAGGGTGAAGTTGATGATGCTGTCCCATACAGTGGGCCAATTTATCCTCTGGTACCTTTTTCTGTTTAGTTTTGAGACCCTGATTCAGATTGAGGTTCACAGAGGGTGAATTTAGTGATGCTACCCTGCTGTGCAGGGTAGCATCACTAATTTCATCCTCTGAGGACCTCATTTTGCAGATGACAGTCTGCTTATTTTCTGGCTTGTCCACACCTCGGCTCGGGACGCGCCGTCTAGTCTGCAGCCGGCCTCGGAAACAGTCACGGCTTCCTCCGCTACGTTACAAAAGCACACAAGACCACATGCTAGCTCCCCGACTTCAGATATCCAGCCAGCTGCATGAAGATGGAGCCAGTCTTCACTGTGAAGTCGCACCATCTGGTAGCTAGCAATCCGGGGCTTTGATCATCTGGACGTTCGGAGAAGAGATCCATTTCCGGATCTTCGTCCCATAATCAGCAAGTGGTGAAAATACAGTAGACCGCTGCTCATCAAGCCTCGTTAATGGACTTGCTGTCGCAGATTGTGCAGCTGATCGCAGCATCCCAGCAAGCGCAAGAGCAGCCTCCTGCAGACTCCGGTGGTGAGCTGTCGGATGGTGCTGGATCGGTCCAGTCATCTGCACATGCACCGATGGACCGAATATCACAGCTGATTCAGAATAATAACACCTATCCTAGCTGACCTCCACTGGCTTCCTGTCCAACAAAGAATTCAATATAAAATAATCCTTCTGACATATAAATGTATAAATGACCTGGCACCATCATATCTCTCAGATCTGGTCACATACTACACACCTGCCAGAGACCTCCGTTCTTCGGACTCGCCCACCTTGGTCCATCCTGTTTCAAAATTAGCATCTGCAGGTGACCTTTTTTGATCACCGCCCCTATCCTCTGGAACCTTTTACCGAGTCACCTGAGACTACCACAGGAAACTGAGTCATTCAAAGCTGCTTTGAAAACGCATCTCTACAAACAAGCTTTCTGCACCAATATGTAGATAAGAAATCATTTCCCTTTTTTGTGTGTAAAGCCAAAGAGCACATTTTGTGGATTTTAGGCTGAAAATTATTATTATAATTATTATTATTATTATTCAATCGGATGGTGAAAGGAACAAGGAAGAGGATTACCCTTCCCTTTCGGAACAGCATATGGTAGCAATGAATTTTATTCGTCAATACTATACTGACTTGTTCCACCTGATCAGAAAGCTGCGACTAATAGAGAGAATTGGGAGTTGATAAGACGTGATGCTGCCCTTGCGTCGTCATCACTTATAGATGACAAGATGAAAAGCTCTCTCCGAGTCACTCCGGTCTCCAGATATACTCTATTTGACGACAAGCTTTCATTAGTCTATGAACAGGCTACAAGAAAGCTTCTAGTACACTGCTACTGAAGTCTGAGTCTCAACAACACGCTTCAGCAGACCGGGATAAGTGAGGTCGTTCCACTTCAAAATCACCTAAGGGAACTCATTTCGAGGGTACAACCCTCTTATACTTCCTCCGGAGGTCGTCAGTATAGCGACTTGGGGAAGGGGTGCAGGCCTGATCCAGACTATAGGTCAGATGCCCCTAAGCCGACGGGATGAGGTTCTTTGTGGGGAGGACGTAGTTTCTCCTCCCGTAAGCCTCGTAAGTCCTACAGGTGATGAATAAGACCTCTATTGCTTACCAGTTGATGGAAGGTTATCAAACTTTGCGAGAAACTGGATTAAGTCACAGAAGATCAGTGGGTAAAAGTGTTGTCTCGGAAGGCCTACAGCTATGATACCAAACAAAACCCCCACTTACAGGAAGTTCGCATTGGACAAATCTTCTGGTGGATCCTTTCAAAAGAGAGTCGCTCCTAGTGGAGATACAGGCTCTCTTATTGAAGGAAGCAATAGAGGTCATCGAGAATAGACTTCTGTTGCTTTCCACTTAGCAGAAGGTTATCAACCTTGCAAAAAAGTGGATGCAAATTGCAGAAGATCAGTGGATGAGATTGTAGTCTCTGCAGGCCTGCGGCTATCAGTCCGAGTAAAGCTCCACTTACAAGAAATACGTGTTGGACAAATCTTCCGACGAATTCTTCCAAGAGAGTCTCTCCTTGCAGAGATACAGACTCTCCTATTGAAGAAAAGCAATAGATGTCGTCAAAATATTCTCTAGGTTTTTTCAAATCACCTGTTTCTCGTTCTGAAGCCAGATGGATAGTGCATAGATAGGCTAAGACAGCTGTCTTGTTTGGAATAGAGCCGTTAGAGGGAATAGGTACGTCTTTTCCCTCTCAGTGTTGTATTCCTTGACGTCAAGACATTTAATGTCATTGTGGACGCCATAGTAGCCTTATGTACTGTTACAGCGGTCTTTTCTTAGTGGCTATTGTTGTAAGTCTCCATATAGTGAGCTTTCAAAGGCTGCAAGTGACACAGATATGTCTTCAAGTAGACGAAGACTCATAACTGCGTAGTGAGCCTTCAAGGTCGCAACTTACACCGATATCCCAGATGGGGATGGCCCTCCCATGAGTGGGCACTCATACCTCCCCGCTGAGTTATTATTAGTACGCTCATCTACAAGGAATAATGTTAGCGCCAGTTCCGGTCTCTTCCTGACCACTGATGGCAAAAACATGGAGGGCCAGATAGGACTTTTAATTTTCGGTTTTGTAAGCAAATTTTGGAGATTGGGGGTTCAAAATTTGTGTTTGGCCCTTGATAATATCGAGTTTGCACCAGCTTGTCTAGGCCATTGCTAAGTATAAAAATATACAAATTACTTTAAATTTATCATTTTTCAAAGGTGATTTGAAACATGGGTATTTTTTCCAACGATTCCAAGCTACCAGCAAGAGTAGCCTTAGTTTAACAAGATTTTGTTCATAAATTGTAACTAATCAATTCCATATAAATTGTTCTCTTCTACCGCTGAGCAAACAAGCTTATGCATCCAGTGTAAAACCACTGAAGTGGCTTCAAGCACTTTTGTATAAAGCCATAATAGTGGCTTCTAGCACTCAACCAGTTAAGAATGTTGGAAGTAGCAGAAATGATTTTCAAGAAGTCATCTTCAATTGATTATATACTCACTGACGTTAGCGTATGGAGGGAGGTTATAGATGTAGAAATAGATGACGAGGGAAAAAATGACTTGGGTAGTGATCACAACCTGATAACAGTTAAGATTATGGGCAAAAAGACGAATAGAGACAGAAATACCTTCAAGGAAGTTTGGGGACTAAAACAAGGAACAAGGAGCCGACTGGAAGCAGTTTCGGGAAAAACTAAAACCAAGTCTTGAATGTATACCTAGGGATGCAAATGTCCAGAGTATTTCAGATGGCATAGTAAATAGCCTAACAGAGGCAGGGAAGGATTGTATAGGAAGGGTGAGGGTCCCAACGAGAGAGCTCGGATACAGGGTTAACGAGGGACTGAAAAAGGCTATAAAAGAAAGGAAGGTAAAATGCGCTGCTTACAGAAGAAGTAGGAAGCTTAAAGGGGTGGATAACAATGACACGAGACTAATGAAAGGAGAATATGAACTGGCACGGAAAAAGGTGAATGAGATAAAGAATAATAATAGGAAGGAGCGCAATTGCAGTCTTGCCAGAACAATAAAGAAAACGGGGGGTTCGAGCTCAAACGTATTTTGGAACTGGGTAAATAAACGGGGGAAAAGTAGTGTGCAGAGTATCAAAGTGGATGGGGAAAGTACAGAAGATAAAGGCCGTATCGCTTCAGAGTTAGTCAAGCACTGGGAAAAGATAAACGATAGGCGATGGGGCAGTGGGTCCCCACCAAAAAGAAATACACTGGTGGAGGAGAACCTATCCAATCGTGTATGTAGCGAAATAACGGCAGAAGAAGTGCGGAACGTGGTCTCGAAATTAAAAAATGGTAAAGCGGGAGGGACTGATGAAATTCCGAACGAATTCCTCAAAAATGGAGGGGAGGCACTTATTGAAGTCCTGACAAACCTTTTCAACCTGGCTCTGTGAAAGCAAAAGGTCCCCAGAGAGTGGAGGGAAAGTAAGGTGTTGTTCATACACAAAAAGGGGGATAAGGAAGTTCTAGATAACTATAGGGGGATATCAGGTAGTAGTAACATCGGAAAAGTATTCTGTAAGGTCATATACGGTAGACTTGAGGAAGTTATTGAAGAGAAAGGTTTTTTAGGAGAAATTCAAAATGGTTTCAGGAAAGGTCGAAGAGTCACTGATCACCTATTTACACTCACCCAACTGATAGAATCAACAAAGGCTGAAAAGAAAAAGATGTTTCTGGCATTTCTAGATGTGAAAAAAGCGTACGACCGAGTGTGGAGGGAAGGTATGTGGCGAAAGCTCGAGGGCATCGGACTGGGGGGTGACTTTGTGGGAATCATGAAAGCACTGTATTCAGATGTGCAAAGCCAACTCAGTCTAGGGAGTATCACTACAAAACGAGTTTCTATGGATATAGGCCTCAAGCAGGGGTGTATCTTTTCACCGATTTTGTTTGCATTGTATGTTAAAGATTTAGGGGACGAACTAATTCAGAGTGCGGAGGGGGTAAATGTTGGAGACATAAAGGTACCAGGCTTATTCTTTGCGGACGACATGGTGTTAATGTCTAGAACTGAACAGGGGCTAGAGAAATTGCTGGAAATTGTTGGTAGATATGGGAACACTTGGCGGCTCGAACTAAATGAAAATAAAAGCAAGGTAATACCCATTGGACGCAAGGTAGATATGACGAAGAGATGGAGAGTGGGGGAGTTCTCAATCCCCAAAGGGGAAAGCAAACAAATCACTGTAGGAGAAACGGGAGAGTATGAGTATCTAGGGGTAAGCATAAATATAACGGGAAGAGGGGTGTACAGAAATTACTCAGCCAAACTGATTCTGAAGGGGAAAAGAATTCTGAACCAACTAAAACTTCTAGGGAAAAATAGTTTCAACAAGGTCTTTGTGGGGAAAACACTGTGAGAGAGGGTGGGTTTACCAAGTATAACGTATGGCACGGACGTGATTCCATTAAACCAAACCGTTATTAAGAAGTTGGAAAGTACTCAGAATGATGCCGGCAGATGGATAACAGGGTCGAGTAATGCTGCAGCTTTGGAAGCAGTAAGGGGGGAGCTTGGGTGGATGAAAATCAAGGACAGGGTAGATTTGGGAAAACTGTGTTACTTTAACTACTTGAGAAACCTGCCTGACAACCGGTGGTGCAAATTGATGCTCGATACCATTTGGAATTCTAATATAGATACGGGGTGGTCAAAACATGTGAGGGAACTAATGGACAATTACTCTATAGAGGTCACAAACATAGAAGTAGGAATGAAAGAAGGCAAAAGGTTTGTCAAAGAGAGAGTCATGGAAGATTGCAATCGAAACTGGCGAGCAGGGGTTAGCGTGAAAAGATCACTGCAGGGGTTACAATATAAAGAAAAGCCAGCTTTTGAGAAGTACCTAGATGGCACCTTTGGAGGGTCACTGCTGTTCAAACTGAGATCAAAATCACTGGAGCTTCGGGGAAAAATTGGGAGAGATGGAGAAAAGGGATGCCAAATGTGCCACTCTGGAGTAGTGGAGATCCTGGAACATTTTCTCTTGGAATGCCCACAGTATATACCTCAAAGAATAAAATTTACTGGAAGAATAATGCAGAAGTGGGGTGAAGAAACAAAGGATAGATGGCTGAACGGGGACACGAGGGAGAGGGTAGGAATGCTTATTGAAGAAATTGAAAAAGAGGAAGTGAGGGACACTATTAAGCAGTTTATATCTGAATGCTGGGAGGAGAGGAGGGGAAGAGGGGGTGGGGTGCAGGGGGAATGATGGCCTTCTCTTATGAGGACCGCGACAAATCAGCGGCTGGCCAAAGAGTTATTATTATTATATTATTCAAGCAATGCTGTAATAATGAGAAACCATAAATTTCAATGATTCCCCTCTGTTTGCATGTATGCTGTCTATTCTATGCCAAATGTATTCTGGAATCCTTCCCCTCATTTACACAGGTAAATGTTTTAGTGTCAGTTATTTGTGTCCATTCTCTGGGTAGCCATTACCGGTAGTGCACACTACTGCCTATACATTCTCCCACATGATTCCTTTAGAAAAGAGAAACACACTGTTTCTCCTATTTAAAGAAAGCATCTGGTAAATAATTTATAATATGAAAATAAAAATCACATAAAGTGATTTGAATAAAAGAAAATCTGATTTAATTAAAATAAAAAAAAATCACTGACCCTGACTAGCAGGAAATGTATTCCATATTTCATGTCAGCATGCTCCATAACTGGTATGACTTGCATCACAGCTGAACAAATTTTTTTGTTTTTAATTTTAGGCAAATTGGGAAGCGATGTAGCATCAATGAATATTGAAAAGTGATTTTTCAAGAGACTTGGTGCTTATGGGTATTATGATAAAAGTGCTTATGGAGACAAAGCATGTGTTCCATCTCAGAAAATGATGCCAGAATTGATGACAACTTGTTGAATTTTCATATAGAGAGCAAATATGGATCTTGAAATTCAGTTTAAAAATAAAACTCACATTCAAAAACTAACATGCACTGAAGAATTGTATATTTTTTTTAACCCTTTACCTAATATAAGGGCAATAACAGCCAGGGTTATTCTCAAAAATTGACATTAAAATTTTGTTAATTTTAGCCTATTGCCATCATTATGCATCTGTCATCCTGCATCTATTAACTTTTGCATTTCTGTCATTTTCAGAATCATTGTTCCAAATTTTCATTGAAAGAGTTGAGTTTTCGGTTTCGGATTTCATTGTACAACATAACAATCCGTACATTGCATTTGCATGTAGGCTGATGTATTTGGTAGTACAGGCCTTTGCATCAAACAAATAAGAACTTTAAATCAACCCATTTATAAAATAAAAAACAGAACATGCCTCTTTGTTGAGATATCCAAGTCAAATTCAATCTTTTATAGCAGCACTCTCTGTCTCAAATTGCTTGAAACTGTAATTTATTCAACTGGCGGAAGTATAGTAACTGGATACTGGATGGTGAATTACTAATAAATTGCAGCTGGATACATTTTCCACCAGCGATTATTAAAAATTTCTGAGAACAAAACTCAAGAAGTATTTGCAAACTGGCATCTCGTGGGTTACCGGATACAATCCAGTGCCCATGAGGTTAAAGGTTTGCTAGTGCTTCTTGTGCTTTTATGAAAAAGATTAAATATATTTTGGGGTAGAAAATCATATGAGGTGTTAATTTTTGCGCCAGTCAGTGTCGAGTCTGTCGACAGGGACTCCCTTTTCAGGCCAATGCACCTGTGTAATATACCAGTACTCTGACTTTCTGAGCACAGTGTATTTGCATAAATTATCTTAAGAGTTTCAAGTTTAAGAAAAAAGATTTTTGCCTTGAGTTTGTTGCAAAATTACCCCCCACCCCCCTCCTCCCCCCAGTACCTGTGTTGAGGGTAACCCGACCGACTAAAAAATTATGCTGACCCTAAAACTTTTATCGAGTAAGAGTCACTCATTTAGTTCATTGTAACTCTAAATTTCCATCTGACTTCCACTGTGACTTTGAAGTTTGCTTTGGAGTTCAAGCTTTCAAAATTATGTGTTAACATTAGCGTGGATACAGACATGTTCTAATTGACCCCCTTCTGGCAATTAGAGCATGGTAAGAGTGAATTTACCTGAGATTAGAGCATGGAGCCGACAAGCCAATCAAATTACGGGTTCAGAAAAATCAGCGAGGTTGAATTTAACTGATAAATTACAATATTGGATGATATATACTTGACTCATGTAAAAAAATAATTTCATTGCTTCCCTGTGGGAACCATAGGAGCTAAAATATGTTGTTGATTGCCTCATAGGGCATGCTAAGCAGCCAGATTGCCAACATTTAAAAAATGTATCTCTCAGAGATGTTTTGATGTTGTGTTAGGTGTTTTGCAATTGTCACCTTGGTAGCTTGTCTGTTTATTGCAGGTTAATGACACTTTTAACTGGTAGTGTGCTGGAAGCCCATATTTGGGCTTTATTCTGAAGTGCAGGTACTGCAACTTAAAGGCTTCAAATTCAGCGGCTGTGCTTAATATTATCTTTGAAGTGATATTATTTAGTCCATTAAGATTTGCCTTGTTACAATTTATAGGAGAGTGCCCACAGGCACTCTCCTATAAATTGTAACAAGGCAAAGACATGTGAACAAATTTTGTTGGCCAAATAAAATTTAGCACTCTGCCAGTTAACAACCAGGGGCCCTTCAAGTCAGGCAGTTTTATTGGTGGACAAGGCTGGAGTATCCAAAGTGAATCACTGGGCAGTGGTGTGAAACTGTCAGACTCCCCACCTTACTAACCCAGCACAAGCACAACAGTTGTTAACTGGATATTCATGCGCAGGAAGGATTTCTCTTGCCCCTGAAATAAGTATAATTTGGGCACAATTAATCCCATCCCCCACATGTGAACTGAATGGCTTTATCACCAATAATTTCTTGAGATTAATTTTAATGAATTTTTCATCAAATCCAGTCATGGTTGCTGTTAAGCAGCCTTGACTAGATTTGATAAAAAGTATCTTGAAAATACTCAGTGGGTTCTGTATTAAAGGCGAGTGCACCATTGACATGAAGTATGCATTAGTTCACAGTGCCACCATGCCCTTACATGAGCAATGAGTCTTCTTACAGTATGGCTGTCGTGTTCTGGTCACTTTCTACAGGTGGGCAATATTCCCACGGATGCAATAATTTTAGATTCCAAACACTAATTTTAGGAATAATCATTAAAAATTTAATTAATAATAAAGCACTGGGTACAAGCTGGTGCTTCATTAATTAAAATTTTGCTGCTGACAATTTTTATTACCTGGTAAATGAATATGTGGACATCACTGCCCACGCATGGTTTACTACCAGTCTGTACTGTAAGTGTCTCGCCCAAGTCACAGTGCAGATGAAACTTTAGAAATGATCAGAGTCAGTTCAAGATCTATCACATTGGTATTAGCACAAGTACTCATGATTACTTGGTTCACATGTCTGAAAATGTGAAATGCACTGGCTACAATACAACAAAAGTGCTTTGTTTGTCTGCAGAGAAAGACTGGCATTGACTGAAATATAACAATGGGCAAAATGGGTATATGGCCTAAAAAAGTCAAAAGTCTATTTCTCAGGCCCTTCCGCTTGGTCCTTTTGGCTGCTGCCCGCTCTCTTTTTATAACCAATGTGAACTTTAAAAAAATAAAAATTAAATGGTTTATGTCTGATATTTTACCCAAATTAATAACATCGATTTGATCCTTTAGTGCAACAAGACTTTGCAATGCTTTAGCATTACAAACTGTCCATCCGTCCGTCCATCCATCCGTCCATCCATCCACACGTACAATAACTCGAAAATGCTTCAAGCAGTTTTTGTGATTTTTTGGTGGAAAGTATATGTTGATGGAAGGAAGCTCCCTTTCGATTTGTGTCGCTGTCCGATTTGTCATTCCAGAGTTATGGGACTTTATTCATCAAAATATAAGTAATTTTCCACATGTCGAACAATAACTTGAAAATGAAAATGCTTTGAGCAATTTTCATGATTTTTTGATATTTCCAAATTAATGAACACAGTATGTTGTTGCTTATGATTATTGTACAAGAATATAAAAAAAACCTGACAAGTATACATGTATACTCATATTGTGTGCTTCCCTCTTGTAATTAATAACGGGTGTATCATGCGCTCATGGCGCAGATGTTTATTTTATTTTTTATTTCTGTAATTATTTCTTTACCATCAAAAGTTCATGTTTTATGTTTTAGGCCTCAATCTATGGAATAGCATAGGTGTATTTTGTCCCTTGAGAGCAAGAAGGCTTTGCAATGCTAAAGCATTGCAAAGCCTTCTTGCACTCAAGGGACAAATTTATCAGTTTTTTCAACTTGGGTAAAATATCAGACATAAACCATTTAATATTTATTTTTTTTAAGTTTACATTGGTTATGAAAAGAGAGCATGCGGCAGCCAAAAGGACCATGCAGGAGGGCCTGGGAAACAGATTTTTAATTTTTTTAGGCCTTAATAAATAATAGCTCCAGTACATTTAACACTTTACCTAACATATCAGCCAAATTCATCAAAGACTATGCTCAAAACGTCCATTCCAAATTTATGTTTTCGCAGAATTCCTGCTAAAATGCACAGTGTTTGAATTGTGGACCCTTCCTTGAAAAGTGTTTGAATTTAGTTGTATCCTTCCACCCCCATCCCCCCCCCCCCCCCCCCCCACTTGAAATGGATTTAAATTCAGTCTACCTATAACCTCTGAGACAAGAAGTTTAAAGATAACCTGCCCCAAATACATGCAATATCACAAAATCAGTCAGGAACCAGATCTCTTTGATCTCTTTCTCTGCAGTGCAACAAGGTGCCATCTGCAATGCTTTAGTATTGCAGATGGCACCTTATTGCTCTCATGGGATGTATATAGCTAACTAGTTGGGTTTTTCCAGAAATAAGGTCTTCAAGGCTGAAATTTTTATATTGTTCATGGTTTTGTAAGTTCTTATGAAAATTATTTTAGTTCTTGAAAATCATAGAGTCTTTAAAAAGTGCTTAAATAGTGCTTGAATTTGATTCTTTGTGTCGGGGGAACCCTATTTCAATATTTTTATACTGTACCAATGACCCAGACATAGCTGGTGCTAACTCTTAAAATATAGGGCCAAACACAAATTTTGCCCCCCAATCCCCAAAATTTGCATCTAACACTAAAGAAAACATGTCCTGAAAGGCCCTCCACACTTCGCCCCTACTGCGCATGCGCAGTGTCAAGGACGTTCCGAAATTGGCGCCATTTATCTTTCTAAGTTTGGCCCTTCATCAGTTAACATCTGACTGATCTTTGTGCTTTTAAATCTCAGTTTAAATGATGCCAGACACATAAATATTAGTGAAATGGTGATTCAAAGGAGGATAGAAAAGGAGGAGAGGAAAAGAATGTGTGACAGAATATTATCAGGGCTGTAACTTAAAATTTTTTAATGAAATTATGTTAAGTTACCTATTTTCAAGGCAGCAGCCATTTTGTTGTCATTCTGATTATTTAGTTACACTGTTTTTTCAAGTGTTTTTCCTCTCTCCCTGTCCTTTAAGTTCCCCCTTGCTATTCTCCCATGCTTTGGCATAGTTTCTGTAATTATTATTACTAAAATTTCTTGGGAGTTTTAGCTGAATAACAGAATGAATTCTGTTCTTTCCCCATGTTTACGTCTTCACCTACGGGTGGTTAGGCGTTGTGTTCTGCATCTACCATCTGATGTTCTGCAGTTTCTTCCCTGGAAGTCTCTGTTTTGCATCAGATGGTGTATTTTTGGTAACTGATTTCGGGCCTGGGTGCCTGGAGTCTTATTTTAGTGTTTTTACACTCATTGTTTACATTTACATCAGCCCTCTGTGTGAGGGGGGGATTTCTAAATAATAATATCTTTATGTTATTTTAATCATAACTAGATACATTATTATTGTTCGTAAGTGTTGAATAAATTGTTTAAAATATTTTTAAAATTTTTGTCCACACTTAGGCTTGGGATCCATTGGGGCTCAACGTTACTTTTCAGAAACTTGGGCTGTTCTGAAAAAATATTTTTTCAAAATATTTTGATTTCAATTATTTTTTCTATATTAATGGATCATATTATTATTATGTATTTTGATTGCCAGGGGTTAGTGCGAGTACCAGGACTTGTTTTCTTTTCACATTGAAAGGATATTGATCAATTGTTTTAAGAGGAAGTCTTCCTCTGACCTTATTATCATTCTATATGTGGTCAGTGTACTCGCATTAACTCCTGTTCTGTATCGTATGATTTCGATGACAATATGGGAAGCGTATGTCACGGTATGTTGTTGGGGATTTGGACACTCCGGTCCTTTCCCCGCAGGGTCACTCTACTTTATCAATTTCTATTTCAGACGATCAAGATTAGGGTGATGTATCTGTGATGTCTTCCAACAGTGTGCCTCCGTCGTCACAATTAATGAAGGGCTAGCGGAAAAGTGCTCATGTAATACGCCAATTGCCTAAGAGGACCCTAGTAGGTTCGACGGCCTTTGACGTCCGCTAGCTCGCCCGGTGTAGCGTCCATTCACCGAATGGTTCGGCAGCCGGGTTCGTCCGTTGCGGTCTAGAAGGAATTTTGGGGTGATGCGAGCACTATAAAATTAACTTAATGCACACCCAGTGACGGCGGATCGGAGGGAGAACGGAGGAAGCCTTTTAGTCCGGTTCATAGCTCGTTCCGGTCCATCCGGACGGCAAGCGAGAGAGGCCCCTCTCTCGTTCAACAACATCTGGCCCCAGATGTTGTGGTACAAATGTGTCGTTAGCGGAGCATACGTCCGTCGCTCGGGACGCTCCGTTGTATAGGCAGTCCGCTGAGACTGCTAAGGCTTCCTCTTCTCGTCAGCGCACACGACCGCACCTTGGCTGCGTGACCGCCGATATATTACCAGCTTCGCCGATCAAGGATTCTTCGGCGACCAGGTCACACCATCCGGCAGCCAGGGATTCGAGACCGATGGACTCCGGACGTTCGCATAGGAAGTATGCGGGAGCCATCTGATGCGGAGCTGCCCTCGGCGAAGCAGCGATAGACTGCGCCTCCGCAGGTCTCGACGCCGGACATTCTTGTGCACATAGCACAGCTTATCGCAGCATCCCAGCAGCCGACAGAAACGGTGTCGGATCGAGAATTATCCGACAGCGCTGGGTCGGTAGCCGGGGACTTGAGGCCTGCAGACTCCGGACGTTCGCATAGGAAGTGTGCGGGAGTCAACGTACACGGAGCTTCCAGCGGCAATGCATCGTAAGTCCGCTACTGCACAGGCCTCGGGAACGGACGTGCTTTCCTTAATAGCACAGTTTATCGCAGCATCCCAGCATCAACTGAATCTGTCGCATATATTTTATCCGACGATGCTGGGTCGGGACGCTCCGCGGAAGCGGGTACGGACGTCCGAAAGTTTCATCCGGTCCGACGGGATACCGAAAGGGATTCGGTGGATTTCTAGCTTTCCCTTTCGGAACAACATATGCTGCGATGCCGGATAAGAAACTGATAGCGTCGGTGGACTTAGAAATTTTTTGGTTCGGTTCAGGGACATCGTCCCTCAGTTCCGACATAGTCCAATAATGTCACACAAACTTTCGAATTATTGAACGACGCTATATATATTATTATTTTATGCTTGCTATCCAAGCATTTCTGGTTTCTTGTTCGAAGAGTTATGGAGATGTCTTTCAAAAGTGTGCCTCTGTCGTCATAGTTAATGAGGAGTTAGCGGCAATAAGTGCTCATGGAATATGTCTATCGCTTACGGAGTGACATTCGCTAGCTCACCCGGTAGTGTACATTCATCGAATGGTTCGGCTGCCGGGTTCGTCCGTTGCGGTCTAGGAAGGAGATTTGGGTGATGCGAGCACTTTAATTACTTTAGTACTCACCCAGTGACGGCAGATTGAGGACAGATCGGAGGAAGCCAACAACATAGGGGACCGCATGTTGTGGTTCAGATATTTTACTTTCGGAGCATATGTCCGTTGCTCGGGACGCTCCGTTATATTGACAGTCCGAGAGACTGTCTTTAATGCTTCCTCATCCTCACAGCAGGGCACACGACCGCACATTGGCTACGTGACCTCGAGTATCCGATCAGTTTCGGCATTCAGTGATTCCACAGCGAATAGGTCGCGCCATCCGGTAGCCAAGGGACACGAGGCCTATACACTCCGTTCGCTCGCATATTGGAAGTATGCACGGGGTAACGATCTCGGAGCTTCCTGCGGCAATGCATCGTAAGACCGCTGCTCCTCAGGCCTCAGTGACGGACGTGCTATCCGAGTTAGCACAGTTGTTGCGCAGCATCCCAGCAATTGACGGTTTCTCGGTCGAATCAGGAATTATCCGACGGCGCTGGGTCGGTGCGATCCGCGGTTGCATCAAGCTACGGACGACCGAACGCTTTATAGGGTCCGACAGGATGGCGAAAGGGATTCGAAAGATTTCGAGTTTTCCCTTTAGTAGTATCGGAAGATGCCTTTCATATCTTCTGGCATTTCTTCCAGTGATTATTTTTCGGACTTCATTGCTGCGATCTTGGATAAGAGACTTATAGCGTCATTGGACTCGGATTTTTCGATCGGTACAGGGACTTTGTCCCTGACTTACCGACGCAGTCCAATATTGTCATTACAACATGTGTTTTATTTTTCGACGCTATATATTTATATACATATACAAGCCTGCTACTAAGCATGATAGTTTAGTTTCTTGTCCGCGTGGCTCATTTCTGCCATTTTATCTTTTTTACATATAGTTTATTTTGGCAGAGCAGGGCATACCGAGAGTTCATATGCGTCTAGACGGTGTGATGAAAGACTGCATATATTCTTTTTCGCCGTTTATGTCTTTTCCAATTTCAATGTTGGGAACGACATTATGTATAGTAGACTTAACTTAGACGCTTTATTATACGTAATCCGCCTTACTGAGGCGTTATCATTACGTCTTCAAGAAAAGATTTACGGGATATTATTCTCAATGTAATTTCTTTTGAGGGCAGTAGTTTGTTCACGTATAACTCCGCCCTTCAGTGGCTGATTGGAGTTGGTTAGACGTGATGCAGCCCTAGCTACATCCACGCGTGGATAGTAGGTTAAGAACTCTCTCAGAGTCGCTTCGTTCTCGGAGGAGCTTCTCTTCGACGGCAACTTTCCGGCAATCCATGAATTGCTTGATTTATACATTCTCTTGTCTATCTAGTGTTACAAGAGATTCAGACTGGGGCAAACATTCGGTGGTTGACTCAGAGAGTGCCGCCGCAGTTGCCGGACCCGAGTGTGGCTGTTATGACGGTTACCAGTCAAACAGATTGGGATATATACTGATCCCTACGGATTCGAAGTGCCAGGGTCTTTGGGTTCCGCAGTCTTTTAGCTATCAGTTTAACTTCCGCGGAATAATGTTTTTTAGGCTTGCTTTATGTCATTGCATGAACATTATTCAGAAACGCATGCCCAAATTCCTGTCCTTTAATTCGACAGTAGTGGCGTATCTCCGGAACCAGGGAGGCACTCTTTCGTTTCCGTTATTCAATTTAATGGAAAGAATCCGTCTGTTGGTTATAGTACACCAAGTTCAGTTTTGATCCGTCATATTCTGGGTCGTCTGATTGTTTTATCGCACTCCCGTTCTCTTACGGGTCGCTTGTTGCTGTCAGAATGGACTCTCAACAAACAAGTATTCAATCAGATTTGCTATCTATGGGAGCGCCCAATGATGTTTTATTTATGACACAGCTTGCTAATCATTTGCAGACGTATGTGTTGGCTTGTCCAGATCTCTGAGCTAATACTGTTAACGCTCTATTGATCTATAGGACGGAATGATAGGATACGCGTATCCTCCGGCGCTGTTGTTTTAGCAGGTATTGCTAAGATAAACAACCACAATACATTTCTGTTGATAGCATCTCTATCTTCACAGAGATCATGAGCAATTTACTCTCTTGTCTACTGTGGATCTTAACGTGAAATCTTCCTCTATGTGAGGATCTTTTTTCACTGGGTAAATCGTGTCATCTTTATCACAACCAGCAAGGTCGCAACCTTCATGTATTCCGTTGTGTGGTCCGTATTGCATTGTAAGCACTGTACTGGACGAGCTTTGGACGCGATTTCTTACTATAGGAGATCCTCTTCTTCGCTATTCTATGCGACTAAAGTGGAGGCTCTTCCGTCATGGTGTAGGGATCATTATGTTCATATGGTTGATCCCTCCATACTACTCATTGCTATTTTTTAGTATACTTGTTTCACAAGATCTACTGCAGCCTGTTGTTATTTAGGTTATAGGTTTATGTTACCTCATACCTATGCACTCTACGATAGTTTACAATTGAGTCTTTTGTCTCTTTATCTAAGTCAGTTAGTAACTTTTTGATAAATAGACTTAGAATCTTTAGATTAAATTCCTATACGGATTTTAACTTCAGGTTCTTATTTAGCTAAGTAATCATTTGAGCCTCTGAAAACAGTAGTTTTCAATTCTGACCTTTTAGACAGTAATTCTGTTGATTTCTCTTTTACTGTAGAGTCAGTGAGTTTCATGCACTATCGATGGATGATTTTCACCTTCATAGTTTCGGAATCAATACTTCCGTTACTATTTAGGTTGGATTGTTGCATAAGAGTTAGGCTCCTATTATCCGGAACCTATTATTTTAAGGTCCTTCCGTCTTCGTATGGGCATAGGCCTTTACTCTTTCCGGGTACAGTTTATGTATTTATAAACACATATCTGTTTATTACAAGGGCGTAAGCTTCTTCTGTCTTTGATGTCTAGTAGAAGGACGTTACGCTCCATTTTATTGTTAATGGATAATATTAACTAGCGTACTGCTTATGGTATATCATTGGCTTAGCAGTTGTGCTTAAGATTTCGGCTCATGAAGTAAGAGTTCTTCTACTTCTTGGGCTTACATTAATAGTGTTGCTATTATAGATTTTTGAAGGCTGCTCATTGCGCTCAGCCATCCATTCATGAATTTTATCTCAGAAATATCGAGTCCATTTCTGGAGGCCTCTATTGTTAGGTCTATTATCTACTGCTCAGAATGTCATTCACTTAACAGTTGCTACTATAGCTAGGTAGGCTGTCTGTTTCGGCAGTGTCTCCGTTCGACTGCCCTCTTCGCTCTGGGCTATTTGACCCAGGGCAAGAAAAAGGGGGGGGGGGGGAGGGTGTTCCCTTGGGTCACCTGTTTTTACTATGAAAACAAGGGGATACCTCCTCCGGAGTTAGTAATTCTGAGCTGTTATTGGGATGGTTGTTTAGTGAGAAGTTTAAGTTATAAAATTCATTCAAGTCTTAGTTTTTAAAGTATAGCTTTTGAATATTGCATATGTCAACGGACATGATTATGCAATTCTCACACACTTTTAGGAGTATAAGAGTCTCTATTCTCTAGACTTACTTTATTATTGGCTTACTTTAAAAATTATTAGTATAAGGATTATTGGATATTAATAGAGTACATGGATGTATGAAGCTCAATTTTTGGAAGGTGTTGTATCTTTCTAATTTATCATAAATAAGAAAGATACATGTAAGGCCTATTACTTCTTTTCCCTACAGGGGATGACTCTATTTTATTTTATTGAGCGTATTCCATTTTGCTCTATGTCCTTGGCCCTCCAGCCTTTTTACTATTCAGCTATGTCTGGGTCATTGGTACAGTATAAAAATGTTAAAAAATTTATAGTAATTTATATATTTTTTATACTTACCAATGACCCAGACGGGGATGGCCCTCCCAGGAGTTGGGAACTCTTGCCTCCCCGCTGAGTACATAGCGCTTACCAGGCACTGGTTATTAGAATGATAAATGGCGCCAATTTCGGAACGTCCTTGACACTGCGCATGCGCAGTAGGGGCGAAGTGTGGAGGGCCTTTCAGGACATGTTTTCTTTAGTGTTAGATGCAAATTTTGGGGATTGGGGGGCAAAATTTGTGTTTGGCCCTATATTTTAAGAGTTAGCACCAGCTATGTCTGGGTCATTGGTAAGTATAAAAAATATATAAATTACTATAAATTTTTTAACTTTTGCTGTGTGTTTTAACATAGGTTAACTGGTGGAGTGCTGAATTATTTTTGGCCATCATGCCTATGGGCAATCTTCCATAAATTGTAACAAGACAAACCCTTACAGACTAAGTAATTTCACTTCAAAGATACAGTGGAACCCTGTTAATTGAATAGCCACCTTGCCAATGAAAATTATTCAATTAACAGGAGTTTTCAATTAACAGGGATTGTGTCACTTTCCTGTATTCTGGAGATAAACTTGGCATTTATTCTATTATATCTTGTTTGGCAGAGCTCCATGAGGATCTGCAAAACAAAATATAATAGATTAAATAACTGTACTGGATGTACTGAGGACAAATAGGTATATAAACAAAAGAAAACTGGGGTGAGTCAGGGTAATTTCTCTGCAGGTTACTAGATATTTTTATACTGTACCAATGACCCAGACTTAGCTGGTGCTAACTCCTTAAATTCTAGGGCCAAACACAAATTTTGCCCCCCAATCCCCCAAATTTGCATCAAAATCTGAAATTTCAATGTCCTATGTGGTCCTCCATACTTTTTATCCACTGTGCATGTGCAGTGTCAAGGAGGTCTCGAAATTGGCGCCAAATGTCATTCTTTGTTTGGCCCCAAAATCAGTATCATCTCACTGATATTTGTGCTTGTAAATCTCAGTTTAAATGATGCCAGACACATAATTATGAAAGAAATGGTGGATCTAAGGAGGAAATAAAAGGATGAGAGGAGGAAACAGTGGCAGGATGTGTTCAGGGCTGTAACTTATAATTTTTTTACCAAATTATTTCATGTTCCCTAATTTCAGGGCATGGGCCTGATGTTGTCATTCTTGCTATGAATTTACCATTGTTTGTTCAGTGTTTCCTCTCTCCCTTTCCTTTATTCTCCCCTTGCTATTCTCCCATGCTTTTGGCATAATTTTTGTAATTTTTTTTTACTAAAATTTCTTGGGAGTTTTGGCTTGGTAACAGAATAATTATTCTGTTTTTCCCCATGCTTACGTCCTCACCCTTGGGTGGTTACGTGTTTTGGTCTGCATCTACCATCCGATGTACTGCCGTTTCCTCTATGGAAGTCTCTGTTTTACATCGGATAGTGTTTAAATTGGTAACTGATTTTGGGCCATGTTTACAGTGCCTGGAGTCACATTTCCGGTTTTTGTACACTTTTGTTTACGTTGACAATGGTTACTTCTGATAGTGATTACTTGTCTTCTGTTTAGTTCTGTTCATAGCCAGATACATTAATATTGTCCGTAAGTGTTACATTAATTTTTAAATATGTTACTAAAATTTTTGACCACACTTAGGCTTTTTTGGGATCCATTTGGGCTCATTGTTCCCATTGGGAACTTGGGCTCTCCTGAAATTTTTTCGAAAATTTTTTTCCTTTTGAATTATTTTTTCGAAATGTTACAATGGATTATATTATATTATGTATCTTTGTTTTCAAGGGTTAGTGCAAGTACTATGACTGTTTATATTTTTTCATGATGAAAGAATATTGTTCAAATTGTAATGCGAGGAAGTCTTCCTCTGATTCTCATGTTCATTGTGTTTCTTGTAGTCAATGTACTTGCACTAATTCTTGCTCAGTGTGTGTCAATTGTGATGACAAACGTTGGAGACGTGTGTCACGGTATATTGTTAGCGGTGAGAGGTCCATGCCAGTCCTCTCTCCGCAGGGTCACTCTAGTTTTTCAGTCTCTTTTTCAGAGGAACAAGAACAGGGTGATGTTTCTGTGATGTCTTCAAGAAGTGTGCCTCCGTCGTCACAGTCTAATGAAGAGATAGCGGCTAAAGTGCTCATGGAAATACGACAATTACCTAAGAGGTCCCAAGTAGGATCGATGGCGTTGTCATCTGCTAGCTCGCCCGGTGAAGCAAACATTCATGGAATGGCTTGGCAGCCGGGTTCGTCCGTTGCGGTCCAGGGAAGGAGTTCGGGTGATCCGAGCACTATAAACATTGAACGTGCACACTCACTGACGACGGATCCGAGGATAGTACGGAGTAAGCCTGTCAGTCCGGTAGCTAGCTCGTCCAGGTCTACCCAGACCGCGAGCGAGAGAGGCCCCTCTCTCTTACAGCAACATCTGGGCCCAGATGTTGTTGTACGTAACGTTCGTCAGTCGGAGCATACGTCCACTCCACCGGAGAGACTAGTCTGTCAGCTTCCTCATCCTCATGGCAGCACACACGACCGCACCTTGGCTACATGACCGCTGATATCCAGCCAGCTTCGCCGACCAGGGATTCCATGTCGACCAGGTCACACCATCCGGTAGCCAGGGTACGAGGCCTTTACAGTCGGGATGTTCGCATAAAAGCAGTATGCAGGATTCAACGTCCCAGGAGCTTTCAGCGGCTAAATCACATAAGACCTCCGTAATGGACTTGCTATCGCAGATAGCTCATCTCATCGCAGCATCCCAGCAGCCATCAGAAACTTTTTTGGATCGGGAATTGTCTGAGGAAGCTGGGTCGGTTCGTTCCGCTGAAGAGTCAGGAAGGGATGACCGAGATTATCAAGTGGTCCAGCCGGATGGTGAAAGGGATTCAGCAGAGCTGGAATTTTCCCTTTCGGAGCAACATAAGGTAGCCGTAGATTTCATCTGGCAGTACCTTCCTGATGTTGTTCCTCCGGACCAGAATGCTGCGTTGCCGGATAAGAGACTGATAGCGTCACTGGACACAGATTTCTTCGGTCAGATTAAGGACATGGCGCCTGAGTTTCCGACCCAGTCCAGAAATGTCACACAGACATTTGAACTTTTGAATGACGCTATATTCAAACTTGCCTCCAAGAGGGGCAAGTCCGGTTTCTTAGTGGCCAATGCTCTACAGCTGCCTTTCATCAATTCAAGGAATAAATTTGAAACGGCAGGACAGGGCATTCCGAGAGTTCCACTACGTTGGAAACGACAATCTCGTCTAACAGGATCAGCTTAGATGCATTATCGTACGCAGATCACCTTACCAGAGCGTTATCATTAGGTCTCGAAGGAAAAGAATTCCAGGATGTACAGACTTCTTTAAGAGTTCTTTCGAGGACCATAGCATACTCTACTTATAACTCCGCTCTTTCAGTGGCAAATCTGGAGTTAGTTAGACGTGATGCTGCCCTGGCTGCATCCACTCGGGTGGATCGTAAGGTGAAAAACTCTCTTCGAGTCGCTCCGGTCTCCGGAGAGCTTCTCTTTGATGGCAAGCTTTCCATAATCTATGATCAGATTACTAAGAAAGCTTCAGACTCTCTGCTGTTCAAGTCCGCTTCTAAAAAGTCGGATTCAGCGGAGAAGAGTAAGGCAGGCACTTCTGGGGCGAGTATGTCCAAGGGAAGTTCCTATAGAGGTTATTAGTCCTCTAGGTCTTACTCCAGAGACCGTCAAGGTAGCGACTCAGGTAGGGGTCGTAATACTGGCCGAGACTCCCGGTCAGATGCCCCTAGGTCGACGGGGCGAGGTGCGGGTCGTGGAGGACGTGATCTTTTCTCCCACAAGCCTCGCAGATCCAGGAGGTGATGGGACAAACCTCTATCGTGTTCCAGTGGGCGGAAGGCTATCGAGTTTCTTAACCAATTGGTTGTCGATTACGGATGACCCTTGGGTTCGAGGGGTGATTTCAGAAGGGTTAAAACTGTCCTTCAAAAGAAAACCCCCGTTAACTCGAAGTCCAAGATGGACTCAGCTTCCGTCAAATCCTCAGAAGAGAGGTTCGCTTCTATCAGAAGTCCAATCTCTTCTGGAGAAGAACGCGATAGAGGTCATAGAAAACTAGGAATCTCCAGGTTTCTACAGCCATCTGTTTCTGGTAACAAAACCAGACGGCTCGTTTCGTCCAGTCATAGATCTGAACTGGACAAACAAGCTGATCGTGGCTCCAAAATTTTATATGGAGACCATTCGATCGGTCAGAGCGAGCATTCGAGTGAATGACTATGCTGCAAGCATAGATCTCAAGGATGCGTACTTTCACGTCATGGTACATCCGGCGTTCAGAAAGTATCTTCGCTTCGCTGTCCTAGGAGTCGTTTATCAGTTCCGAGCAATGTGCTTCGGTCTGAATCTAGCGCCCTGGGCTTTCACTCGAATAATGAACTCGGTAATGACTCATTACCGAGCTCATTTGTCTGTGGTAACGTCGGCCTACCTGGATGACATTCTTCAGAGGTATGGCAACGAGTTAACGCTTCAGAATGACGTTCAGAATCTGCTTCAACTGCTCCGACATCTCGGTTTTATAGTAAACGAAAAGAAGTCGGATCTGGTGCCGTCCAAGTCATTCACCCACCTGGGAATGAGTTTCGAGATGCACAACAATCTTGTTTGTCTGCCGTTAACCAGAGCGAAATTAATCAGTTGTTACGCTCGCTTTTGTCTTCACTCCGACATAGTTACAGCAAGAGAATTCATGTGACTGATAGGTTTGTGCGGAGCTGCCGCGGATCTTATTCCGATGGGGCGGCTATATATTCGGCCACTCCAAATCTTTCTGACTCAGAATTGGAGTGTGAAGATTCATTTGCTTGATACGAACATCGTCTTGTCAAATCAAGTGAAACAAGAGATTCAGACTTGGGCAGATATTCAGTGGTTAACTCAGGGAGTTCCACTGCAATCGCCGGATCCGAGTTTTACGATTATGACGGATGCCAGTCAAACAGGTTGGGGTGCAACATTGAGCCCAACAGATTCGAAGTGCCAGGGTTTTTGGGATCTGCAGTTCCTAAACAAGCACACAAACATCAAAGAGATGAGGTCAATTTGGCTTGCACTACGTCATTGGATGAACATTAATCAGAATTCACATGTGCAAATTCTGTCCAACACTTCGACGGTAGTAGCGTATATTCGGAACCAGGGAGGCACTCATTCCATTCTGTTATTCAACTTAATGAAAAGAATCCTTCTGTTTGTCCTAGAGCATCAAGTTCTATCGGTCCATCATATTCCGGGTCCTCTGAACGTTTTGGCAGACTCCCTTTCTCGGAGGGGTCACATGTTGCCATCAGAATGGACTCTCAACAAATGAGTATTCAATCAGATTTGTTACCAATGGGAGCGTCCGATGATAGACTTATTTACGACGCATCTCAACAATCAGTTGCAGACGTATGTGTCGCCGTGTCCAGATCCTCGAGCATTTGC
Source organism: Pictodentalium vernedei (assembly GCA_031216915.1). Lineage (NCBI taxonomy): Eukaryota > Metazoa > Mollusca > Scaphopoda > Dentaliida > Dentaliidae > Pictodentalium > Pictodentalium vernedei. The sequence goes on from CM062288.1 coordinate 211,122,465, forward strand.
AGTAGATGCTCTCTCGCTCTCTTGGGATGGAATGATAGGATACGCGTATCCTCCAGCGCCATTGATTCAGCAGATATTGCTCAAGATAAAGCAATCTCACTGCAAAATTCTGTTGGTAGCATCTCTGTGACCCCAGAGACCATGGATAAATCTACTCAGGTGTCTGTTGTGGGACATGCCGCAGAAGCTTCCTCCATGGGAGGATCTTTTTTCGCAGGGGAAATCGCGTGCACTGCATCACAACCCACAAGGTCTCAACCTTCACGTATTTCTGTTGTGCAGGCCTTCTTGCACGGCAAGCATTTTACAGGACGAGCAGTGGACGCAATTTCTAACTGTAGGAGGACCTCCTCTTCGCTAAAGTATGCTGCTAAGTGGAAGGTTTTCTATAGGTGGTGTTGGGATCATTCTGTTGATATTTATGATCCCTCCATTCCAGACATTGCTAATTTTCTAGTCTACCTGTTTGATGAGATCAAACTGCAGCTTGTTACCATTAAGGGTTATAAGTCTATGCTATCTGATACCTATGCACATCATGAGAGTTTACAGATTGGATCTAATGTCTCTTTATCTAAGTTGGTGAAAAACTTTTCGATAAATAGACCTAGAACCCTTAGATTAATTCCTAAGTGGAATTTAGCTTGGGTTCATCTTAAGCTAAAAGATGCGCCATTTGTGCCTCTTGATACAGTGGACTTCAAATTCTTATCTTATAAGACAGTTTTTCTCTTAGCCTTCTCTTCTGCTAGAAGAGTTAGTGAGCTTCATACACTATCTGTTGATGATTCTCACTATCGTAGTGTAGGTAATACTATTACCTTGACTACTAATGTTGGATTTTTGGCTAAGAATCAGGCTCCTAATAAGTATCCTGAACCTATTGTTATTAAGGCTCTTCCGTCGTCTGACGGGCATAGGCCTTTACTCTGTCCTGTTAGAGCTATACGTATTTACAAACGTAGATCTGAGTTTATCAGAAAGGGACGTAAACATTTCTTTCTGTCTTTGCTGCCAAATAGAAGGGACATTACGGTCCATTCTGTTGCTAGGTGGATTCAAGTAACTATCTGTACTGCTTATGAAAAATTATCTTCAACTCAGCAGTCTGTGCATAAGATTTCGGCGCATGAAGTAAGAGCTCTATCTACATCTTGGGCTTATGCTAATAGTGTTGCTATTATAGATTTGATGAAGGCTGCATATTGGTCTCAGCCTTCCACATTCATGAATTTTTATCTTAGAAATATTGAGTCCATTTCTGGAGACCTGCATTGTTTAGGTCCGTTATCTGTTGTTCAGAATGTCATCCACTAAACAGTTGCAACTATAGTTATGCAGGCTTTCTGTTTCGGCAGTGACTCTGTCCTGCTGCCCTCTTTGCTCTGGAGTATTTGACCCAGGGCAAGGGGAAGGGGGGGTGGGGGTGGGAATGGTGTTCCCTTAGGTCACCTGCTTTATAGTGAAAAGCAAGGGAATACCTCCTCTGGAGTCAGTAATTCTGAGTCAGTGCCGGGATGGTTTTAAAGTGTAAAGCTAATGTTTAACTCATTCATGTAATATTTTTAAAGTGTAGCTCGGTGTGAAGCATTTGTATTTGTCAGGTGTCATACGAGCGTTAATATACAATCCTCAGACACTTTTAATGAGTATAACGAGTCTCATTCTCTGGACTTTCTTTATTTATTGGCTTTCCTTTAAAAAATTAGTAGAACAGGTTATACTGGATGTTAATAGAGATCATTAATGTTATAGTGCTCAATTACAGAATGGTATTGTGTCTTTCTTTTTTGATACAAATAAGAAAGATACATGTAACGCCTGTTTCTCCTTTTCTCCTTGAGGGGATAATTCTGTTTACATGTAATTGAGTCTATTGGATTTTCCTTTTTGTCCTAGGCCCTCCAGCCTTTTTTCTATTCAGCCAAGTCTGGGTCATTGGTACAGTATAAAAATGTTAAAAAATTTATAGTAATTTATATATTTTTTATAATTACCAATGACCCTGACGGGTATGGTCCTCCCATGAGTTGGGAACTCATACCTCCCCGCTGATTACATAACGCTTACCAGGCACTGGTTGTAAGAATGACATTTGGCGCCAATTTCGAGACCTCCTTGACACTGTGCATGCGCAGTGGACAAAAAGTAGGACATTGAAATTTCGGATTTTGATGCAAATTTTGGGGATTGGGGGGCAAAATTTGTGTTTGGCCCTAGAATTTAAGGAGTTAGCACCAGCTAAGTCTGGGTTATTGATGAGTATAAAAAATATATAAATTACTATAAATTTTTTAACTTTTATTCAATTAACCGGAGTTTACTCAATAACCTATTTTCAATTAACAGGTCAAATTTGTACTGGAGGTGTGGTAAATGGTTTTTGTGTTGGGAAATTATATTCAGTTAACAGGGTTATTCAGTTAATAGATATCCAATTAAGTGGGCTCCACTGTAATACAAAGCATATCCACTGAATATGAGCCTTCAAGTTGTGGTGCCCGCACTTCAGAGTAAAGCCCAAATATGGTCTTCCAGCACTCCACCAGTTGAGACTCCTCATCAGAATGAACTTATCGAGATCATTTCTATGAGCAGTCATAAGGTATGTTTTGGGAGCAAAAAAAATCAAAAAGTGCAACTGTTTATGAAAACATATTGATATTGTCATCCTGTGGTTATGTTAAGTAAAAGATTACAAAAGTTCATTAAGTTTAATATTGTATAATAAATATGCTATATGTGTCAAATAACAACAATCACTTACCTCACTTTTATTTTGTGATCAACTTGTCAATTTGAAAAAAATTGTTTTTTCATCAGTTTGGGTTGCATATTTCAAGGGAATTCACTTGTGATGTATTTTGCATTGTAAATAATAATAAACTTTACTTGTAAATATATTGTTCTTGTATCTGTTAAATTTGGGGAATATTTCTACCCTTATCCCCACCACATGAGGGGTGGGGGGGGGTATAGATCTGTCCATCCTTTGCAGTTTCATATCACATTTCAAAGAAAACCTCCCGATTTTTTTTTTCTAAATTTAATTTATAGCTTTTTGGTGATATCATGAATGGGATTGTGAACTAGTCATGTACAAGTTTTTTTTCAAGAGTTCAAATGCCCTTGTTGGAATTGGAATTTATTGTCACATCACCATGTTACCATTTCTTGTCTTAACATTTCAAAGAAAACTTGAATTTTTTTTCTCCAAATTTAATATGTAGTTTTTTGTTGACATCATCAATGGGATTGCGAACCTGCCATGTACAAATTTTTCTCCAACAGTTATTGCCTTTATTGGACTTCGAATTTCTTGAAACCACATTACCATTTCTTGTCATCAAAATCTGTACCAAGATTTTTTCTTGTAATATAATATATAGAGTATTTTGGTGATACAGTGGAACCCTGTTAATTGAATAGCCACTTTGCCAATGAAAATTATTCAATTAACAGGAGTATTCAATTAACAGGAATCATGTAAATTTCTTGTATTCTAGAGATGAACTTAGCTTTTATTCTATTATATCTTGTTTGACAGAGCTCCATGAGCTCTGTCAAACAAAATATAATAGATTAAATGCCTGTATTGGATGTACTGAGGCCAAATAGGTCTATAAACAAAGAAAAACCGGGAGAGTCAGGGTAATTATTCGACAGGTTACAAGATTTTTTATTCAATTAACAGGAGTTTACTCTATAGCCTATATTCAATTAACAGGTCAAATTTGTACTGGGGGTGTGGTAAATGGTTTTGTGTTGGGAAATTATATTCAATTAACAGGGTTATTCAGTTAAGAGATATCCAATTAAGTAGGCTCCACTGTACTATCATTAAGGGGATTGCATACCAGATGTGTTCTATGTGAGTTACTATCCTTGTTGGACCTTGGTGGTGGGGGATTGGCTATCCCATGGTGTTGCACTTATTCTCACTGATATTCAGCGATTTCACTTTGATATTCAAAGGTCAGTCATTTCAATTAATACAGTACATTTGTAATGTGATCACAAACACAATTTCTTTCTGTCGGATCATGATGTGGTCATGATGTATTTACACCTGTGAATCGAGTTGTTTTAGAATGTTTTTGCATTTATTTTTCCACAGGTGTAACTTAGGGCCCTGCGAATCTTCCATTTTCACCTCAAATCGAATCTTGAATCGAATTGGGTCTATTATTCAAATCTTGAATCAAATCAGGGGCGTCTTTGAAGATGACCAACTGGGAAGGGGGAGGAGGTGCTGTAAACTTGATTTGTGATGACAGTGTTGGCTCAAATCCTGACTGATAAAATATTTCAACGTCACCAAGGCATGTCTTCGCCGAAGGCATGCCTTGGTCATGTAGTTGAAATATTACTCAGTAAGGATTATGGTTCACAAACAGAATATTTGGTGTGAGAATCATCAGTACTAGGCACTACACAGAGTTAGCCTCTAGCAAAAGCTCATCATTGATATTGCCTGGAAACTTTAAGTTTTCTTTCAACAGTGGTAGTGTCTGGTGAGACTGGAATTAGCATGGCTGGTGGAATGGGTACAGATGTTGTTTCTGTTTAGATAGCGGAAACTGCACTCAGTCTTTATTTTCAATATTATTTATGTACAGTTTTCACTAGAATTAAACGTACAATGAGACGACAAAGATGACTGATGCCAAGCTATATTCCAGTGAAAAAGATTCATATGGAAATGAATCATGCAGCCAATTTAACCCTTTGAACCCTAGCAGCCTTTTTTCAGGCTGCTTTTCAGGCCAGGAACATGATGCGTCATAATTTCATTAAATAGGATGGATGCTAAGTGCATGTGTAGGGTAGACTAATCAATATTTTCAACGTGCAGCCTCAAGGCTGCACGTTGAAAATAATTGGTCTACCCCTAAATAATGAATATGGACTCTTCCAGTTGCTGTCATTCAACTAATATGGAAGATACCACCAGGGTTCAAAGGGTTAAATTGAACCGAATATCAACTTAAGATTCGAAATCGAATCAAATCTCGAAGCTTTGCAGGGCCCTAGTGTAACTCTACAGTTTTGTGAACAGGACAGTGGACAGAGAAGCAGGCCAACATCCAATTAAAAGTCTCCATCCGCTTTTGCATTCACAGTACTGTACCACAAGCAAATTATTATACAATTCACTTCATTTGAATGGATATTTGTTAACCCTTTACCTAATGCGAAAGGCAGATGACATTTGAAAAATTGGATGGTAATTTTTAGCTCAACTTGACAAAGTCAAGATAAGCTATTGCCATCACGCGTGCGGAAGTCTGTTAGTCTGTTCACATTTTCGTTTAGCACAGGCTACACCCCGTAGTTCTTATCTGATCATCACAAAATTTCATATGCAGGTTTGAGGTCATGTCTAGATGAGAACGTCCCCTTTTGGTTGCGATCGGTCAACTGTAGTGGTTGCCCAAGTCCAAAACCCCAAAACCATTAGCACAGTCCACAGGTCGTATTTATGAATGAATTTCATTGTAACTTTGTTGGATACCTCTGTATAATATCTAGATGAGAACGTCCCCTTTTGGTCATGATTTGTCAGCCGTGATGGGTGCCCAACCCCGAAACCCAAAAACCTTTTGCACAGTCTACAGGTAATATTTAATATGGAGGGATTTCATTATAACTTGGTAGGATGACTCCGGATGATGTCTAGATGAGAACTTCCCCATTTGGTTGCGATCTGTCAACCATGACGACTGCCCGACCCCAAAACCTCAAAACCCTAAGCACAGGGCGTATTTATGGAGGAGTTTCAATTTAACTTGTATGTTGACTCCATATAATGTCTAGATGAGAACGTCCCCTTTTGGTCGCGATTGGTCAACTGTGACAGCTACAGGGTCTCGAAGCCCAAAAGCCTTTAGCACAGTCTATAGGTCATATTTATGAAGGGATTTCCTTGTAACTTGGTAGGATGACTCCAGATAATGTCTAGATGGGAACAGCCCCTTTTGGTCACGATCATTCAGTCGTGACAGCTGCCCGAGCCCAAAAACCTTTAGCACACTTTATAGGTCGTATTTATGGAGGGATTTCATTGTAACTTGGTAGGTTGATTCCATATAATGTCTAGATGATAACGTCCCCTTTTGGTCGCGATTGGTCAACTGTGATCGCTACAGGGGCCACAAGCCCCAAAACCTTTAGCACAGTCTACAGGTCATATTTATGAAGGGATTTCATTGTAACTTGGTAGGATGACTCCAGATAATGCCTAGATGAGAACGTCTCCTTTTGGTCGCAATCATTCAACCATGATGGCTGCCCGAGCCCAAAACCCGAAAAACTTTAGCACAGACAACAGGTCGAATTTATGAAGGGATTTCATTATAACTTGGTAGGATGACTCAGTATAATGTCTAGATGAGGACGTCCCCTTTTGGTGTCGATCGGTCAACCGTGCTGGCTACACAGGCCCAAAGCCCAAAAACCTTTTAACACAGTCTACAGGCCGTATTTATGAAGGGATTTCATTGTAACTTGATAGGATGACTCATTTTGGAATAATTTCACAGTAAATTGGTAACTTTCATTGATATACATTAACTGTGAGGGCCACATACATTAACTGTGGGGGCCACATTAACCCACTCCTTCAGTATAGTCTACACCTCATATTATTTGTATTGAAAACATTGCATACGGGAACAGAAATTAACATATTCCCAATTATCAAAATTCTTGTCTTATTTCATAATCCTTTCACAAACATTGAACATTATCCTTTTCATCAAACATAACACACAGACAAGTTAAGCTACAGTGTCATTGACACTTTCATTGTAAATAGTGCTGACCTGTGTTAACCATTACATTGGGTAAAGGGTTAAAGGCTGGAGATTTTTAGCTGCAACAAGCAGCTCTATATGTGGCAATGTCAGTTGGTCTGTTTGTTGGTTGATGTTACCAACAAGTTTTTAAACTCAAACACTTTTAAAATATTTCATTGCATGACATCATATATAGTATGCAAGTGTATCTTATTGATTCATGTCAGTACAGGTGTAATTTGGAGTCATCTTAACAGAGTTATTGCCCTTGATGGAGTTCAAAATTGTTTTATCTTTAGCATCCGTTGCAGCTTTGATGTGAACATGTAATTCTTTATAGATATTTGCTGCACTCTGACAGTCTACTTCCAGTGGCTCAGTAGTTGTTTCTGTGCTTAGCAATTGTTTCTAGGCAAGTCTTGGCTGCCTATACAACTAAGACATAGGTAGAAACAACTGCAGTGTCAAGGTACTTTGACTGTAACTTGCAAGTTTTCCCAGAGATATGTTGGTGCACTTGTTGTGTTACAGTAAAAAGTGATAAATGTCAGAACCAGGCCCTAATAGTTAATAGATCATCCTCCACATCAAGCCTGAATATAAGCAACCTGTCATTTGCAAAATGGGGTTCCCAGGGGGTGAATTTGCGGATGCTATCCCATACCGTGGGCCAATTTATCCTCTGATTACATCTTTCTGTGTTGGCTTGAGACCTTGATTCAAACTGAGGTTCACAGAGGGTACATTTTATGATGCTACCCTGCTGTGCAGGGTAGCATCACCAAATTCACCCTCTGGGGACCTCATTTTGCAGATGACAGTATTTTCAGGCTTGCTCCACATCAGTTGTGTATGTTTTTCTGCATTGAACCATTGAAAATTTTCGGGGGCATATAGCGTTTGTCATTTCAGTCTGTCTGTCCATCAAGAAGATTTTCATGTCCGCTCCATAACTCTGAGATGCTTCATTGGATTTTGTTGAAACTTGGCATACATGTTGCTTATGGGGAGACGATGTATCACACGCAAAATTGTTTTTTGTTTGATGGAGGTCAAGGTCACAGATCATGGTTTGATATTTCCGTCTGTCCATCAGGAAGATTTCCGTGTCCGCTCCATAACTCTGAGATGCTTTCTTGGATTTTGTTGAAACTTGGCATACATGTTTCTTATGGGGAGACGATGTGTCATGCACAAATTTTTTTGTTCGATAGAAGTCAGGGTCACAAATCAAGGTCATCGTTCAGGGGCATCCAAAGCCGGGCATTCACTGTTTGTCTTGTTTAAATATCACTTTTCAAAATTTTAAAAACATTTTAAAAAAACCTATAATGTGGCCCCTCAATGAGGGGGTCACATGATATGTTTTTATTGAAATTTTTTGAAACAATATTTTTTCAACTGCTGAATTCGCATAATTTTTTACATGGATGGATGCATCCAATTCGTTTGGTAAAGGGTTAAGAGACTATACATGAATTAAAAAACTGGGGAATCCCTACTTTGTACCTGTGAAATACTACTGTTGTCTCTTTCATAATTAACAGCAAATCATTAAACTCATTTAAACAACTTTTGCAAACATTTCATTGCTTGTAACCCAGTATATTAATACTCTCCAATGGAATTTTGTAATTATTGGTGGGATTGTAATATAATGATATTTTCATTCAATATTTTCATTCAATATAATTATATTTTAGATAGGTAATTCTGTTGGAATTTTTTTTTCATGAGTGATTGAGAACTGATTGAATTTTAGATTTGCTCAGGTGTGGGACCCTTGATTACAGGGGTGTCACTGAGCATGTCACAGAGGGAGAGGGGAGTGTAGTGATGCCTGCAATAATTTTTCTAGTCAGGAATTTTCCATGTGGATTGAATGAAGCCTTAGATTTGTTTTTGCTAGTAATCATATACTATCTTACAAGACAAGATTTGATACTTGGACTCATCACTGTCACTCATGTTGTACAAATAAATGTCTATAGTACAGTGTAACCCTGTTAATTGAATAGTCACCTTGCCAATGAAAATTATTCAATTAACAGAAGTATCCAATTAACAGATTTTGTCACTTTCCTGTATTCTACAGATAAATTTAGCATTTATTTTATTATATCTTGTTTTACAGAGCTCTATGTGCTCTGTCAAACATGATATAATAGATTAAATGCCTGTATTGGATGTACTGAGGCCAAATAGGTTTATAAACAAAGGAAAATTGGGGACAGTCAGGATAATTTCTCGGCATGTTACAAGATTCTTTATTCAGTTAAGCAGAGTTTACGTTATAACCTATGTTCAATTAACAGGTAAAATGTGTACTGATGGTATGGTAACTGGTTTTATGTTTGGAAATTATTAGTCGAGTTGTGACAAAGTCAAACTCGACTTATAGTTTGGTGAATGGCGGGCGGGCGGGCGTAAACAATTGGTTTCCGGATGATAACTTGATAGTGGTTCAACTCACATTCATTAAACTTCATATGTAGGTTGGTCTTGGGGGGAGGAAGAACCCTATTGATTTTGGACATGCTACGTCGAAGGTCAAGGTCACAGTGACCTTGAACATAGTAAATCTTAAACAATTGGTTTCCGGATGATAACTTGATAATGGTTCAACTCACATTCATGAAACTTCATAGGTAGATTGGCCTTGGTGAGGGGAAGAACCCTATTGATTTTGGACTCGCTACGTCAAAGGTGAAGGTCAACATGACCTTGAACATAGTAAATCGCAACAATTCCTTTCCGGATGATAACTTGATAGTAGTTCAACCTACATTCATGAAACTTCATAGGTGGGTTGGCCTTTGTGCGAGGAAGAACTCTATTGATCTTGGACTCACCAGATCAAAGGTCAAGGTCACAGTGACCTTTAACATAGTATATCGCAACAATTGGTTTCCGGATGATAACTTGATAGTGGTTCAACCTAGAGTCATGAAACTTCATAGGTGTGTTGGCCTTGGTGCGAGGAAGAACCCTATTGATCTTGGACTCACCAGGTCAAAGGTCAAGGTCACAGTGACCTTGAACATAGTATATCGCAACAATTGGTTTCCGGATGATAACTTGATAGTGGTTCAACCTAGAGTCATGAAACTTTACAGGCGTGTTGGCCTTGGTGCGAGGAAGAACCCTATTGATGTTGGACTCACCAGGTCAAAGGTCAAGGTCACAGTGACCTTGAACATAGTATATCGCAACAATTGGTTTCCGGATGATAACTTGATAGTGGTTCAACCTAGAGTCATGAAACTTTACAGGCGTGTTGGCCGTGGTGCGAGGAAGAACCCTATTGATGTTGGACTCACCAGGTCAAAGGTCAAGGTCACAGTGACCTTGAACATAGTATATCGCAACAATTGGTTTCCAGATGAGAACTTGATAGTGGTTCAACCTAGAGTCATGAAACTTCATAGGTGTGTTGGTGCGAGGAACTGTTGTCACAACTCGACATTGGATCGGTGATCCTGAGCGGCATTTTTTATTTATTTTCAATTAATAGGTTATTAGCTCGCCTGGCTTTCAGTCAGGAGAGCTATAGTGATCACTCACCGTCCGTCGTCCGTGAACATGGTGTTTGCATCATCTCCTCCCAAACCGCTGAACCAATTTAATTGATATTTGAGATAATTGTTTGTTATGACATCGCATTTTGATTTTGTTCAAATCAAGTTGCCTCGCCCTTCGGTAGGGCCACCCCCAAAAAGTGTGCGTAAATCTTAAAAAATCTTCTTCTCATGAACCAGCAGTAGCAGAGACTTGATATTTGGTGTGCAGCTTCCTTTTGAGGTGTAGACTCAGATTTGTTCAAGAGAAGTTCGAGGAGCTATATTTGCCTTCGTTATGGGATTGGCAAGAATTTTCACCCTGCCCAAAATTTCTATTTTCCAAACCGAGTGGCATATTTGAACCAAATTTGACATGAGGGCTTAATGGGTCATAAGTACTTAATTTATGCAAAAAACATTTTCTCGTCGCCCCATGGGAACCACTGGAGCTAAATATAGAAAAAAATTAAAACGCCCATATCTACAGAGCACTGAGAATTCTTATTTGGTGTGGCGCTTTCTTAGGACCAACAGAATGGAATGGTCCACAAAAATTGCTGTCGTTTTTATCATGGGGTACTTTTTGGAGACTTTGAAAAAGTGCCGAGTCAGCATTTTTTAACACGGTGGGTGATGGGAAAAACATTTAAGACAACTTTTCTCCCAAACCACTGCCCCAAAAGCTTTCAAATTTGGAAGATTGTTTCACATGTTTATTGAAACCAATTCCCTGGGTCCATATTTGGGCTCTATGGGAGCCCAATTGTTTAAATTAGTGCAGTATGAGGAATATTTTTAAAAAATCTTCAGATCTACCAATCAGAATCTTTTGATATTTGGTATGCAGCATGCTTAGGGGGGTGAGATTCAAGTTTGTTCAAGCCCAGTCCCTGGGTTCATATTTATTTCTGCTCCCTGTGGCTGCCCGAATTATTACTTAGTTCAATATGAGAAGTATTCTTTAAAAATCTTCTTTTTTTTTAGATCCACTGGTCAGAATCTTTGGATATTTGGTATAAGCTTTTGTTAGGAGGGGCAGATACAACTTGTTGAAATCAGTTCCTTGGATTAATATTTAGGCTACCATGTCAGGTAAGCACCCTCAGGCCCCCCTGGGGCCTCTTGTTCAATTAAGTGGGCACCACTGTACCTGTTTCAGGCTGTTAGGGGCCTAGAATGATCAATTTAGAGTTTGGAGTACCTACATGGTATGTGTTAATTATATATGCTGTTGTGTTACATGTATATTTTATTTGCCCAGGCCTGACAATAAACAGTCTGATATTTGCAGAATGAGGTCCCCAGGTGGTGAATTTGATGATGCTATCCTATACAGTGGGTCAATTTACCCGCTGGGTACCACTTTCTATTTAGTTTTGAGACCCTGATTCAGATTGAGGTTCACAGAGGGTAAATTTAGTGATGCTACCCTGCTGTGCAGGGTAGCTTCACTAAATTCACCCTCTGGGGACCTCGTTTTGAAGATGACAGTCTGCTTATTTTCTGACTGGGTTCAAACCACTCCATCATGCCTGGTAATGTCAATTTTCCTGATCACATTTGATGAATAATTGTGAATGATTTCGATGTAAACAAATTGGTAGCTCTAGTACATTAAGGGAGCACCTCTAGCTTGGTTCATATTGGCTGAGCTTGGTACCATATCAGCCGAGTTTGAATCCATATCTTTCGAGTTTGATAATTGGGCAATTCTGGCAAAAAAACTTATATTTAATAAATAACCTCACATTATGACTGGATTAGAACTTTATATCTACAGGGTTTATGCAGGTTTTGTTCTTGAAAGTACTGCCATTTTCATACTGAAATTCTTGCCCCTAAAAGTTCTTGAAAATTAAACTTTCTTGAAAATAGTCACAGAGAGTCCTTTAAAAATATCTACTACTTTGCAATCAATAGTTGGAGTAAATTGTAGACATGTTGGAAAAAATTCCTCTATCAACTGTCTGAAAATTTCCAACCTCTTCCAATTTAGGTCTTTGGATTCCCAACTAAACTTGATTAATGGTGAGGGTGGTGGGGGGGGGGGGGGGGGGATTCTGTTACAGCATTTAATAGAGCTGGGTGCTGTTGAAATTGCAAGTTTGGTTTGGGTATTGGTATTTTTAGAATGATTCACCTCAGTATCGGTACAGTATTCAGTATCAACAACATACATGTACTCACATCAATACCAATATTGAATGTTATTTATGATATACTGTCCAGCTGCAGCTCCCCATTTTACAGCAGACAAAACCACTCTGTTGTCAAAATGTTGGAAGTACCACAGGCAATCGCCATTAGTCGTTTGTTGAAACAAAAACGCTGAGAGAAAATATCACCTGGGTATTTTCTCTTCAACATTTTTGTTACATCAAATGACCGGTAGTGACTGCCTTTACAAATACACAGTCCATGGTCTCTTCTTGTCATGAATTTTGTACAATATCCTGCTGATTGCCCCTTTATTTTTTAACAAATGTCAGGAATATCTTTCAATACCAAAATTTTGGTAGTTTGAGATTTCCTTGGTATGGTAAATTGGTATTTACTCAGTACCAATACTGAATGGTATTTACATTGTACCACCCACACTTCTGATTGCTAGGGCTAATTTTGAGGGTGTCATATTCAATGAGAAACATCATTATTAGCTCACCTGACTGAAAGTCAGGATGAGCTACAGTGATCACTCATCGTCCGTGACCATGGTGTTTCACCCGCCGCTCCTAAACCACTGAACCAGTTTTAGTTAAATTTGAGTTGGTTGCTTGTTCTGACATCGCATTTTGTTTTTTTATAAAATCAACTTGCCCAGCCCCATAGGGAGGAGGTGGGGGAAATCCTCCCAACATTTTTTAAAATCTTCTCATAAACCTGTGGGTACAATGACTTGATATTTGGTATGTATCTTCGTTTTGAGGTGTACAATCAAATTTGTTCAAAGAAAGTTTGTGGAATAATATTTACCTTTGTAATGGGAAGGGCAAGATTTTTGACTCCGCCTAAAATTTCCATTTTCTGAACCGATGGTCTGATTTGAACCAAATTTGGTATGTGGTATTATTAAGTCATATGTACTTCAATCATTCAAAAAAAGATGTTTCCCATATCCCCGTGGGAACCCCAGGAGCTAAAAATAGAAGTATGTTCAAACCCCCATATTTCTCAAACCACACGGAACAGAGAACTGTTATTTCTTATGACGAATCCTTAAGACCAGTAGAATTGAATAGTAAAAAAAAATTGCCATCGGTTTAGTTAAGGTGTTCTGTGGGGGAGGGGGGAGGGCATTGAAAAAATGTGGAGTACACATATTTGCAAAATATTTTAACAAAACTTTCTTCATAACCACTGATCAGAATCTTTTGATATTTGGTAAGGAACATCTATGGGTGTGTGTGTGTGGGGGGGGGGGGGGGGGGGGGGGCTTGTTGGGGATACAAGTTTGTTAAAATGAAGTGCCTTGGTTCATATTTGAGCTCAATACTGGAGCCCAAGTTTTTAACTTAGGGCAATATGGGGAATAATCTTTAAAAATCTTCTTCAGAACCACCACTCAGAATCTTTTAATGTTGGTATGCATCATTGTTATGAGGGTCAGATTCAAGATTGTTCAAATCAAGTCCCTTGGTTAATATTTGGGATAATCTTTAAAAATCTTCTTTAGTGCAATATGGGGGATAATCTTTAAAAATCTTCTTCTTCAGTCCAAGACAGAATGCTTTCATATTTGGTATACAACATCTCGGAAGGGGGGGGGGGGGGGCAGGCAGGGGTGGGGGGATAGTCAGGGAGGGTGTTGGAGTGTGGGGGGCGGGGCAGATTCAGGTTTGTTCCTATGGTAGCCCAAATTTTAACCTAATGCAATATGAGGAGATTTCTTTAAAAATCTTCAGATGCGCCAGTCAGAATCCTTTCATATTTGGTACACCAAATCTGGGGTGGGGGGGGGGGGTGGGGGAGGGGAGATTCCTAAGGGAGCCCAAATTTTAACTTACTGCAATATGAGGAAATTTCTTTAAAAATCTTCTTCAGATTCACCCTTTTGAATCATTTCATATTTGGTATACAACAACTCTTGGTGGGTCAGATTCTAGTTTATAAAAGTCAGGTCCCTGGGTTAATATTAATAATTTGGATAGGGAGCCCAAATTTTAACTTTGTGCAATATGAGGGAATTTCTTTAAAAATCTTCTTCAGATTTGCCCTTTAGAATCGTTTCATATTTGGTGTACGACAACTCTTGGTAGGTCAGATTCTAGCTTATTCAAGTCAGGTGCCTGGGTTAATAATATTTGGAGCCCAAATTTGAACTTTGTGCAATATGAGAAATTTTTTTTCAAGATTTCTTCTTCAGACACGCAAGTTAGAATGCTTTCATACTTGCTATACAACATATCTGGGGGAGAGGGGGGGGGGGGGGGGGGGGTCTGGTCAGATTCAAGTTTGTTCAAATAGAGTGCCTGGGTTAATATTTGGGCTCCTATGGGTGCCCGAATTTTAACTTAGTGCAATATATGAGGGAATTTCTTGAAAATCTTCTTCAGATTCACCAGTCAGAATCCTTTCATATTTGGTATACAGCATCTAATGGGGTCAGAATCAAGTTTGTTCATATCTGGTCCCTGAGTTAATATTTGGGCTCCCTATGGTAGCCCTGAATTTTAACTTAGTGCAATACAAGGAAATTTCTTTAAAAAAATCTTCTTCTTCATATCCACCAGTTAGAATGCTTTCATATTTGATATATACAATATCTCAGGGGTGGGGGGGGGGGGGGGGGGGGGGGGGGGGGGGGCAAGGGAGCCCAAATTTTAACTTAGTGCAAGATGAGGAATAATCTTTAAAGATCTTCTTCTTCAGATCCACCAGTCAGAATCTTTTGATATTTGGTATACAACATCCTTCAGCAAGATACTTCAACCTAATTGTCTGTATGGGATTAAGGAGCACTGTGTATTAAGGCATAGAGAACAATGACAGACAATTGCATTCAACCAATGCTAATTGGGGGGGGGGGGGGGAGGGGGGCGGGGGAGGGGGAGGGGGAGGGCAAGGGAGCCCAAATTTTAACTTAGTGCAAGATGAGGAATAATCTTTAAAAATCTTCTTCTTCAGATCCACCAGTCAGTATCTTTTGATTTTGGTATACAACATCCTTCAGCAAGATACTTCAACCTAATTGCCTGTATGGGATTAAGGAGCACTGTGTATTAAGGCATAGAGAACAATTACAGACAATTGCATTCAACCAATGCTAATCCTGCTTGTGACATGTGGTAGGGACCTGTGAATTGCCAGTTTTGATCGAATCGAATATCAAATCAAATTAGTGAAAACAAATCGAATTTCAAATTGAACTTCGAATCGAATCACAGTTAATGGATACGTCATCAAAAGAAAAGTTTTTTTCTAAAATTCCTTCTTTTTTTTAAACAATAAACTTTATTTTCTTAACTGAAAGGTGGTTTGACGAACAGGCATGGCCTATATAAACCCTGCCTCATACACAAATATACAGTCACATTAAAATAGAACAGGTTCGTGTGCAGTAGAGAAGCAAAACACAACATTCAAGTGATAAAATCGTTGCACATCACAGAAATTACTATTGTATTAGCTCTATTAGCTTTTCTGGAATTGGAAGAGATTAGATTTTCAGAGGGAAACCGACAATACCATGACTGTAACATCAGGGTAAAATATTTCATTGCATTAATATTGAAAGTAGGCAGAGTAGAAGGGAAAAAGCAGTGATTAGGTCCCATAATTACACTTGACCTGGGTTACCCCTGACCAGTGGCCTTTACACATCATAGAGTTTTGATGCAATCCTTTACTATATTGCATTTCCAGATGATCAAACACTACTAAGAAAACAGGACTGTTGCTATAGTCGTGAGGAATCATGAAAACTGTTATAACAGTTGTCACTACAGCTTATATTAAAGAAATTTGTAGGCCGGAGTAATGGTCTCAGAAAATTCTACAAAGCCTATCAAAGTAATCATATCATGATTCACTGAACCGTTGCGTCATAGTTATGTTCTGTTGAAAAGCCGAGAAAATTTCAGTATTCAGAAAGTCGGAGAATAAAGGGTCACCATATAACAAGGTAATAAAAATATTCTAAAATAATAACCCCTGTTATCAAAAGATACACAGTTATGTGTAGGGATTTTTCTGCTTCACCACTGCCCACACTATAAATTGAGATATAAACCAATATACTAGCTATTGAGTGAAACTATTTGAATTGTTGACTTCAAATCTGCAGCAATAAACATTTTTAAATGAACCTGGCTGATAGGGCTGATACCTCACTTTTGTCACAAGTTTTCTTGAAAACAACTTGTTTCAAATCAAATCGACTCCATTCAGTCTTGAAGCCATTTGTTTTAAAATGCAGAATCACTAAAATGAAATGATAATTCAACGCCAAATGGAGTCGATCTGCTTGTAAATTAAAGCCTGCTCTTCTTCTGTTTATATAATAATGAGGTGTATATTTTTAGAAAACCGTTGCTTTTGACGATGTATCCAGTAATCATGATCAAACAGAACAGTACTCAATATAAAATAATGTGATCATGTTGTGGAACAAATCATTTATTGAAGTTGAACAGCTGAATAACTTTTCAAAGTTCAAAACTTTTTATAAATAGTCACTGGTCATAATGCACAATAAGTTGAAATGAACAGTTGTAGCGGTAATAGTGTTTGTAGTAATGTAGCTACACCTGTTGTATAGTTGTAGCTACATCACTACAAAAACTGTTACCTCTACAAGTGAGTTACGTTTCTACTCAGAACAATACTCAATATAAAATAATGTGATCAATCACAATTTGTAAACATTCACGTTTACGGCCGAAGTGTATTTGAAAATATTTGAATTCCCGATTTTGTTTTGAATATTGACTTTCAAATTGAATTTTGAATCGCATTTCGGAGGAGCCAACTAACATGGTCAGTTGGAGAATCTAACAGTTACGTACCCATCATTACTTTGTGTTTCTCTCTGGGTACTCCGGCTTCCTCCACCTGAAAAATGTTTGGTGTGATTTGACTTTGGCCTTTGAAAATGTTGTTAACCCTTTACCTAACATGAAAAGCAGACGACACTTGCAAAAAAAATTCTTGTACAATTAATTTTTTTCATGTTTTGTCTCAAAAACATAGGATATGTCCCCTCATTGGAGGGGTCACAACCTATGTTTTTGAGACACAAAATGAAAATATAATGAAAATTAAGTGGCGATTTTTGAGAATAGCACTGGCGGGTTTTTGCCGTTATGTTGGGTAAAGGGTTAAACCACAATAAACAGAAAAATGAAAAAAGTATTATAATAATGAATGTTCCTCATTGAAATTGTTAAGTAAACCTCATATGCCTAGTGGCTCATTGATTTATGGGTAGGGCTTGTGATCTTGAGGTCAAAGATAACTTGTCCTACCGGTATATCCATGTTGCAGTCATGATTAGTCATTGTTCAGAAATAGGTGACCTTAAACACCAACAAATAAATAAATAAATACAAAGATTCCCATCTTACCTGAGTCAATTGTATGTCATTATACCTCTGCTCAGTCTCTTTCAATGATTCAATCATATCCCCTCATTCTGTAATGTTTCCCCATGTGAACCCTGGTAATTAAAGCAGTGCATGTTCACTGAAGTAAACAAGTTCTGTTTTATTAGTAAAATAGGACCCATTTACCAATGCTTTGGGTAGATGTCCTCTAAAATGGGTATAAACAATTGACTGAACTTGACTTTATCTCCATGTTGCGGTCACTATTAGCCACTGTGCAGAAATATGTGACCTTAATCACCATTGTTCTGGTGTACTTCACCCATGAAGTCAGAAAATCGCCATTGCAATAAAGCTTGATTATAAGCAACCTGTCATTTACAAAACGAGGTCCCCAGAGGGTGAATTTGCTGATGCTATCCCATACAGTGAGCCAATTTATCCTCTACGTACATGATTGTACTTTGGCTTGAGACCTTGATTCAGACTAAGGTTCACAGAGGGTAAATTTAGTGATGGTATCCTGCTGTGCAGGGTAGAATCACCAAATTCACCCTCTGGGGACCTCATTTTGAAGATGACAGTCTGCTTATTTTCAGGCTTGATTGCAGTGCATATTAACAGCAGAGTATATGAAATTAGAAAGATTCTGGGTTTTCTCTCGCTCATCATATGCTCCTGGAGTACTGTCCAATCACAAGGAAATAGCCTGTGTTAAGTGAAGGGCCATCAAAGTCAACAGAGTTACTCCTCATTAACAGGAGAAGGAGAGGGAGTTTACCGTCACTGTTCAATTGTGCTGATGTAGAATGAAATTGCAATGGAGCTTCATGATATATTATTTGTCACAGAAACAAATTTTATTTGGATTTGTATCTTTTGCAAGATTCAATTTGGTATTCAATTCAAGCCAAAAATGAGGATTCCTGGGGCTATAATGAAAGCACTCCAGTCAGGTGAGCTATAGTGATCACTCACCGTCCATTGTCCATCGTCTGTCGTCCGGCCTTTGCGCCTTCTCCTCCAAAACCGCTGAACCAATTTAAGTGAAATTTGAGATAATTGTTTGTTATGACATCGCATTTTGATTTTGTTCAAATCAGGTTGTCCCGCCACTTGGCAGGGCCACGCCCAAAAAGTGTGCTTAAATCTTAAAAGTCTTCTTCTCATGAACTAGCAGTAACAAAGACTTGATATTTGGTGTGCAGCTTCCCTTTGAGGTGTAGACTCAGATTTGTTCAAGAGAAGTTCAAGGGGCTATATTTGGTGTCGTACTGGGAGGGGCAAGAATTTTTGCCCCACCCAATATTTCTATTTTCCAAACTGAGCGGCTGATTTGAACCAAATTTTATATGAGGGCTTATTGGGTCATAAGTACTTAATTTATTCAAAACAAAATTTTCTGTCGCCCCATGGGAACTGCAGGAGCTAAAAATAGAAAAAATTTAAAACACCCATATCTCCAAAACTACATGGCACTGAGAATTCTTATATGGTATGAAGCTTCCTTAGGACCAACAGAATGGAATGATAAAAAAAATTGCTATCGGTTTTATCATGGGGTACTTTTTCAAGACTTTGAAAAAGTGCTGAGTCAGCATTTTTTAACACTGATCGTAATGGGAAAAACATTTACAACTCTTCTCCCAAACCACTGCTCCAAAAGCTTTCAAATTTCACATATAACATCTTTGGAAGATTGTTCCACACGTTTATTGAAATCAAATCTCTGTGTCCATATTTGGGCTCTCTATGGGAGCCCAAATGTTTAAATTAGTGCAGTATGAGGAATATTCTTTAAAAATCTTCTTCTTCAGATCCACCAATCAGAATCTTTTGATATTTGGTACACAGCATCCTTCGGGGCGTGAGATTCAAGTTTGTTTAAGCCAAGTCCCTGAGTTCATATTTGGGCTCACTGTGGGAGCCCGAATTATAACTTAGTTCAAAATGAGGAATTTTCTTTCAAGATCTTCTTCTTCAGATCCAGCAGTCGGAATGTTTTGATATTTGGTATGCAGCATCCTTAGGGGGGTGAGATTCAAGTTTGTTCAAGCCAAGTCCCTGGATTCATATTTGGGCACCCTGTGGGAGCCTGAATTATAACTTGGTTCAATATGAGGAATATTCTTAAAAAATCTTCTTCACATCCACCAGTTAGAATCGTTTGATATTTGGTATATAGTATCCTTAGGGAGGTGAGATATAAGCTTGTAAAATCCAAGTCCCTGGGATCATATTTGGGCTTCCTGTGGGAGCCCAAATTGTACCAAAATTTCTATTTTCCAAACTGAGAGGCTGATTTGAACCAAATTTGATATGAGGGCTTATTGGGTCATAAGTACCTAATTTATGCCCAAAAAACTTTCCTGTTGCCCCATGGGAACTGCAGGACCTAAAAATAGAAAAAATTTAAAACACCCATATCTCCAAAACTACACGGCACTGAGAATTTTTATTTTGTGTGACTCTTCCTTAGGAACAGCAGAAAGGAATGGTCAAAATAAAAATTGCCATCACTTTTATCATAGGGTATTTTTCCAGGACTTTGAAAAAATGCTGAGTCATTTTTTAACACTGAATAATGGGAAAAACATTAAAGAACTTCTTCTCTCATATCACTGCTCCAAAAGCTTTCATATTTCACATATAACATCTTTGGAAGATTCATTCACGTTTGTTGAAATCAAATCCCAGGGTCCATATTTGGGCTCTCTATGGGAGCCCAAATGTTCAGATTATTGCAACGTGAGGAGTATTCTTTAAAAATCTTCTTCTGATCCCATTAGAATCTTTGGATATTTGGTATGCAGCATCCTTGGGGGAGGGGAGATTCAAGTTTGTTCAAACCAAGTCCCTGGGTTCATATTTGGGATCCCTATGGGAGCCCGAATTATAACTTGGTTCAATATGAGGAATATTCTTTAAAAATATTTTTCTTCAGATCCAGTAGTCAGAATCTTTTGATATTTGGTATACAGCATCCTTACAGAGGTGAGATTCAAGTTTGTTCAAGCCAAGTCCCTGGGTTCATAATTGGGCTTCCTGTGGGAATATTCTTTAAAAAAAAAAAATTTCAGATACGCCATCCAGAATCTTTGAATATTTGGTGTAAGCTTTTCTTAGGAGAGGCAGATGCAACTTGTTCAAATCAATTCCCTGGGTTGATATTTAGGCTACCATGTCAGGTGAGCGCCCTCATGCCCCCTGGGGCCTCTTGTTTTTTCTCATACTGTGTTTTTTCTTACAATCAATTAATTTTTCCCCTGACACAAGCTAAAACATCTAGACTGATACAAATAGCAACAGTGACATCTGCAAGCACATAGGATCATTCAATTCAGAAAGAGAACGTTTTTACCTGCACTCATCAAAAACTGATTGCACATGTCAAGGTAATTGTTTTGATAACAGTAATTACACAAGAAATAAATCATCAATACAGCTATATAAATTAGACTAGATCTGTTTTTGCTATGTTATTTTTATATAGGCCTACCTTTTGTTGAAGCCGAAAAATAAAACAAAGAAACACAGCTGAAACACGACTGGCGATTATAGTACAAGTTGAACAATGAATGAGGATTAAGTCATGCACAGCTCAAAAATGTAATACAGTGGAGCCCACTTAATTGGATATCTCTTAATTGTATATCCCTGTTAACTGAATATAATTTCCCGACACAAAACCATTTACCATACCTCCAGTACAAATTTGACCTGTTAATTGAATATAGGTTATAGAGTAAACTCCTGTTAATTGAATAAAAAATCTTGTAACCGGTCGAGAAATTACCCTCCGTCTCCCCAGTTTTCCTTTGTTTATAGACCTATTTGCCCTCAGAACATGCAATACAGGCATTTAATCTATTATATCTTGTTTGACAGAGCTCTTAGAGCTCTGTCAAACAAGATATAATAGAATAAATGCTAAGTTTATCTCAAGAATACAGGAAAGTGCCAATCCCTGTTAATTGAGTACTCCTGTTAATTGAATAATTTTCATTGGCAAAGAGGCTATTCAATTAACAGGGTACCATAATGTCCTGATCTTCATTCATAAAAAAATCAATTCATAGATGCTGAATGGTTGTTAAAATATACAGGAACAAGTCATGGAATGGAGAAATATTGTAAGATAAATGTAAGATAAACTGATTATTAACCCTTTGAATACCAGAGGCCATTTTTCCGTCCAGGTCAAAAGCTACGTCAAACTGTCATTAAGGGGGAAGGCTACAAGGTAAATGTGTGGTATAGACCAATCCATATTTTCAATGTGCAGCCCTAAGGCTGCACATTGAAAATATTAATTGGTCTAACCCCAAATAATAAATATGGAATCTTCCAGTTGCTGCCATTGAACTGACATGGAAGATACCATCAGGGTTCAAAGGGTTAACACCAAGTGGGTTTCCGAGATGATAAGATAAATTTGTCATCATCACTATGTGTTAATTGAAAAACTTGCATCAAGCCTTGATGGTATTCCTACTCAACTCAAAGACTCGCTGCGATACCACCTAATAGTAACACCATCTCGTTTGGTACAAGTTTTGACTCAGTGAAGTACATTCAGTAGTTAGCGAATGTGAATGCCAGAGGAAACATAGGTTAGTCATTGTATATAATCCATAATGGTGGCAGTGTGTACTGACATTCACAATGGGTACAGCCTTATAAAACTAAAAATATGACAAATACTGTACAATGAAACTTGTCATGTGGGTATCTTGAACTCGGACATGTTGATTTGGTGTATGGTGGTGTCAACTCAACTGAATGTCCCTTATTTGAATAACCATGTTAACTGAATATAATTTCCAAACACCAAACCATTCATCATACCTTCAGTACAAAATTACCTGTTAACCCTTTACCTAACATGAAAAGCAGACGACACTTGCAAACAAAATTATTAAATAACTAATTTTTTAGCTCAACTTTGGCAAAGCCAAATTTGAGCTTATGCCATGGCCATGGCCAGTCGTCCGTCTGTCCATCTGTCCATCAACAATTCAATACGGCTCGGGCTAGAGGCCGTTTTATGAACCAATCTTTACGAAACTTCTTGGGTACCTTTGTTATGACCGTGGGACGAGTGTTTTTGGGTCCGATCCGAAATTCAAGTTGGCCGCTGGCAGCCATTTTGTACAAAATTACGTGCAATCAGATTTTTGCACAGAACTTCCATATGAAAGTGCTGATTTGAATAATTTTTTGTATGAATGTTTAGTACCATGGGATACGTCACATATAATACAGGTTTTTTTCTTGTGCGTAAATTATGTAAATTAGACTAACTTTGATGTATTTAGTGTTACTTTCAGCACTGAAAGTACAATTGGCAATACGGTTTGGGCTAGAGGCCGTATTTATGAACCGATCTTTACGAAACTTCTTGAGTACCTTTGGTATCACCGTGGGACGAGAATGAGTGTTTTGGGGTCCGATCCAAAATTCAAGATGGCCGATGGCAGCCATTTTGTACAAAATTAGGTGCAATCAGATTTCTGCACAGAACTTCCATATGAAAGCGCTGATTTGAATAATTTTGTGTGTGAATGTTTAGTACCATGGGATACATCACATATAATACGTTTTTTTTTCTCATGCAGAAATTATGCAAATTAGATGAACTTTGATTTTTTCAGTGCTACTTACACACAGTAAGTACACACTCAGGCTAGAGTCTGTATTTATGAACCGATCTTCACGAAACGCCTTGGGTACCTTTGTTATCACCTTGGGGCGAGATCAAGTGTTTCTGGGTGCGGTCCAAAATTCAAGATGGCTGCCAGTGGCCATTTTGTACCAAAATTAGGTCTAATCAGTTTTTTGTACACAACTTCTATATGGCTCAGGCTAGAGGCTGTATTTATGAAACGATCTTTACGAAACTTCTTGGGTACCTTTGTGATCACCGTGGGTTGAGAACGAGTGTTTTTGGGTGTGGTCCGAAGTTCAAGATGGCCACCAGCAGCCATTTTGTACCAAAATTATTGAAATCAGTCTTTTGTACAGAACTTCTGTATGAAAGTTCTGATTTGAATAAATTTTTGTATGAATGTTTAGTAACATGGAATACATCACCTATAGTACATTTTTTTTTCTCGTGTAGAAATTATGCAAATTAGATGAACTTTGATTTATTCAGTGCTACTTACACACAGTAAGTACACTTGTCAATACGGCTCAGGCTAGAGTCTGTATTTATGAACCGATCTTCACGAAACGTCTTGGGTACCTTTGTTATCACTTTGGGGCGAGAACAAGTGTTTCTGGGTGCGGTCCAAAATTCAAGATGGCTGCCAGTGGCCATTTTGTACCGAAATTAGGTCTAATCAGTTTTTTGTACACAACTTCTATATGGATCAGGCTAGAGGCCGTATTTATGAACCGAATTTTACGAAACTCCTTGGGTACCTTTGTTACCACAGTGGGATGAGAACGAGTGTTTTTGGGTGTGGTCCGAAATTCAGGATGGCCACCAGCAGCCATTTTGTTCCAAAATTAGTGCAATCAGTTTTTTGTACAGAACTTCTGTATGAAAGTTCTGATTTGAATAAATTTTTGTATGAATGTTTAGTAACATGGAATACATCACATATAGTATGGGTTTTTTTCTTGTGCAGAAATTATGCAAATTAGATAAACTTGGATTTATTCAGTGCTACTTGTACACAGTAAGTGAACATGTCAATACGGCTCAGGCTAGAGGCTGTATTTATGAACCGATCTTCACGAAACTTCTTGGGGTACCTTTGTTATCACCTTGGGACGAGAACGAGTGTTTCTGGGTGTGGTCCAAAATTCAAGATGGCTGCCAGTGTCCATTTTGTACCGAAATTAGGTCCAATCAGTTTTTTGTCACAACTTCTATATGGCTCGTATTTATGAACTGATCTTCACGAAACTTCTTGGGTTCCTTTGTTTTCACCTTGGGACAGGAACGAGTGTGTTTTGGGGTGCCTTTGTTATCACTGTGCTATGAGAACAAATATTTTGGGGTTTAGAGACAAAAAATGAAAAAATAATGAAAATTAATTGGCGATTTTTTAGAATAGCGCTGGCCGGTTTTGGCCGTTACATTAGGTAAAGGGTTAAATAATATAATTATCGTTAATAATGAAAAGTAATAAACAGAGTAATCGCCTGACTGGACTGTCTTACAATATAGTCCCTCACCTATCATGAATTATTTCACGTAACCAATCCAGTCAAGCGATAAGTCTCTATATAATCATTACATTTTCAATGTAATCACCACAGGCCCATTTGACATCATCAGATGGAGGAAGTTAGGCAAGCTACTGAGTGCTTTGAAAATTCACATGATGAGTTTTTAAAAAAAGATTTGTAATTCTTAACTGGTTGAGGGCTAGATTATTTTTCGTGGTCTGAATTTGTTATTCAAAACTTCTTTTATTACAAATCATTGGAGAGTGTCCACGGGCACTCTCCAATAATTTGTAAAAGAATAAATTCATCTAGAAACAATTTTAGTTGCATTTGGCTGAATATGAAACATGAGCAAGGAAAGCATAGACTTTTGCTGTGGTATCATCATTTTTTTAAAGCCCGATGATAGAGGCTTCTAGCACCAGTTAAGAACATTTTAGAACCCCCAAGTATTCCATGCTAGAATTGTTTATTGTATTTCTGCAGTACCTGCAAACTGTTCTACAAGGTGTATTCTCAATACAGAATCATCTTAGAACTGTAAAATGTATAAGCGACATAACGGTAATGTTTACTGAGGTTTTAGGAGAGTTATTTTTCATGCACCACCTATCATGATTTGTGCATTTGTTTTAGTATGTACCGGCAATTGTTTAATTAGGTAATGATGCTTCACTCAGTTTTAAACTTCCGTGGAGTTTTCACCTGGAAGGTACTTTGTTTATAATTAAAGTTTACATTGGAATAATATGTGTGTGTCATGTTCTTGTAATTAACCCTCTAAACTCTGATGTTAAAATATTCAAATTTCAACCTGCAAATTTTCCCATAATGCAACTAGGAATTTAACTCTTTGCATGCTGCTGGCAGATATTCCTGCCCAGCACAGGGTTTCTCTTGTCACTAAAATAAGTATAATTTGGGCACATTTAATAATATTTTCCCCCTGTAAATTGAATGGATTTTTTCACCAATGATTTCTTGTGTTACATTTAGATTAATTTTTCATCAAATCTAGTCATGGCTGCTTCATGGCTAGCCATGACTAGATTTCAAGAAAATATCTTGAAAGTACTCAGTGGGTTAAGAGTTAACCAACTCAGTCTTGTTTGACAGCCACTGATCTCCATACAGCTGGATTACTGGAATGCTCTTCCTGTGGGAACCCTGGGAAGTGAAGCAGTGCTTGTTTACTGTGGTAAATAAGCTCTGTTTTACTGGTAAAATAGGACTCTATCACCAATGGCTGGGGCAGACATGTTAACCTCCAGAATAATTTTTCAGGGACCCTGAGGGTGATTTTCAGGGAAATGGGATCGATTTCAGGAAAAAGTTCTTACGCGACCCTCTAAAATGGGCAATATGGGTATAAACGATTGGCTGGACTTGACTTGATATCCATGGTTCAGCCATGATCAGCCAGTGTGCAGAAATATGTGACCCTAAACACCAGTAAATAAATTGCTGAAATGCTCATTGGTCACATATAGAAAAGTGTCTCAACCACTGCCATCTTTGGAGGAGGGGGGGGGGGGGGGGGGGGGCAGTGTGAATGTTACTATGAGTAACCAATGCTCAACAAAAGTAATTTCTCAATGGTTTTCAATTTCCTGATGCCTCACAATCGCCAATCACTTTTTTAACTGGTTTCGTGCTAGAAGCCACTATCATGACTGTATTGAAAAGTACTGAAAGCCTCTTTAGTGGCTTTACAATGTGTACTTTAGTTTGTTGTTGGCTCTGCAGTACAAAAAAATATTACTAAGAATTAGTTTTATCACAATTTATTGGAGAGTGTTAACTGCTGTCCAATAAATTGTAACAAAACAATTATTTTTTAACACAATATTCTTAAACCAAGGCCCCTCTTGCTGGTAGCATGGTATCTTTGAAAAAAAATACTTGCATTACAAATGATGACTGAAAAACAATTTAGCACTCGACCAGTTAAAAATAATATTCTTTTTTATACGTGAAAAATGAATATTTATAACATGTAATAATAAGTTATTGACAAAAAAAAAGTTCCGAGATTAGAAAATTGATACTTTGCAATTAGTTTTTGTTCAGAGTAAACACCATTATGTTTGATTAAGTGAAAGCTATTTCATGGTGACTACAGTCACAGCATAACATCGTACACATCATCAAACATCATCTATTGGGAGGAGCTATCACGTTGATTGACTTTATACCATCTTGAAGTGGTGGTGGGAGGAGCAGATTAAGTTGCGAATTTTTCCGCTGACATTCCAGAAATCAAGTTGTATATATATATCAGCATTATCCCTGTGGGAATCCAAGGAAGTGGAGCAGTACTTGTTTACTATTGTAAATAAGCTCTGTTTTACTAGTAAAATATGACCCTAATCCCCAATTCCTGAGATAGAAGTGCTCTAAAATGGGCAACATGGGTAGAAACAATTGGCTGGACTTGACTTTATTTCCATGTATGGTTGGGTTGCATTTAACCATTGTGTAGAAATATGTGACCTTAACCCTTTACCCAATGCAGACGATATCAAAATTTATTATTTTTAATATAACTTTTTTAAATTTTTCAAAAAATTTCAACAAAACCATATCATGTGACCCCTCATTGGAACGAGCTCAATGAGCTCGTTCCAATGAGGGGTCACATGATATGGTTTTGTTGAAATATTTTGAAAAATTAAATTTTTTCAACTGCTCAATTTGCATATTACGTGGGCAGATGCGGGCGATTCGTTAGGTAAAGGGTTAAACACCAATAACTAAATAATAAATATCGGTGTTGACAGCTCATTGAACTCGTGTCAAACTAGATTGAATTGTTTAAGTTCCTAGTTGTAATATGGAAAAAAAATATGTGCTTGAAATCACTGTCACTCTGTGGTTGATTGTGATTCAGTGACATAAGTGAAACTTATATTGTGACCCTCCTTTGGCATGTAAATCAGACAAATGGCTACCAACAAGCTCTTAATTGAAAATAGAATATGTTTTTATTTTTGAAATTAACTTTAACCCTTTACCTAACATGAAAAGCAGACGACACTTGCAAAAAAAATTATTGAATAACTAATTTTTTTCATTTTTTGTCTCAAAAACATAGGTTATGACCCCTCGTTGGAACGAGCTCGACGAGCTCGTTCCAACGAGGGGTCATAACCTATGTTTTTGAGACAAAAAATGAAAAAATAATGAAAATTAATTGGCAATTTTTGAGAATTGCGCTGGCCGGTTTTGGCCGTTACGTTGGGTAAAGGGTTAAAAACCTTTTGACATTCCAGTATAAGTATTGGGGGCGCGGTGGCTCAGTAGGTAGAGGTGCAGGCTGCAAGCCGAGAGGTCCTCGGTTCGAATCCCACCTGCGGCAACCGCGTTGTGTCCTTGGGCAAGACACTTCACCCCCATTGCCCATGTGGGGGCACGATGACGTCGTGTACTAAGGCGTACTGCACATCGATGGTACTCATGTCTTCAACCAATCTAACACAGCCTGTGCTGCAGTGCGGAGTTACGATGTTGGGGAGCTGGCATCTGCTCGTCGTTGCTCGGTGGTTCTCTCCGGGTACTCCGGCTTCCTCCAACCGTAAAACTGTCACGGTCATGATTAGCCATTGTGCATAAATATGTGACCTTAAACATCAATAAATAAATAAGTATAAGTATTTCCCTTAGTACCTTGAATCCTTCACCCTTTGTAACATGTAACCAACTAACCTCACTGTAAATCTCATCTGTATCAATGCTTTACCCTCTGTAATGGCCAAAGGCCACCTGTACTATCTAAAAAGTGTTCAAACTCTGCTTATGACCCATAAGTCTTTTTTAGTGAATTCCAAAAATGAAAACCTATTTTATTTTTAGCTTAACTTGACAAAGTCAAGATAAGCTATTGCCATCATGCATGCGGAAGTCTGTTAGTCTGTTCACATTTTCGTTTAGCACGGGCTACACCCCACAGTTCTTGTCTGATCGTCACGAAATTTCATATGCAGGTTTGGGGTCATGTCTAGATGAGAACGTCCCCTTTTGGTCGCGATCAGTCAACCGGTATGGCTGTCCGAGCCCAAAACCCGAAGACCATTAGCACAGTCTACAGGTTGTATTTATGAAGGGATTTCATTGTAACATGGTAGGATGCCTGTGTATGATGCCTAGATGAGAACATCCCCTTTTGGGCATGATCTGTCAACAGTGATGGCTGCCCAAACCAGAAACCCAAAAACTTTTAGCACAGTCTGCAGGTCATGTTTAATATGGAGGGATTTCATTGTAACTCGGTAGGATGACTCCTTATGATGTCTAGACGAGAAATTCCCCACTTGGGCATGATCTGCCAACCGTGACGACTGCCCGAGCCCAAAACCTGAAAACCTTTAGCATGGTCTACAGGTCATATTTATTGAGGAATTTCATTGTAACTTGGTGGGTTGACTTCATATAATGTCTAGATGAGAAAGTCCCCTTTTGGACATGATTGGGCAACTGTGATGGCTACAGGGGCCCCAAGCCTGAAAACCTTTAACACAGTCTGCAGGTCATATTTATGAAGGGATTTCATTATAACTCGGTAGGATGACTCCAAATAATGTCTAGATGAGAACGTCCCATTTTGATCGCGATCATTCAGCCTTGATGGGTGCCCGAGCCCCAAAACCTTTAGCATACGCAAAAGCTCATATTTATGGAAGGATTTCATTGTAACCTGTTAGGTTGACTCCATATAATGCCTAGATGATGACATCTTTTGGTCGTGATTGGTCAACTGTGATGGCTACAGGTTCCCAAAGCCCGAAAACCTTTAGCACAGTATACTGGTCATATTTATGAAGGGATTTCATTGTAACTTTGTAGGATCACTCCAGATGATGCCCAGATGAGATTGTCTCGTTTGGTTGCGATCATTCAACCACGATGGCTGCCCAAGCCCGAAAATCTTTATCACAGTCTACAGGTCATATTTATGAAGGGATTTCATTGTAACTTGGTAGGATGACTCCAAATAATGTCTAG
The DNA here is from genome assembly GCA_031216915.1 of Pictodentalium vernedei. Taxonomy (NCBI): domain Eukaryota; kingdom Metazoa; phylum Mollusca; class Scaphopoda; order Dentaliida; family Dentaliidae; genus Pictodentalium; species Pictodentalium vernedei. The sequence goes on from CM062288.1 coordinate 211,152,546, forward strand.
ATGAGAACGTCCCATTTTGGTCATGATCATTCAGCCTTTTTGGCTGCCCGAGCCCAAAGACCTTTAGCATAGTTTATAGGTCGTATTTATGGAAGGATTTCAGTGCAACTTGTTTAGGTTGACTCCATATAATGCCTAGATGATGACATCCCCTTTTGGTCGTGATTGGTCGACTGTGATGGCTACAGGTGCCCGAAGCCCGAAAATCTTGAGCACACTCTACAGGTCATATTTATGAAGGGATTTCATTGTAACTTCGTAGGATCACTCTAGATGATGCCCAGATGAGAATGTCCCCTTTTGGTTGCGATTATTCAACCATTATGGCTGCCCAAGCCCGAAGCCTGAATACATTTAGCACAGTCTACAGGTCATATTTATGAAGGGATTTCATTGTAACTAGGTAGGTTTGACTTCATATAATGTCTAGATGAGAACGTCCCCTTTTGGACACGATTGGGCAGCTGTGACAGCTACAGGGGCCGAAGCCCAAAAACCTTTAGAACAGTCTACAGGTCATAATTATGAAGGGATTTCATTGTAGCTTGGTAGGATGACTCCAAATAATGTCTAGATGAGAATGTCCCCGTTTGGTCACGATCATTCAGCCTTCATGCTGCCCGAGCCCAAACACATTTAGCATAGTCTATAGGTCGTATTTATGGAAGGATTTCATTGTAACCTGTTAGGTTGACTCCATATAATGCCTAGATGATGACATCCCCATTTGGTCGTGATTGGTCAACTGTGATGGCTACAGGTGCCCGAAGCCCGAAAATCTTGAGCACACTCTACAGGTCATATTTATGAAGGGATTTCATCGTAACTTCGTAGGATCACTCCAGATGATGTCCAGATGAGAATGTCCCCTTTTGGTTGCGATCATTCAACCATGATGGCTGCCGAGCCCAAAGCCTGAAAACCTTTAGCACAGTCTTCAGGTCATATTTATGAAGGGATTTCATTGTAACTTGGTAGGTTCACTTCATATAATGTCTAGATGAGAACAGCCCCTTTTGGACACCATTAGGCAACTGTGACTGCTACAGGGTCCTGAAGCCCGAAAACATTTAGCACAGTCTACAGGTGATATTTATGAAGGAATTTCATTGTACCTTGGTAGGATGACTCCAAATAATGTCTAGATGAGAACATCCCCTTTTGGTCACAATCATTCAGCCTTGATGGCTGCCCGAGCCCAAAACCCCAAAACCTTTATCATAGTCTATAAGTCATATTTATGGAAGGATTTCATTGTAACCTGTAAGTTTGACTCCATATAATGCTAAGATGATGACATCCCCTTTTGGTCATGATTGGTCAACTGTTACGGCTTCAGGGGCCCAAAGCCCGAAAACCTTGAGCACAGTCTACAGGTCATATTTATGAAGGGATTTCATTGTAACTTCATAGGGTCACTCCAGATGATGCCCAGATGAGAATGTCCTCTTTTGGTTGCGATCATTCAACCATGATGGCTGCCAAAGCCCAAAAACCTTTAGTACAGTCTACAGGTCATATTTATGAAGGGATTTTATTGTAACTTGGTAGGTTGACTTCATATAATTTCTAGATGAGAATGTCCCTTTGGACACAATTGGGAAACTGACGGCTACAGGGGCCCGAAACCCGAAAACCTTTAGCACAGTCTACAGGCCATATTTATGAAGGGATTTCAATGTAACTTGATAGGATGACTCGTTTTGGAATAATTTCACTGTAACTTGGTAACTTCCGTTGATATACGTTAACTGTGAGGGCCACATACATTAACTGTGAGGTCACATTAAACCCACCCCTCAGCTCTTTAGTACAGTGTACACCTCATATTATTTTTATCAAAAACATAGCATACAGGGAACAGAAATGAACATATTCCCAATTATCACAATTCTTGTCTTATTTCATAATCCTTTCATAAACATTGAACATTATCCTTTTCATCAAACACAACACACAAGTTAAGCTACAGTGTCATTAACACTTTCATTTCAACTAATAGCTTGTTTACTGGAGAAACCAAAACATTTAATAAACCATTTCCAACTTTTACCATTTCAAACTCTTGCACTGAACATACATGTTCCCCTGTTCGCTTGGTAGATAGGTTCTATTTTACTGTTTAATAAGTAACCTGTGTCTATACCCCCCTCCCCTGGTAACTCTGGAAAGTAGAACAGTGCTTGTTTAATGCAGCAATCAAGTTCTGCTTTACTGATAAAATACAAGACACAACCAATGTCTGGGGTGGAAGTCCTCGAAAGGCATTATATAGCCAAAGATGCTGAAAGTGACCTTAATCTCCAATTACTAAGCAGTGTCCAAAGTATGAGTCATTCACAGAAGACAACCTAACTGTAAACAATTGGCTAGACTTGATTCAATAGTTTACCAAGAAGTGGAACAGTGTTTGTTTACTTGATAAACAAGTTCTGCTTTACTGGTAAAATAGGACCTGAAACTAATGCCTGGGATGGAAGTCCTCTAAACTGTCCTCACAGTTATAACTTATAAATAATTGGCTAAACTTGACTTCCTTCCTATATTACGGGCATGAGATAGCCAAAGATGCTGAAAATGTCCTTAAACACCAATAAAAAATGATTCAATGCAAGTGTTGTGGTCATGCTATTTCCATAGATACTCGAAGCGAACTCATTCCCCAGAAAACAAAACAAAAAACATTTAAATATCTTGAAAGTAAAAAGTTAAGTGAAAAGATAGATATAAATACTTGGAAGAAGTTCAGTTTGTTCGGAGGAGGCTATGTTTCATGTATTAAAACTTACAAATTTGGGTGAGAGGCTGGTACAAAGGAACCCACTTATTTGAATATCCCTTCATTGAAGAAGCATTCTGAGAGTATTAATAAAGTAATGCAAAGTCCCCTACTGGCCACGGCATCTGTGATAATTTTAGTAAAAAATATAAGATCACAGCCCCTAAAATTGGAACAAAAGTAACTGTCAACGTGGACCTTTACAAACATGTGCATGTATTATGATTACATATAAAAAATCAGGTCAACATGGAGGAAGTGCTTGACAAGTGATATTTTATGTAAGGGACTTAATTTTGCAAAAAGGTTATCTGGCCCAAAATGTAATGCCTACCTGGTTTTGGTTTTTCTGCCAAACGGCTTTAACCCTTTACCCAACGCAGAGAATATCAAAATTTATTATTTTAAATATCTTTTTTTTAATTTTTCAAAAAATTTCAACAAAACCATATCATGTGACCCCTCGTTGGAATGAGCTCATTCCAACGAGGGGTCACATGATATTGTTTTGTTGAAATTTTTTGAAAAATAATATTTTTTTCAATTGCTGAATTTGCATATTATGCGGATGCGTCCAATTCGTTTGGGTAAAGGGTTAAACATTTGAGTTCAGTAAGAATTTCATATACCATTTATGGATGATATACGGAAACCCTTATCTGACAAGTTTAAGTCCCAAATTAGAGTACTCTTGTAGCTGTTGTGACCTTGACCTTAGAGCAACTGACCTAAAAGTCCATAGGATTCTTCTTCCTAAGGGGCATTATGAATTCAAGTTTTGTGAGAATCGGTTGAATTCCAGAATTAGAGTACACTTATAGCTGCTGTGACCTTTCTCTTTGACCAACTGACTCCAAAACTAAAATGTTTCTTCTTCTTCCTAATGAGCATTATATATTCAAGTTTGGTGAGAATCGGATTGTCCGGAACCATTTCAAGTCCCAAATTAAGGTCCATTTATAGCTGCCATAACCTTGATCTTTGAGCTATAAACCCCAAAATCAATACGGATTGTCCGCTTCCTAAGTGGCATTACTATTTGTTCATGTTTGATGAGAATCGGATGAACCATATAGTGGGTACAACCTTTACCTTTGACCTTGACCTTCTGGATATATGGTTGAAAAAATAATGATCGGAAGCCAAACCATGACAGATGGACAGACAGACACAGAGGAAGCCTATAGACCCTCTGACTTTGAAAGTGGGGAACTAATAACCAGGTTAATTGAATATACGGCATACCATCTTTCCTCAGTTGAATAAATATCAATATCTTACCTTCTTCAAGTATCTGGGAATTTCATTGGTTTGCAAATGTCACATGCAAACCCCATATAAAACCATATACCGTCAGTTGCAAGTCATATGCTACTGACCATCAGAGTATTCTCCCCTTTGTTCGCTCATCTTTCAAAATGTCGGAAAACAATAAATGCTTCGCGCAGACGACAGACGAGGAGGTAGATGCAAAACGTCTTAAGCTGAAGGCGGACAATACCATTAAAGCTAATGAAAAATGTGCCAATATTTTAAGAGACTATCTCAAAGAAAAAATGACACAATTCAAAATTCCACTGCTATAAACACAGTGCAATCAAACCCCAATGTTTATTATGGAAATGTTACAATCATCCATAACCTTACAATAAACAAGAATTAAGATTCACTTCTTGGCAATTTACAAGATACATGTACATTCATTTCAGTGTTATCTGATTCTTCATTTATGAACGATTTCGAAATTCTAGAAGTCACAGAAACGCGTTCATTTTTGTTGGTTTTGATATATTTATTTTTGTTAATTAGAACAAAACGTGTTGAAATTAAACTTAACAAGAAGATATTTTACCATTTATCAGTCATTGTATAGTCTAATTCATTATAAAAAAAGTAGTCGGTAAGATATATTTGTTACACAGTTTGGTAGTGACCTAATATGGTATATATGGGGTCAGTTAATCCCATATTGGCCGAGAGCTTCGCTCTCGCCCAATATGGAATTAACTGACCCCATATATACCATATTAGGTCACTACCAAACTGTGTAACTTATAATATTTGGCGTAAGTCTGGTGATTTGTAACATGAGTATTTTTTCAAAGATATCATGCCACCAGCCAGACAAGCCTTAGTATAGGAAGACTTTGTTCATATATAATTGTTCTGTTACAATTTATTGGAGACTGTCTGCTGGCACTCTCCAGTAAATTATTACAAAACCATTTTGTGAAGAAAAAATATTTCTCTTGCCAAGAAAACAACCTAATACATATTGTGAAAAACCACTCAAGTGGCTTTTTGCACTTTTCAGTAGAGCCTGGATAGTGGGTTTTGGTTTAAACAATATTTTATTTCAATGAAAAAAAATGTTATATGTACACATCATGTTCAAAAAGAAAGAAGATGAAACAAAGTGAAATCTAAAATAATATACACCTGGTACTTAATTAAGCACACTTTTTTTCGCAGTGGTGTCGATAGAAACTGTCATTACATGCTATCTTTAAGATGGCCAAAAGTGATTGTTTGTAGAAATAATGGTCTATTGACAACTGAAAGACAACACAGTCATGAAAATATACAGTATTTTAACCCTTTCCGACTACGGTTATCGTGACGTTTTAAGAATCAGGTTTTGGCGACGTCAAACGCAAAAATTAGCCCTTTGAACCCTGGTGATATCTTCCATATCAGTTCAATGACAGCAGCAGGAAGAGTCTATATTCATTAGTTGGGGGTAGACCAATTAATATTTGCAACGTGCAGCCTTGTGGCTGCACGTTGAAAATATTGATTGGTCTACCACACGCATGCACTTAGCATCCATCCTATTTAATGAATTTATGAAGTATCATGTTCCTGGACGAAAAAGCGACCGGTCGGGTTCAAAGTCTGAGTACGTAATATTACGTACCGTAGTCGCAACGCACGGCAATTTTCGTACGTAATATTACGTACCGTAGTCGCAAAGGGTTAATGGCGCTAATTACACAAATCTGCCACTAATGTTTTTGATGGAAAAATGTTCTCTCGACAATTATGTTCCTGGAACGGTCCATGAAGAAACAATGCCGGTAATTACTGACAAAAAAATGTAACTTGTGATCTCCTACAGCAGTGACGTCAATAGCGAGTGTATCCACCACGGATGACAGCCTTAACCCTCCTAATGCTACCAGTGAGTCTTCTGATACGGTCCAGAGGCTGCTGCTGCTGCCACGGTATCCAGTATCTTCGACCCACTGTAATTTTGACCCAAATTAAATTCGACCCAAAGCGGTAATTTCGCCCCAAACAGGTAATTTCGACCCAAAGTAATTCAACCCTATTTCGGTAACTTCGACCCACTCTTTTCCCCGACTCAGACGCCCTCCCGCTGGCAGGAAAGCATGTATTGGTGGAACTTCTGATCTCTGATTTGTGGTATCGGCGCTATTTGTTGCTGAAGCAGTCCAGGATCATGAATCGGAAGTTTTTGTTCAGCTGTGTGTTGACGCAGTGGAAGTATTGGTGAGTGGATCGACCCACTTGGACCACCGACCTAGAAAATTTACCCATCCGGAGCGGCCTGAATTTAAAAGGATTCAATTTCAATTACCACAAAACTAAAGTCATTGATATCATCAAAGTTTATCGCCTGCTCCCCACAAACATTCGACTTTTAGTCCTCCCCCAAGAACCCCCCCCCCCCCCCCCCACACACACACACACACACACACACACACACTCCTCATTTTGAAGTATTTTCTCAAATAACGTGCTACTGCGAATGGTATCGCACGGCAATGGCGCGCATGGACGATTTAGGGCAAGACCCTTTCTACCCTTGTTGGCGTTTTGAATTGAAGTTTCACGCAGATCACGACAGCAGAGGAGGAAAAGCTGAGGTAGAAGGCTTTGGTGTTCTTGTTTGTAAGTTCTGGTTGAGGTTATCTTCCATCGGGTAAGGACCAGTGTGAGAGAGGGTCCTCTCGACAAAGGTGCTACCTCTTCCCGAGGGTGATGGGGTAGAGTCTTCAAGCAAACATAATCTGCCACTTGTTTTGTTTCTGGTTCTCATGACATCACTGTCAAGACTAGTCTGCCTCTGACGATTCTAAGATGGGAAGAGCACATTTCGGCTTCAGCAGTCAAGGAACCCAACCATCTCTCACAACCAACGGCCCCTTTCGAGGTGTCATTCAAGGAAAGACCCGAACTTCACTGGTTCGAGGACAGGCCTACGTGTTAACCTATCTGGCCAGGGTCTTCATGCACAATAATGGCGTTTACAAAAAAGGTAAGAAAAGGTATGCAGGACCAACGCTCGCCTCCCCGGAGGTGGGTACCACCTCTGGGTATGGAGTGAAGGGTGGTGAGATTCCATATCAGTTCATAGCGGTTATAATAGTTCCATAGCAGTTATTGGGGAACAGAGAAAAAAGGGGGAAAAACAAAAATGGAAAAAAGAAGTGTGTTGGCCCCGCAACGGGCTTTTGTGGGAGGCCGTCTAGTCACTATACCTATTTGTTTGGGTTCAGTTGGGGGGGGGGGGGGGTATGTTATTGCTACTTCATTTTATTTAGTTGATTGTCGGCCTGTTTGTTATTATTCATTATCCTATGGTTTTGGCCATGATTGGCTTGTTTGTGTGCAACCGCGACTGTGTCTTGATAGGGTGTCAAAAATCAACTCAAGTTGGCGTCCAACAAAATCAATTTTGGTCAAGGGTTTTTATTTATGGAATTTGGGTCGAATTTTGTTCTTTAATGTTTTTGGATGTTTGTCGACTTGTACGGATGTTTGTTAGTTCGAATACTTGCACAGATGTCGTTTTTCGGATAGTGCTACTGGGAACATCGGAAGGGTCATATAATTTTCGGTAGCTGTTTAATTCTGTTCCTGGAAGTTAATCCCGATTGTAGGACAAAACACCCTCGAGACAAAACACCCTTGAACAAAACATCCCCAGACAAAACACCCTCGTAACAAAACACCCTTGGACAAAACATCCTCACTGTTTTATTTCATTGGCTTGGGTGTGTGTTGATGGGTAGAGTTGTTTTTACAAGATTGAACTTGAAAACCATTGCCAATTCCCAACTCTACACATTGGTGCATGAATGTATGATTTGAAAGCTTGTGACATAAATGTAAAACTTATATCTGAGAGGGCATCAGTACAACTCGAACCAAAGACAACTCGGACCAAGACAAGTCGGACCACGTTTGAAGACAACTCGGACCAACTTTGAAGACAACTCGGACCAACTTTAAAGACAAGTCGGCCCAACTTTCAAGACAACTCGGACCACTTTTGAAGACAACTCGGACCAACTTTCAAGACAAGTCGGCCCAACTTTCAAGACAACTCGGACCACTTTTGGAGACAACTCGGACCAACTTTCAAGACAAGTTGTTACGACTATAAGTCAGGTTGGACCAACTGTGAAGAAAAGAATGATGTCGAAAATAATTAAATGTGATCTCAAAGGCTTCAATAGATGCGACGCAACACTTTTCAGTGCAGCTTGTGCTGGCTTTGAAGTTATTCTGTAAAATGAAAATGCTTCTCACCACAAACTTTGATATGTGATGAATGTTTGCATTGCAACTAAACAAGTAATCACACGGAAATAATGTGTGAAAGTTTGTTGCTTGTACTAGCTCGTCTTTTCAACAGGCGTTTCAAAAGATTACCGACATATTGTTTTATGCACTAGCTTTTCTATATATTATGTTCGTTTCGAGAATTTAGTCAACGGAAACGATACCGGCGACGCCAACATTCACCACTGACGGTGGTGTATCTTTTGCCGACAAGGTAAGAGCCCTTTCTAAACAACCTCAAAAGGATAATACGGCCAAACACCGGACGAATAAACAACCACATCAACCGCTGCAAAACCCTTGCGTAGTCGTCACAAGGGTTCCCACAAAGATCAATGATGGGGATATTGATGAAGTCCTGTCGGGATACTCGTGGGGGAGACTAATATCTAAGACTACAGGCAACCCTACGTGGAAAATTAAAGTAAAATGCCCCAGTAGAGCCATAAAACTTAACTTCATTAACAAAGGTGTTTGTATAAACGGACAAAAATATGAGACTGAGGAGTATCGTGTTTTGCCTCAGCCCACACAATGTCATAAATGCCAGAAATTTGGCCATATGTCGAACAGATGCAAAGGAGAGTTGCATTGCATGAAATGCGGCGAAAAACATATAATTCAAACAGAGGACTTCTTGGATTGCAACAATCATCTCTACCTTCTGAGCCACCGTGCTCCCGTAATATGCAGTAATAGAACTCTTTATATGTACTTGTGTGATTATAAATGAATAATATTAACGTGGATATGGTTCCACTGAATCAACTTGTACAGTATAATGGTCAGTTTATTTGCTACTTCTAAGTGATGAGATAGGAAAACAACATTTTGTGTGGAAAACCAAAATGTTTTGTGGTCATTTCTGACAACTAAATTGTCCGAAATTTTCTGGCATATTGGCTGAAAAATCGGCTCCTTCCTGATTCAGGGGTGGGTTGGGGCACAGTCCTTCATGAAACCCCGGCCCGCACGCCCATAATTCATATGTACTAATTTCCTCCAAAGCAGAAAGGACATCGCTTGTTTTGCTTTCTATGAAAATATTCTGTAATTATTGAAGAGCAAATTTTGTGTTAAATGTTTTGGTGTCCTGCTGTATCTCAAATATCTGTTTTGGCTGCATAAAAACTAGTAGCATCACAAAAACTTTGATTTCCACTAAATTTTCTGTTTTCAAAACTGATCGATAGTTTTGTGTACAGTACAGTTTGCCTTTTCACATTAAAAAGTTGGGAAAGCCCGTAATTTGTCCAACAAATTACAATTCTCTAGTTTATTCATGTCTTTGATTGTCATGTCTCAGTTTTTAATAAATCGTTTAAACCGCGACTGGTTGTTCTGTGTCTTTCCCCACCAACCCTGAATCTTCGTTCAACGGGACAACTATGTAAAGTCTTTTTTTTTTGTTTACTGTTGGATTGCGTGAGTACCACCAAGCACTAAATACCACTATATAGACCATTAAATTTATCCTAATAAGATCTCGATGTTTGTAAGTATTACTTTTGGTTTAACTGGAATCGGTACTTTGGAATGCAAGATACGACTGACCCTTAAATAATTACGATTATTTGTAAGAGCAGTTCTATCTTGTAACTTATAATAAGTTGTTGATTTCAACAAAATACAAAATAATTCTAACATTTAGACTTAGCAAAGTTCATCTTGCATGTTATAGCTTTTATAGTCGATTTTTTTTGTCTCTTGATAAAAATGAAAATTATAATTCAAAAGTGGGTCGAAATTACCGATCAGTAAGGCGGTCAGCGGAAGGGCTCTTGGGTCGGGGAAAATGTTGGGTCGAAATTACCGAAATTAGGTCGAAATTACTTTGGGTCGAATTTCCTTTTTTGGTCGAAATTATCGATTTGGGTCGAAGTTACTTTGGGTCAAAATTACAGTGGATCGAAGTTACTGGCATTCGCCGCCACTCCTCATGCAATGCATCTTCCAAATCGGCCAAATTCTGTACAGGCGGCTCCCTTGTTTGCACACGACGTTCAAGAAAGTCCCAGATGTGTTCTAAGGAATTATAATCGGGGCTCAGTGCAGGCCAAGGTAGTGTTGTAATAGCGTTGTTCTGAATGAATGCTCTCACAGCATGGCAACGATGTGGCCTCGCATTGTCGTCCATGAATACAGGGCAAGTAGCCAACGCGTGGTTAGCAAAATGAGGCACAGCAACCGGATTGAGAATGTCCCGGATATACTAATGACCACTGAGATTCCCGCGTACTGTCACAATATCAAGTTTACAGTCATGAGAGAGGATCCCCAGATCATTACTGATCCACCACCACAAGGAACAGTAGGTCTGATGTTCATGGGCACGTAAGGAATATTTCTATGCCTCCACACTCTCATGCGACCATCTGTGACGTGAAGCAGGAACCTACTCTTGTCTGAGATTCCAATATTCTCGTGCCATACACAACTCCAAACGTCGGGACCATGTATTCCCAGGAACAGGACATGGAACAGGAACGGGTACCTAATCTCAGGAATGCAGGAACAGAGAAAAAGAGCATTAATCCACGCAAGTGAATAAACTTTATTCAAATGTATGTCCACCATAACAAAACACTAACCATATGTTTTTAACACCCTAGGCCTCTCGTCTATGTAATTTTTTGAATGTGTCTTTTTCTCACCTTTTTCAATTTTCATTGAATTCACAGGAACAGTTACCGCCGGCGGAACGTTTCTTATCAACCTACTCACAATTGTTTACTACAGGCTTGCACTACAGTGGAAGTCCCTAACTCGGATAAAATACTCTCTATTTTTGTCTTTCCCAAGCAAGTTGGGAAAGAAAAGTGGTGCAAAAGCACCAATAAAAATAAGCCAAAACTGGGTCGAGTGCAACCGGCGCAGACCCAGTACGGGACGCTCTCTCCCAAGTACAACTCCACGACTTCCGTTGCCAGTGCGCATATACCGTCTCTAAAGACTCATTCTTTTTAAAATCCGCTTCGTGTCGAGATGTTTTTGCACGCTTATCAGTGTTCCACCAGCTCGATGTTTGATGTTTCCTGATTCATTATACCACAGTGTATCCTTTGTATTCTCAGGAACAGTGTTTTATATTCTCTTTTTTCTATTATATGTCCATAATGTATATTTATTTGCTCTCTCTCGGGTCGCACGCGATTTTCGCGGGCCACGCGGTTCGGACTTAGATTTTCACAATTATTGTTCATGCTTTTTTTGCAAATTTTTCTAATTGTGTTAGAGTTAGGTGTCAGCGGGGTACCACTCCTACAGTGTTTCTTCTTTCTGTTGAGAGTAGTCTTCCTGTTGGATGGTTCCCGGTCGACCGTCTGGGGTCTTTGTTTCTGTCACCTTTCTCTCTTTGGGGGTGTTCTGTTTTCTGATCTCACCTTCTCTGCTCCTCTCACCTCTTTCATGCCTAGGACAATTCCTTGTGGGCAGAGTCTGCTGCCTAAGCATGTGGACGATGTACATTCGTCGTGTTCCTCCTGTAATGGGTGTTCGGCCGAGCGGCCGTGTGGTGTCTGTGGAACATGGTCTTCCACCTTTTGGGCGTCAGTAAATCGTGTCGTTCGTTCTCGTGGCCGTGCCTCCCGCTCCCGCGAGAAAGGAGAACGTGGTCGTTCGGGGCCTCCCGAGCCGACTTTGTCTGGTGAGAGTTATTCCTCCTCCGTGGGGGATGTGCAGTCTTTTCCTGTGGTGGATACTGTGGGAGCCGTTGAGTGTTCTGGTGTAGAGATGCCTGGTTCCGGGACTACGGTCCCCCTCCAGTCGTCATCTGAGGCTGTCACTAGGGTTGTGACTCCTCCTTCGGAGCCGAGCCGGTGTGCTCTCTCCACTATTTCACCAGCCTCAACGACTCTCGACGTATCTACTACTGCTGCTGGTCCGTCTGCTTCGTTGTCTGTTTCAGCCGGCCTCGGCTTTTCGCTGCAGGGGACTGCAGAACTGTCCGATACTGTAGACGTGGGATATCGGCCCCAGCCTTCCCTGACTTCAACTCGGCGAAGTCGGAAGGGGCTGCCGGCCGAGCCCATCGCTGTGGTCTCGTCGCCGTCGAGTACCACAGTTGTGTCTTTGGATTCGGATGTTCGTAGTGGAAACACTATGAACTCCGTGGCGTTTCCGTCCACTCACTCTGGTCACACGACCAGTTTTGGGGGACCAACGCCTTTTGTGCAGCCTGGACCTTCTGCCTCGCAGAGGTCCGCGGTGACTCTCATGAGTTCTCGCAATATTGATCCTCGGGGTGCATCGTACCCCTATACACGTCTGCCTTCAGATGTTTCGGCTGCCGCCCGTCGTCCCGCGTCGGGTGTTTTGGAGGATCGTGACCCTTCGCTGGTTAAGAGGGTCAGAGGTGAAGCCACTTTGCCGGTTCGCTCCCCTGTCGAACCGGTCGGTACAGGCAGTGAGCTTAGGGAGGCCCTCTCCTTACTCACTCAGGTTCTCTCAAAGAGCCTTCCTGTTGCTTCCAGCGAGGCTATGGGTGGTTTCCAGGCGCCTCCTATGGCGCCGCCTCCCGGGATTGGAAACAGGCCGGTTTCCGATTCCTCTGGTGTCCCGACACCATGGGAGGCGTCGGCTGGTTTGCCCACGATGGGCTATGTGTCTTCCGACTCTGGGGAGGAGTCCGACATGCTTGAGGTCGAGGGCCAGCAGTCTTCGGACTTGGGGGCGGCTCTTGACTTTGTGTTTGGGTTTCTGCCTGAGCTCAAACCTGCTAACCAGCCGACAGTGTCAGCCTGGCCGCGATCATCGGTCGCGCGCCAACAGCCTATGGAGCAACCTGCTTCTGGGCGCCTTCGACCATGCCAGTCGGTACAGGTGGTTGAGGCTTTTTCAGCATTGGATGCCAAGCTGAATTCCAAGGCTTTGAAGACTTCGTTCTTCACCAGGGTTGACACCTTTTTGCCTCCTGTGCGTTATCGTTCCTACGATTCCGCCAATCCGTCAGTCTGCCAGACTTTGACGGTTCTGGATCAGGACTCCACTTCCCTCGGGCTTTCCAAGCCCAAGTCTGCCGTCATTCCAATGACGACTCTGGAGTCCACGTTGGGCTTATCTAGAGAGATGCTTGGCATGCTTTCTCTCTCAGATCACGTCGTCTCAGCTTTGGCTGCTTATCTGCCTCCAGATAAGTTTGACGAGGTACAGGCTCCTTTGCGTGTGCTGTCCAAGGCGCTTATGCACCTTACTCACACGCATGCCTGTAACACGGCCAATTTGGAATTAGTTCGAAGGGACGCTGTGCTGGACACAGGACGATCCCTTCCCGAGGAGCAGCGTGCTACTCTTCGATCTGCTTCTTTGGCAGGTCCGCAACTTTTCCATGGTTCCGTGTCGACGATCCGGGATGACGTCCTACGTCATTCCAAAGATCAGCTGCTGTTTCGTCAGCTTGATCAGCCTTCTCGGGGAGGCAAGGGCCGTTCCAAGCCTAACAAGTACCCTTCTGCTTCCTCTGTGAAGCAAAAGGCTGGTCCTTCTGCCTCCGCCTCTACTTCTTACTCACGGGGTAAAGGTAGGGGTCGGCAGAATCGAGGGAAGTCTCAGGATTCTTCATTTAGCAGAGGAGGTGGTTTCTCCTCTCGCGGGCCTCGTCGGGGCTCGAAATGAAGGTCCTCACCTCGACTCGCCCCAGGTTGGAGGAAGGATAGCAGAGTTCGCAGACCATTGGACCACCATCACATCCGATCCATGGGTGTTAGATGTTGTTCGGTCCGGGCTGCGCATATCCTTCCGACGGCACCCCACTCTGTCAAGGGTGCCTCTTCCAACCACAGTTCCTTCAGACGTTTTACGTCGGGAACTTTTGTCCACGGAGATTGCCAATCTCCTGGCAAAGGGGGCGATCGAGGTCGTCAAGAACGTTCAGTCAGTGGGTTTCTATTCCCGCCTGTTCTTGGTGCCGAAGAAGGACGGCCGACTCCGACCGGTTATCGATCTGAGCATCCTGAACCAGTCTATCATTGCTCCCAAGTTCAGCATGGAGACTTTCAGGTCGGTCCGCCAATCAATTCACCAGGGAGATTTCGCAGCCAGCATCGACCTGCGAGACGCTTACTTCCACGTTCCGATGCATCGGGCGTCACGGAAGTATCTCAGGTTCGCTTTTCTGGGGCGAGTTTACCAGTTCAAGGCCATGCCTTTCGGCCTCAACCTGGCTCCTTGGGCCTTCACCAAACTGATGTCGCATGTGATAGCGTTCCATCGCACACAGTCCAGGGTGACTACTTCGGCATATCTGGACGATATCCTCCAGAGGCATTCCAATGCTGCCTTACTGGAATTGGATGTCGCCACTCTGTTGAGCTTGCTCACGTCGCTAGGATTCAGAGTCAACGAGGAGAAGTCGGACCTGGTCCCTTCTCAGTCGTTTTGTCATCTGGGGATGTCTTTCCAAACCAAATTCAAGTTGGTGGCTGTTCCCCAGGCCAAGGCTGTGATTCTCTCAGCTTTTGCTCTGACTCTGTCCCAGTCCAGGTCCGCGACCGCTCGGAGTTTTCTCCGGCTGATCGGTCTCTGCGGTTCGGTGACGGATCTCATTCCTCTAGGTCGGCTGCGTGTCAGACCTCTCCAACACTTTCTGCTCAGTCGTTGGAGACCGAATGTAGATTCTCTGGATCAGGTGCTTCCGTTTCCGGACTCTCTGTATCCTCACCTTCTTCCCTGGACAGATGTTCAGTGGATTACGCAGGGTGTTCCGCTGGACTTACCCACGTCCGATCGCGTTCTGACGGCAGATGCCAGCGATCTCGGATGGGGTGCGACGTTGGATCCTCTCGGTCTTTCCCTACACGGGATGTGGGACCAGGATCAAGCAGTTCTACACATCAACCAGAAGGAGCTTCTTGCTCTTCTTCTGAGTTTCAGGCAGTGGATCCCTCACCTGTCGAATCGCCAGGTCCTTCTACTATCCGACAATTCGACAGTGGTTGCTTACATTCGGAACCAGGGCGGCACGCACTCGCTTCCGATGTACGAGTTAGCTCGGGATCTTTTACTGCTCGCTCAGGAGGTTCACGCCGGAGTGGTTGTTCGTCACATTCCCGGTCGTCTGAACGTCCTAGTCGACTCCCTGTCCCGACAGGGCAGGGTTATTTCCACCGAGTGGATGCTTCACAGGGCAGTGTTCCAGTCGCTTTGCGATCTCTGGGGACGTCCCCACATCGATCTCTTTGCGACTCGTTGGAACCATCAGGTGGACACTTTCGTGTCTCCGTGTCCAGATCCTCTGGCTTTTGCCCTGGACGCTCTGTTACTCGATTGGAACGGTCTAGTCGGCTACGCCTTCCCGCCGGTTCCGATTCTTCCTCAGGTTCTCGCCAAAATTCGAACCTGCAGTTGTCGAATCATTCTGATCGCTCCCCTGTCGCCTCAGCGGGTGTGGATCAATCAGCTCCGCTCGCTGATGGCGGCGGTTCCGGCACGTCTCCCGCTACGTCGCGACCTTCTTTGTCAAGGTCGCCCGAGGAGGTTTCACGTCGACCCGACTTCATTGTGCCTTCACGCATATCTTTTGTCAGGTCCTGTCTCCTCCGTAGAGGTTTTTCGAGACAAGCAGTGGAGTGCATTTCTTCTTCAAGGAGGCACTCCACTGGTTTAGCTTATGCAGCTAAATGGAAGGTCTTCTGTCGATGGTGTGCTGATCACTCTGTTGATTATGCCAATCCTTCGATTTCACAGATTGCGGAGTTTCTGGTCTATCTGTTTGATTCTCGGGATCTCCAGCCTGTTACCATCAAGGGTTACAGGTCTATGCTTTCAGAGACTTTTTCTTATGTGGGGAAGCGTCGTATCGGCACTAATCCTTACCTCTCCAAGCTTGTTCGGCACTTTTCTTTGAAAAGGCCTCGGACTTTGCAGCTTACTCCACGATGGAATCTTTCGTGGGTGCTGCTTTGCTTGGGGGGGGGGGGGGGGCGCCGTTCGAACCTTTATCCCAGGTGGATATGCAATTTCTCACATATAAGACGGCTTTTCTGATGGCATTTGCTTCGGCAAGACGGGTTAGTGAGCTTCACGCCCTCTCGGTTGACCCGGCCTTTTTTAGGAGTTCTCCCAACAGTGTTACTTTTACCACTGATTGCTCCTTTTTGGCTAAGAATCAGTTACCAGATACTACTCCTCCTCCTATCTGTATCAGGGCTCTTCCCTCTGTTGAGGGTACTCGCCCTTTGCTCTGTCCGGTCCGTGCTATTCGCATTTATCTTGATCGGACACGCTTCATACGGAAGGGCAGAAAACGGTTTTTTCTGTCTCTCATTCCGGGTCGACAGAAGATCTCTCCTTAATCCATTTCTCGATGGATTTGTCTTGCTATTCGTACGGCTTATAGTCGTTTAGCAGCTGGCGATTGTATTACCAATCGTATTTCTGCCCACGAGGTGCGGGCACTGTCTACCTCTTGGGCTTATTCTAACTCCGTCAAGTTGTCGGATGTTATGCAGGCAGCCTACTGGAGAAATGCTTCTACTCTCTCCACCTTTTATTTACGCCAGTTGCAGGAGTAGTCGGAGGACCTTTTTGCCTTGGGTCCTCTTTCTTCTGCTCAGGCTGTTGTCTGCCATAGCCATTAGGCTTCTTGAAGGTCAGTTTCAGCCTTGTGCTGTTACTGCCCTTTTTTCTGTCTGTGTGTCACACAGGCTCATATGTCTCTTTTCATTGTCCTTTGCCAATGATTGCGACATTCTGGTTGATAAGCCTCGGGACCTCTTCCTTCTGCTTCACGGTTCCAGTGCACTAGGGTTATGTGGGAGTTGGTTATGCGATTCCCTCCAGCCTTTTGTCTATTCAGCCTGTAGTAAACAATTGTGAGTAGGTTGATAAGAAATCTAAATTTTATAGTAAATTTCCTTTCTTATTATACCTACCACAATTGTTTACATGGAGGCCCTCCCGTCTTCTTTACGGGTAAAGAATCTTTCCTCCCCGCTGATCACATAACTCTAACGTTTACGGATTCAAAAAGAATGAGTCTTTAGAGGCGGTATATGCGCACTGGCAACGGAAGTCGTGGAGTTGTACTTGGGAGAGAGTGTCCCTTACTGGGTCTGCGCCGGTTGCACTCGACCCAGTTTTGGCTTATTTTTATTGGTGCTTTTGCACCACTTTTCTTTCCCAACTTGCTTGGGAAAGACAAAAATAGAGAGTATTTTATCCGAGTTAGGGACTTCCACTGTAGTGCAAGCCTGTAGTAAACAATTGTGGTAGGTATAATAAGAAAGGAAATTTACTATAAAATTTAGATTTCTCTTTACAGCGGGAGTAAATTTCAACAGCCAGATATTGCTGCTCAACAGGTTGCCAATGATCTCAACTGTGTGTGGAGTAAACTTGGCGGATTGGAGGGAGAAGGGGGGGGGGGGAGGGTACTATGTCTAACACGACAATTATTCGAGGAATATTTAACAAATAGATGAGACAATAATTCTGGAATTTTTATTTTCCAGTATTTTTTCTCTCTAAATTTGTTGTGTGGAAAAGATGAAGAGGTGCTTTTTTTGAATATAAAGGAAATTCTTTAGACATCCTCTGCATTACACCTTCAGAATCTTTTGGTATTTGTTATACAGTATCCTGGAGATGGGGACAGATTTAAGTTTGTTCAAATCAAGTCTCTGGGCTTATGTTTGAATACTTTTTTAAAAAATTTAAAATCCATATCTGGAGGACTACTAGGGGCCACAAACAATCTACCGACTGTATGAATTAAGGGCAGTGTATTTCACTCTATATAGTCATCACGACTATTGATCAATAGGTGCATGTCACGGTTGTCCCAATTGTATATAATGCATCGGCATAGTATAACACAGGCTGAGGCCGTTTAAGACATTACTGTTAAAAATTACAGTTAAAATTACGATAGAAGTATGTTCCTATCACAAGTGAATGGTTAAATGAAATCTTGGAGAGGAAAGAGAGTAGACAACTGATCGCCAAAAATTTATAACTTAGAATGCAGAGCTGTTTGCTTAGGTGGCTTATCGTTTTCAACCTCTCAGTGGCAGAAGTGGTTTGAAAAATACATTGTAAGGTAACGTGATTCAGGTAATCTGGTTTTGAACGTCGTTGCTACAATATGCATATTCAGTGAAGTACCACTCCTTTGACTTTTGATAAAGATAGACATAAGCCCACATGGTGAAAATTCCTTCATATATTGGTCCTAGAATGTTATTATCAGAATAAAAAATAAGTGTTCGAACCCCATGATCTCTCCGGTAATAGGACGAAACGGCCCATGGACGAAACAGCCCAGATTGAGCTTGGTCAAAACGGCCCAGATTTTGAGACGGAACGGCCCAGATTTTGAGACAGAATGGCCCACATTTTTGGACAGAACGGCCCGCATTGAAAAAATTATTTCTTATGCCCTCATTATTTTCTTTTCTTTACATAAATTCATTTTGATTTAGAAAAAAGAACTTGTCATTAGAATGGGGTCGGAGTTGTGCTCGCATAGATTTTGCCGCGAATTATTCTTAAACTAAATAATTTGCGAAAACCGGTTCACATCACGAGGATCTACTAAGCGGGACTTAGGTGAACCATCAGGTTCCAGACAAGTCCCCCCCCCCCCCCCCCGCCCCCCCCCCCCCCCCGGAAAAAAGCGAAATCTAAGGTAATATATTTAAATAACAAAGAGAACAACTTGTAAGTGATGGATTTGACAGTAAGCTTGGAGCTTTTGTGAGTCGTCTTAAGTCTATTATGCCATCACACTACGTCGTTGTTTGTTTTGATGGACCACCCATAAAAAACACCACTCCTGCACTGGCCATACTGTCCTATCTATCCACGTACGTTCCACATATTCAAAAAATCTCGCCATTTCAGCTGCCTCTGGGTGTACTTTTGGGTCGTAACTCTTCAAATGTGGGTATAATGTCATCCACGGGTAACATGAACAAAGCAAAAACTTTTCTCTACAGTTTATATACATTGTCTCTGGTATAATAGACGCTCCGCAAACCAGTCTCCTGAACCTTTTTCCACAATGCCTCTCCAAAACGAAACTCACACTCCTGTATTGTTGGCGCATCAAACTTGACCTCAGTCCTTGACCTAACCCAAATTCAAAATCAGCCGCAGATGTGTTCACTTCAGTTGAAGACAAAAGTTCAAGTATCGCTTGAAAAAAAACTTTAACATTTTAGTGAAAATGTATTCACCCCTTCCAACCTTTTTCAATGTAACATTATTAAAAAAAATAGAAAGGTAAATAATATATAGAAAGAGGACCAACAAATTTCAGCTCATGGACCAACATCAAACAATTAAATACTCGAAGCACGATAAGCTTTCACAGTAACAAAGCAATTATTTCACTTCATTCCCTTCTTCGATAATTGCAATTGACTCAGAATGATTGTAATAAAAACACAAGTCGAAAAATGACAATTGTTGACCATTGTTTTGTACACCTGATAACAGAGTAGTTTAATACCTATTTATATTTCCTTATTTCTTAAGCTGCTGACATTACCCACAAAACACTAGATTACAGTACCAGTCGAAATAAGTTGTGGAATGA
Source organism: Pictodentalium vernedei (assembly GCA_031216915.1). Classification (NCBI taxonomy): domain Eukaryota; kingdom Metazoa; phylum Mollusca; class Scaphopoda; order Dentaliida; family Dentaliidae; genus Pictodentalium; species Pictodentalium vernedei. The sequence continues at coordinate 211,172,453 of CM062288.1, forward strand.
CTTTGGTCTTTGATGAATTTGGCCTTCAATCAACTTCAATATAATAATAAACTTCAATACCTCCGTAAATACTCTTGTAAAAAAAATAATGGGGGCATAAGAAAATTTTTTTTAATAAATGAGTTTTTTAGCTCACCGAAGGAAGCTTAACTTATCACTTGCCGTCCGTCGTCGAGGTCCTTCGTCCGTCGTCCGTCGTGAACTTTACATTATCGACTTCTCCTCACAAACTACTCGACCAAATTGAACCAAATTTTGTGTGCATTGTCCTTATCATATGTCAATTCAAGTTGGTACAAATAAACTTGCCGCGCCCACAGAGGGCACCAGAAGGGGCATAACTCTGATAGCACCCATAATTTTTTTCAAAAATTCAAAAAAAATCTTCTTCAGATCCACCAGTCAGAATCTTTTCATATTTGTTATACAACATCTCTAGGGGGGGTCAGATTCAAATTTGTTCAAATCAAGTCCCTGGGTTAAGATTTGGGCTCTCTATTGCAGCCCAAAGTTTAACTTAGTGCAATTTGAGGAAATTTCTTTGAAAATCTTCTTCTTCAGATCCACCAGTCAGAATCCTTTCATTTTTGGTATACAACATCTGTTCAAATCCAGTCTCTGGGTTAATAATTGGGCTCCCTGTAGAAGCCCAAATTTTAACTTACTGAAATATGAGGAAATTTCTTTAAAAATCTTCTTCTTCAGATCCACCAGTCAGAATCTTTTCATATTTGTTATACAACATCTCGGGGGGGGGGGGGGGGGGGGGGGGGGGGAGGATCAAGTTTATTCAAATCGAGTCCCCTGGGTTAAGATTTAGGCTCTCTATTGGAGCCCAAAGTTTAACTTGGTGCAATTTTAGGAAATTTCTTTAAAAATCTTCGTCTTCAGATCCACCAGTCAGAATCCTTTCATATTTTGTATACTCATCTATAGGGGGGGGGGGGGGGGGGGGGGTCAGATTCAAGTTTGTTCAAATCGAGTCGCTGTGTTAATATTTGTGCCCTCATTGGAACCCAAATTTTAACTTTGTGCAATGCGTGGAATATTCTTCTTCAGATTCACCAGTCAGAATCCTCTCATATTTGGTATACATCATCTCAAGGGGGGGCCAGATTCAAGTCTGTTCAAAATCGAGTTTCTCGATTAATATTTGGGTTCCCTATGGGAGCCTGAATTTTAACTTAGTGCGATATGAGAAAATTTCTTTAAAAATCTTCTTCTTCAGATCCACCAGTCAGAATCCTTTCATATTTGGTATACAACATCTCTTGGAGGGTAAGACTCAAGTTTGTTCAAACCTGGTCCCGGGGTTATTAATTTGGGCTACTTATGGGAGTCTGAAGTTTAACTAAGTGCAATATGAGGGAATTTCTTTTATAATCTTCTTCTTCAGATCCACCAATCAGAATCCTTTCGTATTTGGTATACAACATCTCTAGGTGGGTCAGATTCACGTTTGTTCAAATCGGGACCCTGGGTTAATATTTTGGCCCCTATTTGAGCTCAGAGTTTAACTTAGTGCAATGTGAGGTGATTTCTTTAAAAACTTCTTCATATCCACCAGTCAGAATTCTTTCCTATTTGGTATGTGACATCTCAAGGAGGATCAGATTCAAGTTTGTTCAATTTGAGTCCTTGGCTTAATATTTGGGCTCGATGGGCAGGGGTGGGGGAATATATTAGGTTCGGGTTTGTTTCAAATCCATTCCGCAGTGTTTTTCCATAAAATTTGCCTTTCATGACTTCATTCTTTGTAGTGTTGATGAACCATGTCTACTGAATGTGACCCCAAATACTTCTTTGAACCACTTTGGCCGGTGAGCGATTAAGGCCCCTTGGGGCCTCTTGTTTAATACGGATCGTTCTGTCCAAAACTGCGGGCCGTTCTATCTCGAAATCTGGGCCGTTCCGTCTCAAAATCTGGGCCGTTTCTGACCAAAATCAATCTGAGGGCTCCGTTTCGTCCATGGACAATTTCGTCGCATTCATCTCTCCCCATTTCTCTTCCTACTTCTCGTGGAAGACAAGCAGTTACTGAAAATATAATGAAATAAAATTATACCAGCAGCTGGAGTTGGTCCTAGCCATGCACATTCGCCCTTCCCAGGTTCCACAAAGATTTTTCCAAAAAGAAGGCCATTTAAGTTTGTCAGTCAGGTTTAATTTCATTTCAGATTTATCACAACAGTCAATACTAATATTGATATCCATGTTTTAACTTTGACCTTTTGTGCTGGGAAGAGTGAATTTTGATATTGTTGTCTCATAGTTCATGACATTATATTGAAAATGCTGCGATTCAAGTATCAAATGGTACCCCGTAAACTGAGGAAAACTTTTGGCGCGTGTGGTGGTCCCGCTGCAAGAATAAATCGTTTGAGAATGCTTGTTACTGCATTAATTCGACATGAAAGAATCGAATCATCGTGGGCGAAATGTGACGAATCGAGGGGTTACGCAGAGCGGGTAGGCATTTTGTCTGAGTTTCAGAGAGGACCCATAAATTGTGACAGTACCGTTATAGAAAATACCCATAGTCAGTTGCTTGTTTTAAACTTGGAGAACCAAATTCATGCCCGTCCTGAATAAATCACCATTGTTGATTCAGTGGGTCCGCATATTTACCGGAAACAACCGTGAATAATCTCAAATTTCCCCTCACGGCGTGACCGGTAACGGGCTGTTGGTTAAGGTGCTATATTATAAGACTAAGTAAGGGGAATTTGTTTACTTTGAAATTCCTGCCTCTGATATTCCATAAATTAAAATTAAATATACACAAATTATGCATCAAAATGAATTAAGGTTGAGATGTACAGTCAACTCAAGGTGCCAATAGCGGATCAACCCCATTAGCGGATCACTCAGTCATGAATCGATCACGTTGAATTAAAAGTGATTTTTTGATTTATGAACCGAGTCCACAGTCATGAAGGTATGGGCAATGTTTAACAACCGGAAGAATATCACCTGTGAGGTCTGCCGTTTAATACTGAAAATGAAAGTAGGAAGTACAAACCCCTTCCGATTTGGGGAAGTTTTTCCAAGAACTGAAACGGAAACAAAAAACAAACACGAAGTTCTCCAGCAGAACAAAAATTAAAGTTTATGGTGTTTGGTGTCATTTTGAAGGTTAGAATATTGGCAATCTAATTATAAAAAAGTCCAGACCAATCAGACACGAAAAGATGAAATAAACTTCGATCCGCGTTCCTCGGTCAACTACCCATTAGTGGATCACGCACTGCAAAAAACGAGGAAACGCGGCAAACTCAATTTTGTTTACTGTGATGACATATGAAACAAATTATTTGCATGTGTTGTTTCGGATACGGATAGTGCAAATATGCCAACCACATGATCATTTCCACATTCTCATCGAAATTTGCTAATAATTTTTTTTTTTAAATATAGTGTTCCGAGCTATAAGAAAGTTAAGGAAAAAAAAACAAATAAAATACATGTAACTGATCGAATTCACTCGGTGACCATACTAATTCTTGAGCAACTTGCAGTGACAGTCTAGGCCTACCACTCGATATTTTGTGTTTTAAAAGTAGTTAGCGTTCCAAATGCTAGCTGACAAACTTCGAGTGCAGTGTTCCGATTTCAGTTTGTGCAGAAAATTAAAATATATCCCCCACGACCCACTAGCAGTTACAATAATATTAGAGCTTGCCGCCGATTCCCCGCGATTATCAGAAGAGAACGCACATTGATCCTTTATCCAGCAAAGCGGCAGAAAACGCCCAGAAAGTTCACACAAATTGGGCTCCTAAAATCTGCATCCACATTTGCATGATTTCATTGAGAGATACCCCATCAAATCTCCAAAGATCAGTAGGGGAATTAGAGAGATGGGGGGGTGGGGGGTGCAAAATGTGAGAAGCTACATGAAGCCAACCGACCCCCGGAGCCTGCCGCCTTTTAATTTAGGGGCCTACCTGGTCACTGATTAGGCAAGCCGGAGCAGATCCTGCCAGGAATCCTGGCACGATCCGCTCCTGTTAGCCTAATCAGTGACCATATGGCAGCCCTACTGAAAATGCGACATCGCTTCGGCAGCGTGGTCTCTCTTTGCATTTTATATACTTCTATTATCATGTTTCATCTCTCTCCCCTCCCGCCCTCTCCCTCTTTCTCTCTCTCTCACCATCCCTCCCCCCCCCCCCCCCCCCCCCCCCCCCCCCCCCCCCCCCTGTGGCTACGCGCCTGGAACCCATACTGTAAAAATTTATTAGCTTGAGAACTTCAAAATGGTCAGAGAAGCTGAAGGAGTTTGCAGATTGTAGAACTTTTAATTACGAAAATGCTGCTGTCACTTACTTTTTATCTATTTGGAAATTAGTCAACCTGCTTCCATGTCCCTGGGCAGTGCAAGTTACCCCGATATTGCCCATGTATGTGTGTGTGTTGGGGGGTGGGGGTACACGCTGGGGTGCACATGTCTCCAACCTATCTAACCCAGCCTGTGCTCCGCAGTGCATGGTACTGTCGTGCAGTGCTCAGTAGAGTCTGGAGTGATGGCGTTGGAGAGCTTGCATACATTTGTTATTGCTCAGTTGTTTCCTCTGGCTGTTTTGGCTTTGTCGTATGTAAGCCTGTTACCGACACAATGTGCCCTAGCTGTTAAAGTGTCGTTAAACACCAATCAAAATAAATAAATAAATCCGACATATGGTTCCTGCTTCTTATAAACCGGATAGACAATCCATTGTCTGCTCGACAAGTTTGTCAAACCTGAATTTGCTGAAAATTGGAACTTGCGACACATTGTTGGGTAGCCCCCAAGGCTGTTGTGATGACCAGCTATTGAACTCACTAATTGACCTAAAAACACAAAGAACCTCACCTCCATCACCATCAGCATGAGGAAAATGATTTGACAACGAGAGTGAGTGCGCAGTAATTGGGGGCTTGCTGTAAATGATGTTCCATGTGTGATCGGGAGGATGGGGCTACAACCCCCTCATTGAAAGGCTCTGACCCCGTAGGAAAACACGAGCATTTCTGACTGGCCAGGTCCGACCAATGAGGTGGTGTAGCCCCTCCTCAGAAGTGTCCGACAGCATTTAAAAATATGACCAGTTTCGTCAGATGACGCCTCTGATGGACATCGCCTGTATTTGTCGATAGATCGATGATATGTCACAGATCGCCATCCTGTTGCAATCAAAAGTTTTGGATATGACATTCATTAAGTTCTGGCATTTTCGGTTAATACACGCAGAAACAATTTTAACACAGGGACTCATGACACGAAAGGGAATCTGAGTTAGCACCAGGGGTGAGAGCACCCCTCCCCCACCCCCGTACACCCCCGTTGTTGGTGCCACCAGCCTCCATTTAGGATTTTCAGGCTCCTGCAACTAGTGAGTTGTACGCCTCAAATTGTTGATTTGCACAGGATACATATCTGATCATCTGATCAAACATGACAACGCACAACACTTTGCGCCATCGTCCAACTCCCCCCCCCCCCCCCCCCCCCCCCCCCCCCCCCATTCGTTAGCGCCACCAGTCTGTAGTGTAATTTTGTTTTGCTATCAGACTGTCTGAAAACAACCTGAAATATGTTTTGCGATTCAAAACCAGTAAATAATAGGGAGAAAGTGTCCATCCTAACAGGTAGAATAAATTTGAATCACGTGATCCACTATTGGCGGAAGTGATCCGCTATTGGCACCCGACAGTGGTACACAAGACTAATCAATTAAGTCTTTCAACCATTATAGTTTTAAAAAAGATTGGTGCCAGTCATGTAGAGGAAGAATTGTTCTTAACCACAGAACACGCTTGGAATTTTTAAAAAAATAACAGAAGCAAAATAACATGAAAAAGGAAAAAAGTGATCCGCTATTGGCACCTTGACTGTACATGTATAGAACTTGGAAAATATATGAAAGCAACTCATAGAGTTGACAGCAGGCACCAATGATTCGTGGAAGTCTACTGCCATATTTTCACAATAAGCCACCACATACTCTTAGTTTATAACCATGGACCCTCTTACATGTAAGTGGAGTACACGCGGGTATCGATCCCTCATCTTCAGTATGTGTCAGGGGTTTTATCACAAAAATGCCCATCACTGCGACAGTGACGACGAGTGGAGGGAATTAAATGTCGCCACGGATTGCTGAAGTCAACAATCCTCCACTGCAACTGCGAGCGTCGAGGATTAGTACTGTTAATGAACCAGTGGGGTATTGTAAACTGAATGTGCTTCCGAATGAGTGATCCGCCACGATTCTGGGTGACTGGGATTAGATTTAATTTCTGTTCAACTTCAAGAACATGTACATGTACGCACAATGTATAGCACAAGTATTTTCGTCACTGGCGTCCAATGCTTCGAGTGTGATTATAATACCAGAAAAGTAGGTATTTGAATATATATATATTTGATAAAGTATCTATTTTTGGTTTAATCAGAGCATCGGACGCCTGTGATTTTAGCCACAAAAGGCAGTCAATTTTGATTGTGGAAACATGCTATTCTCGTTAAAAACACGAGCTTTTTCGACGGTGTTGCATAGCCTACCAATCCTTGAGAAAAACAGTTCACTAAAACAAATTCAACCAAAAATTTAGCAGCGTAATTACCTACAATTTCGATAAAATCCAGATGGAATTGTGTTGTCCGGAATGTATGGGGTATACAACTTCTCTTGGAAGGCTCACATTAAGCTCATGTTCAACATTACCCAGTTTCGCTTCAAAAACAACATTGGTATTTTACAAGCAGCAACCACGTGGGTCGAGTGAAAAAAAAAATGTTTCCATGACAAGAAATACCTACATGCAGGGCTGGTGCTACTATTAGGGCAGCTGGCAGCCGCCTAAGACGCAGACCTGAGAGGTGTGCAGTACGTGTACTGGCCTTTGAGGTTCACAATTTTATACAGATTAAGCCTAGTCGCTTTAAGAAGATAAAACATAGGGGTACAGGCCAAATCTTTTGGGAGGGGACTGGAAGATTTTGCCCGAAAAGTGATGCTGCAGGTATTATTGGGGCAAAGGGTACTTGGGTGGGTGTGGATGTAGGAGGAGGTGTTCCCCTTGTACAGGTTGAGGGCTCGCGGCCACTTGTTTCTTATCTGAAATCAGGTGGAATAAACTATGTTACGTCTCTGTGTCTATAGCCATCAGACACATTATCAATCTCATGAGATGGTAGTCCAAACTTAGACCTAAAGTACGTAATATAATTTTTTGGTGTGGTGCGTCCTGTGAGACGTTGGCCTACCACACCAAAAAATTATATTACTACTTTTGGTCCAAATTTGCACTGGAGGGACACACAGAGGCATAGATAAAAGAGGGGGGGGGGGGGGAGGCATGCCCCCCCCCCCCCCCCCCTACTAGCAGTTTTGTCGGAAATTTCAGATGTAAAATTATTGGGACCATTCTTAGGTGAATTTATATTTATGCCTAATAACATTAAAATGTTGGCTTTGGGGGTAAAGATATACCATTTTGGGTAAAAAAGACCAATTTTCAGTACATTTGCAGTAAACAACATGTTCTTTCTGTTTGTTTGGCTTTTTTTTGTTGTTGTTAAACTGTCGGAAAATTTTCGGTCTGTCGGGACATTTTGGGCCTGCCCCTTCATCAGTAAAAAGCTATCTATGCCACTGAGTACACAATTCCTTACTGAAGACAAGACCGCACAGGTACATCAGTGAAACTTGCCCCGAAAAAAAAAATATGAAAATTGCCTTGGGGATGCAATAACTTAGCCTTGCCAATGGCACAAAATATAAAATTGTTATTGGAATGAATGTTTAACTGAATGCAATTTCGATTAACACCCTGTCGCTGTTTTTGTTTGGATGGGGAGGGAGGGGGGGGGGGGGTGCTTTCAGCCGACAAGCTATGTGACCAATTACCACTATCTGTTTTTCTCGACCGACTTGGCACTATAATTATATAATTCCTTGATCTCCACATAATGTTAATAGCAATGTTTTTTCTCTCGTCGTTTATCAATCATTCATATAGTATGTAGTGTAGATTTCTTGAATAACAAAAAATTCAGTTTTTGTCTCCAAAACATAGCTTATAATCCCTCATTGGATTGAGCTTAATGAGCTCGTTCCAATGAGCTCGTTCCAATGAGGGAGTCATAAGCTGTGTTTTTGAGACAAAATGAAAATTTTCAGTTGTTCAAGAATTTTTGAAAAAATATTATTAAATAAATACCCCCATCAGACATAAATGTTTTCAAGACATTGGTTATGACCCCTCATTGGGGTCACTTAGACACTCCTATGAGGGGCCATAACCTGTTTTGGAAGAAAAGGGTGACAATTT